>CM066738.1:43101666-44538333 GCA_033961575.1 Aselliscus stoliczkanus
GCCCATTATTCTTGTATTCATCTGCTCTTTCTGATGGAGTCAGAAAGTTCTTGTAGAGTTCTTTCATTTCTTTTAACTCTCAAGCCTCTCTCTTCTTCCATCTGTGTCATTTCCAGATTTCTATCTTCGATGTCACTGATTCTTTCCTCCATCTGGTCAGCTTTATTATCTACGTTGGCTATTTCACTCTTCATTTCTTTTATTGAGTTCTTAATCTCCAGAAGTTCTATTTGGTTCTTTCTCAAAATTTCAATCTCTTTGGTAAAATGTTCATCTTATTCTTTGATTGTGTTTCTGAGTTTATTAAACTGCCTGTCTGTGTTTCATGCATCTTGTTGAGGTCTTTAAGAACTGCAATCTTGAATTTTCTGTCATTTAAGTTAGTCATATATTTCCATGTCTTTAAGTTCATTTTCTGGAGACTTTTCATTTCCTTTTTGAGCTGCCTTGTTACCTCAGTTATTCATGGCAGTTAATGAATTATTATTTCTCTTCCTGGGCATCTACAGGAGTGGGTTCTGCAACAGGTTGGTAGGAAGAGGTCTTTCTTTTGCTTTCAAGTAGGTGTTGGTGAACTGTTTTGTTTCCTCCCCAGCTGCAGCCTTTTATTCTCTCACTCTCTCTGGCACTGTTCTAGCTTCTCACACAAGGGGTGGGAGGTAGGTTCTCTGGAAGTGAGCTTCTCCTGAGACCTCTATGGGTCTCAGGGCACTGCCTCTGTGGGGTGATGTGGAGAGCTTCTGAACCCCAAAGCTCTTCCTGAGACCAGATTCAGAGCCTGTGTGTTTCCATGGCTCAGTTTACCCTTGCAGGGATTCACTCAGATAGGTTGGGGCAGGGGTAGGGTGGGTTGTGAGAGGTGTCTCTGAGCAATGGTGGCGACTATCAGAACAGTTAATCTTGCACCTAAGTTTTCTTCCCTTTTGCCAAGTTAGTTGGGCTGTGAATCTGTAGCTGTGGGGCTGCAGCTCTCTGAACTGTAAATATTCTGTTCTTTTGATCTGACACTGCTACTGTTCAGCTTCTAGCCCTGGGAGGGTAGAGGTGGAGTGAGCTCTGGGAGGGTGGAGAGGGTGGGCTAGGCTCTGTGCATGTGTTCCATCCTCTGTTTCGCAGTGAGGGCTTAAACCACCATTCTCACCCTTCTTCCCTTGGTCTTTGCTCCCTTGTCTCTGCCATGAGCACTGGGTTCAGCTGTGACATATGCTGATCCTTCAGTGGGACTGTGGGCCATAAGGGGAATGCTAGCAGTCAGAATTCTTTCCTCTCCTGCAACTGCTGTAGCTCCAGAACACAGGAAGCTTGGAACTCTGAGGTCCGGTCTGGGGCCTCCTGAGGCCCTCGCATGGCCCATGTCTCTGCACTTCCCCTTTTTCTCCTTCCCGCTCACCCAATTTGCCCACTTTTAAATGATTCCAATTGCATGTCTCTTAGTTTTGCCTCTCTGCTGCACAGGAAGTCCTTTGTGGAATTATAGCTGTTCAATTTATTGTAAATTCCAGGGAAGATTTCAAGAGGCTCGCCTCATGCCACCATTTCTGTGATGTCCAACAATTCTTATATCTGGAATAAATCTTAATAATCAACATGTGCCAGATGATGGAGGATCCTCACTCACCAACCAAAAACATGCCTATTTTGAGAAGCAGTGATTTTGATCTTCCTCTTCATTTTTCCAGAGACTTGGGATCAACCAAAAGGGCTCCTAGAGAAAGGTTCGAAGTTGGTTTACTAGCTCATTACTGCAGAGTAGGTTTAGCAAATGCCCTTCAAAATTTAATGACCCTACTAATGTGTCCTTAGCACAAGATGTCAGGGTCTCTGACCCTCTTTAGGCTCTCAGAACCCTAGAGCTCAAGCAAAGCAGATAGTGAGGAGTGGTTTAGCAGAAAAATAAATATACAGCACATTTTTCTGTTATTTGGGAACTCTTTTCAGTTTTTTATCATATCAAATGTAGTTATGTCTATTTTTAGTGAGTTTTGTTATTGAGTTTGAAATCTTAAGAAATCTTAAAAGGAAATTCTCTCTTATTCCTTCTCAGAGTGAGTTTGCAAACACATGCATAGTTTATAAAACAAGGATATTGTTTTATAACAACTTCTACAAATAACAACTTCTCTCAGAGTCGTTTCCACAGAAGCAGACCTCGAGATGAGAACTCTTAAGTGAGTGTTTTCTGAAGAAAGTGCTCCCAGGGAAAGCTGAGAAGCACTCAAAGAAGCTGGAAAGGGAAAAAAAGGAAGTCAAGCAAAAGTGTGGTCTCAGACAATGTCCTGCACAGGACAGCATTAGCCTGACCTACAGGGGACTCAGGAGCACAAGTTACTGCTCAATCCGGAACAAGGGTTCAAAGCATCCTGAAACCAGGGAAAGCCCATAACATAAAAGGTAAAAATGTATCGAGGGGATACAGGCTAAAGCTATCATTAAAGCTTTAAGTAACATGTGACAGGAAAGAGGGGAAGCAAAGTTATCAAAAAATGAGAGAAAGTGTGAAAGAGAAAAAAACAATTAAATATTCTTTTCAAAAACTCAGAACAGGGCCGGCTGAGTGGCATGGTGGTTAAGCACTGGCTTGGGAAACCAGCAGCCCTGGTTCGGGTCCCACATATGAGGGTCAGTGACACTGCCCTCAAGAAAAAAAAAAATCAGAACAAAACACAGAAAAGCACAGGGCAGAACATTAGACTTTTATTAAGCGTGGCTGTCAGCCTCCAAAATGGCCCCCGAAGATCCTCCCCTCCTGGTTTTCAGCCCTTGTGTGGCTTCCTCCCACACTGAATTATGGTTGGCCTGTGTGACCAACAGAATATGGCAGAAGTGATGGTATGTCACCTCCACTAGGCTAGTTTATAAAAGACATATTGGTTTCTTCTTCTGTCTCTAGGGTCACTTGCCCTTGGGGGAAGCCAATTTCCATCTTGAAGAATTCAGGCAGCCCTGTGAAAGGGCAAGGAACTGAGACCTCAGCCAACAGCCTTGTGATTAAGCTCTTGGAAGCAGACCAACGTTTCGACTGCAATCTCGTAGAGAGACCCTGAGCCAGAACCACTGAGCTAAGCCATTCCCAAATTCCTTGCCTTCAGAAATTGTGTGAGATAATAAATATTTACTGTTTTAAACCACCGTATTTGGGAATAATATGTTACACAGCAATAGACAACTAATGCATGTAGCATATATTCAAATCATGTTTTGTGACCTTATAGGTTGTATCAAATACTGGGACCCAAACAAATCTAGACACCACACTAAGGGGAGAATTGAGAACCAAGCTAGGGTGAAAATGCAGGAGTCACCATAGGTGAAAATGTCAACAAAGCAGCCTCAGGGCAAGGGGATTGGCGGGGGTGGGGTGGGGGGGTGGAGGGGGGGGACTGGGAATAGAGTTTCCTTGCTGTTGAATGAACAGCTGCTTCCAATTTAGAAACAGTGTCCCAAATGAGAACAAAGCAGATTCCAGGTGGTTAAAGGAACGAGAAAGAAATGTAAAACTGGACTATTTTAGAAAGATTTTCATTATGATTAAAATAAAGTAAAGGTTTTTCACCTGGCAAGGGAACTTCAGTTATCTAGAAACTCATTTTTAGAGAACACATTTTGTTGTCTCTTCAATGACCATCATCAACCCCTTTTCCATAGTGGCAGAGCCCATCCCCTTCTTAGATACTAAAATGATGGGATATTCACTCTCCCTGACTCCCTTTTAGCTAGGTCACAGACAATGAGACCCATGGGCAATCTGCAGAAGTGATTTTGGAAAGGTTTTCCATAAAAAGAAAGACACACAGGGCAAAATACCCCTTTATTCTCACATTCATACCTGTGTGAGAATACACTACTTTGATTTGCAGCAGTGGAATTGCTATCATGAGAAAGCCAAACATTCACAGAGAAGCTGACCTCACAGAGCAGCTAACTTAACAAACCTCAGAATAACTTACCTCTAGACTTTATGTCAATGAGATCACGAAGCTGTACATTTTAGTTGGATATTCCATTACCTGCCACCAAATAAGTCTATTGCTATATAGCAAACCATCCTAAAATTGTGACTTAAAAAAACACCAAGCATTAATTTGGCTCACAAATCTGGTAGTTGATTTGGCTCAGCTGGGTGATTCGGGATGAGCGGGTTGGGAGGAGTATTTCATATGCTGTAGTCCAGGGGTGGGCAAACTGTGGCTCAGAAGCCGCATGTGGCTCTTTCAGAAGATGCAAGCTCATTGTTCACACTGATTAAAATCAATGAGAGCAATTTTTTGTGTGAATTTTTCTTATTTTAATAAAGATATAATTAATACTATTACCTGTTATAATATTACTTTAAATGTTCCTTATTTATAAAAATATATTTATGGCTCTCAAATAATTTTTAAATTGTTGTGAGGGACAGGATTGGCTCTTCCATCTCCAAAGTTTGCAGACCCCTGCTATAATCAGATGGTGGCTGGGTCTTTTGAAGGCATTTTTACTCCTATGTCTGGCACCTGGGCTGAGAAGATTCAACAGATTGCGGGTAGCAGAGCTGGGGCACTCCAAGCATTCTCTCACTATCTATCATCTATCTATCTATCTATCTATCTATCTATCTATCTATCTATCTATCTATCTATCTATCTATCATCTATCAACAGCCTCAGGGGAGTGAGGTCAGACCTCTTGCATAGTAGCCTAAGGTCCTGAAGAGATGTTCTAAGAAAAACCAAGAGAAAAGGCAAGACCTTTTCTAACCTAGCCTCTGAAGTCACACCATTTCACATTCATCACATTCTATTCATCACATAGTCACAAAGATGAACTCTTAATTCAAGTGGAGAGGACATAAACTTCACTTCTTTATGGGAGTAGTTTTAAATAACTTTTAGATGTATTTTAAATTACCAAAAATATCCTAACTGGTACATTTGTGTTCCACTGACAACTCTAGAGAAACATCTCTATTTATCCCTCTGTGGGATGATCTGGGAAGGATCCCTCATAAGATTTCTCACACCATCCTTATTGGGAAAGCTGGTCTTTTCTCAGAATCCTTCTTAACCCTTTCATCCTTAGTAACTGTTCAATTAAACTCCTCCAGAGCCCAAGATAGGATCCAATCTGGGGGTTCATCATTCCATTTAGAAGGTTAAGGTTTCCCAGACAGTAACCTAGAGGGGGAGTGAGCAGCACCTATAATGGCAAGGTGATTAATTTAAAAGGGAGGATATTTTAATATATAATGGTTCATACTTGGTTCTGTTGAAGAATAGAGTTTGTGCTTTCTTCAGCTTTGCTTGCTAAAAAGCTGAGTCTATTGAATACCAGTTGTGGTAACTCTGTTGTATTTGGGTTCCATCCTTCCAAAACCAGACACTAAAACAAAGAATTGGGTGTCAGTGGCTTATTTGCGATCCCAGAAGCACTGTGAGGGAGCAGGGAAAGGAGATAGGAAAAGAAGAGCTAACAAGAAGTGTAGTAATAAATGGGTGGGTATCACTGCCAGCAACTAAGGACTTCCAAGTGACCATGTCGAATCATATCTAGCTGTCCCATTCAAGGTTAAGGAACTTTGATCTTTGTCTACCGTCTCCTGGAAGTCACTTCTAGAGGTGCTTACTCCCTAGCACCTCTAGGCTGCCCACCTTGAAAGACAAAGAAAGCCCTTAGCATGTCCAGGTACTCTCCACAAGAGTCCTCCATGGGAGGCCAAGGTAATATGACAGGCACTGGCAGCATCTAACCACCAATTCCTGGTACAAACATCCCTTTCCAATCTACCATAGCAGACTTTTCATCACATCAAATTTTGTTTTAGAAGTAGACAGAGTACACATTATTTTTTAAAAACAAGATTCATTCATTAGAGTTGGTCACATATTACTTTGGAGCTTATGGAAGAAGTAAGCCTTGGATATGTGTAACTGAGGAGCCACAGCATGTCTTAGCTGATTATGATTCAGGCTGATCAAAAGACCATAGGAGAGAAAAGTGCTCACCTATGGTAGACCCCTGGTGCTAGTTGACTCATTAACCAGAAACTGATTATCCAGGTCTCTTGTTGCTCTCCTACCCCCACAGCTGCTCATCTTTTGCCTTTCACTGCTCATTAGCACCCATGGCAAAGGAGGAGCAATGGGTGAGATCAGAAGCACAGGAGTCCTTTTTTTTTTTTTTTACTTGATTTAGGCCAAAATGATGAAGTTGAACCTAGTAACAGATAACATAATTATTTTCATTTTCTTTATTGTGGTAAAATATACATAAACTTTACCACTTCAACCATATTTAAGTGTACAGTTCAGGGGTATTAAATATATTCACAGTGTTGTGCAACCATCACCACTATCAATCTCCAGAACTTTTTCAACAGATTGTAGAGTTTGGGGTTGTCTGTGAATTTTGGTTTTCCATCATGTCCCTATTCTCTGTTTATGTGATATTCAAGAGTTGACTGAATTAAGTAAAATGTCACTTTTAGCAGCTAAAATTCAGTCAATTATTTTTAATATTTTTATACCAAATATTAAAAAGCAAGGGTGTTGTATCAGATAAATATTGCTACATAATAAACTAGCCCAAAATACAATGGCTTAAAACTACCATCATTTGTTTAGTCATTATCTTAAGGAATGGCAGTTCAGGCTGGTCTCAGCTGAATGAATATGCCTATTTGAACTAAACACAGTTGCTGTTGGCTGGACACACTCACATTGTCTGCTTTTAGATGGCAAATCTGCTGGAGTCTGGCTGGTATAAGATGGCTCTGCTGGGATGGCTCATCTTAGCTCCATGTGGTCACTCAAATTCACCAGGCATATTCAACATGGCAGATCAGCAGAATCTCAAGAGCAGCAAGAGGGCCAGTGCTGAGATGCTTTTCCTATCTCTGCTTACATCACATTTGCTGCTGTACTGTTGCCCAAAGCAAGTTACATGACCAAGCCTATAGTCACTGTGATAAAAACCACCAAAAGTCACATACTAGGGAGGCATGAACAAATTAGGGGCCATTCCTATAATTAACTAATAGTAAAGGATAGATACTATCCTTTCCGGGGCTAGAATTCTTTATGAAGATAACTATTCTTCTGAGATCACTTTAGTTTATGTTAAAATTCCCCAGTCCCACTCTGATGCCCAAACATTTGAAATGCTGAGTTTGTATAACTGACATAATTGGACCATAGGTATTTTGACCCCAGCCATCAGCTATCTTTATGATCCAACAAAATCATTGAATCTAAACCACATTTTTTTCTCTGACCCAACTAGGTAGATGTCTGGCCGTTGTGGTTAGTATTACCACTTCTGATGTTCATTTGCATCATATCTTCTTCTCTTGGAAAAAATCAGAGTGTTGGAAGAGGTCTGTACTATGGGAGAGGAATAATGAAAGAAGAGAGAAAACTGTGTACAGAGTGGGTTTCCCCTTCCATTTTTATACATCTCTAATCCATGCCATGTTCTCACCAATACAGAGGTGCCAGTTTTGGTTAAATTACCCTTCTTGCTTAAAGACTTCTCAAAATATAAGAGAAATATACTACTTTTCTCATATCAGAATGAGATGAAATGAAAAATCTGACTCAAGTTTTAAAATATTTGGATCAAGAATCTATCATAGGGGCCGGATGAGTGGCGCATTGGTTAAGAGCTGGTTTTGGGATGCCAGCGGCCCCGGTTCGGATCCCACATATGAGGGCCAGTGACACTGTCCTCTACAGCTAACAACAGCTCCACCTGGACCTGACTGCGCGAGCCCGGGCAATGGCGTAGGCTGCAGCCCCTGCTGCAGTGGGCTGCCATGGGCTACAGTGAGTGGCCGGCAGCCAGCGTGAGCTGCCAATAATAGCCACTGTGAGTGACAACCAGAGGCTGGCGACCGATCTGCCTCATCCTGGAAGAGTGCAATGACGACACCAACATGGGCCAGTGAAGCAACACCCTCCACAACTAGACTGAAAAACAAAAAGACAGCAACTTGTCTGTTCCCCTTCCCCGATTCCTCCCCCAAACCCCCAATAAAATCTTTTTTTAAAAAAAAGGAATCTATCATATATTGTGAAAATTATAACCTCAGATTGAAGTTGTCATGTATATTTCTTTTTCCTTTTTATTATTTTTGTTTTACATAAGTAATACTTGCTCATGGTAGTTAATTCCCTGTCTTTTTTATCCCAGACATCTAGTCCCCAGTGACCTGCCCAGGATGCATTCCCCCTCTAGTAGTTTCTTATGCATTATATGTTTATACAAGCAAATGTGTGTGTGTGTGTGTGTGTGTGTGTGTGTTACACATGTATAGCAGACTGAACCATATTAAATTGCCACTGTTGAAACATTTTTTACCTACAAAAGCAGAATTGTCATATCATTTAATCTAATGTATCTTTTTTAACTTAAATGAGAACATAAAAAATATACGGTCTGAATATTGATTTTTCTTTTTTACTTATCTATATGTCCAGGAGATCATTCTATATTAGCATATAGGGCTTGATATTATTCTTTTCCATAACTACATAGGTATGGCTGTAGTTTATTTAACCATTCCCTCTCTGAGGCACACTTAGGCTTGTTTTCAGTTTTTACAAATACTGCTTGAGTGACCCATTCAGCATTTGAATCTGGGCATCTGCTGAAAGGCGGATGGAGATATATAAGGCCAGTCCACCATTTTCCTGTTTCATAGTCCTCTGGCTCCCAGAAAACTGTTTCAAGCCATGATGGAACCCCTTAGTCACTGGCTTCTGTGTCACAAGCCTTGTTGACAGATATTTATAGGGGATGCTAGAAATACCAAGCAAAGTCTTTGTTCTTCTCACTGCTTGTCTCTCTTAAATGGGCTTGACTCATAAAACCAAACGTGTTTGAACACCCAGCAAACTCTTATCTCTGTGGCAAGAGTCTTTCTTGTCTGGAATCCCTTTAGTGAGAAAAGATATTAGTTTCCTAGACAAACCTGGTTTTTTTTCTTGACTCTGCCACTCTCTTACCCTTTCTGAACTTGTTTCCTCACCTATAAAATGGTATACACATGTCACAGTGTTCTGATAAAGATTAAATGAAATGATGGACCTGTCACATAATAGGCACTCAACAAACCGTCCATCTGCTCCTTAAACCAAGTTTCCACAGTAAAACAATTAGAGTTTCCCTAGCAGAGTTAGGCCAGTGATTTTTTTTTTTTTTAAGGAAAAGTATTCTGCAAGCTGTCCTTGCTGGCTAGCATGAGGTAGGCAGTACCTGTTTTCTGATCTCAGAGTTACCAATAGACTGTGATCCCTAATCCCTGAATTCTGGCCCCATCATTTGCACAGACAGGTTAACCTGAAAGGGCTTATTCCTAAAAGATTAAAAGGAAACAACAAGAAAGCATAATATTCCCAGGATCCCTACAACACCACCAGATGATTGCTCTCATTTCCTAGCCTCTAGTTCAGTAGACAAGTAAATTAGCCACCATCTAGACTGAACCATCTGTGGAGCATTGCATGAGGAGCAGAAGAGGAAAAGCAAGTCAGGGATAAAAGGAGTCACATGTCAACTGGTCTCAACACTATGCTTTTGTTTATTAATTTTAGAATAATATTTTTTATTTAGACTTTTTAAGCACATGATCCTTTTCTAATGATCCATAAAAGTACAAAAAAAGAAAAGCAAAATCTTTCTGCCTAGAAATCACAATTTTTCTCTACATACTTAACTCAGCTTATATGTTTGAAACATGAGTAGGTGATCTTCTAGAAGGAAAAGATTGAACTAAATATCTTATTTATTAACTTGTTTATTTTGTTATCCAACACTTGCACCCAAAATCCTACACTGGAAAAGTCTGCTAGGGCAGGAACTTTGATTATCTTGTTCACTACAGAATCCTCAAAACCTAGTACAGTGTCTAAATCATAGAACACTCTCAAAACCTATGTTGAATGTTCAAATAGTTCTACTTGGATATCTTATGATTCTTTCTTTCATCTTGGAGTTCAATAGCTTGTCCAGGATATAGCTTAGTATTGATCATTGCAAATCATTTTTTTCTGGAACATTTTGTTCTATCAATGTTTCCTTATTTTAGTGACATTTTCTTCTACTTATCCTTGAGTATCTCATTCCATTTTCCTGTTTTCTTCTTCAGAAACTGTAATTATGGATATGTGTGCTTTCTTTGTCTCTCATATTTATCTTCTTCTTTGCAATCATTATTTATAGTTGACTTTTCTGTTTCATTTTGTACAATGATCTCAAGCCTACACACCATCTCTTGATTTTCAGGTATTTTTTCCCTGCACCTTTAATTTCCTTCTCCAAAGGGCACATGTTTCCTCAGGTCTTATGTTCCTGGACCAGTATTACTCTCAGAAAGCTATTTAGGGCACAGGCCCTCTGAGTTGTGATCAGTTTCTGGCTGTCCAGTTTCTGGCTGGGAGGGTAGCTTCCATCCCTGACATAACGTAAGCAGTGGATGCTTTCTCTGCCCATAAAGATAAAGATATTCCCTACCTCTCCCCTGGGCTGTCCATGAAACTGGATTTCAGTTCTCTAAGAATCCTTGGTTATGTTCTTTTTGGTGTTGACAAGTAATTTTGAAGAAATACACATTCTTATCAGAGTTTGAGGCAACATGTGTTAACTGTCAACTTGCTCCCTCATCTCAAATCTAGATTCCTTGGCATTTGCCAAGAAACTATGTTTCACAGTTCATGGTATGATGCTGTTGCAGATTCCTACTTCATTGATGATGGGTTGTTTTCTCTCTGTCTTTTGTCCCTTTTGCTAATTTAGATGGAGTTCAAATGAGGGGTAGAGCAAAAATGCCACTATTTTTACACTACCATTAGGTTGATCAGAAAAGTCAGACTTGGACTGAATTAATGAGATTTTTGCAATTGGGAATTATAGATCTAAAGCCAGTTGAATGTCTAGATAGCTCTCACTTCTCAGGTTTACCTTCCGCAGCCATCTATCTCTACGGTGAAAACATTGCTTAATGCATTCACCACGTGCCTCACTAATGATGGTTTCTACAGCTGTGCTGCCATCTCCTCTCTGTTATAATAAGTACAATGTGGCCCTCAGTGCCTGGGCCACACATCCATTAATATTTATGCTTCCTGAGAGTAATGGGGTATCCCAATGATTTGTAGGCATGAGCAGGTGCCCCTAATGGAAGAATAAGTAGGAGGCCTCTCTTGGGGAATAGTAGCTTTCAGTCTTCCTGTCGTAGAAAAGAAGAATTTGGGTTGGTAAGGGAAATATCCACAGCCTTCATGGAGTAATCTCCAACTATCCAATTGGCTAACATGGATTACTGTTGTGGAAAAGGTTAGAGAAAAGATGGAGAAGTCGCTAATGCCCCCAGGTGGAGAGAAGAGAGCTCCCTTTTCCTTCCTTAGCCAGAAGCTTCCCCTTTGTTGTGAGAAGTTATTCCAGTGGCTGGCAGCACATATCCCGTCTTCCGAAATTATCTCTTTGCACAACCAGATTCCAATTCTCTGCCCCTGACATGTGGCCTCTTTTTTATTTTTTTAAATTTTTTATTAGTTACAGATGTACAAAACAATGCAATAGTTATCTGTTTCACCCCTTACTAAATGACTACCCCTCCCCCTCCCCTACTCCCCCACCTCCGAAATCATACATATCTATTACAATTCCACTGACTCCATCCCCACACTATATTCCACATCCCATGACTATATATGTGTTAAATTATAGTTGACATATAATATTATTCAGCGGCCTCTTATAAACTTTTCTTCAATGCATAAAACCTTAGTAAAATATCATTAGTCATTATCCATATTGCCTGAAAAATGCCACATCTACTTTGATCTAGTTTAGTTATCAAGCTATGACAGCAGAAATAAACAACCTATCTTATGGGGTGGAATCAGGGCACTGTTAATTTTGGACTGGTTAAATTTCCTGTAACCCTTTGGTTCAAGTATCACATGGGAATGCACTTTTACACCAGAGGAGGTTGAGATAACTACTATTCAATGAATTGACAGTGCTGAAGTATTTCTATTTTATGTAGTTTGTATTCATTTGAAACATCTGGCAATGTTCTGTTTAGTGGATTTGGTTGTCTACATATAGTGACTACTCCAATGCACACATTTAAAGTGTGTCGTTTCTGCAAACTCTATCCATGTGAATAAAGTAGGAAGAATTATGGTAGGAGTCCAAAATGATGTGACTCCTGGTCTGCTGAGGCCCTTGGTCAAACAAGGATGTTGATTGGTTTGCCTAATGATGGTGATTTTAAAATACATCTGCAAATTTTTTTACTTTTATCCCATCAAAAGTTAAGAGTCTAATTCCCCTCTTACGGAAAATGAACTGGCATTTATGACTCACTTTTAACAGATAAAATGTGGCAGAGTGTCTCTGAGCTGGGTCACAAAAGATGAGGCTCCCACCTGGATGGTTCCACTCTCAGAATTTAGACACCATGCTGTGAGGGCATGCAGAGAGACCATGTGGAGGTGTTCCAGCCAACAGCCCAGCTGAGGTCCAGCCAACAGTCAGCATCAACCATCAGACATACGAGTAAGGAGATTCTGGGTGAATTCAGTCTCCAGCCTTCCTGCCCAGTTAATACCACATAGCAATCCCTGCTGTATTAGTCTGCAAGGTGATCATAACAAAGTACCACAGACTGGGGGGCTTAAACAACAGAGATCTATTTTCTTACAGTTCTGGGGGCTGGAGGTCCAAGATCAAGGTATAGGCTGGGTTGGTCCTTCCTGAGGGCTAGAAGGAAGGATCTGTACCAGGCCTCTCTCCTTGATCTGAGATGGTCATCTTCTCTCTGCTGTGCCTTCATATTGTCTCCCCTCTGTCCATGTCTTCATCCAAATGTCCTCTTCTTGTAAGGACATCAGTCATAGTGGATTAGGGCCCACCAAAATGAGCTTGTTTTAATCTAATTGCCTCTGCAAAGACCCTATCTCCAAATACAGTCATTTTCTAAGGTACTGGGGTGAGAACTTCAATATGAATTTATTGGGGGAACACTATTCAACCCATATCACCAGCCAAGCCTGCTGAAACTGCAGACTTATGAGAAAACTAAATGCTGTCATTGTCTTGAGCCACTCAGACTTGGAGTGGTTTGTTATGCAGCAGAAGATAACCAACTCAGCTAAGGTAGATGAGTGACTTAGTTTCTGGTGACTATCTCAGAATTTATTCAACAAATGCTCTCTGACAGCAGGACCACATCATTTGGGGATTGTGCCCACAGGGTCAAGGCCAGACCACAGACAAACACCTGGAAGACAATTGCAGGGACTGCATATTCAGTCTGTTTATCTGTTTTAATTTTGCTCTTAGATTGCAACAAATGGGACCCACTGAGGCTGTCTCCAATTAAAGAGATGAAGAGGACAAGTTTTTGTAAAAATGAGCATGGAGCAGCAGAGGGATACAGTCAAGTAGAAATCTAAGGCCGGAGATGGAAATAGTGTTGGGCCTTATAGCAGTTGACTTTGAGACTTGCTTCGAAGCAAGGGGGCCTGCGGCCCTTAGCAGAGGTGAAATATAGTACTAACAGCAGACTCTCCTGAGCACACAGCCTCATTCAAATCCTGAATCCACCTGGTACTAGCTGTGTATACTGAGAAAGTCATTTAATCTCTTCATGCTTCTACTTTCTTATCTGTTAAAATAAATAATGCTAGTACCTATTATATGAGGTTGTAATTTAAGATCATTTATATGATGAATTAACTCTTTTTTTTTTTTTTTTTTTTTTGGGCAGTGTCACTGGCCCTCATATGTGGGACCCGAACTGGGGCAGCTGGTGCCCCAAGCCAATTCTTAACCACTGAGCCACTGGGCCGGCCCGAATTAGCTCTTTTTATCTTCATTATAGAGCTTGCCATGAGTGAGTTTCGCTTCTGACTGTTCTCTCTCCAGCTAGTTTCCTTTGGTGACTCACCATTGCTACTCCCCCATTACTTCAGCTTGCGCAATTGATTCATTCATTTATTCAACAAATGTTTACTCAGTACCTACTATATGCTAGGCACTGTTTTTGACCCTAAGGAAACTGTATTGGGTCAATAAGACAAATATCCCTGACCTCATTGATCTTACTTCTATCTTGCTCTTTACAGTGAAAGTTCTACCTTAAGACCTTCAGCTGCTCTTCCCAACATTCAAGAGCACATTTTTCCTGCTCCTTAGCTCAGATCCTTGAAAGAGGCACTCTGATTAGCCCAGTTTGTCTTTTCAAGTCAAGCACAATATATTTCTAATCAGCTTTTTGATTGGTTGCCTAGGATCAAGTGACCACTCTGATTCAACCAACTTTATTCTCGAGCTGAATGAGCATGAGAAGATGAGCATGAGGTCCAGGACAATCACTGTGAGACAATCACTCTGATGGGCAACTCTGGTAGAAGTCCTGGGAGCAGCATATTAAGGATGGGGAAGACCACCATGGACTTCCATTGGAGCTTGCAGCACCTCAAGGAATCATTTGGTCAATTTCACACAACACAGGCTAAAGGAGGGTACATGATTTCCAGAGGTCATGCATAGCCTGTTAGCTACAAAACCAGGGTTGGCCAAGACTTTGGATGAGTATCTTGGCATTATCTCAGTGATTTTATCCAACTTGTCTGCCCATTTCCTCTTGGCACTCACCATTGCCGTGCAAGTCAGCAACTTCAGAGGGGGTTTTCTCTAGCTGAAAGGGTAATTTTGGCCCCTCCACCAAAGTCAAACAAGAGTTGATAGATACATATTCCAGTTTCATTGCCCCTTGGGTATGACAACTCTGTGATGTTCCATATCATCTCCCAGACGTCTCCAGCAGGATTGAGCCCAAGTTGCCCTCACCTGTAACCCGTTCATTAATGCAAACGTGTTGGTCCCACTTCCATTCTCCTCCAACTATACCTTCTTGAGTCACCCCTCAAGTAAACTACTTGCATTCAAAAACTTATCTGAGGGTCTGCTTCTGGAGAATTGAAAACTAAGACACCTTTCAACAAAAGCAAGTGGTGGGGCCATGTTAGTAAAATAAGCAAGAAATCAAGGTGCAGGTAGAGACCTGGATAGAGTGACACAGGGATATAGATCACTCCTGCGGTACTACTTAAACCATCAAGTGAAAGGGTAGTTGCCCCTGGAGCTGCAGAGAAAAGCAGGCTGCTAATGGAGAGGTACAGCCAGCATGAGAGTGGCTACTTGTAAACGAGATGCCTGGCTACCATTCTTAAAATGTTTCATTCTTCCATTTTTAATCTCAGTCATTATTGAATCATTAATAATGATTTATATGGCATTGACTTTCTTTTCAGAAATCTTGACTAACTCTTTGATAAGAGATTAATAAACAGCGGGACTTCAGATGTCAAGTTTTTATGAGCAGAAGTGTCCAAGGCCGTCTCTAGATGGGTATTCTTGGCTGCATTCACCATGCTCTCCAGAGACTGAAAAGCAATTGTTTAGCTGGGCAGAGAGAGCCCAGCTGAATTAAATTGACCTGCATGATACAGAAAGTAGCACTGAACACATTTAAGTAAGCAGTCTTTGAAAGAAATCTATTTTATTGTAGCTAAATGCTGAAATTATTTTAAGAAAGTGATTATCAGTCTAATTATTTAAAATGCATGAATGAGGTTAGCATCTAAGTTTAAGACAGACTGGAAGAACAACATGCTTGGTCTTAAATAAAATGCTAAGTGCATCTTTATTTCCTTCTGGGTTTTTTTTTCCATAAACATGAATTTGCCTGCTTCCAAAAGCCAATGTTTTCTACTACAAACATTTCCATTTGTAATAGAAAACCATTAGCCTCACTTAATTCAGATCCATACATGCCTAAACATACTTTCATACCAAATATAATTACTACTTTGCAGGAAAATCTGGTGTGATTCTCTTGATTTGGTAGTGTGTTAAGCCTGTCTTTAATTTCAAATAACTTTATTAGCACCCTTTTAAATCACAGTGGATACAGTAGGGAAATGCAATTTTCACAATAAGAAAAACTAGGGCACTCAGAAATCTTTTCCATGCAGGCTTCTGGCTGGTGTTCTTAACTTTTATTCAGAGTTTAAGCTCTTTCACCACTCAGACAGTGAATGAACAAATGTGTGTTTAAACACTGTCTGCACCCTGCAAGGCCTGCCCTTAGGATGCACATGTATGGCTCTTAAAGCTCTGTAGTCATGGTCAGAGACAAGCCCAAACCCTCCCCTTGGAAAGGTCTCCTGTCATAGGCTTCTCCTAAAGTCAATGTTTGCTGGAAAGGCAGCAAATTTTTGCTCTTCAAAGGACATTCATGTACTAACTCACTCCCACCTACCGTGCATTTAAATTATTCATCAGAGATACAGCCTCTGTTTATGACTTTGATCCGTTGCTTCCCCTGGATGCCACAAGGAGCATGATAAGGCTGGTGAGTTTTTGGAGGGCCTTTGATCTCCAATTCACAAATGACATTTTATGGTGGAACATCTGGGCCCCCTCTGTAGCTGCAGGGTGAGTCAAATGGGAGCAGAGTTTGGGGGTTCTGAGGTGTCCATCTCCTAGCTTCAAACAGTCTTTTAGACAAAATGGGATGGGGACAGAGAGGCGCACACTTCTCCCAAACCAGCAATTGTTCACATACAATTAAAAGGGACCCACAACTGCTCTCCTGACAGGCAGGGCAGAATTCTCATGATAAAGGTATAATTCCCCAGAATTTGTTTCAGAGGAATCACACAATCAAGGTCTTATGCTAAGGAGTTTCAGAATAAATAAGTCATTTTGGGAGAAAATGGACAAATGGGAGACAGACCCTCCCTGCCTCCCCTAAATTTTTCTCTTTCTCACAAGTAAAAAAACGAGTTTTTTCTTACAAAACGGAGTAAAATATAGTGAACAGAGAATGCTGGAAGGAAGAAAGAGGGAAAGGTCTGCATTTCTCACAGCTCTGACACAATCCCTCCCTGCAGTTTGTCATCAAATTATAGTGACTGCTGATTGTGTCTGGCATTGAATCTTCAGAGTGCTCACAGTTTAGAGACCAAGGACAGTGGACTTCCTTTCATAATGGCAGTGTAAACCACTTTGCATTAAGTAGGAATAATAATCTTTTTAAAAAGAATGTGTCAAAATAATGACACATCTTGTTGCTTTTCTTTCTTCCACACCTGAGCAAGCACATCAGCCTCACTTGACTGGATGAAGGGAGGACTTTTTTCAGTAGGGCTGTTCTAAGAGGAAACACCCAACAGTAAGGAATCCTTCATTCTGTCATGGCTGACTGGGAATCTTAGCACGGCATGAGCAAATTCTACCAACGTTTGGGATTTGCTTGTGTCTCTTCTTTCTCAGTTGATTGGGGAGCAGGAATGTTTGCCCTACAAACGTCCTGTAATGTCTGAAATGCTGTTGATCTTTTCACCATTCCCTCACATTCCCTTTATTTATTTCTTCTTTTTATTTAGCTGAAGGTGATATCCTCTGAAATGTTCATTCTTTACTGGGAAGCCAAACTTTAAATAGGGAATTTAGTAGTCGCTCTGATGTGGGTGTCATCATTTTGTGAAGAAATCTTTTCAAATTTATTTGAAATCCATTTTCAGAATTTCAAAATAGAGCCAGTTAATGTATTTCAATGGTACATTTAAAATGCAACAGCATTGTCCTCAGCATGGTGTGTTTTGATGCAGGTTGCCTGCTTGGCTTAGCTTACAATTGATATCATGAGTGGCTTGAAGTGCATTTCATCAAATGTTTATATCTAATGAGATATTTAGGGGACAGGTCATTTTTTATATCTGGAATGGCCTGATGTGAAAAATCACCTCAAGTCTATAAAGCAGAGGGAACCATTTTAATTTGGTAAAGTGAGAACACATTATTGGAGTCTTTTTGTGTTTTCTGATAATATGTCAAAAATAAATAGCCTTGATGTCTCGAAAGCAAAAATCACTGAACAAGGAAAAAATAACAGACACGCACACTCACATACATTTTTAGCTTCTTCCATACTGCTTCCTGTGTGGAAAGAAAGAGAAACATCCCCAGAATTTGAGCACAGTAACTAAACATGGTGAGTTAGTGATGCTTTGTTAACTGTTATTTCTCTTTCCTCCTTCTGGCCACTGTGGTTCCTGATTATGGAAATGTTTCATCTAATTGTGGGTAGATGTCTCCTAGATGCATGCTGTGTGTACCACTCCAGTCCCACCATAATTCCTCTGCCATCTTGGGAAGCCTAATTATATATGGTCTGACCTGACATTTCTAAGTTTGCTTGAAAGCTCTGGCTAATAGGATTGAACAATTAAGACCTTTGTTCCTAAAGAGCTAAGTGTTTGCTTGGGACATTGAACTATGTGCTGGGGAGGGGGCCTTCGAATAAGAAAAAATACCATAGTCTACAAACTCGACCCTCCTCCCAATCTCAAAAAATGCCTCCAAGAGCCAGCCTTTCCGCAGGGTGACTACACAGGAGTTTGTCTCCTGTTTGCCTCGCTATATGGAGGGAGTAATGGGAGGACGGCTGGGACCAGATGAGCATGACTGCTGTAGTTTTGGCAAGGCTGCTGCAAGAGGGCAGAGACCTCTGGACCCTGCCCTGGCCTCACAGACCCCAAGGGGCAGCTTTTACAGCGGCTGCGGCTGGGTTTGCTCAGCAGGCAGAGCTTTGTGCTCTGGCCTCCTGGGAGGAGGCTGCAAACCTTCAGATCCCAGAGCACACCCGCAGGCTTCCCTCTGCCCACAAACTTCTCCTAATTAAGCCTCCATCTAATTACAGAGTGTACCATCAAATATGTCTCCAGATGCTTCTGATGCAGCCTGTGGGCCCTGGTCAAAGCTAGCAAGGCTTCTGATCAGGGATGCTGGCCCTCAGGCGCCGGCGCATGGTCCCCTCTCGCCTGGACACGTGGTCTCCAAGTACTGCGCAATCCACTTGCACTCATTTGCTCTGTCTCCTGGCAAAGGCACAGAGCGTAATTACTAAAGTTAAGAAAACATCCCTGTAATTAGTCAGGCAACTCTAAGCACAAGAAATGGAAATTAGTCACAGTATCATAAATTAGTTTGTGCATACATTACATTCCAGGATGGCCCTTGGGGCCCGATGTTTGCAGTCTTTGGCCAGCAAATCCCTGTATCTCAATAAAGCATTCCTCCCCAGTGAGCATGGCACAGGAAGGCGAGTTTTGCTTGAATTACAAATTTTTAATTCTTTTGTCAACAGCGACCAGAATTAAGCCTAACTTTGGGGTTGGGGAAAGGGAGACAAATACATAGTGATTTTCCTGTTGATTTTATTTTCCTTGGTGGGTATCTATTAACTTAGGGCCATCAAGGTGTCTTCAAACAGTGGGCTCATCAATTGTATTGTTTTACTCATTAGAAGCAGTAGTTATAAACTATTTAAATCACCCTGATTTTGAATGTTCTCCTAGTCACTCCTTTCTAGCATAAGCCAGGAAATTGGACTCAGGCACACACAGCACAGCATTTGCATCAAAATAATACAGCCGGCAGCAGCAAGCCACAATCACATCACTCAGAAGGAAGGAACAGAATACAAATTAAAGGAAGAATGTAAATTTTTGTCATTAAGCTTCAATGACCATTTGCAGTGGTGCAAGGCACAAAGGTTCTTGATGAGCGTCATCTACTTTGATTATTCATACTTGTATTTCTGCTTGAATTAAAGCAGGAGTGCTAGAGCCTGTTACGGGGGAAATATTTGAATTGATACTGAACTCTCACCTTGCAGTGCATCCATTTACTTTTCAAATGAATACTAGATAAGTTAGTGCATTTTCTAATCGGCCTGTTTTCCAGTGAGTGCTGTCATTACATACCAATTTCTTTTAGAAGTGCTTGCTAAGAAACATTAACTACTTACAAATAAGGAGCTGTCTGTCACAGGCTGCAGTCTTCAACTCACTGGCATTTCTGCTAGGACAGCTGAGGGCTCTGCAGTTCACGTTTACCTGGCCTGTTATGGCTTCCTCATTTTCCCTACCTCCCAAGTGAGTCCTTAAGTGTAGTCAGGGCTTTTGCTATGTGCCATCCGTCTGGAACCAGTTGGAATCCTACTTGAGGCATAGCCCAAGCTGGCTTACTATGGAGTTGCTATGACACTGTGTGCAGGTGGCCTGGGTCCACCTTCACTGTGATCCTAAATGCTGAGGCTGGGCAGCCAGAATCGATTCTGGTCTAGACTTCACATTCGAAGCTGGCTGGGGACATCATGGTATCATTCCTCTCCAAACACATACTCTACTGCTGGCAAGTGACTTGTTTGAACGTAGATAAATGAACCGGAAAATATAGATTCTGACGGTAATGTGTGGAGGGTGGGGGTTGCGTATTTAAAACCTATACGCTCCAGTTTTGGACAAGGGCAAATAGGCAGAAACTGCTCATCCCAGCATGAGGAACGTTGCTATGCTTCAAGGGAAGACTTAAAAAATATATATTTGTGCTTAATCAGGAACAAAGGGGAAAAGATTGTTATTATTCAGGGTCTGCATTTGGCATCATAAAGAGCTTTTTAAGGTTATTTTTCTGTTGAATGTTACTGGCTACACATTTGTTGAAATCTGTCAATCATTTTTTGATCAAAACTTTTTTAGAAGGACTCACAGGGAAAACAGGGTGTGCCCTAATGAGGGAAGCAATGCCAACAAACGCTGAATGACCTTGCTTCCAAATGATTTGTTTTGCAGACTCTGGTTCATTCATTGAGAGAACAAGAAGCATATTGATTTGCCACAAGCCATGAGCAAAGCGACATAAAGTGTGAACACTTCACACATCCCCAGCCAACATAAGCAGAAAAAGGAAATGCCTAGCAAACTGCCCTCCTGAGGACCTAACTCCAGGTGAAGAAAAGGTGCTGATCAGGTTGGGATCCAAATGTTACTCTTATTATTTAAATTATATATATATATAATTATAAATAGATACATAGATAGACAAATAGATAGATCTATATATACCCCAAATCGGTTAATCCTGTAATTGAATTAAAAGTCAAATGAAAATGTGGGGAAAGCTGAACATTAAAGGAGTTGTTGAATATGTGCCATGACCACTTATGTTTTGGAAGGTTATAAAACCCTTATGAAGTTATAGATTTATTCTAACCAAATGTACACAGATGGGTGTGCACACATACAGAGGAATATTGAAAAAGGTATTCTAGTCTCTTAGCTAATTATTTTTACCTTTTTAGAAATATACAAACAGTGATGTATCTAGAGAGGCTGTAATCTCTGAAACCAATTTTTAAAATCTACTTTTAACATATACATTCACCTGCATTTATGTCTCAAAATCCTGACAATCTATTTATGGATTTATGATTTTTTTTTTAAATTGGGGAATCGGGGGAGGGGAACAGTATTGGGGAATTGGGGAAAGGGAACAGCCGATTTGTTATCTTTCAATCTTAGTTGTGGAGGGCACAGCAAACTCAGCTCCAAGTCCAGTTGCCATCTGGTGCCCGTGGGCAGCATGCAGCCACTCAGCTCAAGGTGCTATGTTCAATCTTAGTTGTGGATGGGCATAGCCATCACCCCATGCAGCAGCCTTGTTGTTAAGAGCGCACCCTCTATCCTCTGAGCCACCCGGGCAGCAGCTCAGCTCAAGATGCCAAGTTCAGTCTTTAGTTGAGGAAGGGAGTAGCCCATCATCCCATGCTGGAGTCAAACAGGCAATGTTGTTATTAGGAGCACATGCTCTCACCAGCTGAGCCATCCTGCCACCTGTTGGCAGCTCAGCAGCAGCTCAGCTCGGATGCAGCTCACTGGCCCATGTGGGAATCGAACCAATGACACTGTTGGTTCGATTCCCTAAGAACTCACACACCTAAGCAAGCTCTTAACCAACTACTCCACTCTGCCAGCCCAATTTATGATTTTAAAACAGCATATATATTTCAAGGCTTTCAATAAGATTATACAAAGGGAGGTAAGCATTTCTCTTTTCTCTATTGCTTTGAAAAGTTGGAAAGTTTTCTGAGAAATGATGTATAAGTACCAACACCCATATTACTGAGGTAGTTGGCAAATGGCCACAAACTTGTCCCTCCTGACACCCACACAGTCCTTTGGCAGTGCTTTTAGGAATTGAATCTGAGATTATCCATTGTTTTGATTGACTTGCTTTGGCCAATTTACATAATAAATATGATCAAGCAAGGGCTTGAAAAACACTGAGCAATCATTCTCTTGCTTCACTTAGAGATAACCCTGTAAACAAGCTTGAGCTATCCTGCTATAAGATGAGAGACACCACCAACCTGGCAACCATCAGACTCATGAGTGAAGCAAAATTCTATCATCTAAGTCCCCAGAGAGCCCACAGACCTGCAAGAGTCCAACAGGGCTCAGCCAAAACCATCCCCATCCCTCCCCAGGGCTATCTGGCAACTCACAGAATCACAAGGTAAACAGAACACTCAGGTGCTATAGGTGCAGATGATAAGACCTAGACCCATTTTCATAAAAACTCTAATTTTTTCTGAAAGACTGAATAAGTGTGTAGGGTATAGCAGATGCTCTTAATGCTCTGCCCATGTCCCCTACAATTCCTTGTCATTTTTATGCAGACCACTTTCCCTCTGCATTCACTCCCAACAGCCAGCACCTGCATCAGTTTGTTGGAGGACAGTCCTTGAGCTGCTATAAGCTGCTTTGCTGGAGGGCATGGAGAACTGGAAGTCTCTGGGGGTTTATATCCCACCCCAGAGCAGGACAATTCAAGGTATGACTCTGACTCCAGCACTCCTGAAGGATTGATTTACCCTCCATGAGACATTTTTAGATACCATGTCTTTCCTCAGCCTTTCTGACCCTGCTTCCCCATCCCTGGACTGAATTTTCCTGGAATCACTTCTTAATGAATCTCTTATACTTTATTTCATGGACTGTTTCTGGAAAACCAATCTAACTTAGCTGCTTTCTCCTCCAGGCCAAATTTAAACCCTTTTTACTCTTGAGAGAAGCTTCTAGCTGGTCCAGAAGCTTCATCAGTGTCAAGGACATCTTTGTTTAAACAAGATGTTCTAGTGTCCATACTCTTCTGCCTGCACATGTTCAATCCTGGTGCACTATTAGGCAACACTAAAGACTCTTCAACTCATACCTGATGTAAGAGAATTGAAAAACTCCCTCTTCTTTAAAATTCTGCATCCATCCCTCCTTCTGCAAACAGATTCCCTTCTTTGGGAGAACCCAATTCTCACTCAACCCCAGCATGGAGCTCTCATGAACTGACAATTCTTGCTGCCTCTAAGAGAGAAGAAAGAATAATAGAGCATGTGGCACAGGGTGTCCCTGCGGTCTTCCCCCACTATATGAGACATCAGTGTGTCCTTTACTTCAAGTCAGCTTAAGGTGTGTTTCTAATACTTGTAACGAACAGATCTCTGGTAACTGACACACCTGGATTCCTTGCTTCCACTCACCCATCGTCCTGTTTCTTGAATGTCAAATTGGAAGGAAATGCAGCTGCTGAGAAATTCCTGTCTTTCCTCAGCTCCAGTCTGAAAAATTCCAGGGCAAGATTCCAGTTGATCTGAACAGGTCACTTAATTGTTGATGGACCAATCAACTGTGGCTGGGGTGAAATCCAATGGCTGAACCCATCTACCAGAGCCATACTCCTGTTAATCCTTCTGGTCACATTCTGGGTGCAGTGTTTCCTCTCCTGGTTCTTAAAGTCTGTTCTTCATCTGTTCATGGAGTATGATCCAGGGAAGAACAAAAACAGGAAATTCACTGCACCATGGAGAACAGCTTCAGCCTCCTCCCTAACCAAAATCTAAAGTCTTACTTTAGTAGACTTTAATTCCCTCTTCACTCCTTACTCCTCTCAGTCACTGGTGATCAATGTCAACCTCTTTGAGGTTGTTTAATGGTAAGGAAGGAAGGGAGCTAGATCATTCATGAACCAAAATCTAAACATAGTGACTCTGTTTGATGTAAAGAAATTGGACAATATGAGGGAGTTCTAAACTTTTCCTTGGATCATTCATATGAACATATGCATATTTAATTAAATTGGCAGAGCCAACGCCTTTGCCATGTAACATAGTAGCTTTCAAATGTGACTTGTTTCAGAAACATCTGTGATGCTTCTGTTACCTACACATACCTAGGCCCCTTTCCAGACCTCTTCAATCACAGTCTTTGGTTAAAAAAGAACTGTCCAAACAACCCAATCAAAAATGGGCCAAGGACTTGAATAGACATTTCTCCGAAGAAGACATATAAATGGCTAACAAGTACATGAAAAGATGCTCAATGTCACAAATCATTAAGGAAATGCAAATCAAAATCACAATGGGAAACTATCTCATATCCATTAGGATTGCCTCTATGAAAAAAAATTAAAAAAATGTTAGTGAGGATTTGAAGAAATTGGAACCCTTGTGCACTGTTGGGAATGTAAAATGGTGCAATCACTATGGAAAAATGGCAAGGTAGTTCCTAAAAAAAAAACTTAAAATTGAATTACCATGTGACCTAGCAATTCCACTTTTGGGTATATAGCCAAAAAATTGAAAGTAGGGTCTCAAAGTGATATTTGTACACCCGTGTTCATAATAGGTTTATTCGCAATAACCAAAAGGTGAAAGCAGCCCAAGTGTCCACTGACAGATGAATGGATAAATGAAATGTGGTATATACATACAATGGGAAATTATTCAACATTTAAAAATAAGGAAACTCTGACACACATTACAATATTGATGAACTTTGAGGAGATTACACTAAATGAAATAAGCCAGTCACAAAAGGACAAATATTATATGATTCAACTTATATGAAGTACCTAGAGTAATCATAGAGACAGAAAGAATGGTGGTTTCCAGGGGCTGGGAGAGGGGAGAATGCCATAGGAAAACAAGTGGTTTAGAGATTATATGTTTATACCTAGTCTACACCCATGATACCCTCCCAACCTCTCAAATCCAGTATATCGCTATGGTCTATTATGGTCTTTCAAACATGAAAGAGTACTAGAATCCACTGGGATCTATTAATACACAGATTTCTGGGCCCCACAACTAAAATTTCTGATTCGGTGGGTAGACTTATATTTCTAGCAAGTTCCCAGGAAATGTTGATGGTGCTAGCCAGAGAACATGCTTTGAGAACCACTGACCTATTGAATTGAACTCTAAACTATGTCTAGAATTAGACTTATTACCTTCTCTTGCAATCACTAGTTCAGACTCTAATTCTCAACTGTCCTGTCTGACTTCCATGTTCCCCCACCTCCCCAATCCATTCTATGATCTCTGCCAGGTTAAGTTCCACTTAAAAATAATGGTTGCCTGGCATTCACGATCCTTCATGAGTAGCTTTAGACATTTTTGGTGTAGTGAAAAGAGTTGAGACTTTGAAATCAAGGAGGCCCAGACTCAATGCTCCAGTGTCAGCACTGAACCACTGAACCAGCTGTGTGATCTTGAGTAAGTTACCTTATCTTTCGATACTTAATGTGCTCATCAGTAAAGTGGCGATAATAATATCTATCTTTTACAGATGTTTTAGTAAAATGAGGTAAGGTAAAGATGTTTGGCACACAGTAAGTCTGTCCCACAGGCCCTAAGAGTTATTGGTTCCCTCTTCCCTTTCCAACTTTATTGCCAACTATCCCACCCACAGGGACCTGTATGCTCTCCTTGCCCCCAAACATACTCTCAACACTGCCATCTTTGGAACCTTCTGCTTAACTTTTCTTCCATGTAGATGTTGTCTTTTTATTCCCTCTTTAATTTATTCATAAATTTATTTGAGTAACATTGGTTTATCACATTTATAAATTTCAGGTGTACTTTATAATACAGAATATGTATATATTCTATTGTGTGTGTACCATCCAAAGTCTAGTCTCCCTTTATTACCTTGTATTTGACTCCATTTACCCTCTTTGTCCTCTCCACTTCTTTCCCTCAAGTACCACCATTCTGATGCCTATTTCTATGAGTTTGTCTGTTTTGTTTCTTTGTTACTTCTTGTTTTATATCCCATATGTGAGTGAAATCATATGGTTCTTGTCCTTTTCCATCTGACTTATTTCACTTAGCATGATACTGTCAAAATCCATCCATGTTGTCACAAATGGCAATATTTCATCTTTTATGGTGAGTAGTATTCCACTGATTATATGTGGCGTCTCTTCTTTATCCAATCATCCATCAAAGGATTTTCCATGTCTTAGCTATTGTGAGAAATGCTGCAATGGACATAGAGGTACATACAAGGTCTGACAATTAAGTTAGCAAACTTGCCACTGTGCGCTTACATTGGTAGCACTGTACAAACAGCTTGGTAAGATTTCATAACCTTGGTATATCAGTGTCTCACAGCTGTGTTCATGTCGATGTGTGGCACTGTCTTGCTGAGTAGCATTCATTATTGTTGTTGCATGATTTTGTATGCTGTCTGAGCTTGAATTAGAGCAATGAACAAATATTAAATTTCTTGTTAAGCTTGGCAAGAGTGGAAGTGAAATCAGGGACATGTGAGTCCAAGTTTATGGTGATACTGCCATGAAGAAAGCAGCAGTGTACAATAGATTAAACGTTTTTCTGAGCGGAGAGAATGTGTCACTGATAGAGAAGTCAGGGAGGCCAGTAATGAGCAGAACTAGCGAAACATTGTAAAAATCCGTCGAATTGTGCATCAAAATTGTCAGCTAACTGTGAGAAACATAGCAGACCAAGTAAACATCAATAGAGAAACAGTTAGGAAAATCTTAACTGAAAATCTTGGCATGAGAAAGGTGTGTGCAAAGATGGTCCCAAAGGAGGGGGAGGAGCTAAGATGGGGGAATAGGTGGGCGCTGTACCAACTGCCTCTCAGGATAACACCAAAATTACAAATAATTCATACAACAATCAACCTCAGGGTTCATCTGAACACTCGATGAAAAGAATCACTAACACTAAGGATTTAAAGAAGAGGCCACGTCGTCCAAAATAGTAGGAGGGCAGACACGTGAGACAGGCTGACTCCAGGCCCATGGAGAGAGGGCAAATGTGGAGAGGGACACCCCAGTGGCAGAGGCCTCTCTTATTGGGGCAGGGACCCTTTGATCCCACACTGGACTCCCCAGTCCAGAGGTCCTGTGCTAGGAAGGGGAGTTGCAAGATAGCTGGCAGTAGAAATCAGTGAGGACTCTTCTCTGCTCAACCCAGTGGGGCAGAAGGCAGCTAGAGGCCCAGTCACGCTCTTGTGGAGCCGGCACATGGATATATTCGCTGGTGATCCCTCACCTGGTCTCTGGCAGAGGGAGTAGTAGCTAGGGGTCCCAGGATCCTGCGGGGAAGGACTAAACTGAGCGCCTTTGGTGCTGGAGCTGGAGGTTCTGGGGCCATTGTTACTTTTGTGTGGATCTTGCAAACAAGTGGATTAAACGAGAGCACCATCTTTTCAGGGTTAAGCCCTCCCACAAAGGGTCAGGTTCAGGACCACATTGGTCTGGGTAGAATCAGCGCAGACATGGGTGTGTGTACATACGCGCATGCTGCTTTGGGTCTCCGCTCTCCACACTGATTGTGCAGCATTGCCAGGGGAACGCCTGACTGGCCACTCTCCCTGCTCCACAGGCTGCTGATTGAGACAGGCAGAGACTGGGTGTTTTCCTGGGAACGTTGGCCAGGGAGCTGTGCAGCGGCTCCATCTGGCCAAGGCTTCCTTGGCGTTTTTGTGCAGGCTTGTTGCTGGTCCAGGAGCACACGCTGCTCTAACTTTGTGGGGGCCACTGACCACACCCCATGGTACCCTGGGGATTTGCCCTGCCCACCTAGACCTGCGTTGCCAGGGACACCCTGGGCTCCTGGTGTCCAGCCTTACCTCCACAGGCCATGGAGGGGTTTTGTAGCAGAGGACAGCCCACAGCAACCTGTGAAGATTTTTGGTGGTGAGCATGGTCCCAGAGCCCACTGCAGCCAATTACAGCCAGCTTTCAAGAGCCTGCGAGCCTGAGGTAGAGGCTGGTACATGCCACGCTGGGTACTTGCCCTCTGCACAGCTGGAGCTGAGTTGTCCAGAGGCTCTCTGTTGCTGAGCGGCTGACTCTGCCCCACTAGCTGCCTACAGACTAAAGCAGGTAGAAAGCCATTTTTTATCTTTTCCTTCCTTTTTCTTTTTCTGATTTTTTTTTCTTTTATTCCTTTTCTTTTTCTTTCCCCTTTTTTATTTCCTTTTTCTTTATTTCCTTTTCATCTTTTTGTTTCTTTTTCTTTCTTCTGTTTTCTTTTTTTGTTGTTTCTGTTGTTTGTTTTGTTATTATTTTTGCTTACTGTTTGTTTTGTTCTGCTGTTTTTGTTTATTTTTCGTATTTTTGTTTGTCTTGTCTGTTTGTTGTTTGTTGTTTTTTTGAGTGGGTGTATTTGTTATTGTTGCTATTGGTTTTTTTTGCTTTGTTTTGTTTTGCAAGATGAGCATAGGCCCAACACTGGCCCAGGAGCTGAGACTACACTGAATTTGCATAAACCACTGACCACAGCCTATAATCCCCTGTAACAACACCCTGTCAGCTACAGCTGCATTGCCAGGGACACTCTGGGTGCCTGGGTGACTGACCCAACCCCACAAACTATGGAAAAGGATTTTTACAACAGCAGATGGTCCGCAGAGCCCTGGGAACATCTTGGTGGTGATCAGTGACACCAAACCTGCATCACAGCCACTCAGGAGTAGCTCTTGGGAATTTGCAAGCCTGAGGCAGAGGCTGGTCTTGGTGGTTTAAAAACCACCAGTCTCACTTAGTGACCCACTTGAAGTCCATCCTGCCCAGCTAGTGCCACATCGCCAAGGGCACCCTCAACACTGGGTCAACCAGCCAGACACAGGCTCCTAAGGAGCCTCTTTCAATAGTTGTGCCCTGCAGGCAACTAACAGGTGGCAACAGGCCTAGGGGTCCTTGGGCCTTTTGTTAAATTGCCTCAGGACCAATATTGGTGGCAGCCAGCCTCAGCTCACAGAGAGGTCACCACCACATGTCTCCAGGCCCAGCACAGGCAGCAGCCAACCGCATACAGCTTTGAGGCACCTACCAGGTAGCCATGGGCCAGTAACAGACAGGGCTGAATCAGCCCTAAGAGGGAGCCTCACCCAAGAGACACAAAAAACAATACACCCAGAGTCCAGCTTCAGACCAAAACAGAGCACTACCTGGTTGAACCTACAAGTGGCACTCTCAAAAAAAAATTCTCTATATGCACATCTGCCCACAGGGACCAAGCCTCCTCTGAGGGGTCAACCTTCACACAGCAGCTAATACACTGTTGGCATAGCCAATTCTCATAGCTAATGAGCCTGAAGGTTAATCCCACCCTCTGACTTCAACAGGGACACCTCTGGAACACATAGGACAGGAAAATAGGGAAACTGTACAATTAAATATACTACATAAGACCACCCAACAAAGACTGAGACATAGGTAATCTACCTAATACATTGAAGCAAACACAGCGCAACAGCCAGAATGAAGAAACAAAGAAACGTCCCAAATAAAAGATCAGAAGAAATGTCCAGAAATGGAACTAAATGAAACAGAGGCAACCAACCAATCAGAGACAGAATTTAGAACACTGATTATAAGAATGTTTAAGGAACTTAGTGAGAATCTCAACAAAGAGATAGCAAACATAAAAGATACAGAAATAAAAAATAACCAGTCAGAATTAAACAATACAATAACTGAAATGAAGAACACACTTGAAGGATTAGATGAAGTAGAAGATCGAATCAGCAATTTAGAAGACAAGATAGCAGAAGTCTCCCAATTGGAAAAACGGAAAGAAAAAAGAATAAAAAAACAATGAAAATAGTTTAAGAGACCTGTGGGACAACATCAAGACAACAACATTCACATCATAAGAATACCAGAAGGAGAAAAGAGGGAGCAAGGAATCAAGAACCTATTTGAAAAAATAACGACTGAAAACTTCCCTAACCTGGTGAAGTAAAATAACATAAAAATCAGGAAGTGCACAGAATCCCAAATAACATGAATCCAAATGGGCCCACACCAAGACAAATTATAGTTAAAATGGCAAAGTTTAAAGACAAAGAGAGAATCCTAAAAGCAGCAAGACAAAGACAGTGGGTTATACACAAGGGAACTCCTATAAGATTATAAGCTGACTTTTCTACAGAAACTCTACAGGTGAGAGAGAGTGGCAGGAAATATTTGAAGTGATGAACAATGAAGGCCTGCAACCAAGATTACATTACACAGTAAGGCTATCAATTTACAATTCAAGGAGAGATAAAGAACTTCTCAGAAAAGAATAACCGGAAGGAATTCATTACCATCAAGCCAGCATTGCAGGAAATGTTAAAAGAACTTCGTTAAGCAGAGGGTGAAAACAAACTAACAAAGGAAGACCAGAAATATGAATAACAAACGGGGATAAATATGTATCTATCAATAATCATTTTACATATGAATGGACTAAATACTCCAATCAAAAGACATAGGGTGGCTGAGTGGATAAGAAAACAAGACCCATGCATATATATTCTTTACCAAAGGCTCCCTCAGATCAAGACACACACAGACTAAAAGTAAAGGTATAGAATAAGATATTTCATGCAAATGGAAAAGAGAAAAAAAGCTGGAGCAGCAATACTTATTTTGGACAAAATAGACTTTAAAATGGAGACAATAATAAAAGACAAAGAAGGGTGCTACATAATAATAAAAGGATCGATTCAACAAGAGGACATAATCCTAGTAAACATCTATGCACCCAACATAGGAGCTTCTAAATATATAAAACAGATTTTGACTGACATCAATTCAGAGATCAACAGTAACACTACCATACTAGGGGACTTCAACACCCCACTGTAACCAATGGACAGATCCTCCAGACAGAAAATCAACATGGAAATAATGACCTTAAATGACACTTTAGACCAGTTGGATTTAATTGATACTTTTAGAGCATTTCACCCCAAAGCAGCAGAATATACATTCTTCTCAAGTGCACATGGAATATTGTCCAAGAGAGACCACATGCTAGGTCACAAAACAAGGTCAATACATTTAAGAAGATTGAAATCACATCAAGTGTCTTCTCTGATCACAGTGTTATTAAACTATAAATCAATTATAAGAAGAAATCCAGAAAACACACAAATACATGGAGGCTGAATAACATGTTACTAAGTAGCGAGTAGTCAAAAATGAGATCAAAGAAGAAATCAAAAGATACCTCAAGACCCAAAAATGAAAACACAACAACCTAAAATTGATAGGATGCAGTAAAAGCAGTACTAAGAGGGAAATTCATAGCAATGCAGGCCTACATAAAGAAACAAGAAAAATCTCAAATCAACAGTTTATCTTTACACCTAAGGGCACTGGAAAAAGAACAGCAAAATAAGCCCAAAAAGAGTATAAAGAAGCAAATAATAAAGATCAGAGCAGAAATAAATGAAATAGAGACCAAACAAATAGTACAAAAGATAAAGGAAACCAAGAGTTGGCTTTTTGAAAAAATAAACAAAATCGACAAACCTTTAGCCAGACTCACCAAGAAAAAGAGACACAGGGTGCAAATTAATAAAATCAGAAATGAAAGAGAAGAAGTGACAAGAGATACCACAGAAATACAAAAAAATTTTTTTTAATGCTGTGAGCAACTATATGCCAACAAATTAGACAATCTGGAACAAATGGATAAATTTCTAGAAACAGACAATCTTCAAAGACTGAATCAAAAAGAAACAAAAAATCTGAACAGACCCATTACTACCAATGAAATTGAATCAGGAATCAACAAGCTCCCAACAAACAAAAGTCCTTAACCAGATGGCCTCATAGGTGAATTTTACCAAACATTCAAAAAAGAATTAACACCTATTCTCCTCAAACTATTTTTAAAAATCCAGAAAGAGGGAAGGACCCCAAGCACATATTATGAGTTCACTACTACTCTTATCTCAAAACCAGAAAAAGACATTTCAAAAAAAGAAAACTGCAGGCCAATATCCCAAATGAACATAGATGCAAAAATTCTTAACAAAATATTAGCAAACCAGATTCAGCAATACATTAAAAAGATCATACACCACGATCAAGTGGGATTCATTCCTTGTATGCAAAGTTGATTCAATGTCCACAAATCAATTAATGTGATACACCACATTAACAAAATGAAAAATAAAAATCATATGGTCATATCAATAGATGCAGAAAAAGTATTTGACAAAATCCAACATCAATTTATGAGAATGTGAGAAGTATCATATCTCAACATAATAAAGGACACATATGACAAACCCACAGCTAACCTCATATTCAATGGGGAAATGCTAAAACCTTTCCCCTTAAGAACAGAAACAAGACAAGTTTGCCTACTTTCACCATTTTTATTCAACATAGTTCTGGGAGTTCTAGCCACAGCAGTCAGACAAGAAAAAGAAATAAACAGCATCCAAATTGGAAAGCAGGAAGTAAAATTGTCATTGTATGCAGATGACATGATACTATATAGAGAGAACCCCAAAGGCTCCATCCAAAAACTATTAGAACTGATAAATGCAGCAGTTCAATGCCCAGCCCAAGCTGAGCTGCCGCTGAGCTGCCAGCAGATGCCAGGATGCCTCAGCCAAAATAAATAAATAAATAAATAAATAAATAAATAAATAAATAAATAACTGAAGAATGAATTTAGTAAAGTAGAAGGATATAAAATTAATATCAGAAATCAGTTGCATTTATATACAGCAATAATAAACTATCAGAAGGAGAAATCAAGAAAACAATCCCATTTACAATTGCTTCAAAAACAATAAAATACTTAGGAATAAATTGAATTGAAAAAGTAAAAGACTTGTCGGAAAATTATAAGACACTTAAGAGAGAAATCAAAAAAGATACAAATAAATGGAAACATATACTATGCTCATGGATAGGAAGAATTAATATATTATAGTTAAAATGTCAATACTCCCTAAGGCAATATATAGATTCAGTGCAATTCCTACCAAACTATGACCTTTTTCATAGAACTAGAACATATAATCCTGAAATTTATATGGAACCACAGAAGACTCTGAATAGCCACGGCAATCTTGAGAAATAAGACACTACCTGACATCATCAAATCATACTACAAGACTATAGTAATCAAAACAGCATGGTACTGGCATAAAAACAGACACATAGATCAATGGAACAGAATAAAGAACCCAGAAATAAATCAATTCCTACATGCTCATTTAATCTATGACAATGGAAACAAGAATGTACATTGGGGTAAAGACAGTCCAATAAACGGTGCTGGGAAAACTGGGCTCACACATGCAAAAAAATGAAGATGGATCACCTCTTTACACCATATATGAGAAAAAAATCAAAATGGATTAAACACTTAAATGTAAGTCCGAAACCCTAAAACTCCTCAAATAAAATATAAGAAGCAAATTTGCAGACATTACACTTAGTAATATTTTTACTGATATATCCCCTCAGGCAGGGAAGCAAAATCAAAAATAAACATATGGGATTACATCAAACTAAAAAGTTTTTCACAGCACAGGAAACCATCAATAAAACAAAAAGGCAGCCTACTAGATGGGAGAAAATATTTGTCAATAATATACCTGATAGGAGATTAATACCCAAAATTTATAAAACACTCATTCAACTCAACACGAAAAAAACAATCTAGTTAAAAAATGGGCAGAGGACATGAAGAGACATTTCTCCAAAGAAGACATACAGGCATATGAAAAAATGCTCAACCTCACAAATCATTAGAGAAATGCAAATAAAAACCACAATAGGATACCACTTCACTCCAGTCAGAATGGCTATAATCAATAAATCAAAAAACAAGTGCTGATGAGGTTGTGGGGAAAAGGGAACCCTGGTGCACTGTTGGGATTGCAGATTGGTGCAGCCATTGTAGAAATCAGTATGGACATATCTCAAAAAACTGGAAATGGAACTACCTTATGATCAAGCAATTCCACTCTTAGGTAAATCCAAAACCCTAATTAGGAAAAAATTATGCACCCCTATGTTTATTGCAGCACTACTTACAATAGCCAAGACATGGAAACAACCGAAATGCCCATTGGTAGATGACTGGATTAAGAAACTGTGGTGCATTTATACAATGGAGTGTTACTCAGCCATAAAGAAGAATGAAATCTTACCATTTGCAATGATATGGATGGACATAGAGAACATTATGCTAAGTGAAATAAGTCAGACAGAGAAAGACAAATACCATATGATCTCACTTACTTGTGTAACCTAAAGAATAGAATAAATGAACAAACTAATCCGAAACAGTCTCAGAGATATATAGAGAAAACTGAGGATTGCTAGATAGAAAGGGGGTGGGAATGAGGGAGAAGGTGAGGGAATTAGAAAGCATAAATTGGTATTCACAATATTGCCATAGGGATATGAGAAACAGTTTGGGGAATACAATCAACAATGTTGTAAATATTTTGTAGGATGTCAGATGGGCCCTTGTTGTATTAGGAAGACCACTTTATGGACAGTGTAGATACCTGACCACTACGCTGTACACCTGAAGCTGAAACTGAATAATATTGAATGTCAAGTATCAATATATACCTAGTCAAGAGATATGGAATATAGCATAGGGAATAGAGTCAATGGAATTGTAACTGCTATATATGATGTCAGAGGGGTAATAGATTGGGGGAGGGAGGTTATAACTCTGTGAGGCTTGTAAATGTCTAAATAGTACATTGTTTTCTACACCTGAAACTAATTTAGAAGAAAAAAAAAAAGGAAAAAAATGGTCCTGAAGGAGCTCTTGCATTATTACAATGGCACCAGCTCACACAGCACTGTTTGTGAGGGAGTTTTTAGCCAGTAAACAAATAACTGTATTGGAACACCCTCCATACTCACTTCATCTGGCCCCCAATGACTTCTTTCTCTACCTGAAGATAAAGGAAATATTGAGAGGAAGACACTTTGATGACATTAAGGACATCAAGGGTAATATGGCGACAGCTCTGATGGCCATTCCAGAACAAGAGTTTCAAAATTGCTTTGAACAGTGGTCTAGGTGCTGAGGTCAGTGCATAGCTTCCCAAGGGGAGTACTTTGAAGGTGACCATAATGATATTCAGCAATGAAGTATGTAGCTTTTTTCTTTGATGAGTTCGTGATTTAATTGCCAGACTTCGTATATCTTTACAAACAAACGTTTTCAAATTTATGTTGTCTTGATTAATACTTCTTTTTAGTAACCCGCATTTTTGATCAGGTGATCACTGTTTGGTAATATAAGGAAATAAGGGTACAACAAGTCCCGTTGTTGAGTGATTGCTGAGAGTTCTCTGTAACAGGGACTGATTCCCAGCCTAGTGTTCACCCACGTAAGTGTGTACAGTAAATGTCCTCCCTTTGGCAACCACTGATCTCCAACTGGTGAGATCTCTCTTACCTTTCCAAGCCCCACTGAGCCTCCTCCTTGAAGGCTGCCCTTGTCTTTAATCAAATATGACCTCTTCCTTCTCAATTGCTGTCACTCGATTTATGCCTCTCAACAACCCCTGCCACATCTTATCTAGTGATTTGTGTACATGTATCTATATATCGAAGCTCTGCCAATGTACCCTTGGGCAGGTTACCTTACTCAGCTTCCTTTCCCCCATCTCGGAAATGGGAACAGTAACAGCGGCTACCTCAGAGGATGGCTGTGAGAATGAGCTGAATTACAATATATAAAGTGCAGGCCTGCCGAGTGGCTCAGTTGGTTAAGAGCTCGTTCAAGAGTGCAAGCTTTGAACAACAGCGGTTTGACTCCTGGCCCGAGCTGAGTTGCCGCTAAGCTGCCAACAGGTGGCAGGATGGTTCAGCTAAAAATAAATAAAATAAAATAAATAAAGTAAAATATATAAAGTACTGTTTCAAACAGTACTCTACATATGAATGCTCAATAATTGTTATGTATGGTGATGATGATGGTGATGATGATTAATCCTTACTTATACGCCCCAACAATCAGAGGCTATGTTTTCAATCTTCATACCTCATGGTGTTTTATGCCACATGGTAAGCCCTCAGAAAAACAAATAATTAATTATAAATTATGAATTAAAGACAACCTGTAGTTTCTGCCCTGGCCTTGCCAATTGTAGTTATGTGTTGGAAGATGGGAGTATTCTCCCTCAGACAGAAGCAGGCTCCCACTTGTACCCCAATCTAGTTTGGTGAGCAGCCAAGTTTCTCTCCCAATCAAATCTTCATTCCAAGTCACCTTATTCTATTTTGTGAAATGTTTGCACATTTTCCTAGTTCTAAGAATGCTCCATTAAAGATTCTTCCCATCAATGTTTTCACACTATTACATGACCCTTTTTGTGGCTCAGAATTTTTTAATAAACATCTCAAGCTACCAATCCGACATTTCAGACACAGAACTAACATGGGACATATACTCAGAGATGAGGTTTTAAAATTGCCACTGCTATCCTTCTTTTAATTGGGCAAATTTTAGCATGGGCAAAGATGGCTTTTCTCATTGTTCATCCGCTTCTCTAGAATTCAGTATGGCAGTGTCCCCATTCATCTTTGAATATTTCTTCCTTTTTGTCATTTTTTTCTATTTTATTTTTTTAACATATGATGTGCTCTTTTATTTATTTATTTATTTATTTATTTATTTATTTATTTATTTATTTTTTGAGGGCAGTGTCATTGGCCCTCATATGTGGGATCCGAACCGGGGCCGCTGGCATTCCAAGCCAGCTCTTAACCACCGCGCCACTCGGTCAGCCCTCCCTTTTGTCATTTGAAGACAAAGCCCCTGAAATTATCTGCACAAACTTGTGTGGACATGGAAAATACCAAACAAGAAGGCTGTGCCCATTTCCATGCCCTATTGCTATGTGGGATCATTCCACCCACATAGTGACCCAGGAGAAAAGTGATTGAGGAGAAACTATTTTGTAATAGTTGGGAACTTTATAACTATGTCATACCTACTGCATGATTTCTTCTAATGTGCCTGATGGAGAATCATTATTCACCAAAGCAGAAAATGGAGCTTGCCTTTTCAAAAGTCGTTGAAGTTCCCCTGCACCCGGGCCATCTGGGATTACTGGGAAATCCTGGGTGGCCTGGTCGCAAGTCTTCAATGACAGCGGGGCTGCTCTGCAAAGAAGCAAGTCGCTGACCCCATGATATTGAAGCGCTCTTTCTCAGTGCAATGGTGTTTGCTATAATTAAGTAGAAATCCTGGGTTTTAAATAGAGATACATGCCCAACAAGTAGCTCAAAGCTTATTTTCTTGTGATTTCAGGGAAGACACAGAAAGCAGTATGTGTTTATATGATTGATGCAGAACATTATCCAAAGCCAGTGCTTGGAGGGAAAAAATACCTTTTTAGCCAGTTCACCTGTTTTTTTAGCCATTTCACCTACGTCTGTTAAATCAAGTAAGGAGAAAAGTATTTTTTCTGGAATTCAGGTCTTCTGCCCAACAAAAAAATAACTTGAAAATGGTTTGGGTAGACATTGGCAGAGTGATTACATAATTAAAATTACTGGATGTGAAAACCCCAACTCAATTATTTGTCCTCATTATATCCTGATTATCTTTTCAATTTACAAAGATTTTTTTTGTTTTTTTGTTTTGTTTTGGTTTTTTGCAGTCAGCTAAGTGTACCAGCTGCCCAAAGCTGTGTTTGTAAACATTAGAAAGGATGTTTAAGTTAAAGTTAGGCTTGAATTTCACTTTTGAAACAAGAAAGAAATACAACTGGGAGAGGAGTATGCATATAACTTGGGTTCAAGAAAGATTAATGAGAAAGCTGCAAAATCCCACATCACAGTCAGAAGTTCCATAACGAAGTTTGTCTTCTCTCACCCCACCTCCATTATTTCTAGTTGAATCTTCGGTTGGTGGAAGGGAATTGGGTGATGTCAAAATTAACTCATTAGGCTTTCAAAAACTCCACATGCAAATTAAATGTATTTGTTTTCCAAAATGTGCTTTGTTTTCTGCCTTCCCTGCTGCCATCTCTCAAAAACTAAATTTCTTCTGCCATAGGGTCTCAGAATTATCATTTGGGAGGGGAGTTAAGCTGTGACATTAGCCAGGCTCTGTCTTTGGATTAATAAGGACACATGCCCTGATCATGCTGATAAAGCTTTTGGGGTCAGCCCTGGAGGACAAACTGGTACCTCTCCCTGGTGGTCCCCATTGTTCAGCCTTAGCACCCAGGGAGATTACTAAACTGTGACTCTCAGGCGATTGTACATCTGACCTTGTGTGGCAGCCTGTTAGCTGATGGGAAAGAAGTCAAAAACTCTCACAGGGAGAAAGGCTTGCCACTTCTGCAGAACTCCAAAGCCAACCAGCCTGGGTTCTGGATGACCAGCTTCCCGATAGCACAGAGGCAAACCAGGCAGGCCTTGGGGAGCTTCTCCAGGCCAGCCACAGGCCTCAGGGTTGCCTGTTTATTTTCTGTACCAAGAAACCCCAGCGCGCGTGCGCGCGCACACACACACACACACACACACACACACACACACACACACACACACCAAAGAGCACATGCTTGATTTCACTGTCTGAGGGACAAATGGACCAATTAGACCTGGAGGGAGAATGGAGGAAGGAGTATTTACCTTATTCTTTCTCTTGGTTGCTTCTCTCAGCAATTTAGGATTTCTCCAAATTGATGCTGGGGCCTTGGGCAAATCACACTCTATACCTCACATCCCTTCCTTTAGAGGAACTTTTCATGTGTATAAGAGGCTTCATGGTTTACAACATGAATTCACATCCATGAACTCACTGATACTGTGCAGCAATGGGGACATTTTCCCTATTTTACATAATGGAGATGGAAGTTCGGCAAGTCCAAATGGTTTGTCTATCATCCCACAGCTTCTAAGTGATGGAACTGGGTCTGGTCCTCAGGTTTCCTGGTTCAGACCTCCTCCCTTCCTCCTACTCTTCCTAGCTTCATCCTAGTCCCCTACAAGAAGAAGAAGAAGAAGAAGAAGAAGAAGAAGAAGAAGAAGAAGAAGAAGAAGAAGAAGAAGAAGAAGAAGAAGAAGAAGAAGAAGAAGAAGAAGAAGAAGAAGAAGAAAAGAGGGAGGAGGAAAAAGGGGAGGAGGAGGAGGAGGAAGAGGAGGAGGAGGAGGAGGAGAGGAGAAGAAAGCTCTCATTTTGCCAGTGAAAGGACTTGAGCAGCCAACCCCAACCAATTCTTTCCCCCAGTTAGCAGGGTACAACCTTCTGCCAGGCTCTCATTGCTTCTCTGAGGTTCCGATCCCATTATCAGCACAGAATGGCTTCTTTCCCAAGAACCCCCACTGAAGTACCCTCCACTGTGTTGCATCAACACACCTGTATAAAGAGGATGGAAGAGGCAATTGACTCTTCCCAAATCCAAAAACATCAGAATAACAAACAGGAAGATAACTTCTGCTTCCCTTCATGATGGAGTACCAAGTTCAAAACTAGCCCTCCCCCTGTAAACCACCATAAAACTGGAAAAAAATAGGGCCGGCCGAATGGCTCAGTTGGTTAAGAGCTCGCTCAAGAGTGCAAGCTGAGCTCTGAGCAACAGCGGTTCGAGGCCAGCCCGAGCTGAGTTGCAGTTGAGCTGCCAACAGGTGGCAGGATGGCTCAGCTAAAATAAATAAATAAATAAATAAATAAATAAACTGGAAAAAAAGTATTTTCAGATATTGGAATATAGTACAAGACTGTGGTCCCAGAGGAAAGGAAACCCACAAGGTATTTGCCTTAGTTGTCAACCTGGAGGTACTTTCCAGACCACATTACAGAGAACTAGAAACCAAACAGACCATGGTGGCCTCACTGATGTAAGGAGTCAAAGATCAGAATTTGGCTCTGCTGGCATGGCTGGAGTATAATTGGCAGGATACCAAAGAGGATAACGGGGGTATAGACATCCACATGTACTTGGCCAAAACTGAAACCTGAGTACTTGGAGGCACTCTCTGAAAATATAAAGCTCTTCTCACAGTTTCTGGGGAAGAAGGCTTGGTTTGCAGGGCACAAACTCACCTTTGTGGATTTCCAGGCTTATGACATCCTTTACCTACTCCATATACTTGAGCCTAGGTGACTGGATGCATTCCCAAACCTAAAGAATGTCATGGCCCTCTTTGAGGGCCTAAAGAAGAACCCTGCCTACGTGAAGTCCAGTCATTTCCTCCCAAGCCCTCTGTTTCTAAAGGTTGTTTTGTGGGGCAACAATTAGGGCCCTGAAAATCCAGGGGGTGAGACAGAGCAATCACACCTGTACCTGCTGTTCCAGGGCCCTGTAGAACAGTCAGGCATCCCTTTACCCCAGAACCAGCTGTCTTACTTCTTTCTTCTTCTTTTTATTCTGTTGTCCCCCCTCCCTAGATGCCCCTCTTTTCTCCCTCCCAACCTTTATTTATTCATGCCCTTTAAAACTTCAGCTTCCCTTTTCTTCAGCAAAAATCCTAACCCCACCTCATGTTATCCCTCCTACACTAAAGTCAACCAGAGCAATCATCCTTTCAATGGCTGCTTCTGCTTCGAGGAACCCGACTACACCCCTCATCTGCAGAGCTCAGCCCTAAGTATCCCTCCACTGCCCTGAAGCTTAGTATTGGTCTGGTGTGCAAGCTCTGCTCTCCCAGCATGGTCACTGCCCCAGCCCTGCCTGATCCCCAATAAAGCTTTAATCACAAAGAGAGAAGGGGAAAGAGAGAGAGAGAGAGAGAGAAGAGGACCTATTTTTTTTTTTAAAAAAAGAAAGCCATCCCAGGCCAGCCGAATGGCGCGGTGGTTAAGCGCTGGTTTGGGAAGCCAGCAGCCCCCGTTCGGGTCCCACATATGAGGACCAGTGACACTGACCTCAAAAAAAAAAAAAAAAAAGAGAGAAAGCCATCCTAGTACCATGGCCCACCAGGTGTCCAGCTAAGCTGTGACTTGCCTCAGCATGCACCTTCCTTTCACCTTTCCTGACCGCATGATTCACCTCAGCTCCCTTTCTGCACCCCACTTCTCTTTCCAAATTCCCAATGCCACCTCTTCCCATTCCTGTATCTGTTCATGTCCACAGCTAACCATGCTTTCAAAAGCCAAAATGAAGGGATAGGTAGATCTCTTAAGATTGCCAAGAATGGGGGTTAGAAGAAGATTTAAGAAAGACCCAGCCAAGTGGCACGGTGGTTAAGCACTGGCTTGGGAAGCCAGCGGCCCCCATTCAGTTCCCACATTTTTGAGGGCAGTTGCCCTCAAAAATAAAACAAATAAAGAAAGAAAGACACTGGTCATTTTGTCCTTTGTATTTTCATGATTTATGGGTAGTGTGGCACAGCAGACAATTCACAGACTCTGTCTGGGCGGATCGTGGCTCCACTGTTTGCAGTCTACACAAGTGAGACAAGGTGTATAATACTAGCTGTTATTATAAAGTCCCACATCTCAGCATCTTACCACAATAAGAGTTGATTTCTTGTTCAAAATCCAAACTGGATGTTTCTGGTCAGGAGGTACTTTCCACACGATCACTCAAGAATTCAGTTTCCTGGGCCAGCCGAGTGGCGCATTGGTTAAGAGCTGGCTTGGGGATGCCAGCGGCCCCAGTTTGGATCCCACATATGAGGGCCAGTGACACTGCCCTCTACAGCTAACAACAGCTCCACCTGGAACTGGACTGTGCAAGCCCTGGTGATGGAGTAGGCTGCAGCCCCTGCTGCAGTGGGCTGCCAAGGCTACAGTGAGTGGCCGGCAGCCAGCATGAGCAGCTGGAAGTCAGCATGAGCTGCCAATAGCCACGGTGAGCGACAATCCAGAGGCCGGCGACCTATCGGCCTCATCCGGGAAGAGCGCAATGACGATACCAACATGGGCCAGTGAAGCAACGTCCTCCGCAACTAGACTGAAGAACAAAAAGACAGCAACTTGTCTGTTCCCCTTCCCTGATTCCCCAATGCTGTTCCCCTCCCCCAATGCCCCAATAAAATCTTTTTTTTAAAAAAAGAATTCAGTTTATTTTCTTGTGGTGGCCCCACTATCACCCAGGAACTCACAGTCTTTTGTTGGGTTCTCTTCATTCAGCTGCCAGATAAGGGAAGCAGAGTGCAGAGGATTACGTGGGAAGTTTTTGTGGCCACTTCTGCACACAATTTATTGGTCAGAACTCAGTCATATGATCTCACCTAGCCGCCAGGGCAATTGAAAATTATATTCTAGCTGGACGCTTACAAGGAATAAAAAACCGGTTTTCGTGACCACATAGCAGTTTCTAACTCACTGTGATTCCTTAAGGAAGTCACTTATCTCTGAGCCTCAGTTTCATTGTCTATAAACAGGCACAGGAATAATACTTTCTTCGTGGGGTTATTGTGAGGGTTAAATGAGATAGTTCATGTGAAGCAATTAGCAGCAGACCTAGAACACAGTGTTTAAGAAATGTTGCCTATTATGATTATTACAATGTCTGCATTTAATTAATCTTTGTGTCCCCCACTTAGTAATTTCTAACCTTGTGGACCAAGGCCAGTGGTGTTTTAACTTTTTCTCATTATGTTGTTTTTCAGTCAACAAATAGCTTAAGGAAAAAAAAAAGCATTATTAAAAGGGATTAGTCAACAAAGTTTGAGAAATATTGCCCTACGTGACCTGAAATATTCTTTTGTACATAAAAGGTAATTAATATATTGAATAAATAGGCTTCCTTCCCACCTCTCTTTTTTTCTTCCCCTACTTCTACTTCCTGGTCTTTTTACTCTTGCTTACTCCCTCTATGCTGCATACCCAGTATTTTTACCAACACTAGCACCCACTGCTTGACAGAAGGGGCAGGCTTGGCAGGGCAGGGATGGAAGTAGGCCACACCCTGGAGAAGTAAAACAGTGGTTCTCAGCCCAGGCTGCTCAGTGAGATGTCTAGAGAACTTTTCAGAGCAACAATGCTTGGATTCCTCCCTGAGAGGTTCTGACTTAATTAGTATCAGCTGCAACTCTGGCATTGTTGCATGATTGGGCATACATCTTGGCCATTATGAGCAGTGCTCCCCCAGGACAGCTGCTTCCCCATCAGCCTTGAGCTCCAGATAAACACCTGCAGAGTAGACCTAAGCCCAGTCCTCAGAAAGGAGCCACGCCCAACCTGATCCATACTTTGAAGTAGAACTGCCCAGCCAAATCAGTCTAACTAAACCAACACCCAGATATATGATCCAGTTCTGCCAAGACTGGCCAAGATCAGCCCACTCCCAGCCAACCCACAAACAGATGAGTTACATGTAAATGAATGCTTACTGTTGTATGTCCCTTAGGTGTTGTGGTTGTGAGCTATGCAGCACATGTGAAAATTGCTAATCAATACAGAAAAAAATGTAGATTCTGGCAAGGCAGAAATTCTTTCTTGTTAACTGTTACACATCTAGCATCTAGCATAGTGTCTACCAAATAATAATTCTTAATGAGTAAACTGTTGAATAACTTGAATGAATAGAAAATTGAGTTAAAGAAAAATGAATAAATAACTGAATGCATGATAACAAAGGAAAACACTGAAAGAGCTAGCATGCAATACCTATTTTTTTTTTGAGGGCAGTGTCACTGGCCCTCATATGTGGGACTGAACTGGGGCCACTGGCTTCCCAAGCCAGCGCTTAACCACCGTGCCACTCGGCCAGCCCTACAATACCTTTTTGAATTGTTGGTTATATTAGTCAAGGTTCCAGAAAAACAGAACCAATAGACTGTATATATACAAAGAGATTTATTATAAGGAATTAACTCACATGATTACAGTGCTAAAAAGTCCATAGATCTACAAGGTGAGTCAGCAAGCTCAGACCTAGCAAAGCTTATGGTTTGGTTCTAGTCAGTCAGAGTCTAAAGGCCTGAGAACCAGAAGAATTGATGGTCTAGTTCCAGTACAAAGACCAGCAGTCTCAAGACTCAGAAAGAACCAATGTTTCAGTTCCAGACCAAAGGTGGGAAGGGGGGACAGGGAGGGAGCCAATGTCCCAGATCACAGGCCATGGGCAGGAGGAATTCCCTTTTACTCAAAGATCTTTGTTCTGTTCAAGCCTTCAGCAGATTGGATGAGACTCACCCACAGTCTCAGGGCAATCTGCTTTACTCAATCTACCAATTTACATGTTAATCTCTTCCAAAAATATCTTCACAGAAACAGAATAATTTTTTACCAAATATCTGGGCACCCCGTGGCCCAGTCAAGTTGACAAGTAAAATTAATCATCATACTAGTGTTGTATATGCATATCAACATGGTTTAAATGTACTCTCTCCATGTGGTGCATCCCCAGGGCAGAGGTGTCTCATCCACTATCCATCATTTTCCAGAACAGCTATAGCAATGGATAAATACAAAATTGCAGCTGTGAGTTGTAGTGTGGCACTTTGCTATGCTGCTACCAATCAGGGTCTGTTATCATCCAAAAATGGAGGGGTGGGGAAAGAGAGAGGATGCTGCCCAACATCAGCCCTAAATTGCAGAAACATTTTGTGCAGGGTTTGTTAAAGTCTGGCTTCTCCACAATAAGTTTTGATGGGTTTGAAATTGGCCTGATATGGGCCAACAATAAGGCAAAGTCAAGCTTACATAGCAGAAAATCTATATCTCTAGACACCCGCTTACTGCAGGAGAATCCAAAGTATTGACCTTCAATTCAGTGTTGAGATAAGAGGAACTAATCTGTCCACCTTCCTGGGCACTTTCAGGCTGACACTGATCTCTTCAGCCCCGGTTATCATAAGTCACTAAATGGGCCTTAATTGACTCAAACTGGGGTTACACACCAAAAGCAGAGTGGAAGTCTCTGTCAATAGGCCCAAATTCCTCCTCTCCTCCTCCTCAATGATGCCTGAAATTCCTTTAACAGGGGCTTAAAAATACAAATGACCTTGGGAGAGGGAATTAATGAATTTATATTCATTTAGATCTCTAGAGATGGGGATGTCTCACCCAACTCTCTCCTGGCTGTACACTTCACCCTCCCCCAAAGGAGGAATCTAACTAAAATTTGTCAGTTTCCAAGATACCGATTGGGGCATGTTTATTAATGTGGTGTTCTTGTCCTTTCAGCCAAAAGGTCAGCAGCAGATGCTGGCCTCAGGCCTTGCCCACAAGGATACCTGTTCCTCTTGCTTCATCTTGCTAGTGACTCTCTCCTTTTCTTTCTGACTCTCTCTATCTCTGCCTTTCTATCTATCTATCATCTATCTATCTATCTATCTATCTATCTATCTATCTATCTATCTATCTCTGTCTCCTCTTTCCACATAACCAACATAGTAAAGAGGGTAAAGAAATTTTCATATTTAGGAGGATTGGGGGATTTCCAGTAATATGGCAGAATAGACAGATGCTGTGACAACTACCTCCCAGGATCACACCAAAATTACAAATAATTTATACAACATTCATCCGTGGAAGTCCCCGGAACACTAGATGAACAGAACCTCTAAATGAAGAACCTAAAGAGGAGGCCATGTTGAGTCTGGTAGGAGGGGCAGAGATGAGAGAGAGTGAAACCTGTGAGGAACACCTCAGTGGTGGGGAGGCTTCTCAGGTTGGGGGAGAGACCCTCCAGCCCCACACCGAGCTCACCAATCGAGAGTTACATTGCCAGGAAGAGGAGTTCCACGATAGCTGGCAGTAAATTAGTGAGGACTCTCTTTCCTCAGCTCTGTGAGGCTGAGGGCAGCTAGAGAACCAGTGGAGCCAGCACACAGACTTGCTCTCTGGTGAGCACTCACCTGGTACCTGGTGGATGGAATAGCTGTGTGAGTAGGGCCCAGGAGCCTGCAGGGAAGGACTGAACTGAGTGCCTTTGGCATGTGAGCTGGAGGTTTTGGGACCATTGTTCCCATGGTGTGGAGCTTGCACATGAGTAGTGTACAGGAGGGCGCCATTTTGTCAGGGTTGGGCCCTCCCACAGAGGGTCAGTTCAAGGACCGCATTGGTCTGGAGGAATTGGCACAAGAGTGCGTGTGTGCACTCACATATGCTGCCTTGGAGCCCCACCCTCCGAATGGCTTGTGCTGCGTAGCCAGGGAAACATCTGGAGGGCATGCTCCAGCTCCAACAGGCTGTTCATTCAGATGCGGGAGTGCACAAGCTGCCTTTGGTCCCCTCTCTCCACACTGCCAGGCTGGTGATGGGTTGTCAGGCTGCTCAGCCTGATCTGTGAGCAGCTGACTGGGACAGGCTGAGACTGGGAGTTTTCCTGGGAGTATTAGGCCATGAGCTGTTGCCTGCATGATCCAGCCGGGGCTTCCTGGTGATCTAATACATCAAAGCAATCCCAGAGCGACAGCCAGAATGAGGAAACAAAGAAACATGTCACAAATAAAAGATCAGAAGAAACCTCTAGAAATGGAACCAAATGAAACAGAGGGATCCAACCTTTCAGAGACAGAGTTTAGAACACTGACGATAAGAATGTTTAATGAACTTAGTGAGACATAAGGAAGGATAGAGAAATCATTAAAAAAAAGAAAACAGTTAGAACTAAAGAATACAATAACTGAAATGAAGAACACACTCAAAGGAATCACCAGTAGAGTAGATGAAGCAGAGGATCGGATCAGCAATTTGGAAGACAAAAATAGCAGAAATCACTGAGTTGGAACAGCAAAAAGAAAAAAGAATGAAAATAGTTTAAGAGACCCGTGGGACAACATGAAGCACAACAATAATACATCATAGGAATACCAGAAGTAGAAGAGAAGAAGCAAGGGGTCCAGAATGTATTTGAAAAAATAATGACTGAAAACTTCCCTACCCTGGTGAAGGAAATCGACATACAAGCCCAGGAAATGCAGAGAGTTCCAAACAAGCTGAACCCAAACAGGTCCACACCAAGACACATCATAGTTAAAATGGAAAAGGTTAAAGACAAAGACAGAATCCTAAAAGCAGCAAGAGAAAGACAGCAGGTCACATACAAAGGAATTCCTATAAGACTAACAGCTGACTTGTCTACAGAAACTCTGCAGGCCCAGAAGGGAGTGGCAGGAGATATTCAAAGTGATGCAAAATAAAGGCCTACAACCAAGATTGCTCTACCCAGCACAGCTATCATGTAAAATTGAAGGAGAAATAAAGAGCTTCTCAGAAAAGAATAAGCGTAAGAAGTTCATTACCACCAAGCCAGCATCGCAGGAAATGTTAAAAGTGCTTTTTTAAACAGAAGAAAGGGGTAAACAAGCTAACCTAGGAAGACCAGGAATACAAATAACAAAATGGCAATACATATGCACCTATCAATAATCATTTTAAATGTGAATGGGCTAAATGCTCCAATCAAAAGACAGAGAGTGGCTGAGTGGGTAAGAAAAGAGGATCCATGTATATGCTGTTTACAAGAGACTCATCTCAGATCAAAAGACACACAGAGACAGAAACAAAGGGATGGAATAAGACGTTTCATGCAAATGGAAATGAGAAAAAAGCTGGAGTAGCAATACTTATTTTGGGCAAAATAGATTTTAAAATGAAGACTACAATAAAAGACAAAGAAGGGCACTACATAATAATAAAGGGATCAATTCAACAAGAGGACATAACCCTAGTAAACATCTATACACCCAATATAGGAGCTCCTAAATACATAAAACAGATTTTCACAGACATGAAGACAGAGATCCACAGTAACACTATCGTAGTAGGGAACTTTAACACCCTGTTGTCACCAGTGGACAGATTCTCCAGACAGAAAATCAACACGGAAGAGTGGCCTTAAATGACACTTTAAACCAGCTGGATTTCAATATTTTTAGAGCATTTCACCCTGAAATGACATAATATACATTCTTCTCAAGTGCACATGGGACATTTTCAAAGATAGACCACATGTTGGGCCACAGAACAAGTCTCAGTAAATTTAAGAAGATTGAAATCATATCAAGCAGATATAGAGGAAAAACTGATGGTTGCTAACTGGAGGTGGGGATGAAGGAAAAGGGGAAGGGATTAGACAGCATAAATAGGTAAGTACAATATTGCCACATGGATATGAAAGGCAGTTCTGGGAAGATAATTAATAATGTGAATATTTTGTAGGGTGTCAGATGGTTGCATGTATTGTTGGGGAGACCACTTCAAGGATGGGGTAGAGGCTTGATCGCTGTGCTGTACACCTGAAGTTGATGTTGTATAATATTGTATGTTAACTTTGATTGAATATATATATATATATATATATATATATATATATATATATATAGTCACGAGATGTGGAGTACAGTGTGGGAGTAGGTAATAGATATGTATGATATGAGGGGGGAGTGGGGCAGTGGATTGGGGGAGGGGTTGTCATTTTGAGGGGTAAACAGTATAACTATTGCGTTCTGTTTTAATAAATAAATAAATCACACACACACACACACACACACACACACACAAAGAAGGAGGATTGGCCATATCACATTCCATTCTTCTCCCCCTAATGCAGCATACCAGAGCTCTGTGCTCTGCACATTGGTGGCCCAATTATTACTAACAGCAATAACAGTCTCATTTTCCTTGGCTGCTGTCCTTGTCTCTTTCTCTAATGGCATCATCGAAGAAAAACAGCTGCAGTCCAGAGTCAGATTCAGAAATGTCTGCACTCCTGACCCCTATGCCATCCTAATGACACTCAAAACCCATAATTCTACTTAACAACATTAAGGTTTGAATGACTTACTGCAGATTCTTCCTGAACTCTGGTGGCAGAGAAGGGGCAAAAATGAAGCAAACAATAAGGAAGAGATTAAGCACCTGAAAGGATGAAGTGACAGTGAAGAACACATCCAAGCAGACACTTCAGGCAAAGACTTAGCCCACTGCATAATTCAGTACCACCCACTTTGTGTAAGAACACAAGGGAACAGAAACAATCCATCCAGTCTTGCACTCTTTGTTGTGAAATGTGATTACCAGGCCACTGTCTTGTGGGAGGCTAGAAATCACTTGTTAAAGAATTCTCATTGATAGAACCTTCTATATTGAAACCTATATTAAGGGACTAGGCTATTCAGTGGGGTAGGAAAGGGTGGAGAAAGAAGACATTTCTAAGGAAGAAATACCAAGGAGGTTAGGAATGTAGACTAAGGAAAGACATAAGAGGGGCTCTCAAAATAATTCTGCTCTTCTTTTTTATTTGATTACCTGAGTCACAGTTAAATCAATATAGTAAATTCTCCACCCAAAGACATCAGCACCTTGGTCACTTTCTGGCACAGTTGCCCTCAGGGACAAGTGTTAGATGAGAGCATACTTTTAAAACAGAATAGAGAGAATTTGTAGTTTAAAAAGTATTTTTAAGGATATTTTTCTAAATTATGCTTCTATTTCTACGAAATTGTAAACACAGTTAGAAATATTCCAGAAGATGAAATTGATGTCATAGAAATGGCAATGTGAGGTGAGCCTCTTGAAAACACCCCTGGAATTTACAACAAATTGAACAGCTATAATTCCACAAAAAAACTCCCTGTGCAGCAGACAGGCAAGACTAAGAGACAAGCATTTGAAATCATTTAAAGGTGGGCAAACTGGGCAAGCGGAGAATGAGGGAAGGGGTAAGTACAGAGACGCAGTCCAGAGAAGGCACAGAATGCAGGCTGGACCTCAGAGCTCCAAACTCCCTGCATTCCCGAGTTACCGTAGTCAGGGGACAGGGAAGAATTCGGACTGCTACCACTCCCCTTATGGCCCACAGTCCCACCTGAGGGATCAGCATATAACATGGCTGAATGCAACGCTCACAGCAGAGACCTGGGAGCAAAGACTGAGGGAAGAAGAGTGAAAACAGTACTTTAAGTCCTCAGTGCCAAGCAGAGGACAGAAGGCAGAGGCATGGAGCCTAGCCGACCCCTTCCTACCCTCCCAGAGCTCACCCCAACCCACCCTCCCAGTACTAGAAATGGAAGTAGCAGTGTCAGATCAAAAGAATAGAATATTTGCAGTTCTGAGAACTGCGACCTACAGCCACAGACTCGCAGCCCAACTAGTTCCAGCAAAGGGAAGAAAGCTTGAGTGCAAGACCGGCTGTGCTGGTGATAACTGCCGTTGCTCAGAGCCACCTCTCACAACCCATTCAACACCTGCCCCGCTCCCCCCAATATGGGAGAATTCCTCCAGGGGTGAACAGAGGCTCTGAAACACAAAGGCCCTGAATCTGCTACAGGCAGAGCTTCAGAACTTCAGAAGCTCTCCAGATCCCCCAAAGGAGGCAGTGCCTTGAGACCTGGGCTACTGATCCAGCTCACAGAGGAGAAGCCCACCTTCCATGGAATCCCCACATTGTGTGAGGACCTAGAACAGTGCAGAAAAAAATATAACACTACAGCGTGAGAAGATTAAGGCTGCAGTCAGAGACAAAATAAAGCATTCTGCCAACACCTACTGGAAAGAAAAAAAGACTAACAACCTATTGCAGAATCCACTCCTGTAGATACCTAGGAAGGGAAATAATAATTCATTAATTGCCATGAATAACTAAGGTAACAAGGCAGCTCAGAAAGAAAATGAAAAGTCTCCAGAAAATGAATTTAAAGACATGGAAATATGTGACTTTAATGACAGAGAATTCAAGATTGCAGTTCTTAAAAAACTCAGGGAGATGCAAGAAACAAAGACAGGCAGTTTAATAAACTCAGAAACACAATCAAAGCACAAAATGAACATTTTACCAAACAGATTGAAATCTTAAAAAAGAACCAAATAGAATTTCTGGATATTAAGAACTCAATACAGGGCCGGCCGAGTGGCGCCGTGGTTAAGCGCTGGCTTGGGAAGCCAGCGGCCCTGGTTCGGTCCCACATATGAGGGCCAGTGACACTGCCCTCAAAAAAAAAAAAAAAAAAACAGAACTCAATACAAAAAGACTACAATAGTCAGCTTAGGTAATAGAGCTGACCAGATGGAGAAAAGAATCAGTGACATCAAAGATAGAAATCTGGAAATGACACAAATGGAAGAAGAGAGGGACTTGAGAGTTAAAAGAAATGAAAGAATTCTACAAGAGCTTCCTGATTCCAACAGAAAGAGCAATATAAGAATAATGGGCATATCAGAAGGAGAAGAGAGGGAGAAAGAAACAGAGAGTATATTCAAACAAAATATCAATGAGAACTTCCCAAACTTGTGGAAATAACGGGATACTCGAATCCAAGAAGCAGATAGAAACTAATTACCCCAATCCCAACAGGCCCTCTCCAAGGCACATTGTATTGCAGCTGTCAAAAATTAACGACAAAGATGGGCCGGCTGAGTGGTGCGGTGGTTAAGTGCTGGCTTGGGAAGCTGGCAGTCCCGGTTTGGTCCCACATGTGAGGACCAGTGACACTGCCCTCAAAATAAATAAATAAGTAGGGAAGCTATAGATACCCTTAGTTTAAAAAAAAAAATTAACGACAAAGAAAGAATCCTCAAGGCAGCCAGGGAAAAGAAGACAGTAACCCACAAAGGAAAACCCATTAGATTATCATCAGATTTTTCAGCAGAAACTCTACAACCCAGGAAAGAATGGACTCAAATATTCAAACTATTGAAAGAGAGAAATTATGAGCCAGAATAATATATCCAGAAAAGGTATATTTTAGATAGGACAGATGAATATAGACCTTTCCAAACAAACAGAAGCTGAGGGAATTTTCTAACACACAACCTACAGTACAAGAAATACTGACTGAGGCTATTTGACCTGAAACAAAAAGTAAAAGAGTACAAAACCATGAGTAGCATTACGCACAGACAGACAGAAGCAGGAAATGGCAATCCCTACACCAAATAAGACACTATCCACTTAACCATAACATACAGGGTAAAGAAGAAAAAGAAAACACTTAAAAAAAAAAAAGAGGAAAAAGACTACTTGCTATTGCAGCACAGAAATCAACTCACAGCACAAATAGGGATAATTTGTGACAACAAAAACATATAAGGGGAGAGAGTAAAGGTCTGGGCCTTCAAAAGAGAAAGGAGAAAGGAAGCATGCTAAAGAAAATAGAATACTCTAAATATGAAACTTTCTTTTAAATAAACTTAATGGTAACCACTCAAAAAAAAATACAGAACTGAATATATGTAACATTAAAAAAGAAAAACAGTGGGAAAATTCATACAATACCACCACACTGAAATAACACACAGCAACAAAAAGGCAAAGAAACAATGGAGACACTGTCCTACCAGAAAACCAAAGGTAGAATGATAGGAAATCATCATATATCAATAATCACCCTAATAGACTGAACTCACCAATTAAAAGGCACAGAAGGGAATGCTGGTTGGCTTAGGTGATTAGAGCACATGGCACAGTGCTCATAACACCAAGGTTTCCAGTTTTATTCCCACATGGGCCTCTGAGGTGCACCCTCCACAACTAGATTGAAACAACTACTTGACTTGCAGCTGATGAGTCCTGGGAAAACTCACTGTTCCCCAATAAAAATAAAAAATTTAAAAAACACAGCACTGAGTAGCAGATTGGATCAAAAAACTAAACCCAGCCATATGCTGCCTCCAAGAGACATATCTCAGCTACAAGGGCCAATATAGACTCAAAGTGAAAGAGTGGAAACTGACACTCCAAACAAATGTTATTCAGAGAAAAGCAGGTGTAGCTATACTGATATCAGATGAAACTGACTCCACGATAATAAAGGCAACAAGAGACAAAGAGGGACATTTCATAATAATAAAGGGGATTGTACAACAAGAACATATAACATTCATCAATATTTATGCCCCCAATAAGAGAGCACTGAAATATACAAGACAGCTACTAACAGAAATAAAGGGAGAAATTGACTAAAACACAATTATAGTGGGGGATCTAAATACATCATTGATAGCTATGCATAGATCATTCAAACAGAAATTACAGAAAGAAATATTAGCCCTAAATGACACATTAGATGAAATGGAAATAATTGACATTTATAAAGCACTTCATCCTGAAAGACCAGGGTATACTTTGTTTTCTAGTGTACATGGAATTTTCTCAAGGATAGACCATATATTGGGACTTAAAACCAGCCTCAGCAAATTTAAGAAGATTGAAATCATACCAAGCATATTCTCTGATCACAAGGCTTTGAAATTAGATATCAACGGCAAAACGAAAAAGGGAAAAACCACAAATATGTGGTGATTAAACAGCATACTTTTTTATTTTTATTGTTTTTTTATTGAGGGCAGTGTCACTGGCCCTCATATGTGGGACCCGAACAGGGGCCTCTGGCTTCCGAAACCAGCGCTTAACCACCACGCCACTTGGCCGGCCCTAAACAGCATACTTTTAAAGAATGACTGGGTCAAAGAGGAAATCAGAAGAGAGATCAAAAGATACATAGAAACAAATGAGAATTAAAATACATCCTACCAAAATTTGTGGGATGCAGCAAAAGCCGTTTTAAGAGGGAAATTTATATCATTACAGGTCTATCTCAAGAAAGAAGAAAAATCCCAGACAAATAACCTCATGTTACACCTTAAATAAATAGAAAAAGAAGAACAAATGAAACCCACGTCAGTAGAAGGAAGGAAATAATAAAAATCAGAGCAGAACTAAATGAAATAGAGAACAAAAAGACAATAGAAAAAAATTAATGCAACAAAGAGCTTGTTCTTTGAAAAGATTAATAAAATTGATGAACCCTTGGCTAGACTCACTAAGATAAAAAGAGAAAAAGACACAATAAACAAAATCAGAAATGAAAGAGGTGAGTTTACCACGGATGCCACAGAAATATAAAGGATTCCCCAAGAATGCTATGAAGGGCTATATGCCACCAAATTCAATATCCTAGGAGAAATGGACATGTTGTTAGAAACATATAGTCTTCCTAGGCCGAATCACGAAGAATTGGAAAATCTAAATAGACTGATTAACATTAAGGAAATTGAATCAGTCACCGAAAACTTCCCAAAAGCAAAAGTCCAGGACCAGATGGCTTCACTAATGAATTTTACCAAACATTCAAAGAGGATCTAATACCTGCCCTACTCAAACTCTTCCAAAACATTGGCCTCATTTTATGAGGCCATCATTACCGTGATACAAAAACCTGGTAAGGATAACACAAAAAAAGAAAATTACAGACCAATGCCTCTGATGAGTACAGATGCAAAAATCATAAACAAAATTCTAGCAAATCGAATGCAACAATGCATTAAAGAAATTATCCATCATGACCAAAAGAAGGTCATCCCAGAGGCACAAGGATGGCTCAACATACACAAATCTATCAATGTGATACACCACACAAACAAAATAAAGAACAAAAATCATATGATTATATCAATAGATGCAGAAAAAGTGTTTGACAATATACGACATCCATTTATGATTAAAACACTTAATAAAATGGGAATAGAAGGAAAATACCTTAACATAACGAAGGCCATATATGACAAACCCTCAGCTAATATAATTAATGATGAAACACTGAAGCCCTTTGCTATATGCTCAGGAACATGAAGGACTGTCCCTTTATCACCTCTGCTTTTCAAAATAGTATTGGAAGTCCTAGCCAGATCAATCAGGCAAGACAAAGCAATAGAAGACATCCAAATAGGGAATGAAGAAGTTACATTGTCACTTTTTGCAAACCACATGATGCATATACAGAAAACCCTAAAGACTCCACCACAAAGCTATTAGGAACAATAAACGAATACAGTAAAGTTGCCAGCTACAAAATCAACATACAAAAGCCCAACATACAAAAGCATTCTTATATACTAACAGTGAAACTTCAGAAAAAGAAATAAAAACAATTGCTTTTGCAATTGCAGCAAAAAGAATAAAATACCTAGGAATAAACTTAAGCAAGGATGTGAAAGGCCTATACACTGAAAACTGTAAGACATTTTTAAAAGAAATTGAAAAAGGCACAAAGAAATGGAAAGACATTCTGTGTTCATGGATTGGAAGAATCAATATAGTTAAAATGGCCATATTACCCAAAGCAATATACAGATTTAATGCAATCCCCATCAAAATCCCAATGGCATGTTTTAAAGAAATAGAACCAAAAAAATCATCAGACCCCTAATAGCCAAAGCAATCCTAAGAAAAATGAACAATGCTGGAGGTATCACACTCCTTGACTTCAGCTTGTACTACAGGACAACAATAATCAAAAGAGTATGGTATTGGCAGAAAAGCAGACAGAGACCAATGGAATAGAACTGAGAACCTGGAAATAAGCCCACATAAATATGAACAGATAATTTTCGACAAAGAAGCCAAAAATATGCAATGGAAAAAAGACAGCCTCTTCAATAAATGGTGCTGGGTGAATTGGAAAGCCACGTGCAAAAGAATGAAACTAGACTGTACCAAAATTAACCCAAAATGTATCAAGGACCAAACATAAGACCTGAAACTATAAACTGCATAGAACAAAGCATAGGTACTAAACTTATGGTCCTTGTGTTCAAAGAAGATTTTGTGCATTTGACTTCAAAGGCAAGGGAAGTAAAAGCTAAAATAAATGAATGGGACTATATCAAACTAAAAAGCTTCTGCACAGCAAAAGAAACCATCAACAAGATAAAGAGACAACCAATGGAATGGAGAAGATTTTTGCAAACAATGCCTCTGATAAGGGACTAATATCCGAAATATATAAGGAAATCATACAACTAAAAAAAAAATCCAATTAAAAAAATGGGTAGAGGAGCTGAATAGACATTCCTCCAAAGAGAACATACAAATGGCCAACAGACATATGAAATAATGCTCAATGTCACTAATCATCAGAAAAAATGCAAATAAAAACCAGAATGACATATCACCTCGTACCAGTAGAATGGTATCATCAACAAGACAAATAATAACAAGAGGCTGTGGAGAGGCTGTGGAGAAAAAGGAACCCTCATACACTGTTGATGGGAATGCAGTTTGGTGTAGCCGCTATGAAATGCGAAGTGGAGATTTCCAAAAAAATTAAAAATAGAATTACCATATGACCCAGCAATCCCTCTCTTGGGTATCTACCAAAAAAATCTGAAAACATTTACCCATAAAGATATATGTGCTCTGATGTTCATTGCAGCTTTATTTACAGTGGCCAAGACATGGAAACAACCAAAGTGTCCTTCGATAGATGAGTGAATAAAGAAGTTGTGGTATATATACACAATGGAATACTATTCTGCCATAAGAAAAGATGAAATAGTGCCATTTGCGACAACATAGATGGCTTTTGAGATTATAATGCTAAGCGAAATAAGTCAGACAGAAAAAGTAGAAAACATATGATTTCACTGATATATGTTATATAAAACTGAACACAACAAAAGAACCAGACAAACAAATGAAGAAACAAAACTCATAGACACAAACAATAGATTAGTGATTACAGAGGGTAAGAGGGAAGGGAGTGGTAGATGAAGGTAAAGGAGATCAAATATATGGTGATTGAAAGAGAACTGACTCTGGATGGTGAACACACAATGTGATACACAGATGACATATTATGAAATTGTACGCCTGAAATCTATGTAACTTTGCTAACAATTGTCACCCCCAATAAACTTTAATTTAAAAAAAAAGTAACAAAAAAATGTTTATTTCACAATAAAGAAAATAAAATAAAATAAATTAAAAAAAAAAGAAATATTCCAGAAGATGAAGTTGCAACTATACAGAGAAAATCTAGAGATTGTCAGATGAAACTTTCTCCTTTTAAGGGACACTAAGTGGTTTGTCACTATACAATTTAGTATTGGCAAGTGTCAAGCATCAAAATTCAGATATTTTATGCCATAGAATTATTCTAACCAAAACTTCATTGCCCATTTGAATTCTTTGTGGCAAAGCTACCTTAAGACCAAGACAGGGAAATATATGGCAAACTTCTAAATTATGTGCAGAAATGCATTCTAGGAAGTAAGTTAGGCATAATAATAACAACAATAGTAGAAAAGTAATGATAGTTAAGTTTTATTAAGTATTTTCTGTGTGCTAGGCACTATGCAAAGTCCTTCACAAACATTTTCTCAGTAATTCCCTATATCCAGCCCCTGATGTAAGAACTAGTTTGATCTCCAGTCCCAGGTGAATAACTGGGACTAGAGAAGATAGGTAACCCACCCAGATTTACACAGCTCTAGGTGGATGAGCCTGGAAATAAGCACATGATAGTCTAACTCAGAGTATGAACTCATAGTACACAGAAGAACTAGATGGGACCTGTACACAGTGGGGAATGAGAGGCCAGGAGTTGCACAGCCAACCCTAATCTATGCCACATGGACTGGCCGGCCCCATGTTTGTTCAATGAAATCATCTAATATTAGACTTCACTGTCCTCATTAGATGGAATTAAGCTGGGTTTCCCTTCAAATAAACTCTGAGACAAGAATTTGGGTGCAGGTATGTTATTTGGGGAGTGGTTCCAGAAATGATAGTGAGGGAATGGGGAAATGAGACAGGGAAGAGATGGAAGCCAATCGAAGATACACTATGAGCATGTTACCACTGTGGGCACTGGGACTCGATACCACCGGGGACATCTGGGTGACTCTGTAGAGTTGCCCCTCCCCCACCCCAGGGCTACAGAAGCTGGACTCTGTACTTACCAACTCCTGTCTGTCAGTGGTGAGGGCACCTCCTACAGTATTAACTTCTGGACACTTTTGGCCTGTTCTTTGCCTTAGCTGTGCAGGCTCACTGCCTGACTCAGGCACTTGCATGTACAAAAGCGAGGGCCAGGGGACAGGGACATGGTGCCCACTGACAGTGTTTGTTCCACTACGTATGTCTCCACATTGTTAACTTTAAATTTGACAATCACTTAATCTCACAGAGGTGTCATTCTAAGAAAATTGTTCTGGCCAAGGGTTTGGAATTACAAACACTGATGATAGAATATTCTTTTCCTCAACTCTTCCAGGTTTTTACTATAAGAGATGGAGGAGATTAGACACTCCCCACCCCCACATGAAACATTATTTGACACCAAGGAGTCGAAATGTACTGGAGAATTTGTAAGGTGCTGATTTCTGCCAGCTTCCTCATCCATGGTCCCAACTATCTGAGAAAGCTGAAGCAAAGGGGATTTAAGTAAAACACAAGATGGTATACTCAAGGCAGGCAGGGAGACTGTTAAATACCCATATCCTTTTGCCTAAGAGACTATGGATTTAAAAGTCAGTAGTGAGGGCCAGCCGAGTGGCACGTTGGTTAAGAGCTGGCTTGGGACACCAGCGGCCCCAGTTCGGATCTCACATATGAGGGCCAGTGACACTGCCCTCTATAGCTAACATGGTGAACAACAACTTCACCTGGAGCTGGGCTGCTGTGAGTCCCTGGGACGGCATAGCTGCAGCCTCTGCTGCAGTGGGCTGCCATAGGCTACAGTGAGTGGCTGGCAGCCAGCGTGAGCAGCTGGCAGCCGGTATGAGCTGCCAAGAGCTGCTGTGAGGTGCCGTCCAGAGGCCTGCGACCCATCTGCCTCACATGGGAAGAGCACAGTGACGATACCAACATGGGCCAGTAAAGCAATGTCCTCCACAACTAGACTGAAGAACAAAAAGGACAGCAACTTGTCTGTTCCCCTCCTCCAATTCCCCAATAAAATCTTAAAAAAAAAAAAGTCAATAGTGAAAGTGGTAAACAAATTGGTTAAGGACGTTTAAGCCTTGGAAATCCAGGCATGAGATATTGTGAATATTTTTCCTACATTGATTTGGTCCATTTTTTAGCATTGAAGAGGAAAAGATAAGTTTATTTGTGTACCACATTATACGTGACCATATAGTGTGAAGAGTGTGTGTGTGTGTGTGTGTGTGTGTGTGTGTGTGTGTGTGTGTGTGTGTTATGTGCATAATCTGGAAAGACACCAGAGTTTACAAAAAATGAGAGGGCAGGCTTGAAATATGTCATCGACAGATAGAAAATAGGATTCTATCAAATATATTGCAAGCCAAATTTATATTGGAACAAAACCTAAGTTCCAATTTTTGACCTTTTTAACTAAAATAAAAACTTTTCAACAATGAAAGCTTTGATGGATTCCCATAGAAAGAATATAGATGGAACCATAAATAATTTTTAGGTTTTTTTTTAATCAAAATTGGGTGCTATAGTGCAAATATGTATTCTACAAAATGTTATTTGAATGCCAAGTCACCTAAGCATATAAGAAAAGGGTGAACTTCTAAAAGTTTGGGTTGTTTTTGTTTTTTTATTCCTTCTGGAGTACTTTGTCTAGATAAGGTTGATTTCTGCCTTCTATGACTGTGATTTAAAATATGACTTTCCTGAACTTTGTAACCTTATTTGAAGGAAAGCATTTTAAGAGCAAGGGATAAAATTCAATTAACTGAGATGACAGAAAATAATCTACTAGGCAAATATATCAGGCAATTGGAAGCTTTCATACCATTCAAAAAGAAAATAACCTATTTCTTGCCTTGTTATCTAATGACACAGGAGTTTATTTCTCTTGAAGCTGTTACAAATATGCCTAATGAGGCCTAAACACTGTTGCCAAGCAATTAGAGTTTTTATTGTGTTACTGATTTCCTTCATTTCCACAGTTGCTGATAATCATTAGCCAATACTGTCTCATCTAAGAATACACATGTGTGTAGACACACACACACACACACACACACTCACACACACACACACTCTCCAGGTGACTGAAAAATATAACAGCTTCAGTGACAGCTCAGGCCTGTGAGTGTGGGTAAACAACCTCTGACAGTTACCAAACTTGGACATTTTTGTATATTTTATTAGTCAACCCATTTGTGCAGATCCATGCTCATTTGCTATTCTGTGCATATTGTTTATTTCATAAGTTTAGAAAGATGGCAGTTTTTACTAATACACACACACATACACACACAGCAGGTTGTATTTTACAAAGTGTCACTTCACTATTATCTGTCCCTCATGCTTTTCTACAACCTTGCCAGTCCCCGAGCAAGAAGTGAAGTCTAATTCTCTTGCCCTTGAATGTGGACTGGCTTGGGATGAGCCTGTGACCAACACAGTCCAGCAGAAGTGACTTTCAAGGCAAGGTCATAAAAAAGGAATGCAGTTTCCCCACCTCTCTTATAGACTTCAGCTGCCATGTTAGCAGCTCAGTGACCTGAAGGCTACCATTTTGTGTGGAAACCCAAAAGCCCATGCAAACAGACCACATGGAAAGAGAAATATTCCCAGCCATCACTAGCTGCTCCAGCCATCCATCTACTCTGCCAGCTCCAGGAATCAACTGACTGATGGCAACCACATGAAAGAAGTGCCCAGCAAAGACTTCCTGAATTCCTGATCCACAGAAACCATGAATAGTAATAAAATGGTAGTTGGAGATTAAGCTAGTAAATTTTGGCATGAAATTACACAGCAATACACAACCAGAATACCACATCCTAAGAACATGACTATGGTTAGAATGTTTCTATATATACTCTTTTCCTTAACAAATAGACCAGACATTGTTGGTGCTCTGTCCACACCCCTTGCCCTTGAATGTGGTCTGCTCTTTCCCTGTGGTCTGTTTGCATGGGCTTCTGCGTTTCTGCACAAAATGGTGGTCTCCAGGTCATTGGCTTTCTTTGTTTCCATACCAGCTGTCAACTTCATACTGAAAGCCACTGTCACTCTCTGCCTGGGGGCTTTCCTGGCTGCAGCCTGTGTGGGCAGTGAGGGGCAGACCTGAAGTACCAGGGAGTTATTCCCTCCAGGGAAGCCTTTAATTAATGAAAAATAGAAGTTTCTGAATAAATAGCCCAAATCTTTGCCCCCAAAATGGGAAAACTCAAATGCAGATTCTACCACATCTCCCCAGGTACCAAGTGGTAGCAGACTCAATAAGATACTCCTCTGGCTGCCTTTCCCTTCCTGTCTCACTCCTCCTGCCCATTGGTACTTCCTGGTATCACACTCACTGTCCATAAACCATCATCTTAGGTCAGTTTCTAAGGGAACCCAGATGAAGATAATGAGGAACCAGGTTAAAGGGCAGTAGAGGGTGGGGTCAACTAAGACTCCAGCTCTTCCACTGCTGCTTCCTATCACATGAAGTGTCTGAGGAGCTGATGAAAATGGAGCCTGTGGCTGTGCCCCACCTGAGACGAGATCATGGAGGAAAATAGATCGTCCTCATTCATGGCCTTTTATTAGGCATGTAGAAGTTATAGATGTGAACATCCACACAAATTTATAAGTAATGCATGAGACCACCATTTAGGACCTGCATTTTGTCAAATGCAGACTTTGCCCTTCCTTGCTGCAAAAGTCAATAAAAATGTATTGCATATTAACTGTATGCCCAATGCGGATAGACAATGCAATAAATCCAAAAGAAAAGACACACCCCAAAGTTGGAGCACTTGGAATGTAATCAGAGAAACAACCCATACTCACAGCAAAAAAAAACACACACACACACACACATGAAGAATGCACAGCAACTCAGGCAGGTGAGAGGCTTGCAAAGAAAGAAACTCAGTGCTGAGCAGTAAAATCAGGATAGTGCTGTCACCCACATAGGATAGTCTATTCCTATGGTGTCCCCATAGTCTGGTGGAAGAGGGCTCAGGCACAACCAAACTGGTGGGAATCCAACTGATTTACTTGGTACCTGAATGAAGACTACATGTTCATATAATTGCCATTCAATGAGTTCTTCTTCCATGTTAGACAGCCTTCAAGGCTTTTCATATGCAATGTGGTGGTACTTTATACAAAAAAGTATTGTTCTTGAAGAAATTGCACAATGCAAAGCCTGCATAATTCAACATTAATTCCAAAGGAGCCATGTGGCAATAGCAAAAACTAGTGTACAATTCCCTTGGCCTGTCAGCTTTGAAATTACACAATTCTGTATTCATTTTTATTTCATGAACACTTGCTTTATTTCAAATGTAGAGCAAATAAAACAACGAATGTTTTATATTATACTTACTAAATTAAACTAAAAAATGTGTCCTCACTATTTGTCATCAGCTTCATTTTTATGCTAACAAATTCTTATATTAATAGCAATATAATAGTTCTTTAATATCTATAAACAGCTTCATGTATATCAAGTAAGTGCTTACCATAGATAAATCCTTAGTATAAATGCTAATTCATTAAATCTACTACAAAATAGATGTTACTATTAGCTCAGTTTATAGGTGAAAAAAAGTAAGGCACAGAGAGGTTAAGTGGTTTGCCCACAGCTATACAACTGGTAAGTGATGGAATTACAGCCAGACAATCTGGTCCTAGAACCTAGTACACTCTCAACCACCACCATACTCTACTTCCTCATTTAATCCTCATAAAAACCCTGTGATGGAGGTATTGCTTTCCCATTTTACTGATGAGAAAGCTGAGGCTCCAGTTAGCCAGAATTCCAAACCCAGTTCTATCCATCTCTAAAACCCACACTGCTTGACTCAAGCTTGGCTGTGTCCCACCTGCCTCCAATTTCCCATCTGTATCAGTGTCAAGGTAAACTTGGTCTTCAGCACTCACCAAGGCTGCCCTTATCAAGCCAAACAACTTTTAATTCAATAGATACATAGACAAATGAAAAAATTCATTTTTACCATGAAACTTGATGAAAGGCACGAAAGCGTAATGATTGGGTGACCTTACACCAACAACAGCAAACATTTATAAGGTTGTACAACAAACCAGGCACTGTTCTGAGCACCCTTCATGCTTCAGCTCATTGAAGCTTCATAACAACCAATAAGATCAGCATTGCTCTTCTTCCAGTGGTACAGCTCATGGAGGCTAGGAGAAGTGGGATGGAGTAGGAGGCACTGCAGTTGTTTCTCTCAACAGCTGTTTCTCCTCAACTAGGAGAACTGAGAACAGACTGGGTGACAAGTCCCTCCTCAAGCTCACTCACAAAGATGCAGAGGAGCTCTGATTACAGTGTCAGAGAAAAACCGAGGCAGGGGAGGTGGTTGCTCAGAGGAAAGCAGCAATTCAAGCGTTGTCCAGAGGTGAAAAGGGAGACTAAAGGCTTCCTTCACTGTGCCCCAGAAGTCCCAGAAGACCTGGGGTACCAGGTTAGAGAAACCGTGTGGGCTTCTGAGAGGACTGGTCGGGCAACTGCATTGACAGCCAACAGTGAGCCCTCTAGAGGGCGTCAGTGAGCAGAGCCTAAGGGCAGAAAGGCAAAAAGGGCTTGGCTTGGAGGGGAAGAACAGGGAATAGGAGCCTCCGGGGACAAATTGCACAGTCCTAGTAAAGTAAGAGACTCCCCAGGGATCTCGCATGACTTTGGGACCAATGGTTAGAATTGGACTGCCTCCAGAAATATGCTGTGGCCTCGGGCAAGTTGGCTTTCTCTAGCCAGGGCAACGGCAGAGCAGGGAGAGGCTCAGCTACAAGCAGCCACCTTTGAACACCCCCAGTCCTTGTGGTAATGAGTGCTTTAGCCCTAGAAGTGTGGAGGATCTGGATGATGCACCAGAATGTCCCCTACATTCGTGTAAATTGACTCATAGAGTATGTATGCTCTGTGTGTGACTTATTTCTCACAACATAATTCCTAGAAGATCCATCCATGCCATGGCATATAGTATGCACTCTTGTTGCTGAGTGGTATTCTATTGAATGATGGGGCACAATTTATTTATCTATTCTACTGTTGGTGAGAAAATTGGTTTGTTTTCAATTTGAAACAATTGCAAACAAAGTTGCTTTGTATATATTTTTTAACAACTCTATTAAAGTACACTTCACGTCACACCAGTTAAAGTGTACAGATTCAATAGTTTTGAGCATATTCATAGGTGCGCGTATGTACAACCATCACCACAGTCAGTTTTAGAACATTTTCATCACTTCAAAAAGAAATCTCATACTCATTAGCTATCAGTCTCCTATTCCCCTCTCGTCCCCATCCTCAGCCCTAAGCAACTGCTCATTTATTTGTCTCTTTGGTTTTGCCTATTCTGGACATTTCATATAAATGGAATTATATATGTGGTTTTGGGTGACTGACATCTTTTACTTAACCTAATGTTTTCAGGGTTTATCCATGTTGTCGCATGTATCGATACTTTATTCCTCTTTGACCAAATAATATTCCATTGTATAAATATATGACATTTTGTTTAGCCATTCAACAGTTGATGGACATTTGGGTTGTTTCCACTTTTTGGCTATTATGAATAGTGCTGCTATGAACATTCATATAGAAGTTTTGTGTAGACATGTTTTCATTTCTCCTGGGTAGATATGTAAGGAGTCAGACTGCTGGTTTTGTGATTACATGGTAATGTTAATTTTTTCAGGAACTGCCAGACTGTTTTCCAAAGTGGATCCACATCCTCACCAACACTTGTTCGTTGTTTGTCTTTTCTTTAGTTATCCTAATTAATGTACAGTGGTATCTCACTGTGGTTTTGTTGTCAAGCATCTTTTCATGTGCTCATTAGCCGTTCTTTTTTTTTAATTGTTTGATTTTTATTAGTGAGTCATATGAGGGTTTTTTTGTGTATTCTAGATAGAAGCCCCTTATCACATGTATGATTTGCAATTATTTTCTCCCATTCTGTGAGGTGTCTTTCACTTTCTTGATAGTGTCCTTTGAGGAACAAAAGTTTTTAATTTTTATAAAGTCCAATTTATCTATTTATTCTTTGATGTTTGTGCTTTGGTGTTACATCTAAGAATCCATAGCAAACTATGAAGTCATAAAGATTTATCCTGATGTTTTCTTCTAAGAGTTTTATAGTTTTAGCTCTTATATTTAGATCTTTGATCCATCTTAAGTTAATTTTCTTATATGGTGTAAGGTAAAGGTCTAACTTCCCTCTTTGAATGCAGTTATCTAATTGTCCCTACACCATTTATTCAAAAAAACTATACTTTCTTCTTTGGATGGCATTGGCAACCCTTGCTGAAAATCAGTTAACCATAGATATACGATTTTATATCTGGATTCACTACTTTTTTCATTGAGCTATATGTCAATCCTTGCCAATAGCACACTATCTTAGTAACTGTTGCTTTGTAGGAAGTTCTGAAATGGAGAAGTATGAGTCTTAACATGGCTTTTTTTGTAGCCATATCCAATCATTGGTCTTGAAGCTATGCCTAGGAGTGAAATTGCTGGTACACATATGTTTAGTTTTAGTAGAAGCTGCACAATGGTTTATACAAGTTGTTTTCAATAACATATGAATATGAATATGAGATTATACAAATCAATTCAATCTCAATCAAACAAACACCTATACTGTATTGCAACTGTCTTTGTTACAACGGTGAGCAGTAACCTTAGTCCCACAAAGTTTTTTCATGACTTCTTTGTTACAACGGTGAGCAGTAACCTTAGTCCCACAAAGTTTTTTCATGACTTCTTGGTCACCAACTTCCTTGGAGGTGATGATCTCTAGGAGGCGAAGTCCTCTATGTAAAGTGTCTCAGGTTGCTGTGGGTTCTCACCCTGGGAAGCATATAGCATCTTCCTTAAGAAAACAGGAGCCAGAGAAGAAACCAAAGTTGGCAATCCAATCGGTGGTCCTTCATTGGGCAAGGCAGCTAGAATTAAAGAATCTTTGGGCAAATTAGGAAAGTCACCTCTATGGGGAAATGACTGGTGCTCCTATGGATGCACCAAAAGCTCCCCTTCTTCTCCTGCCCCAGCCCCATGCCTTGGCTCAGGGTTGGTTGATCTCAGCCTCTACTGGCCACTCTCCTGAGTGGGCACCCTGTGCTTCACTGCACTTAGGAGCCCTGCCAAAGACTGACCTGCTTTGTGTGATTGTTGTTAAGAAAGTACAAGAACCAAATTAAAATGTGGAGGGACTTAGTAGCCAACCCTAAGCACCCTGGTGGATGCTACAAATAGGCTGCATTTCTTGTCCACTGCTTCTCGGGCCTACCCTTGACAGCTGTGGCCAATAGTACAGGCTGCCTTAGTTTGGGTTCCCCCAAAGTGGAGCCTGAGACAGGATTTTAGTTCCGGTGGTTTCTTTGGGAGCTGATCCGAAGAAGCCCTGTGTGGGAGTTATAAAAGTCAGAGAGAAGGGAAGCCAATGTGCATTGGTGAGGGTGTTATCACAGTGGCACCCAGGGCTCTATCCCCTCAGGACACCCTAAGAGTCTATGGAGAATTGTCCCTCTGAGAGGCCAGGACATAGATATGTTTTTCAACTAATTCTAACCCCTCATTGATTGAGGGTCACTCCCAGGGTGTTAACTCCCTGACACTTATGGTCTGACCCATGCATGATGAAGGAAGCTCAGTAAGTGAGGGAACTGTCTGCAGGCCACCTCCAGAGTAGGCTAAGGTAGTATGGGCAGAGTACTGACAGCATCTGCTATGCTCTCAAAACTCAGAATTCAGATTTTCTCTTGTTCATCATGGGCATACTCATTAAACCATTCAGATTATAACAGAATAGCATGTGGGACACTGACTATAGTTTATGTTCTTTCCTCTATCACCTCAGAGGTTGGGGGAAGGATAGAGAGAGTGGTAAAATGTTGATTCAAAAATGCAAAAAGACCACAACTTGGAGCAGATAAGCTGTGTTTGAATGAATTGCTTGCTCTTAGAAGAGAAGGAATTTTACTTGAATGGTTAATTTAACCTCATGCATTGCAACAGCCAAAGATCACCCTTCAAATATTATTATTTCTCTAGAGTGTTGCAGACTGAAGAAATTTTCATGTGCTTCTTTTCCTTTTAATCACTAGATCCTATGGCCAGGCCAAGATATTTGAAAGTAAATTGTGAGTCCCATCTGCCCGCTGGGGGCATGCTGAGACAAAAGAAAGATTCTCACTGGCAGACCTTGCTGGCCATGAGACCCTTAATCCAGTCGAATTGATTTTAACACAATTGTTCCCATGTTACATGAACATTCCTTCATCCTTGAAGATGCTAAGCCAAAAAGACCTTTTGTGCTTATTATCACCTTATTTACAATTTTAGGTTTAGCTGTGGCTCATACATTGTATAAACCTAGGCCAGTTGAAAGGAAAGTCTCCCCAGGGTTCCATCTAATTTATAAAAAAATGGACTAGGCAACTAGAGGGATCATGAAATGGAGCGCTCTGTGATTCCCTGTGCTGACTTCAAACACGAGCTCTTCTAGAAATCAAAGAGAATTTAGGGAATAAAAGGGTGTACACATCACAAAATAATCCTCAAGGTCATGGGCCATTTTAAAAGGAACCCCTTAAAAACTTTTGCTACCCATAAAACTTCTTGAGTGAGTTTCAATCAGTTGAGCCAAACTTAATTGCAGAAAATCAGGCAACACTACTGAAATTAACAGTCTCTGACAATTAACAGGCTGACAAGGAGAAAAACTCTAGGAATGAGTCTATGGTTCTGAGTTCTAGAGTGAAGAAAGAAAAATAAGCTGAGCCCCAGTTCAGAAAAGGTTGAGGATATTTCTGCAGATGCTCTCAGAAACACACTTAAAAGTCCATTTAAAATCCTAAATTAATACCCTTAGAAAAATATTCAGGATTCTCAATAGGTAAACAACTGTTTCTTCATGTTTATACAATTGATACATAGCCTAAACCTGAGATTCAATTTTTCCAGGATGCAAAGCTTGGCACTTCAGCTGGTACCTATTTGAAAATTGCTAAGTCATAAAGGGAAGACATTAGTAACATTAGTTCAATATAAGGAAGAATACTGTCATTTTCTTTTTTTTTATTTAAAATTTATTGGGGTGACAATTATTAGTACAGTTACATAGGATTCAAGTGTATGACTCTGCAATACATCATCTATATATCACATTATGTGTTCACCATCCAGATCAGTTTTCCTTCTATCACCATATATATGATCCCTTTTACCCTCATCTACCATCCCCCACCCCCCTTACACTTTGGTACGCTAAAAAAACTGTTTGTGTCTGAGATTTTGCTTATTCACTTGTTCGTCATCTTCCTTTGTTGTTTTCAGTTTTATACCATATATCAGTGAAATCATGTGGTTTTCTACTTTTTCTATCTGACTTATTTCACTTAGAATAATAATCTCAAGATCCATCCTTGTCACAAATGGCATTATTTATTCTCTTCTTATGGCAGAATAGTATTCTACTGTGTATATATACCACATCTTCTTTGTCCAGTCATCTATCAAAGGACACTTGGTTGTTTCCATGTCTTGGCCACGGTAAAAATAAGCTGCAATGAACATCGGTGTACATATATCTCTTTTTTTTTTTTAAGATTTTATTGAGGAATTGGGGGAGGGGAACAGCTTTGGGGAATTGGGGAAGGGGAACAGACAAGTTGCTGTCCTTTTGTTCTTCAGTATAGTTGCAGAGGATGTTGCTTCACTGGCCCATGTTGGTATCATCATTGCGTTTGGTCACTGGCCTCTGGATGGCCACTCACCGTGGCTATTGGCAGCTCACGCTGGCTGCCAGCCACTCACTGCACAGCCTATGGCAGCCCACTGTAGCAGGGGCTGCAGCCTACACCATCGCCGGGGTTTGCACAGCCCAGCTCCAGGTGGAACTGTTGCTATCTGTAGAGGGCAGTGTCACTGGCCCTCATATATGGAATCTGAACTGGGGCCGCTGGCATTCCAAGCCAGGTCTTAATCAATGCGCCACTCGGCCAGCCCATATATCTTTAAGGATAAATGTTTTCAGATTTTTGGGGTAGATACCCAAGAGAGGGATTGCTGGGTCATATAGTAATTCTATTTTTAATTTTTTGAGGAACCTCCACACTGCCTTCCATAGCAGCTACACCAATCTGTATTCCCACCAACAGTGTATGAGGGTTCCATTTCTCCACAGCCCCTCCAATCTTGTTATTACTTGTCTTGTTGGTGAGAGCCATTCTAACTGGTGTGAGGTGATATTTCATTGTGGTTTTTATTTGCATTTTTCTCATTATTAGTGATGTTGAGCATTATTTCATATGTCTATTGGCCATCTGTATGTCCCCTTTGGAGAAATGTCTGTTCAGGTTCTCTACCCATTTTTCAATTGGATTGTTTGTTTTTTTGTTGTTGAGTTGTATGATTTCCTTATATATTTTGGATATTAGCCCCTTATCAGAGGCGTTGTTTGCAAAAATCTTCTCCCATTCCGTTGGTTGTCTCTTTATTTTGTCGATGGTTTCTTTTGCTCTGCAGAAGCTGTTTAGTTTGATATAGTCCCATTCATTTATTTTAGCTTTTTCCTCCCTGGCCTTTGAAGTCAAATTCATAAAATCTTCTTTGAACCCAAAGTCCATAAGTTTAGTACTTATGCTTTCCTCTATGCAGTTTATTGTTTCAGGTCTTAAGTTTCAGCCCTTGATACATTTTGAGTTAATTTTGGTACATGGTGACAGATCAGTCTAGTTTAATTCTTTTGCACGTGGCTTTCCAATTCTCCCAGCACCATTTATTGAAGAGGTTGTCTTTTCTCCATTGAATACTTTTGGCTTCTTTGTCAAAAATTATCTGTCCATATTTATGTGGGTTTATTTCTGTGTTCTTGATTCTATTCCATTGGTCTGTGTGTCTGTTTTTCTGTCAATGTCATACTGTTCCAATATTTGTGGGCCTATAGCACAAGCTGAAGTCAGGGAGTGTGATACCTCCAGCATTGTTCTTGTCCCTGGGATGAACACCACTTGGTCATGATAGATAATTTTTTTAATGCGTAGTTACATTCAATTTGCTAGAATTTTGTTTAGGACTTTTGTATCTGTATTTATCAGAGGTATTGGCCTGTAATTTTGTGTGTGTGTGTTATCCTTACCAAGTTTTGGCATCAGGGTAATAATGGCTCATAAAATGCTTTAGGGAGTATTTTCTCTTCTTCAATTTTTTAAAAGAGTTTGAGTAGAAGAGGTGTTAGATCATCTTTGAATGTTTGGTAGAATTCACTAGTGAAGCCGTCTGGTCCTGGACTTTTACTTTTGGGAAGGTTTTGGTGACTGATTCGGTTTCTTTACTGCCTGTTTATTGGTCTATTTAGATTTCTCAGTTCTTCGTGATTCAGCCTAGGAAAGCTATATGTTTCTAAGAACGGGTCCATTTCTTCTAGGTTATTGAATTTGGTGGCATATAGCCCTTCATAGCATTCTTGGATAATCCTTTGTATTTCTGTGGCATTCATAGTAACTTCCCCTCTTTCATTTCTGATTTTGTTTATTTGTGACTTTTTCTCTTTTTATCTTAGTGAGTCTAGCCAAGGGTTTGTCAATTTCATTAATCTTTTCAAAGAACCAGCTCTTTGTTGCATTAATTTTTTTCTATTGTCTTTTTGTTCTCTATTTCATTTAGTTCTGCTCTGATTTTTATTATTTCCTTCCTTCTACTGACATGGGTTTCATTTGTTCTTCTTTTTCTAGTTATTCAAGGTATAACGTGAGGTTATTTGTCTGGAATTTTTCTTCTTTCTTTAGATAGGCCTGTAATGATATAAATTTTCCCTTAAAACGGCTTTTGCTGCATCCCACAAATTTTGTTAGGACGTACTTTCATTCTCATTTGTTTTTTGTATCTTTTGATCTCTCCTCTGATTTCTTCTTTGACCCAGTCAATTTTTTAAAAGTATGTTTAATTGCCACATAATTGTGGTTTTTCCCTCTTTCTTTTTGCCATTGATATCCAATTTCAAAGCCTTGTGATCAAAGAATATGCTTGGTATGATTTCAATCTTCTTAAATTTGCTGAGGCTGGTTTTAAGTCCCAGTATATGGTCTATCCTTGAGAAAGTTCCATGTACACTAGAAAACAAAGTATATCCTGGTCTTTCAGGATGAAGTGCTTTATAAATGTCAATTAAGTCCATTTCATCTAATGTGTCACTTAGGGCTGATATTTCTTTCTTTATTTTCTGTTTGGATAAGCTATGCATAGCTGTCAATGATGTATTTAGGTCCCCCACTAAAATTGTGTTTTGGTCAATTTCTCCCTTTATTTCTGTTAGTAGCTGTCTTGTATATTTCAGTGCTCTCTGATTGGGGGCATAAATATCAATGACTGTTATGTGTTCTTGTTATATAATCCTCTTTATCATTATGAAATGTCCCTCTTTGTCTCTTGTTACTTTTTTTATTCAGAAATCAGTTTCATCTGATATCAGTATAGCTACACCTGCTTTTCTCTGAAAACCATTTGCTTGGAGTGTCAGTTTCCACCCTTTCACTTCGAGTCTATATTGGCCCTTGTAGCTGAGATATGTCTCTTGGAGGTAGCATATGGATGGGTTTAGTTTTTAAATCCAATCTGCTACTCTGTGCCATTTTTTTTTTAATTGGGGAACAGTGTGCTTTTCCAGGACCCACCAGCTCCAAGTCAAGTTTTGTTTCAATCTAGTTGTGGAGGGTACACCTCAGTGGCCCATGTGGGAGTCCAACTGGTAACCTTGGTGTTATGAGCACTGTGCCCTATGCTCTAATCACCTGAGCCAACCGGCAATCTCTTCTCTGCCTTTTTATTGGTGAGTTCAGTCCATTTATATGTAGGGTGATTATTGATATATGACAATTTCCTATCATTCTACCTTTGGTTTTCTGGTAGGACAGTGTCTCCATTGTTTCTTTGCCTTTTTGTTGCTGTGTGTTATTTCAGTGTGGTATTATCCTATGATTTTTCCCTCTGTTTCTTCTTTTTTTATGTTACATATTTCAGTTCTGGATTTTTTTTTGAGTGGTTACCATTAAGTTTACTTAAAGGAAAGTTTCATATTTAAAGTATTCTATTTTCTTTAGCATGCTCCATTTCTCCATTCCCTTTTGAAGGCCCAGACCTTTACTCTCTCCTCTTGTATGTTTTGTTGTCACAGATTATCCCTATTTATGCTGTGAGTTGATTTCTGCATTGCAGTAGCAAGTTGTCTTTTTCCTCTTTTTCTTTTTCTTCTTTACCCTGTATGTTACGGTTAAGTGAATAGTGTCTTATTTGGTGTGGGGATTGCCATTTCCTGCTTCTATCTGTCTGTGTATAATGCTACTCATGGTTTTGTATTCTTTTGCTTTTTTGTTTCAGGTCAAATAGCCTCTGTCAGTATTTCTTGTACTGTAGGTTGTGTGTTAGAAAATTCCCGCAGCTTCTGTATGTTTGGAAAGGTCTATATTCATCTGTCATATCTAAAATATATCTTTTCTGGATATATTATTCTGGCTCATAATTTCTCTCTTTCAATAGTTTGAATATTTGAGTCCACTCCTTCCTTGCTTGTACAGTTTCTGCTGAAAAATCTGATGATAATCTTCTTTTCCCTGTCTGCCTTGAGGATTCCTTCTTTGTCATTAATTTTTGACAGCTTCAATACAATGTGCCTTGGAGAGGGCCTGTTGGGGTTGAGGTAATTATGTGTTCTATTTGTTTCTTAGGTTCGAGGATCCAGTTCTTTCCACAAGTTTGAGAAGTTCTCATTGACTATTTGTTTGAATATACTCTCTGTTCCCTTCTCCCTTTCGTCTCCTTCTGGTATGCCCATTATTCTTATATTGCTCTTTCTGATGGAGTAAGAAAGTTCTTGTAGAGTTCTTTCATTTCATTTAACTCTCAAGTCTTTCTCTTCTTCCATCTGTGTCATTTCCAGTTTTCCACCTTCGATGTCCCTGATTCTTTCCTCCATCTGGTCAGCTCTGTTACCTAAGCTGGCTATTTTATTCTTCATTTCTTTTATTGAGTTCTTAATCTCCAGAAATTCTATTTGGTTCTATTTAAAGACTTTTATCTCTTTGGTAAAATGTTCATTTTGCTCTTTGATTGTGTTCTGAGTTCATTAAACTGACTGACTGTGGTTTCTTGCATCTCATTAAGGTTTTTAAGAACTGCAAGCTTGAATTCTCTGTCATTTAAGTCACATATTTCCATGTCTTTAAGTTCATTTTTCTGGAGACTTTTCATTTTCTTTCTGAGCTGCTTTGTTACCTTGGTTATTCATGGCAATTCATGTGAATTATTATTTCTCTTCCTTGGGTTCTACAGGAGTGGGTTCTGCAATAGGTTGATAAGAAGAGGTCTTTCTTTTGCTTTCCAGTAGGTGTTGGTGGGCTGTTTTATTTTCTCTCCTACACAGTCTTTTATTCTCTCTCACACTGTAGTGTTATATGTTCTCTGCACTGTTCTGGCTTCTTACACAATCACAGGGGAGGGAGGTTCCCTGGAAGTTGGGCTTCTCCTCAGTGAGCAGATCACTTGGGTCACAGGGTACTGCCTCCTTGTGGGGATATGGAGAGCTTTTGGAGTTCAAAGCTCTTCCTGCCCTAGTTTCAGAGCATGTGTGTATCAGTGGCTCTGTTTACTCCTGCAGGGATCCTCCCAGATAGGTTGGGACAGAGTGGCGTGGTTTGTTAGAGGTGGCTCTGAGCAATGGTGGCAACCACTAGCACAGCCAATCCTGCAGCCAAAGCTCCCTCCCTGCTACACAGAGAGTCCTTTGTGGAATTATGGCTGTTCAGTTTGTTGTAAATTCCAGGGGAGATTTCAAGAGGTTCACCTCACGCCACCATTTCTATGATGTAATGAAAAATACTGTCATTTTCTAGGTCATATAAGGTCGTTTTAATTGACAAAAAGTATTAAAGGATGCTTATAAAAGAGGCACACTAAAGACAAAACTTATCATATATTCTAGATAGTCTTCTATGCTACTGCCTTGTAATATGTTCATTCATTCATTCATTCATTCATGCAACAAAGTAAAATTTGCAATTCATTCATGCATTCATTCAACAAAGATTTGCATGAGTTCTCTGCCAGATTTTCTGCTGGACACTAATGATGTAATGATGCTAAAGACAACTGGGTTTTTGCCATCTTGGACACAGGTGACAAGTGAGCTATTTGATATTATGCATGGAAGCCCATTATTTTTTTTTTTAAGAAAGAGCATTAGTTAAAAACCAGAAGAATTTTAATAGTTAAAAATCCAAAGTATCAAAAGCAAAGAAGTTGAGCCTGGGTTCTGAAGGAGACATGAGCAAACCTGTGTAATTACAAGTACTGAAAGCCATCTTTTTTGCCATAGCAGGTCTCCAAATGAACCAAGAAAATGTCTAGCCTCTCTCACCTACATAGCAGGTAAGTAATGATACATAACTCATAAGGTTGCTGCAGGGTATATGAACAAAGGGTTTAGATTGGTGGTACCCAATACTCAATCGATGTGACCTGCTATTATATAATTAACTCATATAGCATAGTACTTGAAGTTGCGCTAGATGGAACTAGAAGTTGTCCATCAATATTGATGCATTTCTCTTGCAACACACGCGCATGCACACACACACACACACACACACACACACACACACAACTGTAAGCCAGGGTCTCCAAAATGCTGTATGCATGACAATCCACTGGGTGAAGAAAAAATATATCAGTACTTCTATTTGTAAGTTTTTATATAAAAATGGCAAAAATGATTAAGATTTATTGAAATGTATTATACAAATTGACACTGCTGCTCTTCCTTGGTCTATATGTGTCAGAGTTTTGCATTATTGGTACCTAAAGCGCCACAGTAATGTGGGAATCTCACCACTCCGAAGAGCTGAGAGTGGCACCCTTGTTGGTGGCTTTCCAGCCACTGTAATAAAGAGCACTTTTGTGAGTGTGATTAAGTGACTATACAGATTATATAAATCTACCTTTTTTTTTTTAAATGGTTGCCTCTTTTTTTTTTTTTTTTGAGGGCAATGTCCCTGGCCCTCATAGGTGGGACCCGAACCGGGGCCGCTGGCTTCCCACCAGCGCTTAACCACTGCGCCACTCGGCCGGCCCTAAATCTACCTTTAATTAAATTAACACTCCCAATTTGGGAAAGTGATTTTAAAATGTTCTAGCCAAGAAATCATGAATTAAAGACAATCCTAATATTATAAGTACAAAGAATACACACAAAAAAATGGCAGAGCTGACCCTTTCACTCCCATTATTCCCCATTAGCCTCATTGCAAGGTAAAAACTATAATGGTCCAATTCATATGACAAGAATTCAGCCAAAGATATTGAAATTATAAATAAGACTACTGGAAATAAGGATATACGGTCATTATCACAGACAATGAACCTAACTCTATGTGTATGTTGTGGTTTGAAAATGTCAGCTAAGGGCCGGCTGAGTGGCACGGTGGTTAAGAGCTGGCTTGGGACGCCAGCAGCCCCAGTTCGGATCCCACATATGAGGGTCAGTGACACTGCCCTAAAAAAAAAAAGAAAAGAAAATGTCAGCTAATGGCACTATAAAGCCATGATGATAATCAAGATATATATATAGTAGGCATTCAGTTTATCAAAGAGAATGTCTGCAATTTTTTTTTTCCCCCAACAAAAGCAGCTCAACTTTATTTCAGGAAAGCTAGGGATGAGCAGGGCAAGCGAGGGTCTCCACAGGAACTCCCATTGTTGAGCAGGATTGCCAGGTTCCAGATCCATCTGGAAGGCAGGAAAAAATGGGTGTCCTGCCCACTTTGGTCCATTCTGCAGGCTAGGGGCCCAGGCCCTCACTGCCTGAGGCCGAGATAGGTAATGGTCTTCCCTGTTTTCCTCAGGGTCTCCAGCAGAGTCTCCATGCTGTGCTCAGACTCAATGAAAACCTTCTGTTGGGCAAGTCGATCGATCTCAAACTGAATTCCTCCCAGCTTGTTGAGGACAGCACAGGTCATGTCTACAGAGAACTCAAGCTTTGGCATGACTGAGGAGGTGATTGTAGGTGGTGGCGGCGGTGATGTTTCTCCGGGTTGTTGAATGTCTGCAATTTTTTACATCAGTGTTTAAAGTTGTGAGATACTCAATCCAGTAAGTTATCAAAGTTTCACTCAGCTTCATGAAAAATATTGAAGTTTTTAAATAAAGGAAAACAAAAGGCTATTTACCATTGGGTAAACCCTTTTCTTTATGCCACAGTAAAAATAGCTGGGATAATATAGAGACTATAATATGGCAGGAAGTTAAAATGCCTTCCTTTATTAGCAACACCATTGGAAATGCATAGTAAACAATGCTGAAAATGTAAATATATACACATTAGAACAAATTATGCCTCAAAAGATTTGCCTTTGGGTTGAATGAAAGTACAGATATTTCCTACATGTCTCACTTTGTAGTGTTTGCTAGATTCAGTTTTAATAATGAAATACACTGAGAGCCATTTTTTATTAGCCACTAAACCATCATATTCTCAATAGTAAATGATGAAAAATAATATTTGGGGAGGAAATCTGTAAGTGTAATCACAATAGAATGGCTGAATTATTGATTTTTTTTTAAATAAGAAAGTTACAGTGAAGTTTACAAAGAAAACACAACACATAAAATGCATTTAGTGCATCATACTTAGCAAGCTAGTACAGCACCATGTTAGAGCAAAATAAATAAATAAAAGAAAACAGGGCAATAGGATATCATTTATAAGGTTAAATTTATAAAAACAAGACTAAAAGTATGGTTGAATCTTTACCACATTTTGTAATGAGCATAGAATGACCATAAAAATTCTTCAAACCAAACAGAGTGATAACGTACCTAAAAGAACAGAGAAACTGAGTTCCAGATTTCTAGACTTTCCTGTGATGACAAATAGCTGTCACTAGTAGGTGACCTCACAGGTATTTTCTTTTCTTTTAAATAATCACACAATTTGTTCCTTTAGGGTAAAAAAGAGTTCCCTTTACTTAACAAGGAAAGAAAAACAGTAATTGATTTTTTAAAGAACACATGCTATGATGAAGCTTTTTGAAAATGTGCGTTTCATCATCATACAAACATATTTGTTGCACCAAACTTTCATATTCACACCCTCAGAGAAAGGATTTTTAACATCTTAAAATCTTCTAAACACAAAAGTTGTCTTCATTCTGAGCAAATTTTCAAAACTATAAAAATACAACATTTTTTCAATTATTTTGCAATATTGATATAGGGAAAGATAAGAGTTTACTAGCCAAATTCCAATCAAATTTTTTTTTAATTTGAGGATAAGTTTGAAAATATGTTTAATGACTTAGCCCAGCCATTTATGCACTTCTTCCACTCGGATATACAAAATTTTGTGAGGTATCGTTTTTGAGACAGTAAGATTAAAATAAATTAAATATAGACTCTGCCCTTCAAATTTGCCTCTTCACACAGAAAACTCAATTATTACTTAATGTTATCAAATAACTACTTGATGTTCAAATTTCCTATTGTTTCATACATGTCATATTATTTTAGTTTGTTTCTTTAAATAAAGAAACAAATAATGCCCACATATTGCAGTTCATTGCTATGTCTTTTCGGTCAATTTTATTCTATAGGTTCTCCACTCCCATCTTTTCTTTCTTTGAAATTTATTTGTTGAAGAAAGTAGGTTGATTGACCCATGTGGCTTCACGCAGTCTGAATTTTGCTGAGTCCATCTCTAAGTTGATCATGTTCCTTGGTCCTGAAAAAACTTTTTGAAGGACTTCAATGTGACCAGCATTGGATGCCTTGCCAGAATATGGTTAGTGAGCATGGGTCCTTCTGCATTTTCTCTTTCTAAACTGACCATCCCTACTGCCATCTTTCAGGAGTAGATTCAAGCAGAAGATTTCTGAAAGGTGAAATGAGTGCCCTCAGTCAATTCTTTCCTTTGTTTATAAAATTCCATTATTTAGGTGTTGAATTTGAACTGGTCCTCCAATTTTGTTTTTCTACAATTTTCCATTTTCTTGCTCTAGTTTCTAGTCTATTTCCTCAATTTTATTTTCCAAACCTTCTATTAAGGATTTTATTTTTGCTATCATGTTTTTAATGTTCAAAATTCTCCAAATATTCTTATATTAAGAAAACTTTTTATTAGAAAAAGAACATCATATAGAAAAATGCAAAAATCATGTGTATAGTTCAATGGACTTTTAAAAATTACAGTTGCCTAACTACCATCCAAATGAAGAAATATTACCTTATCAAAACAAGAAAATTTCCCTCATGTTTCCCCCATAATTATCTCTCACAAAGTTAATTACTCTTGTGGGCTTGATCACCATAGAGCAGTTTGGCCTTCTTTTGAACTTGATATAAATAGAATAATCTAGTATACATTCTTTCATGTCTGGCTTCTTTTGCTCAACATTTTTGAGATGCATCCATTGCTTTTGCATGTAGAAATAGTTTCATAGTTTCTTCATTTTTATTGCTACATAGTATTCCTATCTATTCACTCTATTGTTGATAGACTTCTGGGTTATCTCTGGTTTTAAATATATGAAGAATGCTGCTATTAACATTCTTACACAAGCCTCTTTAGCACTTGGGGACACATTTCTTTTAGATATATAGGAGAGGAACTCTTAGGTTATAGGGGATATACATGCTCTGCTATAATAGATATTAACACAGGTTTTAAAAATCGTTGTACCACTTTACAGTCCCACCATCAGTATATGAGAGTTTCAGTTGCCCCACATCCTCATCAGCCCTTGATATTTTCTTTCTTTCTTTCTTTCTTTCTTTCTTTCTTTCTTTCTTTCTTTCTTTCTTTCTTTCTTTCTTTCTTTTTCTTTCTTTCTTTCTTTTTCTTTTTTTTTAACTTGTAGATATTCTGATAGGTATGTAACGCTAACACAGTGAGGTTTTAATGCGCTTTTCCCTGTTGCCTGATGAAATTGAGCAGCTCTTCATGGCTTTAAAAGCCTTTTACCCATTTTTCAAATTGTGTGATCCATCTTTTTCTAACTGATTTGTAGGAATATTTTACATATTCAATGTACCAATCTTTTTTTCTGATATATATGTGTATGTGTATATATATATATTCTTTTTACCTTATGGGTAGCCAATTAACCCAGAATCATTTATTGGAAAAACCGTCCTTTCCATACTGCGCCCTAGTACCACTTTTGCAATAAAATCAAGAGACTAAATGTGAGTCTGCTTCTGGCTTTTGGCTCCACTGCTGTATTTGTCTACCTTGCATCCCTTCCATATTGTCTTATTATAAAGCACCAGCAATTAAGTAAATCCATCAACTTGTTCTTGAAGATTGCCTTGTCTATTATTGGTTGTTTTTATTTGCATATAAATTTTAGAATCCACTTATAAATTTCCATCAAAAAAAACGCTAATTTTTGTGGGATTTCATTGAATCTATACATCAATTTAGAAAGAATTAACACATTTATCATTTTGTCTTCCAATCCATTAATATTACTCAGTAATTTTGTATAGATCTGTTACACATCAGTATTTATTCCTAAATACTTCATTTTTAATGCTATTGGAATTAATGTTTTTTTAAGTTTCATGCTCTAATTGTTGCTAATATACAGAAACAAAACTGATTTTGTTATTTTTTTTTGTATTCAGCAGCCTTGCTAAGCCCATGTATTAATCCTAAGTATTTATCTGTAGATTGATTTAACGTTTTTATGTACAAAACATCAAGGTCTGCCAATTAAGTTCACGAAATTGTTTCAACAATGTTACTAACTTTTTTGACATCAGAGGGATTATTCATTATGAATTTGTACCAACGGGATAGTTAGCCAAGTTTATTATTTGGAAGTGCTGAAAAAGCTGCATGAAAAAGTTAGACGACATGAACTTTTCACCAACAATTCATGGCTCTTGCATCACGACAATGCACCAACTCACACAACACTGTCTGTGAGGGAGTTTTTAGACAGCAAACAAATAACTGTATTGGAGCACCCTCCCTACTCACATGATCTGACCCCCAATGACTTCTTTCTTTACCTGAGGATAAAGGAAATATTGAAAGGAAGACATTTTGATGACATTCGGGACATCAAGGATAATACATCGACAGCTCTGATGACCATTTCAGAAAAAGAGTTCCAAAATTGCTTTGAAGGGTGGGCTAGGTGCTGGTGTCAGTGCACAGCTTCCCAAAGGGAGTACTTCGAAGGTGACCATATCCAGCAATGAGATATGTAGCACTTTTTCTAGGATGAGTTCACGAACTTAACTGTCCAAACTCATATCTGATTTATTTCATGCTTTTCTTTCTTCCTCTCTTCCATTCCAACCATCAAAAATTTTCTTTTTCCCAGTTTGCAATGGCTAGAAACACCAGTATAATGTGGAATAAAGGTGGCAATAACAAGCATCTTTCATCCTCAACCACAGAGGGAAAGCTTTTAATTAATAACTATGATAATAATTTTAAATTGTAGTGTTTTCTGTTGGGCTTTTAAAGACACATATTATCAGATTAGGAACAGTCTCTTGTATTCCTAGTATGCTCTGAGTTTTTTAATTATGAATTTAACTCTATGCTATCCATTTTTTGCTTTTATTGAGATATTATTTGATTTTCTTCTGTTAACATGGGGAATTATATCAATTGATTTTCAACTATTAAAATAAGTTCTAATTCCTGGAATCAACCCAATGTAATCATGATTTTCTTTTTGATATATATTGTTGAGTTTGATTTGCTAATAATTTGGGAATTGTCATCACTATCCATAAGAGATATTCCCGGTTATTTCCCCTTTTTATATTGTCCTTGTGAGGTTTTTATATCAAGGTTATTCTGGCTTCATAAAACAAGTTGAGAAGTGTTTCTCTCTTCTCTCTTCTCTGAAGACATATATGTAGGATTAGTATATTATCATCCTTAAGTGTTTGGAAGATTTCAACAGTAAACCCATCTGTCTTGGAGTTTTATTTGTTGGAAGATTTTTAAATTATAAATTTCATTTCTTTAATAGATATAGGAAGACTATTCAGATTTTCTGTATCTTCGTGCGTCCATTTTAGTAAGTTGTGTTTTCCAACGAATACTAGTATGTGCAATTTATTTAAATTTCAAAATCACTGGCATGTTTTTCAATATATCATCCCTTTATGATCTTTCTAATGTATAAAAGATCTGTTGTGATGTCCTCTTTTTCATTGTTGATAAATGGTAATACGTGTTTTTTTTCCTTCTTGATGAATCTTTCTAAATATTTAATCATTTTATTAATTTTTTCATACACCTAACTTTTTGTGTTGATTTCCTCCATTATATGCCTGTTTTCTATTTGATTAATTTCTGGGGTTATCATCCTTATTTTCTTTCTTTTACTTTCTTTAGGTTTAATTTAATTATTTTTAACTTTGTGAGAGAGTTATTTTAATCATGAATTATCTTCTTTTATAATATACCATTTAATGCTGCAGATATTTCCCATGAAGAACAGCATTAACTTCCTCCCACAAATCTTTTGTGTCATATTTTCATTGTTAGTTCATAATATGTTCCATTGTCCATTGTGATTTCTTCTTTAACACATAGGTTAGTTAGAAGAATATGGCTGAAGATTTCCCTAATTATCTTTTGTTATTAATCTCTAGCATAATTCCACTAAATTCAGAGAACATGCTCCCGATGTTTTTAATAATTTGAAGTAAAATTTGATCCCATTTTTGGTGAATGTTCCATATAAATAAATGTGAAAAATTAATCTATCTCCAGTTGTTGTTTGAAGTATTTCTATATATGTTATTTAGGTTAACTTAATCACATTGTCCAAATCAACAATTCTGGTTTTTCTGTCTCTTTGTTCTGTCAGGTTTGTTAAGGTTTGTTGGGTTTTTTTTAATTTAAAATGATTATGGTTTCATATATTTCTTCTTTTCATGACTTTTTATATTCTGAAGCTTGTTATTAACAGCATACAAATTTAGGATTGTCATGTCTTCCTGTTGGATTGAATATTTTATCATTATAAAAATGTTCTCTTTGGTCCAGCTGAGTGGCGCATTGGTTAAGAGCTGGTTTGGGGATGCCAGCGGCCCCAGTTCGGATCCTACATATGAGGGCCAGTGACACTGCCCTCTACAGCTAACAACAGCTCCACCTGGAGCTGGGCTGTGAGCACCAGTGACTGTAGGCTGCAGCCCCTGCTGCAGTGGGCTGCCATAGGCTACAGTGAGTGGCCGGCAGCCAGTGTGAGCTGCCAATAGCCATGGTGAGCGACCATCCAGGGGCCGGCGACCGATCTGCCTCATCCGGGAAGAGCGCAATGATGATACCAACACGGACCAGTGAAGCAACATCCTCTGCAACTAGACTGAAGAACAAAAAGACAGCAACTTGTCTGTTCCCCTTCCCTAATTCCCCAACGCTGTTCCCCTCCCTCAATTCCCCAATTAAAACAAAACAAATGTTCTCTTTTCTCTCTAGTAATTCCTCATTCTTAAAATCTATTTTGTCTGATATTAATGTAGTTCCACCAGGTCTCTTTTGTTAGTTTGCATGGTACATATTTCTAGACTTTTATTTTCAACATTTCAGTGACCTAATAATAAAGCTACAATCTTGATTTTTAATTTAGTCTGCTTTTGTTTAACACACACACTACTATATTTGGGTTTAAATCCACCATCTTAATATTTGTTTTCTATTTGTCTTATCTATTCTTTGTTCTTTTTCTCTTCTTTTTTGCCGTTTTTGGGATTAACAAAAATATTTTTTTATTCCATGTTTGCTGTCCATTAATAAATTATGCATTTTTTTCTCATGTAACTTATTTTTTAATTAGTTTCAGATGTATAAAGCAACATAATAGGTAGACATTACACCCCTCACAAAGTGATAATCCCCCTCCCCCTCTGACATCTTATATACCTGTTTCAATAACATTGAGTACCTTCCTTATGTATACTCCACCTCCCATGAATATATATTGATGTAGATATAGATATTGATAGAAATAGAGATAGAGATAGATACATACACTTATAGTTGACATACAATATTTACTTATAGTTGACATACAATATTATTCAACTTCAGCTTCAGTTATACAGCACATTGGTAATGCATCTGCACAGTCTATGAAATGATCCCCTTCATAAGTCCAGTGCCTATTTGGCACCTTACATAACCTTTACAGCATTGTTGATTGTATTCCTCATACTGCATTTCATATCCCCATGACTACACGTGTGTCTACTAATTTGCTCTTTCTAATCCCTTCACCTTCTCCCCCATCCCTTCCCGCCTCCCTTCTAGCAACTAACAGTTTTGTTTTGTTTTGCTTTGCTTTCTATATCTCTGAGTCTATTTCTTTTATTATTCTTTTAGTAATTGCCCTAGCAATTACAACATGGACCTTGATTTATTAGGGTCTATTTTAAATTTTTGCTGTTACCATTTCTTAGACAATTCAAGGACTTTAGAATACTTTAACTCCATTTATTCTATCTGGTTTTTGTCCTATTGACTTTTATTTTAATTAAATAATTTAATCCCATAAGACAATATTTTTGTTGTTTAATACAATTAACATTCATTTAAGTCAGGGTTTCTCAACCTTGGCACTCAAAGTTGAAATTTTGAGCTGATAATTCTTTATTGTGGGGGTCGACCTATGCATTATAAGATGTTTAGCAACATCCTTGGTCTCTACCAAACCAACAATGTTTCCCCATATTGCCAAATTTTCCCTGGAAGCCTTAATTGCTTTCAGCTCAGAAGCACTACTTTAGATTTACACAAATATTAAACACACATCTACATTTCCAATGTCTCTAATTTATTCTGCTTTTCTGTGCTTTTCTCTGAGATAATTTTCTTCTGCCTTCATTTAAATGTATTTATTTTATTTTTATTTTTAGTACGATTCTTCTGACAGAAAATTCTATGTTTTTTCTTCCCTGTAAGCATTTTTTCACAGTCAGTGTTAAAGATATTTTCACTGGGCATAAACTCTAGATTGGCAATTATTTTCTTTCAGTGTGTTTTTTACCTTCAAAGGAGCAACAACTAAACTCATAGTTGATTTTTCAACAGAAGCTGTGGAATGCTATTGTCAATGTGTCTCCTACTACCACCATGCCCTTACTCCTCAACTATCTTTAAGATTTTCTCTTGATCTTTAATTTTCATTAGGTTAAGCATGATATCTGCAGGTATGCTTTCTTTGTATTCGTCCTGTCTGAGGTTCATAGTGCTTTATAAATCTGGGGCTTGATATCATTTATCAGCTTTGGAATATTCTCAGTCACAATCTCTTCAAATATTGCCTCTCATTCTTTCCCCCACTACTCTGGGACTTCAGAGTCACATGTTTAGACTTTTTCACTGTGTCCTATATATATGCTTGGTACTTTTGTGTGGGACTTATTGTCTTTAGGCCTCATTTATGGGCCACCTGATAAGCTCTATGTTGATAAACCTCCAAAATTCAGTTCTTTGTATATTTCCTTTTAGGCTGTTCAAATTTGCAAGAAAGGAGTTTTCCAGTCTTCCACTTGGATGGAGAACATTTGACTTTAAGCTTTCTGGGAACTTCCAAAAGAAGAATGAGAATCTCAGCATGTAGCATTCATTGAGGCATAATTAATCCCTGTGTTTATATTATAGTATTATTGTATTAATTGTACCTGACATCATCCAGTCCAATAACCCCATTTTTATACCCTCAAACAATATCTTTATATTAAAGGGAATGAATTTAAAGTCTCCGTTAAGTGTAACAACTGTTATTTTTGGTACAAATCTTGTAGCAACTAAAAGAAATTCTGTTCTTATTTTGCTACATTGGTCATAAATGGGTGTTGAATCTTATTAAATGCTTTTTCTGAATTAATTTTTAAAATCACATGCTTTTCTCTTTCACTTTATTTTTATGGTGATGTGTCATCCTTACTTTCCTGGGATAAATCCTATTTGATAGTGAAATAATTTTATATATTATTGGATTTAGTAGGTGATATTTTATTTAGAATTTCTGCATTTATGTTTATAAATGAAATGCCTATGATCTTCTTTCTTTGTCTTGTCTTCATCAAGTATTAGAAGCAAAATGATGCCATAAAAGAATCAGACAAGCTATATTCTTTCCACTATTTTTCTGGAACACCTTCTTTAAGACAAGAACTAGCTATTCCTTGAAATATTTTCAAAGAATTTACCTTAACCATTGAAGCATGTAAGATTTGGGGAAAAAGAGGTCTTTGACCATGATTTCAATTCATTAAATATTTGTTAGTTATTCAAGTTATCTACTTCTTTTTATACTTCTTTCCCAATTTTAGGATGTTGCTTTTTTTCTAGGAATATAATCATTTTATATAGGATTTTTCATTCATTAGCATACATATATAATAATATTCTTTTACTTTATTTAAATTTTCTGGTTTGTCTGTAGTTGTACCCTTTGTTAATCTTTATTTGCCAAGATCAGAGTACAGCCTCTTATACAGTAATACCTTGGTTTGTGAGCGTAATTCATTCCAGAAACAAACTACTCGTATTGCAGGACGTCACTCGTTTACCACGTTAAAGTGTGTTAGAAATGTTCGCTCATCTTGAGGAACACTCATAAACCACGTTACTTGCAATCCAAGGTTTTACTATATATCTTTTCAAAGAAGCCATTTTAGTTTCAAAATTCTTATTTTTTATCTATTTTATGAATGTCTGCTTTTATTTCATTATTCTTTTGGACTTGCCTTCTTATACTTTTTCCAAATTTTTGAGTTCAATATTTATTTATTATTACCCTTCTGGTTTTCTAGGTGATGTATTTAAAGGCTTTTTTGTAAGCATTATATTTAGTATGAACCACAAATTTTGAAAAATCATTCAGTTCTAAATATTCTTTCACCTTTTTATTGATTTCTTTTTTTTAAATCAGGTATTAATTAGTAATATATTTTAATTATAAACATATCAGATTTTTGGCTATCATTTGGTATTCATTTCTAATTGATTCCATTATGGCAGAGAAAATAGCCACATAAGCAAAAACATAGGTATTGGTAATTTGGAATGTGTTGAAATTTTCTTTATAGTCTAATTCATGCTTTGTTTTAAAAAATGTTCCATGGATGATCAAGAAAAATCTCTCCCTCTCAGTACAGAGCTCTATATATGTCTATGAGATCAAGTTACATTGTGCTACTCCAGTTTTTATATCTCTGCTTATTTGTAATCTACTTGGTCTAAGAGTTTTTTAAAGGGTTGTATTAAAACTTCAAAGACACCTGATCTTTTATTTAATATTTAATTCTGCCTGCTGTTCCATCAGTTGTTGGTTGATAAAGCAAGGGCATATGTAGTTCAGATGGTAAATATTTTTATCTTTATTTTCTCTCTATAGTTATGTTACATTTTGTTTTGTTGGTGGTGATATTTTACATTAAATTTTATTTTGTTGAATATTAAGATTACCACACCAACTTTGTTTTCATAAATAATTATTTATTTTTCAACTAGAGTTGACATACAGTATTATATTAGTTTCAGTTGTACAACATAGACATTAGACATTTATATAATTTATGAAGTGATCACCCACATTAGTCTAGTACCCATCTGACACCATACATAGTTATTACAATACTATTGACTATATTCTCTATCCCCATGACTATTTTGTAAATACTATTTTGTCCTTTTTAATCCCTTCCCCCCAATTCACCCATCCTCCCAACCCCCTTCCCAGGTGGGAACCTTAAAATTGTTCTCTGTATCTATTCATTTGTTTCTGTTTTGCTTATTTGTTTATTTAGCTTTTTAGATTCCACACATAAGTGAAACAACGTGGTATTTGTCTTTCTCTATCTGACGTTTTTCACACAGCATAAAACCCTCTAGGTACATACATGTTATTGTAGATGGCGAGATTTCATTGCTTTTTTCTGGATGAGTAATGTTCCATTGTATATATATACTACTTCTTTATCCTTCGTCTATTAATGGACACTTAGGTTGCTTCCACATGTTGGCTATTGTAAATAATGCTGTAATAAATATATAGATGCATATGTCCTTTGAAGTACTGTTTTGGGTTTCTTCAGATAAATACCCAGAAATGGGATTATTGGGTCCTTCTTTGTCTCTTGCTATAGCCTTTCTGTTAAAGTCTGTTATGTCTGGTATAAGTATTGCTACCCCAGCTTTTGTTTTGTTTGTTTGTTTCCATTTTCATGAAATATTGTTTCCCATCTCTTTACTTTCAGTCTTTGTGTGTCTTTCCATCTGGAGTGAGTCTCCTGTAGATAGCATATGTAAGGGTCTTGTTTTCTTGTCCATTCAATTACCCTATGTCTTTTGATGGCAGTATTTAATCAATTTACATTTAATGTAATTGTTGATAGATATGTATTTACTGCCATTTTATTATTCCATCTTTCATCTTTCTTTTTCTTATTCTTCTTCTTAAAAGAGTCCCTTTAACATTTTCTGTAATACTGGTTTGCTGGTGATGAACTCTGTTAGCTTTTTCTTCTCTGGGAAGCTTTCTATCTGTCCTTTGATTCTAAATGATAGCTCAGAGTAATCTTGGTTGTAGGTTCTTCGTTTTCATCACTTTGAATGTTTTGTGCCAATCCCTTCTGGCCTGCAAAGTAAGATATCTGCTGATAGTCTTATGGAAGCTCTCCTGTAGTAACTAACTGATTTTTTTCTTGCTGATTTTAAGATTCTCTCTTTGTCTTTAATCTTTGGCATTTTAATTATGATGTGTCTTGGTGTGAGCCTCTTTGAATTCACCTTGTTTGGGGCTCTCAGCATTTCCTGGGCTTATATGTCAATTTCCTTCACCAGGTTGGTGAACTTTTCTGTCATTATTTCTTCAAATAGGTTTTCGATTCCTTGCTCATGCTTTTCACCTTCTAGTACCCCTATAATGTGAATATTGGTACACTTGATGTTGTCCAAGAGGCCCCTTACACTATCCTCAGGTTTTGGGTTGTGTGGTTTTTTGTTTGGTTTTTTTTTTGGGGGGGGATTCTTTTTTCTTTTTGCTGTTCTGCTTGGGTATTTTCTATGACTTTATCTTCTAAATCCCTGATTCGATCTTCTGCTTCAGCTAATCTACTGTTGATTCCCTCTAATGTATTATTTATTTCAGTTATTGTATTCTTCATTTTTGATTGATTCTTTTTTATGTTTTTTGTCCCCATCTTTGTGTTTCCTATCTTTGTTAAACTTCTCACTGACTTCATCTAATATCCCCGTAAGTTCATTGATCATCCTTATGACCAGTGTTTTGAACTCTGCGTCTGGTAGATTGCCTATCTCCATTTTAATTCTTTTTCTGGAGCTTTGCTCTGTTCTTTCATTTGGCACATGTTTCTTTGTCTCCCCATTTTGGCTGCTGCCCCGACCGGCGGGGCATTCAACAGGGGCCGAGGGGCAGCCTTCTGAAAGGAGAAAATAGGAGGCGCGAAGAAATGGAGGCAAGACAGGGTTCTGATCAAGCCTCGTTTATTGAAGAACAGGAGGGGGCTTATATAGCCAAGGAACTTGAGGGGGAAGGAGAGTACGAAAAGGCGGGAGTTGCCAATAGCAACGGGAATCGGCAGGGGTGGTTGGCAGGGGTGGTTAAAAGAAAAAAGAGGAAGTACCAAAGGAGGAAGCGCTGCAGCTGCAGGGGGTGACCTTATAGGGCTCTGCTGATCAGGATGTGTTGCCAAGGTTTTTTTAGACTCTGAGCCAAACGATATCCTGTATGCAGTTGGGGCAAGGTTTTTCATGCTCAGGCCCCAGCAGGCTGCTTCCCTGTGTTTGTTTCTATCTATTAAGTAGAGCTGCTATGTCTCCTGGGCTTAGTAGAGTGGCCTCATGTAGTAGATGTCCTGTGGGGCCAGTAGCACAACCTCCCTGATCACTTGAGCCAGTTGGTCAAGGTGTGTCCCTTGTGTGAGTTTTGTGTGCCCTCCTGTTGTTGTTGAGCCTTGGTGGCTTTTTGCACATCAATGGGAGGGATTGACCCTCGGGCTGATTGATTGTGAGGACTGGCTATGACTACAGTGGAGGAGCTGTTGTGCCAGGGTTGACTCTACAGAGCAGGATTTGCTTTAGCAGGGCTCTGGTGCCTGCTCTGACTGCTCTTGGGGTGTGTCATTGGTGGAGGTGGTTGGGTAGTACTCTGGTGTGGTCTGAAGCTGGTCACTGGGGTGTTGGTCTGTGGTCTCTTGGTAAGGTCTGTGGTGCAGGCCATGTCAGTCACTGCCTGTGTCCTGTCTGGGGCCACTTGGCATAAGCTACAAAGTGATCTTCAAATGGTTACCACTTGTGCTTGCCTTGGAGGTGCCTGGGAGAGGCTAAGCTGTGAAGTGAAGCTGGCTTCCACTACTGCACATCTTGGGGCTCCTTAGCAAGAGGTACAAGGCATGCTGAGGCCAGATGCTGCTTGTTTGGGGTTTGTGAACCTTTGAGAGATCCTACAAAATCTGAAGCATGAGCCAAAACAGGCTGTTTTTGTGGAAATGCCACTGGAATCAGCTTGGATGTGCCCACAAGTTGTATTGCATAGGATCTCAGGGAATCAACACGGTCAATTGAACAGTGTTAGCTAGGTCGATGGGGACTCAGATAGGTACCCACTTGCATGTGTAGGTTCGGTGTGGGGAGAGCTCAACAAAGCAACAATGGCTTCTGCCAACACTTCTATCTGGGAGAAAGCTTTCCCTCCAGCCCTCACCCTGAAGCCAGAAAATTCAGTTCTTTCCAATATGTCCCTGGTGCTTTTTGAGCTTCTTCCCCACCACTGGAACTCAGAGTAAGTGAGTCTGTCAGGGAGTAAGTCCATGTGCAGGCCCTTTAAGAGGAATGCCTGGCATTCCAATCACCCTCCATCTCACTCAGCCATATTCTCCCTGGCTTTCATGGCCAGACGTTGTGGGGTCTTCTCTTCCTGGCACTGGAATCCTGGGTTGGGAAGCCTGGTATGTGTCTAGGACCCCTCACTCTTCAGGGGTGCCTCCACAGCCAAGATATCACTCCTGATTTTTAACTGCTACATGTGGCATGTTACCAGCCCAGTTTGTGTCTCCACCCCTCCTAGCAGCCTCAATGTGGTTCCTTCTGTATATCCTTAGTTATAGGATTTCTGTTAAGCTGGACTTCAGGCAATTCTCAATGATGGTTGTTCTGTGGTTTAATTGTAATTTTGAGGTAGCTGTGGAAGGAGGTGAGCACAGTGTTTACCTATTCCACCATTTGACAAGAACTATAAACCAACTTTCTTGATTCATATTTTCCTGGTATAGATTTTTCATTCTATTATTTAAATTTTTTCTTTACCTTTTCATTTTAAGAGTGTCTCCTGTATATATCATTGGATTTTTCAATCCAGTCTCTTTTTTATAGGCCATAAACATTTATTGCAATTACTAATATATTAGAAGTTAATCTACCTTCTTTCTTATTTTATATTTTCTATTTAGTGCATTTTCTTTATTTTTTTCCTTTTTATTCAAATTTCTACTGATTTAAAGTGAAGTCTCTTCATTGTTATGGCTGCATATTATTCCATTGTGTAATTGTGGTGTAATTTATTTAATTCATCCATTTTTTATACACATTCAAGTTGATTCCAACTGTATTCCAATCATATTCTATTTCAAATAGTGAAAAACCCATACTTCCCAATTCAAGTTTGTCTTGAAGTTTTACCTTTCTTGGTGCCTTGTCTTTTAGAACTCATAGACTCTTTCATAGGTTCTATCTTAGACTGCCTTCTCCAGAAGCAGTCCCTGAGGTGAGCATTTCCATGATCATGGCTTACCATGACCTGAGGCCTTGCCGGGAAAAACTGGTGAGAAAGTGGTGAAGGATGTCATGCCAGGTGCAGGATCAAACAAATCACCTGAGAATGTTACTTTGGTTCAGCCCAACAGGGAAACTCTGGGGAAGTACAGATCCCTCCTTAGCTTGTGCTAACCAAGGCAAGCATGCTGCTCCCCTCTGACATTTATTATAGGCTGCCTCTAAGCAGACATAAATTCTAGCACCTCCACTAGTCATCAGGGTAGAAGAGCTCTATAGGCATCCTGTGGATCAAGAGATATAGGTAATGGCTTTGAGTAACCAGTGGGTACGTGAATACCTGAGCAAACATGATGTTGTCTGCTACAGTGTCCTGGACCCTAATTCAGCGAAAGCTGATGAAGGAGATTCAGAAGGAAATGCAAGAAAACTTCCTCATCTCTTCAATTTTCAGCCTCAAAAGAAATGATGGGCTTTAAAGCAAGGAGTATCTAGACTGACTGGTCTTTACCACTTGTAGGTTATGTGACTTTAGGCAAGACATCACTTAACATTTTTAAGCCATATTTTCCTCAACTGTAACTGGAGATAATGACAGTTCTTATAGCACAGAGAACCGGGGCCGCCGGCATCCCAAGCCAGCTCTCAACCACCACGCCACTCAGCCGGCCCTCAGCAGAACTTTTTAAAGGAATAACTGAAGGACTTTGAGCTGGTTTAAAAACAAACAAACAACAACAACAAAAACCACTAGAAAGCACCTTACAAAGCAAAGATGCTAGTATATTTATTACATAAAATACATAAATGGGAAGAAATCACATAAATCTTAAGTTTTTTACAAACTGGAAATTTGTAAGCATGTACAAATGCCAAATTGGAAATAGCTGTATATGTCCTGTCAGTTAAACAATTTATGGTTGGGATAAAATATTTTAATTCACATAAATTCACTGGTAAAAACTACATTCTAGGAGAGAACTACTTGGGGCTTGCCACATATACAAAAAGGCTACCAGGGCAAAAAGTTATCACAGTTGGTTATATTTCCTTAGGGTGACAACATACTGGGATTGAATGGAGGGAAAGAAGGGAAGGTTTTTTAGTTGGGTTCCTCCAAAAGCCAACCCTGAGGAAAGGACTTGGATGCAGGTAGCTTATCTGGGAGGTGTATTATTCAAAGTTCTCCAGAGAAATAAAACCAGAGAAATAAAATAGTAGATATATATAATGAATAATTAGCTCACATTATTATAGAAGCTGAAAAGTCTCATTATCTTCTGTCTGAAAAGCTGGAGATCCAGGAGGGCCAGTGGTATGATTCAGTCTGCATCAGAGAGCAGGAAAAGATGAGACGATGAGGCAGGAAAAAAAAAAAAAAGGATTTTCTTTCTTCCTCCAATTTTTGTTCTAGTCAGGCTCTCAATGAGTCGGATGATGCCCATCCACAATGAGGAGGGTAATCTACTTTGCTGAGTCCACCAATTCAAATGCTAATCTCATCTAGAAACACCCTCACAGACACATCCTGAAATATTGTTTAATCTAGGCACACATGGCCAGTCAACTTGACACATAAAACTAAGCATCACAGAAAAAGACCCCAGGAATATAAAGAAGAGAGTCAGGAAGTGAGACAGAGAAGGAATAAAATCCAGTAAAAAGCATTAACAAGTAGGTTGCCACTATGGACAAATGGTACTCAGTGGCACTGGGGACCCTCTGAAAAACCATGTGAAACACACCCTCAGAATTGTCCTACCAAAGAAGGAAAAGCTAGGGTATTTATCCACCAACTCCTAGCTATTTTGGTTGAGACTTACCCCAGAGTTGTTGAATATTTGACACAGGTTGCCCTATAAGTGGGTTGATCAAGCTTATGGGGTGCTAAAGAAAACCTTTAGAAAGAAATGCAGAGGGATAAAAATGTTTGGAGTGGGAAGTTTACAGTATACATGGGAACTGTCCACACATCTATTAGATAAACTCAGCAAGCAAACACACGGTGGAACATCCAAAGCATCTGCTCCAAATAAATGCCTTAAAAATCTATTATGACTTAGTACACAGTGAAATGCACTACCATGTGAACCCATTTTAAAATCCAACTTTCATTTATTACAGGAAATAAATATCACTATAATGTTATTGCTTCTAAAATTTTGTTCCATAAAGTGAACCTCCAAAATTGTGTTCTAAGAAGTTTCTGGGTAGTTATAGTCATCTTTACTCTTCTTTTTGTTTTTTTAAGATTTTATTGGGGAATTGGGGGAGGGGAACAGACAAGTTGCTATCCTTTTTGTTCTTCAGTCTAGTTGTGGAGGACGTTGCTTCACTGGCCCATGTTAGTATTATCATTGTGCTCTTCCTGGATGAGGCAGTTGCTCCCCAGCCATTGGATGTCCGGTCACAGCAGCTCATGAAAGCGCACACCAGCTGCCGGCCAGCCCCACTGCATCCTATGCCATTGCGGTGGATTCATGGCAGCCCAGCTTCAGGTCGAGCTGTTGTTCACCATCTTAGCTGTAGAGGGCAGTGTCACCGGCCCTCTATGTGGGACCCGAACTGCAGCCCTGCTGCTCAGAGCTGGCGTCCCAAGACAATTCTTAACCAACACTCCACTCAGCCAGCCCTCATCTTTACTCTTACACCAGTTTTCCTTAGTCATGTGACAAAACCATGATACTTTTGCATATAACACATCCTGAGTCAATAGTCAAATGTATCATAAATTCATGCCATCACCAATACAACATTTTGGTCACCATATCTGTTACAGAAAAATCTAAATATGTTAATACCATCTAATAACTCTGCCCTCAGGTTTTCCAAGCTGTTTAATTATTAAATTTCTCTTTTGAAAATGATGCCTATTGTAAACAATTCAGACTTTGATGAATGGCAGGGTTTTTCTTTTTGTTTTTTGTTTTTTGTTTTTTTGTGGGCTTTTTTGTTTGTTTTGTTTTTTTAGGTCACCCGAGCTTTAACCACTGCCTAAAGTGCATCCTGTGCTGATTAACATACCTCAGATGAACTAGATTTAGCATGCTGCAATCATATGCCATTCAGTAGGGCCTATCTCTGGTGAATCGTGGACATTAATGACAGTTGCAAGAGCTCAAATATTATGTAATTACTAATTACATTCTGCACAATTAGTGGAGGCTCATCAGTGTGAATCACTAATAGCTGATCACCCTGTTCTCTCTGGGAAGAGATAGACGGTCTGCATAATTTTCTGATCATATTAACATGGACACAAATGTTATTAATGAACTTTGGCGATCATGAAGAGGCTTGACATCTGTGATGGACAAAGGCAAGAGGCTCTGCTTGATGGGCATGGACACTTCATTTTGAACCCCAAAGCTGTGTTTTTGTGGTTTGTTGATGTGACTCATTCACTACCCACCTTCCAGATGGAAAACACACACAATGTCCTCTCCAACCAATCGCTAAAAAACTTGCACACAAGTCCAGTTTGAAAAAAAACCCAAAAAACAAGAAAACTACACCCTATGAATATTTCTTTTTTAAATTGGTTTACAGAGAGTCAAGCTCCAAGAATTTGTGGGACAGTCAAATATGAAGCTGATGACAAAACAAGGAAAACACATCTGGAATGGTAAAGAGCTTACCTGCTTTTTTCAATTCTCTATGTGCTGGACCAGTATATAAGTCTACTCAGGCTTCCACAAGCTGGTGGTTTAAACAACAGAAATTTATTTTCTCACAGTACTGAAGGCTGGTAGTCCAAGATCAAGGTGTCAGTTTTGGTTTCTTCTAAGGCCTCTCCTTGGATTACAAATGGCCACCTTCTCATGGCTGGCCATTGGTTTCCTTACATGGCCTTTCCTTTGTGCGAATGCATCTCTTGTCTCTCCATGTGTCCAAATTTGCTCCCCTTATAAGAACACCAGTTGCATTGGATTAGGGCTCACCCATATGACTTCATTTTACCTCACTTACTTCTTTAAAGTCCTTACTCCAAGTACAGTCACATTCTGAGGTACTAGGGGTTAGGGCTTCAACATCTGAAGTTGGGCGACACACAATTCAGCCCATAATAGCCAGGATATATACAAATTATTACTTTTCTAACCCAAGAAGTTCTTGTTGGAAGATTGGCAGCAGGCTTCAACTGCATGAAAATCTTAAGGGCATCTTTTGGTAAGAGGTATGCTGTCCAAAATGGCAGCCCCCAGCCACATGTGACTATTGAGCACTATTGTGGCCAGTGTGACTGAGGAACTGAATTTTTTTTATTTTATTTTGTTTTAATTAATTTAAGTTTTAAAGTGAAAGAATATATAACTGCTTTTCTGTGAAAAACACAACTTTATTGTTTTAGTAAAATAAATTTCACTTCAACAATTGAAAATTTATTGTCTCAATTGAGATGTGCTATGAGTGTGAAATTCACGCTGAAATTTGAAACAGGATAAAAACTGTAAAGTACCTCATTAATAATTTTTATTGATTATGTATGAGATTAAAATATTTTAATCTATTATGTTTAATAAAATATATTATTAGAATTAATTTCATCTGTTTTGTTTTACTGTTTATAATGTGGCTAAAAGAAAATTTTAAATTGCATACCTGCTTTGCATTATATATTTCTATTAGATAACATTGGGTTGGAACTTTAGTCCTTCGAAATCCCACTGCTTATCCAAGGTTAGTCAGTGGATAAAGGAAAAGATAAATTTCTTTTGCCAAAATTATAAAAGTTTCAGGTCCTTTTACATCTTTTGCACCAAAATTAAGATTACTGAAACCAATCATTTCCTCATGGATACTAATATATTATTAAATCTCCCATTATTAAATCTACTGCATAAATATGGTAAATAAAATTACCATATTTATCAGTTTTCTCAATAATATTTTTAATTTTTTTAATAATTTTTTTCAATTAGATTTGACATACAATATTATATTAGTTTTCAGTGTACAACATAATGATTAGACATTTATATAACAAGGTGATAACCACAAATCTAGTACCCAACAGACACCATACATAGTTATTACAATATTATTTATTATATTCCTTATACTGTACTTTACATCCCCCTGATTATTTTACAATAGCAATTTGTACTTCTTAATCACTTCCCCTTTTTTACCCACCCCCAACTCCACTCCCAGCTGGCAACCATCAAAATGTTCTCTGTATTATGACTTTGTTTCTGTTTTATTCGTTCATTTATTTTGTTCATTAAGTTCCACATCTAAGTGAAATCATGTGGCATTTGCCTTTTTCTGTCTGACTTACTCCACTCAGCCCAATACCCTCTAGGTCCATCCATGTTGTCACAGATGGCAACATTTCATTCTTTTTAATGGCTGAGTAATATTACATTGTATATAAGTACCACCTCTTCTTTACCCATTCTTCCACTGATGGACACCCTGGTTGCCTCCATATATTGGCTATTGTAAATAATGCTGCAATGAATATATGAATGCACATGCCCCTTTGAAGTAGTATTTTGGGTTGCTTTGGATAAATACCCAGAAGTGGGATTATTGAATCTTTCTTTGTTTCTTGCTGTTATGTGTGATATAAGTATTGCCACCCCCACTTTTTTTTTTCATTTCCATTTTCATGAAATATCTTTTTCCATCTCTTTACTTTCAGTCTGTGTGTGTCTTTCCATATGAAGTGAGTCTCCTGTAGGCATCATATAAAAGGTCTCGTTTTCTTATGCATTCGGCAACGCTACTTCTTTTGATTGGAGCATTTAATCCATTTACATTTAATGTAATATTTGATAAATATGTATTTTTGCCATTTTATTAATCACATTTTTCATCTTTCTTTTTGTTATTCTTTTTCTACCTCTCCTCCTCCTCCTCCTCCTCCGCCTCCTCCTCCTCTTCCTCCTCTTTCTTCTTGTTAAAGGAAACTCTTTAACACTTCTTATAATATTGGTTTAGTGGTAATGAACTCTATTAGCTTTTTCTCTTCTGGGAAGCTTTTTATCTGTCCTTCAATTCTAAATGATAGCTTTGCTGGTTGTAGGTTCTTCCTTTTCATCACTTTGAATGTTTTGTGCCAATCTCTACTGGCCTGCAAAGTTCCTGTTAAGAAATCTGCTCATGATCTTATGGAAGCTCTCTTGTTACAACTAACTGCTTTTTTCTTACTGATTTTAAGATTCTCTCTTTGTCTTTAACCTTTGGCATTTTAATTATGATGTGTCTTGGTGTGAGCCTCGTTGAATTCACCTTGTTTGGGGCTCTCAGCACTTTCTGGGCTTGTATGTTAATTTCCTTCACCAGGCTAGGGGACTTTTCTATAATTATTTCTTCAAATAGGTTTGCGATTCCTTACTCATGCTCTTCACCTTCTAGTACCCCTATGATACAAATATTGGTACACTTGATGTTGTCCAAGAGGCCACTTACACTATCCTCATTTGGGGGACAGGGGGATTCTTTTTTCTTCTTGCCATTCTGATTGGGTATTTTCTGTGACTTTATCTTCTAAATCCCTGATTCGATCCCCTAAGTTCATTGATCATCCTTATAATCAGTGTTTTGAACTCTGTATCTGGTAGATTGCTTGTCTCCATTTTAATTCTTTTTCTGGAGCTTTGCTCTGTTCTTTCATTTGGCACATGTTTCTTTGTCTCCCCATTTTGGCTGCTTCCCTGTGTTTGTTTCTATCTATTAAGTAGAGCTGCTATGTCTCCTGGGCTTAGTAGAGTGGCCTCATGTAGTAGGTGTCCTGTGGGGCCAGTAGCACAACCTCCCTGATCACTTGAGCCAGATGGTCAAGGTGTGTCCCTTGTGTGAGTTTTGTGTGCCCTCCTGTTGTTGTTGAGCCTTGGTGGCTTTTTGCACATCAATGGGAGGTACTGACCCTCGGGCTGATTGATTGTGAGGACTGGCTATAACTACAGTGGAGGAGCTGTTGTGCCAGGGTTGACTCTACAGAGCAGGATTTGCTTTAGCAGGGCTCTGGTGCCTGCTCTGACTGCTCTTTGGGTGTGCCACCTCTGGGGGCAACTGGGAGGTGTTTTGGATTGTTCTAAAGCCAGCCACTAAGCATGCCATTTCAGACTCCACCTCAGCTACATTCAACTGCATCATGTGCCTTTCCTGGGGCCACCTGGCATGAACCACATAGCAATCCCACATTGTAGCCCACATTTGGCACATTCTAAACTCATATTGCATTTAGCGTTTCCCAGGACAGGCCAAGCCATGAAGCACGGCTCGCTGCCAGTAGTGCCTGGCTTGGGGCTGCTCAGCAAGAGGTACAAAGTATGCCAAGGCCAGATGCTGCTTGTTTGGGTTTTGTGAATCCTTGAGGGGTTTTTGGAAAGTCATGAGCCAAGCCAGGGCATTTATATGGAAATGTCTGCAGGTTGGATAGGACGGGGTCTCAGGGAATCATCAGGGCAGGGCAAATAGTGTCAGCCCAGTCAGTGGAGCCTCAGATATGGCTGCACCTGCATTTACACACCAGAATGGGGAGGGTTCATCAAAGCAACAATGGATTCTACCAGCACTTCCGTCTGGGAGAAACCTGCCCTTCCAGCACTCACCCTGAAGCCAGAAAATTCAATTCCTCCCTGTATGTCCTTGATGCCTTTTGAGCTGCTGCCCCAGAGCTGAAGCTCAAAGCAAATGAGTCAATCAAAGAGTAAGCACATATGCAGGCCCTTCAAGAGGAATGCCTGGGATTCCAGGCACCCTCTGTCTCACTCAGCCACCATCTCCACTGGTTTTCACAGACAGAAATTGTGGGTTCTTCTCTTTCCAGCACCAGAGTCCTGGGGAGCCTGGTGTGGGGCTGAGACCACTTGTTCTTCTGGGGGAACCCCTGCAGCCAAGATATCCATCTTGATTTTTAACTGCCACACATGGGTATGGGACTAGCTTATTTCACGCCACCAACTCCTCCGCCCTCCCCAGTCTAGGGGTGGCTTCTTCTGTATGTCCTTAATTGTAAGATTTCTGTTCAGCTAGACTTCAGGTGATTTTCAGTGATGGTTGTTGTGGAGTTTAATTGTAATTTTGATATGGACGTGGAAGGAGGAAAGCAATGTTTACCTATTTCACCATCTTGACCCGAAATCTCTCAATAATATTTTCAACATTAAAACCTATATTTAGGAATAAGAAATAATTTTCTTCACAATGAAAAGAGTCTTCCTTATCAATTAAACATGCTATTCTGGTGCCTATAGCTTTTCCCCCACAACAATCTGGCTTCATTTGTCCTCTCATCCCTCTCTACTGTTTTTCTGCCCTCCTGCCTTACTTACTAGCAAATTCTTAAATAAGTCATCTGATATTATTTCCCTATTTAACACATGCTCATTTCTTCATCTGCAATATATAAAAGTCACACTGCATTTTGCATCATTATAAGTTAAAGAATTAAAAGTCTAAAAGTCAGACAAAATAATTATTAGGTCAGTAAAACTGTTTTTTGTTTATTTGTTTGTTTGTTGTTTAATTGGGGAATTGGGGAAGGGGAACAGCATTGGGGAACCAGGGAAGGAGAACAGACAAGTTGCTGTCCTTTTGTTCTTCAGTCTAGTTGTGGAGGACATTGCTTCACTGGCTCATGTTGGTATCATCATCAGGTGAGGCAGATCAGTTGCCGGCATCTAGATGGCTGCTCACAGCAGCTCTTGGCAGCTCATACCGTCTGCCAGCCGCTCACACTGGCTGCCGGCCACTCACTGCAGCCTATAGCAGCCCACTGCAGCAGGGGACTCACAGCAGCCCAGCTCCAGGTGGAGCCATCATTCACCATCTTAGCTGTAGAGTGCAGTGTCACTGGCCCTCATATGTGGGATCTGAACTGGGGCTGCTGGCATCCCGAGCCAGCTCTTAACCAACGTGCCACTCAGCCGGCCCCCAAAGAAACTGTTTGTATTATCTCTAACCGATTCTTAAGCACCTTAATCCACAAGCATCATAAAGAACACCTAACAAACAGAAGAGAGAACTTCTGGACGCCTGAGACCATGGTGCACCCTGTGCTAACCGCACCTACCAGCCCCTCTTAGCCTTGAACAGGGAACATCTAAAATTCCCTAAATGACCTCAAAAGTCATCCAATATCATATTCTCATTTTAAAATACAAGATGGGGCAAGATGGCTCAGCTTTCAAAAAAAGAAAGAAAATACAAGATGGGGGGTTGAGGTGTTGGCAATAAAGGGGATGGGTTTTGCCTTAGCTCTTTGTCCTTTCTGGCATCAATCAGCCTTTTTAAAATAATGAAATTTATGCAAACATTTGTTGGAAGATTGCCCTCCTTTTTTTTTTTTTTTTTTTGTTTAAGATTTTATTGGGGAATTCAGGGAGGGAAACAGTTAGCAGTTTCTTTCTTTCAGCATTTTGAATATATCAGTCCAGGAAATCTATATTTTTAAAAATGAACCTTGACCCCAAACTCACAACATCCACAAAAACGCATTCAAAATGGATCATAAATCTAAATGTGAAATCTAAAACTATACCTGTCCTAAAAGAAAACATACACTATCATCTTGAACTTGGGGTAGGCAAAGATTTCTTAAACAGGACAGAAAAACTATAAACCATAAAAGAAAAAATGGATAAAGTGGACCTCATCAAAATATAAAATTATATTCATCAAGAGACACCATGAAGAAAGTGAAAAGGCTGGCCAGCCGAGTGGCGCTGTGGTTGGGAGCTGGCAGCCACTCACTGTAGCCTATGGCAGCCCACTGCAGCAGGGGCTGCAGCTTACACCGTCGCCGGGGCTCGCAACCCAGCTCCAGGTGGAACTGTTGTTAGCTGTAGAGGGCAGTGTCACTGGCCCTCATATGTGGGATCCGAACTGGGGCCGCTGGCATCCCAAAACCAGCTCTTAACCAATGCGCCACTCGGCCAGCCTCAGACTGCTCTTTTCATCTAAAGACAATTCCTAGAGAGGGACTCAGCTGAGAAATTCCAGCAATTGAGGAATTAGTGCCTCTGCCTTCAAACGGGAATCTGAGCATGAAACCATAGCATACATCCTTAGTTTCAAAATCTCAAAAACATTATATTGAGTGAAAGAGCCAGATACAAAAGAACGGATTGCTGTATGATTACATTTAGATGATGTTCAAAAGTTTGAAAAAAATAATTTATGGTAATAAAAGTTTGTAGTGGTTACCTTGGAGAAAGAGTATTTACTGAAAAGAGGAAATTTTCTAGGGTAGTGAAAATGTTCTATATATTGATTGACAGTTACATGTACACACATATAAAATTCTATCAGGCTATATACTTATGATTTGTGCATTTTATGGTTTGTAATTTTTTTTTCTTCTTTGAAATAAAAGGCAAAGCCTCTAAGATTAGGTTATAAAGCACAGCTAGAGAAATTTGGCAAGAAAAGTAAATAAAAGGCATCCATATTGGAAATGAAAAAGTAAAACTATCTCTATTTCCAGATGACAAGATATTGCACATAGAAAATTCTAAGGAATCCACAAAAACACTATTAAAACTAATAAACAAGTTCAGCATGGTGGCAGAATACAAGGTCAATCTATAAATACCAATTCATTTCTCTACATTAACAGTGAAAATCCAAAAATGAAATTAAGAAAACAACTCCATTTACAACAGCATGAAGAGGAATAAAGTATTTAGCAATAATCTTAACAAAAGAAGTACAAAACTTAGGCACTGAAAACTATAAAACAGTATTGAAAGAAATGGAAGAATACTGAAATAAGTAAAAAGGCATCCATGTTCATGGATTGGAAGGCTTAATATTGTTAAGATGGCAATACTCTTTAAACTGATTCAAGGGCCGGCCGAGTGGCTCAGTTTGTTAAGAGCTCGCTCAAGAGTGTGAGCTCTGAGCAACAGCAGTTTGATGCCCAGCCCGAGCTGAGCTGCTGCTAAGCTGCTGCTGAGCTGCCAACAGGTGGCAGCATGGCTCAGGTTAAAAAAACAAAACATAAAATAAACTGATTCAAATATATATTCAACACTTTCCCTGTCAAAATCCCAGCTGACTTTTTTGAAGAAATTGACAGGTTGATTCTAAAGTTCATATGGAAATGCAAAGAACCAAAAATAGACAAAATAATCTTGAAAGAGAAAAATAAAGTTGGAGGACTCACATTTCCCAATTTCATCTGCTACTGGCATGTGGATATGCCAGTAGAATACAGATCAATGCAATAGAATTAAGAGTCCAGAAGTAAACCCTTAATTTTATGGTCAATTGATTTCTGAGAGGATTGCTAAAGCCATTCAATGAGGGAAAGAATAAGGTTTTGTTTTGGTTTTTTTTGAAGGCAGTGTCACTGGCCCTCATATGTGGGACCCCAACCGGGACCACTGGCTTCCCAAGCCAGCTCTTAACCACCGCGCCACTCAGCCGGCCCAAGAATAGTCTTTTGAACAACTGGTGCTGGATATCCACATGCAAAAGGAATTTGAAGCCCTACCTCACACCATATGCAAAAATTATCTCAAAATGGATTATAGATCTAACTATCAGAGTAAAAACTATAAAACCCTTAGAAAAAATTATGTAACATTGGGTTGGACAAAGGTTTCTTAGAAATGACATCAAAAACACAGAGTCAAATTAAAAATACATACAATAAATTTTGCCAAAATTAAAACTTTTGTGCTTCAAAGGACACTATCAGAAAAATAAAAAGATAATCCACAAAATGAGAGAAAACATTTGCAAATCATGTATCAGCTACGAGTCTAGTATCCAGAATATATACAGGCCTTCTAAAACAATAAAAAGACAAACAAACCAAATTTTTAAAAATCCATATATATATAAAGTTGGATGTGCATTTTTACCTGAACTCAAAATTTGAATTGAATTTTTAAAATGAATTACACACACACACCACACACACACATACACACACACAGAATGTCTGACAATTAAGTTCGCAAACTTGTTGCAAAGATGTTGTTAATCTTTTTTTGATATCAGAGGGATTATTCATTAGGAATTTGTACCAACTGGACAAATAGTTAACCAGGTTTACTATTTGGAAGTGCTGAAAAGGTTGCGTGAAAAAGTCAGACAAAAGCGACCTGAACTTTTCACCAACAATTCATGGCTCTTGCATCATGACAAATGCACCAACTCACACGGCACTGACTTTTTAACCAGTAAACAAATAACTGTATTGGAACACCCTCCCTACTCACCTGATCTGACCCCCAATAACTTCTTTCTTTAACCGAAGATAAAGGAAATATTGAAAGGAAGGCATTTTGATGACATTCAGGACATGATGGATAATACAATGACAGCTCTGATGGCCATTCTAGAAAAAGTTCCAAAATTGCTTTGGAGGTTGGACTAGGCACTGGCATTGGTGCATAGCTTCCCAAGGGGAGTACTTTGAAGGTGACCCTAGTGATATTAAGCAATGAGGTATAAAGCACTTTTTCTAGGATGAGTTCGAAAACTTAATTGTCCAACCTCATATATATTCAATTCAATAATATGAAACAATCCAAAGCTAACAACAGAAGAAGTTTGCAAATAATGGAAATTAAAATATATACTATTCAAATGTAGGAAGAAAGGGCGGAGGATTGATAGGGAGGGAAGAAAGGGAGAGTAACAATATTACCAGACCAAATATGATTAGAAAACTACAGAGGGTGCCAAAAAAAAATGTATACACATTTTAACAATGGAAAAAACTCTATTAAAATTGTAATACTCAATATATACCGATAACAAAAGATGAATACCACTCATGTGTATACATATTTTTGGCATCTTTGGTATATAAATCAACAAACAATAAATAAGGAAAAGATGTGTTCCATAATGATAAAAGACAAAATTCATTCAAAAGTCAATAGTCATGTATACAACCCATAAGAACACCACAATATTTATAGTAAAACTTATAGAAATACAAGGAGATGGACTTAGGTAGCAGGTATTTTGACTGTTTACCCTGAATAATACCCTGCTGCAAAGTCATTAACAATTTAGGTAAATTTTTAAAAATCTTTTTTAAACATGATGTATTAGTTTGCTGTGGCTGCCATAACAAAATATTACAGACTAGGTAGCTGAAACAGCAGAAGTTTATTTTCTCTCAACTCTGGAGGATGGACATCCAAGATCAAGGTAGATTTGGTTTCTTCTGAAGCATTTCTCCTTGACTTGCAGATGGCCGCCTTCTCACAATGTCCTCACATGGTTTTTCTTCTGTGCATGTGCATCCCCGGTGTTTCTCGGTATGTCCAAGTTTTCTCTTCTTATAAGGACACCCATTTCTAAATACAGTTACATTCAAAGTACTGGGAGTTAAGGCTTCAACATATTGATTTTGGAGTTATACAACTGAGCCCATAACACATAAGTAACCAATATCTTCAGGGGCCAAAACAAAGTAGAATCAGTACTCCAGAGACATAAGCAACCATTGAAACCATCAGCTCACCTAAGGACAGATGCCATTACATGGTAGAAAATGCTTTCATTTTTATGATTTGCTAGTAGAGACAGAAGACAGGGCCCATGCTAGGTGGGTAATCAGAAATACCTCACATAAAATAGCATCTCCCAAAAAGCCACACACTTTAGTAAAAGGTAAACCAGGGGGAAAAAAAAATTCCCCCACATAAGTAGAAAGAAAAAAAAAAATACCTGTCTCAACATGGACATTGTGTGTGGGGTGGGGGAGGGGGGATGGAATCTCCCTTTATAATCTTTCCACAACCCAGTCTTAACATGAGGTTGGGGCCTGAATTCACATTTCCTTGAAGAGGGATAATGTGTTCACAGCTGATCCTCTGCAGGTTGACCTTCCAGGAAAAAAAGATTGCCTCCCAAACATTTTAGGGCCTCTGGACACAGAGTCTGATGTGATTTTAATACCCAAGGAACCAAAGTATTATCATGGAATTCCTATTAGACTAAGGCAGGTATAAGTAGAGTCTTGGCCAGGCTCCCAGTGGGTCCACTGAATCCATGGATTTATCTAATGATATACAACAGACATATTTGGTAGTTAGCGCAACCCCCACCTAAGTTCCTCTGTCCATGGTCTGAGAGCTTTCATAGTGAGGAAGGCCAGGTGAAATAGCCCCTTCTGAAATAGCCCCCTTTACTCTTAGCCAAGAGGTTGCATCAGAAACAATATTCCTTCACTTGAAGCCTATGTGTGTGCATATTCTGTAGGAATGGCAGAAATTATTGCCACTGAAAGATCTAAAGAAAAAAAGGGTTGTCACCATTATAGCCTTATCCAATTCATTAATCTGGCCCTACCAAATCAAGACAGACACTGGAAGTTGATGGTGGACTAAGTGCAAATGGAATCAAGTCATAGCCCGAGTTATAGTTGTGCTGTATGGTATCTGTACAACAGACTAACATGTTTCATGAAAGTGGCATGCAGCCATTGATTTAGAAGATGCTTTCTCTTCCATACTTATCAGGAATGAGGACCAGAAGCAGTTTGTATCTACTGAAGATGAACAATGGTAGACATTTGCAATCTTGCCCCAGGGCTATGTACACTCTCACGATCTTAAGTCTAGGGACTAAGTACTCTGTGGTCCACAGAGAACTTGACTGGTTAGACATCCTGCAACATCACATTGGTACATGTATTGATAACATTATGTCATAGAACCAAATGAGCAAGAAGTGGTAAAACAGAAAATAGAAGATAAATGCTATGAATATTCAGGAACCTACTCATCAGTAAAGTTTTTAGCATGATGAAACATCTCCTCAAAGGAAAGAGCAAATTATTGCTTTTCACACAATGCATAGTAAACCTATTCAGGTTCTGGTGGGCAAATATTCCACACCTGGGAACACTTCTCCAAACCACTTACCAAGTGATGCAAAAGGCTGCCAAATTTGATGGGGCTCAGAGCAGGAAAGGGCGCTGCAACAGGTCAGGCCAGCCACTTGGACCATACAATCTAACAGGCCTTGTGGTATTAGAGGCATATGTGGTAGGAAAAGATGCTCAGTGGACTTTATGAAAGTTTCAGTAAAAGAATCACAATGTAGATTCCAGAGTTCTAGAATAAGTCCATGCCATCAGCAGTACAGAGTTTTACACCATTAACAACAACAACAAAAAATGCTCCTCAAAATGTGATATGTGTACAATGGAATATTATTCAGCCTTACAAAGGAAGAAAATTCTGATATATGTTTCAACAGAATAAATCTTGAAGACATTATGCTAAGTGAAATAAGCCAGGTAAAAAAGAACAAATACTGTATGATTCCAATTATATGAGGTACATAAAGTAGTCAAATTCATAGAGACAGAAAGTAGAGTGGTGGTTGCCAGGACAGTGAGGAAATAGTGGGGAGTTATTGTTTAATGGGTAGAAAGTTTCGATTTTGTAGGATGCAGAGTTCTGGAGATGGAAGGTGATGGTTGCACAATATGAATGTACTTCATACCACTGAACTATATACTTAAAAATAGTTAACATGGTAAATTTTATGTTTTGTGTATTTTTACCACAAACAAACAAACAAAAAATTGGGGGAAAGATTGCTCCTGCTGGGTTTCTAGGTCCAGCCAAAGATTTAGTACCTGACAATGAAGAAGCAAGTGACTCTGCAGCAAGGATAGCCCATTATAAACTGGATTCTATCAGACCCACAGAGTCTTAAGGAAGGATAGGCCCAATGGAAATCCATTGTAAAATGGACATGGTAGATCCAGGATGGGGCATGAGCAGGTCCGGAAGGCCAAGTAATTACATAAGCAAGTGGCCAGACATCCATGTCACCCAACACCAATTTTTCTCCCTAAGCTAATACCTGAACCACATGGGTGGGTCCCTTATGACCAGCTGACAGAAAAGGAAAAACATAAGTTATGGTTCGCAAATGCATTGACTCAGTGGATAGGTGGAAGCAAAAAACAGCCCCACTGAGGGGTGGTCCTAAAAGTCAGTGGTGTAGAAAGTCCTCCCAATGAGCAGAGTTTTGAGACAGTACACATGATCATCCACTTTGTGTAGAAGGAGAAGTTGCCCAAAAGGAAGACTATATAAAACTCACAGGCAGTGGCAAATGACTTAGCTGGTTGATCAGAGGCCTGAAAGGAACAAGATGAGGAACAAAGAATTCTGAGATAAAAACATGTGGATAGATGCATTGAAATGAGTATAAAGTATATATGATTTTCATATCTGTTACTGTCCACCAAAGAAAAGACACTAAAATATTAAGTAGACAAAATGACTCAACCATTCTCTATCATGCTGATATAATAGGATGTGAACCAAATGGCCATGGTAGCAGGTATGTGGGTCATATATACAGCAAGGGCTCACCAAGGTTAATGCTACTGCTGAATGTCCAATATGTCAGTCATGGGGACCAAGTGTCCTATTATGGCACCATCCCTCAAAGAGACCAACCAGTCTCTTGATAGCAAATTAATCACACTGGACCCTTTCCACACTGGAAGGAGTGGCCATTCATCTTGACTGGTGTCAACATATATCCCAAGTATGAGTTTGCCTCCCCTCTCCTCAGGGTCCCAGCCAACACCACACTTAAAGGGCTTACAAAGTATTTGATCTGCCAACACAAGATCCCACATTATGCCACAGTGGACCGAAGGGCCCACTTTACAGCAAAGGAAGTCCAGCAGTAGTCTCATGTCCAAGGGATCTACTAGTCATACTTATTTCAACATTACAAAGAAACTGCCAACCTGATAGAGCAGTTAAATAACCTGTTAAAGGCATAGCCAATGTCCCAGCTGGGAAATAATACAATGCATAGATGGGCCTCTCTCCTCCAGAGCATGGTGTACACCATAACTCAATGACTATCGTTTGTGGTACTGTGTTCCCAGTAGGTAAAATAAATAGGTCTTGGAACCAAGGAGTTAACATAGAAAAATGGCAGCTCCCCAGCCATCTGTTCCCCCACGCTGATCCCTAAAAGAGAGGCGGTATCTCAAACTCCATGAGAACAGGAGGAATGATTCCTATAAAGCTTCCTCAAGGGGTGTCCCAGAAAGCTGGGACCTGATGGAACAATATCAGTTGACTCCCAATCCCCTTATCAGTAGGTTTAGAGATAAATCCTTTTTAGTGAGTTTTTAACATAACAACTTTATCTCCCACGGTCATGCGTGTGTGTGTGTGTGTGTGTGTGTGTGTGTGTGTGTGTAAAGGCATAGCATTTGTTAGAACACAATGGGACTTTCTGTAATAGCAGCCTGCAGGCATGGGTAATCTGGCTTAAGCAAGTTCTCATGCATGAGACTCACAGACCGTAGAAAAAACAATCCCACTTCCTGGTTGAGGTATCAATAAAAGCTATGCGTTGGCCTGCAGGAGTCCAGCTCCCACGAGTCCAGGGGTTCCCTCAGGTGTGGACGGAGTCGGTGAGGCGAAAGAAGGGAGTGGAGGACCAGCCGAATGGAGCATTGGTTAAGAGCTGGTTTGGGGATGCCAGCGACCCCAGTTCAGATCCCACATATGAGGACCAGTGACACTGCCCTCTACAGCTAACAACAGCTCCACCTGGAGCTGGGCTGTGCAAGCCCCGGTGATGGTGTGGGCTGCAGCCCCTGCTGCAGTGGGCTGCCATGGGCTGCAGTGAGTGGCAGGCAGCCAGCGTGAGTGGCTGGCAGCCAGCGCAAGCTGCCAATAGCCACGGTGAGCGACCATCCAGAGGCCTGCGACTGATCTGCCTCATCCGGGAAGAGCGCAGTTACGATACCAACATGGACCAGTGAAGCAACGTCCTCCTCAACTAGACTGAAGAACAAAAAGGCAGCAACTTGTCTGTTCCCCTTCCCCAATTCCCCAATGCTGTTGCCCTTCCCCAATTCCTCAATAAAATCTTTAAAAATAAAATAAAATAAAGAAGGGAGTGGAGACACGGGGGAGTTTCAGAGAAGTGTCACCCTTTATTATTACAGTATATGCCTTTTTATAGGGACTTGAATATTATCTCAATCACAACTTATGTTTCACATAGTTTTGATGTTTTGTCTTTCTTAGGACTTTTACAGTCTTTACTTCCTTGTAATCGTTCTCTCCAGGGTACACTGTGACTTATTCTATGTTTAAGGATTAATTTATCTTTTACTATGATTATATCTTTGTGACCCAGACTCAGTTTCTACATATTGCCTAAAGAATGGTTACCATGACTACCTCGACTATCTAGTAATTATCCCAAATTCCAGCAGCAAAACACAATCATAAGAACTACAGGGCGCATACTTGAACTATTACTAAGAGACTAGCAGCGACTGTGTTTAGGGTAAAATTATCTAAAGTCTATTCCTATGTGATTACAATACTTAGTAACAAAAGGAGTCTCAAACCTCTCTTATCCTATGGAGGACTAGATATTATTTCAACAGAGGGTAACATCTGTTTCTCAGTCAAAGCTCAGTATCTGTGGCTACAATGTACAAGGCAAAGAATTCAAACAAGGCTGTTGATTAACATAACCCATGGTCAGTAAGTTGCCTCTTATCGGAACTCTCATGACCTGGAGATCTAGGTCTCCAAGGAGACCTCTCACAGCAATAACCATAGGCAAGTGAGCTCAACTAACTAATATCAGTTTCTCACAGACAGGCTGTTGATCTACATGACCAGAGGTCTAAACCTCTGTTTCCAAGAGGCTTGAGTCCCCTCTTTCTCAGTCCTGGGGTCCCCATGGGGCTACCACCTGGCTTGGGTTGTCTCCTTCTCTTAGGAGATCATACCCGTCTTGGGCTGGCATAGCCATCTCCCATTGGGGTACCATAGTAACTTGCCATAAATGCAGTGAAAGTACTCTCTCCTATAGGATCTGATGTAGAGGAAAGGCATATGGGTTCATAGAGGCAGGAGATATTACATAACCAACCATAAGGCAGCACCCCAGACATCCAGCACTGAACGTGGATCTTTACCTCGATGTGAACTTGTCAGACATTGAGATGCTGCCAGCTCCCAACATTGGCCCAATTTGGGGTTCAGTCCTTGAGGCTTGGAACCCTTAGCCCACTTGCACTCTATTCTTGGCTCCTGTCTTTCTTAACCTTTCTCCGCCCCTTCTCATTTCTCACTACTCTTGTCTTGTGGGACGCGACATCTGGTGCCCAATGTGGGGCTCGAGAGGGAAGGACAACTACAAGTTGAAGCTGAAGCAGAAATAACAGTGAAAGGACCAGGGAGGCATTGCGACAACTACCGGACAAGGAGGTAGGGAAGATCCCAGAGAATTTAACCATGGTAAAGGGGAATTCACTAAAAAACTTTTGTATGAAAGAGTGTGAGTGTGTGAGTGATTGACTATAGCTCCACGGGTTAGTCTACAAACTTGTTTGGGCCCTAATCTTTGATTCCGTAGTCTCATTGTAAGGCAAGATGTTGACTTGGCACTTTGCAACTTCAACCAGGCCCAGGGTTTATATGGGTGTACCATGGCCAAGACGAACCTTAAAGTCCCACGAGGGACGCAGCCAGATGGGCATCTGAGTGAACTTTGAGTGAAACTTTTTCTTTTTCTATTTTTACTCTAATATGGGGAATACTGAAAGCCAACATCGGCCCTATATTTGCTTGCTTAAGCAGCTACTTAGGGCTGGGAGAACACAAGTTTCAGATCAGAAATTAGAACTTTTAAGGATAAATGAAACACATTGATCCTGGTTCCCTAATATGGGAACATTAGATTTAAGAACATGGGAAAGGGTAGGTAGAGATCTCCATGTGTTACATCATAAAGGGGTTTCTATCCCAGTAACAATTTGAATTACTTGGAGTCTAGTTCGGTCAGTTTTAGAGTCTTTGTAGACCAACATATAGGATGAGGGGGAAGAGGAAGATGATCCTAGGCCAGAGGATAGGGAAGAAAGACAGGAACAAAAGGAAAGACAGGGGTATCTGTGGAAGCTCCTATAGTAGTTCCATAGCCCTTGTATCCATCGTTGGAGGAGTTTCATCTGTGTCCAATCCCTCCATTGCCTCATTTTCCTCCCACCCCCCATCAGTTACGGCCCAAAACTTAATCCACCATTGTCTCAGGCTAGAAGGAATAATCCGCTACTTCCTGAGGCCTGTGCATCTTTTGGAAAAGCTCCAGTCTCTCTTTCCACAGTGGAGAGAAGTATACGATAGGCAAGACTGGAAGGTGACTTAGATGCTTTAGCCTTTCCAGTCATTATTCATAAGAGAGTTGCTCCAGATGCTAACGACCAACATCCAAATGGAATTTATGTGCATCAATATGAAGCTTTGCCTCTTAAGATCCTTAAGGAATTAAAAGTAGCAGTAACACAGTATGGCCCTAATTCACCATAAAACATGGGTATCATCCGTAATTTGGCTGATGGACATTGATTAATTCCTGTTGATTGGCAAGCTGTGGCTCTGACCAGTCTCTCTCACCTGCTCGGGTTTTTACAATTTAAAACTTGGTGGATTGATGGCACAGAGATCCAGAGCAGACATAATCAGGCTCATAATATTGCTATTACTCAGGATCAGTTACTAGGAAGAGGTGATTGGGAAGGTATGCAGCAGCAGATAGGCATGACTGATCAGGCCATGGCACAGCTAAGAAGGGTTTGTTTAAACGCATGGCAGAAGATGGAAACAAAAGGAAAAACTCCCAGTTCTTTCAGGAAAATTTTGCAAGATCCTACCAAGACTTACACTGAGTTTGTGGCTCATCTGCAGGATACTATAAAAAAGCAGGTTGCTAATTCACAAGCTGCTGAGGTAATTCAACAAATTCTTGCTTATGATGATGCTAATGATGATTGCAAAAAGGCTATTGGACATATGATAGAAAAAAACTGATCAGACAGGTTATATTCATTAGTGTCAGGGTGTTAGAATGGAGCAGTATAAAGCCAATATGTTAGCTCAAGCCATGGTCAGAGTTAAGATTGGTCGGAAAAGTTTTTCTGGCAACTGTTACAATTATGGAGGAACTGGTCACACTAGAAAAGAAGGCAGAAACAGAAATAGAAACTGCTCCTGTCTGCCTAATGTTTCTGCCCCTATGGGACCTAAATGACCTAGACAGCCTAGGTTATGTCCCAGATGTCCAAAAGGAAATCACTGGGCTTCTGAATGCAGGTTGGCTCTTCATAAGGATGGCACTTAGCTTCAGGGAAACGGGAGGAGGGTCCAGCTCCAGCCCCGACAACAACCGGGGTATATACAAGCCAGGCAGCACCTCAAAATTATCAGGCTATGCCTCCTCTCCAAAACTTTCAGTACAGCAATTAAGCCCTGCCGCGGAAGGAAGTGCTGCAGTAGATATCTGCTCAGCACAACACATTCTATTACTTCCTGGCAAATCTCCATTATGTGTGCCAACAGAAATTTTTGGATCAATTCCCCCAAATACTGTAGGAATTCTCCTCAGTCTCTCTAGCCTAACATCAAAAGGAGTCAGTTCATGCTGGTATTATTGACTCTGATTATGAAGGAGAGATTCAAATTATAATGTCCTCATCTGTTCCCTGGTCAGCAAAAAGGGGAGAATGGGTTGCACAATTACTCTTGCTCCCATATACTCTCCCAGGAAAAAGGGGAATGATAAAGAGAGGAACAGGAGGATTTGGACATAGAGGTCAGGCAGGTATCTTTCTAGCAGAAAAAATTCTCAGGAATTCACCCTGTTTGTCAAATTCAGATTCAAGGCAGAAAATTTAAAGGTCTTTTTACACACAGGAGCTGACATTTCCATCATCAGCTCACAAGAATGGTAAAAAAACTGGAAGCTACAGGAACCTAACATTAATAATGTTGGGGTAGGCAGAGCTTAGGTTTAAGCCAAAGTGTCTGCATTCTTCCCTGCCTTGAACCTGAAGGTTGAAAGGGATTTTTACAACCCTACATTGCTGACATTCCAGTTAATCTATGGGGAAGAGATTAATTTACACATTGGGAGGCAGAGATTTGGATCCCCCCAGGGCAATATAGTCCTCAAGTCAAAACAGGATGAGCCAGATAGGATATCAGCCCAGGAGAGGTTTAGGGAAATTTAACCAGGAGTTAAAGGTTTTTTATTCAGCTCTTGCCCCAACAAGGGGAGACATCAGAAAATCAGGAGCCTTTTTTGTAGGGGCCACTCTTGCAGAGCCACAGACTCCCATACCTCTTAAATGGTCTACGGGCCGGCCGAGTGGCGCGGAGGTTAAGCGATGGCCTAGGAAGCCAGCGGCCCCAGTTCAGGTCCCACATATGAGGGCCAGTGACACTGCCCTCAAAAAAAAATAAAAAGTTCCGTCTTAAATGGTCTAACAACAAGCCTCTTTGGATAGAACAGTGGCCCCTCTCTAAAGAAAAATTAGAGGCATTAACAGAATCAGTACAGACACAATTAAAACAAAACCATGTAGAACTCTCTACTAGCCCCTGGAACTCACCAGTATTTGTTATTAAAAAGGAGTCAGGGAGCCGGCCGTGGCGAGTTGGTTAGGAGCCGGCTTGGGACGGCAGCTCTGAGCAGTGGGGCCCTGGTTCGAATCCCACATATGAGGGCCAGTGACACTGACCTCCATAGCTAAGGTGGTGAACCACAGCTCCACCTGGTTGCCTCTATAGCTAAGATGGCCGGCGATGGTGTGGGCTGCAGCTTCTGCTGCAGTGGGCTGCCATAGGCTACAGTGAGTGGCCGGCAGCCAGTGTGAGTGGCTGGCAGCGAGCATGAGCTGCTAAGAGCCACCATGGGCCGTTCAGAGGCCAGTGATTGATCTGCCTCACCCGGGAAGAGCACAATGATAATAACAACAAGGGCCAGTGAAGCTAGGTCCTTCACAAGTAGACTGAAGAACAAAAGAACAGCAAGTTATCTGTTCCCCTTCCCCAATTCCCCAACGCTATACCCCTCCCCCAATTAAAAAAAAAAAAAAAGAAGTCAGGGAAATGGCGAATGCTCACTGATCTCCAAGCAGTTAATTAATGCTCTCATTGAGCCATGGGTGCTTGATAGCCTGGACTCCCACAACTGTCCATGACTCCAAAAAATTGGCCTTTAGTAGTAATTGATCTACAGGATTGTTTCTATACAATCCCTTTGTATCCTCAAGATTGTCCTTGATTTTCATTTTCTATTCCCTCAATTAATAATAAAGAACCTATGAGGAGATATCAATGGCAAGTTCTGCCTCAGGGAATGCTTAATAGCTCAATCATATGTAGCCAGAGCTGTTCTCCCTGTAAGAACTGAGTTTTCAGATTGCTATGTCATTCATTACATGGATGATATTCTCTGTGTTGCACCTTCTATAGAAAATTTAGCAGCATGCTTTGAGTCACTTAAAAAAAAACTTGATTCAGCAGGACTTTGTATCACTCCAGATAAAATGCAAACCACAATGCCAGTACAATATTTAGGGACTATTGAGGATAGACAGACTATTCGACCCCAGAAAGTTCAAATAAGAAGAGATAAAATCCCCACCTTAAATGATCTACAAAATCTTTTAGGAGACAATAATTGGCTACACCCTGCTTTGGGCATTCCCATGTGCACCCTCAGTAATCTATTCAGTCTTCTGTAAGGACTGCCTCAAGTAGATAGTCCTAGCAATCTAACTCCTCAGGCTAGTCAAGAATTAGAATTAGTAGAACAAAAGATTCAAGAAGTTCAAATTCAGCGTATAGAGTATAGATCCTTCTCAACCTTTCCAAATTTTAATTTTTCCTACTCCACACTCACCTACACCAGTAATTGTTCAGCAATATGTATGACCTGGTGGAGTGGCTTTTCTTACCTAACAACCTTATTAAGTCACTCCCGGATTATGCGGAATTAATTTCAGAACTCATATTGTGGGCTCGCACCAGGGTTCTCCACTTAAATGGATCGGAACCTAATAAAACAGTAGTGCCTTTTAAGAAACAACAAATTGCTTATTTGAATGTTCATTCTCAATCTTGGCAAATTGCTATCAGTAATTTTTATGGCACTATTGATAATCATTACCTTAAAAATAAATTATATCAGTTGCTTCAGAAGACAAATTGGATTCTATCTAAAAAACTCCAACAGGAGCCTATTCCTCAAGGTGTTACAGTTTTTACTGATGGTTCTAGCAATGGTAAAGCAGCAGTAGTTAGTGTCAAAGGTCAACTTATCTGCAGTAAGTGCACTTCAGCACAAAAGGCTGAACTGGTAGCTGTCTTAATTGCTTTAAAGAATTTTTCTGGTCCTTTAAATATTGTTTCTGATTCTGCTTATGTTGTCCATACTGTACAAAACATTGAGACAGAGTCCCTTTCTCATAATTCTAATCCATCTCTGCAAATTTTGTTTACCCAACTTCAACAGGTTGTAAGAAACTGCCAACATCCATTTTTTATTACGCATATTTGTGTGCATACTTCATTACCTGGTCCTATGACCCATGGCAATGCTCTTGCTGATTCCTTGGTAGGGAGCATTCATGTTACTGAGGCAACACAGTTTCATTCTTTAACTCATATCAATGTTGGCAGTCTCCCAGCCCAATTTCCCATTACTTATAAACAGGCCCATGGATTGCCCAAACTTGTCCTACTTGCCAAATTATTAACGCATCACAAGAGTGCCCTAAAGGGGGTCAATCCTAGGAGTTCAGTCTCCAACACTATCTGGCAAATGGATGTGACTCATGTCCCGACCTTTGGGTGTTTATCATTTGTGCAAGTCTCTGTGAATACTGCCTTGGGCTTTCTTGTAGCAACTGCCCGAACAGAAGAAACCAGGGCACATTCCTGCCACCATCTGCTTGTCTGTTATTCAATCATGGGACAACCTCAAGGGATTAAAATGGACAATGGCCCTGCTTATACTAGTACAAAGTTTACTAACCTCTGTAAACTGTGGAAAATTAATCATACCACAAGAATTCCTTACAATCCACAAGGCCAAGCCATTGTTGAATGTGCTAATGCCACTTTAAAAAAACAACTTCAAAAACAAAAACGGGGAGACAGTAAGTACCCTCCTCAGGTATAATTGGCAAAAGCTTTGTTTACTCTGAATTTTTTTAATTTCTCGGATTCAAGTAATGAACCACACCTTGGACATACTGCAGCAGAAAGGCATTTTATTAATTCTCAAAGCCCAAAACCTTTGGAGAATGTTCCAATTTGGTGGAAAGATATTCAAAATAATCAATGGCATCTAGGAACCTTACTAACATGGGGAAGAGGTTTTGCTTGTATTTTTCCAGGCCCAGAAGAATGTCCTTTGTGGGTATCTGGTCAGTGTGTCAAACCTTACCACGAACCAACAGCCCACTGAAAATCAACCTGACCGGCAGCCAAAAGAAGAAAAACAACCAGTGGAGGAGATAGTATAGATGGCTGAGAAAAGATTAATTGATGAGAAAATCCCCAAATCTGAGATCAGTATGCTGGTGTCCATGTTGACAATCCTTTCTATTCAAGAAGTGGATCAGATGTTTAACGCCAAACTCCAACTCCTCCCTGGAGAGAAGACATTCTCCATGGCTGTGGAAGGACTCTCTGCTTTCAATCCCGTTAATTGGGTAAAGACTTTGGTTGGAAGGTTTGCAGGTACAATGGCAATTATTTTTATTGGTCTCTGTTTATTCTGTTTAGTTCTTAGATGTGGACAAAAAGCTCTCTGACAGGCAGTGAATGAAATATCTGCAAAGTCTGTTTCTCATGCTACAAAAGCAGAAAGGGGGAGATGTTGCCATGCAGCTGCCCAGCTGTCTGTTCCTCCATGCCGATCCCTAAAAGAGAGGAGGTGTCTCAAACTTCATGAGAATGGGAGGAATGATTCCTGTAAATCTTCCTCAGGGGGTGTCCCTGAAAGCAGGGACCCGATGGAACAATATCAGTTGACTCCCAATCCCCTTATCAGTAGGTTTAGAGATAAATCCGTTTTAGTGAGTTTTTAGCATAACGACTTTATCTCCCAGGGTCATGCGTGTGTGTGTGTGTGTGTGTGTGTGTGTGTGTGTGTGTGTACGAAGGCATAGCATTTGTTGGCACACAATGGGATTTTCCGTAATAGCAGTCTGCAGGCATGGGTAATCCGGCTTAAGCAAGTTCTCAGGCATGAGACTCACAGACCATGGAAAAAACAATCCCACTTTCTGGTTGAGGTATCAATAAAAGCTATGCATTGGCCCGATTTGGGGCTCAGTCCTTGAGGCTTGAGTCCCCTGGACCACTTGCACTCTATTCTTGGCTCCTGTCTTTCTTAACCCTTCTCCACCCCTTCTCATTTCCCACTGCTCTTGTCTTGCAGGACACGACACCACACACCATCAATTCCAGTGATTTATTTGGAGACTCTGTACTTCCCATCTCTGCAGTCATAGTTTCTGTGGTTCCAGACATCCTGGTTCTCAAGAAGGGGAGCACTTCCACCAGGGGATACAAGAGTCCCATTAAACTTTAAGTTATGCATATCAACTTTGGACTCCTCATACAAGACACCAACAAGCCAGGAGGGAGTCATCATCTTGGCAGGATAATTGACCTTGATCAAAAGTATAGCTGCTGTGACACGATGGGGCAGGGAGAAACATGTTTAGCACCCAGGTGACCCACTGGGTGTCTCATGGTTGTCCTCCAACCAACTTGATGATAAATGGACAAGTACAGCAGCCACAGTCTGCAAAGGGCATGGGGACCAGAGGCTCAGACTCCTCAAGGATGACTCTCCTCCTGTGTCACCCCAACAGGTAAGCCACTTAAGCCAGGAGAGGTGCTGGCTGAGCCTAAGGGAATCAAGAATAGCTGGAGAGGGTAAAGATGAATATCAACTGCAGTCCCAAGACAGCTGTAATTCCAGGTTCATTCCACTGACATTCCTCTTGTCCCATGAAAAAAAAACAAGGAGAATCCTGCAGGGGTGATTTGACATGCAGCAAATGCACCTGAAAGAAACTCAGGGTGTTCTGTGGTGGATGCTGTGAGACCACCCAGAATCTCCCTTTTTGACTGCGGCAATCACTGCAGTTACAAGGCAGGTTGCATACTTCAGAATTACTGTTGAGTCTCTCCCCAGAAACAGCCCTTAGTGATAACTGCTGTTTGCCCCATGTTTCCACCCCACCCTGGGGGCAGTCTACATTCATCAGAGGTCACTGCAGGGGTATAACTTAAAAGACTGCTGGCCTTGAATCTAAGCATATTCCTTTGAGATATTATCCATAAACCGAGATTTACAGAAGTTCGTTCATTTCAGCAAATATTTATTAAGCAGACCATGCATTTGAACTGTTCCAGGATCTTAGCACACATAAGTAAACTAAACACACAAGAATAACTGTCCTCATGGAGTTTATTTTCTAGGAGGAGGAGACAGATAGTAAACAATACATATACTAAGAAAGTAAATTATATTACTATAAGTAATATAATTTTTTCATAGGTAATCTATAAAAAAAGAACAAGTTAATGAGAGATAAGCAAGCAGTACAGGGGAATGGAGAATAGTTGCAATTTTAAATAGCATTATCAAAGTAGACCTCTTTGAGAAGGTGACACTGAGCAGACTTAAAGAAGTTTGGGAGGGAAGAAAATCGGGGAGAAAAGTGTACCAGGCAGTGGGTTCAGCTAATGCAAAAGCCCTCATATAGGCTCAGACCTGGTATGTTCAGCAGACAGCAAGGAGACCAGTGCAGTTGGAGGGAGTGAGTGGGAATGTAGCAGGAAAAGAAGTCAAGAAGTAAGCAGGTGGGGGGCGAAGGGTGTGGGGGTACCACCTATGACCTTGTAAACCATCATGTAGGGAACTTGACTTTTAATCTGAGGGAAATTGAGAGCCATTGAAAGGTTTTGATCAGAGCACTAACATGATCACTTCTATTTTTAAAATGACTTTTCTTTCTGCTTTGTTGAGAAGAAACTGATGGGGAGAGGGTAAAAGGGTAGATGCCTAGAGACAAACTAGGAAGCCCTGGCAGTAATTCAAGTGAGACATGATGGTGGCTTGAGGGGTAGCCATGGCGGTGATGAGAAAATTTTGGATACATTTTAAAGGTAGAGTTAAACTGATTCCCTGATATATTGACAGGGGTGTGACAGAAAAAGATGAGTCACAGATGACTCCAAGGTGTTTTGTGTAAGTAACAGAAGGATGGATGGAATTTGGGGGTGCAAGTCAGGGGGAGGGGTGTCAGAAATTTTGGACACATTAAGTTGGAGATGTCTAATAGACTCATGAGCTGACTCTGCTGGTGCTGTGCTGCAAAATTGGAAGTGCTTAGGAGTTTGCATCACCCCAGAGCCCCCTGCAACAATGACAAGTGAACACAGGAATACAATAGCCCAGCTCCCATTTCTTGTACCGAGGCAAACTTCAAGGCACAACTTACACTCTAGGGCACCTTTGTAGGATCAGGATGAAGCCACCCTCTGTATAACTTTGCCTGATATTGCACCTTGCTTGGTTTCCTCACCTTCTCTGTCCCTGTTCTGCTTCTCCAAACTCCTTACTAGTTTCTCCTAAGAGTAACTGCTTACAGATCACTTATACAGAAACCCTCATCTAAGTTCTGCTTCTGAGGAACCAGACCTAAAATGACATCCAAGCAGAAATGTAAAGAGGCAAATGGACATACAAATCTAGAGTTCATCAGAGGGGTTTTGGCCAGAGAAACAAACTTGTATGTCAACCATATTTAAAGGCATGAGATAGGATGAGTCACCACAAGAGTGAGTTGGTATTATTCTTTTATCATAGAAATGCTTTCATCTTGAAAGTAATTCAGGGAAGCAAAAAGGTGGCTTTTAGGATGAGTTTGGTAACAATTGTCAGACCTTTCATATAATATATATGAAAGTTATTATGAGAGTAAATCCTAAGAATTCTCATCAGGAGGAAAATTTTTTTTCCTTTTTTTTGCTTTTTCTTTTTATTACATCTCTATGAAATGATGGATGCTAATTAAACTTACTGTGATAATCATTTTACAATATATGAAAAGGTATGACAATTAAGTTTGTGAACTCATCCTAGAAAAAGTGCTACATACCTCATTGCTGAATATCATTATGGTCACCTTCCAAGTACTCTTCCTGGGAAGACATGCACTGATGCCAGCACCTAGTTCACCCTTCAAAGCAATTTTGGAATTCTTTTTCTGGAATGACCATCAGAGCTGTCATCGTATTACCCTTGATGTCCTGAATGTCATCAAAATGTCTTCATTTCAATATTTCCTTTATCTTTGGGTAAAGAAAGAAGTCATTGGGGGCCAGATCACATGAGTAGGGAGGGTGTTCCAATACAATTATTTGTTTACTTGCTAAAAAGTCCCTCACAGACAGTGCTGTGTAAGCTGGTACATTGTTGTGATGCAAGAGCTCTTTCGGGACCATTTTTACCTTTCTTATGCAAAGATTTTCAGTTAAGATTTTCCTAACTGTTTCTCTATTGATGTTTACTTGGTCTGCTATGCTTCTCAGTCAGCCAATGATTTTGACACAAAATTTGACAAATTTTTGCAATGTTTTCATCAGTTCTGCTCATTACTGGCCACCCTGACCTCTCTTCACCAGTGACACGTTCTCTCCCCTCAAAAAAGGATTTAATCCATTTGTACACTGCCATTTTCTTCATGGCATTATCCCCATAAACTTGGACTAACATGTCCCAGATTTCACTTACACTCTTGGCAAGTTTAACAAGAAATTTTATGTTTGTTCATTGCTCTAATTCAGACAGTCTTGCAATGGTACACAAAAATGTGCAACAATAATGAACACCACTCATCAAGACACCGCCACACATCGACACAAACACAGCTGTGAGACACTGATATCCCAAGGTTATGAAACTTTACCAACCTGTTTATACAGTGCTGCCAATGTAAGCGCACAGTGGCAAGTTCACAAACTTAATTGTCAGAACTCGTGTGTGTGTGTGTGTGTGTATGTGTGTGTGTGTGTATCAAATCATTATACTGTATGCTTCAAATTTATACATAGATGTATGTCAATTATATTATAGCTCAACAAAACTGGAAAAAAGGAAATAATTACATAATAAAAGACTAGAAATAATGCAAATGTCCATCAATAACAAAACTGATATGTAAATTGTGTTTTAGTCACACAGCAATAATTATGATGATCTACAACTACCTTAATAATATAAATGAAAATTATAAACATAATGTTGCAAGAAAAAATCCACACACACATGAAACAATACATATTTTCTATTCGATTTATTGCAAGTTCAAAAATAGGCAAACTAATCCATGCTGTTAGGTAGGGAGAGTATTGACTAAAGAGGACATCAAGGCAATTTTTGTGATGCTAGTAATGTCCTTTTTCTGCATCTGGTGCCAGTATACCTATAAATTCACTCTGTGAAAATTCATCAAACTGTAGACTTGCAATATGTGTACTTTTTAGAATTTACATTATATTTATGAAAACTGTGAAGGGACTGAGATTTTAGCCCACTTCAATCTCATGGATGCTGGCAGGAGACATGAGACTACTGCATCAGAGACAAAAGACTTTATTACTCACAAGAATCATGAGCTGCATGTTTGCATCAGTTCCCTTTGACCCCCAAATACCAAGGGTGATGTGAAAGTGGGCCCAGGTGGATGCTGCACACACTGGATTTACATCAGACCTGAGGAACCCTGAGCTTAGGAAATCTGTCCTTTAAAGGAGCTACAAGCAAATACTTGCATATAACATCATACCTTATATGTCATTCCATTCTGCAACTTGCTATTTTATTTTGCTATAAAACAAAGTCTTGATATTTCTTCCCTTCTTTTTTCTTTGTCACGACAGACACACAGATCTGCCTCTTTTATCAATCTTCTGCATAATGAGCCATGGCATGGATATACTATAGTTTAATTAAACATTCCTCTTTTGAATGTATTCAGTTTTTGTTGTTTTTTTGTTTGGGTAGTTACTTTTTTGTTGGGGGGTTTCATGGTTTTTTTTGTTTTGGGGGGAGTTTTTGTTTTTTTGTTTTTGTTTTTGTTTTTGTTTTTTTGTTTGTTTTCTGTTACAAACAAGAGTATCAATGACCATTGTCAGACAAGTCTTTTTACACATTTGTGCAAATATTTCCCTAGAGTGGGTTGCAAGGAGCATTCCTGCCAAATTACCCTCCAAAAACATTGTCCGAGTTATCTCACTGGTAGTTTATGAGAGTGCTTATTTCCCCATGAATTTGCCAACATCATACATTATTGTTCATTTTAATTTTTGACAATTGGAAGGGAGAGAAAAATGACATCCTGTTGGGGTTTTAATCTTTATTTTCCTAATCTCTCTAGTACAACTGAGCATATTTTCATGCTTCATTTCTTTTTTTTTTTTTTTTTTTTTTTTAAAGATTTTATTGGGGAATTGGCGGAGGGGAACAGAGTTGGGGAATCGGGGAAGGGGAACAGACAAGTTGCTGTCTTTTCGTTCTTCAGTTTAGTTGCGGAGGATGTTGCTTCACTGTTGGTATCGTCATTGCGCTCTTCCCGGATGAGGCAGATCGGTCGCTGGCCTCTGGATGGTCGCTCACCGCGGCTATTGGCAGCTCACGCTTGGCTGCCAGCCGCTCACGCTGGCTGCGGGCCACTCACTGTAGCCTATGGCAGCCCACTGCAGCAGGGGCTGCAGCCCACACCATCACCGAGGCTCGCACAGCCCAGCTCCAGGTGGAGCTGTTGTTAGCTGTAGAGGGCAGTGTCACTGGCCCTCATGTGGGATCCGAACCGGGGCCGCTGGCATCCCAAAACCAGCGCTTAACCAATGCGCCACTCGGCCGGCCCTCATGCTTCATTTCTTAAGTCACCATATCTTCACATTTATGTGTCAGGGACTGCAGTGGGAATTTCATGTGAAATATTTCTTTTTGCTTTTGTGTGTGTGTTTTTTCTTTTTTTTTTTGAGGGCAGTGTCACTGGCCCTCATATGTGGGACCCGAACCGGGGCCCGCTGGCTTCCCAAGCCAGCGCTTAACCACCACGCTACTCGGCCGGCCCTGAAATATTTCTTTTCATCTTCACAATCTATCCCTGGTACAGTAGTGAGGAAGGGACTACCATTTTTTTATCCATGTGACAGATGAGTAAACTGAGACTTAAAGAAGTTAGATAACTACCTGGATTCACACATTTAGTAAGTGTGGCAGCAAACTCTTCCTCCAATTAATTATACAGTACCTGTTCTCCTCTTCTTCCTTAACAAGACCCAAGTCAGCTTCAAATCTATACTTCCCAGCCTTCTCTGTAGGTAGAAATGGCCCCGTGATCAGGTACTTACCAATGTCTTATAGACACCAGTTGAGGGGTGGAGCTGCTTCCTGAAAAACTAATTGGAAGGATAATGACTTATCTGGCTCTTTTTCTTTCCCTCCTCCCTTCTTCCTTCCTCAGATAAGATGACTGAAACTGCACAGCCATGATATGATCATGAGGCAACCTTGAGATGGAATCAATGTTCTATAAAAAGGTGGAATAAAAAGACAAAAGGAAACTGGGATATTGATAGCATCAGGGGACCCGTTTCCTACAACACCTACTTCTGAAATTCCCATTACATGAGCGAGAAGTGACCTTCTCCACTTTTCTGTTACTGCCCACACAGGGATAGAGCCAGGATATGAACCAAAGCAGTCCCGTGTTCTTGACCCTTAAACTGCTGAACCACTGCAGGAAACATTCTCCACACAAAAGGTCTGCTATTGTGATTGTGTTTGGTTTCCCAAAATAGAAATCTAGGAAAAAAGAAACAGAAAATTTTTCAAACAAATTTTATTAAGTTTATGCTCTAGCACAAGGGAGGCAGCACAGAGGAGAAAGGAAGGTTGTCCAAACTGACTCAGGCTGGCTTTGCTTGGCTGCTTTTACAAACTGGGACAAAGCGGCTTGAGCATAAAGATTAGGTTTTTTTAAAACAGCGTGCTTTTTGATAAAGGTAGCCTTCCTTTACCAGCTATGTTGCCTAGTAATTATGTTCCTGCCTGTTCTGTGGAGGTAAGATGGTGGACTGCTCATTATCACCATCCCAGGAAGGTGTATAGCTGTGAAAACTTCATCAGCTGTGCATGCAGAAGAGTGGTTTCAACACCTGTGTAGAAGTAAACAATTAGAAGGGAGATTATAATCAGCTTTTTTGTGTAAGGAGTAATGGGGTGTTGGCATTCCTGTGGTCAGCTCATTCAGCATTCCCCCTGGCCATCCAGCAGGGCCCAAGTCCTTAAGCTGTTTTACTATTACTATAGTTGTCCCTGCCAGTGGCTATTAAAGATTGGGAAAAAAATTTTGCTTTTAGCAATTCTTCCTTAGGAAAATTGGAGTTGTACACCCTGCTTCCAAGTCAGAACAATTTCAACCTCATAACAGCAACATAAGAGATAGTGCTTAGGAAGGATAAAAGTAGAAATAACCTAATACTGTAAAACTTTATTGATAGTATCTACACAGGGGAGCATGGACTTCTAAAAAAGAACAACATGGCAAATGTTTAAAAACAGAAAGTTCAATCCTGGCTTCACCTCTGTATTTGCTGTATCACCTTACAAAAATCACATCGTTTCTCTCACTTCCCTTTTCTTACATGTTAATAAAATAGACTTTTGTGCCATAGGCTTGCGAAGAAAGTCAAGTAAGGAGGTACACATAAGGGTTTTTCAAAAAATCAAATTGCTCTGGACACAGAAGAAATCACTATATAAATATTGAATTCCCAGTACATGTGTACACCATGCTCAGAACACCTCATGGTTATTATAGCATTTTAGCGACCCCAGTTTTCTCCCTCTTTTTTAGTCATTATGCTGTGGAGACCCCACAAGACACAGGAATAACATCAGATTGGAGTAATATCATCACAGTAAAGGATAGATGTGTGTGTTTTCAAGATTTATCTTTTTTCTCATAGTTTCCTATATTTCATGCAAAGGATTGCTGAATATTCATTGAACTATCTTATCCACAAGTGTGCTATTAGAAATGCATTCCTTATCTGTATTTTTGAAATGTTGAAATAATTCAGTGTTGATCCTTTGCAAGATAGGTTTGCTACCTTTAAACTGAAGTGACAATAATACCCCAGCCAGCTTTGGTTTCTCTCAAGTTGTACTGATATCCTTGATATCACTAACAAACCAAAGACTGCCTGTGAGAATTCTGTATGTCCCCATTAAATTGAAAAAGGCCTGAAATATAGAAATCTCACTTTGGGTAAAGAAGAAAGGTGAAAGAAGAGCAAGCCACTGGTTATTCATGAATCACTGTGACCTGCCATGATAAATACCACTGGCTTCTTTTTCCTCTTCACCAGGCTCATAATTTTCTCCCTGAAGGTGTTTCACCTGCATAGGAAGAAGTGGCCTGGAAGGATGTCTAGTAAAAAATGATTTTTAAAGCTTCTTAAAATGCAAAAGGCTGTATGGGGTTCCAAGCCCTTCTTTTTCTACTCAGCAAAACAATGCCAATTAATCTCAGCAGGTTATGGAGAGGGATTGAAACAATATGTCATGTTGGATGTAGGGTTTTGTGGCAACCTAGTAATGTTAGGGGAAAATGAAATAAATACTTAATGAAAAAAATTCTTTTAAAAGGTTACAGGCGAATGGTTCCATATTTGGACTTCTGGTGCAACATTAAATATACAGATTCACCATCCAAATATAGATTCTTCATATAAATAGGGAATATTCATGTCATTTACTTATAAAAGCCTAGAATGGTAGATTATTTGGAATGAAATATAGCCCTGCAAAAACAACCAGTAAAAGTGTGTCTTGTGGGGGGTGCTTTATTGTAGATTTCAGAATGTCCTTTCATTGTTTCAACAGGGAGTTGTGTTGTCACTGCTGCTGACAGGCAATGCTATGTGACATGTTACCAAACAATTTTACTGTTTTCCTCTCTCTTCTTATGAATGATATTTATAGAGTAAGAATTGCATTTAGTTCTGCTTTCCAACACAGTTATCTTCCTGGGCGTGGATTAAATGTAGATCTGGGTGTTGAAAGACATTTACATAAGTGCTGTTTGTGAACGGGGGAGGCCAGTTCTTCTATTATCGCCAGAACATTTAAATCTTAATGACTGGCATTGTTGTCTAAAAGACGGTGTTTTTCCTGCTGAGAAACTGCATTAGATTCAAGAAACAGAGCTCATTTCCATTCTCTCAGCAGTCTCTCTAGAAATGACATGCAGTGCTTGAAACTGTTTATTTCCAAATTCAGGCCTCCCTTACATCAGTCATCAGCTTCAATTACCAGTTTTCCGAAGCCGAGCCATCAGGCAGTCTGACACCGGGGTCCGGCCTAATTCCCACCTTCTCCAGAGTCAAGAGCATAATGTGCGGATGAAAAGGTGCAAAATAGCCTGGACTTCATTAGCATGCAGAGCCTGGCTGTTCATTTGCTGGCTGCGAATGGAAGTTCTGACACTCAGAGCTGGCTGCAAAATGAGAAAAGTCCTCTTCAGGGGAGATGGGGTCTTCGGTGGTGAGGAAAGGTCATCAGAAAGACAGCAACTGCCCTTGCTCCCTGCTCTCCAGGACTGCTTATTGATTCCAGGGACACCTCATTACACGCCGGATCAACATATTATTGCCATGTTCTGGGACTGAATTGTTTACAAGTGTCTTTATCACCCACAAAGGCCTGCCCAGCGATGCATGACTACACTCATTTGGCTGTGACCTGCCAATTATGTGTTATCCGATATGTTGCCAGTATCTTGATCTTTGCCCGGGTCTTCTCCTAGCATCAACACAGTCCCATTTACTACTTCTTTCTAACCACTCTTTGGGAAAGTAGCCATTAGCCTGTCAGTGTGTAAGTGTGTGTGTGTGTATGTGTATGTGTGTGTGTGTGAGCGCACATGCGCCCCTGTCCTTTGCTACAGGAAATCTGAGCATTGTTTCTCCTTTGCTTGCTACCTATGGGATTCATAATCAATTGGGAGAAATTCTCTCAACTTCTCTCTCACTCTCTCTCTCTCTCTCTCTCTCTCTCACACACACACACACGCAAACACACACACACACACACACACATCTTTTTATTTTTTATTGCATCGAGGATAACCCTCACAATCTGCAATCAGTATGCATGGCAGAGAGCATAATGCAGCTTGTTACCAAATTCCCTGTTTTCATACAAGACCCTACGAGAGAGCTGTCATATTTTAACTGGGCATAGTCACTGCAAAATACCATTTTAATCTTTCATTACAGACGCTTCTATGGCTCCATAAAAGAAAGAGTGGAATGACAACTCGGTTAAAAACTCAATAAAGAGATTGTGCGACCTTCCTTCTCCCCCCAAAAATGGAGACAAGCCCTAGTTTCAAACTGAGTGCATTCTGCTGTGCATGCTTGATTTCCATTTCTCTTCAATGGTGACTACTGACATAATGTTAATGCTGCTGTGTTGACAACATTAGTTTATTATTATGAATATTGTTTGGTGAAGCTTTAATGACTACCAAACATTTGGGCCACCTCAACCAAATACTAAGAAGGGGGCTATTTCATTTACATCTCCAATTGCCATCAAGAATGGCTCTTTACTGAGTTTTCCAGTGGGGGATGTGGCATAGTAAATGCCAAGAAATTTGCCTTTACTTCTTTTCAGAAGAGATATCCTTGGCAATGGGCACAGACTATAATGAGTGAAATGAAATTCAAAGATGTAACACCCTTCTGAAAGGTGATATCTGTAAGTACATTCATTTCCAGCAGTTTCCCAGATTTTCCTCTTATTTAGCTTTAAATTAATTTTCTCCAGGTTTTTTGTTTCTTTGCTTGTTTTTTGATCTTTCCAATTTTTGGAGGAGTTTTGTAAAGCTACTGGTTTTTTTTTTGTTCTTTCTGAAACCCCTGGGTGTTGACTTCCTGATAAATGACTAACTGAAAAGACTAAATAAGACCCCTCATTAGGGTGCTTCAGCTCAATTAAAAAGTCATGGAGAGATGTTTGCTTCACCAAATGTTTAAAGATACTGCAAATTCTGTAGTGTCATCAACCAACAGCCTTTGGAAGAGAAGATGATGGGAATATTTACTCAATTTATTTTTGGAGACTTGATTGCACAAGGAGAAGTTTGGTCAAGGGATAAAGATGGAACAAGTGGGACAGTTTAACAAGATTCCCACCTAAAGTCTCAACATGGCTGGGATTTGGAGAATGCCAAAAAAAAAAAAAAAAATGATTGTCCATAATTAGGGACCAACCCAAAGGAAAGGGGTTTCTTTACATACTTCTGAGAGATTGTAACAATGAAGCAGTGGGAATGTCCAGTCAATGAGAAATTGGAGGTTGAATGTTTTAGGCAGAAGGAAAAGCTCTATCCAGGGGCTTCTGCTAGTTTTTATAAACAGCTCATCTGTTATTTCAATCATAAAAAAGAATTCCTTTCTGTTATGACTCAGTGCCTCATCTTCTTTATGAAACCACCAAATTAATGCCAAAAGGTTCTCTTCAATTAACAACATGTCTTAGTTGTTATCCTAGGTCCTCTGGATTTCTTCCCCATCTTTAAGAATCACACATGCCTATGTATATTTTCTGACAGTTAAAGGAAAATGCATACATACAGTCTTCAAGCACAGCAGTATGATAAAACTGAGACAGCACAGGCCCAAGTAATGCTGGATGGCCAGGAAGATGCCAAATAAGCTGACTACAAGAATGCCAACATCCTCAAATATATGGTGATGGAAAGGGAACAGATTCTGGATGGTGAACACACAATGTGATATATAGATGGTGTATTACAGAATTGTACACCTGAAACATATGTAACTTTACTAACAATTGTCATCCCAATAAACTTTAATTTAAAAAAAAAGAATGCCGGGTCGGCCGAGTGGCATGGTGGTTAAGCGCTGGATTGGGACGCCAGCGTCCCCGGTTTGGGTCCCACATATGAGGGCCAGTGATACTGCCCTCAAAAAAAAAAAAAAAAAAAGAATGCCAACATCCCCTCACTCCCCACACAAAAGTGCTTAAGTAGCTAATTATTATCTCCCTTCTAACTGCTTACTCCCTTGCAGATGTGGAAACCACTGTTCCACATGCACAGTTGATCAAGGTTTGACTGGTATTTGACCTTCTTGGGGTGGTAATTATGAGCAGTCTGCATCTCATCCACACAGCAAAGGCACTAAAATACCAGGCAATGTAGCCAGGAAAGAAAGCCCACCTTTTTCAAAAATCCCACCACTTTCAAAAAGCCTGCCTTTTCGTTGAAACCTGCTTTGTCTCCAGCTTATAAAAGCAGTCAAGCAGAGCCAGCCCGAGTCAGTTTGGAGGACCTTTCTTTCCTCTGTGCTGCCTCCCTTGAGCTGGAGCATGAGCTTAATCAAATTTGTCCAGAAATTTTTCTGGGGTTTCCTGTTGATTTCTACCTTGGGACACCAAAGAACCTGAATGCTGGTAACAAACTGATCCGATGGTAAGTAACAAAAAATAAACCTTTTAAAAGTCATTTGTTAAATATAATTTTGTGTCAAGGAACTTTCTAGAAATTTAGCATACATTTATTTATTTATTAGTCACAATGACCCTGTGACTTAGTATCACTAGTTCCATTTTCCAGATGAGGAAACCTTTTCACACATCTAACAGAGTTTTCAAATGTGTTCAAGGTCACAAGGACAGAAGCAAAATATAAACCCAGGTGTGACCCATGGCAGAGTCCATGATCCATTCTTCCTCTCCTAGAGCCAGCATCCATTACAAATTTTCAGGAATCCAGTAAAGTGCATTTTCTGCATGCCAGCCAACATCAATATATAAAAAGGTGCTAGTCATGATAATGTGTCAAAACCATCTTTTACACATCTGATATCTTTAGCCATGTGGTGCACTGAAGCAAGCCTTCTTTGATTGACATAATAATGAACGTTTTGATCCAAAGGGCAATTCAGGGCATTTAATTTAAAAATGTGGTGGGGGTTGCATGTTTATGGAGCTATAGAAATGCCCCCACTAGTCACTAGGATCAGCAGAGGTAACTTTGTCAATGTTTAGCATTTACACTCATCCAGTTGTCAGTCGATCTTCCCTTAGTGGTTCTACTAAAACTCAATACTTACTCCCTTTATGTGGGCACCATGGGCAAGCTTTCCCACAAGCTTACTCTGCCTTTGAAAACCTAGTGATTAGGGGTCCAGTCACAACATAGATGACTAGATTCCAGACGGCAGGGATGTCCATCTGCTAACATCTGCAAACCCACATAACATGTTAATAGGTTCCAGAATCTTCCTTTGGTTCACATTTCCATTTTTCTGTGTTATCCATGAGATTGTTAGCCACTCTAATGCTAGCCATTTACAAAATGTATTATTCAGAATATCTCCTGGACAACTTGCCTGGCTGATATGAAGGGAGACAACTTGTCCACAGAAACCCCTCCTCTTTGGTTCTCCTTTCCATATCAGTTGCCTCTAATCTTCCAGCACATTCATGCTGTCCCAGTTTCTTCTGTGAGAGAAAAAGAAACACTGCTTTTATCAGTTAATATGCACTAAGACATCAGAGATTCAAATTTCCACCACCACCCCCTACTTCCCATTCCATCTCCAACGTAGTACTTATATTTTAAAAGAGGACAATATTTGAAGATGCAAGGAAATAGTGTTATCATGAGGGAGGGGTGGTATTTGAGAAGGAGGAACCTTTCCAGGCACCTTCAAGGTGATCCGTTCCAGTTACAAACATGGCCATTCCTGCAGATGTGTGTGTCACCTAAGCCCCACTTAGGCTGGGAGGACTTCATTTGATTTTCAGAATAAGCAGTTGACAACTGTAGAGAAGTCTACTAGAAATGAGTTCTACTGATCTAGATCTTAGCCCAACAGCATATGCATGCTGGTGACTCCTTCCACCCAGCCCTTACTTCTGTGTCCTTTGTATGTCTTTATACAGATACACACCAAGAGTCCACCCTATTCTCCAAAGTGCACAAAGTATTGGTAGAACTATAACCTGTATTTTCTGCCTTCAAAGGGCCAACAATAAGCAGTAACAAAAAAAAATGTCACAAGATAGTAAATGAGTAAGGACAAACTAACAAGTAAATATAATAAGAGGTGCCCTAGGAGTTCAGATAGGGCTAGAAGACCCCAGTGGACTAACATGATGGGAAAGGCTTCTTATATGAAGTAGGATAGGAAGATGTCTTGGGGATTTGAATCCATGGGAAGAGGTGAGTAGTCATGATAGACATACACATGCAGCTTCTCCCATCACGAAGAGCCTATTTTCTGTCCCCTTGAATCTGGGCAGAACTTGTAATCTGATTTAATTAATAGGATGAAATAGAAGTGATATATTGAGATTCCTGGTCACATTGGCCTTAAAAGGATGAGCAGTTTTTACTTCCTCCCTTTTGGAACCCAACTGCTATGTGTGGGGGAAATCCAGATGGGGTTATTAAATGGTTAGAGACCACTGGAGAGAGGCCCTAGAAGACAAGAGGACATCTTGGTCATTCCACAAAATAAGTCCAGCTGACCCTCCATGGAGAAGTGCCCAGCAAGTCCTGCCCAAATTTCTGACTCATGGAATTGTCAAAAATAATAAATTGTTGTTTTACAAGGTCTGACAATTAAGTTCACAAACTTATTGCAACAGTGTTGCTAACCTTTTTTTGATATCAGGGGGATTATGAATTTGTACTAGCTGGACAAACAGTTAACCAAGTTTATTCTTTGCAAGTGCTGAATGAAAAAGTTAGACAAAAATGACCTGAACTTTTCACCAACAATTCATGGCTCTTGCATCACGACAATGCACCAACTCACACAGCACCATCTGTGAGAGAGGTTTTAGCCAGTAAACAAATAACTGTATTGGAACACCTTCCCTACTCACCTGATTTGGCCCCCAATGACTTCTTTCTTTACCCAAAGATAAAGGAAATATTGAAAGGAAGACATTTTGATGACATCCAGGACATCAAGGGTAATATGACGACTGCTCTAATGGCCATTCCAGAAAAAGAGTTCCAAAATTGCTTAGAAGGGTGGACTAGGCACTGGCATTAGTGCATAGCTTCCCAAGGGGAGTACTTTGAAGGTGACCACAGTGATATTTAGCAATGAGGTATGTAGCACTTTTTCTAAGATGAGTTTGCAAACTTGATTGTCTGACGTCTGTAAGCCACAATATGTTGGGATGATTGGTTAAAGAGCAACAGGTAATTGATACAATGGAGATAAAGGGGCATACATGAGTGATTAGCTGCTGTCCACATGGAAAGATGGCATAAATAAAATGAGAATGAATGCACATGAAGCCCTAAATTGAGTAAACCAATCTGTCTAGAGCAGGCATTTCAGATTAACAACTATTGGAAAAGTCATGATGCATTTTTGCAATGAAAAACATAGAAAAAATATGTCATGACTTTTCTGACAACCCAATAGATCCACAAACTGGGCCCAGATAACTTTAATGTGAGAAAGAGATCTTCAAGACTTCATCCAATGCTTGCTGTAACAGATGTTTTCAGTGTCCTGTCAGTAGACCCTTGCCCTTATACTTCAGACCCTTGTCCAGCTCAATGTCCAGCCACCAGCACCTACATTTCATTGCATGGGTGATTTTTTTTTTTATCCTTGAAACCTATCTGCCTATGCAACAGATCAGAAATATTGGGGAAATAATGCCCATGAATAGCCCTTCAGCTAATGACTGATAGGGGTTGGTGTATAAATATCCCAGCTCAAGTGGACTCACTCTAAGACAAGTGTTCTACACTGTTTCCCAGAGTTTCCTTGGTAGGATTAAATCTTAATTGACCACAATGGTAACTTGCTTTACAATAAAATTTAATGGCTGTCTTCCCTTCCCTGTGGCTCAACCCTACTCTCCTACTGGTATTTCCTGAGATCACCTCCCAAAAAACTGCTTGCTTTTGGGGAAATCCAAACTAAGATGCTCTCACTTTACAGTTAAGAAAAACAAAGCCAGGATATGGATTACTTTGGGTGGGTGCTATAAAAACTGAACCAGGGCCAGCTGAGTGGCGTGGTGGTTAAGAGCTAGTTTTGGGATGCCAGCGCCCCAGTTCGGATCCCATATATGAGGGCCAGTGACACTGCCCTCTACAGCTAACAACAGCTCCACCTGGACCTGACTGCGCGAGCCCGGGCAACGGCGTACGCTGCAGCCCCTGCTGCAGTGGGCTGCCATAAGCCACAGTGAGTGGCCCGCAGCCAGCGTGAGCTGCCAATAGCCGCGGTGAGCGACCATCCAGAGGCCGGTGACTGATCTGCCTCATCCGGGAAGAGCGCAATGATGATTCCAACATGGGCCAGTGAAGCAACGTCCTCTGCAACTAGAATGAAGAACAAAAGGACAGCAACTTGTCTGTTCCCCTTCCCTGATTCCCCAATGCTGTTCCCCTCCCCCAATTCCCCAATAAAATCTTTTAAAAAAAAACTGAAGCAAAATATGCAGTTTGTTAATCAAAGTAGAAATTTATTTCTCTCCATGTAACAGTTCAGGGAGAGAAAACAGAATCTTCTCCAAAAAGTCATTTTGTGAACCCAGGCCACTGGGGGTGTTTTGTCATCCTCCATTAGCATAATTCCCAGCCAACAAGAAAGAACAGGAAGGTGCAAGTATGAGATGACAATGCCCATCACTTCAGCTTGCATTTCATTGGTGAGAACTCGGTCATCTGGGCCACATGCAGCTGTAAGGGAGGCTGGGAAATGTAATCCTCCTGGGCAGTTATATGCCCAATAAGAAGAGAATAAATTAGTGAGAAGTGGCAGACAGGAGTCTCTGACACAGGCAGATTAGGTGATTGCTCAAGTGCCTGCAGCTAGTTAGTGAGAACTAGAATGATAAGCCTTCTGCCCACTATTTTTTGCCTTCTGCCCACTATTTTTTTCGTTCTACCTCCACATTGATTCCAACTAGACTGTGGCAGGTCTCAATTGTCATGCTTAAGAGTCTAATATTCTTATCACAGAGTCAGCAAAGCAGAATAAGCCCTTGGAACCCCTCTCAAGCTCAGTCTACAGAAGGCTGTTGAATTGGACTTTCTGGCCAAAACAAATGGCATTAGAAGTCACAGTCCCTATTGACTATGACTTTCTCTTTTAAGCAGAGCCAGGCCAGACTCACTGCTAGTCCATGTTGCCCCTTGGTATGAATTTTAAAAACAATAATAATAATGGTCCTCTTCCTCAAGGAAGTCTACTGCCATACGCCAGAACAGTGTCTTAAGAACTATACAAATCTACAACGACAACAGTGTGAAGGGTGTCCCTGGAGTTAGGCGAAGCTGTACTTGTCTACAGTAATCAAGAGACCTGACCAGGGGAGGGAGAGGAAAAGACCATGGGGCTGGTTGACATCCTTGATGATCAGAGACATTTTACAGTAATTTCTAAGGAATCTGGACTTGTTTCTGTGGCTTGCAATTATCCACAGGCTGATAAGTGCTGAAGCTCTTTATTATTTTTGAACCTAATATCAGGGATGGAGATGCCCATCCAGCATCAGCACCCAACACGACTCATTTAAATATTAAAATAGAGGAAAATGAGAACGAACGGGTTTATCTTAAGCGAATCTTGTTCATAACTTTTACTACTAACCTTTATTTTTCAAATTCAGTTTTGACTTGATTTGGGTTTAAGCTGGCTGTATATGTAAAAAGTGTTTTGTTTTGTTTTTAAGAGAAATGGAAGCAAATGAATTGAAAGTATTTGTTTATTGGAAGAATTTGTTTAACAGCTCTGCACTGTTATCATCTCTCAAATTTAAAAAAAAAAAATCCCTTTATCCTCAACAGAGATAGCACTGAGTTTTTAAATCATATTTTGTCTCTTGGCCATTCTTTAAGTTTTCCCAAAATAGAAGGTATATTCCCTTTACATTTAGGTTGGAAATTACCACAGTATGTGTTAACTTATTGAACATCACTTATTACTATAGCTCCAATATTATTAGTGTAAATGTACATGATTAACAGTTACCTCTGATTTGAACTCTACAAAGAAAGGTAGTACTCTAGATTTTTTCCCCGCAACAATTTCTGGTTACATTTAGCAAATCTCCCTCCAATGCAGACCTCAGTTTCATTTAGGAGACTGTGTTGAAAATGTGTGTCTAATCACCAAGAAGCCAACCATTTATCAGGATAATCCTTCCGAACTCATCAACTTTAATGGTATACAGACAGCTTTTCTGGAGAGGGCTCATTAGTTTAAAAAAATATATATCAAAATTTCAATGTTCTGTGGCTTTACTTACATAGTCAAAAACATAATCAGAGTTCTCTGCCTTCTTGTTTAACAGCCATTTTCTGCCCATACACTGCCTTGAAAAATAGTCAATCAAATGTAAAGAAGGTAAATATAAAGCATAAATGAACTACCATCAACAGGGATAGGTTGTGTGCATAAAAATGAGTAACATCAGAACTGCAGATCAAGAAACTGAATATGTTGGTGTTTACAATTAGAATGGCTCCCAAAAGAGTTGATAATGTTCCATTTAAGAAGTGAAATGTTTTCAAATCACTCCGCTGCCTAGAAGTCTGAATCAAAGTCAGAAATTAATAAAAAGATGCAGAGAGAAACCTCCAATCATAAATAAGAGACAATTTGTATGCTTATAAAAGCTTGAAAAGCTTAGTGGTGTCTATAGTTCTTGTGTGTGTGTGTGTGTGGGGGGGTGGAAGGTCTTGTGAAATCTAATGAAATGCAAGAAGAAGATGTTAAAAATAGAAATAAATGTGCTTGTAGAAATGCTATTGTGGTATTATGACACAATGACTTGTTTTCTGGAAAAGTAATTCTTCAATTGCATCCAGGCAAGCATTGTATTCATTGTAAAGTTGTATATTTAGATCTATAGTCTGAAGGGTTTGCCTGTATTTAAAGCTCAGTGCTACCCCTGGCTCATTAGAGTACAAGGACAAAGCTCTATCATATTACTGCTCCAACACTACTATGAACTTCGAGGTAGTTTTCAGTGGCTTCAAGCACTTAGATTGTCAGCAGTGTAGGAAATAGAAAGTAGAATATTGAATGGGTGAGGTGTATACATCAAACACATAAGAACATATAGACAGAGATAAGGATTCTAGTCAAACATCCTGTTATAATGCAGTCAGTGCAGAACAATTCCAGGATAAACACAAACTTGCAGTAAATAGAGCTGTAATGCACAGGTTGCAGAAATTAGAGCAGTCTGAGTCTCATTCAAGATCAAATGGCTCCTTTCTAGACTTTATACCAGGAACAAGGCTCTGCTGTCAGTGGCAGAAAGATACAGGAACAGAATCACAGCCATGAAATCTTTAGAGACAGATAGCAAAGAAAGTGTCTAAGTTTGGGTCTTTTTGGACAACACGATGGCCTACAAGTGCCTCCTTCCAAATTCAGGCCAACCCAATGTTTTGGCTGACACACATATATCTGGCTAGGGATGAAGGTAGGACCGAGGGAGAGTGGTCAGGAGGGTGAATGGGGAGAAGTCAGTTAAGGACTATATCCAGCCAAAGTAATTCACCCATTTTCTGGTAACTCAATTTGTTTTTTATGTATTTATTTTTGTAATAATACCTGCATGTAAGAACATTGAAAGGTACAAGAAGCAACACAGTGAAAAGTTGGTCTACCTCTCACATGCCTACCCGGGTGCTCCTTCTGATAGCAACCACCTAAGTAGATATTTCCATTCACAAGTCTAGTCACTCATTTTCAATCCATGATATTAAAGAAAATGAGCCCCCACTCCTTTCCAGTCCTGCCCAACACCCGTGTCTTCTCCTACCCTTCAGGTTATTCTTCACTCAGTCCTTCTCCCCAGCGTATCTATTCATCTTAGGGTCTTCAATAGATGATCCCCCGACTACTGTGATGACCTACGCGTTTTTGTTTCTTTTTTAAGGGGCAGGGTTATTATTTAATGATAATGACTTATTTTACACATTGTTGTCTGATGATGTTTAAAAGATAAGAAGACATTTGTCTGGTAGATGCCTGAGGCCCTCGGAGCACGCCGGGAGACCCTGCCAAAATGTTGCCAAACTGAATAGTCATTGGGCTGCCAGATAATTCAGAAACTATTTGTATGAGCTGTTTATCAAATTATTAACCGCACAGATGTTGTTTGGCTGAAGAGCAGCTGAATCCTCTTTCTGACAGCCGCGGAGACAAAGGTCTCCAGGAATAATTGGAGATGTGCATAGAATATTAAATTAATTTACTGCTCTTAATTCTTATGCAAATTCTGACCTCCGATGGCGCCAATCAATTACCCCGTGCCCAGTGAAAGCGAAGGAGGCAGTTTCTTTTCTTCTCTTTGCTTTTTTTTTTTTTTGAAGAACTTGAAAAGGAAATATTTGCAATGAGCAGGCAGTAGGAGCACCGCGTAACTGGAATTATTTAATTGAATCTCCAAGTTTTCAGGGATGTCCGTGGAGGATAAAACCCCAGGGAGAGGGCAGGAGGCGTGAGGAGGGCGGAGGAATTTGTTGGCTTGACTGTACACCTGCGGGCTTTGGAACATAGAGCAATGATTAGGGGCCGGTGAAGGCAAATAAAACTTCGGCCTGCAGGCGGACGCGGGCCTTAGTGATCCCACGAGTTCGTGGTTAGCGCTGGGATTCCCCTGGGCCGACAATTCTGTATAAGTACTGCGAGCTTCCGCAAACCCGGGTCAGGCTTGGAAGCACCTTTGCTCAGCTTTCCTTCGGAATTCTGACTTCCTATTACTTATCTTTTAAGGGTCTTAACCCGTCTTTACAACAGAGTGAGAGCAAGAGAGAGAAATCCCGGATAGGCCGAAATGCGATTTAATTGTCTCCTGGGTGAAGTGACATCCACTTTTTTTCTCTGAATTGAGCAAACACCCGGCCTTTGTCTACGCTAATGGCTTAAACTCTGTGCTATTTCTGCGCCCCAAGGCGGCTTGTAAAACTGGGGTCTAAGTCTTTCATCATCTTCTTAATAAGAAAAACCAAATCCGACGCATAACGTCATCAACCCCGGCTCATCCTCGCCGGGACCTCGGCAACCCGAAGATGTCGCCAGCAGCCCCCGGCGCAGTCAGCTTCTCGCGTCCCCCACAAAAGCCAGACGACAATATCAATTAATCATGCAGCCGGCAAACAAGAAGATTTATCCCGCGACAAACAGCCCCACCGAGAGCCGCTGAATGGGCGTGATTAGCATGTGAAAAGGCGAGCAAAACTCCGCGGTTCAACAGCTAAAGAGCAATTTGATGGGGCTGGGATGGGGAAATTACTTGATTAGCGTCCTTCGGAGGAGAGCACGGTTACAGTCCCTCGGCCGGGAATCCGACAGGGAAACAAAAAGCGCTGGTAAACGCAGCAACGTAGAGGGAGGGTGGTCCAGGGAGGGTAGCGCGGGGGCCCGCACTGCCCAGACGTGATCCCGGAGGGGGCGCGAATAGTGAGCAAAGGAGATGAACTGCTGCCCACCGCCAAAACCTGAGGGCCCAGCCAACAGTAGCAGTGACAATTGGTTCTCACCTCCCTCGCGTAGGGCTCCCACAACACACCCAATGCTCGAAGTTGGCCTATATGCAGTGTCCGAAAGAGAGTGCAGTGGGAAAGGCCCACCCACGCCGTCCCTGTAGTCCCACGCGGGGACCCTGGGGGAGCAGCGCGCTGCAGCAAGCCTCTGCCAAGTCCAGGGCTACAAGCCCCAGTCAAAGCCAATGGCGCGGCTGTTCCACCAGTAGCTCTGCTGTTCCATACACGCGGACAGAGAAGATTGGGGCCAGGCAAGACGTGCTTTCCGGCTCCTCCGAATTTAATAACCCTCGTCCTGTCTCCTCGAAAAGCTGCTGCGTTTGGTCTTGACGTTTGACAAGAAAAGGGCTCGCTGGCTGCGTCCCCAACGGCGGGGGTGAGGGGAGGTGGGCAGTTGGATGGAAGCTGGAGGCCCGCTGGAGCGTGCGGGGTGAAGTCGAAAGGGCCTTGAGGTAGGGACTTGAATGGAGCAGGACCTGGGGCTCTCCCTGGGCTAAGGTAGGCAGCCCCAGGCCTGCCTTGGATGCGGATACTCAGGGCCAGAACAGGCATACGCATTGCTGCTTCCTCCCAGGCCCGGAGAGCAGCTTCCAAGGCCCGCGCGCGGCCCAACCCGACCCAAGATTTAGTATGCACTGAGCTTTTGATTTGCTGGGGAAAAGAGTGACTGGGTGAAACCCCGAGACAGCATAGCTCATGGTCCGCAGAACAAGGCCAAGTGGAGGGTGTGGGCAAGCTCAGGCACGCTTCATCCCATCTTGGGGCGACGCCCACGCCTTCCCCGCAGCCCCCCACTCCACTCCAGAGCTGAAGTCTGCGCCAACCCCAGCAAGAGGAACTTAGATTTCTATTCTCAACGTGCCTGTAACCTTCCCTCTGAAAGCATGCCCACAACCACGTACTCCTTGGCTCCTCCCAGTGTCAGGGAAGGGAAAGGCTCCCACCCAGTATCCAAAGGCCCAGACTAATTCCCTCTGGAACTGAGGACCCACTAATGGGGTTCTTCCAGCTCATGCCCTGAATCGGGGTGCACAGGTGAGTCTCCGGGATAAGGCCTTCAATTTATGTGGGAGAGAGAAAGAATCGAATTCGACCTTCGTGAGGTACATTAACACAAATGTAATAAATACTTCAACAGATAGATTCGCCAAAGGTCCTGGAAGTCTCAAATTCACCCTGCCTCTTGGTACAAATGAGCCAAACACTAAGGAGTCAAATCTTGTTTTATATAAAAGTGGGGGTGATGAATCGCCCCCATAGAGCTAATCGACCGTCACCCAGTTGAACAATGTAAATTAACAAACCTTAGCTCGTGGCCGACTTTAAAAAGCTTAATTCTTTTTGAAATGCTTCTGGATGCGAACTCGAGCTCGTCCCTTTTTTTTCTTTCTCCTGCGCCCTCTCTCTCGCCCTCTCAATTCCGCGCTGAAGCCACAGTGACTCTCTCTCCTCTTTCTGCCCCCAGTCCAACCCCGCGAGCCACCGCTCCTTGCCTTGGCGCCAGTGCCGTGGTCAGAGAGGGGCTGGCAGGCCTGATGGGCTCAAGGGTAAGCAGGAGGAGGCGGCAGTGGCACGCTCTAGTTAGGAACCCGAGACCTGCCAATTTGAAGGGCGCACACAAGAGCCCCGGAGCCCTAGATCCGCGACAGTCCCCTAACGCTTGAGCCCTGCAAGACAGCGCCGTGGGACAGACGGAAATCCGCGTCTTGCGCACCCATCTTTTTCTCTACCCAACATTAACGCGCCGTGTGGCCCTTAAGCGCTTTCTCCCGGTGGCTAAAGCTTTTCATTTTAATTTCAAAGCCAAGTGATTGAACCATCTCTAAATTGGTGGGAGGAGGGGGCTGTGGCAGGAAACCCGGTGGCTGAATGCCTTTGCCTGGAGGTTGGCTGAGCTGTTCCCAACTACAGCGACGGCTCAGGGCTGGCTTTGTAGTTGTTTTTGCAAGTTCCGCCCGGTGCCCAGCATATTGCCCTGAAAAGCAAAGAGGCTGCTGCAATTTATTCCAATGGGCGGTTTTTAAGAAGCTGGCAATTTGGACCGGCTGGGTGTTATTTAATGCAATATGAAATCAAATGATCCTATTTCTCAAATAACAGTGTCTGTGAGGAGAAGTGAATCCTCTGAAAGGGTAATTGTCTGCTGATGGTGTTTCCCATTATATGCAGTCTTGGCCTAAATGGTGTTCGGCAGCAGGGCAGAGAGAGCGAGGGGAGAAATCAATGTGCGAGTATGCACTCAGGAGGCAGAAAAAAGGCAGCATCGCTGGCTTCCTGGCACATTGAATGAACAATGCCACCCGATGTGCCACCGAACTCGACGGGTCATTTTGTAGGTGTCCGACATCGTTAGACATGAGTGATCATGTGGACGAGAGGGGAGAAAAAAATAACTCTTCCTCCTTTCTCAACTTTGGGAGTGGTTAGGAATTGGAGATTGCCATCACCCTCACTATAACCTCGTTTAGTCAGACTACAGCACAGAGTGATGATAATCTGGAAAATAAAACTTCACTTGGTACCGCTTGCCCTCCACCGCCACCACCACCGTGTTAATATTGAGAAAAATCTTCCCAGTCCAGCTCCAGTAATCTAATTTCTGAGAAAGATTTTTTGTGTCCACGAGAATCCTGTTATTTGCGCTGTGTATGGCACGATTTGGAAGGAAAATTTGGCCCTGAGCTTTTAAATTGTCCTCCCGTGGCCCTAGCCGCTGTTTTTGGTGAAAACCAGATATAGGAAGGGGCTCAGCTTGCGTCTGAGAGAAGCACGGAGGAGGATCAAATTTAAGGAATGATTTTAAAAGAGGGACAAAAACAGCAGTCTAGGACTTGGGCGCCTGGCCTTGGGGCGCGTCAGTACCCCGGGGGTCTAGCGCCAGTGCGCACAGTGATGGTATCTGTGGCTACCTCTGTGCAGAATTATTCCCGGTTGCTGAAGCTGTCGCAGAAAGCAGCCTTGTCCATAAACCCTTGCTACTCAGGCACCTACACCGGTGCGGTCTCCTCTTCAGACTAGCCTGCGAACCTGGACAGAGGAAAGTCTGGTAGGGCAAAGCCAACAGGGAAGAAGGCATCTCCAGGGTCACACCCGAGTCAAAGATGCGCCAAGGCTTCTGGGCATTTCCTCCACCCCACCACCCCCACCCTTCAAACTTTTTTCCTAAAGAGAATTTTGTGTGTTCCTACTATCCTGGAATTGTAGGCACAGCCTATACCCCTCTGCTCGAGGCATTTCAGGCTGAGCCTCCTAGAACGAATTTGTGGCTTGTTTCTGCTCTAGCTAGGCAGGTTCAGTTTTATATTTTCCGGGTTTTAAAAAAATGTATATATTATAATGTTTTCCCCATACTGTAGCCTCTGTTTACAAGTCCATTTGGTTGCTCATAATTTTTGCCCTTCTTTGGCGCTACTTCCAAATACCTAGAGAAGCTGAGGAAGAAATGGTAATTCCTGTATATCTGAAAAGCCCGGCCTAGGAAGCGACTATCCCTTTTTAGGAGGAAGGTTCAGCCACCGCACCGGCAGCCCAAGCTCCGGACACCATTCCCGCCATTCCTGGAGCTCCCCCGGGTCTCTCTGGCTGAAGGAAAGCGGGTAGTCTAGGTTCAACCCGCAGCGTCCCCTACGGGGATATCATTGCCTAGCTGAAAATCCAGCCAGTAACTGTCCTACAACCAGGCCCTGGGCATCGCCTGTACACAGGGCGCTCCTGAGCCCGGATGTAACGTTTTCATTCTCACCCGCAACTAGGCGTCTGAACTGCCCGCGTGCTATTTCCCAGGGTTTTCTGGGGACACCCGCGCCTCCCCCTGCTGAATGTCAAGCCCTTCGATGAGATCACGAAGAGGCGACGCTTCCTCTGGCACTCGAGGGGTTCTCTCAGGGTCCCCCTCAGAGACTGCCATGCCCTGCGCAGACCCGGCGCTCTGCATTGCAGCAAAAGCAGCCACCTCCCTCGCCCAGGGCAGAACTGCACCAAGGCGGTGGGGACAGTATAAGGGCAGCCAGCCAGCGCAGGGCAGCCGCTTCCAAAGTTGGGCTCACCCCTCTCCCAGAGCCTGTACTCGCCTCCTCAAAAAGACAGGACGGAGTCCCCTCAGTCACCTCAAAGGGGCCTAGATCGGCTCCCCGCTCCTCCTCCCTAATAAATAAAGTTAGTAACCCGGGAGATTCCGCGCCTAGTTTTGTTAGCGTCTCTCAGCTTTCCCGAGTTTTCAGGCTTTTGCTCGGCTTTATACTCCCGCACTTCCCCAGGACGTGCCTCAACCCGGAGCTAGTGACACCAGCAGGCACAGGACAGGATTCTCGGGAGAGGGAATAGAAGGGGCTTTGGGTGGTTCAACCCCGCCACCAACTCCCCGCTTGCAGGGAAACCCTCAAAGTCCAGGAACAGGAGGGCGGGGGCCGGGAGGAGACCCAAGGTCAGGGCACGCGCCTTCTCTTCCCAGTGGTCTCCAGGTCCCAGGGACTTTCGAAGCCCGTGTAGCGGAGAGACAGGCGTCTGAGGCCATTTCCCAGCCCCTCCGCACCTTTGCCGGCAGCAGAGCCGCTGCCCGCCCAGCTCTGCTGTCAGACCAAGGCTGCCCTGTGCCAGTTGCTCTCGGCTCTGCAAACCATCTTTCCCCCGACCCCTACCCCTGCCGCCCTCCCCTCAGACCCACTGACCTTGGAAAGGCGCGGCCCGGCGGCGGGCAGAGCCTCGCAGGACACTAAGGAGGAAGAGCGCTGCTTCGCACACGGCTCAGATCCGTCGGCTCAGCTGCGTCGGCCCTGGCGAGTGAGAGAGCGCAGAGCTCCCCGCCCCCACGTCTTATAATTTAATCACACGCGATATTAAATTATCAAGGCGCTCATTAATCACCATATGAGTTATTGGGACTGAACACGCTACCGCGTGTTCTGACATCCCAGGCCAGTTCGCGGGGTCGGGATGTATGTATGCATTTGGGGTAAGAGGGGTTGTAGAACCACTTGAGAAATACTGCGAGTCCCACGCGGGCTGACGGAGCCTTTTGCCTGGAAAAAGATTTGGAAAAACGCAGGCTGGGCTTCTAAGTTTGGTCGAGGGTTTGTCAAAAGCCCAAACGCATCCCTCCTGGACCCTTTTCCTTGATATTTGTATTATGATCACGGTGATTAAGACAGCCTGGGGCGTATCAATCAACAGCATCTTAATTTGCAGTTTTTCCGGAGAGTGAATTTGACCCGAATCTGTGTATCTTCATTACCTACTGTGGACGGTGTGAAATTAATGCGTTTGAAATACAGATGAAATCTCACTGAAGTCATTTCAAAGGACAACTTTTCCTCCAATTCACAGGGACTCTCTTGCCTTTTCCATACTATAGATGCGAAGAAAGGAAAATAAAGGACTTTTTTTTTGCAATTAAATCCTTAATTTGAGAGTTTTGTTTGTTTGTTTTAGAAATAATCCATGTGTTTCCCCCTAAAGCCTTTAGAAATTGGTTTTATTTTCCATTTTTTTCCTTTCCTTATTTCTTTGGATGCTTACATGAATAAACCAATTAAATGAAAGTTCATATGATTTGATTCCATACAATAGAAGCAAGTGCTCATAAAAAGTTGTCTTAAGTGGCACAAAGATGGGTAAACTAGTTCTCAGCATTCAGGATCAATAAATCAGCAGAATAATAAACAAAAGAAAGAGCATTCTCCCCCACCCTGTAAGTGACATAGATATGAATCTGTCAACTTACTACTTTAAAGAAATACCTAGTTTGAAATTAGTCTTTGAAGAAATGTAATTCCCAATTTAAGTATGTTCCCACCTTAGCATAAGTCACGGCTAGTGAATTCAATTCCTGCAAGAGAATTCAGTTTCTGCAGGAAATGGCTGTGATTCAGTTAAGTTGGACAGCAAAGTTTTCTAAATAAATTGTAGATCAAATCAAATGACTTCCTTTTAAAAATATAACATAAAAACAAATGTTAACCCAAGGTATGTTCAAAACCCTTAAACTAAATTGTGTTTTACCTTTTCAACTAGAAAGTGTGATCAATTTAGTAAGCAAATAAGTACATAAATCTTGACCTTGTGGTTATGGCTTATCACAAATATGATTGGTATTATTAAATGTGTCCAAGACCATTCTTGTGATATTTTCTCTCCTATTCATCTGGTGTCTGCATTTTTCTACTGTACTCACAGAAAGAGATAGGTATCAAAAACTCAACACACACACACACACACACGCACACACACACTGCTGGTAGGTGGATTCATAAATCCTAAAGAAGCTAGTGATGAAGCGGAGTCATAATATGGTGAATTATTATTTTTTTAAATAAACCAATGGAGAAAAAAAGTATCTTCATTATCTTTATCCAGGCAGTTCATGCCTACGTATGTTCTGCAATAATAGAGACGTTTGTTGTCCCAACTGAGAGATCACTTTCTGTCCCAGTAGCTCTTTTGAGTTAAAGTGGGCTATTGGCAACTGCTTGCTAAAAATCACATCTGAAGACTGTTTTAAAACTGAAGACTTCAACATAACCTGAATTATCCACACAGCATGGATTGGTGGACTGGGCAATTGTCTTATTCTGAAATGTAGAATAAGAATCAAGACTACATGAGAAGCTTGCAAAAAGATAATAATAAAACGTTTTGTTCAATAGACCCACCAAAAATGAGAAAAATTAATTCTTTCCATTTATGTGACTATTTTTCTCCACGATACTGCTGCTGCATACATTATCCCGTTTGACTCTCACTGGAATGCTAGAGATGTGATTGCAGGCTGAGAATTTAATCTCTCTTACTTGTGCGTGGGGAAGTTATATGATTTGTTCATGACTCACAGAGCAAAATTGAGAATGCACTTTTTTTTTTTTTTTTTTTGAGGGCAGTGTCACTGGCCATCATATGTGGGACCCGAACCGGGGCTGCCGGCATCCCAAGCCAGCTCTTAGCCACTGCACCACTTGGCTGGCCCAAGAACGCATATTTTTTTACTCCTTGTCCAGTGCTCTTTCCAAACATCTGTCTGAAATAGCTAACATATACACTTCAAGTTTTTTCTCTTTTGTAAGACCTCTCTCAATCACTGAATAAAGTTAAGCACTTTAATATTCTGAACCTCTTTCATAATGTAACAAATATGAGAAGTCCTCTTGTCTAGGGATAGCTCAGCCTCTAATTTTATCTCTGACCTTGGACAAATTACTATAACTTGATTTGGGTTTCCCCCACCTTAAGACAAAGATTAGGGGGCAATAAAATCTTCAGGAGGTGGTCCCAGGAGGTTGCTTCAGGAGGAAGCAACACAGTAGGGAGCACAGACAAAAGAAATAGGAAAGGGAAGGCAGTAATAAACAGTGAATTATCAAGCAAGTTACCATTGTTTGCAACTGGGACTTAATGCTGCTAGAGGAACTCTGGGGGGGCAAGGATATTATAGTATCCGACTCCTGTCAGGTATTGGTTGGGTGTTAATTTTTCATTGCTGCACACCTGCCCCACAAGAGGCAGAGCAGAATCTGGCCCCCAGAGAAGCCCGGAAGCAAAAAGTTGCAGGTGCTGGCAGTTAGATGGTGAGTCAGTGTGCATGAAAATGGTGAATGCCATTATATTTTCCTAAAATGTTCACAACTAAATCTCCCAGCCTGTGTTCTGCAGTTGAGCTTTGCCAGTCTCCCATCAAGAGACAGAATCTATTTCTCCACACTCAAAAAATTGAGCAAGCCCCATGAGTTCTTTGACCAACAGAGCACAGTGGAAATGACACTGTACTTGTTCCAAGGATAGGCCTTAAGTAGTCTAGTAGCTTCCATTTCCTGTTTCATGGAATGCTGGCTCCTTAGGCTAGTCCTTCTCAGAACCCAGTCACTATGCTAAAAGAATTCCAAACCAATGGAGAGGGATCGGGTTGGCATTCTGAACAACAGCCCCAGTTGAGTTCCCAGCTGATGGCCAGCATCAACCACCAGCCATGGGAGTGATTTATTTTGGACATATAGCCCAATAGAGCCTTCAGAAGACATCTGACTGTAACCATATGAGAGCCCCTATTATGGTTAGTTCTATGTGCCAGCGTGGCTAGGCTACAGTACTCAGTTATTTAATCAACAGTAATCTAGATGGTGCATTAATGATATTTTGTAGACATAATTAACACCTAAAATCAATTGACTTTAAGTTAACGAGATTATCCTGAATAATCTAATCATGAAGACCTTAAGAGCAAAAACTGAAGCTTCCTAGAGAAGAAGAAATTCAAGACTGCTGCATAAATCCTGCCAGAATTTCCAGTCAATTCCTTAAGGAAAAAACAAAAACAAAACCAAAAAATCTGGCTGACAAAGACCACAAACAAGAACCACCTAGCTGAGCCTTGTCAACCCACAAAACCATAAAGGTAATAAAAATTCATTGATCATGCAACAATAGATAATCAGAACAGGAACTGACACTGTGTACTGTACTCTGCTTCCCCAGGCCTTAGTTTCACCATTTCTATAGTGAATATCTTCCTCTACATTTACCTTTTTCTTAAAAAAAGATTTTATTGGGGAATTGGGGAGAGGGGAACAGAGTTGGGGAATTGGGAAGGGGAACAGCCAAGTTATTGTCCTTTTGTTCTTCAGCCCATTTTAGTTGTGGAGGATGCTGTTTCACTGGCCCATGTTGGTATTATCATCATTGTGCTCTTCCCAGCTGAGGCAGTCAATCGCTGGCCATTGGACAGTGGCTCACGGCAGCTCTGCGCGGCTGCCGGCCACTTCACGGTAGCTCATGGTAGCTCAGAGCAGCCCACTGCAGCCTATGCCACTGCTGGTCACTCACGGCAGCCCAGCGCCAGGTCCAGCTGTTGTTCACAATCTTAGCTGTAGAGGGCGCAGCTTACTGGCACATGCGGAAATCAAACCGGCAGCCTTGTTTAGATCTCTTGCTCTTACCAACGGAGCCTCTCGGCCTGTAGTTAAATATCTTAATGGAAATAACATGAGGTCCAGTTATTCTTCTACTCTTGGAATGCCCAGGTACATTCCCTGAGATCTGAGGGGCCATGGCAATTTTTTTGATTTCTCTTTCACCCCCCATAGCAGATAATTTGTTCTCTCTCTATTGTTTTATTGTCCAGAGATGATGATGCTACAATTTCCAACATGCTCATTAGAAATTTATTTCTAAAGAGAAATTCAGCTTTGAAATATTCAAAGAAGCTTAAGAAAGGTATGCAATTTAGAGTGTTGAAGGAATCTTGTAGAGTGTTGGAAATAGGGCAGTAATAGAGAACTTTGGCTTCAGGCTCTAGGATCTCCTGACAGTCTTAGTTTCTCTACACACCTTTCAAATATCCAGTTGGCCTGAGGGTCTCTCTTCATTTCACATTGTTCCTTTTAGGCCACTGAATCATTTTATCTTTTCTACTTTTTACTTAAATTCATTTCATAAATTTATACTTTCTGCTCGGTGATGTAGAGAGCTGGAAATAGTGTTGTTTTCAGTCTTACAACAACAAAAGCCAGAATATCAGTAAGTATATAGTCAGCAAGTTAAAAAATCATTTTCTTGAATTCACTGGAGTTGCTAATGTCACAAGGAAATCAACTGGCCCAAGACTTAGGTTCAGGATGAGACCAGTTTATCCCTAGTCTTATCCCCCTTCAGCTTCTGAGTGCAGCCACCAAGTTCTTCAAAATAAACCATGCAGGGGCCGTTGGACAATTTCCTTCTTAACATGTAGTAGATTACTGTAGCCCTGTAATGAGTCTTGAAAGCAGTCTCACTTCTCCAAATTTCTTCTTTGTTAGAGTTGTTTGGCTATTTTAGTTCTTTTTCATTTCCACATAAATTTTAGAGTCAGTTTGTCAATATCTATTTTTAAAAGCCTTGTGGGATTCTGATTGAGATTCTGTTGATTCTCTAGATCAATTTGGGAAGAATTGACATCTTACCAATGTTGAGTCTTCTGACCCACGTTTCTCTTCATTTACTAAGATCTTCTTTAATTTCTCCCAGCAATATTCACAGTTTTTAGTGTATAGAACTTTTACAGCTTTTGTCAGGTTTACCCTAAGTATTTCATATTTTTGATGCTATTATAAATGGAATTTTTAAAATTTCAATTTCCAATTGTTTGTTGCCACTATATAAAAATACAACCAGTTTTTGTAAATTGATCTTTTATGCTACAATCTTGATAAACTCAACTTAATAGTTCTCATCAAGACAGTAGAAACTAGAGGTCAGACACAGCCTGGTCCCTCTGCCCTCCTTTAGCTGGCTGAGAGGACGTTTGTTGTGTAGATGACCATGGGTTGACCTATATTTCACTATCTGCTGTGGTACCTTGACCAAGATAATCAACTTCTCTGAGCCTCAGGATAATAATGCTTACCTTGCCTTACTACAACAGAATTGAAGGGATTATATATGTTTAAGGCCCATCCAGGGCAAGCACTCAGTACATGCCTCATATTCTAAGACCCCTATGGAAACTTCTTTTGTGCTCCCAAGTGCTAAGTACCTTTTAGGTCCAGAGTAAGTGCTCAAAAAGTCCTTACTTGTTTACCTGCCATGAAATACTCCATCAAGGAGCTTGGGTTCTTAGCTAACATAATGCTGTTTTAAACATAGCAGATTCTGTCAGAGTTCATTTCCACTTGGTTCATCCTGGAAGCTACCTTCATAGTTTCTGTTCAGCCAAGGGCACCCTGACTCTCTCTATCTGAGTGTCTTCTTGGTCCTGGGGTTGTTTGGGACAGTACATGAAAGACTGGAAAAGAATAAGGAATTAAGACCCCAGAAGCAACCCTCCACCAATAAGTGATGGGAGTGGGTAGATAATAAAAACCCTGCTTTCTCATCCCTTGTTCAGGATGCTTCTGTTCTGTTCTACAGTCCCTTAGTGGTCCCATTGAATTGAGCCACTATTGCCCACAGTGATAACCAGCTCACTAAGGTGCTTATAGCTGCCTCCTTCCCTTCCCTGTCTAACATGACCCCTTTCTTGACTACTTCCTGGGATCACCTTCTAAATAAACTAGTTGTGCCCCAAAACCTTATCTTGAGATCTGCTTTTGGGAATCTAACCAAGGCAGGTCATTTGACAAATAATCAAGCTAGTTAGTAGTAGAGCTAGAGTTAGAACCCAGGTCTTCTGGGTTTAGATCATGACCTTTAGTCTTACCATATATAGAGTAATACACTTGAAACAATGATAACACAATGTCAAACAGTATATACTTGGATATTAACAGTGCAGCACCAACTCTGCCATGCTTGTCTCTGAAATCTGGTATTACAAGGTACAGACCTGACTGTATACGGTTTCAAGCCTGAGGGGAAGGAAGTCACTGTCACCACTTTACAGGTGAGGAATTTGAGGCACAGCAAGGTTAAGTAATATGCTGAAAGTCACACAGCTTGTAAGAGGAAGTGGTAGTATACCTTGTAGAGGGGGACCTGAGTCAAAATTCTCTACCTCTGTGATCTACACTGCTCTAGGTCACAATGGCAAGTGTTTATTGGAGCAGGAAGGATGTTCTGTGTGGTAGTCACCATCCAGGTGCCCTAGGAATGAATGAAGCCAACATTTCTACAAAGACACATGCCATAGATCAGGGGTCAGCAAACTATGGTTTGTGAGCCACATGTGGATCTTTGGGTATAGTCCTTCTCAAAAGTTTGCCGACCCCTGGAAAAGCCAATCCTGTCCCTCAAAACAATTTAAAATTTATTCCACAGCAATAAACATATTATTACATAATCACCAGTGTGTGAATAATATAGTTTAACATTTTTTTTTAATTTTTTTTTTAGGGCAGTGTCACTGGCCCTCATATGTAGGACCGAACCGGGGCCACTGACTTCCCAGGCCAGCGCTTAACATCCGTGCCACTCGGCCGGCCCTAGTTTAACATTTTTATAAATGAAACTATGATAGTTTTATTTTCATTTTCAATTTTACTTCAGAGCCACATGTACATACCCAAAGAGCCACATGTGGCTTGTGAGCCGCAGTTTGCCAACCCCTGCCATAGATAATTGCAGATGATAAGAAATGGAATGTTGGGGGCTGGCCAAGTGGCTCAGTTGGTTAAGAGCGCAAGCTCTGACCAAAGGGTCACCGGTTCAATTCCCACATGGGCCAGTGAGCTGCGCTCAAGCTGAGCTGTTGCTGAGCTGCCAATAGGTGGCAGGATGGCTCAGCTGGTAAGAGCACGTGCTCCTAACAACAAGATTGCCAGTTCGACTCCTGTGTGAGATGGTGGGCTACACCCAACCGCAACTAAGATTGAACACTGCACCTTGAGCTGAGTGGCCGTGAGCTGTGACGACCAGCCTGATGGTGACTGGACTTGGAGGTGAGCTAGCTGTGCCCTCCACAACTAAGACTGAAGGACAACAACTTGGCTATTCCCCTCCCTCAATTCCCCAATAAAATCTTTAAAAAAAAACGGAATGTCCTACACCCAGTGACCTGTCACTTTGTAAATATAAATACGTAGCCATCAAATTAAATGGTATTTATTATGCAAAACTCTTTGGTTTCAACCTGCCTGTGAGTTGTAACAGCAGGCCTCCAGCTTCCTTTTGTTTTCAATCCTTGTCATTAGTGGTACTTGTTGAACCCTAATGAGAAGGGCTTCCAAGTGGCAAACAATTATGAAATCCACCAAATGATTTTTCAGGAGAATCTTAGCATTCAAAGGTTGTTTATACATAACATCAGCACCTCAGCACTTAAAGGGATGCAGGACTGCTGCTCATGCACCCAGGGATCCAGGGCTGCAGAGCAGCCTCTCCCAGGCAGAACCAAACCAGCAGCCATTCCTGCAGGAAGAAAAGAGTACAAGGATTTGGTGCAACAAGTCTATCAACTCTGAGGATCCCTCTTTGTCAACAAAGGGATAATCCTAGAGACTTCATGAAGGCACACGTTAAAGGACTTCAATGGAAATCGTAGGCTGTAAGAGCTGTGAGACAGTGAGCTAATCTCATTTAAGAAATGAGTTTCTAGCTAGAGCCATTCAACTGCTCTGTTATTCTATTTTTGACTATTATTTAGCTTTCATGTAACTTATATAATTTACAGACCCAAACATTAGTTGTTAGTTCACATAATATAAAATCAAATGATGAAATTTGCTTTTCATTTTATTTATTGGAATTTTCACCCAATTCTAATGGCTTCAAATGAGCTATTATAAATGCCTTTGAGCAAAAGATTTTTAGTAACCTCGTGCCCTCCTATATTAGCCAAGGTTCTCCAGAAACAGAACCAGTTAAGATAGATATAGATATCCATATCTGTAGCTATATCTATCTATGAAGTGATAGGTTGGCTGGTAAAGGAATTTGCACAGTCACGCAAGTTAAGAAAGTCTATTATTTTAAAAGAGAGTCTATTGGGCTGAGCGAAGATGGCTACATCCCCGGCTGTACATCTAAAGGAGATTTGCAGGTGAGGAGGGTTACATAGGGGTGATAATGACAGGGTAGCAGTGTTTGAACAGAAAATGCTGACTGCCTATAAGTCGGTAGCTGTTTTGGGGCATTTTCTGTTATCGCAAGTGTGGCTCTGTCTGGAGGTGCAGGCCAACAGACATTTTGTTGTTTTCTTGCAGACATGGCTCTGTCTGTAAGTCAAGGTTTCTGAGACCTAACATTCAGAGACCTAACATTAAGTCAAGGTCTCTAACACTCAGAGGCCTAACATGAAGGCCTGACAATTAAGTTCACAAACTCGTCCTAGAAAAAGTGCTACATACCTCATTGCTGAATATCCCTACAGTCACCTTTGAAGTACTCCCTTTGGGGAAGCTATGCTCCAATGCCAGGGCCTAGTCTACCCTTCAAAGCAATTTTGGAACTCATTCTGGAATGGCCATCAGAGCTGTCATCGTATTACCCTTCATGTCCTGAAAGTCATCAAAATGTCTTCCTTTCAATATTCCCTTCATCTTCGTGTAAAGAAAGAAGTCATTGGGGACCAGATCAGGTGAGTAAGGAGGGTATTCCAATACAGTTATTTGTTTACTGGCTAAAAAGTCCCTCACAGACAGTGCCGTGTGAGTTGGTGCATTGTTGTGATGCAAGAGTCATGAATTGTTGGAGAAAAGTTCAGGTTGTTTTCATCTGATTTTGCCACACAACCTTTTCAGCACTTGCAAATAGTAAACTTTGTTAACTGTTTGTCCAGTTTGTACAAATTCCTAATGAATAATCTCTCTGATATAAAAAATGGTTAGTAACACCATTTTGACTCTTGATTTGGACTGACAGAACTTTTTCGGTGGTGGAGAATTGGCCGACTTTCATTGTCCACTTTGATTCTTTGTTTCAAGGTCATATTGGTACATCCATGTTTCATCACCGGTGATAACACAGCCCAAAACATTGTCTTGCCTCTCCAAAAGGTCTTGGCAAACTTCAACTCTCGTTTGCTTTTGTTCATTGGTGAGCTCCTTCGGGACCATTTTTGCAAACACCTTTCTCATGCCAAGATTTTCAGTTAAAAATTTCCCAACTGTTTCTCTATCGATGTTTACTTGGTCTGCTATGTTTCTCACTATTTTGAACCACAATTTCACAAATTTTTTGCAATGTTTTCGTCAGTTATGCTCGTTATTGGCCACTCTGAGATCCTTTCATCAGTGACAGGTTCTCTCCCCTCAGAAAAATGTTTAATCCATTTGTACGCTGCCATTTTCTTCATGGCATTATCCCCATAAACTTGGACTAATATGTCCCGGATTTCATTTCCACTCTTGCCAAGTTTAACAAGAAATTTTTTTTTTTTTTTTAGCTGAGCCATCCTGCCACCTGTTGGCAGCTCAATGGCAACTCAGCTTGGGCTGGCCTCGAAATGCCATTGCTCAGAGCTCAGCTCACAGTCTTGAGCGAGCTCTTAACCGACTGAGCCACTCGGCCGGCCCCTAACAAGAAATTTAATGTTTGCTCATTGTTCAAGCTCAGATATCTTAGCACCGTCATATGTCAACACAAATCTGTGAGACATTGCTATACCAAGGTTATGAAACCTTACCAAACTGTTTGTACAGTGCTGCATGTAAGTGTATGGTGGCTAGTTCGCAAACTTAATTGTCAGGTCATGTATAGCTACATATTTGGAGAAAGCAAGAGAGATTGATTTTAAGGAATTGGCTTATTTAACTGTAGGGGTTTGGAAGTCCAAAGCCCATAGGGAAGGGCTACAGGCTGGACATTTCCACAGGAGTTGATGTTGCAGTCTTGAGTCTGAAGGCAGCCTGGAGGCAAAATTCCATCTTCTTTTGGGGACCTTAGTATTTTATCTAAAATGCCTTCAACTGATTGAATGAAGCCCACCACATTATGGAGGGCAATCTGTTTCAAAGTCTACTGATTTAAATGTTAATCACATCTAAAAAAATACCTTCACAGCAATATCTAGATTAGTATCCACCAAACAACTGGGCACCATGGTCTAGCCAAGTTGACACATAAAATTAACCATCACATCTCCCCTTTTGATCACTATCACATCTCACCAGGTATGGCATCTTACCTTTTATTCCTTCCTTTTCACTTTCCAGTGACTTACGATTTCCCCCTCTCCCACACCATGCTTATCCATCTTTACCTCTATCTTTATATCTAGATCTGCACTGTTCAACACTGTAGCCACTAGATACATGTGTCCTTGAAATTAAAAATTTTCATTACTTAAAATTAAATGAAATTAAAAATTCAATTCCTCAGTTGCACTAGCCACATTCAATTGCTCAATAGCTACATATGGCTAGAGGCCACCATATTGGACTGCATAGAATAAAACATTTCCATCTAGGCTGAAAGTCCCATTGGACAGAGCTGCTCTAGATGATTCTTCAGTGCAGTTTTGCTTTCACTGTCTAGGCCTCTCTGCTTAGATACTAACTCTTAATTTCAGAGTCCCAGGTTTCCAGTCTCTTTAACTATCTGGAGAGTCACATAAATCCTCAATTAGAATGTTGTGGAAAGATAATTTGATGTGTTTGTATTATTGTTGCATACAATGTTTGTGTATTAGTCAGGATAAGTAATGCCAGCTGCTGAAGCAAACAACCCAGAAATATCAGTAACTTAACACAATAAATATTTATTTCTTGCCAAAGACACAGTCCTGTGCTCTTTCAGTCATCCACTCTTCTTCCAGGGCCTTGGAGGTCTCCATTGGATCCTCTGCATCTAGCTGGCCAACTAATGAAAACTGGAGAAGATCAGGCAAAATGTTTTGGGGCCAGGCCTGTAAGTGGCTATATCACTTCTGCTCATATTTCACTGGCCATATGGGGTCATATCAATCCATCTATCTGCTAGAAAAGATGAGAAATGTAGTCTTTCTGAGTGCCAAGGAAGAAAATCACGCAGTGTATATTTTACACATCTCATAGAAGGAAAATAAAAAATATCAGTAGTTGTCAAATGATGAAGTTCAAGATCATATAGAATGGAGGATAAGAAAGGATGTACTTTGGAATTGAAACAGGCCTGTTTGCAAATTCTAGCACTTTTCTTGAGAATGTGATTGATCTTAGGCCAGTTGCTTGGACTTGTGTGCCCTCGAAAGACTGTCATGGGGTTTAAATGAGGCAATAAATGCTTACACCAGTGTGCATGCTCAATGACAAACGGGCTTACATACACACATACATGTGACATCACAGCCTTTACCCCTACCTTTGACTTTTGAGTCATTGCTACTTACAAAATAAATTTTCTAATAGCATAGGATGCAATGTAATGAAGTATTTTCCCATTCATGTCTGTTAAGGGTTGAATTTTGTCCCCAATTCATTCGTGAAAATCCCAACTCCCAGCACCTCAGAATGTGAACTTATTTGGCAATAGGGTCATTGCAGATGTAATTAGTTAAGTGAGGTCATATTGGAGGAAGGTGGGCTCCCTAATCCAATATGGCTGGTGTCCTTATAAACAGAGATTTTAGAGGCACACATGCACACAGGGAGAATGCCATATGAAGATGAAGGCAGAGATCAGAGTGACATGTCTACAAGCCAAGGAAGGTCAAAGATTGCCCGCAAACCACCAGAAAGTAGGGGAGAGGCATGGAACAGTTTCTCCCTCATAGCCCTCAGAAGGAACCAACCCCACCAACACCTTGACCTCAAGACTTCTGGCCCCCAGAACTATGACACTATAAATTTCTGTTGTTTAAGCACCCAGTTTGTGGTACTTCATTATGGCAACCCTAGCAAACTAATACAATATCCAAGTATTTATTGACTCAAATATATAAGATTTAATTTAAAAATTGCATGATATTTACATTTTAAAATGTAAAAGTCTAATTTCAACATATTTCCCAAACCAATTTTCCTTTAATTGATTCAATTTTGAGCTACAAAAACAGCAGTTTCATGTGGTTCACCCTAAACATCCATGACTCCTGGGCTTTCCTTGCTGTTAGTTTAATGGGACTATTAGAGACCCATCTTTTGAGCTAGACTCATTAATGCTACATAGATTACCAGTCATGTGACCTTGGCCCTTACCTGTCCTAAACCTTATTCCTCTACCAGAAAATAAGGGTGTGAGGCTAGATTCTTTCTAACTTCTAGCTAAGACATTCTGTGGCTTACAGGAAGCTTTGGCAATCTAGGCAGACTTGATGGCCCATAGTTCAGGTAAGCTAAAAGCCAAGCTGCTTACAGAAATCAGCTCTGGTAATATAAAGGGATTTAAGAACAATATTAAAAGAGAGTGCTCCAGCAAATTAAATATTCAAAGAATTTCACTGAATTTATTGAAGTCGGTCACCATTTAAAATACATAATTTTAGCATAAATATTCTAGAAATATTCATTTAATTTGCTATGAGTTATTGTTAATAAAGGGGGTCCTGTATCTAGATTTGTCACATGTCATTAATAAATCAACCATAGAATGAAAATTATAATTATTTTGAATTATCTATTTACTGTTTAATTGTATTTAATTTTAGACTGTCCTAAAATGACCTAATAAAAATTTGGGATGCTAGATAACTAACTGCCTCATCTACTTTGTGTATTTACTGAAAATAATTAGTTATATTAATTGTTTGGGGGATTTTTTTCCCTCTAAAAACTAACTTGGTGAGGATGGACCTAAAAAAATATTCTAAAAACATGCTTTATTATTATTTTTTTTTGCCAGGGTTGTAGTACAATGTTGTTTGCACTAAAATCAATAAGATAAACCTTTGTACACTACCATGGGATCAATTTGGTATAATGATTTAATATAATAACTAAATAAAAGTAAAATCAATAGATGTAGATCTGGGCAAGAGGGTCCTTGCCCTGGCTTCTATATATTACAAAGCCTGTTCTGGCCCTTGTCTGGCCATGCCAATTCATACAACGTAAAGAGGCTCCAGGGCAAAGGGAGATGCCTGACTGGAGCGCTCTCTCTCTCTCTCTCTCTCTCTGTCACACACACACACACACACACACACACACACACACACACACACACCCCTTCTAGAACATATTCCAGGTATCCACCACCCTGATATTCCCTGCTAAAAGGGACCCAAGCTCCAAGCTCCTTTCCAAGCCCTTTAAAGACCTCTTTCCTGGGTCCCTCCTGAAAGCATGACTATCACTGGTGTGCATGCCCTTGGGCCTGAGGAGTGGCCAAGGGGAGGCTGAGGTGGGGATGAGGACTGAGCTGAGACTTGTGGACTGGGATGGGGGTGAGGTGGAAAGACACACACATCACTGCCTGTGTGTGATGCAGCTCAAAGTGCAGGACTGAGCTGGGGGTGACAAATAAGGGGGTGGGTTGGGGAAGGGGTCAGAGAACTAAACCTCCCAATCACTTTTTAGGTTCTTACGAAGGCACATTGGTCAAGGTAGGAGGAAAGATACTTTACCTACAATTTGTCATCTTGATTTATATTTTTTAAATATTTCAACAGATGGTATGAGTACCTTTCATACTCCATTCATACTCTTGCCCTGGACCTGACAAATGTGAAGGAATGGCTGAGTAATATCATAGTTTTATATTGTCGCCGTATAAGTGGTCCATCTCTCTCGCTAATGATCAATTTACTAGTTTAAGTCATACCTTACATATAAGTAGGTGATATCAATGACTGAAAAAAGAAACCAAAAGAAATGAAGAATAACACACTAAAGAAACTGTATAGTTTCTTTGTTTTGCCCTGTGTGTTTTAAAATATTGCATTTTCTTTGGGACGCTTTTCCTGAAAGTTCCTGATGGTGATGATGATGATAAAAATTGATGCTTCCTATGTGCTAGCCCTGTTCTAAACACTTACATACATTACTGAATGTAATCATTTTAACAGAGGCATAGATGGGTCTTGCAGTAACATCCTCCCATTTTACATATCAGGGTCTCTAGGCTTCAAGAGGGTGACTTATACGTGGGTGGTCCCACAGCTGGGCAGTGGAAGAGGGGATTTGAGCCCCGGAAACCTGGCTTCAGAATCCCTACTGAAGAATGCTACAGGGCATTTGTCCACTGAGGGTGTCTACACAAACAAATATGTGCTTTGCAAACAACTTGTTAGCAAGTTTCCCCTCTTCACCAACTGGTAATGTGACCACATCCATCAAGGACATCCTTAGGGTCAGCACGGATTTTCAAGTAAGGGGTTATTCTACTGTCAGGGCTGAGCACTGTTGTTTAGTAGTTGGGGTTTTGTCTTTTTTTGTGGTGTTTTGTTTTGCTTGAGGGATAACAAGCTTAGCACAGTGCTTGTCACTCCGCAAATCCTTGGAAGAAGGGAGGGAGAGGTGGTGGGAGGAAAGAGAGAATTCACCTTGTAAAATTAACGCAGTTTGAAGCCAAAGACAAAAACGATCACGTGAACTGCTCCCGCGTAGCTCCCATCCCCTGAGGGGCGGGAATCAGAGGTCGACTTCTCACCTGACCCTCAGAGAAGGGCCCGGGATGAGGGCCAGGGTCTTTCCCGTGAGAACTGAGAAGGGTTAGAGGGAGGAAGATGCCTGTCTCCGCCCGGAGGCTGCCGGCCACATCCCCAGCTGCAGCCGCGGGCCCAGGCCCCATCCCAGGACGCCCCGCCTCCTCCCCGCCCCTTCACACCGCCCCGCCCCTCAACGAGCGCCTGCGCTCCTCCCCCGCCCCGCCCCCTATCAGGCCTCCGCCCCGCCCCTGGTACGGCGCCCGGGCGCCGGGTTTACCCGCGGTGAATTGTGGGGTGGTCACCTCGGCCTAGTCGGTCGCCCTGCAGACCCGAGGAGGTGCTGAGCAAGCGCGGCAGCGGCGGCGGCATGCGCCGGGCCTCCGCACGGTCTGCGCCCCTGGCGAGCCCGGACTACTACGAGAAGCTAGGCAGCCTCCAGCATGGGCTGCGGGACAGGTACGGCCAATCGGAGCAGGGGGTGGGAATCGGCGCGCCCCGAGGCTCAGCCGGTGCCCTACCCCCAGTTCCTCCCCAGGCCCCGGCCCCGGTTTCCTCTGGGCCCAGGTCCGCCCGCGGCGCCCCCCAAGCGGGGCTCAAAGTTTACCAGAGATACCCACCTTACCGGAGGTCTCCCGCTGAAAAATGTGGCCGCGCCCCTGAATTTGCCCAGAAATGAGAGTGAAAGGTCCCTGCCTGTCCTCAGCCAAGCCTTGTGAATGTCTCCAGTTCCCATCTACGCGCTTCCTCCCCAGTCTCTTTTCAAGTTGTCATCCCATCCTGACAGCTGCAATGCAGCAATGACAGGTCCAGTCGCGCGCGTCAGGTATATGCCCTGTTTAATTACAGGAGAATTTGGGGTCAGATTTCCAGCAAAAGAATGAAATTTCCAGTGAGGGAAGTCTAGCTTCCAGAGGGTTCATGATACCTTGTTTAATAACTTAAGATTAAGACTTGAAAGATGAGAACTACTGAAAACAGCTAGATCTAGGAGCATGTGAAGAGAGAAAATTATAAAGTAATTTACTATAAATAACCATATAAAAGATAAGATGTTGAAACTATTTAGCTGCTGAATGAATTGAAATTAGACATCTCATTAGTTGACAAGAAAGGAAATGGATTTTTGGATTTCTTGATAAACAAAACGTTTAATGAGTCTTAAAAAGTTACAAAATCATTTTAGTGAAGAGAGCTGTGTGTGACAATTCTAAAATGACAATTACATGTAAGGAAAGGCAGAAGTAAGTGATTTTGAAAGGAATTATATTCATTTTATGCTAGCTTTAATTCTTGTCAAATATTTATAGAGCATCTACACTAGGCTTCCTTAATTGTCCTAACCATATTGTACCTCTTAAGCTTTTTCTACATCTTATTTTCTTTCTGACATACTACTACTCACCCACCCCAGTGACCTCTTCACCTCCAGCTTTTTTTTTTTTTTAAAGATTTTATTGGGGATTTGGGGGAGGGGAACAATGTTGGGGAATCGGGGAAGGGGAACAGACAAGTTGCTGTCTTTTTGTTCTTCAATCCAGTTGCGGAGGACATTGCTTCACTGGCCCATGTTGGTATCATCATTGTACTCTTCCCGGATGAGGCAGATCGGTCACCGGCCTCTGGATGGTTGCTCACCGTGGCTCTTGGCAGCGCATGCTGGAGGCTGGCTGCCGGCCACTCACGCTGGCTGCCGGCCACTCACGGTAGCCTGTGGCAGCCCACTGCAGCAGGGGCTGCAGCCTACACCGTCGCCTGGGCTCACACAGCACAGCTCCAGGTGGAGGTGTTGTTAGCTGTAGAGGGCAGTGTCACTGGCCCTCATATGTGGGATCTGAACCGGGGCTGCTGGCGTCCCAAACCAGCTCTTAACCAATGCGCCACTCGGCCGACCCCTCACCTCCAGCTTTTAAAAGTCACTTTCTGCAATTCATTCTCTGCACCAAGTATTGTTCAACCCATTCCCTAACTTATACAACCTCAGAGTTCTTACAGCCCTCTAGATAATGGTTTAAGTCACTTGCTCCCTGCCTAGACTGAGAATTCCTGGAGGAAAGGAACCATAGCTAGCTGGATCGTTAGCTACTGATAGAACACCTGATGTGGAGGAGGGGCTTGATAAATGTTTGTTGAATGACGAAGTAATCCCAAAGCCAACCAGCTAATGTCTAGGAGTTTTGAATGTCTTGTATAGACATTGTCACTAAATAAATGTAGCTATGTATTGCCACTAAATAATGACCATTTTCCAGTCAACCAGGAAAAGTGGACAGTGTGATATTTCAAAGATGGTATTAAATGTCTGCACATACCTGATAATTACAGAGAGAAGACATTGTTCTGTACATCAGCACACTTAAAGTGCTTTTCGACTCTTCTGTTAGAAGAGTAGCTTTGTTGCTTTTAGATATTTTTATCTCTTAGCCCAAGTTCTAATTTTAAAATGTTACTGGGTCAAATGGCATTCTTTTTGAACTAAGTTAATTGTTAGTTATTATTTCTTCCTGTGCTAGAACACTTGGCTGTTTATAGTCCTTATGTATATAATTGGGTAATTATTGCTCACTTTATTTTTAACACTTAGTGCTTTAACTGTTAAGCAAGGTGAGGCTGTTGGAATTATATAAGAAATTTGAGTCAAATTGTGTAGTCTATACATGGGTCTTCATTTGGAAGTTTGTTTTATTTTTATGTCAGTGAAAATCTGTTGCTATGTATATTCATTTTTTCATTTTAAAAGTCTATAACTCTGTAATTAATAAATAAAGAGACAAATAACTTTGGATATAGAGAAAACTACAATAGAAATGTGGTGGGCCGGCTGAGTGGCACGATGGTTAAGAGCTGGCTTGTGAAGCCAAAGGCCCCGGTTCGGTCCCACATGTGAGGGCCAGTGACACTGCCCTCAAAAAAAAAAAAAATGTGAAGGGACTGGGGGATGGAGAAAATATAAGGGAGAACACAGATCTTTTGGGTCAGCCGAGTGGCACGGTGGTTGAGCGCTGGCTTAGGAAGCCAGCGGCCCCGGTTTGGGTCCCACATATGAGGTCCAGTGATACTGCCCTCAAAAAAAGAAAAAAAAAAGAAAAAAAGAAATATGGAAACCTGGTCTAGTCCATGGAGAGTTGTGTGACTTTGAGCACATCATTCAGCTTCTCTGAACCTTGGTTCTTCACCAGAAATGAAGGGCCTTGACTAATATGTAAAGTAAGGCCACACATTACTTTTTTTTCTCATAGAGTAATGAACCTCAGAATAAAAAAGTAGAAAGATGTGGTTTTGCAGAGCAAAATGAATATCATTGTTTCCTATTTGAATGTTTGGATGAATCTCCCTCCCCTTTTTTTAACCAATTCCAGTGACTGCAAGGACCATTGTCTCTTAAAACTTCAGAGTAATTTTAAAGGCTGCAACTTAGGGTATTTCTGCTTTTTCAGAAATTTGCTGGGAGGAAGAGATTTAAAAAACCAACCAACCAACCAACAAACAAACTTGCTCTTTCTTGGCTTTCGTTGAGGTGGTTCATTGTACTGTTAGCTGGTCTAATAACTGGGCCCTTCCATTGTAACTGGTGTATTTCCAGCCCAAATTGTCTTAGCTGTAGTCACATAATTTTATATTCTGAATTTTTTCCTTTTTATATATGGTATTATCTCTGCACTGTAGTAAAAGTCAATCATTGAATCTGAAAGAGCCTGGTGAAGTGACTTGTTACAGAGTATATAGTGCTGTAAGCATGACAGAAACATGTAAGTAGAATTGACTGTTACAATTACATAAAAACATTCCCTTAAAAGACCCATTAACCAGACCCAGTTTTTTAAATGCCAATATTGATTCAGGGTGAGATATCATATTAGTTCAGAAATTGACACTGAGATATTTGCTGAGTAAAGCTGAAGATGATATTGAGACAAAAGCAGAATAACAAGTGACTTAAAAGAGAAAACTACACCACATGGCTACTCTGTACGGATGGCCCAGTTGTGTAAAACTTAAAAAGGTTTGTGGGTGGGGGTATGCAGGTGACTGAAACCTTCGACTATGGGTATATATCCCATGACTGGGTGTTTCAAAGATTTTGAAACAGAGATTTAACATGTAGGAATTGCAAGAGGATCCTCCCCAAAAGTCTTTCTCTGGCTTTTTATTGGAGTAAATATATGGTTTCAGGTTTTAAATTTAAAGCATGTATGAAAGATAGCATTCAGAGATACTGCAGTGTGGATGACAAGGATAGAAAATGGTCCTGGGATGAAGAGTTAACGAGATTAGAATCATTTTGCCTGGACTGGTAGGCCAAGAGGTGTTTGATTGTGTTTTTTCCATGTACGAAGTGTCACGATACAGAGGTATGATCAGCAGATGTATGTACCTGTGGAAGCTAGAGCAGGAACAAAGGAGTTTAACATTCATTATTGAAAAGAACTTGCTGCTTGGGAGCAGATGGAATCCCGGACAGTGGTTCTTTTTTATTGGAAGTCATAGGTGAATTTTTAAAGTTATTTTCAAATAAATTCAAGTTTACAGAAAAATTGCAAATATAGGACAAAGACTGGCAATATGTCCCTCACCCAGGTTCTTCAACTCTTAACAGTTTATTATGTTTTCTTTTTCTCTATCTACCTATATAAAGTCATTAGCCTTTTCTGAACCATTTGAGAACTGCGATGTGATGCCCCCTCACTCTTAAAAACTTTACTGTCTATTTCCAAAAAACAAGGATGCTCTCGTATATGATCACCATATAACCCTCCCAGCCAGGAAATTAATATACCCATCTACATGTTAATATACCCAACATTAATATACCAGTCTACAGACCCCAGTCAAATTTCACCAAGTGCCCATTTCACCAGCTATCTTAACACTTTCTTTTTTTCTTTTCTGGTCCAGAATCCCATCTTGAACCTATGTTGCATGTGGTTGACATGTCTCTGTAGTCTCTCCCAGTCTGAAACTCTTCCTTGGTCTTTCCCTATCTTTCATGTTCCTGACAGTTTCATAGAAAACAACTTTTATTCCAGAAAGTGATCCTCAAGCTGGGTCCATCTGATGTTTCCTCATGACCAGACTCTGGTCATACTTTCTTAGCAGGAATACTGCAGAAGTGAAGCATGACATCGGAGGCACAAAGTCATAGATACATTTCAGGGTCTTTCTGCTCTCATAATTTAATGACAAATGGCTCACACTGTCCAGTCTTTCATTCTTCATGAAATAAGTATTCTATAGATCACTGAACCTTAGGGAAAAAGTGACACAAAATTTTCCAACATGGAAGCAATTATTGGGTTGTCAGAAAAGTCATGATCCATGTTTGCGACAGAAGGCACTAGTTCATTTTTGGAAGTACCAGAGTCATTTGCATCTATGTTCTTGCTATGTCATTTGACAGTTGACAGTTCTAGCTTCATTAAAAAAAAATAGAGAGTGATTTGGTTGAGTTTTGGAGATTTGACAGCAAGTTGAAGATGGAAGACCAAACTGTGCATTTTTGCCATATTTTACTGTTTTACTTCCATAAAGGGAAGAATGCGTGTCAAGCTTGTAAAAAATTGCATAGTTTATGGTGACAGTGCTGTACAAGAATGTGTAGTGCCAACAATGGTTCATGAAATTCTGTGCTGGTGATTTTGCTCTCAATGATGCTCCTTGGTCAGGGAGGTCCACCTAGGTTGATGACAACAAAATAAAGGCATTGGTCAAGTCAAACCCACTTTACATGAAATGAGAGATTGCAGAAACATTGAACATCCATCATTCAAGCATTCATGACCACCTGAAGAAGCTGGGATATGTAAGCAAGCTTGATATTTGGGTTCCGCATGAACTCAAAGAAGTTGCTTTGATGGTGTATATAAACATCTGCAATATGCTCATTAAACGTGAGGAAAACGATCCTTTTTTTTTTTTTAAGATTTTATTGGGGAATTGGGGGAGGGAAACAGACAAGTTGCTGTCTTTTTGTTCTTCAGTCTAGTTGCGGAGGACGTTGCTTCACTGGCCCATGTTGGTATGTCATTGTACTCTTCCTGGATGAGGCAGATCGGTTGCCGGCCTCTGGATGGTCACTCACCGCAGCTATTGGCAGCTCACGCTGGCTGCCAGCCAACTCACTGTAGCCCATGGCAGCCCACTGCAGCAGGGGCTGCAACCCACACTGTTGCCAGGGCTCGCACAGCCCAGCTCCAGGTGGAGCTGTTGTTAGCTGTAGAAGGCAGTGTCACTGGCCCTCATATGTGGGATCTGAACCGGGGCCGCTGGCGTCCCCAAACCAGCTCTTAACCACTGAGCCACTCTGCCGGCCCGAAAACGATCCTTTTTTGAAGTGAATGATAACTGGTGATGAGAAGTGGATTGTTTACAACAATGTGGTGTGCAAATGGCCCCAACGTGATGATTTGCCTCAAATGACATCAAAAGCAGACATTCATCAGAGGAAGGTTATGCTCTCAGTGTGGTGGGATTTTAAAAGTGTTGTGTTTTTCAAGCTCCTACCAAGGAACCAAACAACCAATTCGAATGTGTACTTTTGGCAATTGGACAGTTTGAACGAATCCATCATCCAGAAATGTCCAGAGCTTGTTAATTGTAAAGGAGTTGCGTTCCATTGAGACAACACGAGGCCACACACGAGTTTGATCACCTGTCAAAAATTACTGGAGCTTGGATAGGATGTGTGGCCACACCCACCGCACTCACCTGGCCTTGCGCTGTCAGACTTCCACTTGTCTCGCTGTCTTCAAAACTCCTTGCATGTATAATGTTCAATTCAGATGAGGCTGTAGGGCCAGCCGAGTGGCGTGGTGGTTAAGCGCTGGTTTCAGAAGCCAGCGCCCCCGTTCAGTCCCACATATGAGGACCAGTGACACTGCCCTCAAAAAAAAAAAAAATAATCTCCAGATGAGGCTGTAAATCAACATGTTGTTCAGTTTTTTGCAAATAAAGACAGGTCCTTCTATGAACGAGGAATTATGAAGCTCACTGAAAGATGGCAAAAGGTTATCAAACAAAACGAGCAATATATCATTGATTGATCTTTGTTCTTTATATAAATAAATGACCTTTGAAAAACAGAGACAAAATATGTCATGACTTTTTCGACAATCCAATATATGAGATGTGAAAAAAAAATACAGTGAATATTTAAATAAAAAAATTAATACAGTAAAAGATACATTGCTATTAATGCCCCTCAGAGTACTGCCCCTCACTTTGAACCTGCTTATCCCATCGTTCTTGCCATTTTCTGAAGCAGTTCTGGAAGTCCTCTTTCATGAGCGTCTTCCGTTGCGCTGTCATGGTTGCCTCGACATCCTGAATCGATTAAAAATGTTTACCTTTCGTGGTCATTTTGACTTTGGGGAAGAGCTAGAAGTTGTCTGGTGCTAGATCCGGTGAATAAGGTGGATGAGGATACACTGTAATGTTTTTTATTTGACAGAAATTTTGGTACCAGAAGTGATGTGTGCCATGGTGCTTTTTTGTTGTGATCACAAAACATGGTGAATGCTGCTGCCCAGTGCCATCCAACAGAAAGGCAGGGATCTTCAATACAGGAAGTGGCACATTGAACCTTAGTAATAGCATGTGACAATTTCAACTTGTTCGGTGCAGTCTGTTGGGTAGGCACTACGGTTGAAAGAAGGTGTGTTTTTAAGTGTGCCATAAATCATCCTCGATCATGACAATGCTCAGTGTCACACATCGCTTCTGGTGCATGGCAATTTCTGTCCAATAAAAACATTATGGGGCTTGCCGAGTGGCGCGTTGGTTAAGAACTGGCTTGGGATGCCAAGGGCCCCGGTTTGGATCCCACATATGCGGACCAGTGACACTGGCCCTCTACATCTAAGATGGTGAACAACAGCTCCACCTGAAGCTGAGCTGTGTGAGTCCCTGAGATGGTATAGCTGCAGCCCCTGCTCCAGTGGGCTGCCATAGGCTGCAGTGAGTGGCCGGCAGCCAGCGTGAGTGGCTGGCAGCCAGTGTGAGCTGCCAAAAGCCGTTGTTAGCGGCCATCCAGAGGCCGGCGACCAATCTGCCTCACCTGGGAAGAGCAAAATGATGATGCCAACATGGGCCAGTGAAGCACCATCCTCCACAACTACACTGAAGAACAAAAAGACAGCAACTTGTCTGTTCCCCTCTCCCAATTCCCCAATGCTGTTCCCCTCCCCCAATTCCCCAATCTTTAAAACAAAAACAAAAACAAAAAACATTATGCTGTGTTCTCATCCACCTTATTCACCGGATCTGGCACCCTGTGACTTCTGGCTTTTCCCCAAAATCAAAATGATTCAGGACATTGAGGCAGCCATGACTGCACAAGTAAATACATGAAAGGGGACTTCCAGAACTGCTTCAGAAAGTGGCAAGAATGATGCGATAAGTGTGTTCAAAGTGAGGGGGAGTATTCCGAGGGGAATTAATGGCAATGTGTCTTTTACTGTAATAATTAAAAAAAATTAAATATTCACCATATTTTATGATCACACATTGTAGCTCCAGGGAATAGCAGTTATTGACAAATCATGGTGCTGTTACAAAGTTATAAAAGAAATTCTCCCAAATTTGAAGTAACAGTATTAGGGGACCTGGTCTTCATTAAATGTCAGTGAGGCCAGATTTACTTTTTATTTTATTTTATTTTATTATTATTATTAGTTACAGATGTACAAAACAATGCAATAGTTATTTTTTTCACCCCTTACAAAGTGACTCCCCCTTCTCCTTCCCCCTCCCCTGCCCTCCCACACCCGATATCATACATATTTATTACAATTCCATTGATTCCATCCCTACACTATATTCCACATCCCATGACTATATATGTGTTAAATTATAGTTGACATGTAATATTATTCAGCGGCAGCTTCAGATGTACAGTGCAGTGGTAAGGCCACTACACCGTCCATGAAGTGGTCTCCCTGACAAGACATGAGTCCTTCTGATCACTTAAGAAAAATATTTACGATCTTATTGATTATATTCCCTAAACTGTCTCTTCTCTCTCTGCAGTAGTATTGTAGTTATCAGTTTATGTTGCCTTGTCCCTTCCCCTTCTCCCATCCCCATCCCATTTAGCTGAATAAATGAGCAATGTAAACAGAAATAGTCTTAGAGACACAAAGGAGGCCAGATTTACTTTTCAGAGACCTCTTCTTAACTCATCCACTAGGCTTTGCCCAGGCTTGTTTGGTAGGAAGCAGAGAAAGCCACCAACACTGCAAGATAAATTTGTGGAAGCAACATGTCCAGTCCTGGTAGAACCCCCATTGCTTAAGTCCCACCATCTCAGAGAAGTCTGGCCATATTATATTTTACATATTTATCTCATTCATTGTCCTGCCCCTTAGAATTTTAGCTGCCTGAGGACAGAGTTCTTGGTTGCCTTGTACACCATGTTAATCTGTAGGCCTAGAGCAGTGCCTGGCTCATCATGGCATTCAAGAAATACTTGCTGAATGAATCAGCCTGCTTCCCAGGCTTTTATTATTGCTTTTCCCCACTTTGAGAATCTTGTTCTTTTTATTTCATATTGGTGTCCTCTTTGCTTTTCAGACATCCTTGGTGACTGCCTAAGTATTCTTGTGTCTTGAATTTCAAACGCAGCTGGCATTTTCTGCTTCTTAGATCACAGAAGCATTCTCATAAAGGTGTGATTTCAAAGGAGATCATGTTATAAATCTGACATTAGTGTAATTACTCATAAAATATTTTCTTTCTGTACTTTAGTGAAAAGAAGAGATTGGAACTGGAAAAGAAACTTTATGAATATAATCAGTCTGATATATGCAGGTAAGATATGACAGTTATAACAATTTTTAAAGCAATTTGCATATGTTAATCAATAAAATTTTAACCCTAAATATGTTGTAAATACCATAGTTGCAGTACTTTTATCATTCTCTTATTTCTAATGTGTAATGGTTTCAAGTAAACTCTTCAATTTAATATCACTATCAAATGTAAGAATAAATTTGGTTAAAATTAGTATAAGATAAAAATTAATTTTAATTATTTGGTATTTGTGTTATTTGAGGAATGTAAGTTAAGTATCTTACCAATAAGATACATTATAGTTATTGTTATCTTTCTGGTCACAATTTAAACACATTAAGCCTATGTAGTGATTAAGGCAGAATTACTGTAGCTGATCTTCAACAAACTGTTGTAGGCAGGGCTGGCCAAGTGGTGCATTGGTTAAGAGCTGGCCTTGGATACCAGCGGCCCTGGTTTGGATCCCACATATGAGGGCCAGTGACACTGCTAAGATGGTGAACAACAGCTCTACCTGGAGCTGGGCTGCTGTGAGTCCCGGCCGCGGTGTAGGCTGCAGCCCTTGCTGCAGTGGGCTGCCATAAGCTACAATGAGTGACCAGCAGCCAGCATGGGTAGCCGGCAGCCAGAGTGAGCTGCCAATAGCCACCGTGAATGGTCGTCCAGAGGCCGGCGACCGATCTGCCTCACGCGGGAAGAGTGCAATGATAATACCAACATGGGCCAGTGAAGCAACATCCTCCACAACTAGACTGAAGAACCAAAAGACAGCAACTTGTCTGTTCCCCTCCTGCAATTCCTGTTGTAGGCAGAGTTACATGGTGTCTCATTTGTCCATGGATATATGACAATGACTATGAAAATTATAATGAATAGTAGATAATATACATGATATCCTTTTTAGGTTACTTACTTTAATATTAAGAGCAAATGTTTATGGATGAAAAAGATGAAGAGATTAAGAAATACAAATTGATAGTTACAAAATAGTCACATGGATGTGAAGTACAGCATAGGGAATATAGTCAATAATACTGCAAAAACTATGTATAGTGCCAAGTGGGTACTAGACTAATAAGGGTACTAGACTAATCACTGCATAAATTATAGAAATGTCTAACCACTATGCTGTACATCTGAAACTAATATAAAATAATATTAAATGTCAACTGTAATTGAAAAAAATAAATAATTTAAAAAAAGAGCAAACAATATTTTAAATTCTATTTTATGGAAACTGAACTTTACCCTTAAGACAAATGTGTGGTGTTACTTCCAGTATTATCTATATGAAAATTTTCTGGCTATGATATGGCTAAATTTGTGATTTATCCATATCATAATGTGAATGAAAAATGAGGATGACCTCACAGAAATGGCTGCCTGATGTGAGCCTCTTGAAATCTCCCCTGGAATTTACAATAAATTGAGCAACTATAATTCCACAAAGGACTCCCTGCACAGCAGACAGGCAAGACTAAGAGAAACGCAACTGAAATCATCTAAAGGTGGGCAAATTGAGCTAGCGGGAGAGTAGGAAAGGGGGACGAACAGGTGAGGGCCACAGTACACAGACCCAAATTCAGAGCTCCCTGCATTCCAGAGCTACAGCAGTCACAGTAGAGGGAAGAATTTGGACTGCTAGCGCTCCCCTTATGGCCCACAGTCCCACCTAAGGGATCAGCATATAACATGGCTGAACCCAACGTTCATGGCAGAGACCTCAGAGCAAAGACTGACGGAAGAATGGTGAAAATGGCGGTTTAAGCCCTCACTGCCAAACAGAGGATGGAGCATAGGCAAAGAGCCTAACTGCCCCCTCCACACCCTCCCAGAGCTTGCCCTACCCCAGCCTTCCCAGTCCTAGAAGCTGAACAGTAGCAGTGTCAGATCAAAAGAACAGAATATTTGCAGTTCTGAAAACTGTGACCCGCAGCCATGGACTCGCAGCCCAACTGGTGCTGGCAAAGGGGAGAGAGCCTTGTTGGCTGGGTGCAGGACGGGCTGTGCTGACAGTCGCTGCCATTGCTCAAAGCCACCTCTCAAAACCCACCCTGCCCCTGGCCCCACCTATCTGGACAGATCCCTGCAGGGGTAAACTGAGCCACTGAAAAACACAGGCCCTGAATCTGGTGCAGGAAGAGCTCTGGAACTTCAGAAGCTCTCCATATCCCCTCACAGAGGTGGTGCCCTGAGATCCAGGTGACCTGCTCACAGAGGAGAAGCCCACCTTCCAGGGAATCACCCCATTGTGTGAGAAGCCAGAACAGTGCAGAGAAAATATAACACTACAGCATGAGAGAATAAAAGAATGCAGTAGGAGAGAAAATAAGGCATTCTACCAACACCTACTGGAAAGAAAAAGAAAGACGTCTTCCTACCAACCTGTTGCAGATGTAGATACCTATGAAGAGAAATAATAATTCATTAATTGCCATGAATATCCAAGGTAACAAGGAAGCTCAGAAAGAAAATGAAAAGTCTCCAGAAAATGAACGTAAAGACATGGAAATATGTGACTTAAATTACAGAGAATTCAAGATTGCAGTTCTTATAAAACTCAACGAGATGTAAGAAAACACAGACAGGCAGTTTAATGAACTCAGAAACACAATCAAAGAACAAAATGAACATTTTACCAAAGAGATTGTAATTTTAAAAAAGAACCAAGCAGAATTTCTGGAAATTGATAACTCAATAAAAGAAATGAAGAATGAAATAACCAGCTTAGATAACAGAGCTGATCAGATGGAGGAAAGAATCAGGGACATTGAAGATAGAAATCTGGAAATGACACAGATGGAAGAAGAGACTTGAGAGTTAAATGAAATGAAAGAACTCTACAAGAACTTTCTGACTCCCATCAGAAAGAGCAATATAAGAATAAAGGGCATACCAGAAGGAAAAGAAAGGGATAAGGGAACAGAGAGTATATTCAAACAAATAGTCGATGAGAACTTCCCAAACCTGTGGAAAGAACTGGATCCTTGAATCCCAAGAAGCAAATAGAACACCTATTTACCTCAGTCCCACTAGGCCTTTTCCAAGGCACATTGTATTGAAGCTGCCCAAAATTAACAACAAAGAAAGAATCCTCAAGGCAGCCAGGGAAAAGAAGACGGTAACCTACAAAGGAAGCCCATTTATATTATCACATCAGATTTTTCAGCAGAAACTACAAGCCAGGAGGGAGTGGACTCAAACATTCAAACTATTGAAAGAGAGAAATTATGAACCAGAATAATATATCCAGTAAAGATATCCTTTAGACATGAAGAAGGAATAAAGACCTTTCCAGACATACAGAAGCTGAGGGAATTTTCTAACACACGACCAACACTACAAGAAATACTGACAGAGGCTATTCGACCTGAAACAAAAAAGCAAAAGAATACAAACCCGTGAGTAGCATTAGGAACAGACAGACAGAAGCAGGAAATGGCAATCCCTACACCAAATAAGACACTATTCACTGAAACATAACATACAGGGTAAAGAAGAAAAAAAAGAAACACTTAAAAAAAAGAGGAAAAAGACAACTTGCTACTTTAGCGCAGAAATCAACTCACAGCATAAACAGAGATAATTTGTGAAAACAAAAACATAAAATGGGAGAGAGTAAAGGTCTGAACTGCAAAAGGGAATGGAGAAAAGGAAGCATGCTGAAGAAAATAGAAAACTCTAAATATGAAACTTTCTTTTACATAAACTTAATGGTAACCACTCAAAAAAAATCCAGAACTGAAATATGTAACATAAAAAAAGAAGAAAGAGAGGGAAAAATCTTAGAGTATCACCAACTGAAATAACACACAGCAACAAAAAGGCAAAGAACAATGGAGAGACACTGTCCTACCAGAAAGCCAAAGATAGAAATCCTCATATATCAATAATTACCCTACATGTAAATGGACTGAATTCAATAAAAAGGCACAGAGGGGACGGCTGGTTGGCTTAGGTGGTTAGAGTGCAGGGCGCAGTGCTCATAACACCAAGGTTGCCGGGTTGATTCCCACATGGGCCACTGAGGTGTGCCCTCCACAGCAAGAGTGAAACAACTACTTGACTTGGAGCTGATGGAAAAACACACTGTTCCCTAATTTAAAAAACAAAAAATGCACATAGTAGCAGATTGGATCAAAAAAACTAAACCCATCCATATGCTGCCTCCAAGAGACACATTTCAGCTGCAAGGACAAATATAGACTCAAAGTGAAAGGGTGAAAATCGACACTCCAAGCAAATGGTATTCAGAGAAAAGCAGGTGTAGCTATACTGATACCAGGTGAAACTGACTTCAGGATAAAAAAGGCAACAAGAGACAAAGAGGGACATTTCATAATATAAAGGGGACTATACAACATGAATGCATAACAGTCATCAATATTTATGCCCACAATCAGGGAGCACTGAAATATACAAAGCAGCTACTAACAGAACTAAAGGGAGAAATTGACCAAAACACAGTTTTAGTAGGGGACCTAAATACATCATTGATAGCTATGGATACATCATCCAAAAGAAGATAAATAAAGAAATATCAGGCTTACATGACACGTTAGATGAAATGGACATAATTGACATTTATAGAGCACTTCATCCTAGAACATCAGACTATACATTCTTTTCTAATTTACGTGCAACATTCTCAAGGATAAACCTATATTGGGACATAAAACTAGCCTCAGCAAATTTAAGAAGATTGAAATTATACCAGGTATATTCTCTAATCACAAGGCTTTGAAATTGGATACTGACTGCAAAAAGAAAGCAGGAAAGACCACAAATATGTGGCAATTAAGCAAGATACTTTTAAAGAATGACCGGGTCAAAGAAGAAATAAGAGGAGAGATCAAAAGATACATAGAAACTAATGAGAATGAAAATACATCGTACGAAAATTTGTGGGATGCAGCAAAAGCAGTTTTAAGAGGGAAATTTATGGGCTGGCCGAGTGGCCGGTGGTTAAGAGCTGGCTTGGGATGCCAGCGGCCCTGGTTTGGATCCCACATATGAGGGCCAGTGACACTGTCCTCTACAGCTAGGATGGTGAAAAACAGCTCCATCCGGAGCTGGGCCGCTGTGAGTCCCCGGCAATGACATAGCTGTAGCCCCTGTTGCAGTGGGCTGCCATAGGCTACAGTGAGTGGCTGGCAACCAGCTTGAGTGGGTCACAGCCAGCATGAGCTGCCAAGAGCCGCCGTGCATGGCCATCCAGAGGCCGGTGACCGATCTGCCTCACCTGGGAAGAGCACTATGATAATACCAACATGGCCCAGTGAAGCAAAGTCCTCCACAACTAGACTGAATAAAAAAAAAAAGGACCGCAATTTGTCTGTTCCCCTTCCCCAACGCTGTTCCCTTTCCCCAATTCCCCAATAAAACCTTAAAAAATATATATATTCATCAAGACCAGGTGGGATTCATCCCAGGGGGCAAAAGGATTGTTCAACATACGCAAATCGATCAATGTGATACACCACATAAACAAAATAAAGGACAAAAATTATATGATTGTATCAATAGATACAGAAAAAGCATTTGACAAGATACAACATCCATTTATGATTAAAACACTTAATAAAATGGGTATAGGAGGAAAATACTTTAACATAGTAAAGGCCATATATGCTAATATAATTAATGGTGAAAAACTGAAGCCCTTTGCTCTACCTTCAGGAACATGACAGGGCTGTCACTATCACCTCTGTTTTTCAACATAGTATTAGAAGTCTAGCCAGAGCAATCAGGCATGAGAAAGGAATAGAAGGCATCCAAATAGGGAATGAAGAAGTTAAATTGTCACTTTCTGCAAGTGACATGATGCTATATATAGAAAACCTTAAAGACTACACAAAGCTATTAGAAACAATAAACAAATACATACAGTAAAGTTGCTGGCTACAAAATCAACATACAAAAGTCCATTGCATTCCTATATATTAACAATGAAACTTCAGAAAAAGAAATAAAAAACAATTGCTTTTGCAATTACAACAAAAAGAATAAAATACCTAGGAATCAACTTAACCAAGGATGTGAAAAACCTATGCACTGAAAACTATATGACATTTAAAAAAGAAACTGAAGAAGACACAAAGAAATGGAAAGATATTTTGTGTTCATAGATTGGAAGAATCACCATAGTTAAAATGGCCATATTACCCAAAGCAATATACAAAGTTAATGCAATCCCCATCAAAATGCCGATGGCATTTTTTTTTAAAGAAATAGAACAAAAAATCATCAGATTTGTATGGAACAACAAAAGACCCCAAATAGCCAAAGCAATCCTTTGGGGAAAAAACAATGCTGGAGGTATCACACTCCCTGACTTCAGCTTGTACTAAAGGGGCAAGAATAATCAAAAAAGTATGGTATTGGCAGAAAGACACACAGACCAATGGTATAGAATTTAGAACCAAGAAATAAACCCACATAAATATGGACAGATAATTTTTGACAAAGAAGCCAAAAACATACAATGGAGAAAAGATAGCCTGTTCAATAAATGGTGCTGGGAGAATTAGAAAGCTACATGCAAAAGAATGAAGCTAGACTGATTTGTCACCGTGTACCAAAATTAACTCAAAATGGATTAAAGACCTAAAAATAAGACCAGAAACAATAAACTGCATAGAAAAAAACATAGTACTAAACTTACAGATGTTGAGTTCAAAGAGCATTTTATTAATTTTACCCCAAAGGCAAGGGAAGTAAAAGCTAAAATAAATGAATGGGACTATATCAAACTAAAAAGCTTCTGCACAGCAAATAAAACAATTGACAAAATAAAGAGACAATCAACCGAATGGGAGAAGATTTTTGCGAACAACACCTCTGAGATGGGGCTAATATCCAAAATATATAAGAAACTCATACAACTCAACAACAAAAAAAGAAACAATCCAATTAAAAAATGGACAGAGGACCTGAATAGACATTTCTCCAATGAGGGACCTACACATGGCCAATAGAAATATGAAAAAATGCTCAACATCACTAATCATCAGAGAAATGCAAATAAAAACCACAATGAGATATATACCTCCATCAGTTAGAATGGCTCTCATCAACAAGACAAATAATAGCAAGTGTTGAAAAGGCTGTGGGGAACCCTCATACACTGTTGGTGGTAATGCAGATTGGTGTAGCTGATACGGAAGGCAGTGTGGAGGTTCCTCAAAAAATTAAAAATAGAATTACCATATGACTCAGCAATCCCTCTCTTGGGTATCTACCCAAAAAATCTGAAAGCATTTATCCATAAAGATATATGAGCTTCGATGTTCATTGCAGCTTTATTTACAGTGGCCAAGACATGGAAACAACTAGTGTCCTTTGATAAATGGTTGGATAAAGAATGTGTGGTGGGGTCGGCCGAGTGGCGCGGTGGTTAAGCGCTGGCTTGGGAAGCCAGCGGCCCCGGTTTGGTCCTACATATGAGGGCCAGTGACGCTGCCCTCAAAAAAAAAAAAAAAAAAAGAATGTGTGGTATAAGGGCTGGCCAAGTGGCTCAGTTGGTTAAGAGCTCGCTCAATAGTGCAAGCTCTGAGCAACAGGATCACTGGTTCAATTCCCGATCCCAGCTGAGTTGCTGCTGAGCTGCCAACAGGTGGCAGAATGGCTCAGCTAAAAAAAATAAAAAACCAACAGAATATGTGGTATATATACACAATGGAATACTATTCTGCCGTAAGAAAAGATGAAATAATGCCATTTGTGACAACATGAATGGATCTTGAGATAAAATTATGCTAAGCGAAATAAGTCAGACAGATAAAGTAGAGAATCATATTATTTCACTGATATGTGGTATATAAAACTGAAAATAACAAATGAACAAGACAAACAAATGAAGGAAGAAAACTCATAGACACACAATAGTTTAGTGGTTAACAAAGGGTAATGGGGGAAAATGGGTGGTAGATGAGGGTAAAGGGAGCCAAATATATGGTGTTGGAAAGAACTGACTCTGGGTAGTGAACACACAATGTGATATATAGATGATGTATTACAGAAATCTATGTCACTTTGCTAACAGTTTTTACCCCAATAAACTTTAATTTAAAAAAAAATGAAAACATTTTATTCAGAAGAGGGAGAAGCCAAGAATAGTTTAAAACCAAATTTTACCCATCAGGTCCATTTATTTCCTCACCTTCAAAATTATTGTTTGGTTTTAAGATTTAGTGTATGTCCAAAGGTAGTAGTCAGGGAGGACAGCCATATGAAGTGTGATGAAACAATACTGTGAATGTTTAAATTTTAAAAAATGTATTAGAATAAAAGACAAATTACTATTAATCGCCCTCAAAATACTCCTCCTCACTTCTAACACACTTATCCCATTGTTCTCACCACTTTCTGAAGCAGTTCTGGAAATCGTGAGCGTCTTTAATTGTGCTATCATGGCAACCTCAATGCCCTGAATCAATTCAAAACCATTAGGTTTCATGGTCATTTTTACTTTGGGAAAGAGCTAGAAGTTGCAAGGTGCCAGATCTGTTGATAAGGTGAATGAGGACATACCGTAATGTTTTTATTTGACAGAAATTGCTGTATACTAGAAGTGATGTGTGACATGGAAAGTTGTCATGATTGAAGATGAAACCATTGGCTCATTTCATATTAATGCATTGTTTGTGATCCATGATTTACATCACGCTTTAAAACACACCTTCTCTCAATTGTAGCTCACACCAGACTGACTGCACCAAACAAGTTGAAACTTGTCACACATTGTTACTAAGGTTCAACACACTGCTTCCCATACTGAAGATCCCTGCCTTTCTGTTGGATGGCACTAGGCAGCAGCATTCACTCTATTTTGTGATCACAATAGAAAGGCTTCTTGTCACATATCACTCCTGGTATGGCAATTTTTGTCAAATAAAAACATTACCAGTGTGTCCTCATGTACCTTATTCACCAAATCTGGTACCATGAGACTTCTGCCTGTACCCCAAAGTCAAAGTGACCATGAAAGGTAAGCATTTTGAATTGATTCAGGACATTGAGGCAGCCACGACAGTGCAGCTAAAGACACTCATGAAAGAGGACTTCCAAAACTGCTCCAGAAAGTTTAATAAGTGTGTTTGAAGTGAGGGGGAGTATTTTGGGGGGGATTAATGGCAATGTGTCTCTGACTGTAATAACTTTTTAAAAATGTAAACATTCACCATATTGTTTGATCACACCTTGTATATTTCTAGTAGCTTTAGAAGAAACATGAAGAGCCAATGAGGTGATGGAAGAAATAGCAGTGTCATGGGTGCCATGGACTCAGAAATATGCCCAAGCCTTAGAGGATCCGTGGCAGTTGCCATTTTTCTAACCCACAACTAAAGGGGCAGAAGACAGAGTATAGAATTTTCCTGCAGCTTATTCTTGTACAACTTCCTGGCATAATGGTGGTAAGAGAAGAATGGGAACCTTTACTAAGCTGTCGTTTTCTGAGTTTGTTCCCCTCTCATAGCCTCTTGTTTCCTGTTAGAGGGTATGATTTGCTAAAAATATGCTTTCTTTGACTGCCTGTGGGGTCAAATCCAAATTGTCTAACATGACTGCCTCAACCTGGTTCCCCCAGAAGGCAAAGTTTGTGTGTACACACAAGGGTTTGTGCGTACATGGTAGGTTTATTTTATTTTATTTTTTGTAGTTGGTAGTTTATTTTAGAAAATGGTCAGCTTAAAACTGGAGAGCAGGGCTGGAAAGAATGAAGTAGGAGCTGGTCACTGCTGTGGGAAACTAGGACTTGATCCCTCTGGACCTTCAGTAGAACAGTGTAGACCACCTCTCTGCTCCTCACAAGTGTCCGCTAAAGGAAAGGAAGAGGGGGCTGTTTACCTACTGGATCCTGATCCCCATTGGTCCTGGCCATCCTACGAGGTGTTAATTCATTCTCATATCCAGACTTTCCACATTGCAAACTCAGAGAAGTAGCCCTGGGAAAGCAAGATACTAGGCACAGTTGAGCCAGGTGTTACCAGGTTGTTGCTGCTGTGGCTGGTAAAAGAAAACCTGAGCCTGGAGGATGAGGAGAGGACATGAGAAGTATCTGGTATAAGGGCTTACCAGACCTGCCGTTATCTGCCCCTTTTTAATTTTCATCATCACCATCTTTTGCCAGCTTCCCCCTAAAAGTTTACATGGACTAAAACTTCAATGTCTGAAGCATCACAAGGTCTTTTGTAGTATAGTGAAAGCAAGTACGTTCTATTGCCAAGTGCCTTGGTTCAGTCTGAGCCCCACCAGCTCTTAGCCATATGACCTTGGGACAATACTTCAACATTCTGTGTCTCCATTTCTTCACCCGGGTATAAAGATAGTTGAGAATTTAATCGTCTTAAAGCAGTGTCTGACTCAGAGTAAGAGTCAATAATTTATTATTATTTTTGTCAATATCACAGTTATTCTTTTTATTTATTGCCCTTGAGCTTTCCAACATGCTACTTACTATGCCTGAGTGTTTTCCTCTCAATTTTTCACTCTTGCTTTCCCCAATTTTGGATTACCTCTTACCCAACTTTCATGTCTCAGCTGAAAAATAATTTCTACTGGGAAGGCCTCCCTATCCCCTTCAACTAGTTCAGGTTGCCTAGTCGGTCAGAGTCCCTTGCAATTTCCCTCATAGCATTCATCACACTACATTTTACTTCTCTCATTTTTTGTTTTCCCTGTTAACCCTAGCTGAGTGGCTTTCATATTCAGAGCACTGAATATATTAATGATTGCATGGGTGGATGGATGACCTACTTATTTGATCAGCCTTGAAGGTTAATATAGGGGCAGGAATGAAACTAGACTTTGGCTGGAGAAGGCGTGGCTACTATTGTACTTATTCAGGTGGACACTGGCCACCACCAGTAGCTTCACCAAGTACCTGTGTGTGGAAGACAGTATGTTAGGTTCCACCTCATTACTGTCACTTAAGTCAAAAATGGTAAACATGGGCAACATGAAACCAGTCCTAAGTTTTGTGTTCATAAGGAAAAGGGAACAGCCAAATAAGATCAAAGCACAGAATTATTGGCACGATAAATTTTTGAAAATTATTGGGGTAGGGGGTTAAGATCAATTTTTAACATCTCCAGCATCTTTGCAAATCTGTTTTTGAGGGTGAACATTTTTGTGGTTTTCAACTTATTTTAGCTTGATAAAAGAATAGTGAATAATTTATTGAACCAACAATAGAAATGCTACCTACCAGGTACTCTTTTATGACTTACATACTTGTGAAGAAGAGCAAGCTAGAATTAGCAAAGTTGGTTCTTTGAGAAGAGTGGGCTGCACATCTTGAGCCAACTAGTGTATCTTTTGATATTACACTTCGGATGAGTCTCTAAAGGATTTTTTCACAATTTGAGTAGAGTTATAGTCTATATGTTATTATAAAATATATATTTTTTAAATTCATTTATTTTTATTTTATTTTTTTATTTTTTATTTTTTAATTTATTTATTTTTAATTAGTTTCAGGTGTACAACACAGTGCAATAGTTATACTTTTTACCTCTCAAAGTGACAAGCTCCCTCCCCCAATTCGCCACCCCACATATCATATATATCTATTACACTTCCTCTGACTCCCTTCCACAGTATAATCCAAATCCCATGACTATCTATATATATTCAGTTGCAGTTAGTATACAACCTCCGCTTCAGGTGTACAGTGCAGTGATCAAGCCTCTACTCCATCCATGAAATGGTCTCCCCAACAAGACATATGACCATCTGACACCCCACAAAATATTTACAACATTATTAATTATATTCCCCAAACTGTCTTTCATATCCCAGTGGCAATATTGTAGTTGCCTATTTTTGCTGTCTAATCCCTTTCCCTTCTCCCTCATCCCCACCCCCCTCCCAACTAGCAACCCTGTTTTTCCTCTATATGAGACAGTTTCTATTTACATTGCTCATTCATTCAGTTTTTCAGATTCCACATATAAATGAGATCATATGGTATTTGTCTTTCTCTGACTGACTTATTTCACTTAACATAATAGTCTCTAGGTCCATCCATATCATTGCAAATGGTACGATTTCATTCTTTATAGCGGAGTAATACTCCATTGTATAAATATACCACAGTTTCTTAATCCAGTCATCTACTGATGGGCATTTCGGTTGTTTCCAAGTCTTGGCTATTGTAAATAGCACTGCAATGAACATAGGGGTGCATATATTTTTTTGAATCAGTGTCTTGGGTTTTTCGGGATAAATACCTAGGAGTGGAAGTGCTGGGTCAAAAGGTAGTTCCATTTCCAGTTTTTAGAGATACCTCCATACTAATTTCCAAAGTGGCTGCACCAATCTACAATCTCACCAACAGTGCCGCAGGGTCCCCTTTTCCCCACAGCCCCACCAGCACTTGTTGTTTGTTGATTTATTGATGATAGCCATTCTGACTGGAGTGAGGTGGTATCTCCTTGTGGTTTTTATTTGCATTTCCCTAATGACCAGTGAGGTTGAACATTTTTTCATACGCCTGTTGGCCTTCTGGATGTCCTCTTTAGAGAAATGTCTCTTCATATCTTCTGCCCATTTTCTAATTGGGTTGTTTGTTTTTTTGGTGTTGAGTTGCATGAGTGTTTTATTATAAATTTTGGATATTAACCCCTTATCAGATATATCGTTGGCAAATATGTTCTCCCAATCAGTAGGCTTCCTTTTTCTTTATTGATGGTTTCCTTTGTTGTGAAAAACTTTTAAGTCTGATATAATCCCATATGTTCATTTTTTCTTTTACTTCCCTTGCCTGTGGGGATGTATCAGTAAAAATATTGCTCCAGGTAATGTCTGCAAATGTACTCCCTGTATTTTCTTTTAGGAGTTTTATGGTTTCAGGTCTTACATTTAAGTCTTTAATCCATTTTGAATTTGTTCTTGTATATGGCGTAAGGAGGTGGTCCAGTTTCATTTTTTTGCATGTGTCAATTTTCCCAGCACCATTTATTGAATAGACTATCTTTACTCCAATGTAAATTCTTGCGTCCCTTGTCATAGATTAACTGTCCATAAATGTCTGGATTTATTTCTGGGCTCTCTGTTCTGTTCCACTGATCTATGTGCCTGTTTTTATGCCAATACCATACTGTTTTGATTACTGTAGCCTTGTAGTATGTTTTGAGGTCTGGTAGCGTGATCCCCCCGACTTTGTTCTTATTTCTCAGGTTTGCCGAGACTATTCGGGGTCTTTTGTGGTTCCATATAAATTTAAGGATTATATTTTCTATTTCTGTGAAAAATGCCCTTGGTAGTTTGAAAGGAATTGCATTGAATCTATATATTGCTTTAGGCAGTATGGACATTTTAACTATATTGATTCTTCCTATCCATGAGCGTGGTTGGTGTTTCCATTTATTTGTATCTTCTTTGATTTCTTTCTTCAGTGTCTTATAATTGTCTGAGTACAGATCTTTTACTTCGTTGGTTAAATTTATTCCTAGGTATTTTATAGTTCTTGAAGCAATTGTAAATGGGACAGTTTTCTTAATTTCTCCTTCCGTTAGTTTATTATTGGTATATGCAAATGCCACTGATTTCTGAACATTGATTTTATATCCTGCTACTTTACTGAATTTGTCTATCAGTTCCAATAGTTTTTTTTTTTTTTGAGGGCAGTGTCACTGGCCCTCATATGTGGGACCCGAACCGGTGCCGCTGGCTTCCCAAGCCAGCGCTTAACCACTGCACCACTCGCCTGGCCCAAATAGATTTTTTTTTATTTTTTACTTTTTTTGAGGGCAGTGTCACTGACCCTCATATGTGGAACCCGAACCGGTGCCGCTGGCTTCCCAAGCCAGTGCTTAACCACCACGCCACTCGGCCGGCCCCCAATAGTTTTTTGATGGAGTCTTTGGGGTTCTCTATATACAGTGTCATGTCATCTGCATATAATGACAATTTTACTTCTTCCTTGCCAATTTGAATGCCTTTTATTTCTTTTTCTTGTCTGATTGCTGTGGCTAGAACTTCCAGAACTATGTTGAATAAAAGAGGAGAAAGTGGACAGCCTTGTCTTGTTCCTGATCTTAAGGGGAATGGTTTTAGCTTTTCACCATTGAGTATGATGTTAGCTGTAGGCTTATCATATATGGCTTTTATTATGTTGAGATATGATCCCTGTATTCCCACTTTGCTAAATGGCTGTTGGATTTTGTCAAATGCTTTTTCTGCCTCTATTGATATGACCGTGTGATTTTTATTCTTCATTTTGTTGATGTGGTGTATCACATTAATTGATGTTGAAGCAGCCTTGCATACTAGGGATGAAACCCACTTGATCATGATGTATGATCTTCTTAATATATTGCTGAATTCTGTTTGCTAGTATTTTATTGAGAATTTTTGCATCTATATTCATCAGGGAGATTGGCCTGTAGTTTTCCTTTTTTGTGCTGTCTTTATCTGGTTTTGGAATCAGGATGATAGTGGCTTCATGAAAAGAGTTTGGGAGCCTTCCCTCCTTCTGAATTTTTTGGAATAGTTTGAGAAGAATAGATGATAGTTCTTTTTTGATTGTTGGATAAAATTCACTTGTGAAGCCGTCTGGTCCAGGGCTTTTGTTTTTTGGGAGCTTGTCAATTACTGATTCAATTTCCTTGGTAGTAATCAGGATATTTGGATTTTCTGTTTCTTCTTGAGTTAGCTTTGCAAGGTTGTATGCTTCTAGAAAATTGTCCATTTCTTCCAGATTGTCAAATTTTTTGGCATATAGTTGCTCATAGTAATTTCTTAGTATTTTTTGTATTTCTGTGATGTCTGTAGTCATTTCCCCTCTTTCGTTCCTGATTTTACTAATTTGAGTCCTCTCTCTTTTTTTTTTTTTTGATGAGCCTGGATAGAGGTTTGTCAATTTTGTTTATCTTCTCAAAAAACCAGCTCTTGGTTTCATTGATCTTTTGTATTGTTTTTTCTGTTCTCTATATTGTTTATTTCCGCTCTGGTCTTTATTATCTCCTTTCTTTTACTCCCCTTGGGCTTCTTTTGCTGTTCTTTTTCCAGTTCCCTTAAGTGTAAGGATAATCTGTTGATTTGAGATTTTTCTTCCTTCTTTAGGTAGGCCTGCACTGCTATAAACTTCCCTCTTAGGACTGCTTTTGCAGCATCCCAGAGATTTTGGGTCATGGTGTTTTCATTTTCGTTTGTCTTGAGGTATCTTTTGATTTCCTCCTTTATCTCATTTGTGACCCACTCACTATTTAGTAGCATGTTATTTAGCCTCCATTTATTTGTCAACTTCCCGGATTTCCTCTTATAATTGATTTCTAGTTTCATAGCATTGTGGTGAGAGAATACACTTGAAATGATTTCAATCTTCTTAAATTTATTGAGACTTGTTTTGTGGCCTAACACGTGGTCTATCTTAGAAAATGTTCCATGTGCACTTGAAAAGAATGTATATTCTGTAGCTTTGGGGTGAAATGCTCTGAAAATATCAGTTAAATCCAGCTGGTCTAATGTGTCATTTAAGGTCGCTGTTTCCACATTGATTTTCTGTCTGGAGGATCTGTCCATTGGTGACAGTGGGGTGTTGAAGTCCCCTAATATGATAGTGTTACTGTTGATCTCTTTCTTTAAGTCTGACAGTATTTGTTTTATATATTTAGGAGCTCCTATGTTAGGTGCATAGATGTTTACTAGGGTTATGTCCTCTTGTTGGATCGATCCCTTCATTATTATGAAGTGTCCTTTGTCCTTATATTCTTCAATTTAAAGTCCATTTTATCTGATATAAGTATCGCTACTCCAGCTTTTTTCTCAGTTCCATTTGCATGAAATATTTTACTCCATCCCTTTACTTTCAGCCTGAATGAGTCTTTTGATCTGAGGTGCGTCTCTTGTATGCAGCATATGCTGGGGTCTTGCTTTCTTATCCATTCAGCCACCCTATGTCTTTTTATTGAAGCATTTAATCCATTTACATTTAATGTGATTATTGATAGGTGCGTATTTATTGCCATTTTGTTATTTGTGTTCCTAGTCTTTCTTAGTTAGGTTGTTTTTCTCTTCTACTTAAAGAATCCCTTTTAACATTTCCTGCAAAGCTGGCTTGGTGGTAATGAGTTCCCTTAACTTATTCTTTTCTGTAAAGCTCTTTATCTCGCCTTCAATTTTAAATGATAACCTTGCTGGATACAGCAATCTCGGTTGTAGGCCTTTATTTTTCATCACTTTGAAAACCTCCTGCCACTCTCTTCTTGCCTGCAGAGTTTCTGCAGAAAAGTCAGCTGATCATCTTATGAGGGTACCCTTGTAAGTAACTTGCTGCCTTTCCCTTGCTGCTTTAAGGATTCAGTCTTTGTTCTTAACCCTTGCCATTTTCACTATAATGTGTCTCGGTGTGGACCTGTTTGGAATCATCCTGGTTGGAACTCTCTGCACTTCCTGGGCTTGTATTTCAATGTCCATTGCCAGGTTAGGGAAGTTTTCAGACATTATTATTTCAAGTATGTTCTCAATCCCTTGCTCCCTCTCTTCTCCTTCTGGTATTCCAATGACCCGTGGGTTATTGCATTTGATGTTGTCCCCCAGCTCTCTTAAACTATTTTCCATGTTTTTCATTCTTTTTTCTTTTTGTTGTTCCGCTTGGGTGATCTCTGCTATCTTGTCTTCTAAGTCACTGATTCGATTTTCTGCTTCATCCAATCTGCTAGTCATTCCATCAAGTTTGTTATTTAATTCAGTAACTGTGTTCTTAAGTTCTAGCTGGTTGCTTTTCATGATTTCTCTATCCTTCATATTTTCATTAATTTCCTTGAACATTCTAATAATCAGTGTTCTGAACTCTGTCTCTGATAGGTTGTTTACCTCTATTTCCTCTAGTTCCACTGATTCAGGAAGTTTCTTCTGTTCTTTTATTTGTGTTGTGTTTCTTTGTCTCCCCATTCTGGCTTACTCTTTGTGTTTGCTTAGATATAACAGATAGATCCCCCAGGTTTCTCAGTATTTTTGGGTAAACTTATACGGTGTGTGTCCTTTATATTTGAATTACTCAGTCTCCGTATTTTCCTGTGCATGTATTTATCTGAGGTGTTCCTTGTGTTGTGTGTCCTCACCTGTTGAAATTTTAGTTTTGATTACTTTTGGCTTGTCAGTAGGTGGGATTGATTCCCAGACTGATTAGCTGTGAAGATCAGCAGTGTCCGCAGTTTATGAGCTACTGTGAGAGGATTGACCTCTCTGATGAGACTTGGACCCTATGGGCCCTAGTACCTGTAGCAACTTCCTTTTGGGTGTGACTCTTGTATGTCAAACCCAGAAATGCTCTGGTTTTATCTAAAGTTGGCCTCCGGGTATGATGATTCTTGTGTCTCTTTGTTTGGACCCAGTGCTGCAGAGTGATTTTAAAGCATAACAGATCAACAAGAACAACCTCCGCAGCCACCAAAGGAAAACAAGTGCTCGCACATGTAAAGAAAACCAACCATCAATCTACAATCAACTTGTACAGAAATATCAAATATACAAAAGAAGAAAACAAACAGAAACAAAACAATAACCACACACACAATAATAACAGAAGGGGAAACAAAATAAAATATAATATCATAAAATAAAAAATAGAATAAACATGAGAAACTGAATAGCTATACCAAAAAATAAAATTAAAAATTTAAAAATTTAAAAAAAGTAAAAATAAAAATAAAATAAAATAAAATTTGCAGAAAAAAGGAAAGGAGGAAAAGTATAGCAGTGAGAAGAATGAATAAAAGAAGGGAGAAAGTGAGGGTGGGGAAAAAAGAAAAAGAAAAGAAAGAAAAAATAAGAAAAAAATATATATATTTGTCTACACACCTGTATATATGGACATATATTCACCTATATACACCTCTATATATGTCTATATTAAAAACTACAAAATGAATAAAAATGAAATAGAAATAAAAACCAAAAACAACCAAGATAAGCAACCAATAAAGGGAAAACAAAACAAAACAAAACAAACCAAAAAATACTCGTGCCGGTCTTGGCTAAAGTTCACCAAGCTCTCTTCAGTTTGTTCTCTACTGTACAAAGAGTTCCTCTGTGTCTTGTGGGAACAGAGTAGGCCACCTGATGCCTAGTGTGATCCTGGCACTGTAGGTTTGCTATTCTTGAGTGTGATTGTGACCTGTGATTGGTGGTTTTTGCAAAGTCACTGCCATTTTGCTTTCGCCTGTCCCAAGGCAGGCTGCACCCCCCAAGGCTCAATGAGTGTCTTTGGGCACCCTTTCTGTTGACAGCTGTGGAGAATGAGACAGTTCCTTGTTGGGAAAAGCCAGCTGCCAGGAGTCTGTTAATTAGTACCTGCCCTGCCTCCCAAGCCTTGCAGAAAAGGTAGGGGCAGGGTAGGTAGTCTCTGCAGCCTTTACTGGGGTGGAAATTCTCAACCCCCTGCACGTAGGAATACCTCTGTAGTCTGCCCCAACTGCTCCATTCAGGAGTCAGTTTAAGACTCTGTCTTGGCTGGGCCAAAGTTTGTGTGAGTGGGTGGGTTATTGTTTTTTTTGTTTGTTTGTTTTGTTTTTGCTTTCTGTTCAAGAGTAGAAAAAGGAAAAGAAAAAAAAAAGACACAGTTCCAACACTGTTTTGAGCTACGGCCTTTGCCTCATATGCTCCAGCGGAGTTCCTGCTGCTCTCCCAAAGGGTCTGCCGGGATTTAGGGGACTATGTGCACACTGCCTCTTGGCTAAGAACCCCGCTCCTTCTCTCCGGGACCTGTGTCTCCGCCAGGCGTGCGCTGCTTTTCTTCCCGTGAGTCTTTTTTCCCCTGCTCGCCTGGTTTTAGGTTTCTGCCTCGGAGCCGGCGCGCCCGCGTGGTGCTCCTGCTGCTCTCCCAAGGAGACTGCCGGGGTTTAGGGGAATGCACGCCCTCTGCTGTGGGGCTCAGATCCCTGCTGCGTCTCTGGGCTTGTGGGGGGACGGACCTGCGTCTCCACCTGGCGCGCTGCGTCTCCAAGCCCGAGTCTTCTTTATTTCCCCTGCTCCCGGGTTTAAGGCTTCTGCCTCAGAGCTTGCGCGCGCCCACGCGGTTCTCCTGCTGCTCTCCCAAAGAGACTGCCGGGGTTTAGGGGACTGAGCGCACCCTACCACGTGGCTCAGATCCCCGCTCAGTCTCTCGGGGACCTGCGTCTCTGCCCGGCGCGCGCTGAGTCTCTGCGCGTGAGTCTTCTTACATTATAAAATATTTTAATAATGTAGTATGTTGCTGCAGTTTCTAACAAAAATTTAAAATTATATTTAAATGAGAGCTTTTTTTTAAATTTTAGATTTCAAATGTTCTTAATGTTTATGGACTGTGATTTATCATTTAATTCTGTTTCCATAAGAGCAGGTAGTTTTGAGATTGTCTATCATGGGCCGGCCGAGTGGCGCAGTGGTTAAGAGCTGGCCTGGGATGCCAGCGGCCCTGATTCGGATCCCACATGAGGGCCAGTGACACTGCCCTCTAAAAAAAAAATAGATTGTCTATCATTTACAAGAATGCTAGGGGGATATTCTCTGAACATGGCCATATAGACACTGTTTTTAGAATCACATTTGATTTTGAGAAAGAAATCCGTATAAATCTTTACTGTTATGAATGTTATAATGTGGTCTTGTATACATTTCTCAGGAGAATTATACTAGATGTGATACCTCAGTGATGTTGCATTGCATAAAAAATACATATACATTCTGTCCTTTGGGTTTCAGTGTTTGGGTAAAATATCTTAGAATATGTAGTCTCACTAACAATTTTGTTAAAGAAAATTCTTCTTTAGATTGTCAAAATCTAACTCCATTGTTTAAATATCTGCTTTTATGTTTCTAGAGTTAAGCTGAAGTATGTAAAACTAAAGAAATATCTGAAGGAAATATGTGAATCAGAAAAGAAGGCTCATACTCGAAATCAAGAATATTTAAAGCAGTTTGAGCGTGTCCAAGCTCATGTTGGACACTTTACCACAAATACAGAGAAGCTTGAAGAACTGAAGGTGATATCTTGTTCTGTACTATTTTTTTTTTGTCCATTTTTGCTAAAATTAGAAATAATGAGCAGTAAGTTTCAGATCAGTGGTGGTCACAATGTTCAATTGTTCATCTATAAGATTGTCAGTTTTCTTTATGCATTACCATGTGGACAAATTTTGATTAGAGAACTTGAAATTGCATTTTCTCAAATTTCTACTTCAGTTGAGGAATTAATGGAATATCTATATTTTGTTATATTACACAATTTGTCAACTTAAAACAGACACATCATCTGCCACTACTTGGCACATGATAGTTTTTGGTCTCCTGGTTGAATTTGAGCAGCATTAGAGTTCCCTCCAGAAATTGCTTCCTTCTTTAAATGATTCTTTTTCTGTAGTCTGTACTCCTCTGTTCTGGTTAGGTAGTGTGTTGGGGAAGACTGAGGACATAGAATGGGCCTCGAGGAGTTCACCTTCGTGCTCCTCTGCTATGTGCCCCAGAGCAACAGTTCTTAGCAACCCTCTGATTCTGCCAACCCATTATCCTAAGGTGCTTGGCAACTTTCTGCTCTACAAATTATTCCAAGTTTGGAGGGGTAGGCCTTATTTGTCTCATTTATGCTGGTCAGGGGTTGTTGCTACTGTTTAACCCAACTGAATATGGGTTGTAGGAGAAGTGGCTTCGGTACATTCCTTCCTTTATTTTTTCTGTAGTAAGTTTTCTCCCCATTCTTTTATTGCAAAAATTTAAGTACACAGAAAAATTAAAAGAATTATTCTATTCTAACAAACATTAATGCTATGGTCTGAATGTTTGCATTCCCCCCCTCCCAAATTCATATGTTTAAATTCCAACCCCTAAAAGTAATGCTATTAGTAGGTGGGGTTCCACCCTCATGAATGAGATTAGTGCCTTATAAAAGAGGCTCTAGAGGGCTCCTTGGCCCCTTCCACCATGTGCAGACACAGTGGAAAGTCAGTGGCTCTGAACCAGGAAGAGGGTCCTCACCAGAAGGCGACCATGCTGTTGCCTTGATCTTGGACTTTCCAGCTTCCAGAACTATGAGCAATACATTTCTGTTGTTTATAAGTCACCAGTCAGTGTTGTTTTGTCACAGCAGCCTGAATGGACTAAGACAACTCATATACACTCTACCTAGATGCAGTAGTTGTAAATAGCTTGCCATATTTGGGGTATGTGTGTGTATTTTTGAAAATATGCTGCAGACAACATGACACTTCTCTCCTAAATACTTGAGTGTGGATTTTCTAAGAATAAAGACGGTCTCGGGCTGGCTGAGTGGTGCGGCGGTTAAGCGCTGGTTTGGGAATCCAGCAGCCCCGGTTCGGGTCCCACATATGAGGGCCAGTGACCCTGCCCTCAAAAGAAAAAAAAAAAGAATAAAGACGGTCTCTTACATAATCATAACACCATTATCACACCTCAGAAAATTAGTAATGATTCCATAAAATCACTTAATATCTAGCTGACACTTAAATTTCCCCAGTTTCCCACAAGTCTTTTTATTTTTCCAGACAAGGCGCCAACGAGGGTTCACACATTACATTTGGATTTTGTGTCTTTTTTGGTCTCTTAATCTAATTTAGTTTCCCACCACTTTATTTTTTTTTTTTATGACATTGGCTGTTTTGAAGAAGGCAGACCTTTAGCATGAGTCACATTCTGAATTAAAGTGGTTATTTATTTGAAGTATCATTTAACTTGTATGTGTGTGTTACGTTGGTTCCAACTCCTGATAACCCTATGAATGAGTGATGTCTGCAGTGTCCTGCCCTCAACAGCCCTGCTCAGCTCCTTTAAACTCATGCCTATATCTTTTATGGATTCAGTCTATCTCATATTTGGTCTTCCTCTTTTCCTTCTGCCTTCTATTTTTCCCAGCGTATTGTCTTACAAAGAACCCTACCTCCTCATGATGTAACTTAATCTGTATAGCATCCCCTATATTTCCTGTAAACTGCAAATTCAGTCTAGACCATCACTGCCTAATAGAACATACTGTAGTGATGGAAATGTTCTCTATCTATACTGATGCTGTCCAATACAGTAGCCACTAGCCATACATGGCTATTGAGCACTGAAAATGTAACTTGTGACACTGAGGACTGAATTTGTAATCATAGCTGAGGTTCTATTCTTCCTACTACATCCTATCAGGAGGCTGATCATTCATTATGTCAGGTGGTCTTACCTGAGTGAAGCTGAGTTCGATGCCTTAATGGTGATTTCTAGATCTCTCTCTTGTAAGGCACCTTTTTTTCCCCTTTGTAAACTAGTAAATAAATCTATGGGGTGATGGTTTGATATCTTGGGATTGTCTTGTTCTTCCATAGCCTTTTACCTAGGCTTTATTATAGAATCCATTAGCAATGCTTGAATTTTTATTATAGGATCCATTAGCAATGCTTGAATCAGTCATAGTGGAAGTGGTGAAGTGGTCATTTTCTAATTTTATCTTATACATCTATTAGCTTGCATTCTTCTCTAAAGAAGAGCTTTCTTTCCTCCCCCCCCTCATATCACCATGGGCTTATGAATTTTTATTTAGTCAGTATGTTATTAATTACTGTAATTATTCTTTTCATTGTTCATATTTTCCCAAATTTGACCAGTGAATGTCTTCAAACCGGTTCCTATGTCCTTTTGACATGATCCCAGTAATTCTGAGACTTCTTTGCTTGTGGGCACAAGATGTTTCTCAGGTTTACCTCGTACTTCTCTGCCTCAAACATGAAATTAGCCTCTTATCCTAGGAGGTATGGTTCCTTTTGGTGGGAAGGGTGTTTAGAAAACAAGATCTGAAAGTTAGATGTGCTCAAGTAAAAGCAAGTTTAAGCTACAGCACTCTAGTTTTTTTCTCTCTCTTAGTATTCAAATACAAGGATTTAAGTTCAACAAGTAATTGTCATTATCAGCATTATAAATCTCTTCTTTTCAAAGAGTTCACAGAGAAAATAATAGTGATGGACAAAGCAGGGAATTTTACCTTCCCAGTAAAATAAAGAAAATAATAGTAGTTTTCCTTTTATTTTCATATTGATACTTTGCTTAATTATTGATTTCTTGTTATAACTAAATGTGAGAGGGACGAATTTGAAGGAAAGAATCATCCTTTGTAAATATTTTTGTATTGCTAGCATTTGTTGTATGTAATAGGATGTGTAAAAAAATACTTGTATAATGAGCTACTAAAGAATATCAGTATAAGGGACTATCTAAAAGAAAGAATGATAAATTTTAGGAATATGTAATGCTTTAGTCATAAGCATAGTTCAAAAATCTTATACATGTTACTTTTTTATTTTGGGATAAGGAATGCATTTTAAAAAAAATCTGCTGATGGCATAAAAGAGCAGATCATGTAGCTATGGTTGGGAGATGTTGAGTTCCGTGGAGAACTACCTTGACAGTCACCCTAAGTCCTCATGTATGCACACAAGACCAGGCAGTGGCACCACTTAGCCCTGCAAGCTGTGTAGTAGGCCACTCGCAAGGTAGGAGATGTTTGTTTCTAGTACCTTCCCATTTCTTTTTGCCTCTTCCTTTTGTGCCACTGTTCAGTGGAGACCATGCCAGAACCACTCGCCTCCTTTTAATTCTGCCCCACATAGGAATCAGAACTTTACTTCCTTTGCTGATTGACCTCATATAAGTCTCAGGAGAAAGGTGTTCTGATTGAGCATGTGTTGCCCACAGACCCCAACATGTCAAAGGTATTTCTCCATGAAGAGTATAGTTAATGCAAATTAACTTCTAATTGGTAGAATTCTTGAAAGTGAAAGAAAGCAAAGCAGTGTGGGAGAAGTGAGGATTTTGCCCAAATTATTTTAAGTGAATTTCTCCCTTTTTGCAAGACTGGACCCACTTTATATATTTACTTATTTATTTTTGAGCTTCTATATTTGAGTTTATTCTTCATTTAACTTTTAAAACACTACTATACTTGAGTATTAAAACAAAAACAATAGCAAGTAGTGAGCATATTATGATTATAGTCCTCCACTCACTCACTACTGCATATAAAATGCCAGCAGGGAGTGTTATTCACCAGCTCCTTTAAGAGGTCTAACACTGAACACCACCCTTAAGGTGATGGTCATCATCCTTATATGCTTCTTGATTTGGATCGAAGTCTACCTGGTTCATTTCATCAGTCTCCTACTTCCTTCCTTTCAAGTAGGAGTTTTTCAAGCAAAGAGAACTTACCAGGAAAGAGAAACCATTCTCAGGAAAATTTACCTTAAATTCAATTATTAGGTGACCCTTTTCGTGTGGCCTACAATAAATTGGCATGCCTAATTTTGTACACACTTGATATTTCCATGCTTGACAGTCTGACCTGAATGAGAGGTGATGACCATGGTTTGGTTGTCAAGGGTAGATACTGGCTTTTGGAAGCCACACAATGCTTCAACCAGCTATATGTTCATGCACATGAAAAGGTCTACTCGTGGAGTAAAAAAGAGCATTGTCTTTCTGATCTAAAACAATGATAATGTCTCTGGGCTCCAGTTCTGGTTCGTGGTCTCCTTCACCATGGAGCATGTTATCTTCTGGCCATCTTTCATGCCTTTGTCAATATGAACTTCTAGAATCTTTTTCTCTTGAACTATCTTCTTTCCATTGCAGCTTTTACATTTATCTTTAGGACTGATCCTTTTCCTATGACCCTGGCACTGCACGCACACAACTGAATTTGCTGAATGATTCCAGGTACTATCATGAATTCTGATTGCCTCCCAGTACCTTGGCAATTGGACAACACTCTACTGCCCCTTTCTTACCACCTCATCCTTCACATTTGTCACAAATCACATTCTTTTGCAGAGCTTGTTTTCTTTTTGTACCATTATATAAATCTTCTAAGGTTACTGAGGGCTGATGCACAACATTTTTACCTCTCCTTTTCTCTGCATCCTTCCTCTTCCTCCAAAAACTGTATCAAAAAGGTCCATGGGGGAGCCAAAACCACCACCTGTTTCACCTTTAATTGCTTGTTCTCCTGTGTCATATAAATCCCTTTTCTTTGTATCAGAGCACACTTCATTAGCTTAAGAAATCTGTTTAAACTTTTCTCCTTCATTTGGATTCTTATCAGGGTGGTACTTCAAGGCCAGTTGCCTATAAGCCTTTTTAAATTCTTCCTGGGTGGCATTGGGTGTGACTCCCAAAACAGCACAGTAAGTGAGTTTTTTCACGATTTTTGACAGCCAGTGAGAGGGCCAAGGCTGGTGTGGGGGAGCGGGAGGAGCATATTGCTCTGCATAGCTCAGGCTGCCACTCCTCTGCCGCTCACCCAACATTCTGGAAAGTTCTGCCTGGGCCCACTTTATTTTATAATGTTAAAAAAAATCTGTTTAATGGACTAAAAGCTAAAAACCACCACCACCACCACCACCACCACCACGAAAACCTTTCAATTGATTTATGAATTATACTACTTTATTTGGAGGTACATACTACTTTTCAGGGCTTTTTAATGATATTGATCTGTCATATAGTTGTTTTGTTTGTTTGTTTTACTTCAAAATAATGAAATACTGAAATATTAATTATTAGATAGGTCTGAGTTCATCTATTTCTGGCTTTTTGTCACAGGAAAGCTAAAAGATAGATTAAGATCTGTTAATAAATATATCTTGTATTTTATTACAAAACCTGAATTTCTAAAGGTTGCAAAATGTATTGTGGATTTGCTAATGGAAATATTGGTTACTTGCTATTAGTTGTCAGTAAAAATTAAGTTTCTGAAGGTTATGGAATTCTAATTAATATGAAAGAAAATGATGTATGTTTTCAAGGAGAGTATAAGGTATGGAAATGCATATTTGAAGGAACTGAAAGAAAGTATTTTTTCCAAGGATGGTTATTTCTGAATGAGTGAGAAGAGACAAACTAAGAAGAACTGGGAAAGTTACAGAAGGCTTGTGAAGAAAAATATTGAGAGAATTTTATATATGGTTAAGCTAAATGCAATTAATTAAGTAAATTTAAATATCAAAAGTAAGCTGGTACAAAATTAGTTAAGTTTTCTCTCTCTGCTAAATAAGACAAAATTTGTTAGACTATTGGTCTGCTACTGATATTATGAAAAAGTTTTCTACCTGAAAAGCAAAGACTATATGTGTCATGAAAATAATTTTCTGTTTTATATTGTCTTAACTAGGTCTTTAGTTACTCAAGAAAATTAAATCTAAGAACTAAGTTTTGCTAATAGTTATGCAAACTTCTGTATTTTAGGACTGCTAGAGTTCATGTGCCCTCCTCGACGTCCAAGTATAGGTCAGTGTAAGGAAGCTTAGCCTAATGTTTTCCCTAACCTGGCAGCATTGGTTCTGGCCCACTGTTACCTTCTTGATAAAGAGACTCAGATCCTAAAAGAAGGCCAGGGAATTTGTTTAAATGTATTTAACAACTGAGACAGGGAAAAACAAGGAAAGAAAGGAACAGTGAGACTATAGATGAGGCCAGAGGAAGGCCAGATTTTGGGCTGCAGTTAATAGACAGGCCAAGGCCAGGGCCACCCCAGTAACCCCAGAAGAGGAAAAGGAGCCTACTTTGGGAGTGGAATCCTGCAAAGCAACCTTGCCCCCTATGCAAACCCTAAGGACACTAGAGGAGGGATTGTCCCCTGCTCTGAAGGGAGCAGGGACCAACTCCCTCCCCACAAACTGCTGTGGTTGACTGGTGAGCCTGGGGTTCCCAGTGGCTTCCCAGAAGAAAAAGGCCTGCTCCCCAGAGGAAAGAGGCAATTCTCATCACAGGGAAGGAACTGTGGGTGACCCTTCATGTAGTAGGGAAGCCTGTTAATTTCCTGATTGATATGGAGACTATTTATTCTGTCTTAACCACTCACTCTGGACCTATTTCCTCTAGATCTGCTTGGTTGTGTGGCTAAATAAAGCTCCTAAACTTGGGCTCATTCTCAGGCCTCTTACTTACCATTGGCTTATACCTTAGAGGAAATGTAAAACAAGCAAATCAGACTTAAAAAGGACTCCGGAAAAGTTTTGTCAGGAGACCTCTAAGTCCTGGCCCTAACTGCTGCCCATTGCTTTGGATTCTGGCCTCAATTCTGTTATTTCCTATGTTTTTAACTTGGGAGAGAGGCTCAACAGTCACTTAGGAAATATGGGGAACTGGCACCTTCCACAGGCCAACCCGTCTACACATTGGAGCCCTGGCAAGCCAGGGGACCAAGTACTATTAGAAGCCTAGATGAAGAGGGGTCTTTAACAGACCAGTTAGCTCCTAAATAGTAGGGACCCTTTGCAATTTATATGAGCACCCTATTGTCAGGTTTAAGAGAGTCAGTGGCTGGGTTCACTTTCCCTGAATCAAACTTATTTCATTCAAGTCTCCACAGGACTCCCCCAGAAAGAAGAGACAGTTCTCTCCTGTTCCTGTGAGCCAGTTGAAGACCTTAAGCTCCTCTTCTAACAGAACTGCTGGAACTGCTCATTTTTGCCTCTCTACTTGTGCCCCACCTGGGACACCCATTAAGTGCCTTTTGGCTCTCCTCTTTCCCAGACTCCTATTGGGAGAATAAGCAAGAAACTGTAGTGCCCACAAGCAGGGATGATACCCACTCTCAGCAGGAATCAGCTAAGAATGGTCATCATCCCTGACTCTTCCAACCATACTAATTTTATAGAAATAAAATTAATAAAGGACAGGCAGATTGAAACAGGACCCAGTTGCACTTCCCTGATCTGTCATATAGTTTTGAAAATAAAGGGTTGTGACTATATTGCCACTTGTCAGATGAATAAAGAGGCTGCATAAACTCAGTTTCAGAATGTAAATATTAGTATTGATGTAAAGACTGTGCCCTTCTCTCTTTCTTTCTGCCCCTTTGCTCCCCACATTAGCAGCTTTTATAGAAAGGCCTGTTAGTCCTTATAGCAGTTTTTCTTGGGTGTCCTTTGTCCTTGTCTCAGGTTGGGTTATCCCCAAAGCTGACCCTGAGACAGGGGTTCAAATATAAGTGTTTAATTTGGGAAGTGTAAGGAATGTCACTAGGCACGTGGGAGGTGAGACAGGGCAGTACAGGTAACTGGAACAGGATGTATTATTAATCCAGCCACCACAGTTGGCACCTGGAGCTTGATCCACAGGGAAACTAGCAAATGGTTCAGAGCATTTGAGATATGCAAACCCTGGCTTGTGAGCATCACTGATTGAGGACTGATGGGGGGAGGGTACAGGTGATGGGGCATTAATCATGTGCTCCTGTGGGCAGAGAAGCCTCTCCAGGCTCTGAGGAGCCTGGGATACTGGAACTGAGGAGCATTCAGAAAGTTCCCAAGGACATGCATGGAACATTGTCAGCATCTCCTTTAGCCTCCCACCATTCAAGTGCCAGGCATGGGGCTGGCATGTCAGGAGACTCAGGGAGCATCCCGAAGCAGGGAGAGTCATCACCAGTTATGTCCCTCCTCTGCCTGAAACCCTTGAGTGCTCCGCCTTTTCAAGACAAAGCCCAGAGGTTGGTCTCTGCATACCACAGCTTCAACCTTATGACCTCCCTCTACTTTCCCGCCCCATCCCCCCCACACACACGTTCTGTGTCTCTCACACAAATGCAGATGTGCACATGCACATTTTCTGTCCCCATCCTGTCCCCTTCCACAGTCTCCCTTCATTCCCATCTCTTCCTCCTATCTCTGCCTGGTCCCCTATTCCTGTCTCCCTCTCTCCCCAACCCCCATGGATCTCCCACTCCTGAGCCTCCTCCATACTTCCCATCTTTCTCCCTCTATGTCTTCTACCCCCATGTCTTCCCAATATCTCTCTACATCTTTATCTCCCACATGTGTGCACACTGTCTTACATGCATTCACTCAGTCACACATGAGGACTGACAATTAAGTTTGCAAACTTGTTGCAACAATGTTGCTAACCTTTTTTGATATCGGGATTATTCATTATGAATTTGTACCAACTGGACAAACAGTTAACCAAGTTTACTATTTGCAAGTGCTGAAAAGGCTGCGTGAAAAAGAGCACAATGACAATACCAACATGGGCCAGTGAAACGATGTCCTTCACAACTAGACTGAGGAACAAAAAGGACAGCAACTTGTCTGTTCCCCTTCCCTGATTCCCCAACGCTGTTCCCTCCCCCAATTCCCCAATAAAAAAGAAATCTAAAAAAAAAAAGACAAAAACGACTTGAACTTTTCACCAACAATTCATGACTCTTGCATCACAACGATGCACCAACTCACACGACACTGTCTGTGAGGGAGTTTTTAGCCAGTATACAAATAACTGTATTGGAACACCCTCCCTACTCACCTGATCTGGCCCCCAATGACTTCTTTCTTTACCCAAAGATGAAGGAAATATTGAAATGAAGACATTTTGATGACATTCAGGACATCAAGGGTAATATGGTGACAGCTCTGATGGCCATTCCAGAAAAAGAATTCCAAAATTGCTTTGAAGGGTGGACTAGGTGCTGGTGTAAGTGAATAGTTTCCCGAGGGGAGTACTTTGAAAGTGACCATAGTGATATTCAGCAATGTGGTATATAACATTTTTTTCTAGGATGAGTTTGCAAACAATTCTCCAACCTTGTGCACACAGAATTTTAAACATGCTGAACAATTTGTAGTTCCTTGAAAAACACCATTTGTTATCTCCTACTCATATATCCTTCAACTAGAAGGACTGTCTCCCTCTATCCTGCTTTAGGTCTGTGTCATAATTATCTCAGTAAACACTACCTTCATGGTATTGTAATTGTTTACACATCTGTTTTCCCACCACACTGTGAGCTCCTTGTCATTATTTCAGTGCTCAATATCTGACCCAGAATGTGGCACACAATAAGTGCTCAGTAAGGATTGAGACTCCCCCTTGACTGGAAATTAATTCTTCCACATTTTTTCATTTTTTGTCTTGTTCTCTTATTGACCATGAACAATTATGTAAGAACTAATGTGGTATTGATTGTACCCTGTGATATACCTTCCAGGGTACAATGCAAAGGCATTCTGAAGATATAATGTCATTGTTTAAAGATGTGATTTTTGTTGAAAATTCAGTCATTCAGCTATATGTGCCTATAGGGGATAAAATTTGAGGAGATCAAATCTTTTGAGCCCTCATTCAATTCCTTCTAAGCATTGTGACAGCCACTGTGGACAGAGCATGACCTTCAGCTTCCTGGAGCAAATCCTATTTGTTATTAACCAAAGTGCCTTGCCCGTTAATATGAACTTACATATTCCTTCATATCTTTTGGTAAAAATTTAGCATCTAACAAGAAGCCCAGAAAAAATAGGAGGAAAAAAAAAAAGATTGTGAATCTTAGTCCCATCTTTCATATTCACCTGAGAGTCAAGTCAGACAATTTATGTAACTCTCTGTACCTATTCTTAACTCTAATATTAGGGTCTCAAATGTCTGTACATTTGTATAACTGAGAATTACTGTGTAATCCCAAAGACCAATCAAAAAAGCAAGCCCATGAATAAAAGGTAATTTTGGCACTTTTAGGCAAGTAGTAATGTGACGAGGGGAAATTGAAGGAATGTGAGAATATAGAAGAAAAGAAGGAAACAATGGAAAATGGGACATGTGGAGCATGGAGAGAGATCCCAGAGACCTGAAAGGTTTGCCAGAACCTTCATCTTTTCTTTCCATGACCAAAGATCATCATCAACAGATTTCATTAATTGAACAAAGTAAATTGCTTGTGCAGAGTAAGAAAGTGAATAGTTTAGGTGGGTAGCATCAAGCCCAGTGCCATGAAGCAATACAGTAATAGAACAAGTTACCTGATGAGTTAATTCAGTGCTCTTGGGTTTATTAAAACAGATTTCCCCTAGAGGAGTTGGGGGATGTGGGGATTATCCTTAGAGAGATTCTGGACCAGCAGATGCTAATGGGGCATGGGTAGTTTGGCCCCTGAAGCAGCAAATCTGACTGAGGAATCTAGGCCACATGGCAAGAAGAGAACAGGAACCGGAGTCTGCACCAGAGAGGATATCTTGCAAGCCCAGATGTGTTGCGGAAATAAGAGAAATATATGGGACGTGATCAGAAAAGAAATAAGTAATGAAACACAAAAGACTAACGGTTGGAGAAATAGATGCAGATAGGGACATCTACTCTGCTGTTTCATCAGACATTTTTAGCAGGGAAAGTCTTGGAAGGATTCACCTATACAGTATTTTTCAAACTTAAAATTTTTTTTTAACGATGGAAGAGCCCTTTGTTTAAATGCAGATAAAAGAAGAAACAGAACTAGGGGGCCTATGGTCCCTGCAGAGCATGGTTTAAGACCCCTGCTCTCCAGTGTTTGAATGGGTAGATGTGATAACCAAATATCATGTATAAATAAAAGGCAAAGAAAGAATAGAGCAGTTTTTGGTAGAAATCCATGGTCATAGGTAATGCAGAGTTACAAATTGTATAAATTATCAATATGTCACAGTAACTTTTTATTTCAAATACATTGTACAATTTTTATTTGAATCATTAATCTAGAAGAGTACCTATAGTTCAGTAAATTTTTCAGAACCATTAAGAACAATCTAAATTGGACTCTTGAAGATATTTTCCTTACTCTTCCTTATGAAGCTCCAATGCAGGCAGCACTTTTTGCTTCAGCAAAATGAGTTGAATAATACTCTCATGAGAAAGTACTCTGTCTTTGGAAGTTATGGCTCTGAAATGACCCCATAATGAGAAAATCAGGTGCAATGCCCATTGCATATTTATAACTGATCTCAAAGAGCAGAAGAAAACATTTGTAACCACAGGAACAAAGAATTTTTGCTTAACTTCTAATTAATAAACCTCCATTTATTTTATAATTCACCCCCCTACCTCCACCCATGCCCCATCCCTTTTTAAAGATACTCTTCATTGGTATATGGAAAATATGCCTGTTGAAAGTTCTTGGGGTTAAAAAGTAAGTATCTCTGAGTTCAAAGGATTAGATATAGAAAAGAGAGAAATAAATTGCATTTTCTTAATTGCCCATTTCTTTATCTTTTTTTGGTTTATTTTATTGTTTGTTCTGGCCTTATAAAACTTTGATTACATATCTATTTAGATCGTTACTGCCATCATGTTAATAGCATTCTGATAGAGAAAACAGAAATCCCTGCTTAACTGTTATTAAAAATGGGGCAGCATATAATACCTTTTAAGATATTATGAGCCAAACAAGTCAATTTTGGTTATTATTGTCTGTTCATTTTTTGTGTGTGACAAAACAAAGCTCACACTTTTTTATGTTCAGACCAAGAACTAAGGAAGCAGTTTTCTAATTCAGTTATCTCATAGGTGTGTTTCTAATTGCAGTGCATCACTGTCTTAATTTAGAAAATGTTCTGATACTTATCTATGATGGACCACATTCAGTGACTTTTTTAGGCTTTAATTACTAACATACTTAATCAAAGTGCTTTTCATGCCTTGCTTTTAAGAAAAAGTCATTTTATGATGGAATCACTTTCATCAATTATAGTGTGATAATGATGCAGACATTTTAATGTAAGTTTTAGTGCCAGAGCAAACTGGGTTCTTATGGTGCTGATCATTGATGTCTATGGTATATTTTTATTCATAGAAAATGGAATATGCCTTAAGTGATGATGTAGCAAATAATTTACTCTGTTGCAGTTAGTAGAACCATGATGTTATGTAGATATCATATGGAGACGAAGTCAATAAGATTGATTTATTTAGGCCAAAACTTTTGAGAGAAAACACTGTCTAACATGTAACTTTCATAATAAAGTAACTGGATTTTCATGCTAGTTTAGTATGTCAAGGTTTTATTCTCTAAATTGGTGAAAAACTAAGTAAAAATATCATCCTCTTATTTTATTAGAAGATATATAAATAACACTATATAGAATTCATTTTTTTATATGTGCTATTTGTTAAATTATCTAAGTTGAATTTCTCAGCAATATCAGTTTTATTTTCCACTTTACTGTTCCTTTTATGTTGTAAAGACTGAAAAATATAGAGAGGTGCTAGTTGTAATAATATCCCCACAAAAAAAAAATCAAACTTTGTTTATATTTAGATTGAATATGAGACTCAAATTAAGAAGATACAGCTACTCTCAAAAGATAGCCTGGGAGTAAAGAGTGAACTGAAAGATGAAGATAGAGAAAAGGTAATAAATTAAAATGATAAACTTTTTGTCAACAGAGGATTTCTGGAGTGTTCATCTTTTAAGATATTGTTGGGTTTTTTTAATCATCTTACTACAAAGATAGTTTTGATTAAACTTTAAGCGATAATTTAAACTTTTGCTTATAAGAGTATTGCTTTAATGTCTAATTGAATTAAATTTGCTGAAAGGCAGTCACTGTGGGTATAAATAAGATAGATTCCAAAGAAAATCTCAATGTTATTAGTAGGTGCAGTTGTGTTTTTCTAAATAATGCTTTGTAGCTGCTTTTTTCTTGGTTCCAGAAATATTTTAAACAATAAGTAAACAAAATGTGGCATTGTGCTTCTTTTCTTTGTATATATTATTTTGTACATTTTAACCTTTTCACAGATACAGTGGAAAGAAAGGATTGCATATCTTCGCAACAGACAAAAACACCAGCAAGGAATACTTAAATAAATTCTGCTATGTATCTGTTGTAATGCAGGCTTCTAATCCTCCTGCCTATCTCCATATAAATGATTCTGTTCAAGACCATAGATGTTTTCTTCACTAAAAGCAGTAAAGCTCTTTTAGATGAAATGTCTAAAAACATCTCGTAATAACTTGGAGCATGCTGGCAAGAGTAGTCACTTGTGACTATGTTGTGAAACCCCCTCAGCCAGTCGATATTGTAATAAGCAAAAATGGTAGCATCACTCCATTATTCAGAAAAGCCAACAGCATGCTTGTTCCTTAGGCTGCAGCATTCATTAAGAAAAGCTTACTGGGCTGAAAGCTGGAAACAGATGATAACGGGATATGATTTTCATATTTAATGCTTTCCTTGGAAGAGTATGTGTGCTACAGATTGATAGAAGAATCAACTGCTACTTTACTAAAAGACTTTCAGGTTTGCCCTATAGCTACCGATGGAATCATTCAGCCAAGAAATTAACTTTTTCTCCTTTTACCTGCTTTATACATCTGCTAAGCAGGCTGCCTGGCTGCCAGTAAATGTTATTATGCAGTTAACTGTTTAGTATTTAAGACTCTTATCAGAAAAGAAACAGAGGCCACACTATTTTGTTTTTATAGTAGGAGAAAGGTTTTAGTTTTTCTTTTTTGTGTATTAACAGGCATTAATCTGAGTTTATAGGAAGTTTTAGTTTTCCTTCCCAAAGATTAAAAAGTTAAAAAACCTAGAATTTAGAGCATTCTTTAAATTATAAGATACAAAACACCAAGCCCCAGCAACTTTGACCTATATAAAAAGACCTTTCATGGTAAATGATTTCTGTGCCACTAGATGTATGCCAAATGTAGTGTGATGTGATAGACTTATAAACCATTCAGGCAGTTTTTGTGTTTGACTTTTGGTCATGAAATAATTGATGTGTTTTTGATTTATAAATCAGTCTGTTCTTTCTGTGCCATTCCTGATAGACACATTCTTAGTATGACAGTCAGTGGTACTTAAGTACAATGGGAGACTTTTTTTCTTTTTGCCGTACCGATTTCATACCTTCCATATAGTTTTGTAGTCTCCTTTTAAGTCATACTTAAAATTAGGGTGAGAAACATACTGCTGACAACTCCTTAAAACATTACATATAATAATTAGAAGAGAACTTTTCCCTTTGTACTGAAAAGTGTCAACTCCTTAAAAGCTTTGACTGTTGACTGTATGTAAAAATAAATTAGGTAACATTTTGAGATATTTATATCTTGCCTTTTTCAATTTCCCATTAATGTTCTATCAACTAAAAGGTAAATACATTTCAGCAAAATCATGAATTAATACATATTACCTAGTAATAATTTCAGAAAAATTCCTTATATGAGTTATATTTTATTTTTCAGTGGAAATCTGTTCTCTTCTTTAAGCAGTCATATGAATTAGTGTATGCCCAGACTCCTTAGTCTCCCAGGAGTGGTCTGAAGCACAATACAGTCTCACTGGTTGAAGTTAATAAACAGTTGTTCAGCATGTGTTCTATTTGAGAACCCACAGTAGACCCCTCTGTGAAAGCCACAATACTTGCCCTTGAAGAAGAGCACAAAGTGCTCTTCTTTCCAAGGCATGGGATAGTGTGTGATACATGCCAGTTACATGTGGCAGACCTTAGCTACATGGAAAAAGGTGTGCCTCCTCTGCAATGAGTAATCCACACCTTGGTTGAGGAGGTAGTGTTTGAGTTGGCGTGAATGATGGGTAGGATGTCAGTCAGTGAGGATGTGGTAGATATTCCAGGATTAGGAGATGTTGTGGGTAAAAGAGTAGAAGTAGGAAAATCCAGTGGGTAGTTGTCTAGACTGGCTACAGTCTAGTGTTCTGGTAGGGAAGTGGTAGACAATGAGCTTGGAAAGATACATCATGGAACTTAGTACCAGGCTCAAGAATTGAGATTTCCTCCTGGAATCACATGCATGTGTGCACGCTGTACCGTGGAAGGTAGGTGAAGGAAGGGCTTGTGACCAGAGCAGCTACATCGCAGGTGTGTAGGTAGCTATAGGAAGATGAGGCTGGCAATGCTGTGCAGGATGAGCTGAGGAAATCACTGTCAGTTCAGAGAGGCAGAATTAACCAAGAGCCTCAATTGGCGGTGGCCATTGCAGTGGAAAACACTAATGAAGGGGAAAGGATCTGTGAAATTAATGACAATTTTGAATTATAAAACGATGTTTTTAAAAAGTGGTTGTGACAACACTTCCAGTAAAATGGCGGAATACACAGACACTGTGCTAAACTACCTCCCAGGATCACACCAACATTACAAACAAATTATACAGCATTCAACCCTGGAGGTCCCCGGACCACTGGATGAACAGAACCACTAAATGAAGAACTTAAAGAGGAGGCCATGTCGGGTCTGGTAGGACGCTGGAGATGAGAGAGGGCGAACCCCGTGAGGGAAGCCCCGGCTGTGGGAGGCTTCTCCCGTTGGGGGAGAGACTCTCCGGCCGCACACCAAGCTCACCAGCCCAGAGCTCCTTTGCCGGGAAAAGAAGTTCTAAGATAGCTGGCAGTAAACTAGTGAGGACTCTCATTGCTCAGCATGGTGAGGCTAAGAGCGGCTAGAGAATCAGTGGGGCCGGCGCATGGGCTTGCTCACTGGTGAGCACTTACCTGATTACTGGTGGAGGGAGTGGCTGTGTGAGCCAGACCCGGGAGCCTGCGGGGACAGACTGAACTGAGTGCCTTTGGTGCAAAGGCTGGAGGTTTTTGCACTGTTGTTCCCATGGTGTGGAGCCTCCACGCGAGTGGTGTAAGGAGGGCACCATTTTGTCAGGGTAGGGCTCTCCCACAGAGGATCAGGTCCGGGACCTCATTGGTCTGGTGGAATTGGCGCAGAAGTGCGTGTGTGCGTGCACGCTCATGCGGCCTTGGATCCCCACCCTCTGCCTGGCTTATACTGCATTGCCAGGGGAACGCTAGGCGGGTGCCCTTCAGCTGCAACAGGCTGCTCACTGAGACCCAGGAATGCGCGAGCCACCTCGTATCCCCAGCCTCTGCATGGCTTGTGCTGCATTGCCAGGGGAACACCGGGTGGGCGTGCTCTGGCTCCAACAGGCTGCTCACTGAGACGCAAGCCGCCTCGGGTCCCGGCTCTCCGCATTGTGCGTACAGAGTTTCCAGGCTGGTGATTTGTTGTCGGGCTGCTCAGCCTGATCTGCGAGCGGCTCACTGGGACAGGCTGAGACTGGGAGTTTTCCTGGGAGTGTTGGGCCGTGAGCTGTGTGCCTGTGTGATCCAGCCAGGGCTCTCCTGGTGATCTATCTAGTACATCAAAGCAATCCCAGAGCGACAGCCAGAATGGGTAAACAAAGAAACATGTCACAAGTAAAAGATCAGAAGAAACCTCTAGAAATGGAACCAAATAAAACAGAGGGATCCAACCGTTCAGAGACAGAGTTTAGAACACTGATGATAAGAACGTGTAACAAACATAGTGAGGACATAAGGAAGGATAGAGAAATCATAAAAAACAACCAGTTAGAACTAAAGAATACAATAACTGAAATGAAGAGCACACTCGAAGGAATCACCAGTAGAGTAGATGAAGCAGAGGAGCGGATCAGCGATTTGGAAGACAAAATAACAGAAATCACCCAGTTGGCATAACAAAAAGACCAAAGAATAAAAAACAATGAAAATAGTTTAAGAGCCCTATGGGACAAGATGCAGCACAACCACCTTAGACTCATAGGAATACCAGAAGGAGAAGAGAAGAAGCAAGGGGTCGAGAATGTCTTTGAAAAAATAATGACTGAAAACGTCCCTACCCTGGTGAAGGAAATCAACATAGATGCCCAGGAAGTGCAGAGGGTTCCAAACAAGCTGAACCCACACAGGTCCACACCAAGACACATCATAGTTAAAATGGCAAAGGGTAAAGACAGAGACAGAATCCTAGAGGCTGCAAGAGAAAGACAGCAGGTTACATACAAAGGAACTCCTGTTAGACTAACAGCTGACTTGTCTACCGAAACTCTGCAGGCCAGAAGGGAGAGGCAGAAGATATTCAAAGTGACACAAAATAAAGGCCTACAACCAAGATTGCTCTACCCAGCACTGCTATCACTGAAAATTGAAGGAGAAATAAAGAGCTTCTCAGAAGAGAATAAGCTTAAGGAATTCATTACCACCAAGCCAACATTGCAAGAAATGTTAAAAGGGCTTTTTTAAACAAAAGAGAGGGGAAAACAAGCTAACCCAGGAAGACCAGGAATACAAATAACAAAATGGCAATACATATGCACCTGTCAATCATCATTTTAAATGTGAATGTGCTAAATGCTCCAATCAAAAGACAGAGAGTGGCTGAGTGGATAAGAAAATAGGACACATGTATATGCTGTTTACAGATGGAATAAGATATTTCATACAAATGGAAATGAGAAAAAAAAAAAGCTGGAGTACCAATACTTATTTTGGACAAAATAGACTTTAAAATGACTACAATAAAAGACAAAGAAGGGCACTATCACCCTAATAAACATCTATGCTCCCAACATAGGAACCCCTAAATACATATAACAGATTTTGACAGACATAAAGACAGAGATCAACAGTAACACTATCATAGTAGGGGTCTTCAACACCCCATTGTCACCAATGGACAGACCCTTTAGACAGAAAATCAACACAGAAAGAGGGGCCTTAAATGACACTTTAGACCAGCTGGACTTCGTTGATATTTTTAGAGCATTTCACCCTGAAAAAACAGAATATACATTCTTCTCAAGTACACATGGGACATTTTACAAGATAGACCATGTTGGGCCACAAAACAAGTCTCAGTAAATGTAAGAAGATTGAAGTCATATCAAGCAGATATAAAGGAAAAACGGATGGTTGCTGGCTGGGAGGGAGTGGGAAAGAGGGAGAGGGGGAAGGTTTTGGACAGCGTAGGTGGGTGACTACAATGTTGCCGCAGTGATATGGGGGCAGTTCTAGGAATGTAATTGTTAATGTTGTGAAGAGACTATTATGTTAAGTGAAATAAGTCAGTCGGAGAAAGACAAGTACCATATGATCTCACTTATATGTGGAATCTGAAAAAACTGAATGAATGATCAAAGTAAACAGACACATAGATATAGAGGAAAAACTGAGGGTTGCTAGTTGGGAGAGGGGTGGGGATAAGGGGGAAGGGGAAGGGATTAGACAGCATAAATAGACAACTACAGTATGCCACAGGGATATGAAACACAGTTCGGGGAATATAATAATGTTGTAAAAATTTTGGAAGTAGTAGAGGCTAGATCACTGCACTGTACGCCTTAAGCTGATGTTGTATAATATTGTATGCCAACTGTAACTGAATATATAGATAGTCACGGGATGTGGAGTATACTGTGGAAGGGAGTCAAAGGAATTTTAATAGATATGTATGATATGGGGGGGAGGAGTGTGGTGGCGAACTGGGGGAGGGGGGTTGTCACTTTGGGGGCTAAAGAGGATAACTATTGCATTGTGTTGTACACCTGAAACTAAAAAAAAAAAGTGGTTGTGCAACTTTCAACCATAAGCAGTAACTTGGATGCCCTATTAAGAAAAGTCATGAAGTAGGAGTTGTCTAGTTTTTTAATGTAAAATTCTAGCTCAGTTTTGTAATAACACATCCAGGGTTTGTTTTTGTTTTTTTTTAGCTGAGCCATCCTGCCACCTGTTGGCGGCTTGACGGCAGCTCAGCTCAGCGTGGCACATCCAGTGTTTTCATGCATCCAGTGGCTGCTCTTCAGAGTCATATGTTGATCTATTCATCCCCCAAACTTGTATCCAGTATTAGTTTACTTAGTACTGTTTCTTTTTGGTTAATAAATAGCAAAAAGCCAATGTTCAGGCCTTTCATTTGACTCCTCATGAATTTTATTATAATTTAGTTATCTCCCCCCTCTATAATACATTGTCATTTTTCATTTTTTAGGTAAAGTCTAATTCTGTTGGTCTCTAGGAGTATTCTTCCAGTTGCTCAGTTTTTTTGTATCAGCAGTGACTACATAAAAACACATCAAAACATAAGTATGCAAGAGAGATAGAAATTGCATTTGTGAATGAGAGTATAACTTTTGGGGTAGTTTCTTTGAACTATCATACTGTGAAATATATTCTAATAAAAACAGAAGTGAACTGGATACTTCACAGAAAGATTATACTCTGCCAGGGCTGGAGAATGAGGAGGTCCAGAGAATTTCATTACAGAGCTGAGGGCTAGTTGGGCAGTTCCACTTCCACCGTTGTATACCTTTCTGCGAGGGTCACGTGGAGTGTCATGTGGAGAGTGGTTGTTACTTCTTTTATATTATAATAGTAATAGTAACAATGGGTAATGATCATTGCACACTTGTTCTGTGTCAGGTACTGCATTAAGCTCGTTATATTCATCAACACATTTAATGCTCTCAACAGTCCTGGAAGTAGATAACTATTGTTATACTCATTTTATAGGAAGGCTCAGAGAGGTAGGATAATTTGCCCACGACTACACAGCTAGGCAGAGTCAAAATTCAAACCCAGACCATGTGGCTTCAGTGTTTATGTTATTAGCCATTTTGCTACATTGTCTTCTAAGGTGGTATGGGTGAAGTATTCTTCAAAAGTTGGGGAAAATTCTGGTCAAACAAAATAGTCTAGCCACATCATACAAAATTTCAGTTATTCAGATGCTGCACTTTTACCTAAACTTGAGAAAGAGTGAAATGGTCTCCCTTGGTGCTAAAATATTCCAGCTGCATCAGGTAAGCCATGGAAAGCAGAGTGCCTGTCTCCTAACTGCTCATGTTTGCAATAAAAGGATTATCCATTTGAGCTGGCTGTGCTGGGCAGAAGAAATACCTTAAAGCTCAAATGAAGATGAACTTCAAGGGAGAAGACAGATGTGCAGTGTCTTCAGCTGTGGATTTGAGCCATGGCAGAAGAGGTGGTGAAACTGTGACCAGGAGGAGCCCCACTGCAGGAGAGGCATCAGACAGAAAAGAAGGCACCCCCCTGTTACGTGGTGGGAAGAGTTTCATTCCAAGAGAACGAACTGTGGCTCTCAGGAGCTTAGCAGTATTCATAAGACCAAGGCAGTTCCTGGAAGACCCAGGCTCATGTCTAAGGGGTGAAGTAAACAGTGGTTTGGAGGGGACACCTGATTGAAACAAACATCTTGGCAAAGGGAAAGAAGTCATTAAGACTATCCTAAAGTGTCCATATTTAAAGAGGAAATGACTTAAATTGGAATCCCTCAGAAGCAATCCTGCGAAAAGGATTTGAGTGTAAGTAGTTTATTTGGGAGGTGGTCACAGGAGAGAGGAAAGTGACAGCCATTAAAGAGTATGACTGAGGTAACCACTATAAGCAGCCAAAGTTCAGTCTATTTGGGAAACCATGGCAGACTGTGTGGAATGTGCCTCAGAGTTATCATACCTGGGGGTAGAAAAAGGAAATGTTTACCCTTCACCTCCTGTCTGTCACTGACTGAGTGTTGCACCTGGCTTCACTTCTGGGTGCTGCACTTAGGCCAAGAGGCACAGGTGCTCATAGAAGGATACTGTGGGCATGGACTAAGTTGGTGAGGGCCTCAGGGATTTGGGCCTGGCCCTGTCATACCTCCTACAGGAAAAAAACAGTAAGGGAGGGGGCAGGGGTTAGATTATTACCTAAAGTTATGTATATAATCCCCAATTTCTTATCCTTACTAGCTCACGGTGCTTCCTTCACCAATGGTGTCCTTGAATCACTGCTTAATTATACACAGTGCAAGAATCTCCCCAAAGTGGGGCTCTGAATGGTTGCCTAGCTTTCTAATACCAAACTATTGTATTTTCATGAGCATTGTGACCCCTCAGCTCTGCTGGCCTCTAAGTTGTGATTTCATTTGACCTAGAATGATGAAAAGTCAAAAATTAGTTTCTCTGTGTTCAGCTGGACCTCTTTTATCTTAATAGCTTTTTTATTTGTGTTTCTATTCGGAAAAACAATGAAAAATTAAGCTAAATCACACAGTTTTTCAAGTCCTGACCCTAAAACTAGATCTGTAGACATTTTTTCAGGAGAGGATAGAAAATGCTCTTCTTTCCAGGCTCACGAGACTGTGAGCTCCCACAAGGCAGAGCCTAGGCTTGCCTGCCCGCCCTCATAAGTGATAGTGACCTGTTGACCTGCAAAGAGGAAGAGAAAGAACTGTTCCCTGAGCCTGGTGTACATCCCATTTCAAACGAAGTTTGAACTTTCCACCTCCTGTTCCTTTTGGGGGTGCCTTCCAAGAGGATTGTGGGTAGTGTGGCTCAGATATATAGCTAACACATTAGTCTTATTGTGTTTCATGTACTATTCTAAGGACTCTATGTATGTGCATATGTAAATATGCACACAAACATACACACACTCATTGCAACAACCTTACAAAGTGAAGACTGTTCTATATACTATACCCATTTTACAGATTAGGAAACGGAGATCCAAAGAAGTAAAGTAACTTGTCCCCAGGACACACTTCTGGTTAGTGGTGGACCTAATATTCAGATCCTAGCAGACTGGTCCAGAGCCTTAATTAATAAATATATCAACTCACTTCTCAGTTATTGGAAGAAAGGTTTCACTTAGGAAAATCGTGGGAGGGTATCTTTAAGGGATTTAGCCTCTCGTAGTCAAGAATGAAAATAACAGTACTTTTAAAACTTACCTTTTGTGGAGATGTTTGGCTACACAACCATCGTTCCTTTGCTGTCGTCTGTGGTGGAATTATGGGACAAGTGTGTTATGTGCCAGAAGCTCTTTTAAGTGTCGGAATTGCATTCATATATATAGGTGCACATTGTGTAGTGGAGTTATAGGGAAGGGAGAGAAAGTGAATGAGAAGGGGGAAAGGAAACATAAGTCAATTTGGCAATAGGGAGATAAATTTTGTGGGAAACACTGTTTCTTTTCTCTTTTTGTAGTACAAGGGGTTATAGAACCCTCCACAGGAGAACAAATGTTGATTTCTTGTTCTCTAGAAGACTTTCTAAACTTTGTATACTGTATACTCTATGAAATACTGTATCATTATTTAAAAATAGTCTTCTTCATACAATCTGAAAAAAACGTTTGTGCCTAGAACATTTTTGGAAAGGGATCTGGCAGTAACACAGTTAAATATACACATACGCTTGTTTTAGTAATCCCACTTTTGGTAATACATCCTTTAGAATAGCTCTAGCTAATTTAATAATATTAATACAGTAAAAAAAAATTAAATGTGTGAGGAAGGAATGGGCAGGTGATTAATTAATTTTAAGAAGAAGGAGCCTGCCTGTGAATGAGATTGCTTTTTTAATTGTGGTAGAGTATGAGTTGTTTCTATCCTTACTAAAATCTCTCAAAATTAGAAAATGGAGTTGGCATTCTGTCTCTCTGATGTAGTTCTGCACAATTTCTTTGGTGAACAGGAAACTCTAAGAGAGTCACCCTATTTATGAATCGCGGAGTATACACAAAGGCATATTAAATTGTATCATAAAAAAAATGGGCTCTTATCTTGATATTTTACAGCACTTGTCAAGCTTCTGTTCTTTAATTGAAAACTGTGACTTAACTTTGTGTTGTTGTGATCAAGACAGTGGCTTAGGCGTAGGGATGTTGGGATAAAGGTTGGTGCTGGAGTGTGTGTGTTTAGTTTTTGAAAATCACCTACTGGTACAATTTAGGAATGCTGAATTTCTCATGAAGTGTCTGTCTGATTTTTTCCTACTCTTCATTTATGTTGTATGGACTTGATTTTATTTATCAGATACAAGTTTCATTTAGCTCTCTTTTAGTAGATCTGAGTTTCTACTGGTTGAATTTAGTAAGAAATTAGACATAGAGCTCACATTTATTATCAGGGATTTTTATGTCCTCCCCCACCCCACCCCCAAAAAAAAATAGCTGTGGTTCAGTAACACAATTTGAGTTTAACTTATTCAGATTTCAGTATTATAGCATAAGAGGGCGGAGCACTGGCGTCCTCATATCTGGTTTTGAATCCCATGACTGGGAGCAAATTAATTGTTCAACCTTGCTAAGTCTTTTAAGAATGGGAATAAAAATAATGGTCATTATGAGGATTAAAAAAGTTAATGAATATAAATCTGCTTGACACCTGGTAACTGCTTGACAAATGTTCACTAATCCTGTTGCTACTCTCACCATGGCCACTGTCATCACTATCTTTGTTCTCCACTAAGGTAGCTGTATTTTGGTCCTGGCTTTTTACCATTTATCTAGGATAGTGAAGAGGCATGCTGTGGGTATAGAGAGGCTACCTATGAGTTAAAGAAATGGGAGGTAAAGCAACCTGGTGGTAACAACTCATAATAAATTGATTTTATAGTGACATACCCTTCAAAATAACTTATAGGATATAACGTTTGAAGCCTAAATTTAATGGATCCATTTTAAAATTTTTATTTTACCTTTTTTTTTGAGGGAAGTGCCACTGGCCCTCATATGTGAGACCTGAACCGGGGCCGCTGGCTTCCCAAGCCAGTGCTTAACCACTCGGCCGGCCCCGTTTTAAAATTTAGGTAGTTTCAATAACTATTGGTTTTGTGTTTTTTTGGTTTTTTTAGCTGAGCATCCTGCCACCTGTTGGCAGCTCAACGGCAACTCAGCTCGGGCTGGCCTCGAACAGCTGTTGCTCAGAGCTCAGCTCGCACTCTTGAGCGAGCTCTTAACCAACTAAGCCACTCAGCCGGCCCAATAACTATTGGTTTTAATGGCTAGAAAATGGCTTCAGTTGTGAAAATTGGGTCATGTCTAATCTATTACAGTAAAATGAAAGAAGAGTTAAAAATCATATTGCATGGTGTCTTAGTCAGCTTGAGCTGCCATAACAAAATACCGCAGACTGGGTGGCTTTAAAACCAGACATTTATTTTCTCACAGTTTGGGAGGCTAGAAAGTCCAAGATCATGGTGCCAGCAGGGTTGGTTTCTGATGAGACTTCTCTCCTTGGGTTACAGATGGCCACCCTCTCTCTGGTCCTCATAGGGCCTCTTCTCTGTGCACATGCATGGAGAGATGGATCTCTGGAATCTTCTAAGGATACCAGTATTATTGCATTGAGGCTCCACTCTTGTTACCTCATTTAACTTCAATTACCTCTTTAAGGGCCCAATCTCCAGATATATTGGGGGTTAGGGTTCAGCATAAAAATCTGGGAGGGACACAGTGCCAGCCAAGTGGCTCATTTGGTTAAGAGTTAGCCTAAGAGTGCAGGCTCTGAGCAATAGGGCCGCTGATTCGATTCCCACAAGGGCCAGTGATGCTGAGCCCTAGCTGAGCTGCCGCTGAGCTGCCAACAGGTGGCAGGATGGCTCAGCTGGTGAGAGCACGTGCTCCTAACAACGAGACTGCCTGTTCCATGGTGGGGTATGCCCACCTGCAACTAAGACTGAACGCGGCACCTTGAGCTGAGCTGCCGCCTGAATGGCTCAGTGGATAGAGCATGTGCTCTTAACAACAAGGCTGCTGGTTCGACTCCCACATGGGATGGTGGCTATGCCCACCCACAACTACGATGGTAACACAGCACCTTGAGCTTAGAGGCCACAATCTGCTGACGGGAAGCCAGATGGCTATTGGTGCCCTCCACAACTAAGATTGAAGAACAACTTGGCTGGTCCCCCTCCCCAATTCCCCAACACTGTTCCCCTCCCCCAATTCCCCAATTTAAAAAAGAAAAAAAAAACCTGGGGGGGACACACACAGTTCAGTTCATTACACAAGGTAAAGTAAATAATTTCTTCAAGGTTGCTATATATAAATTTTTATTAAGGGATTTTTTTTTTTGAAAGCTTCTCTATGTGAGTTAAGGACTTGCTTACACGGAAACTAAGAACAAAAATTCTATTGTGTGAGAAGCTGGAAATTTGATCTGACAGTTCCATTTCCATTCTGCATTCACCTTGATATTTCTCAATTCCCGTGTCTGTGAAAAAATATATAAGAAAAAATAAAGATTTCCTCAGTATTTTACAAAACATGAGGTGTCACATAAATACATTTTTTCAAAGAACACTAATAGTCAAGATCCACCTGTTTTATAAACTGTAGTTAGTAATTACTAACTAAGACATCATTACATTAATTCTATACCGGGGATGCCAAAAAAATGTATACACATGGACACTTTGGTCAGTGTTGCTCAAGCAGAGTTCACTGTAATCAGAAGTGCCTGGATGTTGATGGTAACCACTTTGAGCACCTCTTGTAATTTCAGAAGTCAAATGTGACTTGTATTCATCTTTTGTTATCGGTATATATTATTACAATTTTAATACAGTTTTCCTTTCTTAAAATGTGTATACATTTTTTTGGCACCCTCTGTACCAGCTGATATTTCCTTAAGTATGTCCCCTCTCCTTTCCCTCATCAAAGATGAACTCCTGATTTTAAAAGTTATCATTTATTCACTAAGAAGTATTTTCAGTCATATTCATTTGCTTCACTATCACTTTTCCCAACTCCCAATATATTTTTTCAATTTACTTAAACTAAAAAAAAAATTAAAAGTTTACCTAGGCCCGCCAAGTGGCATGTTGGTTAAGAGCTGGCTTGGGATGCCGGCGGCCCCGGTTTGGATCCCACATGTGAGGGCCGGGGACAATGCCCTCTACAGCTAAGATGGTGAACAACAGCTCCACCTGAAGCTGGGCTGCTTTGAGTCTCCGGGGACAGCATAGCTGCAGCCCCTGCTGCAGTAGGCTGCCATAGGCTGCAGTGAATGGCCAGCAGCCAGCGTGAGCGGCTGGCAGCTGATGTGAGCTGCCAAGAACTGCTGTAAGCGGCTGTCCAGAGGCCGGTGACTGATCTGCCTCACCCAAGAAGAGCGCAATGATGATACCAACATGGGCCAGTGAAGCAGTGTCCTCCACAACTAGACTGAAGAACAAAAGGACAGCAACTTGTCTGTTCCCCTTCCCTGGTTCCCCAGTGCTGTTCCCCTCCCCTAATTCCCCAATAAAATCTGTTTTAAAAGTTTACCTATATCTCCCACCCCACACTCCCTACCTCTGGCAACTACCAAACTATTCTTTATAACTATGACCTTGGGGTTTTGTTTGTTTGTTTGTTTGTTTTGTACATTCCAAATATAAGAGAGATGATATGGTATTTGTCTTTCTGTGTCTGACATTTTACTTAGCATAATGGCAAGATTTCATTCTTTTTTATAGCTGAATAATTGTCCTGTAATGTGGTGGAAGGGAAATAACCCATGCCAGCCCCTTTTAGCCTTGAACCTAAAACTGCTCTAAAAATGTCTTTGGAAAAGTCAAATGACTGTAGATACCTGGATTTATTTCTGGGCTCTCAGTTCTGTTTCATTTATCTCTATGTCTATCTTTGTGCCAGTACAGTCTAGAATTACCTTAATTTTGTAGTAAGTTTTTAAATTGTAAAGTGTGAGTCTCCCAACTTTGCTTTTCTTTTGGAAAATTGTTTTGGCTATTGTGGGTTCCTTGTATTTCTGTAAGAATTTTAGTATCAGCTTGTCAACTTCTACAAAAATGCCAGCTGAGATTTTGGTAGAGATTGCATTGAATATGTAGATCAATGTAGGAGTATTGTAATCTTAACAGTATTAAGTCTTATGTTCCTTGAAAACAGAATGTTTTTCCATTTATTTAGGTCTTATATTTCTTTTTATCAATGTTTTGTAGTTTTTAGTGTAGAAGTGTATACTTATTGGTTATGTGTTTTATTCTTTTTGATGCTATTATAAAGAGAATTGTTTTCCTAATTTTAATTTCATTGTTATTGCTAATATATAGAAACAAGTTATTTGTATTTGTATACTTATATCCTGCAACTTTGCTGAATTTGTTTATTAGTTCTAATTGTTTCTTGTGGAATCCTTAGTTTTTTTATACATGGTCATGTCATCCACAAGTAGAGATAGTTTTACTTCCTGCTTTGCAATCTAGATTCCTCTCATTTCTTTTTCTTACCTTACTACCCTGGCTAGAATCTACAGTACAGTGTTAAATAGAAGTGGTAAGAGTAGATATTCTTGTGTTAATCCTGATCTTAGGGAGAAAGCTTTCAGTCTTTCATCATTGACTATGATATTAGCTATGGATTTTTCATAGATATATTTCATCAGGTTGAGGGAGTTCCCTTCTGTTTCTCAGTATTTTTAAATCATGAATGCATGTTGGATTTTGACAAATGCTTTTTATATGCTTTTTCCCCCTTTATTAATATGGCATATTACATTGCTTGATTTTCATATGTTGAACCAACTTTGCATTCCTAGGATAAATCCTACTTTGTGCTGGTGTATAATCCCTTTTCTATGTTGCTAAACTTGGTTTACTAGTATTTTGTTAAAATTTTTTACGTTGGTTTGTGCCCATCCAGGAATGCCAAAAATTTTTTTATATGTATATTAATATGAAATATTGCTTTGTAGTTTTCTTTTCTTGTGATGTTTTTGTCTGTTTTCAGTGTCAGGGACTAGCTTTATAGAATGAGTTGAGAAGTATTTCTTCCTCGCCTGTTTTTGGAAGAGTTTATGAAAGATTGATATTAATTCGTTAAACATCTGGTAGAATTCACCAACGAAGGCTTCTGGTTCTGGACTTTTCTTTATCTGAAGATTTTAGGTTTTTTTTTGTTTTGTTTTTTACTAATTCAAGTGCGTAACATGTTATAAGTCTATTCTATTTGTTCTTGAGTCAGTTTTGGGTGTGTGTGTCCATGTAAGAATTTGTCCAATTTATCTAAATTATCTAATTTGTTGACATAAATTATTCAGAATATTGCCATATAACCTTTTTTTATACTCGTAAGGTTGGTAACAAAGTACCACTTTCATTTCTGATTTTAGTATTTTAAGTCTTTTTTGTTTTTTTCTTGGTCAGTCTAGCTAAAAGTTATGTCAATCTTTTGACCTTTCCAGAGAATCAACCTTTGGTTTTGTTGATTGTCTCTATCACTTTTTTGTTCTCTAATTCATTTATTTCTGCTTTAATCTTTATTGTAGTAAGCCCTACATGTCCGTAGGTTTCACATCTAAGGATTCAACTAACTGTGGATTGAAAACAGTATTTTCAGTCCATGGTTGGGGATCTGTGGATATGGAGGGCCAACTGTATGCATTGTTCTACACCATTTTATATAAGTGGCTTGAACATCTGCAGATTTTGATATCCTCAGTGGGTCCTGGAACCAATTGCCCACAAATAGTGAGGGAGGACTGTATCTCCTTCCTTCTGCTTGCTTAGAATTTAATTAGCTTTTCTTTTTCTAATTTCTTAGCATGGAAGTTGGGCTATTGATTTGAATTCTTTCTTCTTTTTTTAATACAGGCTTTTAGAGCTATAAGTTTCCTTATAAGTGCTATTACTTGCATGTTCTAGTATGTTGTTTTCCTTTTCATTTATCTCAAGCTATTTTCTAATTTCCCTTGTGATTTCTTCTTTGACCCTTTAGTTATTCAGGAGTTTGTTGTTTAATTTCTACATATTTGTAAATTTGCCAGATTTCCTTCTTTGATTGATTTCTAATTTCATTCCATTGCCATCAGAGAATATTCTTTCAATTCTTTTTAATTTATTGAGACTTGATTTGTGGCCTTAAAATATGGGTTTATCTTGCAGAATGTTCCATGTGCACTTGAAAAGAATATGTAATCTGTGTATTCTGATGTTGGGGGTGGTCTTCTGTATGTCTGTTAGTTAGGTCTAGTTAGTTTATAGTTGTTCAAGTCTTCTGTTTCTTATTGATCTACTGTCTAATTGTTTTATAATACGTTATTGAATGTGGAGTATTGAATGTGAATTGTCTGTTTCTCTTTTCAATCCTCTTAGCTTTTGCTTCATGTATTTTAGGACTTTGTTGTTAAATGTACATATGTTTCTAATTGTTATATCTTTTCCGCAAACTGACACTTGATCATTATAAAATGTCCTTTGTCTGTAGTAGTAATTTTGTGCCTTGAAGTCTATCCTGTCTGATGTTAACATAGCCACTCTAGCTTTCTTTTGGTTGCTATTTGCATAGCATATATTTTTTTTTCTATGACAATGTGTTGATATATCTTTTCCCTTCCCTGTGCTTTCAATCAACTTGTATCTTTGAATCTAAAATAGTCTCGTTAGACAGCAAACAAGTCATGTTTTTTAAATCTATTCTGTGAGTGTCTTTAATTGTAGTATTTAATCCATTTAAATTTAATATAATTACAGGAAAGGTAGGATTTGCATCTGCCATTTTGCTCTTTGGTTTTTATATATTATATCTTTTTTGTTTCTTTAATTCTCCATACTGCCTTCTTTTGCATTAAATATATATTTTCTAGTGTACAGTTCTAATTTCCTGTCATTATTTTACTGTGGGTGCCCTGGTATCATAATTAATGTTTTAGTTTATAAGAATCTAGTTTGGATTAATACCACCTTGATTTCAATAGCATGTAAAAACTTTGCTGTTATACAGCTCTATTCCTTTGTGATATTACTGTAATACAGACTATATCTTTTTAACTTATATGCTGCTTATCAACATAGATTTATAATTATTGCTCAATGCAATTATATTTTAAATTATATAGGAGAAAAAGTTACAAATAAAAATATATGTATGCTATCTTTTATATTTACCAATGTAGTTACCCTTATTAGTGCTATTTATTTCTTAATGTGGATTTGAGCTACTGTGTAGTGTCCTCTCATTTCAACCTTAAAGACTTCCTGTAGTATTTCTTGTAGGACAGGTATGGTAGTAACAAATTTTCTCTGTTTAATGAACAATGCCTTCATTTCTTTTTCACTTTTAAAGGAAAGTTTTGGTGGATATAGAATTTTTGATTGACAGTCTTTTTCTTTCAGCACTGATTTTCTTTCAACAGTCTTTTTCTTTCAAGACTGCCCACTGGCTTCCATGGTCTCTAATAAGAAATCGTTAGTTAATCTTTCTAAGGATGCCTTTTTATGTGAGGAGTAAGTTCTCTATTTTTGCTTTCAAGACTCTTTTTTTTTTTCAGCTTCCAATAGTTTGATTATGATATGTCTAGGTAAGGATTTCTTTGAGTGTATTATACTTAGACTTTATTGAGTTTAGTGGACGTGTAAAATAATGCTTTTTATCAAATTTGAGAAATTTTCACCATTATTTCTTCAAAATTCTTTCTGTGCCTTTTTCTTTTTCTTCTCCTTCTGAGACTTTCAGTATGCATAGGTTGATATGCTTGATGGTGTTCCACACGTCTATGAGGCTCTGTTCAATTTTCTCTGTTCTTTTTTCTTTCTTTTCCTCAACCTGGATAATCTCAATTGAACTATATTCAAGTCTGTTGATTCTTTTTTTCTGCCTGTTCATATCTGCTGTTGAGATCCTGTAATGAATTTTTCATTCTGATGATTGTGCTTTTCAACTGCAGAACTTCTGTTTGGTTCTTTTTTAACAAATAATTTCTTTCTCTTTATGGACAGTCTCTGCTTAGACATTGTCCTCATACTTTCTTTTAGTTATTTAGACACGATTTCTTTTAGTTCCTTGAACACATTTAAAATTACTAATGTAAAGCCTTTTTCTGGTAAATCCAACATCTGGGCTTCCTCAGGAATAGTTTCTATTGACTGCTTCCCCCCCGCCCCCGTGTATGCATCATTAGTGTCTCATAATTTTTTGTTTTAGTTTGGACATTTTAAATAATAAAATATGGCTACTCTGAATAGCAGATTCTCCCCTCCCAGAATTTGTTGTTGCTGTTTGTTCATTTAGTGACTTTCTGAACTGATTATGTAAAGTCTGTATTCTTTGTCATGTATGGTCGCTGAAGTTCCTTTTCAGTTAGCTTAGTGACCAGATAATGATTACACAGAGTCTTTTTTAAATGCCTGAAACCAGTAAGCCTCACAGTTTTTGGCAAGGGGCTTTGGATGTGTGTTGGGCACACCTTCAACAATCATCCAGGCAGTTTATAACTCCACTTTAGCCTTTACTTTGTGCTTGCACAGAACCTCAAGGTAAGCATAAGATGAGAATTTAGGCCATTCTCAGGACTTGTCCTGAGCATGCCCATAGCCCTTGGCATGTGGGTGGTCATCTAGATTTCCAGGTGTATGTTGGAGCTTTTGAAAGCCCCCTGTGGATACCTCATTCACAAGCTTTTCCTTGTAAGTTTTTTAGTTAGCCTATCGTTTGCCCAACTGTTATCCACTGCTTTAGGAAGCCTCAATGTTAATAACTTGCCTCTAGTTACATTTTCAGCAACTGCCCCCAGGGAAAAGGCAGTCAGCTCCAAGTCAGGTCAAATAAAGACAGTCTGCTAAATGCTGTCTTCCAGGAAACCACCAGGAAGTTCAAATAATGACAGTTCCCTGGGAATGGGGATTTTTGAAGGAGTCCCATCCCTTCTCTACTCTTTCCAGTGTCTGTTAAGCCACTGTTTTGCAAGCTATGATTAAAGGCTATTGGTTTTTAAGGTTACTGCAAATTTGAGAAGGGGGAAATGGGAACAAGGCAAGTAAAACACCATAAAGTACACTGTTCGTACCAGATTCAGTTATCTTTCTTGAATAAATGCTCCCCAGATAGCTGCAAGCCTTTGGATAATTTCCTGAGTTCTGAAAAGTTACTCTAAAGATGTTTTCCAGTGTTATTATTTCTTTTACGGACCAGAGAATTTGGAGAGATCCTTATTTCACCATTTCTCTGACACATCCCTGTTCATTTGTTAACTTCAAATTTGTTTCTTTTATTTTGGTGAATAGAAGAAACAGTATATTTGAAGAGAAGCAAGACCAGGATTCTGTTTCAAATATGTGTATGACATTTTCTCTCTTAACATTTGGGCCTCAGTTTTTCTGTCTGCAGAGAAGGGGTACAAATACATTTCCCCATCAACTCTGTAGGGCTCTGTGAACTACATGCTATTATGTATATGGAGATGCTTTGGTCCCTTTGAAAGAAAATAACTTAATTTCCTGAAGCTTCATGATTGTTACTTCCAGTTTTTGCTTCAACTCTGTAGGGCTCTGTGAACTACATGCAGTTATGTATGCAGAGATGCTTTGGTCCCTTTGGAGAAAATCACTTAACTACCTGAAGCTTCATGATTGTTACTTCCAGTTTTGCTGCCCACTGTGTGTCCATGATCAAGCCACTGAACCAATTGCTATGTTCTCTTCCTTCTCCCCTCTTGCCCCACAACCTCTCACATTGTTTGTTTATTTTTTTAAAGATTTTATTGGGGAATTGGGGAAGGGAATAGTTGTTAGGGAATTGGGGAAGGGGAACATTGTGTTTTTCCAGGACCCAACAGCTCCAAGTCAAGTTGTTGTCCTTCAATCTTAGTTGTGGAGAGCGTAAGCTCGGCTCCAAGTCCAGTTGCTACTTTCAATCTAGTTGTGGGGGGACGCAGTCCACCATCCCATGCAGGAGTCAAACTGGCAAACTTGTTGTTAAGAGCATGCACTCCAAACCAGCTGAGCCATCCCACCACCGCCTGTTAGCAGCTCAGCAGCAGCTCAGCGTGGGCGCAGCTCACTGGCCCATGTGAGAATTCAACCGGCAGCCTTGTTGGTCAGAGCTAGCGCTCTAACCAACTGAGCCACTCGGCTGGTCTCCCACCTGTCTCACTTTTTAATGAAGATACAATGCTCTTCTCCCTGTAGATACGCCAGTAAATTTAAATTGCTTCAAGTATCTTTAAGTACTTGAAGTTGTTCAGGAAAAGCTGTTATTTGCAGTTTGACTAGAAATTATGATTATTTTACACGTATGCAGTATATTTTAATGCAATCCTGAGTGTGATTATTGGAAGTTTTTAATATTATACATAATAATAGAAATAGAGTTTTGAAACCTTCAATGGTCCTTTTTATGTTTCTCTTTCTCTCTCTCTCTCTCTCTCTCTCTCTCTCTCTCGTTCTTTTCTCTCTCTCTCTCTCTCTCTCTCTTTTTAATCAAATACCTCCCTAATTCCATCAAATCCAAGTTTCTCTGCAGAAAGTGGTTGCAACTAATAGCTTTTTAAAAAAATTGTGGTTAAATATATGTAACACAAAATTTATCATTTTAACTGTGTTTAAGTGTATAATTCAGTGACATTAAGTACATTCACATTGTTATGCAATGTATGCATCTCTTAGATTTCATAGTACCTTGACAATATTTGCTTTGTGAACCAATATTGTTATTAAAATTAAGTAGTGCAGACTGTACTGGTTTTTGCTCATTCATTTTGTAGGAAGCCATACAAAGATTTATAAAACATGGTAGGTATTGATTTCATTGATCATGCTTCCTTTACCTCATTTCATTTCTGAAAACAATTTGAACACTCTAATTGTTCATGTGCACTATTTAACTCACATCTCTTTTGGTGCTGCAGGTTGCAGTGCAAGCAGCAATTAACTTGGGAACAGCTGTGTCAAGAGGATTATATCAACCAGCAACAATCTTTATGGGCCGCCAAATGTCAGTTGTCTCAAGCATTGGAGATTTCAGTACAGAGCAGAAATCTCCCCAACCCACAAAGAACTTTTCAATCCCTGACCCACATCCATACCAACAGACAGCCCTGAGCAGTAATGTGACAGACAGCTATGTAGTACAAACTAATAGTGACACACAGTGCTTAAATAGGTCTCACAAAATAGATGGAAAGACATCTCTTCAGATTGGTGAGAAAATGCCAGTCACAGTCAGCACATTGTCTGAGGAAGAACAAACTCACTGCTTGGAGATAGGAAGCAACACACATCATGGCAGGAGTAATTTATCTGAAGGCAAAAGGTCTACTGAACTCCATTCCCCGTTACAGGAAAGATTAAGTCCAGAGAACAGACCCACTGATTTAAAGTGTGACAGTTCCAGCAGATCAGAGGGAGAAATACTGACACCGGAGTATATTGAAGTCAAGGAAGAAACAGCCAGACAGCCCATCTCTCCAATATCACTCTCAGAATACTGTGCATCTGAAAATAAGAGTTCTCAAGAGAAGCATTCTGCTTGGGAAGGTTTCTCAGGTGGGGAAAGAGACTAAGATTGTTTCCTGATTTTTGTTGGTATTTAGTTTTTCTGGTTGGTAGTGGTCATATGCAAGAATGAAATATTCTCTCTAATCTCTTTGTCAAAAACAAAGTAGTGTCTTTGCCAATAAATTCCATTCTAATGAGTTCCTAAATATGTATGTGGAACTGTTTTTGCAAATGAACTATCTGATTTTGAAACCCATTATGATATTTTTAATGAGTTTTTAAATACTCTAATGAGTTGTGCATTGTTACTACATGTTTTCAACTGATGGATAATTCCCTATGTGAGGTGGAATGTCTTACCTTGCTTCTTCCTGAAGTTAGTGATGATCAGTAATCTATTCATCTCCCCTTACAGATCATTTTCCTCATGATGACTCAAAGTCACAGAAGCCCTTCAGAAAAATTCAGGAAGAGCATGAGGAAAGTTTAAGCAGCAGCAGTGACCTCACAGTTTCTGTAAGTGAAGATGATTTGATTTTAAAGAGTCCAGAACCTCAGCCAAATCCAGATGACAAGATGGAGGGAGAAGATGGAATAGAGGCCTTAAAATTAATCCACTCTGAGCAAGAAAGAGATGCCCCATCTACTGAAAAACATAATTGTATTTTGCAAACCGTAAGCTCTCCTGATTCAAAAAAGGAATCCTCCAGTAACTCACCAACAAAAGAGTAAGCCATTCGATTTTTTTTAACTATTCTGTTTTTATAGATATTTTTAGAGACCATTATACTGAGAATGTATTATTGAACACTCAGCCATGAATGTGTAAGTTCCTTAAGCCTCATAAATAGTCTTTTAGATAAGGTCTAATTTTCTTCTTTTTAAAAAAATTTTTTTTTATGAAATAGCTTTAAAAATATGAATATCGTTGAAATCATATTGATTGGCAGCTTATAGTTATAGTCAGACAACCCCTGGTTGATTCAAAAGATATTTCCCCTACCCTCCATCCTTTTAGAAAATAAATCATTTTGAAGTTCTGCTAACACAGAAGGTGAAAAACAGTTAAACTTTCTAGGAATTCAACTTTAGAGAGTAAAACTTTGTATCTAATTAATTTGCTTAATCTTTATGTCCCTTGCCATAGTGTCATTTTTGTCATACAATTAAATATGAGTTAATATGTTTTTCTAAGGGTATATGTAAACCAGCTTTCCTCTTCTGAATGTAAATATGAGGACATTGGAATTTTTAATGTTAAATAGGAATAATATCAGTGTTATGTAACATTTTGAGAGCTTATACTATTCAACTCATAAAAGCTCATATATGATTTTTTACTATTGATTGGAGATAGTAGGTAAAATTATATAGAAAACATGGAAACTGTTGAAATTTATCTCCTTTTGGTGAAAAGTTTAATTTATAGTCTGATTGACTTGGAACTGATGTTCAAGAAATATCTATTAAGAGCACATACAAGTACAAAGCACTTGCACTGTGGATAGAGGAACTAACATGGTTTCTGTTCTGGGAAAATTTAGTTTATTGTAGAGGCAAGCCAAATGGATTTTTCTAGTAATAATACTTCTCTCTCAAAGAGATACAGGGATTACATATTATATCATCAGAAACTTTATTGCTAGAGGTAGAATATATCTATTTTGGGGTTTGTATTTGCAATTTGCAGGCTTTTTATTTTTTATTTTTTTTTAATTAAGATTTTATTGGGGAATTGGGGAAGGGAAACATTGTGTTTTAAGAGGACCCCTTAGCTCCAAGTCAAGTAGTTGTCCTTTAATCTTAGTTGTGGAGGGTGCAAGCTCAGCTCCAAGTCCAGTCGCCGCTTTCAATCTAGTTGCCAGGGGAAGGAGGAGGAAGGGGGTAGCGGGGGGTGGGGGGCAGCCCACTATCCCATGCAGAAGTCGAAACAGCAGCCTTGTTGTTAAGAACATGCACAGGGCCCGGCCTAATGGCACAGTGGTTAAGCGCTGGCTTGGGAAGCCAACAGCCCTGGTTCGGGTCCCACATATGAGGGCCAGTTACGCTGCCCTCAAAAAACAAAAACAAAAACAAAAAACAGGACGAAACATCTTTGGTCCGGCCAAGTGGCGCGGTGGTTAAGCGCTGGCTTGGGAAGTCAGCAGCCCCGGTTCGGTCCCACATGTGAGGGCCAGTAACACTGCCCTCAAAAAAAAAAAAAAAAAAAAAAAAAAAGAACATGCGCACTCTCACCACCTGAACCATCCAGCAGCCCATCGGCAGCTCAGCTCACTGGCCCATGTGGGAATTGAACTGGAAGCCCTGTTGCTCAGAGCTCGCACTCTTAACCAACTGCGCCCCCCGTCCAGGCCCTGCAGGCTTCTTTTTATAGCAATTCATTGGATATTAGTAGTTTGGTAGGCTAACTAGGGGACTACTGTATTTATCCAAGACTCAGTCTTTTTCTGAGATGAAAAATGTTGAGTATGTGTGTGGAACTGAATGTTCTATTTCCCATTCTCCTATATGAACTACTTTTTCCTATGACCTTAAAGTTAAGCTCCTACGAATTTTGGGATATAGTTTTCCCAAATATGGGCATTTGGGGAATTTTTGAATATTTGTTGTAATAGAATGTCCCCAGAATGAAAGGTCAGCCAGTCATAGTTGTTTCCTGTGTCTGTGTTATCTAATTTGAACCTATTGATTTTCCATGGTGAAAGTACTCCCCAAGTATAGGTTGAAGTTAGCTTTAAATGCTGCTGGTTAACCTGCTGACATCCTCACTGCTTTTGAGGTGTCCTCTCATTTCTTCTTTAGAATGAGCTCTTCTCTTTTGCTCTTAAGGTTAATTATTAATTAATCTGAGGCTATGCCATCATATTTACATAGTAACAATATGTAATTATCTCAGTTTACTTTAGGGTCTGTTGGGGGCCTGGAGAAAAGTTCTTGAATGAATTTTAGCTAACAAAGATGAAGAGCTGGGACAAAGTAGGACACGTAGAAGGATATGAACAGGAAACAGGAACCTCCGCTTTGATGAGAATGATGATGGTAACTATTTTGTTTTAGCACATCTGTGTGCCATCTGAGTTGCTGCACTTGAACATAAAACTTAAGCTTCCTAGCAGTGAAGGTGAAAAGAGAAGTACAGTATGCTAGATAGTTTCCATCTGATGAAAAAAATGAAGCCAAAGGTTATTTTTGTTTGTTGTGTGTATTATTTTAAAAAATTAATAACTTTATTGAGATGTAATTCAGATACCATAATATCTACCTATTTAAAGTGTACAATTCAAGAGGTTTTGGTATATTACATTATTAATTTTTATAATGGTGTTAATATATATATATATAAGAACACAAAATTTGCCATTTTTAGTGAACAATTTAGTGACATTAATTACATTCACAATATTGTGCAACCATCACCACTTTTTTTTTTTAAGATTTTTATTGGGGAATTGGGGGAGGGGAACAGACAAGTTGCTGTCTTTTTGTTCTTGACTAGTTGTGGAGGACATTGCTTCACTGGCCCATGTTGGTATTATCATTGCGCTCTTCCTGGGTGAGGCAGATCGGTCGCCAGCCTCTGGACAGCCGTGGCTGTTGGCAGCTCAGTCCGGCTGCCGGCTGTTCAATGCTGGCAGCCAGCCACTCACTGTAGCTTATGGCAGCCCATTGCAGCAAGGGCTGCAGCCTACACCGTCGATAGGACTCATGCAGCCCAGCTCCAGTTTGAGCTGTTGTTCACCGTCTTAGCTGTAGAGGGCAGTGTCACTGGCCCTCATATGTGGGATCTGAACCGGGGGCGCTGGCGTCCCAAGCCAGTTCTTAACCAATGTGCCACTTGGCCATCCCCCATCACCACTTCTTAAAAAAAATTTTCATTATCCCAAATATGAACTCCACAACCATTAAGCAATAACCCTCCACTCTTCTCTGTCTCAATCCCTGGCAATCTCTAATCTACTATCTGTCTCTATGAATTTGTCTATTCTGGTGGCAGTTATACAATATTCATCTTTAGGTGTCCTGCTTATTTCTTTTTTATTATTAGTTTTCTTTTTTTAAAGATTTTAATTAAAAATATAACTAACATACAATATTATTTTAGCTTCAGGGGTACACCATAATTATTCAACATTTATATACCTAAAGAAGTGATCACCGTGATAAACCCAGGAACTGTCTAACACCATACTATGCTTTCACAATATTATTGATTATATTCTCTATGCTGTATATTATAGTATAAATATGATTATGACTTACTGTTTTATACCTGGAAATGTGGGCCTCTTATTCCCCTTCACCTTTTCCCCCTTTTTAAAATTTTCAATTACAGTTGATATTCGATATTGTTTTATATTAATTTCAGATTTACAGCATAGTGGTTAGACATTTATATAATTTAAGAAGTGACCCCCTGACTAGTCTAGTACCCGTATCTGGCACTGTACATAATTATTACCATACCATAGCTTTCCTTTACATCCTCATGACTATTTTGTAATTACCAATTTGTATTTCTTAATTCCTTCCTCTTTTTCACCCTGCCTCCAACCCCCTCCCATCTATCACCCCAACAAATTTAGTACCCTTCTGACATATATAGTAATTACAATATTATTCACATAATCCTTATGCTATACCCGATATCCCCATAACTACTTTTTAACAACCAATTTGTACTTCTTAACCCCTTTCCTTTTTTTCACTCACATCCCCAACCCCCCTCCGATATGGCAACTATCAAAATGTTTTCTGTATCTATAAGTTTATTTCTGTTTCTTTTGTTGTTGTTGTTGATTTTGTTCTTTAAATTCCATATATAAGTGAAATCACATTGCATCTGTCTTTCACTGTCTGACATACTCCACTCAGTACAATACCCTCCAGGTCTGTCCATGCCGCTGCATATGGCAAAAACCCATTCCCTTCCATGGTTGAATAATATTCCATTGTATGTATGTGCTACCTCCTTTTTATCCATTCATCCATCAGTGGACACCCAGGCTGCCTCCACATCTTGGCCTTGTAAGCAATGCTGTATTGAACATATGGACAGGTCCCCTCAAAGTATTGTTTTGGGTTTCTTTGATAAATACCTAGAGCTGGTATTACTGGGTCCTTCTTTATCTCTTGTTATAGCCTTTGTTTTAAAGTCTATTTTGTCTGGTATAAGTATTGCTACCCTATTTTTTTTGTTTGTTTGTTTCCATTTTCATGAAATAACTTTTTCCATCCCTTTACTTTCAGTCTGTGTGTGTCTTTCAATCTGAAGTGAGTCTCTTGTATGCAGCATATGTAAGGTTTGTTTTCTTATCTATTCACCTCTCTTATGTCTTTTGATTGGAGTATTTATTCCATTTACATTGAAAGTAATTGTTGATAGATATGTAATTATTGCCATTTCATTACTTATAATTTTGATCTTTTCTTTTCTGTCTCAAAGAAGTCCTTCTAAGATTCCTTGTAATACTGGTGTGGTGGTGATGAACTTCTTTAGCTTTTTATTGTCTGGGAAACTCTTTATCTGTCCTCTGATTCTAAATGATAGCATTGTGGGGTAGAGAGTACTCTTGGTTGTAGGTCCTTGCTTTTCATCACATTGAATATTATGTGCCAACCCCTTGTGGTCTGCAAAATTTCTGTTGAGAAATCAGTTGACAATTTTATGGGGGCTCCCTTATAAATTACTACAGTAAGTCCCTGACTTACAAACATTTGAGTTGAACATTTCACAGATACAAGCGTACCTCACATTATGAACATTCCTAGATGTGAACAAATCAAGGAAGTAGTAGCTCATGTGTCTGTTCTTGTCAGTTCACTCCATGCAATGCCAGTTGTACTGTACTGTACCACCATTTTAAGTAACTGTAAAAGTAAAAATAGTGTATTTACAGTATTTTTGTGGGTGTGTGTTTAGTTTTTTTATGCTTTACATTGTATATTTGTGTCAAAGGTGTGTAAGGCTCACTTTGTTGGACTTCCCAACGAGTCAGACTTACGAACGAGTCAGACTTACGAACATTCTCCTGCAATGGAACTCATTCTTAAGTCGGGGACTTACCTTTCTCTTGCTGCTGTTAGGATTCTCTCTTTGTCTTTAACCCTTGGCAGTTTCATTACGATGAGCCTGGTGTGGGCCTATTTGGGTTCACCTTCTATTGGTCTCTCTGCACTTCCTGGGCTTATATGTCTATTTCTTCTGCCAGATTATGAAAGTTTTCAGTCATTATTTCTTCAAATAGGTTTTCAGTTCCTTGCTCGCTCCCTTGTCCTCCGAGTATGTTGGTTCTGGGACCTCTTGGAAGGGGCTCTGGTGCAGGCCCAGGTCAGCTACTGCCTGTAACTGGCCAGGGACTACCTGGTAGGAGGTTACAAAATGATACACAGTTGGTCACTGCCCATGCCAAAGTTGAGGCATGTGGGAGAGGCCACGCTGCAAACTGAGGATGGCTGCCACCAGTACCGGAACTGGGGTAGCTCCCCAAAAAGCCAAGACATCCTGAGGCCCGCTGCCACCTGCTAGCTCCCTGTAGGTTCAGCCACTGATAAAGCCTCATGTGGTGCGCAAGTTGGGTGAGGTAGGGTCTCAGGGAGTTACCTGAGTGGGAAGATATATGGTCATCAAGTTAATGTAGACTCTGGTTTGGTGCCAGTGCTGAGCCTGGAGCTACTCAGCAAAAGTCGCAGAGCACACAAAGGCCAGTTGCCACCCACCTGGGACAAATGAACTCTGATAGCTTTCCAAGAAAGAGTGCCATGTGGGTGGTGCTGGCTGCTCACCAAGAAAGTGCCTCCAGTGTTGGTGTAGTTAGGTAGGGCCGGGTCCCATTGGAGCTCACCAGACCAATTCAGATTCAGATTTGATCATAGGCATAGGGGGAGGCCTCGACACCGGAAAGATGGCACCTGCCTGCCAGCTGCACAGGAGGACCCCACACAGGGAAAATGGCAACTGTCCTCCAGCTCTTGCCCCATAGCCACACACCTCAATCTTTCTCGTGTATGCCTCCAACTCCCTGCGAGTCACTGTCCCTCCACTGGAGACCAAGGTGAGTGCCTAGGAGTGAGAAAGTGTATGCACAGGCCATTTAAGAGGACGTCTGGGTTTCCCACAGCCTTCTGCCCCACCTGGCTGGTCAGAATCCCCACTGCTTTTTACAGCCAGATGTTGTGGGGATTCTTCTTTGCAGCTCAGAACTCCGGGCTGGGAAGCCTGGTGTGGGGCTGGGGTCCCTCATTCTTCTGGGGAGAACCTCTGCGGCTGAGGTAACCCCCCTATTCTCAATTGCCACATGGAGGTTTGGGGCCAGCCCGTTTCCCTTCTTTGCCCCTCCTACCAGTCTTTTTTTTTTAATTTATTTTTTACAACAGTGCAATAGTTATACTTTTTACCCCTCAAAGTGACAAGTCCCCTTCCCTAGTCCACCCCCCTCCCCCCATATCATACATATCTATTACAACTCCCCTGACCCCACTCCCACACTGTACTCCGCATCCTGTGAATATATATACATTCAATCACAGTTAACATTCAATATTATACATCAGCTTCAGGTGTACAGAGCAGTGATCCCTGAAGCAGTCTCCCCAAGACATGCGACCATCTGACACCCCACAAAGCATTCACAACATTATCAATTACATTCCCAGAACTGCCTCCCATATCCCTGTAGCAACATTGAAGTCACCCACCTACGCTGTCCAGAACCTTCCCCCTCTCCCTCAGCCCCACCCCTCCCCAGCCAGCAACCATCAGTTTTTCCTTTATATCTGCTTAATATGATTTCAATCTTCTTAAATTTACTGAGTCTTGTTTTGTGGCCTAACATGTGTTCTATCTTGGAAAATGTCCCATGTGCACTTGAGAAGAATGTATATTCTGTTGTTTCAGGGTGAAATGCTCTAAAAATATCATTGAAATCCAGCTGGTCTAAAGTGTCATTTAAGGCCACTCCTCCCATGTTGATTTTCTGTCTGGAGGATCTGTCCATTGGTGACAATGGGGTGTTGAAGTCCCGTACTACGATAGTGTTACTGTTGATCTCTGTCGGTCAAAATCTATTTTATATAGTTAGTAGCTCCTGTGTTGGGTGCATAGATGTTTATTAGGGTTATAGTGCCCCTCTTTGTCTTTTATTATAGTCTTCATTTTAAAGTCTATTTTATCCAAAACAAGTATTGCTACTCCAGCTTTTTTTCTCATTTCCATTTGCATGAAATATTCCATCCCTTTACTTTCAGTCTCTGTGTGTCTTTTGCTCTGAGATGAGTCTCTTCTAAACAGCATATATATGGGACCTATTTTCTTATCCACTCAGCCACTCTCTGTCTTTTGATTGAAGCATTTAGCCCATTCACATTTAAAATGATTATTGATAGGTGCATATGTATTGCCATTTTGTTATTTGTATTCCTGATCTTCCTAGGTTAGCTTGTTTACCCGTTCCTTCAGTTTACAAAAGGCCCTTTAACATTTAATGCAGTGCTGGCTTGGTGGTAATGAATTCCTTAAGCTTATTCTTTTCTGTGAAGCTATTTATGTCTCCTTCAATTTTAAGTGATAGCCGTGCAGAGTAGAGCAATCTTGCTTGTAGGTCTTTATTTTGCATCACTTTGAATATTTCCTGCCACTCCTTTCTGGCCTGCAGAGTTTCTGTAGACAAGTCAGCTGTTAGTCTTATAGGAGTTCCTTTGTTTGTCACCTGCTGTCTTTCTCTTGCTGCTTTTAGGATTCTATGTTTGTCTTTAACCTTTTCCATTTTATTTTTTTATTATTATTATTTTTCTTTTAGAGGGCAGTGTCACTGGCCCTCATATGTGGGATCCGAACCGGGGCTGCTGGTGTCCCAAGCCAGCTCTTAAGCACCGCGCCACTCGGCCAGCCAACCTTTTCCATTTTAAGTATGATGTGTCTTGGTGTGGACCTGTTTGAGTTCAGTTTGTTTGGAACGCTCTGCACTTCCTGGGATTGTATGTCGATTTCCTTCACTGAGGGTGGGGGATGTTTTCAGTCATTATATTTTCAAACACATTCTCGACCCCTTGCTTCTTGTCTTCTCCTCCTGCTATTCCTATGATGTACATATTGTTGCGCATCATGTTGTCCCAGAGGGCTCTTAAATTATTTTCATTGTTTTTTATTCTTTTGTCTTTTTGTTGTGCCAACTGGGTGATTTCTGCTATTTTGTCTTCCAAATCGCTGATCCGCTCCTCTGCTTCATCTACTCTACTGGTGATTCCTTCGAGTGTATTCTTCATTTCAGTTATTGTATTCTTTAGTTCTAACAGGTTGTTTTCTGTGATTTCTCTATCCTTCCTTATGTCCTCACTAAGTTCGTCAAACATTCTTATCAGTGTTCTAAACTCTGTCTCTGAAAGGTTGGATCGCTCTGTTTATTTAGTTTCATTTTTAGAGGTTTCTTCTGATCTTTTACTTGTGACCTGTTACTTTTTTTCCTCATTCTGGCTGTCACTTTGATGTATTAGATCACCAGGAAAGCCCTGGCTGGATCACACAAGCGCACAGCTCACGACCCAACACTCCCAGGAAAACTCCCACTCTCAGCCTGTCCCAATCAGCTGCTCTCAGATCAAGTCAAGCAGCCCAAGAACCAATCACCAGCCTGGCAACTCTGCACGCACAGTGCGGAGAGTGGGGACCCAAGGTGGATCGTGCACTCCCGTGTCTCAAAGAGCAGCCTGTTGGAGCCGGAGCATGCCTGTCAGGCGTTTCCCTGGCTACGCACCACAAGCCGTGTGGAGGGTGGGGATCCAATGCCGCATGCACTCGGACTCACACACACACTCCTGTGCCAATTGCCCAGACCAGTGCAGTCCCGGACCTGACCCTCTGTGGGAGGACCCAACCCTGACAAAATGGCACCCTCCTGTACACTACTCATGTGCAAGCTCCACACTGGGAGAACAATGGTCCCAAAACCTCCAACTCCCTTGCCAAAGGTGCTCAGTTCACTCTGTCCCCACAGGCTCTGGGCCCCGCTCACACAGCTGCTCCCTCCACCAGGAACTGGGTGAGTGCTCACCAGCAAGCGAGTCCATGTGGTGGCTCCACTGATTCTCTAGCTGTCCTCAGTCTCACTGAGCTGAGCAAAGAGAGTCCTCACTAATTTCTACAGCCAGCTAACATGGCACTCCTCTTCCCGGCAAAGGAACTCTGGGCTGGTGAGCTCGGTGTGGGGCCAGAGGGTCTCTCCCCAACCGAGAAGCCTCCCCACGGCTGAGGCATCCCTCACAGGGTTTGCCCTCTCTCGTCTCCGCCCCTCCTACCAGACTTGACGTAGCCTCCTCTTTAAGTTCTTTGTTTAGAGATTCTGTTCATCTAGTGTTCCGGGGACTTCTGGGGTTGAATGTTGTATACATTATTTGTAATTTTCATGTGATTGTTGGCACAGCATCTGTCTAGTCTATCATCTTAATGGAAGTGTCCTCCTACCAATCTTGATCTGGCTTCTTTATATCCTTGCTATAAAACTTCTGTTCAGCCAGACTTCAAATGGTTCTCCAGGTTGATTGTTCTATAATTTAGTTGTAACTTTAGTGTGTTCATAGAAGGAAGCACACACAGCGTTTATCTACTCTGCCATCTTGGATCTCCCAGCCTTATTTTAATTAATATAACATTTTTGAGGTTCATCCATGTTGTAGCATGTGTCAGGCATTTGATCATATTCCATTCCTTTTGATCATATTCTAGTGTTTGGATATGCCACATTTTGTTTATTCATTCATCTGTCAATGGACATGGACACTTGTTTCGCTTCCACCTTTAAAAGCCAAGTCTTTTTATTTCTTTTTTTTTTTTTTTGAGGACAGTGTCACTGGCCCTCATATGTGGGACCGAACCGGGGCCGCTGGCTTCCCAAGCCAGTGCTTAACCATTGCGCCACTCAGCTGGCCCCAAGTCTTTTTTTCTTTTTAAAATTTTATTGGGGAATTGGGGAAGGGGAATAGTGTTGGAGAATTGGGGAAGGGGAACAACCAAGTATTGTCCTTCAATCTTAGTTGTGGAGGGTGCAGTTAGCTCAGCTCCAAGCCAAGTCCAGTCGCCATCCAGTCACCCATCGGCAGCTCGTGCTTGCTCAGCTTAAGGTGCCACGTTCAATCTTAGTTGCAGGTGGGCATAACCCACCATCCCATGTGGGAGTTGAGCCAGAAACCTTGTTGCTTAGAGCGCATGCTCTAACCACTGAGACATCCGGCCACCCGACAGCAGCTCAGCTCAAGATGCTGTGTTCAATCTTAGTTGCGGGTGGGCATAACCCACCATCCCGTGGGGAATCTAACTGGCAACCTTGTTGTTAGGAGCACATGCTATCACCAGCAGAGCGATCCTGCCACCTGTTGGCAGCTCAGCAGCAGCACAGCTTAGGCACAGCTCACTGGCCCATGTGGGAATCTAACTGGTGACTCTTGCTCAGAGCTTGCTCTCTTAACCAACTGAGCCACTCTGCCGGTCCAAAGTCAAGTCTTTTTAAGAAGCTTTGTGACCCACTCCCATGTGTACTTCCAGATATTGAAAACCAGGCTGTGATTTATGCACATGAGGTAATCCTTCATTGAAAGCTATGATTAACTCTTCCCACAAGAAAGCGTACTATAATAGAATGAAGCTGAGTAGAAAAAAACTGTGAAAAAGGAGGACCTTTGATTGTTTTATTCTTTCTTTCTTTATTTTTTTAAGATTTTATTGGGGAATTGGGGGAGGGGAACAGCCAAATTGTTGTCCATCAATCTTAGTTGTGAAGGGCACAGCTAGCTTAGCTCACCTAAGGTCCTGTGTTCAGTTAGTTGCAGGTGGGCATAGCCACCATCCCATGCGGGAGTCAAACCGGTAGCCTTGTTGTTAAGAGCATGCACTCTATCCCCTGAGCCACACTGGTGGCAGCTTAGCTCTAGGTGCCCAGTCAGTCTTTAGTTGCGGGTTGGTGTAGCACACCATCTTGAACAGGTAACCTTGTTGTTAGGAGCACGTGCTTTCACCAGCTGAGCCATCCTGCCACCTGTTGGCAGTTCAGCTGCAGCTCAGCTTAAGCGTAGCTCACTGGCCCATGTGGGAATCAAACCAGCGACGCTGTTGCTCAGAGCTCGCACTCTTGAGCAAGCTCTTAACCAAATGAGCCACACTGCCAGCCCAATGCTTTATTCTTTTTTTAAAAAAGATTTTATTGGGAAATTGGTGGAGGGGAACAGACAAGTTGCTGTCTTTTTGTTCCTTAGTCTAGTTGCGGAGGATGTTGCTTCACTGGCCCATGTTGGTATCCTCATTGCGCTCTTCCCAGATGAGGCAGATTGCTCGCCAGCCTCTGGATGCCAATGTTTTATTCATAAAGAGTCAATATTTATGAATATTAGCAATGGCTGCTAATATTGATTCAAAGCTCCATGACTTAAAACACCAGATATTTATTATTTTTCATATGACAGGTAGTTGGCCCAGTGTCAATTGCAGCTACAGGTATAACTTGGCCACTTGTCTTTCATCATTTGGGGGAGTAGTCCAGGCTCAGTCACCTGGTAGTGGAAGCAGGGTTCCCAAGACAACAAGAGGGCAAGCCCCAGTGCACAGATGCTTTTTAAGTGTCTGCCTGCATCATGTTTACTATCATCCCATTAGCTAAAAAAAATCACGGGGTCCAACCCAGAATCAAGAGGTGGAGAAATATTGCCTTTCTTGATGAGATGAGTGGCAAAGTCACATTACAAAGGGATGTACACACAGGGATGAGCAATTCATGGTCATTTTTGCAATACACCACAGCATTTTAGGACAAACTCCAAGATAAGCTCCGTGTGAGTCCCAAGGGTCATAAAAGGTTTTGTACAAGTGTAGATATGGCATCTTGAGGGCTACATGGGGTTTGACTAAGAAAGAGGAGGGAAATGGGCAAATTAGGTCTGGTTGAAGAGTGCAAGAAGAAATGCAGTTACAGAGAATATGAAAAGTATTGGGAGGGTGCAGCAAAGAGTGTGACTGAGGGCTCATGGAGGAGGATTAGTTGGATTAAAGGTTTAAAATGTTGCCTGGGGAAGGTTGAAAAAGGCCTTGAATATCCAGTTAATGAATTTAGAGTTTTCCCTGTGTTTTGCAGAATAGTTAAAAGTTGTTTTAAGAGAAGGATAATATGGCGAGTAACTTGATTTAGGAGAATTAATTTGACATTGTTAGTTTCATCAGGATTAATTATCCATGTGGTAGGCAGAATTCTGAGATGGCCCCAAGATTCCTGTCCCCTGGGGTACATCTGTATACTCCCTTCGTCTTGAGTGTGGGCAGGACTGTGAGTTTGATGGGCTTCTCTCTCATTATTAGGCTATGTTATATGACAGATCTGAAGGATTTTGCAGATATAATGAAAGTCCCAAATCAGTTGACTTTGAGTTAATTAAAAAGGAATTATGCAGAGTGGGCCTGACCTAAACAATCAGCCTATGAAGTCAGAAAGAGTCAAAACAGTTGAGATAGTCTCCTGTTCACCTTCAAGAGGCAAACTGCCATCTTGTGGAGAAGGCCACATGGCAAGAAATGGTGTGCAGCCTCTAGAAGCTGAGGGCCTCAGTCCTACAGCCATAAGGAATTGAATTCTGCCAACTGTCAGTGATCTTGGAAGAGGGCTCTGAGCCTTTTGAGACTGCAGTCCTAGCCAACACCTTGATTTCAGCCTAGTGACACTCTGAGCAGAAGATCCCGCTAACCCATACCTAGACCCCTGACTCTTGGGAACTATGAGATAAATTTGTATTACATGCTAACTTTGTGGTAATTTGTTATAGAAAATCAATACAATCCAACTGAAGAATTGGAGTCAAGGATTGCATCTTTGCGAGGATTATATGAGTAGAAGCCACTACCCTGTCCCAGCCCCTCCCCCACCCCCAACCCCTCCAGAAAAAGGACTACTATCTATAGTGACCCAGAGCAGGCTGAATCAGATGTGTCCAGGGTCCACTGTGGGAATGCATGTTCACAGGATGGGGAAGTGAGTGACCCAGCACCCAAAGTAATCTGTGCTTTCCCTTATCTTACACCCTCATCATCTGATCAAGTGTGTTTTCACACTAGGCCACATGCCAGGTAAGCAAGAATGGAACATGGTGACTGGCAGGGACCTAGAAAAATAGATGAGCACATCTGCATTAACCAACAAGCAGTTTCTCATGCAAACATTTCTCTGGTGAATGAAACATGTACTAAGAGGGTTTTGTTTGATTGTTTTGCTTTATTTACAAATGCATGATGTCATATATCTACCTTTACAGTATCATACAGAATAGTTTTGCTGCCTAAAAATCCCTTGTGCTCCATCTACTCATCTCTTTTCTTCCCCAACCTAACTCCTGGTGACCACTGATTTTTTTTTATTTTTATTGTCTCTATAGTTTTATCTTCTTCAGAATATCATATACAGTAATACCTTGGTTTGCGAGCATAATTCGTTCTGGAAACAAACTACTCGTATTGCAAGACATCGCTCACTTACCATATTAAAATGTATTAGAAATGTTTGCTCGTCTTTTGGAACACTCGCAAACCAAGTTACTTGCAATCCAAGGTTTTACTGTACTTGGAATTATGTTAGTATGTGGCCTTTTCAGATTGGCTTCTTTCACTAAGCAATATGCATTTTAGATTCCTTCCTGTCTTTTCAGGGCTTGATAGCTCATTTCTTTTTAGTGCTGAATAGTCATCCATTATCTGGATATACCTCAGTTTATCCATTCACCTACTGAAGAACACCTTTGTGGCTTTCATGTTTTGGCAATTATGAATAAAGCTTCTATAGATATCCATGTGCAGGTTTTTGTGCGGACATAACTTTTTAACTCATTTGGGTAAACACCAAGGAGTGCAATTGCTGGATCAGATGGTAAGACAGTTTAGCTTCATAAGAAACTGCCAAACTGTCTTTCAAAGTGGCTGTGCCGTTTTTGATTCCTATGAACAATGAATTAGTGTTCTTGTTTCTGTATGTCCTTGGCAGCATTTCGTATTGTCAAGTTTTCTTTTAGCCATTTTATGGGCCCAGTACACTTCTGTTGTGCTACTCTGCTATCTTATTTTAGCCACTTTCATAGGTATATAATGATATCTCTTATTGTTTTAATTTGCAATTCCCTAATGACATAATGTTGAGCATCTTTTCATATACTTACTTAACATTTGTATATCTTCTTTGAAGAGGTGTCTGTTTAGATCTTTGCCTACTTGTTTATTTTCTTATTGTTAAGTTTTAAGAGCTCTTTGCATATCTTGGATACAAGTCCTTTATCAGGGTGATAATGTGTTTTGCAGATATTTTCTCCAATCTGTGGCTTGTCTTTCTGTTCTCTTAACAGTGTCTTTTGCAGAGCAGAAGGTTATTTTTGTTCATTTGATTTGGGTCTTTTTTAGCCATCCTGGAGTGCCCAGTCCCAGCGGTGAGTACCATCTTACCACTATTGCCAGGCTGAGCCACTTGGTGTGCCCGTCACTTTTAAGGACCCCAGAAGTTTTTTATTTTAATAAAGTCCAATTTATCATTTGTTTTTTTAATGTACTTTTTGGTATTATATCTAAGAACATATCATCAAATCCAAGGTCACCTAGATTTCCTCCTATGTTATCTTCTAGAAATATAGACGGTGCCAAAAAAAATGTACACACATTTTTAAAAAGGAAAAAACTGTATTAAAATTGTAATACAGTGAATGATGTTAGCATTCATTTGATTAACACCACCTTTTGAGTGAACATCATACTATACATTGCTACCGTAATTCAATTCAATTTTGAAAAGAATATAGATAACAGCTCTTAAAATGTGTACATTTTTTTTGGCACCCCCGGTATTATAGTTTGACATTTTACATTTAGATTCAAGATCCATTTTGAGTTCATTTTCATGAAAGGCATAAGGTCAGTGTCTAGTTGCATTTTTCTTTCATATGGATGTCTATTTTTTCCAGTATCATCTGTTGAAAGAAACTATCCTCTTTCCATTGAATTACTTTTGTCTCTTCATAAAAGAGCAGTTGACTATATTTGTGTAGGTCTATTTCTGAGCTTTCTATTCTGTTCAACTTATTTATTTATCTGTTCCTTCACAAATATTACACTGTCTTAATTACAGTAGCATTATAGTAAATCTTAAAGTCTGGTAGTGTCTGTCTTCTGAGTTTATTCTTCAGTAGTGTGTTTGCTCCTCTGGGTCTTTTTGCCTTTCCATATAAACTTTAGAATCAGTTTGTCAATATCCAAAAAAGTAGCCTGCTGGGATTTTGATTGCAATTGTATTGAATCCATAGATCAAGTTAGGAATAATTGATATCTTAACAATGTAGAGTCTACCTATGCATGAACATGGTATATCTCTCCATTTATTTAGATTTGTTATAATTTGTTTTATCAGCTTTGTAGTTTTCTTCATGTAGTTCTTGTACATATATTGTTAGGCTTATTTTTAAGTTCTTCATGGGTTTTGTTGGTGCTGATATAAATATTATTTTGTTTTTAATTCAAATTTCAATTGTTTATTGCTGCTATATAGGAAAGCAGTTAACTTTCGTATATTAACCTTATATCCTGCAACATTGCTATAATCACCTATTAGTTCCTGTAGTTTTTTTGTTGATTCTTTGGGATTTTCAACATAGTCAAGCATATCATCTATGAATAAAGACAGTTTTATTTTTTTCTCAATTTATATGCCTTTAATTTTCTTATCTTATTACATTTGCTTCTAGTACAATGTTGAATAGGAATGGTAAGAGCTGACATCATTGCCTTGTTCCTGATTTTATAGAGAAAGCATCTAGTCCTTCCCCATTAAATATAATGCTACCCCATTAAATATAATGCTAGCTGTAGGGTTTTTCTAAATGTTCTTTATGAAGTTGATGAAGTTCCGCTCTATTCCTAGTTTGCTGAGAGTTTTTATTATGAATGGGTGGTGACTTTTGTCATATGCTTTTTTTGTACCTAATGATATGATCATATGATTTTTCTTCTTTAGTTTGTGGCTGGTGGCTGTGATGGATTGCATTCATTGATTTTTCAAATGTTGAATCAGTCTTCTACACCTGGGATAAAATCCACTTGGTCATGGTGTATAATTTTTTTTTATACATAGTTGGCTTTAGTTTGCTGATATTTTGTTAAAGATTTTGCCTTTATGTTCATGAGAGATACTGATCTGTCGTTTTCCTTTTTTGTAATGTTTTTTTTTTAAAGATTTTATTGGGGAATTGGGGGAGGGGAACAGACAAGTTGCTGTCTTTTTGTTCTTCAGTCTAGTTGCGGAGTACGTTGCTCCACCGGCTCTTCCCGATGAGGCAGATCCGTCACTGGACTCTGGATGGTCGCTCACCGCTGCTATTGGCAGCTCACGCTGGCTGCCAGCTGCTCACGCTGGCTGCCGGCCACTCACTGTAGCCTGTGGCAGCCCACTGCAGCAGGGGCTACAGCCTACACTGTCGCTGGGGCTCGCACAGCCCAGCTCCAGGTGGAGCTGTTGTTATTTGTAGAGGGCAGTGTCACTGGCCCTCATATGTGGGATCCGAACCGGGGCCACTGGTTAGGAAGTTTTCCTCTGCTTTTATTCTCTGAAAGAGATTGTAGAAAATAGGTATAATTTCTTTCTTAAATGTTTGACAGAATTCACCAGTAAACCCATCTGGGACTGGTGCTTTCTGTTTTGGAAGATTATTAATTATTGATTCAATTTCTCTAACAATTTATTTATGATTCTATTCATATTATCTATTTCTCTTTGTGTGAGATTTGATAGATCGTGTCTGTTAAGAAATTGGCCCATTTCATCCAAGTTGTCAAATTTGTGAGTATAGAGTTGTTTATGCCATTATTATCCTTTTAAGGTCCATGGGATTAATACTGATGGTCTCTCATTCATTTCTTTTTTTTTTTTTTTTTAAGCTGAGCCATCCTGCTGCCTGTTGGCAGCTCAACGGCAACTCAGCTAGGGCTGGCATCGAACCGCCATTGCTCAGAGTTCAGCTTGCACTCTTGAGCGAGCTCTTAACCAACTGAGCCACTCAGCCAGCCCTTCTCATTCATTTCTGATATTTGTATCTTCTCTGTTTTTCTTGGTGAGCCTGATGTTATGGATTGAATGTTTGTGTCCCCCCAAATTCATAGGTTGAAGCACCAACACCAAATGTGATTGCAGATAGGGCCTGAGAGGAGGTAATAAAGGTTAAAAGAGGTCATAAGGGTGAGGACCTAATCCTATAGGCCTGGTGCCCTTATAAGAAGAGAAAGAGACACTAGAGCTCTCTTTCTTTGCCATGCGAAGATACAGTAAGAAGGTCTCACCGAGAATCAAATCAGCCAGCACCTTCATCTTGGAATTTCCTGCATCAAGAATTGTGAAAAATAAATTTCTGTTGTTTAACTCATCCAGTTTCTGGTATTTTGTTATGGTACCCGGAGCCGGCTAATGCACCTGGCTAGAGGATTATCCATTTTGTTGCTTGGATTTTTTTTCCCAAAGAACCAACTTTACATTTTGTTGGTTTTCTCTGTTGTTTTTCCATTTTCAATTTTATTAATTTCTGCTCTAAATTGTATGATTTATTTTTTTCTGCTTACTTTGGATTTACTTTGTTCTTTTTTCTAGTTTCCTCAGGTGGAGGCTTAGATTATTGATTGTAGATCTTTCCTCTTTTCTAATATATGCATTCAACATTGCAAATTTCCCTGTAAGCATTGCTTTTGCTGCAACTCACAATTTTGATAAGTTGTATTTTCATTTTCATTCAGTTCAAAATGTTTTTAAATTTTCTTTTGGAATAGATTTATTCTTTGACCCATGTTATTTAGTAGTGTGTTGTTGAATCTCTGACTATTTTAAAGATTTTCTAACTATTTCCCTTTGTTTAATTTAGTTTAGTTTAATTCCATTGTGGTCTTCATATCTATTACTCCTTTCTATCACTACTGTTCTTTAAGTTTGTGTTTTATGGCCCAGAATGTGGTTTGACAAATATTCTATGTGAGCTTGAGAAGAATCTGTATTTTACTGATGGTGGATGAAGTATCTTATTAATGTCAATTAAATCCAGTGAATTTATGTTGCTGTTCACTTCATCTATATTCTTTCTGCTTCTTTACATGCTGGATGTGTCAGTTACTAATAGAAGTGTGTGAAAGTGTTCAACTATAATAGTGGATTTATCTGTTTCTCCTTGCAGTTCTATAAGTTTTTGCCTATTATTCTGATGTTCTATTATTATTTGTATACGCAGGAAGGATTTTTATGATATTTCTACATGTTGTTTTTCTGGTATTTATCTGCTTGCTCTTCCTGGATCTATGGTTTGGTATCTGTCATTAACTTTGGAAAATTCTCAGCTGTTATTACGTCAAATATTTCTTCTGTTCCTTTCTCTCTTTCTTCTCCTTCTGGTATTCCCATTCCTTTTGTAAGTTTTATAAGGAACTTCCAAACTGTCTTCCAATGTGACTGTATCATTTTCCATTCCCACCAGCTTTGAGTGAGAGTTCTTGTTGCTCCACATTCTCACCAGAGTTCCGAGTTATCAGTGTTCTAGATTTGGCCATTCTTATGGGTGTACAGTGGTACCTCATTGTTGTTTTAATTTGTCTTTCCCTTATGACATATGATGTGGAGAATCTTTTCATGTGCTTACTTGCCATCTGTATATCTTCTTGGGTGAAGTATTTGTTTAAGTCTTTGGACTATTTTTTAATCAGGTAGCTCATTTTCGTATTGCTGAGTTTTAAGAGCTCTTTGTATGTTTTGTATAACTGTCCTTTATCATATGTATTTTTGAAACTATTTTCTCCCAGTCTGTGGCTTGTCTTCTCATTTGCTTGACATTATCTTTTGCAGAGTATAAGTCTTTAGTTTTAATGAATCCAGCTTATCAGTTATTTTTTTCATGGATCAGTCCATTGGTGTTATATCTAAAAAGTCATCTCCATACCCAAGGTGATCTAGATTTTCTCCTATGTTATCTTATAAGAGTTTTATAGTTTTGTGTTTTTACATTTAGGTCTGTGATCCATTTTTTTTTTTTTTAAGATTTTATTGGGGATTGGGTGAGGGGAACAGACAAGTTGTAGTCCTTTTGTTCTTCAGTTTAGTTGTGGAGGACATTGCTTCACTGGCCCATGTTGGTATCATCATTGTGCTTTTCTTGGGTAAGGCAGGTCAGTCGCGGGCTTCTGGACAGCCACTCACAGAGGCTCTTGGCAGCTCACACTGGCTGCCAGCCGCTCACCGTAGCCTATGGGAGCCCACTGCAGTAGGGGCTGCAGCTATGCCGTCCTGGGGACTCACAGCAGCCCAGCTCCAGGTCGAGTTGTTGTTCACCATCTTAGCTGTAGAGGGCAGTGTCACTGGCCCTCATATATGAGATCCGAACCAGGGCCGCTGGCATCCCAAGTCAGCTCTTAACCAACATGCCACTTGGCTTGCCCTGTGATCCATTTTGAGTGAATTTTTGTGAAGGATGTAAGGTCTGTGTTTAGATTCACTTTTTTGCATATGGATATCTAGTTGTTCCAACATGTGGATGAATAGTTAACATTTTGGGGGAGGCGGGAGGGGCCTGGTTATCCTTTATTTGAAAATATTTTTATCTTTTTTGTTGACATATAATTGACATATAATATTAGTTTCAGATGTACAACAAATGATTTAATATTTGTATATATTGTGAAATGATTACCATCCATCACCATGCAGTTAACATCCATCACCATGCAGTTACAAATTTTTTTTCTTATGATGAGAATTTTTAAGATCTGTTCTCTTAGCAACTTTTAAAATATACAATACAGCATTATAGTCACCATGCACTACATTATGTCCCCAGGACTTATTCATTTTATAATTGGAAGTGTGTACCTTTTGATTGCCTTCACCCATTTGGCCACCCCGACCCCTTCTGCTGTCAACCACCAACATGTTCTCTATTTGTTAATTATTGATAGGTTTTTAAGTGAGATCATATGGTATTTGGTTTTCTCTGACTTACTGCATTCAGCATATTACCCTCAAAGTCCATCCATGTTGTCACAAATGGCAGGATTTCCTTCCTTCTTATGGATGAATAATAATTCCATTTTGTGTGTGTGTGTGTGTGTGTGTGTGTGTGTGTGTGTGTGTGTGTGTATAACAACTTCTTTATTCATTTATCCATTAATGACACTTAGGTTGCTTCCATGCCTTGGCTATTGTAAATAATGCTGCAGTGAACATGAGGATGCATATATCTTTTCAAGTTAGTGTTTTCGTTTCTTTCAAAAAGATACCCAGAAGTGGAATTACTGAATCATATGGTAGTTCTATTTTTAATTTTTTGAGGAACCTTCAGTTGCTTTCCATAGCAGTGGCACCAATTTACATTCCCACCAGTAGAGCACAGAGTTCCCTTTTTTCCACATCTTGCCAACACTTGTTATTTCTTGCCTTTTTGATAATAGCAATTCTAACAGGTGTAAGATGATATTTCATTATGGTTTTGATTTGCATTTCTCTTTGATTAGTGATGTTGAGCACCTTTCATGTACTTGTTTGGCCATCTGGATGTCTTCTTTGGAAAAGTGTCTATTCAGATCTTCTGCACATTTTTAAATTGGATTTTGTTTATTTGGGGTTTTGTTTGGCTATTGAGTTGTATGAGTTCTTTATGCATTTTGGATATTAGTCCCTTATCAAGAATATGATTTGCAAACATTTTATCCTATTCTATAGGTTACCTTTTCATTTTGTTGATGGTTTCCTTTGTTTTGCAGAAATTTTTTAGTTTGATGTAATTCCACTTGTCCATTTTTGTTTTTGTGACCTGTGCTTTTGGTGTCATATCCAAGAAATTGTTGCTAAGACCAGTGTCAGGCAGCTTTCCCCCTGTGTTTTCTTCTAAGAGTTTTAGGTTCAGGTCTTACAATTAAGTATTTAACCCATGTTGAATTGATTTTTTATATGGTGTAAGATAAGGGTCCAATTTCATTCCTTTGAGTATGTGTGTAGCTTTTCAGTTTTCCAACACCATTTGTTGAAGAGACTATCTTTTCCCCATTGTGTATTCTTGACATTCTTGTTGAACACCCATTGATTGTATATGTGTGGATTTATTCTGTTCTATTTGTTTGTGTGTCTGTGTTTATACCAGTATTATACTGTTTTGGTTACTGTAACTTTGTAATATATTTTGATATCAGAAGTGTGAGTTCACCAGCTTTGTTCATTTTTTTCAATATTATTTTGGCTATTCAGAGTCCTTTTTGTGGTTCCATATGAATTTTGGGGCTGTTTTTTCTATTTCTGTAAAAAATGCCACTGAGATTTTGATAGGGATTGCATTGAATCTATAGATCACTTTGGGTAGCGTGGACAGTTTAACAACATTAAGTTTCCCAACCCATGGGCATGAGATGTCTTTCCACTTATTTTTATCTTTAATTTCTTTCAACACTATTTTCAATGTACAAGTCTTTTGCCTCCTCGGTTAATTTTCTTTGTGAGCATTTTATTCTTTTTGATGCTCTTATAAATGGTATTGTTTTATTAATTTCCTTTTTAATTGTTCATTGTATAGAAATGGAACTGATATTTGTATCTTGAGTTTGTATCCTGTAACTTTATTGAATCATTGCAGTATAAGTGCATTTTAAAGTTATGAGCCCTGAGAAGAACATTAGGGAATGAGCATATATAGGACAGCAGCCCAAGGCCTGACTCCACATTCAAGGTCAGGAAGATCAGAAAAAGCCAGAAAAGGAGTCTGAGAAGAAGCTGTAGTAAAGAAAAAGGAGAACCAAGGAGTTATGCTGAAGATGCCAAGTGGAGTGTTTTAAATGGGGTTCAGAAAGATTAAATAACCTACCCAGATCACAAAGCTGGTTGGAACAGCAGGTGGCATTCAAACTGACAGTCAGATGCCAGAATTTATGCTTTTAATTTCTGTGCTCTGCCACATAAATCACAATCATAATGGTGATGTACCCTTCAATAGCACCAACTCCATGCCAGGTACTGTTGTGAGACCTTTATAATAATACATTTATCCTGTTATCATCACAGTTTTATAGAGGAGGAAACTGAGACACTGAGAGATTATGTAGAGTCACAAAGTGGCTTAAGTGTACTTTGAACTTGGCCATATGGGTCCAGAGTCTGCAGTCTTTTTCTGTGTTTTTTTTTGTTTTGTTTTTTGTTTTGTTTTTTGTTTTTGGTTTTTTTTTGAGGGCAGTGTCACTGGCCCTCATATGTGGGACCCGAACCGGAGCCGCTGGCTTCCGAAGCCAGCACACAACCACCGCGCCACTCAGCCGGCCCCAGAGTCTGCATTCTTAACTGGTACCCTGTGCTGTTTCCCAATGGCTCCACTGCCGAAATAACTAGATTATTATCAAGGATACTGTTTCATATGGTTGAGTAAGGAAGCTTAAGAAACAAGTTAGATTATTTAATTGGAAAAGGAAAAAAGAACTAAGCAGTGGCAATTTGGCCTTTTGTTCTGTCCATATTGGTTTTTGTGCCTTCCAGCCTCAAATAAGCTGATGAAGTGCTATGTGCCTGTGTGCCTTTCTTCAAGCTTAAACAAAGTACAGTGATACCTTGGTTTGCAAGCATAATTCGTTCTGGAAACAAACTACTCGTATTGCAAGGCATCGCTCATTTAACAAGTTAAAATGTATTAAAAATGTTTGCTCATCTTGCGGAAGACTCGTAAACCAAGTCACTCGCAATCCAAGGTTTTACTATACTTGCAAAGTTGTTTTGTTTTCTTCCCCTGGAGTATAGGGGCCCGCCGAGTGGCTCAGTTGGTTAAGAGTTAGCTTAAGAGCGTGAGCTCTGAGCAACAGGGCTGCTGGTTCAATTCCCACATGAGCCAGTGACACTGAGCCCGAGCTGAGCTGCCGCTGAGCTGCCAACAGGTGGCAGGATGGCAGAGCTGGTGTAACAACAAGACTGCCCGGTCAATGATGGGCTACGCACCCCCGCAACTAAGACTGAACTCAGCACCTCGAGCTGAGCTGCCTCCCGGATGGCTCAGTTGATAGAATACGCTCTTAATAACAAGGCTGCTGGTTCGACTCCTGCGTGGGATGCTGGCTATGCCCACCCGCAACTAAGCACCTTGAGCTCAGAGGCACGATCTGCCTACGGGAAGCCAGATGGTGACTGGTGCCCTCCACAACTAAGATTGAAGAATAACAATTTGGTTGGTCCCCTTCCCCAATTCCCCAACACTGTTCCCCTCCTTCAATTCCCGAATTTAAAAAAAAAAAAATGTAGTGCTGCCTTTTTTTTTAAAAAAAAATTTTTTATTGGGGAATTGGGGTAGGGGAACAGTGTTGGGGAATCAGGGAAGGGGAACAGACAAGGTGCTGTCCTTTTGTTCTGCAGTTTAGTTGTGGAGGGCGTTGCTTCACTGGCCCATGTTGATATTATCATTGCTCTCTTCATGGATGAGGCAGTTGCTTGCCAGCCATTGGACAGCCACTCAAGGCGGCTCACAGCAGCTCACAAAAGTGCACACCAGCTGCCCGCCAGCCCCACTCACTGCAGCCTACACCATATCCGGCGAATCATGGCAGCCCAACTCCAGGTTGAGCTGTTGTTCACCATCTTAGCTGTAGAGGGTACCACATCACTGGCTTTCATATGTGGGATCCGAACTGGGGCCCTGCTGCTCAGATCTGGTATCCCAAGCCAACTCCTAACCAATGTGCCACTCGGCCAGCCCCTAGTGCTGCCTTTTATGCTACCTTAAATAAAAGCCTTGGTTTGTCAAGGTCATTAAAATCTGATCATATACATAGAATCTCATCCATTGATTTTAATTTAGCCCCTCTTCAAAGTAAAAGGAAGTAAGTTCCTGGCATCTGAGAAAGATTTGCTGCTGAAAATCATATTGCCTGGAATAATAGGTTACAACTGTGTTCTTTTAAAATTTACCCTAAATTTGCTTTAAGAGGAGCTGGAAACACAAATTCAGTGCTCCTTCAGATGTGATGATGCCTTCAAATGCCTGTTCTCAGTTGCTTTTTTCCTTCTCCACTGTCATTTATTTGTCCTGGACATGACTTCTGCCTCTCAACACAGGTGGCCCACTGAGCGTTTTCTTGCCACCCTACAGATTTTATTCCCAAATAAGGTTGTGCATTACACTTTTGGAAAAATAACTCTGTGCCAGCATGTGAAGAAGCCTCAATGTATTCCCTCATGTTCTACCTAGCACTTCATTTCCCAGCCTTGCCTGTGCCTCTCCTGTTAGCTTACCTATTTTAATTTGAAAAAAATCTAAGACTTTTCTTTATCTTCATTTCGGTTTAAATTTTCAAAAGCCCAGAACCAAGCTTCCAAGAGGGCAGTGGTCCTGAAACCTGATTGTCAGCAAAATAGGCAGTAATTACAGTCATTGTCACTCAGGGTCTATAAAGGAGATGTTAAAAGAAGCCTCCAGGGCCGGCCGAATGGTGCAGTGGTTAAGCGCTGGCTTGGGAAGCCAGCGGCCCACTTCGGGTCCCACATATGAGGGCCAGTGATACTGCCCTCAAAAAACAAAACAAAAAAAAGAATCCTCCATTGATCAAGTGGAACCTGGTTCCCAGCTTTTGCCAACCATCTCCCCATAGGCTACTGGCCCCCATCAGAGGAGGTGGGTGACCTTGAGCAAAGGCAGGGGAGGTGGATCCTGAGAGGCACTTGGAAAAGTTACAGCATGAAGAATTTTTTCTAACATTTCTTACAAGACAGATATACTGATGAAAATTTCCTCAACTTTTGTTTGATTACTTAGTCCTTAAATGCTCATATGTATATTCAGGTCTTCATTCATCTTGAGTCAATTTTGAAAATATATAATGTACTGGAAAGAGATTCATTTTCTAAGTTTTCCAATTTGTGGGCATATTTTATAGTTTAGAATTTCTACTGTGCCAATAATTATATTTGCTTTTTTCATTTTTAATTTTATATCTTCTCTACTTTTATCAGTCATACATGAGATTTGTCTATTTTATTAATTTCTTCAATCAGATTTGATGCCATCTGTTGCTTTTTAAAACAGTCTTATTTGTTTCTATTATTATCTTTATTATTCCCTTTTTACTTTTCTTGATTTTACCATGTGGTTCTTTTTCCAACTTGAGTTGCATGCCTAATTTTCAGTCTTTCTCATTTTGAACCACATGCTTTTAAAACTTTAATTTTCTCTTTAAGTACTGATTGATTTGCACCCCATTGGTTTTGACAAGTAACACTATCCCTGTCATTCAGTTTTAAATATTTTAATTTAATTATATAAATGTTTACAATTATAGTTACTCCTTTGACAGACATTATTTAGAAATGATTTTTTTTTTTTTTACTTTCTAAACATATTGGGGGAAAGGAAGACTATTCATTATAAATTTCTGATTTTATCACATTTTTAGTAGAGAATGTTCTCTGAACAACATCCGTTCTTTGGCCTTTGTTGATTATCCATAGCAATGTCCAATTTATATAAATGCTCTTGTATGCTTGAAGGGACTATATTATTCACTCTTTGTTGAGTTTAGGGTTCTATATGTTTCCATTAGCTCGAGCTTATTAATTACGTTGTTCTAATCATCTTTATATTTATTAATTTTTCTTTAATCTGTAAATTTCTGACCTTTCAAAATCTATTGTTAATTATTTTACATTCTTTCTGGATAATATAAGTACCTTAGACACTATCTCCATTTATTACCTGTGAATCTGTTTCTATTTTCTTTTCTTTTTTCTTGGTTTTTAATCACTCTGTCTTATTTTTCTCAAATCTCTGGTAATTTCTGAATGTATATTGTATAGCAGCATCTTTAGAGTGATTTGAGGGCTAGGCAGTTCTCCTCCTCTAAAAAGGATTTACATTTGCTTCTGGCAGGTATCTAGGGACAGAAGCAATCCTAGATTGCTTTCATCCAGATCTGAGTACTGAGATTGTTTGAAGCCAGTCTTTGGTCCCTTTGAGGACCAGACTATGTCTGTTTCACCCTTATTTATAGGAAGTAGCCCTTTGAGTTTCCAGTTCAAAGTATAGGTGATTTATTAGAGTTTTCCTTCCTTGATAGACGTGGACTTCAGTTTTTATTCTCCAACTCTGTGGAGTTGTTAAAGCTTCACTCAGTTTCTCAGACTCCCAACTGCCTTTCTGGAATTGGCCCATGCCCTTCAAAGAAAAGTTGCCCCAAATGTTAGGCTCATCTGTCAGAATTTCCTTTTTTTCTAGATTTTTGTCGTGTGATTCTTCACTACTTTATCTTTATGTTATCAAATAGATATATATGAGGTATGATTGAAAACTACGGTGAATGTTTAAAATCTTTTAAAAATATTGCAGCAAAAACACATTGCCATTAATTCTCCTCAAAATACTCCCCCTCGCTTCGAACACACTTATCCCATCGTTCTTGCCACTTTCTGAAGCAGTTCTGGAAGTTCTCTTTCATGAGTGTCTTCACTTCATCCTCCATCATGACAATGCTCCATGTCACACACCGCTTCTGGTTCCGCAGTTTTTGTCAAGTAAAAACATTACGGTGTATCCTCATCCACTTTATTCACCAGTTCTGGCACCATGCAACTTCTGGCTTTTTCCCCAAAGTCAAAATGACCATGAAAGGAAAATGTTTTGAATTGATTCAGGACATAGAGGCAGCCACTACAGCACAACTAAAGACACTCTTAAAAAATGGGATATCTTCCAGAAACAAGGTAATCAGGCTTAAAATTTATCTATCATAAAGGAAAATGATAGACTAATCATCTGTAGGTGTCTTTCTGAAGCAAGGATGTGTGAACATCTGGAAGAGGATCAGGCTGCAGCCCAGGAAAGGGAAGGCTGGAGGCAGAATTGGGTAGTTACATATCCAGTACTGTTCTGGGAAGAAAGCACTAAGTTTAGGGGTGGACAACTTGGGAGATGTCCTCTGGAGTGGGACAGTGGTGTTTTACTACCCTGCCCCATGGCTTACCTGAAATCGTTAGTATTTTGTTAGGGTTAGGCTTAAGGTTGTTATATAAAATTGATATGCTAATGTTTATAATAATGGTAATAATTTCTATCATCTTTGAATGCTTATTATGTACCAGAAGCTGTGCCAGCTGCTTTATACACAGTATCTCATTATTACAGTAACCTGATGCAATAGAGGTCATTACCTGAATTTTTCTGATATGGGAACCTAGAAACTTTTCTGGGACTACGTTCCAATGAGATAAGTACTCCTGCTGTGGAGGGGCATGTGGGCTGAGCTGGCTTCTCTAATTTTATGGCTCCAGAGCTCCCTCTTCTGTTGTTCTCCCAGAATGTTTATAAGTGTGGTCTCTTACTTTCTTAGACCTCTTGGCTCCTGTCCCCTCCTCCACTTTAAATGGAAAAATTCTTTCTTCTGCCCTTATTGTCTCAGTTCAGCTCTAGAGTTCACTCTCAGTAGTTTCTCCTCAGTGCAGAACTTGCTGCTGAAAGGACACTCAGACTGGTAAGTTTCTGGAGTTATAGAGCCCAGATTGCTCTTATGCCCTACAGCAGTCCCTTTGTTCTCACCCTTGAAATGTACCGGCAGACCCCCTTCCAGATGGGCTGCTGCTACTCACTCAATGATTTGGAGGTCCTTACCCTCTCAGGGACATCATATATCCTTTTGCTGTCCCTCCACTTCCTTCTATACAATTACAGTTATAAACATGGGTTCAGTTGCTATCAGTATTTTGTCCCACTCTTATTTTGTAAACCTAATTTTGTAATAGATATTAAACATGAAATTTTGGCTTGCTCTCCTAGTTTGTGCATGTTCTCGTTCTCTCTCTCTCTCTCTCTCTCTCTCTCTCTCTCTCTCTCTCTCTCCCCCTCCCCCCCGCCCGCCCCCTCTCTCTTTAATAAGGGAATTTGTCACTGTCTTCCTAGAGTTTTCTTAATATTTGATATTTAAGTGAATTACATTTTGGGGGAGATCTCCCAATGTTAATGTGTTCTACCCTAACACTCTGGGAGCCAAAGGAGAGATGTACAGGGAGACAAAGGAGGAGAGAGGGGAGAGGGAAAAGGGGGAGGGGAGGAATGATTAGGGAGGCCAGTGAAAGAACGTAGCAGACCTATACTTCTGCCAGAAGGCAACCAACTGTCAAGCCAAATCCTTGGAGGTGTGTAGCAAAACTAGACTTCTTTCAATACAAATCTGAGATAAAAAGTAGTTCATTTTGAGTGAAATAAGTTTAACAGAGGTTGGAGAGGAAACTAGGAGTCATGCCCTGATTGTTTAAGACCAAAATAAGGTAGAAAAGACTGGAACATGGTCACGTTCTCAAGAAAATAAAGCTAATAGCAAACAGGCTTTGGGGAGAGGCCATGTGTCGGTGTTGCAGCCAATAGGCCCAGCTGAGCCAGAAAAACATCCCAGTTCAGGCCCCTGTGAGATGTGAGTGTAGAAGCCTCCAAACAGTTCCAGTCCCCTGCATTCCAGTTCACCCCTCGATGTTCAAGCTGAGGCCCAGATATCGTGGAGCAGAAACAAACTACCTGCATTGTGCTCTGTCCAAACTCCTCTCCAAAATGTTGTTGGTTGTTGTTTGACACCACTAAATTTGCATTATATTGCAGTAGATAACCAGAACAGCCATGATGATTGGTTGAGGGAGATTAGCCATTCCAGATTACAGGAGAGAGCTGCATATAAGCAACAGCATTGGAGACAAGCAGCCCTGGCCCATGTCTAGGGAACTATTGGTCATTCCAAGTGAAGGAATGGCTCATGTGGTAGAGTATAGCTCCCCTGCAGGCCAAAGGGGACACATCCAGGGATTGCAAGGTCTTTTCTCATCTCTCCATTCCAGCACATGAGCAGCCACCAGGTCCTGCTTAAGGAAAAGTACCTGGAATTAGGGATGTGCTTGTCTGATCTGAACTCTGGCTCACAAGAGAAGCCTTTTCACCTGGTTCCTGAGGTCTACCTAGGAGGGCCACTTTGCTTTTATTGTTTTCTTTCTTGCATCCTGCCAGTGTTTTTTCTACAGTTAATCCATTTATTCATTGATAATGATGATTTGTTATCATCCACTTCCTTGTTTCTTCTTTTTGTCTTTGTCATCCTTTTAGCAGCTTCTTAGGTGAATGAGCATTTGAATAATAAATTGTTTCAGCTTCTTCAGTTTAATACAGTATTGACCCTCTGAAGGACCCAGCACCATCTTTTCAGCAGTCCTATAGTATTTGATTCCTACTATACTCATACAGTAGGAGGCAAACATTAATAGCCAAGCATTCAGTCCCTTTCCTGCAGGTGCTCTCCCTGAGTGCTGCCATTTCCATTTCATTGTCATCATGGAGGTGGATCCTGAACACTTAGTCAGAATGCAGCAAAGCATCTGCTTTATTGGTTTGAGCTCCCCTTCAATGGAGGTTGGCTGCACTGTACCCCATTCCTATTCATCAGAGATAACTGGCCTCTAAGGAAACTCACTTGCCCCGGAGAAGTGACACACTAACTTATTTCAGGGTCTGAACATTGCCTGAGCCCTCCGTAAACCCATCCACACTCTCATCGTGCCCTCTGGTTTCTTCTGTCTCTGAGTCACCTCACATAGTGTAACCCTTGCCAGCCCAGTCTGAGCCTTTCTGTCTCTTCTCTTACAGACAAATACATACATACATATGAAGACAGGTAACAACAACAAAAGTCTAATGTTTTGTTTTATGGTCCTCCATCTGTCATTATTAAGTCTCAGCAAAGATGATTCTATCCTAACAATATCAGATGCCTTTTTGCCCAAAGTACCCTCTTAGAGTTTATAGAACTGATGATAACATCTAATAAGCCAAAAAAAGTGTTATGTTCATAGTAGTTTTTAAACTTTTCCAAAAGGCAGGGCCTGATTGTATTAAACTTTTGAATGGTATAAGGTTGTATGATAATAAGACATTTCCCCTCCACATTCTTCTCTGCAGCAGATATTTAAAACCAGGTCACTTTAGGTGACTGGGTCCCTAAATCTGTTGTATACTCCTCAGATAGCCAGTACCCCATTGACAACACCCCACTGGTGACATGTGAGTACTGATGTAAAAGAAATCCAGGGAGCAAATCTTACCAGTCTTCACCTTCCCAGGAAGGAGGGTTTTTATCAAGCTGGATGTTAAGTTTGGAATCCATAGTTATCAAAGATAAAATGGACTGAGAACACTTATCCATTTCATAAAGCACACCTGCAGCCACCACTAATGATTCTTGGCTACTAAAACTCATTATGAGTTCAGAGCAGTTATCTCTGTGTAAGGGTGGAGGGAAACACCTGTTACAAATTCTCTCAGGCCTTCCAGGCCTCGTTAAGGAAACAAACAAACAAACAAAAACAGTGGTATGGGAGAGGGCGTAGTCCTGAGAATTAAAATGGAACAGAATGATGAAGTCTGTTTTGAGGATAAAGTGGGGTGAAAAGCAAGGGTTTTTGCTTGTGCCGCCTCTACTACATACAATGAAGAGGACCTCTACACAGATGGATGGCACCCTACAAAATGTAGCCCTTAATTCAAGCTGTCAGCTTCATCACACTATTTCCAGGTAAAGAGAAGCAGCCCTTGTTTCTTGGGTAAAAAGAAGGAGCTTTGTTTGCTGACCCCTGGTCCTCAGCCTGCCTCAGACTGCCCGGCTCTGTTGGCCTTTGTGTCGAGGTCCCCTCCTTCCCTCCTTTTTGGCATTGTGCTCCCTTCAAGTGGCCCCCTGGAAGGGACCACCCACAGGCCTGCACAATGGGGACCGAGGTAGCCACCAAAACATAGGTTTTGTAAGACAGCCTGTTAAAAGAAAAATACTGTTTAACTATGTATGTGTTTGTCCTTTCTACAACTGTTTTGTGTGGCAAACAAAACCCCATATACAAACTTCACTGTGGCCGCACATACAGCTGTTCCAGCCATCCGGTGTCAGGCTTGAGATAGTCGCTTCCAGTTTATTTTCCCAGGGCACTAATTCTTGATGCAGTTTATATTTTCACGTTTGGATTTATGGTCAGGAAGTTTGATATCAAAGCAAACATATTGCACTGGCTTTATGAAACTATTTTATCAATAGTCCAAAGACTTGGTAGCTTGGCATTGCTCTTGGGTGAAATTTGTCTGTAATGCTCTTTAACAAAAGCTAGCAGCCTGGAATTTAGTTCTCAATAGCCATTTACACCTCTGTAAAAGGATTAGCTCCAGCCAGTTGTTACATTGTTTAAATCTTAATTTGCATCTTTGTGGAGGTAGAGCTTCTGCAGACCTCTATGCTTCTCAATTGTATCTGTGTACCTGTGGGTGGGAGGTCACTGAAGGTTTTCTCTTATAAACGTAAAGGTGCGAAATTGCTTCAGGAAGATCAGTAAGCTACACAAATTTAATTAGTTTCCTGGTTTTGACTGACAAAAGTCCCCTCTGGCTTGTGACAAAAGTCTCCTCTGGCTTGTTAGTTACATTTTGTAGCAGTTGTGGTCTTTAAGCGTTTGCCTAGGGGAATGTATTCTACTACTGCTTAAACTAAAGAACCCTCATGGGTCTTTGGAGTATTTTAAACATTGTTCATTGTGATCAACAAATTTCCATGGGAATTAAACGTAAAAAAACAGGACTTGAACTTGATAAAGAGATAGTTTTAAAAGTAGTCTTTTCTAGCCGGATCATGTGTTCTTAGTTTAAAGATAAAAACCTTACCTGTGTTTTAGTAGGAAGATAGGGTCAAACATGGGAAGAGCACGTAGTTTCAGGGCCAATGTTTCTGCAAACATTGGACTTGGGAACAAAAGCAGGTTTGCTTTGCCCCTTTCTCACCTTTCTGTGTATAGGTTCTTCCTAAATTACAGGCTCATAGCTTGTGGACCACCTCTACAACTGATGCCTCTTTGTTGTTGCTCATTTTGAAATACAATTTCTTCCCTAAAACTTTGTTCTGGATGTGATGAACTATTGGGTCGTCAGGAAAGTCATGACGCATTTTTGCATTGAAAAATATAGAAAACTACGTCATGACTTTCCCAATGACCCAATATGTAGCACTTTATGATTTTTCAATCTCATTAAAAATACAGTAAATATATTTTATAAAACTTTTAAAAAGTAACGGTATATTATGTAAATTATGAAAGCAAACATGTTACTATTTGTGATCATTGATTATGACACCATTTTGAGACTCTTGTCCCCTAGAGAAAATAAAACCTGCAAGTTCAGCGTATAGTGCTATAGCTGAAACCCATAAATTTTAAGTGAAAGTTATAGAGTTAAGGAAAAGTTTATGTTCTGTAGCCCTCATACAGGGTTATTTTTGCCAAGAAATAATCCTCAATTTGTGATACTGAAAGAAAAAGCATAACCACTGTCCTAACTCACTTTAAAAAAAAATTGTACCCTAATTTGAGTGTTCACATTAGCCCAGAGTAGAGTTGTTTTCTTTTTCGTTTTTTTTTCTTTTTTTGGCTGAGCCATCCTGCCACCTGTTGGCAGCTCAGCAGCAGCTCAGCTCGGGCCGGGAATCGAACCAGCGACCTTGTTGCTCAGAGCTCGTACTCTTGAGCGAGCTCTTAACAAACTGAGCCACTTGGCCAGCCCTTAGAGTTGTTTTCATTTAAGTTATCTCCTGAATTCTGTGTGACTGAAAGATGAAAATGAAGCTAAAAAGCAATTACTTTAAATTTAGCCCCCCAAAATGTATTTATTATATACTTTTAACTGTTATTGGGTAAAAAATAAAGTATACCTTTATTTTTTTGTTTTTGTTTTGTATTTTAAAGATTTTATTGGGGAATTGGCAGAGGGGAACAGCGTTGGGGAATCGGGGAAGGGGAACAGACAAGTTGCTGTCTTTTTGTTCTTCAGTTTAGTTGCAGAGGATGTTGCTTCACTGTTGGTATCGTCATTGCGCTCTTCCAGGATGAGGCAGATCGGTAGCTGACCTCTGGATGTCGCTCACCGCGGCTATTGGCAGCTCATGCTTGGCTGCCAGCCGCTCACACTGGCTGCGGGCCACTCACTGTAGCCTATGGCAGCCCACTGCAGCAGGGGCTGCAGCCCACACCATCACCGGGGCTCGCACAGCCCAGCTCCAGGTGGAGCTGTTGTTAGCTGTAGAGGGCAGTGTCACTGGCCCTCATGTGGGATCCGAACCGGGGCCGCTGGCATCCCAAAACCAGCGCTTAACCAATGCGCCACTCAGCCGGCCCTAAAGTATACCTTTAAATTGTCATTTGTGTGTCTAGTGATTACTTGTCATTCATCAGATTTGTCCACTTGGCTGGACTTCACAAGGGACAAACTGATGGTAGGGTCCAGCATGTTGGTGCCAGGCCAGTGTACACACTCCTCAGGAAAAGGCAGCACGGACTCATCAGACTGATTCTCCCCAGCTGGAATTATTTTGGCAGAAATGCAAATAGAAGACATGAAGGAAATTGGGGTCTTAAATAGTGTTTTTATAACATATAGTGTGTAATCTTTAGCTTTGTACAGTATGTAAATTATTTAATGGAGTTATTTTCAGCAAAGGATTGATGAATATTTTGTAAACTTAAGTCTGATATCATGTGGGAAGATAACTGTTAGAAATCCTCAGCACAGATCAACTTATCTTTTCCTTTTTTTTAAAAGACTTTATTGGGGAATTGGGGGAGGGGATCAGCATTGGGGAATCGGGGAAGGGGAACAGACAAGTTGCTGTCTTTTTGTTCTTCAGTCTAGTTGTAGAGGACGTTGCTTCACTGGCCCATGTTGGTATCGTCATTGCGCTCTTCCCGGATGAGGCAGATCAGTCGCCGGCCTCTGGGTGTCGCTCATTGCGGCTATTGGCAGCTCATGCTGGCTGCCAGCCGCTCATGCTGGCTGCCGGCCACTCACTGTAGCCCATGGCAGCCCACTGCAGCAGCGGCTGCAGCCTACACCCGTCGCTGGGGCTCGCACAGCCCAGCTCCAGGTGGAGCTGTTGTTAGCTGTAGAGGGCAGTGTCACTGGCCCTCATATGTGGGATCTGAACCGGGGCCGCTGGCATCCCAAAACCAGCTCTTAACCAATGCGCCACTTGGCCGGCCCCACTTATCTTTTAGACAGACAAGGTTCTGAGTTAATATCTAGAGTAGACCACAAACTTGGTATGGACAGTTGACATGAGTGGGATGTGGCTATCAGAGTCGCAGTCTCACACACATTTTTGCCTTTCCACAACGTCAGACTTTATTAGAATAAAGCCATGGATCTAGTCCTACTGACTCAGTTTACCACAGGCATTAATTAAAGCCCTGGTCAGAGGACAGCCCCCAGTAGTCGAGGTAGAGCAGTTTCACATAAGCAAGTCACACAAGAGGGTCACACAGATTTGCAAGCAATAGGGTTAGGCAAGGCAAACAGTCTTATGCAAGGATGAGAGAGTCCAGTGTTCAGCGAGAGTCTCTTCGGCACTGGTGTGCATAGCTTTGGGAGTCAGGCTTGGCTGATGAGACTTTTGGGAGCTAGGGCTCCTAGCACTCCCTCTGGGATGAGTGCAGATGTGGCTCTCAGCTCGTCAGTTGAGGCCTGAGCAATGAACCATCAGAGAGCTCTAATTTTTATATTCAAGACTGGGTGCGGTACACCCATCTGCAGTGTGATAAAGCTCATTTACAGTCCAACAAAGCTGTCTAGATGGTCACACTTCACACAGCATCTAGAGTTACCTGATTAGGGTGTTCACTGATTAGGGTCTGCCTTTCACGTGATACTCTGGCATGACTGTCACTTTGTGACTGACATAATTATTAGAGTCCATTTTGTGTTTCTAATTAATGCTCTATACAGCAGTGCTTGTGGCCATCTTGTTGGTCACTTGTTGCCACCCCTGGAAGCCCTGGACTGGTATAACACCTACATCTAAAAACAGACTATAAAAATAGATGTCATGAATTTCTCTAATCTAGTTTTAAATCTTGGCCTATCATTCAATACGTAGTGTTGTTAAGTGTGTCTTCAGCGTTGTGCTGAACACTATATGAAACTCAAAATAAAATGAAAATTCAGAAGTCTAATTGCTGTGCTGAACAAGCTTTTGGTCTTGTTGAGAAGATTAGGCAGACATGACATAACAAGAGAACAGTACAGTGTAGGATGTTGCTGAAAGGAATTCAGGGATTGTGCTGTATTGTGCTGAAAGGAATTCAGGGATAGGAAAGATCCTATGAATGAGGTAGTCAGAGAAGCTCCCGGACGGAGTGTGAGATGAGCTAGCCTAAGTAAGCCTGATGTTTGGATTGATCAGAGTGAAAAAGAACAAGGGTTATCTGCCATTCGTCCTCACTGGACCATACCATGGTAGTTAGTATTGGGAGTCGGGGGAGATGTAGATGCAAGCAGCGAAGGGTGCATTGTCTGTAGACAATTTATAAACAATAAAACCACTAAAGCTCAGCCTGTTTTCTCTTACCATCATTCCTAAGAATGGCAGAGATAAACTACTCCCTGGAGGGAGGCTGCTGTCAATGCAGCATCCCATCCCACCTCACCTTGGTACTCCCGCATCAGTGTCTACTCTTGGGTTGTTGGAAATTCATGATGCATGTTGTGACAGATGGCACTAGCTCATTTTTGGAAGTACTAGAGTCATTCGAATCTATGTTATTGCTACGTCATTTGACAGCTGACAGTTTTAACTTCATTCTAAAAAAAAATAAAAATTGAGCGATTTGGTTGAGTTTTGGAGATTTTAAAACAAGTTGAAAATTGAAGACCAAACTGCATTTTTGCCATATTTTACTGTTTTACTTCCATAAAGGGAAGAACATGCATCAAGCTTGTGAAAAGTTTCATAAAGTTTATGGTGACAGTGCTCTACAAGAACGTCTATTGCCAACGACAGTTCACGAAATTCTTTGCTGGTGATTTTGATCTCAATATGCTCCTTGGTCAGAGAGGCCCACCTATGTTGATGACGAAAAAATAAAGGCATTGATCGAATCAAACCCACGTTACACGACATGAGAAATTGCAGAAACATTGAACATCCATCATTCAAGCGTTCACGACCACCTGAAGAAGCTGGGATATGTAAGCAAGCTCGATATTTGGCTTCCGCATGAACTCAAAGAAGTTCATTTGATGGTGCATATAAACATCTGCAATATGCTTGTTAAACGTGAGGAAAATTATCTTTTTTTGAAGCAACTGATAACTGGTTATGAGAAGTGAATTGTTTACAACAATATGGTGTACAAATGGTCTTCGTCTCGACATGACGATTCGCCTCAAATGGCATCAAAAGCAGACTTCATCAGAGGAAGGTTATGTTCTCAGTGTGGTGGGATTTTAAAGGTGTTGTGTTTTTCGAGCTCCTACCAAGGAACCAAACAATCAATTCGAATGTGTACTGTTGGCAATCAGACAGTTTGAACAAATCCATCATCCAGAAATGTCCAGAGCTTGTTAATTGTAAAGGAGTTGTGTTCCATCTCAACAGTATGCGAGACCACACACAAGTTTGATCACCCGTCAAAAATTATTGGAGCTTGGGGCCGGCTGAGTGGCACATTGGTTAAGAGCTGGCTTGGGACGCCAGCGGCCCTGGTTCGGATCCCACATCTGAGGGCCACTGCCCTCTACAGCTAAGGTGGTGAACAACAGCTCCATCTGGAGCTGGGCTGCTAGCCCCGGCGACGGTGTAGGCTGCAGCCGCTGCTGCAGTGGGTGGCCATAGGCTACAGTGAGTGGCCGGCAACCAACATGAGCGGCTGGCAGCCAGCATGAGCTGCCAGTAGCCGCGGTGAGCGACCATCCAGAGGCCGGCGACCGATCTGCCTCATCCAGGAAGAGAGCAATGACAGTACCAACATAGGCCAGTGAAGCAACGTCCTCTGCAACTAGACTGAAAAACAAAAAGACAGCAACTTGTCTGTTCCCCTTCCCCGATTCCCCAACGCTATTACCCTCCCCCAATTCCCCAATAAAATCTTTAAAAAAAAAAAATTATTGGAGCTTGGATGGGATGTGTGGCCACACCCATCATACTCGCCTGACCTTGCGCCATCAGACTTCCACTTGTTTCACTGTCTTTAAAACTCCTTGCTTGGTATAACGTTCAATTCAGATGAGGCTGTAAATCAGCACCTTGTTCAGTTTTTCGCAAATAAAGACAGGTCCTTCTATGAATGAGGAATTATGACTCTCACTGAAAGATGACAAAAGGTTATCGAACAAAATGGGCAATATATCAATGATTGATCTTTTTTCTTTATATAAATAAATGACCTTTGAAAAACAGACAAAATACGTCATGACATCTCCAACAACCCAATAAGTTCCACTGCTCTGCTAGTGTTTTAGAGGAGGGACAAAACCATCAAGCCATGGCCTTGCTCAGGGTATACTGCCTGGTCAGAAAGTGAGACTAAAGGCAGTCTAAACTGGAGCCCCAAACCCCTAGATGGGCATTGTTTGTCAAGCACGGTACTTAATCTTCTTTTGAATTAGTTGTCACATTTTTAAATTTGGGAGATCTCATATAAAAATAAAACTCATGATTGTGAATTTCCAGCTTCTCTTGAAAACTAGGAAGATCTAACATCACTGAGATGCACACTCCACAGTGGGAGCCTACGATGACCAGCCCTTTGAGGGAGGCACATCCTGCAGCTTTCTGCAACTCCACCCCACAAGCCATAGGCACTTGAGTCCCTCCTCCCTGGCTGCTGCACCTGGAATGACTGTTTCTCTTTCTCTGCCACCCCACCACTGTTCTCACACTTACACATTCTTCCCCTGCCATCGAGAATACCAGGTCAGTCTCCTGTCTGGTTTCAGTGCCTCAGGTCTCTCTCCTCACCAATCCCATCCATGCACAGTTTGCTGCCAGGCTAACCATCTGCTTTCAGGAAACCAGCCGTGGCTCAGACATCTGCAAGGTTTCTTGCTGGTTTCTCTTGAATTTTATTTCTCATTATATTTTATCACCAACAGTATCTCCCACCTGACCAGACTTCTCTCCTTGCTTGTCCCTACACCCCTCTTCCTCTGGCATTTTCTGTCACCTTTGCCTGTGCTGCTCCTTAGCTTGAATTATCTCCCCCTCTGTCTAAATCCTGCCTGTTCAAATTCTTCCACTCTGCCTTAGTCAAGCGTCTGTGATGCCAGGGAGCTCTCTGTCTCTCTGCCCCTCACAATTCCTGATTGTCTTCCCATTATGTGCTCTCCTTTACTGCTCTGAAACTGCCTCACCTCAGGTGAGCTTATCTTTCTCTTCTTAAAGAACAGGCTGTTCTGTGAATTGAGTGGTGACAAGATAGAGCCTTCCAGAAAGAATTAGGACCCAGATTTTGCCTAAGAAAAAGAAGTATTCACAGGTACCATAAGTAACATAGGACAGGAGCCAGGAAGGTTTGGGGCAGCAGATCTTAGGAGTGAAGGAAGGACCCAACAGAGAGTCTGACCCACAGCAACTAAGAACCCAGACTTAGAGTTTAAACAAGAGCTTAGGACTTAGCAAGGAGCTGGAGCACTCAGGTTGTACCAGAGTCCAGAACAGGGTTTGAATGGGGGGAAGCTTGCTTCAGAATGGGGGTGGGCCCTTGCCTGCACTTGTCACTCACATCTCTTTTGTCCTTGTGATATCAGGCACATGGCCATTAAATAGATCCAGTAACTTAACCAACTGCAGTACAAATTAGTAATACCTTGCTAATTAACATATTGCTTTATAAATTGTTTCATTTTCTTTTTTTTAGAATATGTGTTGAATATTCCCAACTACATATGTGATCAACTCCTTAAAAGATGTATTATATTACTATTCTGTCTTTGATACTTTCTCCCATCACTTTTTAGAATCATTCTTTCCCAAAAATAGACATTTTTTAAAAGGAAGTTAGTAACCAATCTCTTTGTAGGCTACTATGATACCATAATAAGCCTAACCTAAACGGAAAGAGAAATTAAGAAAACTGTCCCATTTACAATTGCATCAAGAACTATAAAATACCTAGGAATAAATTTAACCAAAGAAGTGAAAGATCTGTACTCAGAAAATTATAAGATACTGAAGAAAGAAATCATAGAAGATACAAATAAATGAAAACACCTAGCATGCTTATGGATAGGAAGAATTAATATAGTTAAAATGTCCATATTGCCTAAAGCAATATATAGATTCAATGCAATTCCTATCAAACTACCAAGGGCATTTTTCACAGAAATAGAAAATATAATCCTAAAATTTATATGGAACCATAAAAGACCCCGAATAGCCTCGGCAATCCTGAGAAATAAGAACAAAGTCGGGGGTATCATGCTACCAGACATCAAAACCTACTACAAGGCTACAGTAATCAAGACAATTTGGTATTGGCATAAAAACAGGCACATAGATCAGTGGAACAGAACAGAGAGCCCAGAAATAAATCCAGGCATTTACAGACAGTTAATCTATGACAAGGGAAGCAAGAATTTACACTGGAGTAAAGATAGTCTATTCAATAAATGGCGCTGGGAAAATTGGACTGAGACATGCAAAAAAATGAAACTGGACCACCTCCTTACGCCATATACAAGAACAAATTCAAAATGAATTAAAGACTTAAATGTAAGACCTGAAACCATAAAACTCCTAAAAGAAAGTATAGGGAGTACATTTGTAGACATTACCCGGAGCAATATTTTTACTGATACATCCCCACAGGCAAGGGAAGTAAAAGAGAAAATGAACATATGGGATTATATCAGACTTAAAAGTTTTTTCACAACAAAGGAAACCATTAATAAAACAAAAAGGAAGCCTACTGAATGGGAGAATATATTTGCCAACGATATATCTGATAAGGGGTTAATATCCAAAATTTATAAAACACTCATGAAACTCAACACCAAAAAAACAAACAACCCAATTAAAAAATGGGCAGAAGATATGAAGAGACATTTTTCTAAAGAGGACATTACAGATGGCCAACAGACATATGACAAAATGTTCAGCCTCACTGGTCATTAGGGAAATGCAAATAAAAACCACAATGAGATACCACCTCACTCCAGTCAGAATGGCTATCATCAATAAATCAACAAACAACAAGTGCTGGTGGGGCTGTGGGGAAAAGGGGACCCTGCTACACTGTTGGTGGGATTGCAGGTTGGTGCAGCCATTATGGACGTCAGTATGGAGGTATCTTAAAACACTGGAAATGGAGCTACCTTATGACCCAGGAATTCCACTCCTAGGTATTTAGCCCGAAAAACCCAAGACACTTATTCAAAAAACTTTATGCACCTCTATGTTCATAGCAGCGCTATTTACAATAGCTAAGACTTGGAAACAACCAAAATGCCCATCGGTAGATGACTGGATTAAGAAACTGTGGTATATTTATACAATGGAGTATTATTCCGTTATAAAGAAGAATGAAACCGTACCATTTGCAATGATATGGATGGACCTAGAGACTATTATGTTAAGTGAAATAAGTCAGTCAGAGAAAGACAAATACCATATGATCTCACTCATACGTGGAATCTGAAAAACTGTATAAATGAGCAAAGTAAACAGAAACTGTCTCATAGATATAGAGGAAAAATCAGAGTTGCTAATTGGGAGGGGGGTGGGGATGAGGGAGAAGGGGAAGGGATTAGACAGCAAAAATAGGCAACTACAATATTGCCACTGAGATATGAAAGACTGTTTGGGGAATATAATTAATAACGTTGTAAATATTTTGAGGGTTGTCAGATGGTCATATGTCTTGTTAGGGAGACCATTTCATGGATGGAGAAGAGGCTTGATCACAGCACTGTACGCCTGGAGCTTATGTTGTATAATATTGTATACCAACTGTAATTGAATATATAGGTAGTCACGGGATGTGGATTTTAATGTGGAAGGGAGTCAGAGGAAGTGTAATAGATATATATGATATGGTGGGGAGGAGTGGGGTGGCCAAATGGGGGAGGGGGGATTGTCACTTTGTGGGGTAAAAAGTATAACTATTGCACTGTGTTGTACACCTGAAGCTAATTAAAAATAAATAAATAAATTTTTTTTAAAAAGGTAAAAAAAAAGAACAACCTAATTCATTATACAACCAAGCAGTGATTCTCAATGGGCAGCACCATTTCTTGGCTGAGGGAGTGAAAACATATCATATCTCAGGGACTTTTCAAGCTACAACCCTATTCACCACCCTACACCTGACCCCCCACCCCTGGAAGAATATGTTAATATATGTCTTTTTTTTTTTCTAAGCATCCTACAGATTTTAAATTCTAATAAAGTAAATATCAGTCTTCAATATCCCACATAAAGAAAAAACCTCTTTGGGGTCATTCTCCCTTTTTTTTCAGAGTACAGGGGTCTTGAGGCCAAAAACTGAGAAAAAACACTGTAGTTTATCCTCAGCTGTGATTGGTCAGTTTTGGGCTCTGACCTCATAAAGCACCAGTGTGATGTCATGGCAGACATTCGGATATAAGGTCCTAGCTGGGCTGAGGGTTTAGTCCATATAAGCCCAGGAAGCTGATTAGTGGTGACCTGTTGGACCGGACTAGTTAGTTTGTTTTCTCCTTTTATCCCGCATTTATAATATTACTATATTTATTGTTTATTAGTATCGCTAATAATTTTGTTGATATAGTTAGTATACTTAGCCAGCTAGTTAATATAGTGATTATTTATTAGCATAGTTAGTATTGTCAGTGAGTGGAGTCAGCTGGCCACCATGGCACAAGACCATCCAGGCATTTCTGCTGACCAGGATCTCCTTGGTCAAACTCCTGAAAATCATTAACGAGGGCAGCTATGCCAAGGTGAAGCTGGCTGAGCATCTTCCCACTGGGATCCTGCTGGCTATTCAAATTGTAAAACTGACATCTCATGTGAGAAATCCAGTGAATGAAAGCTCTGCAGCACCCGAACATCGTGCAGCTGTATAAGGTTATCGAAACCGAGTTCTCTTTCTTCTAATGGAATATTTGGTCGGCAGCAGTATGATGGACCATCTGACAGCTTATGGACGAATGAAGGAGAGGGAGGCCTGCATCACCTTCCAGAAGCTTTTATCAGCCATTTACTATTTCCATCAGCGCGGATTCGCACACCGGGGTATAAAGCCCCAGAACATTTTGTTTGATTGTAACAGGAATCCTAATATCGCCGATTTTGGACTTACTGCGGAATTGACTGACAACCAATTAACCACAATGTGTGGCACCCCTTCCTGTGCAGCTCCAGAACTGATTCAGGGTAAAGCTTATGAAGGACCAGCGGTCGATGTGTGGAGCCTGGGCATAACATTATACAGGATGGTGGCAGAAACCCTCCCGTTCAAGGCTCTGAGCTTGAAAAAGCTGGGACAACAGATAATGTGGGGGAAGTACACCGTACCTTACTTTTTCTCGTTTGAACTAGAGACTTTGCTTCTGAAAATGCTCAAGGTGAATCCCATGGAGAGAAAAGATTTACTCGATATCATGTCAGATCCTTGGATCCATCAGGACGAGGGGGCTCTCATACCCTATAGAGAGCCAGTCAACGAGAACATAGACCTGAGGGCCCAACGGATGTTGGCACTGCTGGGCTTCGGGTGTGAGGATTTGTTGAGCAATAAAGCGGCCTACCTCATGCTCCAGAGAGAAAAGTCTAAATTTCATCCTCGCCTTATTCATGTCAAGGCCTACAATCCCACTGAGCAGAGGCCTGCTCCAGGTCGGGAGGAGCAGCCAGGGCCCTCTTCTATGCCACCGGTCGAGCAGTACCACGACGACTACGAGTTGGGGCAGAGGGGCGAAAAGCCTGCGGCTCCTCCAGCCCTCCAGAAGGTGAAGGTTGTCACTTCTGAGCCCATCACAGAGCCAACTCCCATCACTCCGGGACCCCTTCCCCTCCAGCCCGAGAACCATCAGCCCCAAATCTATCCTGAAGCACAGCACAGTCTCTGCTGAACCCAGCCAGGAGCCGAGGGCTGCCACACCCGGGCAAATCCTGGCTGCAGCACCGTCACTGCTGAAGTCAGCCCGGAGTTCAGGCCCATCAGCCACAAGCTCAGGCCATGGTGGAAGAGGAAGACCCCCATTGAGGGCTTCGAGAGTAGTAGCTCTGAGGACTCCTTTGACATCAACTGCAGCCCTAGCACCACCAGCATCGATCATCACCAGAAACCTGTCACGCATGGCGGAGGGTTGCCATGGCATGCCGCAACTGCCTCACAATGTTCTGTCTTACACTGTCGAAAAAGAGGCAGTCAAAACAGAAAAAAGTCAATCCCTTTTAGATATACTAATATGCTGTATGCCAATGTGAATTGAAAAATAAAGAAAACATGATTAAAAATAGAAAAAAAAATAAGCCTAACCTAAAACAGAGGCCAAATTGTTAGACTCTACAAACCCTCAGTACACTGGAAATAAATAAAAACTAAATCCCTCTTTCCATGCCTTCCTGTTCTTACTAAGAATAAAGAAAATTTTATTGCAGTGGGATCTAAATGGAGAAATAATAGTCATTTTTTCTGCATTCAAAAATAGAGAACGTAGCCTATATATACTTCAGCCAGGAGTTTTCAATTTCTTAGCAGTGACAATTTAAGTAAATTTCATAAGTTGTGGAGATCTAACTTTGTTATGATTGACAATATAAAATTAGCCTTTTCTGCTGTTAAGATTATCTAGCATTCCTATCAATCAGGTGGAATGAGATTGCACAGCTATGGATTTGAACATTAGTCTTCAAAGGGTTAAAGTGATTTCCTCTGATGGATTTAAAACTGCCACATACACACAAACAAGTTTTTCAAACTGCCCCATTTTATATCTTTGTCGAGAGACAGTCTAGTTGCTGCATTTTATGTTTAGATTATATTACAGATATATTTCAGTAAACCACGAAGAACCACCATAGATTCTAGAAGCCAGCCCTCTGTGCTTAAATAAACATCTCATGCAGCACCTGTTTTATTTTATAGGCTCTATAATCACAGTGACATTCTGAAAGACGACCTTGAAGACTGCAGAGCAGCTGTCCTTCATCAGCTTCTGAGACTCTCACCTGGGAGTGACAGCGATGAAAAGCAAGTCAGGTATTACTGTCGTGAAACTGCTGCTGTGGTGGGGTGGCTGTTCTTGTTCCCAGATGCTTCTATGAAAAGGGTCATAGAGTTGCAAAACACTAGTCCACAGAATCAGCACTAGGGTAGATACTTGTAGTCATCGGTTTAACTTTTTTATGGACTTCATCATCTATTTCTTTGTAAATGTATTTGTTTCTAATTGTTTACTGGATATATCCTTTCAATCCCTGCTTGTAGCAACATTTTAAGGTCTTACTTGGCAGAAGGGAACAGAGGTAGCCTTTGTCTGGTATGTTATATTAGCATACCTTGGAGAACAACCCAGCATATGAGGTCAAACAATTAAGTTCGCAAACACATTTTAGAAAAAGTGCTACATACCTCATTGCTGAATATCACTACAGTCACCTTTGAAGTACTCCCCTTGGGAAGCTATTCACGGACGCCAGCACTTAGTCCACCCTTCAAAGCAATTCTGGAACTCTTTCTCTGGGATGGCCATCAGAGCTGTTGTCGTATTACCCTTGATTTCCTGAATGTTATCAAAATGTCTTCTTTTCAATATTTCCTTTATCTTCTGGTAAACGAAGAAGTCACTAGGGGCCAGATCAGGTGACTAAAGAAGGTGTTCAATAAAGTTATTTATTTACTGGCTAAAAACTCCCTCACAGACAGTGTCATGTGAGCTTGTTCATTGTCATGATGCAAGAGCCATGAGTTGTTGGCGAACAGTTTGGGTCAACTAACTTTATCACACAGTCTTTTCAGCATTTGCAAATAGTAAACTTGGTTAACTGTCCAGTTGGTACAAATTCATAATGAATAATCCCTCTGATGTCAAATAAACGTTGGCAACATCATTGAAACAAGTCGTGATCTTAATTGTCAGACTTTGTATATCCCAGTATAGTCACCACCTGGAGAGATGTCCTTGGCATGTCCAAACTCTGGATGCGTTCGTAAATTTCCAAGGTCAGCGATATAGGCTCCCAATCTAGAAGATATAGATTCCAGTCTACAGGTATGGTACCTGCACCAGCAGCATCAATAAGACCTGGGAGCTTCTTAGAAACACACTTTCTCAGGCCCTATTGAAGACCCACTAAATTGGAAATCGGAGGGTGGGACCTAGCCATTTGTGTTTTAATGAGTCTTTAAGGGAACTGTGCTCCCTCAAGGTTTGAGAGTCACCACTCCAAGGATGTTTCTTAAATGTCTGTAAAGATGGGGCAAGAGAAAGAGACTTAATTGTTCGCAGAGTAGCTGGCACATATAAATGATGATTCTTGTACATCCTTCCTAAGTCAATCAGAAATCTATTTCCTGCCCTCTATGCACCTTTTAGGCAGCCTGGGTTTCTGTTCATGGCCTCAGAAGCTTTGTGGCATCTGGGCTATTCACTGAGTTCATAAAATTATCAATGTATATAATGGTTTGTTCAGTATTGGCACCTGGTAGGTGTCTAATTCATGTTGCAAGAATGTTACTAGTATCCTAGCCCTGATTTTTATTTTGGAAACTGACTATATTTCTTCTTATTAAAATATATCCCTATCATTTACTAGTAGAGAAGAAATTGTTACTTGAGCATGGTCACCAGATGAGTGTCTATGAAAGCTCATCTGAAAGAACCTCTTTTGGCTGAGAATGGTTTTGGGTCTAGTTACTCATGTTTTACATCCAATGTCATTTTTTTCTTTTTTAATTTATTATTTTTTTCTTTTTGAGGGCAGTGTCACTGGCCCTCACATGTGGGATCCAAACTGGGGCCGCTGGCATCCCAAGCCAGTTCCCAACCAACACACCTCTCAGACGGCCCTCAATGTCATTTTTCTCTACCTTTCATGTGCCACATAGACTTTTTCATGTTACTAGTATAAATAGGAAGGATAACGTGTTCTGTAGAATAGAATTCAGCATAAATCTATTGGATCCCATCAAGAAGTAAGAAGCCAGGATAATGGTCTTCCCAGTAAGAAGCCAGGATAATGATCTCTAAAAGGACATTGTTACAAGAAAACTTGGCTATTCATATGGTTCCATTTCACAGACCACAAGATGGGGTTTGCAAGTCCTGAATGTGTTTAAAGTAACTTCTGCATATGTACTAGCGATCTCCAAACTATGGGAAATGGTGGAAATTACCTTTTTACCCATTAGCTTTTCAACTTAAATTAGCAAAGGGCAATATAAGAAAATTCTCTTTCATGTTTTTTTATCATGTGAAATAAAAATACTCCTTTACAAGGTGCCGAAAGAAGCTGGCTGGGAAGGAGTCACTGCACTCAGTAGGGCATTTGGTGATTGCATGTTCTAGAAGTCTTTAACCAGATCCATTTCTTTCTCAGTGCCTTTTATATCTGTTGATATACTATTTCACATAAACCACAGTTGTGGTATGTGGCATAGAAAGCATATATGCATTTATAATTCTCTGTGCAAACTGACTTGTTAGACTAAGTGATTCATTATGTGACTCTTAACCTAGGCTGCCAAATTCTGATTGTGGATGATAAGATATGTCTACATCTACTGAACTAACATTTGTTACAGTTTCTCAACATGCATTAATACAGCATTGATTTCCATTATGAAAGGTTGCATTTTATATGACTATTGATCTACAGTTATGTATAAATCAGCCTTCCGTAAGAAATGATCCTTGTTTATGACCAACACAAATTTTAAAATTAATATCTAGAGCCTTCAAGACTGTTTCTTTACCACAATCATTTTTTAAAGCCAGATAAGGAAGTCAGGAATGGTTACTAATGTCAATGTTTTGCTCTGCTACAATTAGAATTGCCCTGTGTGTGACTGGAGATGCTGATTAATGCACACTGATTGTCATTGGTTCACTCTCTAGCCTTGGAAAAAGTGCCAAGTGTTTATATGACCTTTGAGAGATGAGCAGTCAGATCTTTAAATACAGAGTCTTTCTAATAGGTTTTAATCATGGCATCAGGCTCCCCCATGTTTTCCTTGATCTAGGCATGCCCTACGCCCCTCAACCTCCAAGTTACTGCTAAGCCCTTCCCTAAGTGAAATATTCCTGTCTGCTTTACATTCTCCTCTGGACCAAAGCAGTCCACTGGTTACTTTGATAAACCATTATAGAAACACAGATTGGGAGAGAATGATCTACTTTTGTTCCTTGATTGTTAATGACTCTCATATCAGAGAATTTTAAGCCAGGCAGAGAGGGAAGGCTCTCAGAGGTTATGAACTCCTAAAAGCCCGTTGAATAGAGCTATGTTTGCTGTGGCAGCAGCCCTGCTTGTGCCCCTGACTGAACTATGGCAATCAATATCTGTCTCATTAATCTCATCTGTAACATGGGACATCTGCCCCATACCATAGCACACACAAGATAGTGTGAAGACTCCTGAATTCCTACTCACAGAATGAAGCATTTTAAAAGAAAAAACTAAACAAAACATTTGTTTCATCATTATTGATTTTTGTTATATCAAGAATTAAGTGTTCAAAGATCTTCATACGAAAGGTTTACTCTTATTAAGTGGAGGACCAAGTCATTAGTTTAGACCAGGGGTCAGCAAACTTTTGAGATGGAAGAGCCACCGGGGTTCAGTAAACTGCGGCTCGCGAACTATAGCTCTGAAGTAAAATTGAAAATGAAAATAAAACTATCATAGTTTCATTTATAAAAATTTTAGAGGATATTATTCACATAATGGTGATTATGTAAAAATACATTTATGGCTTTTGAATAATTTTTAAATTCTTGTGAGGGGCAGGATTGGCTTTTCCAGGGGTCGGCAAACTTGAGACGGAATATACCCAAAGATCTGCATGTGGTTCACAAGCTGCAGTTTGCCGACTCCTGTTTTAGACAATTGTGAATTTTTCAAATATGATTTATGTCTTTCAGGTAATTGATAAAAAATTCTATTTGTTGTTGCCTTCTGGAAAACATTTTAAAATAAAAATGATTACTTAATAAGTAGTTTTATATTATATGAAAACCCTAGTGAGACTACCCATTATTTTATTTTTTCCCCAGGTGCAACTTATTGTCTCTGTTAGTGGCTACTTTCAGATACAATTGCCCAATTGTGCTCTCAAACTCAGGCTGAACAATTGAGTCAGCTTTATATTGTTTGTGGAGTATAATACGTAAAAACCTCTTTATTTTATTCTACTTATGTTCAGAAAAAAATTCAGGGTATTTATTACTTTGTATGCATTTAAAACTTTGGTCAAAATACCAATCTATTATAAATTAGTTATAGTTAGAAAACTCTGGTACATTTGCTTAAATTGCAGTTTTCTGATTAGAAGCCATTCCAAGTATACGAAATGAATTGTAGGCTATTTAAAGTCTATTCTTGTATTAAATATTTTAAAATTTTATTTAATTTTTTTCAATTACAGCTGACATTAAATATTATATTCATTTCAAGTGTATAGCATAGTGTTTGACGTTTATATAATTTATGAAGTGATCCCTATTCTTTCATTATATTTTTAAAGGAGTACATAATTTAATGACATCAAACTTTGTTTTTTCTTTGTGGTATTGATGTTATAAATTTTCCAGTGTAAAGTGGGCAAAATAGAAGAAAGCTCCTTTAAATACTCTGTACCACTTTTCAAATTTCCTGATTTGGTGGGTTTATATGGAACCATGGGCAAGATTCCATGCAAGGACAGCCGTGGCTCTGGCACTCCTTGCTCAATCTGCCTGAAATAAATCTTCAAGAAAGCCTAGTTCTGTACTTTAAGTGGTTCCTTAGCTGTTCAGCAGTCACAAATTCTAATTGTTATACCTCTTTCAATGGCTCATTTGCTGTTTGACCCATGGAAGTCAATTAATGAGTTCTGTCTTTTTTGTGAAGTATGTATAATAATTATAGGAAACCTTAGCTAGTTCTTTCATGGCAGAACTCAAAGGACGGTTACAGTTGGTGGGGATATTGGTAACCAGTCTTGCCTTGACTTTGCTTCTACAGAAATCATCTGCACAGTTTCTAGAAAGGCTTGTCTCTGATAATTACTCCATTCCAACTAATTTAACTAATTTAATTCATCCTAATTCAACCTTTTTTTTAAGTTTAATTCAACCTAACTTAGCTTGCTTTCTGTCCTGAAACACAGTTGATTTACTCTTAATGAGAAATATACTGGCTGAATGCTGGTGGCCTGTGAGTACATTTTCCCAGTAGGGAAATTTATCATGAAACAAAATACAGATGCAAATGTAGAATCATTTACATAGAATCAGAACAAAAGAATTGGGTGGCATTATGACATCAGCAAGATCTGGATGGAACCAAGAGAGGCAAGTTGCTGAAGGGACTTCTACCAAACCAGCCCAAAACCTTAGAATAATTCTGGGACATTTTTAAGGAAGTTCAAGTATTCCAGCGACACATCACACTTCAAGTATTTGGAAAAACTAGAGTTAGTAGGTCAGGCAAAGGTTATAACAATTAAGATTTATTAAAGAAGGTTCTGAATGGTACCTAGACTTACTTTTATTCCCAAACACTTAGTATGGAAATTTTCAAACAGACAGGAAAGTAAAAGGAACTCTATGGGGCCGGCTGAGTGGCACTCTGGTTAAGCGCTGGCTTGGGAAGCCCCAATTTGGTCCCAAATATGAGGGCCAGTGACACTGCCCTCAAAAAAACAATAAAAAAAAAATTAAAAAAAGGAACTCTATGTAGTGAGCATCCATATACCCACCATCGACATTGTATTAGTCTATTTATTTAGTCTCTCCATCCTCCCATCCATAATCTCAATCTCTTATTTTTATGCATTTCCAAGTGAATTGCAGACTTGTAAATTGCAGACTTGTACACTTTTTAAAAACTCTTTACTTTGAAAATTTAAAAATACTCATATAAGCAGATATAACAGTATAATGAAGTCCCAGCTACCCATTACCAGATCTACCAATTGTCAACATTGTGTTGGTCTTGTTTTATCTTTCCTTCGCCACACTTTTTTTCTTGAGTATTTTAAAACAAATAACATATTTCACTCACAAACACTTATATCTCTAACATATAAGAATTTAATACCATACTGTTTAACAAAATTCTTTTCTTTATCTAATACCTAGTCCTTATCAGTTTGCCTTGATTACCTCAAAAAGTGTTTTTATATTTTCTTGTTTGAATCAGGATCCAAATGACATTATCTGTAAACTGATGGTTCCATTCAGATACATGATGATATTCCACGCCAGTTATTTTGGCAGTATGACATCATAGATGGTGCTTGTATTTCTTTCTATACTTCCTCCAGCATATGATGTCTGGTCACCTCATCATTAGTGGTGCTACGACTAATCCATGGATTCAAGTGTTGGCAGACTGATGCCTCTAATATAAAGTTTACTATTAAGACAATCACAAAATTATGATCATTTCCTAAATGCATGAATTTGGACTTTTAAAATGAGGACTTTTCTAACTCATTCATCTCTTCTGCATTTCTTATTTGGAAGAATTTTTCCCATCAACTACTCAGTAACTCTGAAATGCATTTTTTTTTTAACCACAAAGACAGGATGAAATAAGTGATTCTGTCTCTTTACTAACCAATTTTCAGAATAATGAGTTATTGTTCTAGCAGCCTCCAAAGGTTTGTTTATGTTTTTAATTGTGGTAAAATATACATAAAATTTACCATCTTAACTATTGTGAAGTGTACATTTCAGTAGTGTTAAGTACATTCACATTGTTGTGCAACCAATCTCCAGAACTTTTTCATCTTATAAAACTGAAACTATCTGTACCATTAAACAACTCTGTTTCTCCCTCCTCCAGCCCCTGGCAATCTCCATTCTGCTTTCTCTCTCTATGAGTTTGACTACTCTAGGTACCTTATGTAAGTGGAGCCACACAGTGTTGGTCTTTTTGTAACCAGCTTATTTTATTTAGCATAATGTCCTTAACATTCATCCATGTTGTAGCACGTGACAAGATTTCTCCTTTTTATAGCTGATTTTTTTTTTTTTTTACTTTTCATGTTTTAATTTTTATTTATTTTTTTAAAAGAAGTCATGCATTTTTATATATTATCTGTTTCAGTCTGTTGCAATCATGATTCTTTTTGGTGCTCAAATTGTCCCATTTTTGGCCAGTGGGAGCCCCTCCAGGATATTCCCTGAGGCTTTTGACATGATTCAGTAGTCTCTGACAGCGTCCTTACTTTCTGGTATGAGAATGTGTCCCAGACTCATCTTGTGGAATTCCTGCCCCAGACCTGGAATAGGGAATTTCCCTAAGGTGCCCCACTTCCTTTTAGTATCTAAATACCATAGTCTACGCAGCAATATAGGCTTAATTTTTATTTTATTTTATTTATTTATTTTTTGAGGGCAGTGTCACTGGCCCTCATATGTGGGACCCGAACCGGGGCCGCTGGCTTCCCAAACCAGCGCTTAACCACGTGCCACTCAGCCAGCCCTAGGCTTAATTTTTAACTCTTTCCTAATAGTATATTAATTTTTTAAGTTATAGCATAGTAAGGACAAACTGTAGTTAACGTGGACATGTGAACTATTTTTGTTAACCACATTTAAGAGAAACTTGGCCACCTATGCAGTGATTTGAAACTATGGCCTCACACTAGAACATTCTGTGAGCCTTAAAAAATTGTGATGGCTGAGCCACACCCCAGGCCAATTTTACTCTGTAGGGGTGGCACCAGCCACCTAGATTTTACAGAGCTTCCCAGGTGGTTTCACTGTGCAGCCAAAGTTAAGGATGTTCATCTAGCAATGAAATCATAACCACAATAAAGTAAAAGTTAAAAAAAAAATAAAGATACTTGGACTCTAGAAGTTCTCTTAGTCCAGGATAAATTGGGTTCTAGGCTTCTCTGTATAACCTATCTTCTACTAACTTGATTAGGGGGCCTTAAAAAATGTGGAAATATCATATGTAACTCAATTTTACAAATCTCTAATGTGTCTCCTGTTTCTGTTTTATAGATCTGAACAAGCACAAGCCTCAGCCTTACTGAGGGTACAGTTGGGTCAATGTGTTGCCACCTTGAAAGAACAGGATAATTCGATCAAAGAGAAGGTACCTAAGCTGTCTGAAGTTTTCCCACTTGAAAACATGGACCAGAGGACAAGGGTTAGTCACTTTTTTCAAAATAGTTTCAAGCTGTACCAGATACTGATGAGGAAATAGTTACATTCTTAATAATGATTAATGTATTTGAAAAAATGATAAGTAATAAGTGAGATTTTGTGGTTTGTTTTAACCGTCTGACCTCAGGCCTTTTGTTTTGAGTAAGAATCTCACTTCCTTATATAAAGTTAATTCAACTCCTGGAGATAACCTAATTAAACATATCTACCATAACATTTTCCAAGGAGCCTAGAAGCATCTTGTAGCATTCTGGTTTTCTTTCTCCACTCCATACTTTAAAAACACTGTGTGGTTTGTCATTCATGTCAATTCAGCAAATACGTATTGATCCATTTCTGCACACAGGCACCAGCCAGATCCATCTGAGGGAAGGATAAATAAAACGTGGCCCCACTCTGGGGAAAGGCATAGTGATATGCATGTAAAATAAGAAAATGACAAAGAATATAGCCCTTCAGAAAAGGGAGACAGGCAATCTGGAGAAGCAATGAGAGCACGCTTTACAATGGAAGGAGTAGAGGGGATGTGAGGTGACCTTAAAAGATTGACAGCATTTTGACAGGTGAAGACTACAGGGTAGGGCAACAGGGAAGGGCTGTTATGAGCCAAAGAACAGACCAGGAAAACCAACATGTATTCAAGAAATGGAGTTGGAGTCATCCTCTGTGGCTGAAGTGTGGCTCCAGGATGGAAATGGTGGGCAAGAAAGTCCAAGGTCATGCGGGCCCAGTTGTGCAGGGTTCATTCCAGGCTAGGGAGCTTGTATTTAGATGACTAAATTTTGGAAAGCCATGGGGAGCCTTTTGAGCAGGACTTATAATAAGGTTATGTGTTGCCTTAGGGAATTTCATCTGCTTAGATTAAAATTGAGACCATGGAGGAGGGAGCCCTGCAGATGTTCAGACAAGTCAAGAAGGGGCCTGACTTAGGAGTTGGTGCAGAGGGACAGTATGAAGATGCTAAACAGGATATGGAAACTGATGGAGCAAACTCCCAAGGGAAGCACAAGGGGAGGAACCAGAAGCCCAGATTTAGAGCATTCCCATCATAATCTTTGTCGTTACCTAGAAAAGCCATAGTCAAAGAGATGGTCTTTCTTCTCCTAAATTTAATAATGTCGTATGAATTTGTCTTATTTCAAATTATGTTTTTTTGTCTATACACATAATAGGGGGTTTTCTGTGTTTGATCCTTTTTAACTTTTTTTTTTCTAAAGATTTTATTGGGGAATAATTGGAAGAGGGGAACAGTTTTGGGGAACTGGGGAAGGGGAATAGCCAAGTTGCTGTCCTTTTATTCTTCAGTCTAGTTGTGAAGGACATTGCTTCACTGGCCCATGTTGGTATCATCATTGCGCTCTTCCCGGGTGAGGCAGATAGCTCTTGGCAGCTCTTGGCAGCTCACACCAGCTGCTGGCCACTCACTATAGCTTATGGCAGCCCACTGCAGCAGGGGCTGCAGCCTACGCCGTCACCGGTGACTCAAGATAGCCCAGCTCCAGGTGGAGCTGTTGTTCACCATCTTAGCTGTAGAGGGCAGTGTCACTGGACCGCATATGTGGGATCTGAACCGGGACCCTTCTGCTCAGAGCTGGCGTTCCAAGCCAGCTCTAAACCAATGCGCCACTTTGCTGGTCCCTTTTTAACTTTTTTATTTTCATCACGCACATAGGATTCTACATGTGCCCCTCCTGGAGGCAAGCCTTGCCACTTCTATTTCGAAGTCACACACTGGTGTTGCTGTGTAGCCCAGAGCCCCTGCCATTGTTTCTCAAACCTTCCTGAGCACCTTCTGTCCTCAAGCCCCTGCCCTTTTCCTTGCCCCTTAAATTAAAAGAGAGTAGAAGGACTTTTTAAAAGCATATCTAACATACATACCTAGAGTGATATGATGAACCCACCAATCCCATGCCTACCAACCCAAATTCACAGAAGCATATGTTTTTACCATTGTACCATATTTGTTTCATCTTCCTTTTCTCCCCCTCTTCCTACTTCCCCTCTCTGTTTCCCCTCCTTCTCTCATCTTCTTTTTCTCCTCCTTTCACCTCCCCTTCTCTCCCTTCTCCTGCTCTTTCTCTCCTCTCCCTCCTCCTTTCCTCCCTCTCTTCCTCTTCCTCCTCTATCCTTCTTCCTCCCCCCTTTCCTTTTTCTATAATAAATTATTGTAGCTACAGATAACAGCCCCCATGTGCCTCTCAAGGATCCCATGCTCCTTTTCAAAAATAACCATTTGTGTACCCTTCCTGCGCACATTTTCATTTTACTGCATTATGTGTGACTCAGTAAAAACATAGTTTTGTTTTGGTTGAGATATTATACCCTGTGTGCGAATGTTCTTTAAGAAAGAACTGTGTACTTTACGAATAACAGAACCTGTGTTTTTAGATCCATTCCATATCTGTTGATAAATGTAGATCTTAAAAAGGAATTTTTCAGGTTCCATTGTCCATTTTATTTATTAGTGTTTTGTAACAACATTGTTTTCCATTTATGTTCACTGCAAGTACATCCCATCTCAGCTGAGTCAAGGGTGAAATAAGCATTGGTCAAATGCCCTTTGCTATCTAATCATCTTTTTTTTAAAAAAAGTATGCTACTTATATTAGAAAACATATTACAAGTTCCAGACAATCAATCCACTCATAAGTTTTTCAAATAATAACTCCATTATTAATGCGAGGGGCTGCCCAACTAATAATTTAGGAATCAGCTGATATTCTGCTTTGTTCCTTTTCAAATCATCGTGATCTCATCTTAGTGACAAGCATAAAAATCACCAGTAAATTAATGACAAAAATCTATTCTTAAAAGAGGGAAATAGGAAAGCAGGTTCACAAACTGTTAGCTGGTGACTTAAGAAATGTACAGCTCCAAAGAAAATGACATGGGCAAGGTATGCCTTGCAAACTTTAGGACAAAATGCTTTTGTGGTTTTGGTTTCACATCATCTTTTTATAACATATATATTTAGTAAATAGTATGGATTAAATATTTCTCTGTAGATAAAATTCTTAAAATTAAGAGATTTTCAAAATTTAAGAAAGCTCTACTAGCAATTACTTGGTTAAGAGTCTAATGAAGCTCAGAAATGTTTACTTTGATCTCTTGGGTAAATGGCTAATTAAACAGCCACATGTAAATGATGTTTACCTGTGGGTCCCCTTGCTGTCTGCAGAGTCAATCTGTCTCTTGAGTAAATACATCATTAAAACCCCGGAAACTCAGATTAAGTCCCCTTGAGACTAGATAAGATCCACAGCACCCGCATAACCTATTAGGCAATTATATAATTGAGCTGCATGCTTTAAATCAGAAAAATTTGTAATTACTTTATGTGAAAAAAATGAGTTGGGTGCTTCATTAAAATACAAAGTACCTTAAGACTCCTTTTGTCCTAAGTGATGTCTATTTCCACCCAGGAAAACTCCAGGCAAAACAGGGATAGAGTAGGTCGGTCAGGTGCTTCCACCACTCACACATCAGACAGACATGGGACTGGTCACAGAAATCCCTTCACCACTCCCTAAATGAAGTAATAGTTTCTTGTTCTTATCTCTTGAATACTCATTTGCTGGCTCATAAGAATACATTCTCTTTCTTTTAATGCTACATAGATCAAACCCCCTTCCTCTCCTATAACTTAGATATAACTTTTTTTTTTTTTAAGATTTTATTGGGGAATTGGGGAAGGGGAAAAGCCAAGTTGTTGTCCTTCAGTCTTAGTTGTGGAGGGCACAACTAGCTCAGCTCCAACTCCAGTTGCCATCCAGCCACCCATCGGCAGCTGGTGGCTGCTCAGCTCAACGTGCCATGTTCAACCTTAGTTGCGGGTGGGCATAGCCCACCATCCCATGCAGGAGTTGAACAGCCAATCTTGTTGTTAGGAACAGGTGCTCTCACCAGCTGAGCCGTCCAGGCACCTGTTGGCAGCTCAGTGACAGCTCAGCTTGGGCGCAGCTCACTGGCCCATGTGGGAATCAAACCAATGACCCTGTTGCTCAGAGCTCGCATTCTTAACCAACTGAGCCATTCGGCCTGCCCTAGATGTAACGTAAGTGATGATGCTTGCATTTTTCTTTAAACACTGAAAAATTACTTCTGGTTGCAAGAGGAAGGTTCTTGAGGAAGTGTCAGTTAAATCTGTGTGTTGGTGGAAAGTGTCATTATCTATCTACATCCATGATTTTTAATTCTCTTGCCTTTCTGTACCTGTATTAATATTAATAATACTAATAATACAATAGAAGGGATTTCAGTTATTATTAAATGCTTTCACATTCACTTTCTTTTTGTACTTGTACCACCCATCACAGAAATTAGGTTTTTTTCGAGCTGGCATATGTTTTCTTTAAGAAACTAGCAGGGAGGGAGCCCACCGAGTAGTGTGGTGGTTAAGCACTGGCTTGGGAAGCCAGCGGCCCCGGTTTGGGTCCCACATATGAGGGCCAGTGACACTGCCCTCAAAAAACAAAACAAAACAAAAAACTAGCAGGGGAAAACAAACTTGGAATGTGAAAGTAAACAAAAAGAAGAAAAGAAAACTGCCTGTTGTCTGACTCTCCATATTTAACCTTTTGGCATTATAGCTTATGGATTTTAATATTTAATATATTGACATGAGTTCTACTGTTTGTGTACATATCTTCTTTTTTCCCCACTTGTTGCAAGTGAACTTCCTTTGATACCATCACATGTTCTACATCATTTCAAATGGCTGTCCAGAGACCCTGTATGGATGGACATTCCACTGTCTCTTTAACCAGGCTCCTGTTCTTGAGCATTTAAGTTGTTCTTAATTTTTTTCCTTTAGTAAAAAAGTTTCAAAGAATATCTGAACAGTTTAGGTTTTACAAATATCATATTCCATTTCCTTAGAATAAATTCCTACATGTAAAGTTGTTGGGTCAAAGAGTATGTGCATCTGTCAGGCATTTGCTATGCACTGCCAGGTCTCACTATGGAAGGGTCATCAGAGTTACCAGGAATGGATGAAAATATTTCTCTGAGCTCTTTATGAAACTGGATACTATCAACTTTTTTTTTTTTTTGAGCACCAAATTGAGAAGTGCAAATGACATCCAGTTTTTTTTTTTTGTTCATTCGACCTTTAGATTACAACTGAGGTCAAACTTTCCCCCTATTTGTTAGCCATTTGTATTTCTTCTTTTATTATTTGCTAGTTCATGTTCTTTGCTCATTTTTCTATTAGGTTAGTAATACTTTTTCTTGTTGACTTGTAAGAACTCTTTTTATATAAATTTGTACAATTTGTTGCAATATTTTAAGCAGTTTGATTTTCACCTTTTCTTTCTTTTTTTTTTTTTTTTAGCTGGGCCATCCTGCTGCCTGTTGGCAGCTCAGTGGCTGCTCAGCTCGGGCTGGGCATCGAACTGCAGTTGCTCAGAGCTCAGCTCGCACTTTTGAGCGAGCTCTTAACCAACTGAGCCACTCGGCTGGCCCACCTTTTATTTTTCTTAATGGTGTTTTGGACACAAAGTTTTTTCCATTAATATCTTTATTCATCTATTTATGCATTTGAGTATTACAATTGATAAGTTTCTGGATACAAATTAAGAGTCAGCCTTTATGACTTCTCAATCTAGCAAGATCCATATTTAAACCGAACTTGGAGAAAAATTCGAGTAGAATTGAGCCAATAATTCTAAGTATCCTGCTAAGTGTAATTTATAGGACATTTTATCTTTTATAAGATCTGAAATATGGAGGTATCACCACCAGTCATTTTGCAAGTAGTATGTGCCTTAGCCTATGGCACATACTACTTAGCAGTCTTTTCTGCTGGCTCTTGGGAAGGCAGAAAAGTGAGGACCTAGTTTGTTGGAATTGACTTAGGCTTCAGACTGCTAAGAACAGTGAGACAGTCTGCAGTCTTCCCTCCTAGCCTCCAAATGTGTGAATTCAAAGGGAGCCTTTTTTAGCTAACAGATAAGCTGAAACCAATGCACAGTCCATTCATAAGCACTATCAGAAGGCCCATGGTAAAATTGTTGTCTGGTAGCATTTTTCAGACAGAGAGCTCTGATTTGCAGAATGCTTTCAGACACAGCATGAGCTGCGTAAAGCAGCTTGTTCACTCTTCTCTGGGCTTTTGTTCCATTGCTGGTATGGGTTGGTGTTGTCAGTCTCAGACTGCAAGCTCCTTCAAATTAGGGGCTTCTTTAGAAATACGCGTTTCTAAACGATCTACAGACAATACACATGTTTTTCCTGACTCTGCACAAGTTGTTTTTGACTAGAAACCTTCTGACCATTCCATGTATGAGACTGACTTTTGTTTTGGTCCTTGCTTTTCATTATTCCCTGCTTGTTAGGGACTTGTATTGTAGATTCCTTTACGATGGATGATGACCCATTGGGCAGATCTGCTTCTCTCTCTGTTGGCTCCAAGGTCCAGTAAAAGTCAGTCCAACCATTCCCATGTTGTAATTTGGTCATTCATCAGAACTCTTATAGATATAAAATAATCATCTTTGAGAAATTATCTAAAGAATTATCTTAAAAGATGAGTCTTTTTATAAATGTCTCTATCAAAAAAGTAGAAAAATCCTAGCGATATGAGTAATCAGTGAAGATAAATGGGATAAAATATAAGAAATAAATGAAAACCTGCAGTATGCTAACAACTTTACTTACCTCACCATGGTAAAAAAAAAAAAAAGGCTTAGTGTAGAACTGTTGGCTCTGGTGGTATTCTTATCAAGCATACAAGGACTTATTAGAAAGATATTTCCAGTATTATTATAGCATTTTATTCTGTGTTCTTTTGAAGCCCAGTTAGAACCCAGCTAAAGCAAAAGAGGGTCTAATATGAAAGGGATACACAAAACAGTGAGATAAATTGTGTGTCATCATTGAGAGACTAGTGAGAAGTTACCTGAGTCATTGATAGTTCAAAACAGTTTCCATTGTCTGTAAATTCTACTAGACAAAGTGTGAAAAGTTTTAATCCTATTTTATTTTTAAAATGTGTGTTAAGACAGTGTCTATTATGAAGTCATGCCAGGAAATTATTAGTTACAGCTATTGCATAACATAATATGAGAGATAAATACCTATTTGAAGTGCTTTCAGAAAGTCTGGATTGTTTTAAATGTCAGAAAAAGAAAATTATAGCTTTCACTACAGAATTTGGGCCAATTCTTTTTGTTCATGTTCTAAAATGCTTTTCATATATATTGGGCCTACAGAATACAAGCTTAACTCTCTGTGAGGACAGCCTAGAACAGGATGGGTAGATATCTAGAAACAAGACACATTGGGATACTCCAAAGAGCACACTGATGGTTGAGAGATGGCAGTTGAAGGAGCTGGTACTATTCTTCAGCCCTCTCTTCCTGGACAGATTCTGGACACAGGTGCAGAGCAGTGGTCCATGTGGGCAGCTGAGATTTGAGCTGTATGGCAACCAATGATGGAAGCCAGCCCTGGACTGAGCTTCAAGGGCAGGACTGCATACTTAACCCCAGTCTGCAGAAAGAGGGATACTGTGAAGATCATCCCAACAAAGAATTATCACAACTGGAGTAAAATCCAGGAACTACTTTATACAAATAGAGGAAAAGCTCCTAGTTACTATAGAACTGGACCTCAGATAGGTCCTGGCTGCAAGCCTAACTTGACACCAAGTCCTTTGGCCAAGGAAATTGAACTCCTTAAATTCCCTAAAATCAGCTTCTCCAGTCTCTAGAATAGGCCACAGGACCAGGAGGCCAGGCAGTCCTAGGGAGAATAAAGGGCAGGAGCTTTGCAGGGATATCAAGGCTGATGGCAGTGGTCTGGAGTGTTCAAAGTCAAACTTGCAAGCCCAGCTCTTCCACACTCTGCCTCAGTGATTCTCCCTGTCCGGGCATTTTTGCCTTTTTTAAATCTAAGTTACAAGGAAAGATTATTATCTTCCCGCGTGTTCACTAGATAATTATGTTGCTACGGCTTCACTCTTGGACTAACGATGACCTGTGAGGCTTTGTCCAGTTCCACTTTTCATATTAATGTGTAGAGTCTCATCTCCATTTCCCACAGGTTAGGTTGGACAAAGCCTTGTATTTACTACTGTGTCAGACACCAGTGAAAGGTCAACACCACTGCCAAGGTTTTCTCTCCCAACCACCTGAGCACCACTTCCCAGTAGGAAGTGAAAGAGAAACATACACTCTGGCAGCAGGATGATGTTATCATTGGCTGTTTTACTCTTGTTACCAGTATTTTTTTTTTTTTTTTTGAGGGCAGTGTCACTGGCCCTCATATGTGGGACCCAAACCGGGGCCGCTGGCTTCCCAAGCCAGCACTTAACCACGGCGCCACTCAGCCGGCCCACGCCAGTATATTTTTCAGAGTACTGACCTGGGAATTAAGAGACATGGGTATTAACCTATCCTGTAATTGCCACTTTTTCTCTGCCTCACAAGCTGGCTGTGATAAAATCTCTGCCCATCTCCCTGCCCAGGACACAAGAGGTTTTATGGGTAAGACAGTTCAGTGCCCTTTGAAAACAGATAGGCAGTGTGGCAGATAAGTTTCCCCAGCTCCCCAGCAGACTTAGCAGCAAAATGCAGAGCGTCTGTAATCTTAATTGAAGGTTATGGTTTAGGACAAGGTTAGTTCTCTTTTTGTTTAGTGTCTCCTCCTCAGCCACCAAGTTTTTCTCCAGTCTTCACAGTTGGGGAAAGTCAGGGGTCATTTGTAGAAGGATGGGGATACCATGAGGTCACATTTTTCCAGATCTCTTTCTCAATTCAAACCAAAGGATTCGTACAATGAAAGAGAAAAATCTTTGATAAACCAACCCGGGGTAACAGAGGTGGTCATATCGCATACACATACTTGACAAGTAGAAAACACTTCTGCATTACATAAGATTCAGTCCTCAAAAAAATGTATTAGTTCTAATGTAACTTGTTGTAAAGAATTAAATTCTGCTGGAAAATAATCAGATGTTATTTTATCTTGAAAACATTTTAATTTTAGTTAAATGTCAGGAAGCAAATTAAATCCTAAGTAAAGTTTAACCTAAAATTATATTCGAAGGCTGGGTCTTGAGACCAAGAGAAGTGTAGCTACAATTTGTTTTTATTTCTTTGTGCTTTCTTTTAAACACTGTAGGCAACAGCATTATTGAAAAGAGCCCTTACAGAAGAGTGTGAGACCAGGTCAGCTGTCCACAGTAATGAATTATCTTGCAACTTGCCATCTATTCTGAATGACAATAGTGGAATAAAGGAAGCAAAACCGGCCCTGTGGCTCAACAGTGTTCTTACAAGGGAACAAGGTACTATTGTTAAATGGTCTAGCCATAGCAAAAATCCAATCAGACCCAACACCCTCTCTCAAGTGATACCTGTAAAATAAAGGGGACTAGAGAGAACTTCTGATCTTAATATGCATAATATGTTATTTGTTTTATACCACCTTCCAATAAATACATGTTTTCGTTTAGTCCAACAGGAATAGGAAACCTAATTATAGGTCTGCAGTTCTGCTGAATTTCTAATAAATTAAGTTTTTATAAGTTATGAAATCTTAAAAACTAGTCACTTGGCAGTAGATAATTTTGATCATGCTACAAAGCTGAAGACGATTCTATTAAAATGATTCCATAAAGAACTTCACATAAAGTACTGTGAAGTTTTTGATATCACTTAATAGAATTTACTCATAATTTATGCACTTTCTTTTCAATCATAGTACAACCTTATAAAAGTCTGAACAGATGAATAAGAATCAATGAATTTATGCCCCCCCAAAATTTAAACATCAATTTTTAGTATCAGGAATTGTGATTATTCAACATTACTGTTAGGGCATGCCAGTAAACAGCTGTAGTGGTATTTCTAAGACAGCTATGAGTTGCTCAGGATGTATTTAGAAGTTGATATACAGGCACAGGATTTGAGGCTCACTTGGTTTACACCCCACTCAAGTTTCTTAGATGTCAGGCTAAACTATTTTGCATGAAAATAACATAAAGATACCCTAGTTTTAGAATAGGTTTCATTTTAGGAGTAGTACTGTTTCAGACACGGAATAAACTAATCACAAAAAGAAGGTGGGCAGGTAGTGAAAATAAGAGGAATGGTCATTAAAAAAACAAAGGCCTAATCCATAAGTATAACCCTGAAATACATTTTTATTATCATGTGTTTGGTTTTTAGAAGTTTCAAGTGGCTGTGTGGATGAGAGCAAGGAAGAAAGCATGGCAGTAAAGATTCCAATCACAGGTAAAGTTATGGTTGCCTAAGAGGATTCAACCTTATTATATAATCAGAACATTCTAGGTTAGTGGTTTGTGGACTCTGTTAAGAGCAGGTATGTTCTAACTACTCCATGCTGGAGCAGGAGATTAACTATAAGAACACATAATCATAACCTGTGAGCTTACATAACACAAACTAAGGTGGAAAATAACTGTGTCTATTGAATTTTTCCTAATCATATTGTACATTTACACATGTGAGCATCTCCGATCACATAGCCTTTCAGTACCTGTGTCTGTGTGAAAAGGTCAATCTCCAAGGGGAACACCCAGTCATTATATGGCAAACTACAGATGTTTCTGATTTTATTCTTTTCTTTCCTGTGATAATTAAATGTGTATCATTAAAATAAGAGCAGGAAAAAAAGGTGCCAGACAGGAAGCTTTCTTGTGCCTGAGTCACAAAGCCTGTCTGATAATTTAAAATTTTTAGCAATAAGGTTTCATCAAGACCTATTAAGATTTCTGCACGTGTGTTAGGCTAGTTTAGATGAAATCTGAATATCATTACTTATTGTAGTTTTAGAATATCAACAGCAGCAATTAGTATTCTGAACAGGGTTCTATTTGTTGTACATCTAAATTTAGTAGTACCTTATTTTGTAAAGTGGTATGCTATTTCATTATAAATTCAAAGATCTGACTTTAAATATTTATACAAGTAAATACACCATTGCACTGAGGTACTGAGGCATGCATCTGCATATGTGGTAGTTGTATTGTTTATATGCAGAAAGCAATGGCTTGCTTTTATGGTAATATAATTCATGGCCTGATGATTAATTTTTTAAAGCCATGTTTCTGTGATAAACTCTGGTTTTGAAAAAGGAGTTTATAGTGGAGCAATTATTGTATATATTCTGCATCAGTTAATATTTCACTCTAAAACACAGAAGATTTCTCTTAAACATTTCCCAGTGATGTGTTTATTGCATTTTTGTTCTTCATTTTGAGAAAACTCTGGTAGAGTTCCCTCTTTTTTTTTTTTTATTAATGGAAGTGTAAATGATCACAAACTACAAATAACCAATAAGTCATTTGGATGCTTTTCTTTTGCATCTACCTTTGAATGCAGAAGTATCTAATGACCTCTGAATTTATTTCAGTTAAAATTATGAAGGTTTATTGGGGAGAAACCAGGAAGTGGCCTAGTTGCCCATTCTTATTTGTCTTTTAAGTATTCTTTCCAATCATCCCTTGCTGAAAGTAGATGACTCGCCTCAAAATTAATGCAAATGCTATTTTCTCATAGAATTTTTTTATTGAGGAATAATTGACATATAACACTATGTTAGTTTCAGATGTACAGTGTAATAATTCAATATTTGTATACATTGCAAAATGATGACAATAAGTCTAACTAACATTTATCACCACACATAGTTACAAAAACTTTTTTTTTTGTAATGAGAACTTTTAAGATTTACTCTCCTAGCAATGTTCAAATATGCAGTACAGTGTTATTAACCTTAATCACCTCCCCAGACTTATTTATTTTATAACTGGGAATTTGTACTTTTTTTTGGCCTATGTTAAAATTTGTTTTTCAATTACAGTTGACATAAATATTATATTAGCTTTAGGTGTATAACATAGTCGTTAGACATTTATATAACTTATGAAGAAAGCACTCTGATAAGTCTAGTACCCTGACACCATACATAGTTATTACATTATTGACTATATTCCCTATATTGTACTTTACATCCCTGTGACTATATTTATTTATTTATTTATTTTTTAAATTGGGGGAGGGGAACAGCGTTGGGGAATCGGGGAAGGGGAACAGACAAGTTGCTTCTTTTTGTTCTTCAGTCTTGTTGCAGAGGATGTTGCTTCACTGGCCCATGTTGGTATTGTCATTGTGCTCTTCCCGGATGAGGCAGATCAGTCGCTAGCCTCTGGATGTCGCTCACCATGGCTATTGGCAGCTCACAGCTGGCTGCCAGCCACTCACGTTGGTTGCCGGCCACTCACTGTAGCCTATGGCAGCCCACTGCATCAGGGGCTGCAGCCTACACTGTCGCCGGGGCTCACACAGCCCAGCTCCAGGTGGAGCTGTTGTTAGCTGTAGAGGGCAGTGTCACTGGCCCTCATATGTGGGATCTGAACCGGGGCTGCTGGCATCCCAAAACCAGCTCTTAACCAATGCACCGCTCGGCAGGCCCCCTGTGACTATATTTATAACTGGCAATTTGTACTTCCTTTTTTTTTTTTTTTTTTTCAAGGGCAGTGTCACTGGCCCTCATATGTGGGACCGAACCGGGGCGCTGGCTTCCGAAGCCAGTGCTTAACCACCGCGCCACTCGGCGGGCCCAACAATTTGTACTTCTTAATCCCTTTCACCTTTGCACCCATTCCTGCAACACCCCTCCCATCTGGCAACCATCAATTTGTTCTCTGCATCTATGAGTTTGTTTCTGTTTTGTTCTTTTATAAGTGAAATCATATGGTATTTGCCTTTCTCCGTCTGACTTATTTCACTTAGCATAATACCCTCTAGGTCCATCCATGTGGTTGCAAATGGTAAGATATCATTCTTTTTTATGGCTGAGTAATATTCTATTGTATATATGTACCACAACTTTTTTTTTTTTAAGATTTTATTGGGGATTAAGGGAGGGGAACAGCATTGGGGAACCGGGGAAAGGGAACAGACAAGTTGCTGTCTTTTTGTTCTTCAGTCTAGTTGCGGAGGACGTTGCTTCACTGGCCCATGTTGGTATCGTCATTGTGCTCTTCCTGGATGAGGCAGATCGGTTGCCGGCCTCTGGATGGTCGCTCACCGTGGCTATTGGCAGCTCACGCTGGCTGCTGGCTGCTCACGCTGGCTGCCGGCCACTCACTGTAGCCTTGGCAGCCTACTGCAGCAGGGGCTGCAGCCTACTCCATCATCAGGGCTTGCACAGCCCAGCTCCAGATGGAGCTGTTGTTAGCTGTAAAGGGCCATGTCACTGGCCCTCATATGTGGGATCTGAACCAGGGCTGCTGGCATCCCAAAACCAGCTCTTAACAAATGCGCCATTCGCCGGCCCTACCACATCTTTTTTTAATCCAATTGTCTGTTAATGGAAACAAGTTGCTTCTATATCTTCGTTATTGTAAATAATGCTGCAATGAACATAAGGATGCATATTTTTTTTGAATTAGTGTTTTGGATTTCTTCAGATAAATACCCAGAAGTGGAATTGCTAGATCATAAGGTAGTTCTATTTTTAATTTTTTGAGAAACCTCCATACAGTTTTCCATAGTAATTCCAACAACCTATCATCGATCTATCAATAGTAGGCAGTTTTTTTAAAAAACGCTTTGTGCTTGTTGCATGCCAAAGTATTGACATAAAATAACTTGGGAGATAAGAAAATTAGACAGAGGGCCGGCCGAGTAGTGTGGAGGTTAAGCACTGGCTTGGGAAGCCAGCGGCCCTGGTTCAGTCCCTCATATGAGGGCCAGTGACACTGCCCAAAAAAAAAAAAAAAAAAAAAAAAAAAAAAAAAAAGAAAGGAAATTAGACAGATATGGTACCTGGCAAGATTGTCTTAAAGTTTAAATAAGGTCATGTGTATGAAAGTATCAAGCTTGTATGAAATGCTCATACATGTTAGCTGTGATTCTATTAATAATATTCATGTGACTATTAGTAGTAGTATTGGTCTTATGCTTTGGCTCCCACATTTCAATGCAGTGACATCTAGTTAAAAGGAACCTCACAAAACAAACTCAAAGAGGAAAAGAAGCAGGAATGATTGGGGTGCTGTATCACAGGAAGACTAAGCCTGAGATGAGTCCCGGAAGGGCACCTGGACACCACCCACCAGCCTATTTATTATTCTGACAGCCACTTGTCTTCCTGAGTTGCAGTGCTTCTCTAATTCCTCATAGGCCATGCTTCCGATAGTACCACTAAATGAGTTTCTGCAAGAATTTTCCACTTGAGAACTCAAGTAATGATTTGAATCCAGAAGGATGTTTACTTATCAAAAAAAACTTTAAGAGAGTTTTATGCTACTTTTGAAACTTCTAATTAGTCCCATGAAGAAACCCTTAAAGAGGAATCACAAAAAGCTGATGATGTGGCTACTGGGTGGTCTCTCTGGTTAAGGCTCAGCTGTCTCTGCCTTTTGTGCACACATGTGAGGACATGGCAGGGTTCCTTATCACCAGGTAACAGTCCTACCTACTGTGCAGCCTCACAAGGTTGATGATATGATGCAGCATTTTCCCAAATATGATGTGTGCAGTACTCCACCCAGAAGATACTGCAAGGAATACACATCTTGTTACTAAACTCTGGCCTGGTCTCTCTCTCCCTCTGCAGCATGACAACACACAGGAGCATGTTGAAGACTTTTAGAAGACTGTCAGTAAATTAACTGTTTGAAGTGTGAGCCTAGAGTCAAATAACTTAATTTCTATTTGAAAATAGACCCTTTCCTATAAATAGCCAACAGAATTAATGTTCTGTGGAACATGTTTTGGAAAATATACATACATGTGAAACGTTTTTTAAAAACTTAAGTCTTGGGCTGGCCGAGTGGCACATTGGTTAAGAACTGGCTTGGATGCCAGCTCTGAGCAGCAGAGCCCCAGTTGGGATCCCACATAAGGGCCAGTGACGCTGCACCCTCTATAGCTAAGATGGTGAACAACAGTTCGACCTAGAGCTGGGCTGCTGTGAGTCACTGGTGATGGCGTAGGCTTCAGTGGAGTTTTCTGGCAGCTGGCGTGCGCTTGCGAGAGCTACTGTGAGCGGCCATCCAATGGCCAGCGAGTGACTGTCTCACCCGGGAAGAGTGCAATGATGATATCAACATGGGCCAGTGAAGCAACGTTCTCCACAACTAGACTGAAGAACAAAAGGACAGCAACTTGTCTGCTCCCCTTCCCCAATTCCCCAACGCTGTTCCCCTCCCCCAATTCCTCAACAAAATCTTAAAAAACAACAACAACAAAAAAAAACCTTAAGTCTAATAAGGGCACCAATTTTCTCAATAAACTGAAATTATCATCAACAGTTTCCTGTGGTTCCTTTTAGTGGGAATCTCCCTTGTGTGGATGAGATTGCTTTATATGGACACTTAGGGCTATTTTAGTGTAACTAAACGTAGATGATGCTATGATTAAAATTTACTTGTTCAAGTTGCTCCCCAAACTGATCACCAGCAGGTTACAATAGTAATTTCCAATGGTAGGGAAATGCACTTCTTCAGTGTGGGTCCTTCTATGTGACTTTATTTGCTTTGCAGCCATCTCAGAAGGGATATAGAAGGAAAAGAGGCCGAGGTAAAATCCAGGGCAGTCAACAAGATGTTGGGCAGAATGCGTGGGAAGCTCTGAGGTTATACCACTTTCAGTATAATGAGGACCCTCAGGAAGTTTAACCTGAGAAGGGCACAAAAGCTATCTTTAAATATTTGTAGGGCTGCCCCATGTAGAAGGCAGAACACTAACTGAGCATAATTATAAGAGTATAACTCAGGGGACCCTGTTTGTGAGTGTTGCAGGGATGGAATTCACAGCTCAATAATGGAAAAACTTTCTAGCTCTTCATATCAGCAAAACCAAACTGAGTGTCTTCCAGGTGCTTAAACCATGGCAGAAACTTACTCTCTAGAGGGGCACTATGGAAGGAATTCTCATTTCTAGGAATTCTGACTTACTTTTTAATGCTGAGAAACTGTGATTCTCAGTCCACATTAAAGAAAGCAAACATGCCAACATTCTCATTTCTTAATTTCCCTTTCTTATTTGTGTATCACCCCCCAAATTAAGTCTTTTTAGAAGAGGGGCACATCCTTAAAGAGTTTGCTATCACTCTGAACGCATCTGCTTTGTTAACCCTCAGTATGAAGAGTGAGTTTCATAACTGTAATTCCTGTAATCTGTGCTAAAGTGTACATAGAAACCCTCCCATATATACCCCAACACATACAACCAGAGTAAGTATCCCCACAGCCTGTGATCTGTTGTTGTTAACACCATCTACCCCTTTCATTAGTCTAGTTGTTCACACTAAAGAACCAGGTGGAAATCAAAGATTAATATTGACATCTGTGAATGTGTAGTTTTCTATGTATAATAAATAGTATATCATTTGCGTATATATTATACCTTTACTTGGAAATACCATGGACAGCAAAAGACTGGGTCCCTGCCCTCATTAAGCCTCCATCATTTCTTAGCCTCACAACAGCCCTTTGAGGTAAATATTAGTAACCCACCTTACAGACAGTCCAAGAGAAACTTAGAGAGGTTGAGTCCTGCTCAAGGCCACATAGCTAGTGTGTTGGATCTGGATTTAAACTCAAATTTCAGGATTTAAGCCCTGAAACGCCTTCTGTTCCACCACCATTCCTCTTTTGTTTTATAACAGAGGAGACTGCATTGGGATGTCTGGATCAATTAAACAACAGCATGTATCATAACAGAAGATGAGCTCCACAAGAACAGCAATAAATGGAATCGTACCTTTCCTTTCTCTTGTGTTAGACCTGCAGAGGTGGGCAACTTGCAAGGATTTCTGAGTATGGACTGTACCAAGAGGTATGCCCTTATAAAGAGGGGCGAATCTTAGTACACCTAGGCCTGAGATTATGTGTAGGCAGTAGGATATTCAGTTCAGTGTTTCCCTAAAACACTTAGGCCAGAATTAAAGGGATGCTTATGTAGATTATGAAGGAATGTCTCCCTCTGAACTGCTTACCCCCTCAAAGTGAAGTTTCCCACATTGGCAATTTTACTTGTATTCGCATAAAATTTGCTTTGAGAGTTAAGTGAATTTTAGTTTCAGCAAATGATGTGGCTTATGCTAAATATTATTAAAAAAAAATCACCTACCATAGTAGCTGGCATATTTTGTCAAACAAATGAATAGAAATGAGAGTATTAAGGAGTTTCCTTAAATGCTTGTTGATTCAGGCCAAAATACTATCTTCTTTCAGTCATTCACTCCACCAGTACTCTTCCCACCCCACGTGCCCATCCTGGCAAAACTCATCTCCTTAAGCTCCATGTGAAAAGGGCTCTCAGCTTTTATCTCAAGAGGATTAAGCCTCTAAGAATGTCCATTCAGCCTCTCATTCTTTTGACACCAATTCTCTTGGTCAAGCTGTGTTGAAAGTGGTTGACTGACTGTGCCATTTCTCACTGATATTCTTTGGCAAGCTGAAATATTCAAGGTCATACTACGGTACATCCATTTAGAAGCTTTGTGGGAGGTCAACATGAATTTGAAGTGTGCCACTTGGAGTTTGGGGCAGTGCTTCCCAAAACATTATTGCTTGAGTTTCACATCATATTGGAAAACAGCTGGGAATATACAATGGACAAGTTGTCATTGGTGACTGGTTTTATCCTGGGAGAAAAGACTGTGGTGACAACTTTGGGCTGCCAAAGTACAGTGACATGATACCTCCATGGCTGAGATTTCACTAAGAATGTGCCTTGTTTGTCCCGTCCCAGAAATGCACAAGAATCAGTCAAGATGTGCTTACCTGCTGCACCTGGGACAGGCCCCAACTCATGCACAAGCAAGGAACCACCAAGTGCTTCTGGACTGTCCGTTGTAAGTCATGTGGCCTGTCTCTATGGCAGGGGTCAGGCTGCTGGGACTTTACCCACCAGGCCAACTGCCTGCTGCTCACTACAGCAAAGCTTTCCTCAGTCATGATGCTGCAGTGGTGGTGTTATTTAACATGGTCATTAAAGAATGAAAGGCAGCTTTCTAAGAGTGCTCTTGATTGAATGCCCCTGCGTTCAAGGCCCTGAACTCCTACATGCCTAGAGAAATTCTTGGCGGTTGCACAGTAAAATCCTGTGTGGAGTTTTAAAACATACCCATGCCCCACCCCTTCCCTTGACTAGTTACATCAGAACCTCGAGGGGTAGAAGCCAGGTATCAGTCTTTCATTACACACCCAAGTGACCCCAGGTTTGAGAACCATGGAGCAGGGGGTCTCAAAGATGAAAGAGTCCTTGGAAGTCATGTGAAACACCCTCACTTTACACAAGAGACTCAAGTGGAGAGAGAAGAGGTTGGGCTTTACATATTATAATAAAATCAGGAATCAGGGAGTGTACTACAGTCATCCGTTGGTGTCATTTGGGGGATTGGTTCCAGGACCCATTACACTCACCCCCATAGGTACCAAAATCCACAGATGCTCAAGTTCCTTATGTAAAATGGCATTATATTTTTACGTAGGCAGAGTATGCCTACACATCACTTCATTTGTGTGGATTTAGTATAGTGCTCGGCACATGGTAAATCCAAGTTTTACTTTTTGGAACTTTCTGGGATTCTTTAAAAAATATTTTTCATCTGCAGTTGGTTGAATCCTTGGATGCTAAACCAATGGATACAGAGGGCTGAATGTTATCTTCCTAGGATTGCTGTAACAAAGTACCACAACCTTAAAACAACAGAAATGTATTCTCTCACAGCTCTGGATGCTAGATGTCTAAAATCAAAGTGTCAGCAGGACAGTGCACCCTCTGAAGGCCCCAGGGGAGGATCCTTCCCGGCCTGTTTCAGTCTCTGGTGGCTTCTGGTTTGTGGCAGCATCACTCCAGTCTCAGCCTCCGTCTTCATATCCACTTCTCTGTGTCTCCTGTGTCTTCTCCTCTTCCTATCAGGACACCAGTGGTTGGGCTTTGGGCCTATTAGAAGTCCAAGATGATTCTATCTTGAGATTCTCAACTAATTACATCTGCGAATAACTTATTTCCAAATAAGGTCACATTCTGAGGTTCTGGGTGGACTTGAACTTTGGAGGAGACACTATTTAATCCACTCTAGGGGCTGAGGAGGGATTTCTGCATATTTTACATTCCTAGCATCCAGTTCATCTTATTAAGTAATTATTCCTGACGCTACTATAGATGATGAAATTGATAATATTAATGTTTTTATTTGTGATTTTTCTCATTATTTAAATGGAGTGCAAATTGCTAAAAATACTGTCTTTAAAAACTATTTAATTATACCAATAAAATATACCTTCCTGATCAAGATTATTCAATCTTTCAAAACTTAAAGTGTTCCATGACTTTGAGAGTTGAAAATTCACTTCCCATGATTCAACAGTGTTAAGTGGCAGGCACTGTGGTTATAAATTTACATATGAAACAATACCAGCAAAACTGTTTCAGTTCAGTTTTGGAACATCCATTAAAAGTCAATTTTAAGCCTAGCATTTATTTTCAGGTGTAATTGTTGAATTCCTCCATAGAAATTAAGAATGTGATGTAAAAACCTACTTTCTGAAGCAGCTCCAGACAACTCGGATGAATTAGGAGTTACTTTGTGCATCAGCCCTCTCTGTGAGGACAGAGAAACCTGTGCAATAGATACAGGCCCAGGACTACTGGTGGAATAGAGTGAAAGTCTGGATGTGAAAAATGGACCCAGCCTCTCACATTGGCATAAACTTATGGCCTTAAAAAAAGAATTCCTAAATATAGTTGAGTTTTCTGTATTTCAGAATTGTGAAAGCACCCATCTCCTAATATCTCATTTTCATTTGAACAGATTACTAGACAAGTGGTTTCTGGATTTTAAGTGATAATATTTAACTTTAGAATTAATTTTAGAAATATATCCCACAATTTTTGTTTTCTTTTGCAAAAACGACTTGGTTTGCTGCATCAACAACACATCTAGTGTATTGTGCAAAAACAATTTGCATGGGTGTAGGTATACGTGAAAAGTAACAGCATTGGGAAACTTGGTGGACAGAAAATATTTTTCAAATTTAATTCTTAAAATTTTACACACTTCATATAGGAATGGCAATTATCCTTCCTTACTCAAAGATGCCCAGTTCTTCGTCAGTTCAAGGTCATTTTTTTCTAGCTGTAGTGATATCATTTGCATCTCCCTTTGTTATTCCTTTACCAGACCCAACTCTTCTTTTTTCATTAGGGGTTTCTGGGAAAGCCATGGACAGATTCTCTGCCTCAGAGACACCTCATAGAGGCTGGGGAACCACACGTTTATCTGGCTCTTATAATGGGTTGTTAGAAGCACTTGTTCATCAGATATTTTCTTTCTATTTGTAGATTTAGAAGTATTTTAGCAGGTGCACATTTGCATATAAAAGAGAATAAAAGATAAGAAGTTGAGGCTTTTTCTTTCTCCTCTCGCCTACCTCCTTCTATTCAGCATGTTTTCACTTTGTTTTCTCTAGCTATTTCCATTTTCTAGACACAAAGTGTATATCAAAAAGAAGGAAACAGGGCCGGCCGAGTGGTGCGGTGGTTAAGCGCTGGCTTGGGAAGCCAGCGGCCCTGGTTCAGGTCCCACATATGAGGGCCAGTGACACTGCCCTCAAAAAAAAAAGAAGGAAACAATCTCAGTGATCCATACCACTTTGCAGGATAATCAATGATTGGGTTTGGCCAGCTTATGTAAGGAAGTCGGAAGGTATATTTATCTCATTGTGTCATCAGTCTGGAATTAATAGCCAAGGATAGATTTTAACCCCCGGGGCCCCTTGCCTTACTTTATGTTTTAAACTGCAATCTTTTCTACTTTTTAAACTAAATCTTAACACAGATTTAAGTATGCAATAGATGCTTGACTGAGAGACCCAGAACTGAAAGCTTGATCATGCATGCATGTTTGTTTCTGTGTACCAGAACATTCTAATTGAAAATAAGTATTGTTTAGAAATAATTGTTTTATCTAAAAATTTTCACTACTCAATAGTTGCTGACAGTTTGACATTAATAATGGGAGGAAGTGTTTCACTGGAGTTCCCAAGGAGCCACCCAATCCTCAAATTTGTAGACTTAGAGTTTACTTGCCTGTTGAGAAAATTAAAGTTTTTTCCTCCTTGGAAATATATCAACCTTGTCCCTACCTTGTTTATAACAGGCTAATTTGAACCTCATAGCTTTTTGCCTTTTTGCTTTATGAAGTTGGCCTCCTACTCAAGTCTTCTAGACTATTCCTGGAGGATGTCTGAGGACCCCTAGTAAAAAGTATACACTTGCTTCCAAAGAGTCAGAAACCTGATCCATTTGATACAGACAGCTACTTGAAAATCTCCATACAGCTGTTGCAGCCTCACTTGATAATATGTTCTGGGGTCTCTCAACTCTTTCAACTAAGTGAGCTTTTCCTAACGTCTAGCTTGTTGGCTGAAGTTTTTCACAAAGTTTTCTAGCAATACAGAAAAATATTGCTCACCACCATCTAGTTTGAACGTTGTAAGTGTGTTCTGTTTGGCCTGTGCAGTTTTTTATTTTTTCATTTAAAAAGGCAGAAATCTGGTAAGGCTAGGCCCACTTCCCCACCTGGCAGCAATTGGCTATAGTCAGAGAACAGCTGCCCCCTCAACAGGGCACATACATGGCTCTCAAGCCTGCTACAAAGCTCTCCTCTCCCACTGCGCCCACCCGATCAGTCACTTATGTGTGGTTCCTGCTTGGCCTCAGAAAGTGTCTGCATTTACAGTCCCACCCTATCCAGTCTATTTACAGTATCTATGTTCCTGAACCCTTCTTCCCTTTTTTTCTGTGCAGGCTATGTAGCCTTTAACCTCTCCTGATTGCTTTTTTAACCAAACTTTAATTTTGTTTTTCCTTTTTGGATTGTCTGTTAGTTCTTCATATGTTGTTTTGTGCAGTTCTTCTGACTAAAATACGGGTGTGATACATGCCATGGAAAATGACTCCCAGTTCTGAGCATCTACTCCAACTCCTCCGGCTGGTTTGGCATCTCTGGTCCTGCCTCAATTAGTGTTTATTCCTCCAAGTGAATGCACTTAATCTTTTTAAATTCACTTTACCCTTAAACCATTAAAAGAAACATGCATTAGAGGTGGGAGGAGGTGATGTGTTCAACAGTTCCCAGCTTGATTTTGCCAAATCTTTACTACTTGGGTCAGAGCAGCTGCATCCCAGATAAAAATTGTGCAGGCTCCTCGCTTACAGATGGGCCTCAGATGGTTTAAGGATCAAATACCAGTGAGGGGCCGGCCGAGTGGCATGACGGTTAAGCACTGGCTTGGGAAGCCAGCAGCCCCGGTTTGGGTCCCACATATGAGGGCCAGTGATACTGCCCTAAAAAAAAAAAAAAAAATGTCCATCAAATACCAGTGAGGAGCCATGGTTGGGAAGGGGCTGGGCTGTCTCCCTCCAAAACTTGTACAGTTGAAAGTATACTCAGGCAGCCTGGAAGGGAAAGTACACACCAGTTAGAGAACCCAAGTGCTTCAACAGGAAGGGGAGGGAACCAGAATGGAAAGTGCGGAACATGAAATGGCCTGTCTTTACCAGAGTAGTAAAGCGGTCCCTTGCTGCTAAGAGTGAATTCACTTCACATTCTTTCCTTGCTCGACTCAAACCAGTAATAATATCAGTTCTGTCTTGTATTTGGACAGAATACTTAATCCCCCCAAATCTGAAAATAATTACATTACAATTACTAGCTTGATATTTTTCACAAAAATCCCCTCCTGAAAATAAATAGCACATATTTTCTTTGTTCTGAGAAGCATGAGAGCCAGCTTACTAAAGTTAAATGATTTACCTTACGATAATAGGCAAAAGGAACTTCGAGCTTCCAGCCACCAGGAGCCTTTATCAAGAAGCAACTTTTCCTCCCTCCCTACACCTTCCTTCTTCCTTCCTTCCAAAAATTTCTATCTTTGCTTTTTTTCCTTGACCAAATGAGTTTAATTGAATGTAGAAATAGCATATGGTCATTAAGATCTGGGCTTGTATCCTAAAAGATGAAAAACATTTTGGTTGATCTTTATAAAATAAAAAAGAAAAGAGAACATTTTCACCTCTTTCATAGTGATTCTTTACCTTCTTAGAACTCAGACACTGTCTTTGATTTGATTAACGTCCACCACCCCCAACTACTTTACAACAAATCTGAAGTAAAATGGACATTAGGATTAATTGGAAAGTGTTATGATGCCATCCTATTGGGGCCATCCTAAGATAGTGGGACTGACCTACAGAAAAAAAACAAAACACTTTCTTTTCAGGCCAGTACTCAACACATACAACAGAAGTTACACAAAACAATACCTTGCCCTCTGCATGCACTCCATCTGGTGCTTTCTTTATTAAATTTTTCTAAATATTAGTTCCAATGTGCCAAACTGATTTCATAATCCAGCAATGTTAAAAAATGTTGCATTAGGATTTATTTTCAGAGTTAAGAGTCCCTGTCTGTATATATTTTAATTATACAGCATTTAATATCTCAAAATATGATGCTCATTTTAAATGCTTATTTTTATCTTGATTGGTTCTCAGTAGGGCAAGATAAGTTATATTTTTATTCTTCAGTGTGATGGTAGTTGTAATCCAGTAATAAGGGGCTTGCAGTTAAGTTCTTAAATTGAGCCAGTAAGAGCAGGAAGGCTTCTGATATTAGCCCCTGGTGCTAATATCAGGAATCCTTTTATCTGTGGCCACATTGAAGATGTGAACATGGATGCTGTTTTGTTATGTCTATGCCACAACTCTACTTTTCCGTTTTCCCTTTCATTCAGGTATCCTTGAGACTTGAGGTAATGGAGAAAGTTGTGTCATTTGGGTCCTTTACATGATCTTTATTTATTGTTTTTCCCAACAGTCTTCCCCACCTTAACTTACAGCAGATGCTACCAGAAGTCCTACAAGGCTGGGGGCTGTGGATACCAGCCAAGTCCAGGCTGCTGCTGATCCCTCTGGGGCACCTGGCTTTGCTTCCTGCAAATTCTGTCTCCCCACATAAGCCTCTGTCAGATTTTCTCAGCTCTGGGTCTCTGAGCTCATCCTGCTGTTACTACTAATCTTCATTACTCTTCTGCCATTCACACAGCTTAGAAATCCCACACTCAAATTTGAGAGCTTGAGAGCCAGAGCAGGGAGTGCTCCGAAGTACAACCAGATGATGGATCAAGGAATTCAGTGCTGTTTCTTCTGATTCATTCCTGTGGCTTCTACAAGGCCTGGAGTGGAGAGAAAACATTTTACTATGAGTTGAACCTAGCCACAAACCCACTCAAAATAATGACTGGGATTTGGCCACCTCAAATAAACTTACACAACTTGTCTTTGAGTCTTGAAAACTGGGTTCAACTATAAATTGTTTATTTTCAGAATAGCTGAAAAGGGACAGTTCAAAAAAATAATTTGCAGGCTGGCCGAGAGGCATGTTGGTTAAGAGCTGGCTTGGGATGCCAGCATCCCCGGTTCAGATCCCACATATGAGGGCCAGTGACATTGCACTCTACAGCTAAGGTGGTGAACAACAGCTCCACCTGGAGCTGGGCTGTGAGAGTCCCGGCGATGGTGTAGGCTGCAGCCCCTGCTGCAGTGGGCTGCCATAAGCTACAGTGAGTGGCTGGCAGCTGGTGTGAGCTGCCAACAGCCACCGTGAGCGACTGTTCAGAGGCCGGCGACCTATCTGCCTCACCCGGGAAGAGCGCAATGATAATACCAACATGGGCCAGTGAAGCAACATCCTCCACAACTAGACTGAAGAACAAAAGGACAGCAACTTGTCTGTTCCCCTCCCCCAATTCCCCAATAAAAACCTTTTAAAAAAATAAATAATTTGCATGCGTCTGAAAAGTACTAACATTGTAGGAAGAATTTAAGAAACTTCTCTCTAGGTAGTAGAAAATTCAGTATTTCTGTGTATTTTTTCACACCTAAAACAATAATGATTTATCAATATCATCAAATATCCAATCAGTGTTCAAATATTTTTAAAAGTTGTTTTTTTTTTAATCAGTAGCCAAACTATGCCATTGCAATGTATTTGGTTCATGTGTCTCTTAAGTAGGGTGACCGTATAATCTGTTATCTAAACTAGAAAACTTTTGATAACAAAAGGAGATTCCATTAATAATTATACAGGGACAACAGGCATAAACCTAAATTGTCAGGGACCAATTAGGATATCTGGTCGCTCTACTTTTTCTAAATTTTGTAAAAAATTCATAACATTGAATTTACCATCTTAACCATCTTTATGTATACAGTTCAGTGGTGGTAAGAGTATTTATGTTGGTGTATAGTAGATCTCTAGAACTTTTTCATCTTATAATACTGAAGTATTTACCCACTAAACACTCATATTCCTCCCCCTTCTCTCCAGCCCTTAGTAATAACCTTTCCATGTTCTGTTTCTATGATTGTGACCACCTTTGATACTTCACATGAATGGGATCATAAAGTATTTGGCCTCTTGTGACTGGCTTATTTCACTTAGCATAATGTCTTCAGGGTTCATTCATGCTGTAGTATGTAATAGGATTTCCTTCTCTTTTAAGGCTGCATAATATTCCCTTGTATGTATGTCCCAAATTTTCTTTGTCCATTCAGCTATTGATGGACATTTGGGTTGTTTCCACCTCTTGGCTATTGTGAGTAAATGTTGTGATGAACAGGTGTGCCAATAACTTTTTGAGATCCTGTTTTCAATTTTTGTGGATATATAACTGGAAGTAGGATTGCTAGATCATGTGGTAATTCTATTTTTAATTTGTGGAGGAAGCTCCTTACTATTTTCCACAGTGGCTGTACCATTTAACATTCCAACTAATTGTGCACAAGGGTTCCAACTTTTTCATATTCTCAACAACACTAGTTGTTTTCTATATTTTTGATAGTGGCCAACCTGATGGACATGAGGTGATATCTTATTGTAGTTGTGATTTGCACTTCCCTAACGACAGTGGTTTTAAGCCTCTTTTCATGTGCTTATTGGCCATTTATATGTCTTCTTTGGAGAAATGTCTATTCAAATCCTTTGCCCATTTCTTAATCAGGTTATTTGGTTTTTGGTTTTAGTTGTCAAATTATGGAAGTTCCTTGTATATTGTGGATACTAACCCCTTATCAAATATATGATTTCAATTATTTTCTTCCATTGCATAGGATTGCCTTTCCACTCTATTAATTGTTCCTTGGACATGCAAAAGTTTTTAAGTTTGATGTAGTCCTACTTGTCTGTTTTTTATTTTGGTGACTATACTTTTCGTCATCCAAGAAATTGTTGCCAAATCCACTGTCCTGAAGCTTTTATCCTATGTTTTCTTCTAGGAATTTAATAGTTTTAGGTCTTACATTTGTCTTTAATCATTTTGAGTTGATTTTTCAGTGTGGTATAAGGTATGGGTCCAACTTCATTCTTTTGCATGTGGATATCCAGTTATTGTGCCTTTTTTTAATCTGTAGAAACAAAAGCCTACCAGTTGCTGAAGCAGTCTACCCTTCAGGATAATACAAATCAAACTGAAGGCAGATTCCAAAAGGTGGATGCTGCTGCATCACAACTGTCAGGTAAGCAAGGGTGGATTCAGCACTCGAAATCAATGCCTAGGAGACCCAGGACAGCTGCCAGTGCTGTATTCTGGAAAGAATGGTCATTCTTTGAAGTTTCTTGAGTTTACTTTGTAACAAACTGTCAATGGGTCAGAATGAGCCAGTACTTTTTCAACCCTTAATGAACAAACACGAGTTTGGAAGTCTTCCTTCCTTGCTATATGCTGGACCCCTCATGGTGAGGGCCTCTTGGATTCTACTGGGCGTATCACGATAGTAACTTGTCACTAAGTACCACAGAGACACCCCAAACTCTTTCTCTTCCCACATCTTCCAGTTTCTTAATCATTAGTGGAGAGTGCCATCCTAGGCTACCCTCCCTCACCAGAATGTTATGGGATTTGGGGATTCTTTAGATGAAAAGTTTCAATCCCAGTAAAAACTAACTTTAAGATTAAATGAGGGCCGGCCGAGTGGCTCAGTTGGTTAAGAGCTTGCTCAAGAGTGCGAGCTGAGCTCTGAGCAACGGCAGTTCGATGCCAGCCCGAGCTGAGTTGCCATTGCGCTGCCAACAGGTGACAGGATGGCTCAGAAAAAAAAAAAAAAATTTCCTAAACTTTTAGGGCCGGCTGAGTGGCGTGGTGGTTAAGCAAGCCAGCGGCCCCCGTTTGGGTCCCACATGTGAGGGCCAGTGACACTGCCCTCAAAATAAATAAATAAATAAATAATAAATAAATGTGAATTATACATTAAAAAAAAAGATTAAATGTAGTTCCTTCAATCTAGGATTTTAATTTTAATTGTAATTTTCTCTGATTTCTTATACTTTATTATTTTATTTTTATTATTTCCAGTGGTTTTTATTTTGTTACACCTCTTTTTAGTATAAATCACCTCAGCTCCCTTTGTGAAAGTAAATGGATTAAAACAGAAGCAAGTACGCTTTAACACTTATTTTACATAAACCACCATGTATTATGGCATTAATTTTACCTATCAGAATAAACAATGATTTCTTAATATTACGTAATTCCCTATCCATATTTAGATTTCCCAGTTGTCTCAAAGATGTCTTCACCAGACAAACTTTTTCTTTTCTTTTTTTTTAAAAGGCTGGACAGATATGAATTTTTTTTTTTAAAGATTTTATTGGCACATTGGGGGAGGGGAACAGTATTAGGGAATCAGGGAAATCAGAGAAGGGGAACAGAAAAGTTGCTGTCCTTTTGTTCTTCAGTTTAGTTGTGGAGGACGTCGCTTCACTGGCCCATGTTGGTATCACCATTGCACTCTTCCTGGGTGAGGCAGTCGCTCGCTGGCCATTGGACGGCCTCTCACGGCAGCTCACAGTGGCTCACGGCAGCTCACAGCAGCTCACAGCAGCTGCCAGCCACTCACACTGGCTGCCAGCTACTCACAATAGCTCACGGCAGCCCACTGAAGCAGGGGCTGCAGCCTACATCGCCGCAGGCAACTCACAGCAGCCCAGCTCCAGGTTGAGCTGTTGTTCACCATCTTAGCTGTAGAGGGCAGCATCACTGGCCCTCATGTGGGATCCGAACCGGGGCCCTGCTGCTCAGAGCTGGTGTCCTAAGCCAATTCTTAACCAACGCGCCACTCGGCCAGCCCAGACAAACATTCTTTTGAGGGACATACTTATGGTGCATAAGACTTGTCTTTGGAGAGCTGCTTCCTAGATAATATTAGTGTTAGAATCATTTGCTGCAAAATTCAGTTATTTTGGTTGCTTTGAGGATTCAGTAAGCCACTGCAAGTTAAATACCCCGCACTCTGCATGTTAGAGAAAAGCCTCTGGGGAGGGATGTTAGTGGTAGTTATTTGAATTCTGCAAACATGAGACATTGTAGTTTGTTGAGGAATAAAACGGGGCCTCTGCTCCAATGGAGGTCTTCATCACTTTGGAGAGAGATTCCACTTGTGAGCCCTTAACTGTTTTTTCAACACCTTCTTCATATATGAGTCACAGAATTAAAATCCAAAGGAATCTTAGAAAGTATTTTCCCAACCCCCTCATTTTACATATGAGGCCCCAAGACAATAATGCCTCTTTCAGAGCATTATAGCTGGTTAGCAGACATACATTATTTGAGAGGTAACTCCACAAATCTGTTTTCGGTAAGTATTCTTTCAATAGTTAATTGGACAGGTTCAAAGAATGAGTAAATTTGACATAAGTTGTAGTACTTTGGATGTGTATCAGAAATTATAGTACTATTCATATAGTAATAATTAACATATTTTGTCAATTTATTTGTAAGTGAAGTGATGCTTTATAGGTTGTATAGTAAAGTACCCCTAGATTCAGTTTCTCACTCTACACTCAGAATTAAACTGTGTGCTCTACAAGATTCCAAGTATTCCAGCATTGGGATCTTAGAAGTACTGCTGGCTGTCATTGTATAATAGTTAGATACTGCCTCTGGTATTTATTTTACATTTGGTCATGCATTACTTTTCATTCTCATTCTCACTCTGATCCTAGGAACTTATCTGAGCTCCACAGAGAAGCAGGAAGTAGGCAGGGAGGGCGGAGGGAAATGGAAGACAGGTATCCCATGTTAAACTTCACAGCACTGTTGCAAGTAGTGGTGGGGATGTATACTTTAAACGCAGTAGCCACCCCCAAATCAAGCTATTGAAGAAGTAACGCATGTTTCAGTTACTTTCTACATCAGATGCCTTAGGTCTTTGTTTCTGGACCTGTCTCTAAGGAAAGCCACTTAAACTTTGTGCCTCCATTTTCATGTCTGAAATGACTTTGTCCTGTGCAGACCCTATTCAGGCTGAACATAGACACATTATTAAAAGGATCATTCTGCTGCAGAGGTTATATGCAGGCAAGCAGGTGACAGGTGAGAAACTCAGCAAATGTCTTCTGCTGAGATGCCCATGTACTCTCTGTCTGTGATCTTGGGCAACTGTCATTTAAGAATCAGACTTGGGGCCAGCCGAGGGGCTCAGTTGGTTAAGAGCGTGAGTTCTGAGCAATGTTGCTGGTTTGATTCCCACATGGGCCGGTGAGCTGTGCCCAAGCTGAGCTGCTGCTGAGCTGCCAACAAGTGGCAGGATGGCTCAGCTGGTGAGAGCACATGCTCCTAACAACAAGGTTGCCGGTTGGACTGCCGCATGGGATGGTGGGCTGCGCCCACCTGCAACTAAGCTTGAACACGGCACCTTGAGCTGAGTGGCTGCGAGCTGCCGTAGGGCGGCCAAATGGCAGCTGGACATGGAGCTGAGCTAGCTGCGCCCTCCCCAACTAAGATTGAAAGACAACAACTTGGCTGTTCCCCTTCCCCAATTGCCCAATAAAATCTTTAAAAAACAAAAAGAATCAAACTTGTAATAGACATGTCCAAGGCTGAGGACACCCAGGAGGCAGAGATCGGGGATTGCCCTGTAAGCTGGGAGCACTGTGGGGACAGCCCAGATCCCCCAGCTCCAGGGAAAGAGGTGGATTGCTCATCTTCCCACATCAACCTTTTCAGGCTGGTTAAAGAGTGGCCTTGACGGTTTTCATTGGAGATTCTTTCTCCTCTGTGAGATGGAAAAATAGAGGATTTGGCAGAGGAACTTAAAGGTGAGTGGCGTGGGCAGCTGTCATCCATTGGTGTTATTTCTGAGACCTAGTTCCTAGCACCAGGATCTTGGTGATCCATCGCTGCCTGTGTGTTATAACAATGTGAATTATCCAGAATTTGATGCCATAGTACAGAACCATGTGCTCATACTTGCATCTTAGTCATTTAAAATGGTGCTCTTTGAATGATTTCATTTTTTACTTTTTGTGGCTTCTGTGTAAGTATCACCGGAAAACCCCCTACTTCATTTCAGTATTCTATCAACATATTATTCCTCACCTTAGATGCTCCCTTGCTTTTTGTGGCTTAAACAGCATCTTCCTCTGTTTGTTTTACCAAAGTTATTGTGAGGTCCCTTCTTTCTTCATTGCATCCATTGCTGCACGGTGACTAACGCTCCTTCTCTGCATTTGTGCTTGTCACAGGTTTGAATATTGGCAGCGGTACATTCAAGACAAAGACAACTAACAAAATCGCTTCTGAAGCTAGTTTTTCATCTAGTGAAGGAAGTCCTTTGTCAAGGTAAAGTCGGGAAAGCCTTTCTGAATAGTGGCAACAAGATGAGAAATGTCAATATGCAATGAATCAAACTGGCTGCATATTATTTTGTTGTGTAACTTGATGAAAGGTTATGGTTTGGGTTTTTATCTAAAATAACAGTTGAAACTTTAGTCTACCTTTGAAAATATTTGCACCAGAGCCAAGTATTGTTTTGCAGCTGTTGTTTCCTTGGTTTAAGACTCAATTGACACCTCAGTGAACCACAAATTAGCGTCTACAGCTGCTCGCAGTAGGGCTGCTTAGAGACCACACAATGGAGGGTGCCGGAAAAGGGCAGAGAGAAAACATCAGACCTTAAAGGAAATAAAGTGGCCTGTTTCTTCTTTCTGAGATGACTGATATATATATATATATATATATATATATATATATACACACACACACACACACACACTAGCAATTGCTGAATATTTGTTTTTGTACTCCTCTTTTTTTACTAAGTATTTGGGCTAGATTATACTTTACTTTTCTGATATTTTCCAGCTTATTTTCTGTAAAGAACAAAATTTACTTTTTCACGTTTGTTAAATTGTAATACTTCTTGTAAGTTTTTTGAGCAATGATAAGTGAGTTGTATGCTAGAATTGTCATCAACATAAAACACTAATCATGTAATGGCTCTGAGTCACTTAGGAAGAATAGAAGCAGTCATCTGATGAAATACCTGTATTTTTACTTTGGGATAAATACCATTTAAAACAGCAAAAGTTTCCCTTTGTGATAACATTTCTCATTAAAAAGTTGTCCTTTAGGTAATTGCATTACATTTTAATTAACTGCTTACGCCCAATGAAATTTTGAAACCAGAACTTTACATTTCTGATATAAGAGAAAATGATTTGATCCAGAAATATATTTTTAAATGAAAAAAATCCTATTTTTATTTATGTTGTTAATCAAATTTAAAAATCACTATATTTTTTAGGACCTGGAATATATTAAAATGAATTTGATTTTCTGAAATTGGATTCTTGCTTTTAGAAATCTGATAAGTTCAATTTCATCAGAAATTATTATCTTTAATACCTAGTTTTTTTAATCCATGTTTTTGTGGGAAATGAGAGATAACAAACTGTGAGACAATAAGAGTATTAAAGTATTATATTTTTATGATTATAGATAAATTTAAATTCTAGGTCTTTTAAAAGAAATTTTAAAAGATAATAAATTCTACAGGTAGTTTGCAGGGCTTAATGTTACCATTTGGCTTAATAATACATACATTTAATTTTTAAAGATAGTTAGAAATGTTTATTTCCATTATATTTTTGAGCCATTAAAAAAACAAATTCTTAAATTTTTAAATGCATTCAGAAAGCAGTTGGATTCTGTAGGATATTTTCTCAACCTGATCATTTCATATCTTGCATCTATATTTCATTATAAAATCAAGCGTTTTTCCCCTTCCGTTTGAGGCAGGGGCCTTTTGTTATTAGTGTTGTTTCTGTATGAAATTAATTTCCTATATAAATTACAAGTAATCTCATCACACCCTTTAAGGAAAAAAAAAAAAGCCTTCAAGGAACCCTTCGTTCTAGACACTTGATAATAATACAGTAAGGAAAAGGTATGGGCACAGAATAGCGAGTTTAGGTTTTTCTGGTTTTGTTCTTGTGGTGGGTTTGGCGTTCTTAATACGCCACCCTGGGCTTTGGAGAGCTCTGGTTTTGCTGTTTGTGCCTGGATTCCCTGAAATTTCTTAGAGGCTTACATTTAAGGATCCCACTTACTGCAGTCACTCCTCGTGCTTTATTGCTTTTACAAGTGGTCTTGAAACCCAGTACTTGAGAATAAACATAACAGTGCAGTGCTGCTGTGGCACTTTTAAAAATTCTACTTTGCTCTATGTTGTCAGTGAGCTGATGAGCAACCTCAAAAAAAACCACACACACACAAAAAAAAACAACACACCCTGCTGGACCTAAAAGAAAAAAAAGAAAAAAAAATGGCTTCCTCTGATGTCCTAGAGACAATAATTATGATGTGCTAGTTAAGCCCAAACTACAGCTGAGGGATTTTACTTTAAAGCAGCGGCTTGGGTGCAAAAATACATTTATAGCTCTTTGTCTGCACCTCATTATGTGTGGGCCTGATTCATTAAGTAATTGGTTTGCAGTTGTTTACATGAGTATTAAGGCCTTCTTTTCAGCCGCCTTTGAGAGATACATTGTGCAAATGTTGCCTGCGATGAATGCAGAATGAGGGCCAGAGGGTCCGCCCTATTGGCTAAACAGTGCACTCTGTTGAAAAGCCAGAGAAAGGGATTGGGTGCTGCTTTGCATAGCAATGACTTTCTTAATAAGCGTTACAGATTAATACACACAAGCTATAAAAGATGCAAAGAGATACTCTTAGCACATTTATACATGCTCATTTCATTGTGATGGTGGTGGGGTCCGGATGCTTTCATATTCTATTTTTCAGAGCAGCAGCTTCAGTGCATGAGCCGTAATAGAATCCGATGTTTATTGTATTATAAATCATGGGCAAGTAGGCAGATCGGCAACAGTTTATTATTAAAGATTCTTTCAGTGTAAATCTTTTTCTACCATTGTATTTGCTTCAGCAAAATCATTTTGTGGTTGAGTGGGGATGAAAGGCATAATATATGAAGGAGTGAGTCCTAATAGGAAGCCGTTCCCCGAGTAAGACCACTTGTTCCCTTTTGTTCAGGGGTGCATGCCAGAGCTTCCTCTCCTCTTTAAACATTGTTTCGCTTTACCTTCCCCAGGAAGCGGTTTTCACTCTCCTGGATCCATTTATTCAATGGAGAGTATATTTTAACAGCCTGTCGTGTAACTTCAGTTTACTTATTGAATCGAGATAATGTTTTACCGAAAGAAAAGAATGTGTGCTTAAAACATAATTGCCTGGAGGGAAAGTAGCAGAGGTCACCCAGCCACCGCACCCTGACAGGGCCGTAGTGGGTGGCATTCTGTGACAGCCCTGTAGCCATGGGAGCGGCCAGCGGAGGGCGCCAGGCTGCAGTTGATGCTCCAGTGGGACCGTGGTCTCTCTTCTTGCCTGGTCACTGTGCCATTTTCCTCTGGGATGATGTGAAGATCACAATGAAATAAAAGTGAGGTTTTCCTGGAAATCCTTTAGGTTCTCATATGAAAGCCCCTGTTTCCATCTCTGGCTTAGCAAATCTGCATTCTCCTTAAATTCTACTGAATTAGCAGGTTCCTAAATATTCCACATGCTTCTAATCATAAGATAGCGTACTTTATTTTCTTTCTACACAGAGCACCAAAGAACAATCGCTTGCTTGATTAGCTGAAGCGAAGGGGTTAACAAGTTGACTCCAGGCAGCTAAAAAAAAAAGGACAAGAAAAGGCATCTGCTGCAGGGGCCCTGGTTAACCATCAGGGGGCGCTCAGACTTTGTCGAATTAAACCAGTCTCAGACTTCGGTGGGCCTCTAAAGCTTAAAATTAGTAGAGATTTGTTGGCACACTCATTGGGATTTTTTTTTTCCCGGCTAATTTTTTTTTGCCTTCTATTTTCCAGAAACATGTCTATTTGGAGGGAAATACTAGCTGAAGATGCTATATGAGACATTTTAATACTGATTTTAACTAGCAGTCAAAATCACTAAAAATTATAAAATTCAGTCTAAAGACCACAAATTCTCATAAGTTAGTTATTTTCAAGCTTATAATGAGGCCCTAGAAGAACATTTCCTGGTGGAGGACTTCCTCATTGTCCCTAACACCATAGACCCGGTTCTTGGCAGGACCCTCAGAGTCTCATTGCCAAAATCCACTGACATGGCCTCAGAGTCACAATAACTTGGGTAATGTTAATGGGCTGCGGATATTTTTTCCTTTAAGTGTGTGTGTGTGCGTGTGTGTATTTTTTTTTTAACCATGAGGTTGTGAGTCATTGTGTTACTAATATTAGGGCATCCCCCAGGTCTATTATTTTCCAAACTCTTCCTCCCTACAAGCCAAAAATGAACATCTGACACCCTAGCCTGATCGTTTTACCTCTTCTTCTGCCAGTCAGGAGTTCCTGTTGCCTGTACCCACTCAAGCCATGCGAGGCCTATACTCTGCAATGCCCTTCCAGCCTGCTCCCCTGGGTCCCTGTGCTCACTGGACAACCACATGTCATGCTGTGTCATGTGTGCTGGCTTTTATTCCTGATCTTTTGCTGGAATGCTGCTGTTCCACTCTTTCACAGGGCTGATGCCTACAAGATTATCAAGGCTTAACTTGTTACCTTCTGAAAGTTTCCTATACAGAGGCTCTGGCCATACAAGATGCCCCTCATGTGGCCCTGTCATCATCTGTAGCACAGGGATAGAAGCCATTTACCAGTACCCTCTCCCTACTGTGAGCTCCTCCCTGGGGTTTGGGGGCCTTGTCTCAATCACCAGTGCTCAATAACCACTGGATTTTCTGAGCGAGTGATCATCAATGTATAGCTCCACCATTACGCAGGCATTTTTCTTAATAAAAGTCAGTTGCACAATTGCCCTCACCTCTATGTGGCATCATGTACCCAAGCTGCAGAATTTTGCATTCCATAAGGTTATCTGATGCGTGTGTAGGAGAGGGAGAGGCATGTACACACTCACGTTTTCAAAGGGAGACCGTTGCAGTCAACTTAGATTACATCCTCTCTGCCAGTATCTGGCTCCTGGCTCTGGGCTGTTGGGCTTTAGGGCTTATAGGCTCTTGGCACATGTTGGGAGCCTGGAATCCTGCTACCATCAGTTCTCAGGCCACCCACAGTTTCCCTTTTTGGCCTGTATCACAGTTGTTATTTTGGTGTCTTCGCCCCCACTGAAGCATAAGATCCCCAAGGGCAGAGATCAAGTATGTCTTGTTTGCTGCTACAGCCCTAGCGCAGAGCTTGATGGAGTGCTATCTCTAAGGTACTTGCTGAGGGCATGAGTGACTGAATGGATGGATAGATGAAGAAACAAACCACTGCAGACTAGATGCTCTGCCCACCCACTTGTGGACAGCCTGACAGAGGCAGTCTGCCTGTCTCTTCCCCATCCCGGGTGCTCCCACTCATCAGGTTCCTCAAGGAAGAAACTTCATGTATCTTGGGCCTGTTTCCTCTATTTATCCCCATACCTTGCCCCCTGTGCCTGAGTACTCATCACCCCCACTTAGAACCCACAAAACCAAACCAAGCACATGTCGTTGTTCATCTAAATGCCTTGACAATGCAGCTGTGCTGCTTCTCAAAGCCTGCTATATGCAGTGTCTCCAGCAGGCTTCTGAAAGCAACTCCCACAAGCAATCACAGATTGGGGCAGGGACCAGTTCGCACCCACCCAGGTTTTCTCCACCCTGTTGTTTTACCGCCTCTCATGAGGCCCTGTGGAGGCAGAGGTTTGCAACCTGTGCATTTTGTATGCTGGGGAAAATGTTTTCTCTTACTTTTGCCCTACCACCAGCTGACTCTTTTTGTCTTGGGACACATCCCTCAACCCCTCTGGGCTCCACCATTCATACAGTGAAGGCACTGTACTGATACTCTGCTATAATTTAATAATGGGTTTCTTAGAAACCCATAGGTTTTCCAAGTCTCATTTTGTTTCTACTTGCTGGTACCATAACACAAAACTTAATACTTGGAGATTTCCTTGCCATCTAATTTTGTATTTATGTTGACTATTTCTAGTGATATTAGCCTTTTGCTCATATAAAATGAACAGTTGATATATAATTTTAACTATTTTCTTTAGTAGCCTTTGTCATCATGATTACATGTGTAGCTAGCTGTTCACTCTGTGCCAGGTGTGATGCTTAACTAAAACCTATTCTAAGACCCTGGCCGACCTTAGCTTCTTAAGTTTACCAAGGATGAAAACAAAAATGACTTTGATTAGAGTTGTCCTAATTTGGCTTATCAATAACAGGGGAATTTATAAACAATTACTGAAGTGCATCAAAAAATAAGATGGCTTGATGGATAGACAAAGGGAAGATATGTGATACACCCAGTGTGGCAAAATGTTAACAATTGAGCATCCCCCTGGTTGGTATGTGGTGTCACTATACAGCTGGGGGGAAGGGGGAATTACCAAGCCTACTGGGAAATTCTACAGAGATTATTGTCCCTTTATAATATGAGACCAGTGGAACATAGTCACATTTTAATCAATTGTCTGTGGTGTCTTACCTGAAAATGGTTTATTTTGAAGTAGGGCCTCCAGTCTAATTCTGAACTTCTAGGGGAAAAAATACCAAGTCTGCTATCTTGCATTCCAAGAGTTACCCATGAGACACTGTGCAGGGGCAGGCAGGTGCTCTGGTTTGCTGCCAGTGCCGCACATGTTGGCCCTGCTTTACAGCAGGCTTGGAAAACTGTGGCCCTGGGGCCAAGTCCAGGTTACTGCCTGGTTCTCTGCAGCCTGCAGGCTAAGAGTAGTTTTTACATTTTTAAATGGTTGACAAAACTCCAAAGAAAAATGTTGCAGGACTCCTGAAAGTTATATGAAATTCAAATTTCCATGTCTCAGCTGAAGTTTCATTGTAGTATAGCCATGTCCATTCATTTACATATTGTCCACAGCCATTTTTGTGCTGCAGCCACACAGTTGAGTAGTTGTGACAGAGACCATAGTGTCCATACCACCTGAACCATTTACTCTCTGGCTCTTCACAACAACCCTTTGCCAACCTCTGCCTTACAAGATAGAAATATTACTTTCACATTCTCAGGGAAGATTAGGCAGTTTCCCAGTATATACTATGGAATATGGTGACCATATCCCATGGCATGTAACTTTAACTCTTGCATTTGTTATGCTTTCAGAGAAATGAATTTGTATTTGTTTGTCTGTCATTTATGGTAGTAGCTACAGAAGTAGCCTCTATCCAGCACTCCAAGGAAAATTCTCACACCATCCCCTTTAGACTTGTCTTAGCTTTCTTTACACATTAGTTGTGACCCAGTGAAAGAAATGTTGCCCCTAAGAATTGTGTACAATAAAAAGCAGCCATGAATTGCAGTGTCACATTGACTTGCAGAAATGGTTTCCCAAAGGGAAAAATCATTATCCCTAACGTGTAAGGATAGAGTTGAAAACACTTGACAACATGTTCCACCTTTCTAAGTGGGTGAGTTATATGCATTTAGTTCTGAAACATGGTTCTTGAAAGAAAACATGTTTCTGGTAAGAATCTTGAACAACCTGATTATGAACTCATAAAAGTAGAAATATGCAAATGAATAATGTATCATCAACTAATGATCAAGTGCCTTTAAGCAGGGCCCTGTGCTTAGTGAAGCTCATCTATTCATTCCACACATTTTCAGTGAGCACCTACTGTGTGCAGAGTACCAAGTTACCCAGCTAAACTAAAACAAGTATGGTTGCCACCATCATGGAGCTTACAGTCTAGAGCGGCAGACATCTCTATCAGTTAGTTACACAAATGGGTGTGAAACAGCAACTTTAACGAGGACTCCGAGTGGAGAGTGAGGTGTGAAGCATAGGGGCTGGGAAAGGCTGTAGCAGGAGAGCCCGATGAAATCTGGGGCATCAACTTTGGGGTCACTATTAAGGATTTAGTTCTTTTGCTAAAAACAATGGGAAGACATTGAAGTTTTAAGCACGGAAGTGGAGTGATCAGATTTGTGTTTCAAAAAGCTCACTCTTGGGCGGCCAGATGGCTCAGTTGGTTAGAGCGCTAGCTCTGAACAACAAGGTTGCTGGTTTAATTCCCATATGGGCCAGTGAGCTACACCCTCTGCAACTAGATTGAAGACAATGACTTGAGCTGAGCTGCCGGTGGGCGGCCAGATGTTAAGCTCATGCCCTTAACAACAAGGTGGTTGCCGGTTTGATACCTTCATGGGATGGTGGGCTAAAGTCCCTGCAACTAAATTAAAAACAGTGATGGACTTGGAGCTGAACTGCATCCTGCACAACTACATTGACGGACAACGACTTGACTTGGAGCTGATGAGTCCTGGAGAAAACATACTGTTACCCAATAAAAATTAAAAAAAAAAAAAAAAAAAAAAGCTGTTTGCTCAACTCGGTGAGGCTGAGGGCACCTATAGAACCAGTGGAGCTGGCATATGGACTTGCTTGCCAGTGAGCACTCACCTTCGAAGAAATCACCAGTAGATTAGATGAAGCAGAGGATCGGATTAGTGAGTTAGGAGACAAAATAGCAGGAATCACCCAGTTGGAACATCACAAAGAAAAAAGAATGAAAATAGTCTAAAAGACCTGTGGAACAACATGAAGTGCAACAACAATTGCATCATGGGACTACCAGAAGAAGAGAAGAAGCAAGGGATTGAGAATGTATTTGAAGAAATAATGACTGAAAACTTCCCTACCCTAGTAAAGGAAATCAACATATAAGCTCAGGAAGCGCAGAGAATTCCAAACAAGCTGAACCCAAACAGGTCCACACGAAGATACATCATAGTTAAAATGGCAAAGATTAAAGACAAAGACAGAATCCTAAAATCAGCAAGAGAAAGACAACAAGTTACATACAAAGGAACTCCTATAAGACTAATAGATGACTTGTCTACAGAAACTCTGCAGACCAGAAGGGAGTGGCAGGAAATACTCAAAGTGACTCAAAGGCCCACAACCAAGATTGCTCTACCCAGCACGGCTATCACTTAAAATTGAAGGAGAGAAAAAGAGCTTCTCAGAAAAGAATAAGCTTAAGGAATTCATTACCACTAAGCCAGCATTGCAGGAAATGTTAAAAGGGCCATTGTAAACAGAAGAAAGGGGAAAACAAGGAACCCAAGAAGACCAGAAATACAAATAACAAAATGGCAATACATATGCATCTATCAATAATCACTTTAAATGTGTATGGGCTGAATGCTCCAATCAAAAGACCCAGAGTGGCTGAGTGGATAAGAAAACAGAACCCATGCAAATGCTGTCTACAAGAAACTCATCTCAGATCAAAAGACACACACAGACTGAAAGTAAAGGGATGGAATAAGACATTTCATGCAAATGGAAAGGAGGAAAAAGCTGGAGTAGCAATACTTATTTCAGACAAGAGAGACTTAAAAATGAAGACTACAATAAAAGACAAAGAAGGGCACTATATAATAATAAAGGGATCGATTCAACAAGAGGACATAACCCTAGAAAACATCTATGCACCAACAGAGGAGCTCTTAAATATATGAAACAGATTCTGACAGACATAAAGACAGAGATCCACAGTAACACTACTATAGTAGGGGACTTCAACACCCCATCATCACCAATGGACAGATCCTCCAGACAGAAAATCAACACGGAAATCGTGGCCTTAAATGACACTTTAGATCAGCTGGATTTAATTGATATTTTTAGAGCATTTCACCCCAAAGCAACAGAATATACGATCTTCTCAAGTGCACATGGAACTTTTTCCAAGATAGACCACATGTTAGGCCAAAAAACAAGTCTCAATAAATTTAAGATTGAAATCATATCAAGCGTCTTGTCTGATCACAATGCTATGAAACTAGAAATCAATTATACAAAGAAACCTGGAAAGCACACCAATACATGGAGGCTGAATAACATGCTACTAAATAGCGAGTGGGTTAAAAATAAGATCAAAGAAGAAATAAAAAGCTATCTTAAGACAAACAGAAGTGAAAACACAACCCAAAATCTATGGGATGCAGCGAAAGCAGTCCTAAGAGGGAAATTCTGAGTAATGCAGGCCTATCTAAAGAAATAAGAACAATCTCAAGTCAACAGACTATCTGTACACCTAAGGGAACAGGAAAAAGAGCAGCAAAAGAAGCCCAAAGGGAGTACAAGGAAGGAAATAATAAAGACCGGAGCAGAAATAAATGAAATAGAGACCAAAAAAGCAATACAAAAGATCAATGAAACCAAGCGCTTGTTTTCTGAAAAGATAAACAAAATCGAGAAACCTTTAGCCAGACTCACCAAGAAAAAGAGAGAGGGGACTCAAATTAATAAATCAGAAGTGAAAGAGGAGGAGTGACAACAGATACCACAGAAATACAGAAAATTTTAAGAAAATACTATGAGCAACTATATGCCAACAAATTCAACAATCTGGAAGAAATGGTTAAATTTCTAGAAGCATACAATCTACCAAGTCGGAACCAAGAAGAAACAGAAACTCTGAACAGACTGATTACTACCAAAGAAATTCAATCAGTAATCAACAAGCTTCCAACAAACAAAAGTCCTGGACCAGATGGCTTCACAGGTGAATTTTACAAAAAAGTCAAAAAAGAATTAATACCTATTCTCCTCAAACTACTCCAAAAAATACATTAGGAGGGAAGGCTCTCAAGCACATTTTATGAGGCCACTATTACTCTGATCCCAAAATCAGACAAAGATATTACAAAAAAAGAAAACTACAGACCAATATCTATAATGAAGATAGATGCAAAAATCCTCAACAAAATACTAGCAAGCCGAATTCAGCATCACATTAAAAAGATCATACACCACGATCAAGTGGGATTCATTCCCAGTATGCAAAGATAGTTCAATATCTGGAAATCAATTAATGTAATAATCACATTAACAAAAGGAAAAATAAAAATCATATGATCATATCAATAGATGCAGAAAAAGCATTTGACGAAATCCAGCAGCCATTTATGATAAAAACTCTTAGCAAAGTGAGAATAGTGGGATCATATCTCAACATAATAAAGGCCATATATGATAAGCCCACAGCAAACATCATACTCAATGGGGAAAGGCTAAAAGCTTTCCCCTTAAGATCAGGAACAAGACAAGGCTGCCCACTTTCACCACTTCTATTTAACATAGTTCTGGAAGTTCTAGCCACCGCAATCAGACAAGAAAATGAAATAAAAGGCGTCTAAATTGGAAAGGAGGAAGTAAAATTGTCATTATATGCAGATGACATGATACTATATGTAGAGAATCCCAAAGACTCCCCCAACAAACTGTTAGAACTGATCATTCAAGTTAGTAAGGTAGCAGGATACAAAATTAATAATATTCAGAAATCAGTTGCATATGTATACCCCAATAACAAACGATCAGAAGAAGAAATCAGGAAATCAATCCCTTTTACAATTGCTTCAAAAACAAGAAAATATGTAGGAATAAATTTGACCAAAGAAGTAAAAGACCTGTACTCAGAAAATTATAGGACACTGAAGAGAGAAATCAAAGAAGATAAAAATAAATGGAAATACATACATTGTTCATGGATAGGAAGAATTAATATAGTCAAAATGTCAATACTACCTAAGGCAATATACAGATTCAATGCAATTCCAGTCGAACTACCAAGGACACTTTTCTCCGATATATAACATACAATCCTAAAATTTATATGAAACCATAAAAGACCCCAAATAGCCATGGCAATCTTGAGAAATAAGAACAAAGTGGGTGGTATCACGCTACCCAACATCAAATCATATTACAAGGCTACAGTAATCAACACAGTATGGTACTGGGCCAGCTGAGTGGCACGGTGGTTAAGCGCTGGCTTGGGAAGCCAGCGGCCCCGGTTTGGTCCCACATAAGAGGGCCAGTGACACTGCCCTAAAAAAAAAAAAAAACCAGTATGGTACTGGCATGAAAACAGACACATAGACCAATGGAACCGAATAGAGAGCCCAGGAATAGACACATCCATATACGGTCAGTTAATCTATGACAATGCAAGCAAGAATTTATATTGGAGTAAATTTATATGGGAGTGGAATCAATGATATTGTAATAGATATGTATGATATCTGGGGTGAGGGGGATGAGGGATTGGGGGAGAGGAGTTGTCTCTTTGTGAGGGGTGAAAAGTATACTATTGCATTGTTTTGTACACCTAAAACTAATAATAGAAAAATAATTAAGGGCTGGCCAAGTGGCTCAGTTGGTTAAGAGTTGGCTTAAGAGCGCAAACTCTGAGCAACTGAGCTGCTGGTTTGATTCCCACATGGGCCAATGACGCTGTCCCCAAGTTCTGCTGTCATTGAGCTGGCAACAGGTGGCAGGATGGCTTAGCTGGTGTGACAAGATTGCCTGTTCAATGGTGGGCTATGCCCACCCACAACTAAGACTGAACTCAGCCTCTTGAGCTGAGCTGCCTCCCAGATGGCTCAGTGGATAGAGCGTGCTCTCTTAACAACAAGGCTGCCAGGTTTGAATCCCGCATAGAATGGTGGCTATGCCATCTCTAGCTAAGACTGAACTCAGCACCTTGAATTGAGTTGCCTCCTGGATGGCTCAATGGATAGAGCATGGGCTCTTAACAAGGCTGCTGGTTGGACTTCCTCATGGGATGGTGGCTACTCCCACCTGCAACTAAGATTGAACACAGGACCTTGAGCTTGGAAGCCACAGGCTGGCAACGGGCAGCCAGGTGGTGACTGGCGCCCTCTACAATGAAGATTGAAGAACAACAACTTGGCTGGTCCCCTTCCCCAATTCCCCAACACTGTTCCCCTCCCCCAATAAAATAATAATAATTTTTAAAAAAAGAAAAAAGATTGCCTTCCAGCTCTTAAAACAGCCAAAAGGTTTTATAGGCAAGCAAGGAGAGGCAGAACAAAGGAAAAGGAGAAGTTGACCAGGCAACTCCAGGAAAACGCCCTTCCCAGAGGCTAGTCTGCCTCAGGATCTGGAGTGGATCCCATACAAATGCAAAAACCTCTCCCAATTCACCATGTAGGCAAGCACTCAGCTGCCCCCGAAATAAACAGAACTATTGAAACTAGTGGGTGCGCATATTAAATGTACAGTAAACAGAATCATTAAAGTTTGGCAGGAGGGAAGCAAAGAAAATTTTAAAAAGCTTTCAAAAGGTCCCAAGCCAACCCATACTATCAAATCAAATCAAACCAGAGGTTTAAATCTCATAATAAAAAGTATAGGGTCACTGGTTACAGGAGGAGGTAAACTTGGCAGGACCTAGAAACTGATTGTGTGTGGGAGGCCAGAGGATTGGAGAGGGGCTTGGGAGCAACTAAAAGGTTGGGGTGCCATTGGCTGAGACAGGGGAAGGGGCCTGGTTTGGCAGGGAGGAGCCCATGCAGGGAGATTGCGAGTGTGATGTGAACAAGCGTGTTCACCATAAGGCACTTTGAAGGCAGCCAAGTAGAGCTTGTAAGTGAGCACTGGTCATATTCTTGGAGCTCAGACAAGTGGCCTAGGCCTTGGGGACCTGGCCTGTTCTTGCCTGCCTCCATGTTCTTGCTATTGTCAAGGGCTCCCAGTTGCCATATCCCTTTGCATCCCACTGTTACCCTGTCCCAGCCCGTGAGAGCCTTTCCAACTTTCAGAGCAGATCCCAGGAGGCTCCTTGCTTCCTCGGGGATCCTGCAGCTGAAACAGGACCTGGTTAGCACCCCCATAGTAGTAGAGGCCTCTCCAGGTCCCTAGCCCCACCTTTCCTTGACCTTCTTATAGTTTAACGATAGATCAACCCCCTTTGGCTTGAGCTGGGAATGTCCCCTGTCCCACTCAGTTCCCTGTTTTATAAAACTACCCTGAAGTTTACGACTAATACCCTTAGGTTTATTGATCACAATCTCAGTGGTCTACCAGGTGAATCCCATCATTGTTTCTGGGCTGCTGACTCCACTGGCCACAGGGAAGGCTCCATGCAAATCGCTGGAAGCATCACAGAGGAATGCCCAGATTTTCCCTTGAAAACCCCAAGCTGGTCTGAGAATGTTAAGGCAGTATTTGGAGGTGTTAACCTGCTGCCTTCTCAGCCACCAGTGCTCTGATAATAAATGCTTATTCTATGACCCAGCTCCTGTGTTGAGTGGCACAGGCAGCACAAGCCCCGGACTCATTTGGACTTCGGTTTCACAGCCATGCCATCACCCTCCCCATGCACTCAGTTCTCCCAGCCAGCAGTGCTCTCCCCCTCTCCCCACAGGACTCATCATTGGGCCACAGCTGGCAAATTAGCCTCTTTTTGCACGCTACCAGCGTTTGTATAATCTACCTCTCCCCTCTAGCACCTAGCCCATTGTATTTGTGAAATGGGAGATGGATAAATAGTAGATACAATCCACACTTGTGTTTACTGTCTGTTTGTGTGTGTGGCAGGGGTGGGGTGGGCTTTATGTAAGATGGATTCTTTCAGGCTCATGTTGTCAGTGCACATCTTACTGGCAATCTCCATGATTGTTGGTTAGAACTGGACCCTTTCTGATAGTCATGGGGAAATGGCCACAGCTACTAGTGGGTCATAGCAAATAAATGGCACCAAGTTTAAAGGGAGCATTGGGCCGGCCGAGTGGAGCGTTGCTTAAGAGCTGACTTGGGACCCCGCTTCAGATCCCACATATGAGGGCCAGTGACACTGCCCTCTACAATTCTACCTGGAGCTGGGCTGCTGTGAGTCCCTGGGAGAGCATAGCTGCAGCCCCTGCTGCAGTGGGCTGCCATAGGCTACAGTGATCGGCTGGTAGCCAGTGTGAGCTGCCAAGAGCTGCTGTGAGCGGCCTTTCAGAGGCCGGTGACTGATCTGCCTCACCCAAAAAGAGCACAATGATGATACCAACATGGACCAGTGAACCAACATCCTCAACAACTAGACTGAAGAACAAAAGGACAGCAACTTGTCTCTTCCTTCCCCGGTTCCCCAATGCTGTTCCCCTCCCCCAATTTCCCAATAAAAATCTTTAAAAATAAAAAAATAAAATAAAGGCAGCATTGACATACTGAGCCTAGAAGATGATACCTTAGTGGAGCTTGTTTTACTGAAGAAAAAATGTAAATTATGGCAACTGTAGCAAAAGGCAGACTTTTAAGCCATAGGTTAACTTGACCCAATGGAAAGGAGAAGATGAGTTCACAGGGTTTACTGCATCTAGAAGACTAGAGTCCTGGCCTTGAGAAGAGCATTGATGGTGCATATTGGAGTCTGTGTCTTTTCTCAGCATTCTTCCCATATAAAGGGATGGAATCTGTTTTAATGAAATAATCTGTAAATGTAAATGCAAGCAAATACTTTGGCAAAATCACAAGAAAATAAATCAAAATGGCAAGCCATACACAAGTAAGAGTTTCTTGTTTAATATCTCCCTTGACCATTCAGTATTGTTAAATAGAAAACAGGTCCAAAATGGAGTCACTTGTGCTAAAGCCCATGACACAGAACCTAGACTAAATACCTGACCTAATTGCAATTTCAGCTTCCCCAGAATGTAATATTAATCAGTCAGTCTGGAATTTTCTGGTTAGTACCAATGAAGTCATCTCTCATGAAAGTCCTCTCCATCCCGGCCTCCAAAGTAAACTAAAGCAATCTGCCCGGTAAGACATACACGTCACCTTCCCCTAAGGGAAGGTACTGTTGCCTGAAATAATCCTTTCTTTTCTTATTGTAATTTTCTTTTCTGGCCCAGTTTCTGCCTATAAAAGCCTTCCTTCCACATCGTACAGCTTCTTGGGGTTTTTCTCCACTTGCTCCAACTGGATGCTGCTCAATGCATGAATCGTTCAATAAAGCCAATTATTAGATCTTCACATTTACTCGGTTGAATTTTCATTCTTTATCAATATGAGCCTTAAAGAATTTAAGTATAATTTAAAAATCAAATGATGTGCTCTCAGAGAGTCCTTTTGAATTCATTAAAATTGCAAAAGCTCTTGAAAAGGAGAGCTAAGATGGGCATCATATCCCATAGATCCCTTTCTTGCAATATTGGCTTTAGTAAACAGGCTGCTAGGTAGTAGGGACTGTGGACACTTGCATTTTTATGTATTTTTCTCTACCACATGTTAATATTTTTAGCTAAGGAAACTGAGAGCTTATTTTTAACTCCTTTGTTAAACTGTTTAAGTATTGGTATCACTGGCTTAATGGTGATAAGTATTTTAACTTCCTCACCAACTTCTCCTTGCATCCTAACATCTGGAACTCCCCACTTCAGATATTTCTCTTTTAGCTTTTCTACAAGTGCTAAGCTTTACACATTAATGTTTTCCAGAGACTGTTGAGGGTAAATCGGTCCTCTGCCCACTGTTGTGCACTCATTCTCCATCAGCACCACACCATACAGTCCCCCATAGCACACGCAGGACAGAGCAGAATCCGACTGGGTCTCTGTGGAGCCAGCACTCAGCTGTCACAATAGGGACCCTTCCACCAAAGCAATAGCAAATACCTCTGGCCTGAGGAGCCCTTTTTGCTTTTAAAACTTGGGGAGTAAGTGTACAATTTCTGGCCTTTCAGTGAATAATGTGTGCTTCTTCCCTAAGGTGCTCATTGTAAAAATATTAGTCTGGTTTTCCTTTTTCTTAGAACTTAGCTTATTTCTTTATTTTACAGGCATGAAAACAAAAAGAAACTACCTACCAATTTAAAGTCAAAAGGTAAGAGAAATAACAGGATACAGATTTTCATTTTGTGTGTTGACCAAAAGAATTGTTGTGATGTGTATTAGTTTTACTTGTGTAGGGGCTATGAAGCATGACTGTGATCACCAGGGCAGCCCTTGCAGCTCCCGCTGGTTTGATATTGTCTCAGGGGATTGAAGGACTTCACTGACAGGGCGGTGACCTGAGCACACATGTGTGCCATGGACCACAGTGGCATAGCATTTTTTATTTGCAGTTATGAATAGTGAGGGGATCCTGACCTCCACAATTAATTGAGTACCAACACCAATATATTCTACCTATGTTTCTTGCCTTGTCCCCATCCTCACTGCTAATGCCCCACAAATACCTACTACTCAAGACATGACAGGGTCTGGCTGAGTGGCTCAGTTAGTTAAGAGCTTGCTTAAGAGTGCAAGCTCTGAGCAACAGGGTCGCCGGTTTGATGCCCACATGGGCCAGTGATGCCGTGCCTGAAGTGAGCTGTCACTGAGCTGCCAACATGTGGCAGGATGGCTCAGCTGGTGAGAGCACATGCTCCTAACAACAAGGTTGCCTGTTTGAGATGGTATGCTACACCCACCCATAACTAAAGACTGAACTCGGTACCTTGAGCTGAGCTGACACCTGGGTGGCTCAGGGTATAGAGCATGACAAGGTTGCTGGTTCGACTCCTGCATGGGATGGTGGCTATGTCCACTCGCAACTAAGTGAACACAGCACCTTGATCTGAGTGGTGCGATTGGACTTGGAGCTGAGCTTGCTGCACCCTCCACAACTAAGACTGAAGGACAACAACTTGGCTGTTCCCCTTCCCCAATTCCCCAACACTGTTCCCCTCCCCCAATTCCCCAATAAAATCTTTGCCGGGGGGAAGACATAACAGGGCCTTTGCAGGAAACTCCAATTGGTTTCCTCACATCCAACCCCTCCCCAACTCCTGACTGTCCTCCACCTGGCCACCAGTATCTAAAACCTCATTTAACCTTTTTACCTTCCTGGTTAATTATTGCCAATGCCTTCCCACTACCTACAGGGTACAGTCTATAACTTTCTCCCTTTGTGGTATGGCCCCATCCCTGCTCTCCAGCCCGGTTCCTCCCAAGACCTTGTCCTCTTTGGGTTAAGTCACAACCAGGTTTTTCCAAGTATACCACACTTGTACCTCTGTGTCTTTGCTTATGTTCCTTCTCCATGATTTTCTTTTTCCTTTTCCCCAACCTAGTGAGCTCCTACTCATCCTTCAACACCTCTCTTTCAGAGAGAATCTAACCCTCCTCCCACACTAACACTGTGGCATATCCCCTGCCAAGCTCTACTCCTGTCTCCTTAAACCCTATTTCCAGTGGGTTGTAATTGAGAGCATGGGTTTGAGACAGACGACCTGGGTGGGACTCTTGGTTTGACTACTCACTAACTCTGATTGTGGCTAGTTACTTAACTCCTTGCAGCCTCAATTTGCTCAGTAAATCAGAGACATTAATACTTACCATGTTAATGACAATATTAAATGAGATCGTATATAAGAAGTCATCGCAGAGCTGACAAGTCATGCCATGTAGATATTGGTAGTCATGGAGATGGTCAGGGTAGCAGACAATGTGCCCTACCACATACTGTCTGACTACTTTGGAGGTCACCTCAGCACAGTTCCCTGACAGGTCCTTGGCCTTGTGCCTCAGGCAGCCGAGTATCGCCACCTTAGGGCTTTCTCCAGCCACAGGAGCATGCCCATTCCTTACAGGGCAGCCCACAGTGCTACAGAGTTGATGCCCTGGTTGAGAATAACCCTCAAACAATGAGAGATGAGAACTGGTGGATAAATAACCCCACTTTCTCATTCTTCTTTGGGACAATTTGAGGAAAGTTCTGCAGTCTCTCAGAGGGTTCCCTGCAGGACTCAGCTCCAGGCATACACTGCCAGCCCTGCTCACTAACACCCTCTGTTGGCTTCCTCTCTTCCCTGTGTCACTCTCCCAGTCCCCCAACCCCCATCATTCTCAGGATTATATACACGTAAACCATGTGTACTCATTCCCTGTGTGAGCGTAAACCTCACTACTATTCCTCCACTATGTCTTCCTTTCTCCTCTCTGTTCTTGTGAAGAACAGAGGAAGATCAAAGTGGAGAGGCAGCTGAGGTGAGGTGGCATCAGGCCTAATAAAACACCCGGGTAACCCTGCTTTCATGTTAATCCTGATTTTAAATCCCAATCTTACAGTGAAGAGATGGACACAACAGAAGGGAAAAGAAAGTATTCTGCAAAGTGTTTTCTATAACAATGCATAGGACACATTGAGAAATGTGTAAATTTGTGCAGTATTGACATGTATTCTGGGTATATCTGGTCAGATACATCACATGGTATCCCTAGCAGGCTTTTTGTAGGCCAGTGCTGCAATTAACCAGTCCAGCCAGTTAAACCAAGCTAACTAGTGCTGAGATGTTAAATAGGTGTCTGGTTTTCTCTTCCAGCTTTCTGGGATGAGTCTGATGACAGTAACTCAGAAATTGAAGCTGCTCTACGTCCTAGAAACTATAACACATCCACTGATGATTTTGATAATTTTTATGACTAATAAGCTATAACTGCTGTTGGAAATAAAGTCTTCAAACAAATTGAAACCCTGTCTTCATATGTGATATCCAAAATAAACATGTCCTTTTAAGTTTTGTGATTATTTAATGTGTGTATGAAAACTAAGAACTGCATTGCTATTCCAGTGAAAGTTTATGACATGATTATGAACTAGCATGTTCATTTTTCAGTGTTATCAAAAAGCAAAGTGATGAATGCAATGCCCATCAAAATTCAAATTATTTTCTTTATAGAAATTGACAAGCTTATCCTAAAATTCATATGGAAGTTCAAGGTACCCAGAATGGTCAAAACAATCTTGAAAAGGAAAAACAAAGCTGAGTACTCACACTTCCCAATTTTGAAACTTACTAAAAACCTGCAGTAATTAAGACAGTGTGGTACTGGCACAGACATGTATTGATTTACATATGATATTGATTTATATGAAAAATTAATTTATGTATAATCTAGAATTGATAACCCAGAGATAAACCCTCACATTTATGGTCAATTAACTTTTGACATGGGTGTCAGGACCATTCAATGGGGAAAATATGGTCTTTGCAATAAATGATGCTGGGACAACTGGATAGTTTTATGCAAAAAAATGAAGTTGGATCCCTACCTCACACTGTATACAAAATTAACTCAAAATTGTTTAAGGACCTAAATGTAAGAGTATGAAACTCTTAGAACAAAATATAGGTGTAAATCTTTGTGACCTTGCATTAGGCAATGAATTCTAGATATGACAGCAAAAGTACTGATAACAGAGAAAACTAGATAAATTGAACTATACCAAGATTAAAACCTTTTTATTGCAAAGGACACCATCAAGAAAGTGAAAAGAATAGGAGAAAATGTTTGCAAATCATATTTTTGATGTAAATCAAAAAGGAATCTATCCAGAATATATAAAGAACTTTTATAACTCAATAATAGGAATACAAATAACCCAGTTTATAAAGATGAGTAAAGAGGGCTGGTCAAATGGTTCAGTTGGTTAAGAGCATGAGCTCTGAACAACAGTGTCGCTGGTTCAATTCCCACATGGGCCAATGAGCTGCCCCGGAGCTGAGCTGCCAACAGGCGGCCTGGCTCAGCTGGTGAGCGCACATGCTCCTAACAGCAAGATTTCCGGTTTGACTCCTGCATGGAATAGGGGGTTGCGCCCCTCCCTCTCCACCCCGCAACTAAGATTGATCACGGCACCTTGAGCTGAGTGGCCGTGAGCTGCCGCCAGATGGCGACTGGACTTGGAGCTGAGCTACCTGGGCCCTCCACAACTAAAACTGAAGAACAACAACTTGGCTGTTCCCTTCCCCCAATTCCCCAGTTGTTGTTGTTGTTGTTGTTGAGGGCAGTGTCACTGGCCCTCATATGTGGGATCCAAACCGGGGCCGCTGGCGTCCCAAGCCAGCTCTTAACCACTGTGCCACTGGGCCAGCCCTGTTGTTTTTTTTAAAGCAACGTTTCCGAATAGATTCTGCTTCAAAGAAGGTATACAAATGGCCAATAGGCACATGAAAAGATGCTCAGTATCATTAGCTATAAGAGAAATGCAAATAAAAACCGCAGTGAGATATCACTAGGTATCTTCACACGCACTGGAATGGCTAGAATCAAAGGTGAGATTGGGGGGCAAGATGGTGGCTGTGAGGAGGGCTCCCTGAATTCTCCCCTGGAAATATCCACAATTTAAACTTCTGTAACGCTTCAAATAGACCTCTATTCATCACACAGAGCAACTAAGTTTCACACAACAATTGCTGGAAGGTGGGCAGGCCGGGCAAGTAGGGGAAAAAGGCGGCAAGACGTGTGAGGTGCAGCCCACACCCTCGGCTGCTGAGGCACCAAGCTTCAGAGAGCAGATCGGTGAGTGTTCCCACTTCTGGCTCCCTGCGCCCCGAGGCCCGCCTAGAGTACAGCAAGAGCGCAAAAGTCCGCAGCCTGAGGAAGAAGCCTCAGGCCGGGTGAGAGGGGGAGGAGAGGGGAGACAAGCATGCAGAGGTACGAGCTGCACCTTCGGCTCCCCGGGTCCCCAGGAAGCAGGGTGCAGAGCCGGGCAGCGACAGGGCGAGATCAATCCCTGCACCCACCAGGTTCAGGGATTACTCTATGCCCACCCAGTCCCACGGAGCGTAGGCTCTGAGGCAGAAGCCTGAAACCAGGCGAGCAGGGGAAGAAAGAATACTAGCGGGCATGGAGACGCAGCAGGTGCTGGGCGGAGACGCAGGTCCCCGAGAGATGGAGCGGGGATCTGAGCCTCTTGGCAGGGTGCGCACAGTCCCCTAAACCCCAGCAGTCCCTCCGGGAGAGCAGCAGGAACTCCACTGGAGCCTATGAGGCAAAGGACTTAGCTCAAAACAGTGTTGGAACTGTCTTTTTTTTTTTTTTATCTTTTTCTCCTCTCTTGAACAGAAAGCCAAAAAATAAAACAACAACCCACCCACCCCCACAAGCTTTGGCCCCCGTCAAGCCAGAGTCTTAAACTGACTCTTGAATGGAGCAGTAGGGGCAGACTACAGAGGCAGGGGGTCGAGAATTTCCGCTCCAGAAAAGGCTGCAGAGTGAGACTACCTACCCTGCCCCCACCTTTCCCACAAGGCTTGGGAGGCAGGCAGGTTCACCTGCTGAGGCACTAATTAACAGATTCCTTTTCGCAAGGAGGAACTCTCTCATTCTCCACGGCTGTCAACGGAAAGAGTGCCCGAAGACACTCACTGAGACTTTGGGGCTGCAGCCTGCCTTGGGACAGGCGAAAGCAAAATGGCAATGACTTTGTAAAAACTACCAATCACACGTCACAACCACACTCAAGTACAGCAAACCTGCAGTGCCAGGATCACGCTAAGCATCAGGTGGCCTACTCTGTTCCCACAAGACGCACAGGAATTCTTGTACAGCAGAGGGCAAACTGCAGAGAGCTTGGTAGACTTTGGCCAAGACCGGCACGTGTTTTTTGTTTGTTTGTTTTTGTTTGTTTTGTTTTTCCCTTTATTGGTTGCTTATCTTGGTTGATTTTGGATTTTATTTCTGTTTCATATTTATCATTTTTTAGTTTTTAATATAGGCATATATATGGGTATATATAGGTGAATATATGTCTATATATGGGTATGTAGACAAATTTTTTTTTCTTTTCTTTCTTTTCTTTTTTTTTCACACCCTCACTTTCTCCCTTCTTTTATTCATTCTTCTCACTGCTATACTTGTGCTCCTTTCCTTTTTTCTGCAAATTTTATTTTATTTTTTTATTTTTATTTTTACTTTTTAAAAATTTTTTAATTTTTAATTTAAATTTTAATTTTTTGGTATAGCTATTCGGTTTCTCGTGTTTATTCTATTTTTTATTTTATGATATTATATTTTATTTTGTTTCCTCTTCTGTTCTTTTTGTGTATGTGGTTATTGTTTTGTTTCTGTTTTCTTCTTTTGTATGTTTGATATTTCTGTACAAGTTGACTAGGTTGATGTTTGTTTGTTTTTTACATGTGAGAGCATTTGGTTTCCTTTGGTGGCTGCGGAGGTTGTTCTTGTTGATCTGTTTTGCTCTAAAATCACTCTGCAGCACTGGGTCCAAACAAACAGACACAAGAATCATTATACCCGGAGGCCAACTTTAGATAAAACCAGAGCATTTCTGGGTTTGACATACAAGAGTCACACTCAAAAGGAAGTTGCTACAGGTACTAGGGCCCATAGGGTCCAAGTCTCATCAGAGGGGTCAATCCTCTCACAGCAGCTCATAAACTGCAGACACTGCTGATCCTCATAGCTAATCAATCTGGGAGTCAATCCCACCTACTGACAAGCCAAAAGTAATCAAAGCTAAATTTTCAACAGATGAGGACACACAACACAAGGAACATCTCATATAAATACATGCACAGGAGAATAGGGAGACTGAGTAATTCAAATATAAAGGACACACACCACATAAATCCACCCAGAAAAGACTGAGAGAACTATGGGATCTATCTGTTATATTGAAGCAAGCACAAAGAGTAAGCCAGAATGGGGAGACAAAGAAACACAACCCAAATAAAAGAACAGAAGAAATTTCCTGAATCAATGGAACTAGAGGAAATAGAGGTAAACAACCTATCGGAGACAGAGTTCAGAACACTGATTATTAGAATGTTCAAGGAAATTAATGAAAATATGAAGGATAGAGAAATCATGAAAAGCAACCAGCTAGAACTTAAGAACACAATTACTGAATTAAATAACAAACTTGATGGAATGACTAGCAGATTGGATGAAGCAGAAAATCAAATCTGTGACTTAGAAGACAAGAGAGCAGAGATCAGCCAAGCAGAACAACAAAAAGAAAAAAGAATGAAAAACATTGAAAACAGTTTAAGAGAGCTGGAAGACAACATTAAACACAACAAAATGTTGATCATTGGAATACCAGAAGGAGAAGAGAGGGAGCATGGGATTGAGAACATATTTGAAGTAATAATGTCTGAAAACTTCCCTAACCTGGCAAAGGACAGTGAAATACAAGCCCTGGAAGTGCAGAGAGTTCCAAACAAGATGATCCCAAACAGGCCCACACCAAGACACATTATAGTGAAAATGGCAAGGGTTAAGGACAAAGGCAGATCCTTAAAGCAGCAAGGGAAAGGCAGCAAGTTACTTACAAGGGCACCCCCATAAGATTATCAGCCAACTTTTCTACAGAAACTCTGCAGGCCAGAAGAGAGTGGCAGGAGGTTTTCAAAATGATAAAAAATAAAGGTCTACAACCCAGATTGCTGTATGCAGCAAGGTTATTTAAAATTGCAGGACAGATAAAGAGCTTTCTAGAAAAGAATAAGTTAAGGGAACTGATTACCACCAAGCCAGCTTTGCAGGAAATGTTAAAAGGGCTTCTTTAAGCGGAGGAGAAAAACAACCTAACTAAGAAAGACTAGGAACACAAATAACAAAATGGCAATAAATACGCACCTATCAATAACTACATTAAAAGTAAATGGATTAAATGCTCCAATAAAAAGACATAGGGTGGCTGAATGGATAAGAAAGCAAGACCCCAGCATATGCTGTATACAAGAGACTCACCTCAGATAAAAAGACACTTTCAGGCTGAAAGTTAAAGGATGGAGTAAAATATTTCATGCAAATGGAACTGAGAAAAAAGCTAGAGTAGCAATACTTATATCAGATAAAATGGACTTTAAATGAAGAATATAACAAAGGACAAAGAAGGACACTTCATAATAATAAAGGGATCGATCCAACAAGAGGACATAAACCTAGTAAACATCTACGCACCTAGCATAGGAGCTCCTAAATATATAAAACAGATATTGTTAGACATAAAGACAGAGCTCAACAGTAACACTATCATAGTAGGGGACTTCAGCACTCCGTTGTCACCAATGGACAGATCCTCCAGACAGAAAATCAATGTGGTAACAGTGACCTTAAATGACACATTAGACCAGCTGGATTTAACTGATATTTTTAGAGCATTTCACCCCAAAGCTACAGAATATACATTTGTCTGAAGTTCACATGGAACATTTTCCAACATAGACCCCATGTTAGGCCACAAAACAAGTCTCAATAAATTTAAGAAGATTGAAATCATTTCAAGTATCTTCTCTGACCACAATGCTATGAAACTAGAGATCAATTATAAGAAGAAACACGGAAAGCTATCAAATAAATGGAGGCTAAATAACATGCTACTAAATAGCGAGTAGGTCAAAAATGAGATCAAGGAGGAAATCAAAGGTACCTCAAGACAAATGAAAATGAAAACACCATGACCCAAAATTTATGGGATGCAGCAAAAGCAGTCCTAAGAGAGGTTCATAGCAGTGCAGGCCTACCTAAAGAAAGAAGAAAAATCTCAAATCAACAAGTTATCCTTACATCTCGGGGAACTGGAAAAAGAACAGCAAAAGAAGCCAAAGGGGACCACAAGGAAAGAGATAATAAAAACTACAGTGGATATAAACAATATAGAGAACAGAAAAAACAATACAAAAGATCAATGAAACCAAGAGCTAATTTTTTGAGAAGATAAACAAAATTGACAAACCTCTAGCCAGGCTCATCAAAAAAAAAGAGAGAGAGGACTCAAATTAGTAAAATCAGGAATGAAAGAGGTAAGATGACTACAGACATCACAGAAATATAAAAAATTTTAAGAAATTACTGTAAGCAACTATATGCCAACAAATTTGACAATCTGGAAGGAATGGATAATTTTCTAGAAGCATACAATCTTCCACAGCTAACTCGAGAAGAAACGTAAAATCTAAATAGTCTGATTACTACCAAGTAAATTGAATCAGTAATCAACAAGCTCCCAAAAAACAAAAGCCCTGGACTAGACAGCTCCACAAGTGAATTTTATCAAACATTCAAAAAAGAACTATCACCTAATCTTCTCAAACTATTCCAAGAAATCCAGAAGGCGGGATGGCTCCCAAATTCTTTTTATGAAGCCACTATCACCCTGATTCCAAAACCAGATAAAGACAGCACAAAAAAGGAAAACTATAGGCCAATATCACTGATGAACATAGATGCAAAAATTCTCAATAAAATATTAGCAAACAGAATTCAGCAATATATTAAGGAGATCATACATCATGATCAAGTGGGTTTCATCCCTTGTACGCAAGGCTGGTTCAACATCCGTAAATCAATTAATGTGATACACCACATCAACAAAATGAAGAAAAAAAATCATATGGTCATATCAATAGATGCAGAAAAAGCATTTGACCAAATCCAACAGCGGTTTATGTTAAAAAACCCTTAGCAAAGTGGGTATACAGGGATCATATCTTAATATAATAAAGGCCATATATGATAAACCTACAGCTAACATCATACTCAATGAGGAAAAGCTAAAACCATTCCCCTTAAGATCAGGAACAAGACAAGGCTGTCCACTTTCTCCTCTTTTATTCAACATAGTTCTGGAAGTTCTAGCCACAGCAATCAGACAAGAAAAAGAAATAAAAGGCATCCAAATTGCCAAGGAAAAAGTAAAATTGTCATATGCAGATGACATGATACTGTATATAGAGAACCCCAAAGACTCCATCAATAAATTATTGGAGTGGGCCGGCCGAGTGGCACAGTGGTTGGGCGCTAGCTTGGGAGGCCAGCGGCCCTGGTTTGGGTCCCACATGTGAGGGCCAGTGACACTGCCCTCAAGAAAATAAAAAACTATTGGAGCTGATAGATGGATTCAGTAAAGTAGCAGGATATAAAATCAATGTTCAGAAATCAGTGGCATTTGCATATACCAATAATAAACTTACGGAAGGAGGAATTAAGAAAACCGTCCCATTTACAATTGCTTCAAGAACTATAAAATACCTAGGAATAAATTTAACCAAAGAAGTAAAAGATCTGTACTCAGAAAATTATAAGACACTGGAGAAAGAAATCAAAGAAGATACAAATAAATGGAATCACCTACCGTGCTCATGGATAGGAAGAATTAATATAGTTAAAATGTCAATACTGCCTAAGCAATATATAGATTCAATGCAATTCCTATCAAACTACCAATGGCATTTTTCACAGAAATAGAAAATATAATCCTAAAATTTATATGGAACCATAAAAGATCCCGAATAGCCTCGGTAATCCTGAGAAATAAGAACAAAGTCGGGGGTATCATGCTACCAGACATCAAAACATACTACAAGGCTACAGTAATCAAAACAATATGGTACTGGCATAAAAACAGGCACATAGACCAGTGGAACAGAATAGAAACCCCAGAAATAAATCCATGTATATACAGACAGTTAATCTATGAAAATGGAAGCAAGAACTTACATTGGGGTAAAGATAGTATATTTAATAAATGGTGCTGGGAAAATTGGACTCACACATACAAAAAAAATGAAACTGGACCACCTCCTTCCACCATATACAACAACAAATTCAAAATGGATTAAAGACTTAAATGTAAGACCTGAAACCATAAAACTCCTAGAAGAAAATATAGGGAGTAAATTTGCAAACATTACTTTGAGGAATACATCCCCACTGATACATCCCCACAGGCAAGGGAAATAAAAGAAAAACTGAACATATGGGACTATATCAAACTCAAAAGTGTTTTCACAACAAAGGAAACCATCAATAAAACAAAAAGGAAGTCGACTGAATGGGAGAACATATTTGTCAACGATATATCCGATAAGGGGTTAATATCCAAATTTTATAAAACACTTATGCAACTCAACACAAAAAAACACAAACAACCCAATTAAAAAATGGGCAGAGGAAATGAAGAGACTTTTCTCTAAAGAGGACATACAGATGGCCAACAAGCATATGAAAAAATGTTCAACCTCACTGATCATTAGGGAAATGCAAATAAAAACCATAATGAGATATCACCTCACTCCGGTCAGAATGGCTATCATCAATAAATCAACAAACAACAAGTGCTGGCAGGGCTGTGGGGAAAAGGGAACCCTGCTGCACTGTTGGTGGGATTGTAGATTGGTGCAGCCATTATGGAAGTCAGTATGGAGGTATCTCAAAAAACTGGAAATGGAACTACCTTTTGACCCAGCAATTCCACTCCTAGGCATTTATCCTGAAAAATCCAAGACACTAATTTGAACAAATATATGCACCCCTATGTTCATTGCAGCGCTATTTACAATAGCCAAGACTTGGAAACAATTGAGATGCCCATCGGTAAACGACTGGATTAAGAGACTGGTACATTTACACAATGGAATATTATGCAGCGATAAAGAAGAAAGAAATCATACCATTTGCAACAATATGGATAAGAACATTAGTTAAGTGAAATAAGTCAGTCAGAGAAAGACAAATACCATATGATCTCACTTATATGTGGAATCTAAACTGAATAAACGAGCAATGTAAACAGAAATAGTCTAGAGACACAAAGAAAAAACTGATGAGGGCTAGACGGGACGGCGATGAGCATGAGGGAGAAGGGGTAGGGATGAGGCAACCCAAACTGATAACTACAATACTACTGCAGAGACAGAAGAAAGAGTTTAGGGAATATAATCAATAAGGTTGTAAATATTTTTTTTTTTAGGGGAACAGAAAGACGCATTTCTTTTTAGGGAGACAAGTTCATAGACGTTGTAGTGGCCTTACCACTGCACTGTACATCTGAAGCTGCCGCTGAACAATATTATATGTCAACTATAATTTAACACATATGTAGTCATGGGATGTGGAAAATAGTGCGGGGATGGAATCAATGGAATTGTAATAGATATGTATGATATCGGGTGTGGGGACACAGGGGAACGGGGAGAGGGGAGTCACTTTGTAAGGGGTGAAAAAAATAACTATTGCATTGTTTTGTACATCTGTAACTAATAATAATAATAATAAAAAGGTTTAAAAAAGGTAATGCAAGTGTTGGTGAGGATATGGAGAAATTCCTTCATACACTGCTGGTGGAGATATAAAATGGTACAGCAACTTTGGAAAACAGTCTGGCTGTACCTCAAAAGGTGACCACTCAAAGGGAACCAGTTAACAGGGAAATCTTCCAGTCTCCCCACCCCATTGTGAAGACCATTGGGGTCCCAGGACAGGAGGTACAGTACCTGGAGTATTTCTCTGGGTGTTTATATATCCTATCTAGAAAATAACAGATGAACTAAGTTTCTTCCACCCATCTGTCCCAGGAAGTGGAGCTTAAATCCTTCCCCACTTAGTGACTCTTGTCTACAAAATAGAGCATAAAAAGGAACAAAGGGTAACATTACAATGGAAAAACCTGGCTGACACCTCTTAAACCATGTGATCAAGGTGAATGTCACCAGTGATACGTCATGTGGATCTCAGGTACCCCCAATATGCTACAATGAGAAAGGCACTTCGTCTCTGTGATGGTCTTTCCAAAAACATAACCACAGTCTAATCATGAAAAAAAAAAGAATCAGATAAATCAAATTGAGGGACATTTGACCAAACATTTGCCCTGTGCTCCTCAAAACTGTCAGTCATGAAAATCAAAGAAAGGCAGGAACTGTCACAGACCAGAGGAGACAAAGGAGATGTGAAAACTAAATGAAATGTGGGATCCTAGGTTGCATCCTTGAACAAAAACGGGACGTAAATGGAAAATATGAAGAAATCCAAATAAAGCCTGGAGTTTAAGTAGTAATGGACCAGTGTTGGTTTCTTAGTTTTGACAAATGTACCATGGTAATGTAAGATTAGAGAAATGTAACATTAGGGGAAACTGAAACAGTGAAAGGTATGCAAGAACTGTATTACCTTTGCTATTTTTTCTGTAAATCTAAAATTATTCCACACATACACAAATCCAACAATAAACATAGTTGACCTACATCTGAACACCTTTTACTAGAGATCACATGTCATATGTACTGGTTATGGTCCAGAAGAAAGCCTAGATTTGGTAACTCGTATCTTACTTTTGAATAGTGTAGTAGACCTGGTGTCCAATACCTTTAGCAAGCAAAATTTTCCACCTAAAATTTAATAACATTTATTTCTTTTCAGTTACTTTCTATTTATCTCTAGTTATCCCATTTTAAAATGTATAGAAGTGATATAAAGTTTTCTTTCTAAATAAGTTTTTGAGGAAAGAAAAGACTTTACTTTTAAAAATATACTAAGAAAATGATAGTACACATGATGGGAAGGCTTGGCTAAATGAATGGAGCTGGAAGCTCTGCTCTGTTGTGTTCACCAAGCAACTCTCTGATCTATTTTGAGGTCTCCAGGTGGTTAAGCTCTTGGGGAGGTCATGCACTTGGCATGGCTTGTCTTGTTTCCCTGGTAAAAGCAGTATTACACCATAAGTTAAAAAGTAGGTTTTATGGGAGTGTTTTCCTTTACTCACTCTCACACTACTACCACACTCACAATACTTTTGACACCAGATGTATGGGATCTTTTTTCACATATCAACCAATTCTCTGACACCTGGATGTCCTAAATTCAATTCAATTCTGACACTAATGATTTAGCTGAGACCCCACAGATTACAGGCTCAGTCCCACAAAACTGACTTCTACTTCAGATGTCAATCATAAGTAAGTAGTAGGTCTCAGGTTCCCACAACTTCTATCTGACTTGGCTACAAATCAGGGTTCCTACAGGGCCGTCCTTGGATTTAATTGCTGGAATGACTCATAAAACTCAGAAAAACACCTTACCAGTATATAATAAAAGGATATGATAAAGGATAGAGATCAACATCCAAATAGAAGAGATTCATGGGTCAAGGTATATGGGAAGGAACACAGAGCTTCCATGCTCTTGCCAGGTGCACCACCCTTCCAGCACCTCCATATATCCAGCAATCCAGAAGCTTTTCAAACCTCATACTTTTGGTATTTTTATGGAGGCTTTATCATATTGATTGTTAATGCCACTTCCAGTCCATCATCCCCTCTCCAGAGAATACAAATATGTGGCTGAAAGTTCCAAGTTTCTAATGACTTGGTCTTTCGGGTGACCAGCCCCTATTCTGAAGCTATCCAAGAGCCCACTCAGAGTCACCTCATTCAGAAAAAAGACACTCCTATCACTCAGAAAATTCCAAGGATTTTACTTCACACTGGTCTTCCAATTTATAAATCCAGCTTTTGTGAGCTTAGTTAACATAATGAAATCAAGCACCAAAACTCAGTGTTCAGGACTCAGCTCTAGATCTGGGGGTGACCACCCTCCCAGGTCCTACCAACTGAAGTTCAGACACAGTTTTATCATTTGCTCATTCAACAAGACTTTTCTTTAAAAAACAAATAAACAAGGGCCAGCCGAGTGGCATGGTGGTTAAGCGCTGGCTTGGGAAGCCAGCAGCCCCGGTTCGGTCCCACATATGAGGGCCAGTAACACTGCCCTCAAAAAAATAAAAAAATAAAAAAATTAAAAAAATTAAAAATAAAAACAAATACACACAAAAGAAAACACTTATTTTCTATATATTTGTTTCATTCTTTATTTTATTGCACTTTTTTTAAACTGGGGAACTGGGGAGGGTAACACTGTTGGGGAGTTGGGGAACGGTACCAGGCAAGTTGTTGTTCTTCAATCTTAGAGTGGAGGGCGGCAGTCGCCATCTGGCTGCCCGACGGCAGCTCGTGGCCTCTAAGCTCAAGGTGCTGAGTTGAATCTTAGTTGCAGGTGGCCATAGCCGCCACCATCCCATATGGTCGAACCAGCAGCCTTGTTAAGAGCTCACACTCTATTCACTGAGCCACTTGGGCGGTAGGCTCAGCTCAAGTTTCCGAGCTCAGTCTTTGTTGTGGGTGGACATAGTGACCATCCGATGCGGGAGTCCAACCAGCAGCCTTGTTGTTAAGAGCGCATCCTCGGACCAGCGAAGTGGCGCATTGGTTAAGAGCTGGTTTGGGACACCAGTTCTGAGGAGCGGGGCCCCGGTTCAGATCCCACATATGAGGGCCAGTGATACTGCCCTCTATAGCAAAGGTGGTGAACAACAGCTTCACCTGGTTGCCTCTATAGCTATGATGGTGAACAACAACTCCACCGGGAGCTGGGCTGCTGTGAGTTGCTGGCAACCGTGTGGGCTGCAGCCTCTGCTGCAATGGACTGCCATAGGCTACAGTCAGTGGCCGGCAGCCAGCGTGAGCCGCCAAGAGCCACTGTGAGTGGCCGTTCAGAGGCCAGCGACCGATCTGCCTCACCTGAAAAGAGCACAATGATGATACCAACATGGGCCAGTGAAGCAACGTCCTCCACAACTGACTAAAAAACAAGAGGACAGCAACTTGTCTGTCCCCTTTCCCCGATTCCCCAATAAATTCTTTTAAAAAAAAAAAATGAAAAAAAGAGCGCATGCTCTATCCACTGAGCCATCCGGGTGGAAGCTCAGCTCAAGGTGCCAAGTTCAGTGTTAGTTGTGGCAGGCATAGCCCACCATCGAACAGGCAGTCTTGTTGTTAGGAGCACATGCTCTCACTAACTGAGCCATCCTGTTTCGGCAGCTCAGCTCAGGCTTAGCTCACTGGCCTGTGTGGGAAATGAACCAGCAACCCTGTTGCTCAGCGCTCATGCTCTTAAGCTAACTCTTAACCAACTGAGCCACTTGGCAGGCCCAGCAAGCCTTTTGTTGACATTTACTGTGTGTCAGGCACTGGTGTGCTAGTCATTGGGAATACAACAATGGATCTGACACAGTCACTGACTTCAGGGTGCTCACACTCCAACAAAGGAGACAAAGCCTAAAACACAGAACATTATGTACACTACATTGAAAGATGCATAGTCCCCAAAGCTCAGAAGAATGAAAAAATTATTCCTTTTGAGGTTGAGTTAGGGTAGTTTCATATAAGATGTGACATTTATATAGGATGGGATAGAGCTGAGAGGAATAAGGGAACTATACAGAAATGATACCTGCATTCACAGTAACAACAAAAATTATGTTAAAAATCTTAAGATTTGAAGAGGTTATCAAAAGACAAAATTTTAAACATTTGTTGACAATAGAGAACTACATCTTCATGAATGGGATGACTCTGTATCTTAAAAATCGCAAATCCTGTCCAAATTCATCCCAAAAGTCAATGCCATTTTAATCAAAACAAAATCCCAATAGGTCTTTTCCAGAATTTGACAAGCTGGTCATTAAACTCAGAAGGAATTTAAAGGGCCAAAATGAAGACATAGGCAATAAGCTCCATGACATTGGTCTTGGCAATCATTTTGTAGCTCTGACTCCACAGGCAAGGGCAATAAAAGCAAAAATAAACAAGTGTGACTACATGAAACCAAAAAGCTTCTACATAGTGAAGGAAACTATCAACAAAATGAAAAGGCAACCTATTGAACAGGAGAAGATATCTGCAAATCGTACAATATATCTGATAAGGGATTTGTATCCAAAAAACAGAAAGAACTCACATAACTCAATAACAAAAAAATCTGATTTAAAAATGGGCAAAGGGTTCAAATAGACATTTTTCCAAAGAGGACATACAGATGGCCAAAAGGTACATGAAAAGATGCTCAGTATCACTAATCATCAGGGAAATGCAAATCAAAATCACACTGAGATATCACCTAACATCTGTTAGAATTGCTGTTATCAGAAAGATAAGATATATAGATGATGTATTACAGAATTTTACACTTGAAATCTATATAACTTTATTAACCATTGTCACCCCAATAAACTTTAATTAAAAAAAAAAGAAATAACAAATGTTGGCAAGAATGTGGAGAAAAGGAACCCTTTCCTGTACTGTTGGTGGTATGTGAATTGGTGGAGCCACTATGGAAAATAGCACAGAGGTTCCTCAAAAAATTAAAAATAACACTAACATACAGTGACATCAGGAAAAAGGGACTTTCATACACTTTGGAAAGCACATTTATAATATCAAGTAAGGTTGTAGATGGCATAACCCATGACCCTATGGTTCCATCTCTAAACATTTACTCTAGAGCCACATTGTCCAATACAAATAATCACCAGCCACATGTGACTCTTGAGCACTTGAAATGTGGCTAGTCCAAATTGAGCTATTCATAATGGATTTAAAGACTTTGTATGAAAGAAATAGTGTGAGATATTTTATTAATGTTTATATTGGTCATATGTTGAAATGGATATATTGGATATGCTGGGTTAAAGTATATTGCTCAAATTAATTTTATCAGTTTCTTTTTAAATTTTGCAATGTGCCTACTAAAAAAATTTAAATTACATATGAGGTGTGATAAAAAATATGGCAAATGTTTAAATTTTAAAAAGTATTGCAAAAAAAAAAAGTATTGCAGTAAAAGACATATTGCTATTTGTGGGGACCCAGCTGTCAGGGCCCCCTAGCCTTGGAAACTGTGTACAGGCTTTGGAGGTGGGCTGGCCTGGCCCCTCCCCCTAGGTGAGACAGAGAAAGACTGACAGGCTAATGCAAGACTGCTTGTAAGTTTCATGTCAGTTACTTGTAAGTTTCTCCCTAGTGCACATGTGTTGTTGGCTCCATGCCACTATTATTCATGTGTGTATAAAAACTCCGCTTCCATTTTAATCTCTCTCTGGCCCTGGCCTCCAATGAATAAAGAGATGTTGCTGCATTTATGGCATATCTTCCACATGCTTTCTTTTGTTTGGCATCTCACCAACAAAACGGTCCCTAATTGACACACTCAGACCCAACACTATTAAACCCCTTCAAAATACTCCCTCTCTCTTTGAATACATGTATTTCATTGTTCTTGCCACTTTCTGAAGAAGCTCTGGAAGTCCTCTTTTGTGAGTGTCTCTGGTTGCGCTGTCGTGGCTACCTCGATGTCCTGAATCAATTCAAAACATTTACCTTTCATGGTCATTTTGACTTTGGGGAAGAGCCAGAAGTCTCATGGTGCCAGACCTAGTGAATAAGGTGGATAAGGACACACCATAATGTTTTTATTTGACAGAAATTGCCTTACCAGAAGCAATGTGTTACATGGAGCCTTTTGTTGTGATCTCAAAATACAGTGAAGGCTGCTGCCAAGTGCCATCCAATGGAAAGGCAGGGATCTTCAATATGGAAAGCTGCATGTCAAACCTTAGAAACAGTGTGTGACAGATTTCAACTTATTTGGTGCAGTCAGTTGGGTGTGAGCTACAGTTGAGAGAAGTTGTGTTCTAAAGTGTGCCGTAAAATCATTTTCCATTATGACAATGCTCCATGTCACACATCGCTTCTGGTATATGGCAATTTCTGTATAACAAAAACATTACAGTGTGCCCTCATCCACCTTATTCACTTCTTCCCCAAAGCCATAATGACTATGAAAGGTAAATATTTTGAATCGATTCAGGATATCGAGGCAGCCATGACAGTGCAACTAGAGACACTCACAAGAGTAGACTTCCAGAACTGCTTCAGAAAGTGGCAAGAGTGATGGGATAACTGTGTTCAAAGTGAGGGGGAGTAGTTTGAGGGGGATTAATAGCAAAGTGTCTTTTACTGTAATAAATTTTAAAATTTAAACATTCACTGTATTACTTGATCACATCTCATATATGACTCTCATTTGTGGCTTTATTATATTTCTATTGGATAAAGCTGCTACAGAGAAACTCTCACTGTTACACACAAAGAAACATGCTTTAATTGTAGTATTGCTTAAAATAGTAAAAATTTGGAAACATTAGTACCTGCCAGCAGGAAAACAATAAGAAATATTGCTGGAGGGCTTATACAGTTAATAAAATATATGTAAAAGTGAAAACAAACAATTTGCTGTGTTGTTTATAGACAGGGACAAAACGGTTCATATATAGTAAAATTGTAAAACATAGATGGAAGGGATTTGTGACATCATGAAAGTGATTAGCTCTGGGGAAGAAAAGAGGAGAATCAGATAGAGGGTATATAGAGAGAAATTCAATTAATCAATATCAGTTTATTCCTTTAGATTAAAAAGCAAATATTCAATGCAGAAAAAAATGTATAGGTACTAAACTTATGAACCTTAAGTTTAGAGAGGACTTTATGAATTTGACCTCAAAGGCAAGGGAAGTCATAGCAAAAATAAATGAACGGAACTACATCAAACTAAAAAGCTTCCACACAACAAAAGAAACCATCAACAAAACAAAGAGATAACCAACCAAATGGGAGAAGATATTTGCAAACAACTCATCTGATAAAGGGCTAATATCAAAAATATATAAAGAATTCATACAACTCAACAACAAAAATACAATTAAAAAATGGACAGAGAACCTGAACAGACACTTTTCCAAAGAAAGCATATAAATGGCTAACAGATATGTGAAAAGATGTTTAACCTCCCTAGCTTTTAGAGAAAGGCAAATCAAAACCACAATGAGATACCACCTCACACCTGTTAAAATGGCTGTTATCAACAAGATAAGTAATAACAAGTATTGGAGAAGTTGTGAACAAAAAGGAACCCTCATACACTGCTGGTGGGAATGTAAATTGGTACAACCACTATGGAAAACAGTATGGAGATTTTTCAAAAAAAATAATAATGGAATTACCATATGACCCAGCAATCCCTTTTCTGGGTATCTACCCAAAAAAATCTGAAAACATTTCTCTCTAAGGATATATGTATCTCTATGTTTATTACAGCAGTATTCACAGTGGCCAAAACATGGAAATAATTGAAGTGTCCTTCAATAGATAATTAGATAAAGAAGATATGGTACATATATAATAGAATATTACTAGGCCGTAAGAAAAGATGAAATACTGCCATTTGCAACAACATGGTTGGATCTTGAGATCATCATGCTAACTGAAATAAGTCAGACAGAAAAAAATCGAGAACCATATGACTTCACTCATACGTGGGATATAAAACTGAAAGTTATATAACAGGGGCCGGCCAAGTGGCTCAGTTAGTTAAGAGCTCGCTCAAGAGTGCGAGCTCTGAGCAATCGAGTTGCTGGTTGGATTCCCAGCCTGAGCTGAGCAGCCGCTGAGCTGTTGGCAGGATGGCTCAGCTTAAAATAAAAAACAAAAACAAAACAAAACAAAACAAAACAAAAACCTAGAATAAAACTGAAAGCAACAAATGAACAAACAAGCAAACAAAAACTCATAGACACAGGGCCGGCCGAGTGTTGGTTAAAAGTGTGAGCTCTGATCACCAGTTCGATTCCCGCATGGGCCAGTGAGCTGTGCCTGAGCTGAGCTGCTGCTGAACTGGTGAGAGCACGTGTTCTTAGCAGCAAGGTTGCCAGTTCCACGCCTTAATAGGATGGTGGACTGTGTCAGCCCCCATAACTAAGATTAAACACAGCACCCTGAGCTGAGCAGCTGCAAGCTGCCATTGGACAGCTGCATGGCTCAGAGTGCAACAAGGTTGCCAGTTCAATTCGCCCATGGGATGGTGGACTACGCCCTCCCCCAACCCCCAGAACAAGTTTGAAAGCAGCTACTGGACTTGGAGCTCAGCTTGCACCTAAGGTTGAAGGACAACAACTTGACTTTGAGCTGATGGGTCCTGGAAAACACAATGTTTCCTTTCCCCAATTCCACCCCACCCCAAATAAACAAAAAATTCATAAACACAGACAGCAGTTTTGTGATTACCAAAGGGTAAGCGGGGTGGGTAAAAGAGGTCAAATATATGGTGATGGAAGAACTGATTTTGGATGATGAACACACAATGCAATATTTAGATGTATTACAGAATTGTACACCTGAAACCTATATAATTTTACTAATCAACATAACCCCAATAAATTTAATTTAAAACTTAAAAATCAAATATTCTAGGCAAATATGGCAAAATGTCAACATTTGTCAAATGTAGGTGGTAGCTTTATGATATTTATATTATGTTGTTCTCTGCATTTTTGTGTGTTTAAAACAGTTCTTTTATTTTTTAACTTTATTGGGGTACGATGTGGGGGTTTTTTTTGTGTTTTTTGTTGTTGTTTGTTTGTTTGTTTGTTTTTAGGGCAGTGTCACTGGCCCTCATATGTGGGACCTGAACCGGGGCTGCTGACTTCACAAGCCAGTGCTTAACCACCATGCCACTCGGCCGGCCCGGGAACAATGTGTTTTTTACAGGACCTTTCAGCACCAAGTCAAGTTGTCCATCAATCTTAGTTGTGGAGATGCAGCTCAGCTCCAAGTCCAGTTGCCATTTTCAATCTAGTTGGCAGGGGCACAGCCCACCATCGCATGGGGGAGTTCAACTGGTAACCTTGTTGTTAAGAGCACATGCTCCAACCAACTGATCCATCCGGCCACCCACTGGCAGCTCAGCTGCAGCTCAGCTCAAGTCACTGTCTTCAATCTAGTTGCACAGAGTGCAGCTCACTAGCCCAAGTGGGAATCAAACCAGCAACCCAGTTGCTCAGAGCACTCTCTAACCAACTGACTCACCCAGCCACCCCTAAAATGGTTCTTTTTTAAAAGAAACATTGTAAAAACTGTACAGTGTCAGATGGGTACTAAACTTACTGGAGGAGCACTTCATAAATTATATATCTAACATCTCAAACTAATATAAAGTAATATTGAAGGTCAATTATAATTTTAAAAAATAGTCACAGGGATATAAAATACAGCATAGGAAATATAGTCAATAATATTCTAGAAACTATGTACAGTGCAGAGGGGTAATAGACTTATTGGGCTATTGTTGTGTCCCACGCGACAAGAGCAGTGGGAAACGAGAAGGGGTGGAGAAGGGTTAAGAAAGACAGGAGCCAAGAATAGAGTGCAGGAGGGCCAGGGGACTCAAGACTCAAGGACTGAACCCCGAATCGGGCCAATGTGTAGCTTTTATTGATACCTCAACCAGGAAGTGGGATTGTTTTTTTCCACGGTGTGTGAGTCTTATGCCTGAGTATTTGCTTTAGCCTTAAAGGCTGTTATTACTGAAAGTCCCATTGTGTTCCAACAAATGCTATGCCTATAGGTGCGCTCGCAAGCACGCGCACACACACACACACACACACACACACACACACACGCATGACCCCGGGAGATAAAGTCGTTATGCTAAAAACTCACTATAAGGGATTTATCTCTAAACCTATGATAAGGGGATTGGGAGTCAACTGATATTGTTTCATCAGGTCCCAGCTTTACGGGACACCCCCTGAGAAAGCTTTAGAGGAATCATTCCTCCTGGTCTCATGAGGTTTGAGACACCTCCTCTCTTTTAGGAATCGGGATGGGGGAACAGATGGCTGGGCAGCTGCATGGCAACATCTGTCCCTTTCTGTTTTTGTAGCATAAGAAACACAGACTTCAGGGATGTTTCATCCACTTCTTGAATGGAAAGGACTGTCAACATGGACACCAGCATACTGGTCTCAGATTTGGGGATTTTCTCATCAATTAATCTTCTCTTAGCCATCTATACTGTCTCCTCCACTGGTTGTTTTTCTTCTTTTGGCTGCCGGTCAGGTTGATTTTCAGTGGGCTGTTTGTTCGTGGTAAGGTTTGACACACTGACCAGGTACCCACAAAGGACATTCTTCTGGGCCTGGAGAAATACAAGCAAAACCTCGTCCCCATGTTAGTAAGGTTCCTAGATGCCATTGATTATTTTGAATATCTTTCCACCAAATTGGAACATTTTCCAAAGGTTTTGGGCTTTGAGAATTAGTAAAATGCCTTTCTGCAGCAGTATGTCCAAGGTGTGGTTCATTACTTGAACTCGAGAAATTAAAAAAATTCAGAGTAAACAAAGTTTTTGCCAGTTATACTCGCAGGGGAGGGGGCTTACTGTCTCCCACTTTTTGTTTTTGAAGTTGTTTTTTTAAAGTGGCATTAGCACAGGCCGGCCAAGTGGTGCAGTGGTTAAGCACTGGCTTGGTAAGCCAGCGGCCCCGGTTCGGTTCCCACATATGAGGACCAGTGACACTGCCCTAAAAAAAAAAAAAATTAAAAAATAATACATAAAGTGGCATTAGCATGTTCAACGATGGCTTGGCCCTGTGGATTGTAAGGGATTCCTGTGGTATGATTAATTTTCCACAGTTTACAGGAGTTAGTAAACTTTGTGCTAGTATAAGCAGGGCCATTGTCCATTTTAATCACTTGAGGGCGTCCCATGATTGAATAACAGACAAGCAGATGGTGGCAGGAATATGCCGTGGTTTCTCCTGTTTGGGCAGTTGCTATAAGAAAGCCCGAGGCAATATCCACAGAGACTTGCACAAATGATAAACACCCAAAGGTCGGGACATGAGTCACATCCATTTGCCAGATAGTGTTGGAGACTGAACTTCTAGGATTGACCCCTTCAGGGTGATCCTGTGGTGCATTAATAATTTGGCAAGTAGGACAAGTTTGGGCAATCCATGGGCCTGTTTATAAGTAATGGGAAATTGGGCTGGGAGACCACCAGCATTGATATGATTAAAGAATGAAACTGTGTTGCCTCAGTAATGTGAATGCTCCCTACCAAGGAATCAGCAAGAGCATTGCCGTGGGTCATAGGACCAGGTAATGAAGCATGCACACGAATATGCATAATAAAAAATGGATGTTGGCGGTTTCTTACAACCTGTTGACATTGGGTAAACAAAATCTGCAGAGATGGATTAGAATTATGAGAAAAGGATGCCATCTCAATGTTTTGAACAGTATGGACAACATAAGCAGAATCAGAAACAATATTTAAAGGACCAGAAAAATTCTTTAAAGCAGTTAAGACAGCTACCAGTTCAGCCTTTTGTGCTGAAGTGCACTTAGTGCAGATAAGTTGTTGGCCTTTGACACTAACAACTGCTGCTTTACCATTGCTAGAACCATCAGTAAAAACTGTAACACTTTGAGGAATAGGCTCCTGTTGCCATAAACGTTACTGATAGCAATTTGCCAAGATTGAGAATGAACATTAAAATGAGCAATTTGTTGTTTCTTAAAAGGCACTACTATTTTATTAGGTTCCGATCCATTTAAGTGGAGAACCCTGGTGCGAGCCCACAATATGAGTTCTGAAATTAATTCCGCATAATCCGGGAGTGACTTAATAAGGTTGTTAGGTAAGAAAAGCCACTCCACCAGGTCATCTTGCTGAACAATTACTGCTGTAGGTGAGTGTGGAGTAGGAAAAACGAAAATTTGGAAAGGTTGAGAAGGATCTATACGCTGCATTTGAGTTTCTTGAATCTTTTGTTCTACCAATTCTAATTCCTGACTAGCCTGAGGGGTTAGATTGCTAGGACTATCTAGTTGAGGCAGTCCTTATAAAAGACTGAATAGATTACTGAGGGTGCACATGGGAATGCCCAAAGCAGAGCTTAGCCAATTATTGTCTCCTAAAAGATTTTGTAGATCATTTAAGGTGGGGATTTTATGTCTTCTTATTTGAACTTTCTGGGGTCGAATAGTCTGTCTATCCATCCACAATAGTCCCTAAATATTGTACTGGCATTGTGGTTTGAACTTTATCTGGAGCGATACAAAGTCCTGCTGAGTCAAGTTTTTTTTAAGTGACTCAAAGCATGCTGCTACATTTTCTATGGAAGGCGCAACACAGAGAATATCATCCATGTAATGAATGATATAGCAATCTGGAAACTCAGTTCTTACAGGGAGAACAGTTCTGGCTACATATGGTTGGGCTATTAAGCATTCCCTGAGGCAGAACTTTCCATTGATATCTCCTCATAAGTTCTTCATTAGTAGTAGAAGGAATAGAAAATGCAAACCGAGGACAATCTTGAGGATGCAAAGGGATTGTATAGAAACAATCCTGTAAATCAATTACTATTAAGGGCCAATTTTTTGGAATCAATGGGTGGTTGTAGGAGTCCAGCCTATAAGGCACCCATGGGCTCAATGAGAGCATTAACTACTCAGAGATCAGTGAGCATTCGCCATTTCCCTGACTTCTTTTTAATAACAAATACTGGTGAGTTTCAGGGGCTAATAGATGGTTCTATATGGTCTTGTTTTAATTGTGTCTGCACTGATTCTCTTAATGCCCCTATTTTTTCTTTAGAGAGGGGCCATTGTTCTATCCAAAGAGGCTTGTTGTTAGTCCATTTAAGAGGTATGGGAGTCTGTGGCTCTGCAACAGTGGCCCCTACAAAAAAGGCTCCTGATTTTCTGACCTAAAACCCACTCCCTCTCATCCTTGTTGGGGTGAGGGCTGAATAGGTTACATAATCCCCTGGTTAAATTTCCCTAAACCTCTCCTGGGCTGATATCCTATCTGGCTCATCATGTTTTGACTGGAGGACTATGTTGGCCTGGAGGGATCCAAATCTCTACCTCCCAATGTGTAAATTAATCTCTTCCCCATAAATTAACTGGAATGTCAGCAATGTAGGGTTGTAAAAATCCCTTTTGACCTCAGGTCCAAAGCAGGGAAGAATGCAGACACTTTGGCTTAAACCTAAGCTCTGCCTACCCCAACATTATTAATGTTAGGTTCCTGTAGCTTCCAGTTTTTTGACCATTCTTTAGAACTGATGATGGTAACGTCAGCTCCTGTGTGTAAAAGACCTTCAAATTTTCTGCCTTGAATCTCAATTTAACAAACAGGGTGAATTCCTGAGATTTTTTTCTGCTAAAAAGATACTTGCCTGACCTGTACTTCCAAAGCCTCCTGTTCCTCTCTTTATTGTTCCTCTTTTTCCTGGAAGAGTATATGGGAGCAGGAGTAATTGTGCAATCCGTTCTCTCTCGAGTCCCACATTGGGTGCCAGATGTGTCCCGCAAGACAAGAGCAGTGGGAAACGAGAAGGGGTGGAGAAGGGTTAAGAAAGACAGGAGCCAAGAATAGAGTGCAAGCAGGCCAGGGCACTCAAGCCTCAAGGACTAAGCCCCGAATCGGGCCAATGCGTAGCTTTTATTGATACCTCAACCAGGAAGTGGGATTGTTTTTTCCACTGTCAGTGAGTCTCAGGCCTGAGAACTTGCTTAAGCTGGGTTACCCATGCCTGAAGGCTGCTATCACAGGGAGTCCCATTGTGTTCCAGCAAAGGCTATGCCTTTGCACACACATGCATGTCCCTGGGAGATAAAGTCGTTTTGCTAAAAACTCACTAAAAGGGATTTATCTCTAAACCTACTGATAAGGGAACTGGGAGTCAACTGATATTGTTCCATCAGGTTCCAGCTTTCTGGGACGCCCCCTGAGGAAGCTTTACAGGAATCATTCCCCCATGTCTCATGGGGTTTGAGACACCTCCACTCTTCTAGGAATCGGTATGGAGGAACAGACAACTGGGCAGCTGCGTGGCAATAGGTTATTACTTTGTGAGCTGTGTTAATGCCTAATCACTTTATTGTTTTGTACACCTGAATTTTATTTTTTTTAAATAAATAATAAATGAGTACATAATAAAAGAAACAGGTCATGAAGAATTTTGTACCCCATGCTAAGGAGTTTGGACCTTTTTCCTTTGGTCAATATTTGTAAGCCATTGAAGAGTTTTAAACGGGGAGAGAGATTTCCATTTAGAGAGAGCATTTGGCAGTCTCGTTTTAGGCTTATCCAGATTATCAGCTAATAAAAGTCAAGAAAAATATTTCATTACTTCTAGTGCACACTGTTTTCCTACATTTGAACAACTCTAATTGGGATGTGTCATGTTGGTCAGTCAACAGTCAGGGCATAGGTGTCATTGTCTGTGTTAACGCACCTATACTTGCAGAATGGGTGTCAGCTGCTTGGATGAAAATCCTTGAGGCAGCAGTGGAGCTCTCTTAAATGCTACATCACCAATGTTTTTCACGGCACAGATAATGATAACGTGGAAAAACATTGATATCAGTGACTGAAGTGGTTTTGGAAAGGTAGGTTCTATATATGAAGGAGTTTTAGGAAAGCATTAATTTATTTAATTGGCCTCTATTTTCCTTTTTATATGTGCACAAGAGTGGAATGATTTTTTTTTAATTTTTAAAAATTTCTGGTAAAATACACATAAAATCTACCATCTAAACTATTTTTAAGTGTAAGCTCTATGACAAGTACAGTCACACTGTTGTGTAACTATCACCAATTTCTTCAGAACTCTTTCCATCTTGTATAACTGAAACTCTGTATCCACTAAACAATAACTCCCCATTCCCAGCCACTATCATGAAACCACTCTCCAAATCTCATACAAGTACATCTGATTGATAGGATATATCTAAATCACAATGGAGCTATAGATGTAAGGAAATATAGAAAATGTAATTTTAACTTTCCAGACTCTGCAGTATATAGCAAGGCACACTACAAGGGGACACTACAAGGGGTTGGAATGGATGTTGAGCACCATTCTATCATATCCATTATAAATATCTATCAGGATTGGCAATGGAATACACTGGGGAAAAATTATTCTAAACAGGAAAACCAAATACAATGGTGAATTCTGTGAGTTTGAGACACCAAAGTTGACCTCACTTAACTGCCTGTGGGGACCAGTCCCTGTAACTCCTAACAGAGGCCTATGCAGGGTCTCTCATCAACAATGGGAAATGACACATTCTCCAGGCATAAACACTACCAGAGCCAGTCTAGGCTGAAGACTTTATACAGATAAGGCCCATAAAATTTATTGCATTTGCTGCCACTGGGACTTGGCTATCCTTGAACTTTTCATCTCTTTGAATTGCTTTCCTAATTGCACTTCCTTTTTTAAATGGTCAACATGCCACTGTGTCTTCCCATTACCATGTGATTTTATACTTGCCGCATTTAGTTGTGTTATTAACTGATGAGATTATTTTAGGCCCAATTCTTTATTTGTGACAGCTCCTGAGTTCCCTCCTCCTTTCCCTCAACAAAAAAGTGAAGAAATCAAACAACTACAAATCCTAACAGCTTTCATCGAATTCTGAAGCTTCCATTCACTTTCAGTATCCTGTCACTAGCAGTTGTGTCAGCAACAAAGTGCTTCAGTGACAATCAGATTTTGATGTATTAAACTGGCAAAAACACATTAAATAAGATCTCAATAATTCCAGCCCTAAACCAAGCTGATAAGGATTATGTTACTCAAGAACTTACTCCAAGCGACAGAAACTAAACTTATCCAATGGAAAGACTTATTAACATTCAGCAGCCAAGATTTCAAGTCTAACTGCTTTTGGTAAAGGTTTTATGTATTTATCTCAAAATCATCTGGAAATCTCTGGCTTTTTAAGGTAGCTCCCTTTAAATTTTTTTGAACGACATGATTTTCATTTGCCTCCCTCCACTGATGTTTTCTATTTCCTCAGGCCAGTCCAGCCATTGAAACAAAGACTAATATTTGATGACAGATGGCTCTGTGAGCTTCTGGTAAAGCCATATCTCACTTTTGGAATGCAAGTAATGACTGAGTTCCTCTAGAGTCTTATTTATTATACTATTATTGTGCAAAACTCATTAGATGTAAAACATTCTGCCAGTCAACTTGATCCTGCTCTTCCCCAGCTGTCACGCTGGCAGCACAAAGATGGCGACAGATGATACTGATGGGCAATACGACTGCCATCTCAGCCTTCCCAAATTGAATGCCCGATGCTTCTCAACCGAGGGAATGTGATAGCGAAAAGAGCTAAGATGGCACTCTGCAGCATCCTGTGGTTTAATCACCATGGTTGTTTACTAATGGCATTCATAGCATACCATTTGCTAGGCCTTCCCAGCACTTGCAAACATATTACGGCAACTGTATGAATCAACTGAAATCAAATTGCATCCTACCCTTTAGTGCCATGAAAATGCTGCCAGTTCTGCTTCCTGGTCCCAATTCTTGCCATGGATCAGTTCTTTGTCCCGTTTCAGGTATGTCTTCATATGGTCTCAATGCTCAAACATTTCTCATAGGCATTTTTGCAATAATATAAGAAGTAACAATTTTTTTTAAAAGATTTTATTGGGGAATTGGTGGGGAGAGCAACAGCGTTGGGGAATCAGGGAAGGGGAACAGACAAGTTGCTGTCTTTTTGTTCTTCAGTCTAGTTGCAGAGGACATTGGTTCACTGGCCCATGTTGGTATCGTCATTGTGCTCTTTCCGGATGAGGCAGATCGGTTGCCGGCATCTGGATGGTCGCTCATCGTGGCTATTGGCAGCTCACGCTGGCTGCCAGCCACTCACTGTAGCCTATGGCAGCCCACTGCAGCAGGGGCTGCAGCCTACACCGTCACCAGGGCTCGCACAGCCCAGCTCCAGGTGGAGCTGTTGTTAGCTATAGAGGACAATGTCACTGGCCCTCATATGTGGGATCTGAACCGAAGCCACTGGCGTCCCAAAACCACCTCTTAACCAATGCACCACTCTGCCGGTCCAAGAAGTAACAATTTATTCAATCACTCATTTAACAAGAGCATTCATTCTCGAGTCCTTGCTATGCCCCAGGCCCTATACCAGGCCAAATATACAAAGAGATGAACTTGGTGTGATCTCTGTCCTTAAGGACTTCTCTAATAGGGAAGAAGCAGATCATCTAAATATGAATTGTTTAGGGTGATATTTTAGCTGCTGTGACAAATAGACCTCAGAATACAGTAGCTTTGAGAATATATAAGTTTATTTCTCTCTCATTAACAGCTCCAAGTTTGGCAGGTGGCTCTGCTCTTACACATTCAGAAATCCAGGTCCCTTGCATTTTGTTCCTCTCTCTCCAGGGTATCATCCTGGTCTAGATGGCCAAGCAGGGTGGTAGGCACTAAAAAGGGAGAAAGTGGAAGTCCTAGAAAAGGGATTTTATTTTAAGAAGTGACATGGGAATTTCTCACATTCTGTTAGTAAATACTTAGTTACATGGCCATATCTAGCCATAGAGCATGTTGAGAAACAGTCTCCAACCAGGCAGCCATGTTCCCAGGAAAAAGAGGAAAATGGATTTTTGTGGGAAAATGGCAGTCTTTGCCACACAATGCTATGTGCTAAATATTGATAGAGAATATCTTTGGAGAAAGTGAACCATGCAACGGTTAAACATTCAGGTTCAGGAGTCAGAGAAGCCAGTATTCAGCACACTATCATACACATAGTAGATACCCAATAAATATTAGCTAACAGCATTATTATTTGCCATTCCATAGAAATGCACTTAAAGGATTGGATAGACTATATGTGAGTAGTTCTTATCAGTATTAGATAAGGAAGTAACCTTTGGGCTAAGCCTCAAAGGGTAAATAGGAGTTCAACAAGTGAACAGCTGGCAGTTCAGTCATTCTGGGCAAGCATGTGCCAAGGGAAGTACATAACCAGATAATCATTTTTACCTGTGAGCAATTAGAATTTTCTCATACCAAGGGAGCTCACTTTAGGCTCCTGAGTCTCACATTCTGACCCCATGGTGACATTGAACCTCAGCAAATCCCCTTCGGAGTATATAGCAGACATGAGACTAGCAACAAATATGAGAATCAGGGGACAGGTGTCACGTTGGAACTGAGGATAAGCAGCAGAAAACCCAGGACTATGGTCTAATATGGAGAAACTCATCCTCCATGTCTGAAAGACAAGCGTCGAAATTGGAGGACAGAGGATTCTGGGACGATGGCAGACTAGGAAGCTCTAGACATCTGTCTTCCCACCTAGACAAATATTGCATTGGCATAACCTGGCTGATGTAAGTATTTTGAGACTCTAGTGTCTATTTCAAGGTTCACAACTTCTAAGGGAAGGCATGGACAGTAAATTGTGGTTAATTTTGGTGAATTTCACCTCCCAGCATGGTATCAGATACCCATTTTTCCACCTCTCAGCCACATGGCAGGCAGCATCAGGTAACTTTGGGGAACCAGGGTGGGTAATAAGGACACTTCTTCCCAAAATTGGAGACCTGTGTTCTGATTGATCACCTTTTTTTTTTTTGAGGGCAGTGTCACTGGCCCTCATATGTGGGACCCGAACCGGGGCCGCTGGCTTCCCAAGCCAGCACTTAACCTCTGCGCCACTCGGCCGGCCCCTGTGTTCTGATTGTTTATTGCTGCTTCTGATCTTGGAGAGGTGGACACATAGGCAGGCAGCCATTGTTGTACCCCTCTTCATAATGTTGCAAGCCCTTCCTTTGCCAGTTGAAGTAACTTCCAGGGAACTGAAGGGCAAGCATCCTTCTCCCTCTCTCTTTCTCTTTTTCATTTTTCTTCTTTTCCCCTTTTGTGAGCCAGTTATTTAAAGTCCAGGATTTTCAAAAGCAGCCACATATACAGGGCAACTTAAAAGTCACCATGCAGGGCCTGCCAAGTGGCTCAGTTTGTTAAGAGCTCAAACTCTGAGCAACAGAGTCGCTGGTTCAATTCCCGCATTGGCCAGTGAGCCGTGCCCAAGTTGAGCTGCTACTGAGCTGCCAACAGGTAGCAGGATGGCTCAGCTGGTGAGAGTACGTGCTCCTAACAACAAAGTTTTTGGTTCAACTCCTGCATGGGATAGTGGGCTATACCCACCTGAAACTAAGATTGAACATGGCATCTTGAGCTGAGTGGCCGCAGGCTGCCAACAGGTGGCTGGATAATGACTGGACTTAGAGCTGACCTATCTGCGCCCTCCACAACTAAGATTGAAGAACAGCAACTTGGCTGTTCCTCTTCCCCAATTCCCCAACACAGTTCCCCAATAAAATCTTAAAACAAACAAACAAACAAACAAACAAACAAAAAGTCACCATGCAAGCCCAGAGAAAGGTGCACACTTAGGGAAAGATACAGGCTTTAAAAAGACCTGAAAAGACCTTACATTTATACCTTAGGCTGATACCCAGCACAGATATGTATATAGCAATCAAAAGCAAAAACAAAACCAGCAAACTCTGAAGAGGGGGGAGAATCTAATTTCCAGGGTTACTACATTATTAGATTCAAATGTCCAGTTTTCAACAAAAAATTCACAAGGCGTACAGGAAAGTATAGTCTATTCAAAAGAAAAAAGAAACAATTATAAACTGTCAGTGAGAAGCACCAGATGGCGAACTTACTAGACAAAGACTTTAAAACAACTGTATTCAGGCTGCTCAAAGAACTAAAGAAAGACACAAAAAAAGTCAAAAAAGCAATATATGAGCAAAATGGAAATATCAATAAAGAGATAAAAATATTTTTAAAACTTTAAAAATTATGAAACTGAAAAGTACAATAACTGAAATGAAAATTTTACTAGAGGGATTTAAAGGTATATTTGAACAGCCAGAAAGAAAAAAATAATAAAAGTGGACTTGTAGATAGGACAATTGAAATTACCAAATCTGAGGAACAGAAAGAAAAAAGATTGAAGAAAAGTGAACAGAGCTTAAGGGACATGTGAGACACCCTAAAATGAACCAACATATGCATTGTGGGAGTTCCAGAAGGAGAAAAGAAAGAGGTAGAGAGATTATTCAAAGAAAAAATAGCCAAAAACTTCCCAAATTCGATGAAAGACATAAATATAAATATCCTACAAGCTCAACAAACTCCAAGTAGGTGAACTCAAAAAAAAACATGCCAAGACACATTACAATCAAGATGTCGAGAGGCAAAAACAGACAATCTTAAAAGCAGTAAGAGAGAATTAATACATCACAGACCAGGGGTCCTCAGTAAGATTATGAGCAGATTTCTCATCAGAAACTTTTAAGACCAGAAGGCAGTGGGCTGTTATATTCAAAGTGCTGAAAGAAAAATAACTGCCAACCAAGAATCCTATATCTGGCAAAACTGTCCCTCAAAAGTAGTGAGAAATTAAGATATCCCCAGACAAACAAAAACTGAGAAAGTTGGTTACCACTAGACCTGTCCTGCAAGAATGCTAAAAAGAATCCTGCAAGTTGAAATAAAAGGACACTGGACAGTAACTTGAAGCTGTATGAAGAAATAAAGATCTCAATAAAGATAAATATGTGGGCAATTATAAAAGCTTGTATTATTTTAACTTTGGTTTATAACTCCAATGTTTGTATTCTACATGATTTAAGAGATTAATACATTTTTTAAAACCATTACTTTAAAAACTAGTAATATTATAACTCTGACTTGTAATTCCACATTTTGTTTTCTACATAATTTAAAAATTAATGAATAAAAATAATGATTAATTTATGTTTTGGACACATGTGTACCAAGATGTAATTTTGTAACATCAATAACTGAAAGTGGATACAGTCAGAGTTGTATATGAGTTTTTGTATGTTACTGATGTTAAACTGGTATAAATTCCAATTAAACTGTTATATATTAGGCTGTTAAATATAATCCCCATCATAACCACAAAGAAAATAGCTATCGAATATATACAAAAGGAAATGAGAAGGGAATTAAAATATTGCACTGAAAAAAAACCAACAAAACAAAAAAGACAGTACTGCAGGAAATGAAGTATTAAAAAAGCTATAAGGCATATAGAAAAAAAATATCAAAATGACACAAGTAAGTCCCTCCTTTTCAGTAAGTACTTTAAATGGAAGTGGGCTAAATTATCCTATCAAAATACAGAGATTGACGGAATGGATTTTTTAAAACACTGTGATCCAACTCACTTTAGATCTAGAGACACAAATAGGCTGAAAGTGAAAGAATGAAAAAAAAAAAAAACATTCCATGTAATAGCAACCAAAAAAGAGCAGGTGTGGCTCTAAATAAGCCAGTCACAAGAAGACAAATACTGTATAATTCTACTTATGTGAGGTAACTAGAGTAGAAAATTGAAAATTGATAGAGACAGAAAGTACAAGGTTGATTGCTGGTGGTTTGAAAAGATGGGACATTGGGGAATTATTGTTTAGTGAATACAGAGTTTTTGTTGTGCAATATGAAAAAATTCTAGAGATGGACAGTGATAATAGTTGCAGAACAACGTGAACGCACTTAATACCACTTAACTGTTCACTTAAAAATGGATGAGATGATAAATTTTACGTTATGTATATTTTACCACAATTTTTAAAAAATGTTATTAGGGCCGGCCGAGTGGCACATAGGTTGAGCGCTGGCTTGGGAAGCCAGCGGCCCCAGTTCGAGTCCCACATATGAGGGCCAGTGACACTGCCCTCCAAAAAAAAAAAAAAAAAAATGTTATTAAATTTTTAAAAAAATATAATCCAGATTGGAGTCTTCACAGTCCTAATGTCCCAAATGATAGTCTTTTAAAATCTGTGAACCATGGTCAAATAGGTTTGAAAAGCACTTTATATTATATGCCCAATGCATATGAGCTCCTTAAATTTTTAGAGAAGTGCTGCAGTAAGGAAACTCTCATTGCCCCCCCCCGCCCTTTTTTTCATGTAACAATCTGATCACTGCTGTTCAACAGTGATCAGGGAGCAGAAGATTTTTGAAACAGTAACCCTGTTCCTGTGGTTGCTGGCTTACAGGAAATTTCCACTGGCCACAATTCCTGGTCCCTATCAGTGGCAAAAATTGTTTATTTAGTGCCCCACACACACTCCCCCAGTGAGTCTGTCCTCCTGGTATTTAAGTCTTTTGAATCTGGCCTGGCCCTGTGACCTGCAGCAGAATTAACACAGTGCCAGTCAGCTCTAGGCCTAAGCCTTATGAAGGTCTGGCAGCTTCATCTTTGCACTGTGACGGGAGCTAGCTGCTGTATATGAAGTCTGACTGCTCTGAGATTACCATGCTGTGAGGAAGCCCAAGCTAATCACATGCAGAAGACATGTGGAAGGAGAACCAAGGAATCTTACCAACAGCAAGTCATTCCATTCAGTCCCCAATCTTTTGAGCACCAGAGGTGATGCCACATAAAGCAGAGATAAACAGCCTTCCCAAAGTGCATATAGGGAGCAAATAAGCAATTATTGCTTTAAACTTCTATGTTTTGGGATAGCTTATTATTCAGCAATAGATATTCAAAACAGTATGCTTTCTACATACTGAGTGGGTTTTTCAGCAGACCAGCTGGGTCTTCTGATATCTTCAATGGTCTTCTCTTCTTTCCTGATGGCATAAATCCTCCATCCTGCATCTCTGAAGAATAAGGCTACTTCCTACCTAACTACAACACTATTGTCATATTTAAGACAATTAACATTAATTCAATATGCTATCCAATATTTAATCCATATTCAAATTTCACCATTTATGCACTAAAAATGTATCTTACAGCATTTTTTAAAACTCTAGGGACCACTTAAGTCTTATTCATTGCATTTGATTTTTTATAGACAGGAAGAATTCTTTCTTGAAGGGCATTTCACTGAAGAAAAACATCATTACTAGAAGTCATGGTGTGAATATTATCTGGGCATCATTTTCCTTTCAGAATGGGGAACACCTGTTCTACCTACTTCACAGACCATACATTTCAATAGAAGCCATCATTTATTATTGGTGAACACTATTCTAAACTAGTCTTTTTTAGGGTCTAAAGTGCTTTCACATATATTATTTTCACTTAACCTCATACATAAATATCCAGTGTCTTTGGTATCTAGTGCATTGGCTTCTTTATGGGCCTTAACCATGCTCTTATTCTATTTCTTGGTGAATCATATACTTTTCTGTATAGTAATTCCAAGCTCTGCACTTCCCTTGTGGGAACCTCTAACTCCTTCATGTTCACTTAAGTGCACCACTGTTAAGTAAAGATGTATCACTCTGGAGAGGGGTGCTTAGAAAGAGTGAGATCTACAAGGTGGAAAAGGAAGAGGACAGGAAGACAGTTTTTGTAGTATGGTATCAAGAGAGTGAAAGTATGTCAGCCCGGGACTTTCCTCTGCCTGTTGGTAAAAGAGGTGGTAACACATCTCCAGAAATAGAGGAGTACATGATATGAGAGTCTATCAACCCTAGTCAGGGCATTAACAAATATTTTTTGCATGAAGAACAAGGCACACACACACACACACACACACACACACACATAACTCTTCTTCATTTGCATATTATGTGGTCCAAAGCCAAACAAATTCACAAGCTTTTTATTGATACTGCATAGAATGTTACCAGTGAACTTATACTGCCTGTACATCATGTGGACAATCATTATTTTATTCTAATAAACACAAAAATGTTTACAAGAATTTTCAAAAGTTGTTCATGATCTCAATCCTTTTTTAATATGGAGTCCCATTCATTAAGTCCTCTGCCTACAGGAAAAGAGACCATGACCCTTAGTTTAGATGATTCCCCTCCTCCACCCTCTTCCTCAAGGAAACCTTCAGAAACAGAATGTTGCAGGAACCCCAGGCTATAACTAAGAACTTGGAAGTCACAGGTAAATGTTCACCTGTTTCTTTCTAAGAAAACTGCTCTTCCAGAACTAGAGAAAAATAAGGCAAAAGGAGAGATTGCAGTCTCGATCTTTTGTGTGTTCTCAGGAAAAGAACCATTGATTAAAAAGAGAAGGTCAAAAGGCTTCTGGTCAAGGTGGCAGAGTACTTGCCTCCTTTCACAACCTCATCAAAATTACAGCTGAACTACAGAACAACCATTATTGAGAATTCCCTAAAGTCTAATTGAACAGACGTCTACAACTAAGTACATACAGAAGAAGCCACTTCGAGACTGGTAGGAGGGGCAGAAATGCAGAGGAGCTGGTCTCACACCCAAGTGTGGAAGTTAAATATTGAGAGGGATATCTTGGCTGCAAATGTCTCCCCTGAGGAATGAGGGGTCCCAGCCCCACACCAGGATTCCCAGCCTGGGTTTCTGGTGCCAGGAAGAGAAGTCCCCACAACTTTAGTTTGTGAAAACTAGTGGACTGTAACTGAGTGAGATGGAGGGCCACTGAAGTCCCAGGGGTCCTCTTAAAGGGCCCATGCTTGGACTTTCTTATTGACAGACACTTCTTCTGATCTTCAGTGCTGGAGAAACAGCTTGAAAGATGCCAGGGACATACAGGTAGGAACTGAACTGTTTGGCTTCAGGGCAAGGGCAGGAGGTGCGCAGCTTTTGTACCAGACAGAAATGCTGAGAGAAACCACAGTGCCTTTGTTGAGCCCTCCCCTCCACCACCATCATCATACAGATTCAGGTGGACACCATATTTGAGTCTCCATCAACCTAGCCAACATAACACCATTCACTCTGCCCTGGTGATATCCTGAGATCCCACCCCACCCAATTTGCAGGCACACCCAAGCAGCTTCCAGTGTCTTTTACATACAAACAGCCTGTCTTTGATCATGATGTGAACTTTCCTAAAATCTCTCAAAGACCAACAAACCCCAAACAAGCAGCATCTGGCCTTAAATGTCTCATATGTCTTGTTAAGGAACCCCAAGCCCAGCACTAGTAGTAGCCAGCCTTGGTTCACAACATAGCTTCCCCCAGACACCTCCAAGCTCAGCAAAAGTGCAACCATCTGCATATCACTATGTAGCTCAAAACAAGTGGCCCAGGCAGGGCACAGACAACAGCTGAGTTTGACCTGCAACAGAGCCCCTTTCAAGAGGCCCCAGAAACATATCTATTAGCCAGCTTCAAACCACACCAGAGCACCACTCAACTACCTCCACAAAAAAACACACCCAAAGGGCAGACTGTGCAGGCATCAGAGCCCTTCTAAAGTGAATTCTGCTCTGTAGGGGTCAGTCACTGCACAAAAGCTCCTCCACTGTAGTCATGGTCAGTCCTCACAATCAACCAACCTAAGGGATAATCTTTCCCGTTGATGTGCAAATAGCAACCAAGGTTCAATTACAACCAGAAGGCACACAAAACCCATGCAAGGGACACTCCTGGAGCACCTGGCACATGTGACCAGGGAGACTGTGCCACTGGGTCCCACAGGGCACCTACAACATAATACCTCTCAGTCAAGACCAAGAGACAAAGCAGATCTACCTAATATATAGGAACAAACACAGAGAGGCAGCCAGAATGGGGAATCGAAGAAATATGTCCCAAATGAAAGAACAGGAGAAAACTGCAGAAAAAGTACTACAAAATGGAGGCAAGCAACCTACCAGATATAAAGTTCAAAACAATCGTTACAAGAAGTCTCAAGGAACTTAATGAGGGCTTCAACAAAGAGATAGAAAGCATAAAAAAAGCATATAGAAACCATTAAAAAGAGCCAGTCAGAAGTGAAGGATACAATAACTGAAATGAAGAATACCCTAGAAGGAATCAGCAGCAAACTAAATAAAGCAGAGGATAGAATCAGCCATTTAGAAGACAAAGTAGCAGAAAACACCCACTTGGAACAGCAAAAAGAAAAAAGAACATTTAAAAATAAGCATAGTTTGGGCCGACCGAGTGACGCATTCATTAAGAGCTGGTTTTGGGATGCCAGCGGCCCCATTTCAGATCCCACATATGAGGGCCAGGAACACTGCCCTCTACAGATAATAATAGCTCCACCTGGAGCTAGGCTGTGCGAGCCCCAGAGATGGTGTAGGCTGCAGCCCCTGCTGCAATGGGCTGCCATAGGCTACAGTGAGTGGGCGACAGCCAGCGTGAGCATCCAGCAGCCAACGTGTGCTCCCAATAGCCACAGTGAGTGACCATCCAGTGGCTGGCGACCAATCTGCCTCATCTGGGAAGAGCGCAATGACGATACCAACATGGGCCAGTGAAACAACGTCCTCCACACTGGACTGAAGAACAAAAAGACAGCAACTTGTCTGTTCCCCTTCCCCGATTCCCCAACGCTGTTCCCCTCCCCAAATTCCCTAATAAAATTTTTAAAAATAATAATAATAAGCATAGTTTAAGGGGCCTCTGGAACAAGTGTAATAACATTCACATGATAGAGGTACCAGAAGCAGAGAAAGAAAGTAAGGGATTGAGATCTTATTTGAAGAAATAATTACTGAAAACTTTCCTAACCTGGTGAAGGAAATAGACATACAAGCCCAGGCAGTGCAGAGAGTCCCAAACAAGATGAACCCAAATAGGTCCACATCAAGATTCATTATAATTAAAATGGCAAAGGTTAAAGACAAAGAGAATCCTAAAAGCAGCAGGAGAAAGGTGACTAGCTACCTACACAGAGCTCCCATAAGATTGTCAGCTGATTTCTCAACAGAAACTTTGCAGGCCAGAAGGAAGTGGCATGAAATATTCAAAGTGATGAAAAGTAAGGATCTACAACCAAGATTACTCTATCCAGCAAAGCTATCATTTAAAATTGAAGGAAAACTAAAGGAGTTCATCACCACTAAACCAGTGTTACAAGAAATGTTAAAGGGACTTCTTTAAGAAGGAAAAAAATACATGAAAAAGAGAAATAATAAAATGGCAATAACTACATATCTACAGTTGTTTTAGGTTAAAAGTATTAAATGCTGCAATCAAAAGATATAGGGTGGCTGAATGGATAAGAAAACAAAACCTTTACATATGCTAGGCAAAAGACTCACTTCAAGTTAAAAGACACACACAGACTGAAAGTGAAGAGATGGAAAAAGACATTTCATGACAATGTAAACTAAAAAGAAAAAAACAATGGGTAGCAATACTTATACAGAAAAAAATAGACTAAAACAAAGGCTATAATAGGAGACAAAGAAGGACCCAGTAATTCCACATCTGGTAGTTATCTGGAGAAACCCAAAACACTACTATGAAAGGACATGTGCACCCATATTTTAATTACAAAATTATTTACAATAGCCAAGCTATGGATGCAAACTTGGTGTCCATCAATAAATGAATACCTAAAAAAGAGGAGGTATGCATATTCAATGAGAAATTACTCAGCCATTAAAAAGAATGAAATCTTGGGCTGGCTGAGTGGCACATTGGTTAAGAGGTGGTTTGGGATGCCAGGGGCCCCGGTTTGGATCCCACATATGAGGGCCAGTGACACTGCCCTCAAAAAAAAAACGGTCAGTATTGTTTCTGCTGGGCAAACTTGAGATCTTTGAAGCGCCTCTCAGTCCAGTAGGACTCCGCAGCCCTGCTCTGGAGTGAGCAGGAAGATACTTGGCTATTTTCCCTTGGAGGCAGATCTTGGCCTGAGATCATTATTAAACATCAAGCTTTTGGATCTTTATGCTCCCTGACCAGAAATGCATTCATCACAGCTTCTAGCTTTACAATTTCCTGTAGAAGCTTAAGGTTTAGGTCACTCTTAACCTCTCTTCTAAAAACTTGGGAAGTGACACTAACCCACCTGAATCCAGAATAGCACACAGAGTCCCTGTTTGCACAGCTCATTTACAAGGCTTGTCCTTGACCATTCCTGTCCTCTCCACCCTAACTCCACCCATTTTCTAAACTCAACCAGTCCCTTTTCTAGAGCAGCAGAAAGCTTTATTCTGAGATTTTAGATCGATTTCAAATATTATTATAACTGCCATTAGGATCACAGTCATCTTCCCCCATCCTAGTGGTTAGAAACAGAGACCCATTGTGGAGGTAGAAGCAATGCTGTCTGGCCTGTGAGAGGCAGACCACAACCTGAAGGAGAAGCTCCTCCACCTTTGTCTCCAACCACCACAGCTCAGCCTCTGGCCCCCAACACTTACCCCATAAGACTGTTCTGCAAGGGTAACCATAACTATTTGCCTTGGCTTTCCCACATCTTCACCTGTCAGGTGAGACTCAATAGAACAAAACCAACACCCCAAGCAGACTTCTCTAAAAACAGAATCAGTTATAGACTGGGGAACCACTGGAGATCGCAAACATAAACATATCTATGCTTTCACTGGTGTTAAACTAATTAAACAAAGAAGCCATTCAACTGAGGTGACTATAATGCTTCAGTAACCTCTGTGAGCAAACCAAAACTTAAACCTATAAATCCTTCAAGGTTAAGAAATCAAAACCTAAGGACAACCAATTATGAACAGCCAAAAACTTTTCTAAGTAAAGGCACTCATCTTGTTTTCTTTGCACATCTTCACACTTTGAGCAACCTATGTCTCTAAACCATGTGACATAGTAGGAAATACCTTTTTCCCCTGAAGTCCATTTGACAGGTATTTTTTTAACTAACCCCTGTTGGAACATGGAAAGGAATACAAGAGCTGAGTCATATGCTTAAAACGACACTTTCCACCAACACAAAAGAAGAGCTTTGAGTCGGTTTCCAGTTAAAGGTAATTACAGATGAATAGAAGCAAAAGAATTTCAGGAGTAACAGAGAATTTAAACTTCACTGGCCAGTTAACTGCCTTTTGAACTCATCTTGTGAAAAACCAATTTTCAATGTCCACTTATAAATTGCTTGTTTTACCCTCAGAAAGCATTTCCCATATAAACATTACTCTACATAACAACTAGGAGGCTGTCCAGATGAGCCTTTAAAAGCTTGCTCACCCCATTATGTGGCTGAAAGCACTCATTTTACACAAAAACAAAAGGTAAAAAACCATATTGTTATTCTAAATTTCATGAGACATTTAAACATATAGAGTATGTCAAAAACTTCTCTTTTTAATAGATAGTCACTTTGCAATGTATTACAAGGTATGATCAAACAATGTGGTGAATGTTTAAATTAAAAAATTTATTAGTAAAAGACACATTACCATTAATCCCCCTCAAAATAATCCCCATCGCTTCAAATACACTTATCCCATCACTTTTGCACTTTCTGAAGCAGTTCTGGAAGTCCTTTTCATGAGTGTCTTTAGTTGCGCTGTCATGACTGCCTCAATGTTCTGAATGGTTTCAAAATGTTTACCTTTCATGGTCATTTTGACTTTAGGGAAGAACCAGAAGCCTCACGGTGCCAGATCCAATGAATAAGGTGGATGAGGACACACCATAATGTTTTTATTTGACAGAAATTGCTTTACCAGAAGCAATGTGTGACACAGAGCCTTTCTATTGTGATCAAACCATACAGTGAATGCTGCTGGGGGATCTTCAATATGGGCACGTCAAACCTTAGAAACAGTGTGTGACAACTTTCAACTTGTTTGGTGCAGTTAGTCAGGCGTGAACTCCGGTTGACAGAAGGTGTGTTTTATTTCATTATTTTAATTTTTTTCTTTAAAAACATTTTTTTTGGGGGGGGGGGATAGTGTTGGGGAATTGGGGAAGGAGAACATTGTGTTTTTCCAGGACCCATCAGCTCTAAGTCAAGTTGTTACTTCAGTCTTAGTTGTGGAGGGCGCAAGCTCAGCTCCAAGTCCAGTTGCCACTTTCAATCTAGTTGTGTGGGAGCATAGTCCATGATCCCCGTGAGGGAGTCGAACTGGCAACCTTGTTGCACACTGAGCCATTCAGCTGCCCATTGGTAGCTTGTGGCTGCTCAGCTCAAAGTGCAATGTTCAATCTTAGTTGCAGGGCGGTGCAGCCCACCATCCCATACTGGTGTAGCACCAACAACCTTGCTGCTAAGAGCAAGCAGTCTCACCAGCTAGGGGCAGCTCAGCTCTGGCACAGCTCACTGGCCTATGTGGGAATCAAACCAGCGAGACTGTTGCTCAGAACACGTGCTCTTAACCAACTAAGCCACACAGCAGGACTGAGAAGGTGTGTTTTAAAGTGTACAGTAAACCATCATGACAACGTTCCGTGTCACACATCGCTTCTGACACATGGCAATTTCTGTCAAATAAAAACATTACAGCGTGTCCTCATTCACCTTATTCACGAGATCTGGACCCTGCAACTTCTGGCTCTTCCCCAAAGTAAAAATGATTATGAAAGATAACAGCTTTCAATCGATTCAGGACAGCGAAGCAGCCATGACAGTGCAACTAAAGACATTCACGAAACAAGATTTCCAAAACTGCTTCAGAAAGTGGCAAGAATGACGGGAAAAGTGTGTTTGAAGTGAGCAGGATTAATGGCAATGTGTCTTTTACTGTAACACATTTTAAAAATTTAAATATTTATCAAATATTTTTAATTCTTTTATTGTGAAATAAACATTTCTTTACATTTGTTTCAGGTGTACAACACAATGCAATAGTTATACTTTTTACCAGTCAAAGTGACAACCCCCCTCCCCAAATTCGCTGTCCCACTAACCCCCATATCATACATATCTACTACAACTCCCTGGACTCCACTCCACACTATACTCCACATCCCGTGACCATATATATATATATATATATATATATATATATATATATATATATATATATGACTATATATATATGACTATATATATGACTATATATATATATATATATATATATATATATATATATATTCAATTACACTTGGCATACAATATTATAAAACATCAACTTCAGGTGTACAACACAGTGATCAAGCCTCTATTCCATCCATGAAGTGGTCTCCCTAACAAGACATGGGCCCATCTGACACCCCACAAAATATTTATAACATTATTAATTGTATTCCCCGAACTGTCTTTCATATCCCTGTGGCAATATTGTAGTTACCTATTTATGCAGTCTAATCCCTTCTCCTATTCCTCATTCCCACCCCCTTCCCAACTAGGAACCCTCAGGTTTTCCTCTATACCTCTGAGACTGTTTCTGTTTACTTTGCTCGTTCATTCAGTTTTTCAGATTCTACATACAAGTGAGATCAGATGGTATTTGTCTTTCTCCAACTGACTTATTTCACTTAACATGATAGTCTCTAGGTCCATCCATATCGTTGCAAATGGTACGATATCACTCTTCTTTATAGCGGAGTAATACTCCATTGTATAAATGTACCACAGTCTCTTAATCCAGTCATCTACCGATGGGCATTTCGGTTGTTTCCAAGTCTTGGCTATTGTAAATAGCACTGCAATAAACATAGGGTGCATATAGTTTTTCGAATTAGCGTCTTGGGTTTCTCTGGATAGATACCCAAGAGTGGAATTGCTGGATCATACGGTAGTTCCATTTCCATTTTTTTGAGATACCTCTATAGTGATTTCCATAATGGCTGCACCAATCTGCAGTCCCACCAACAGTGCACCAGGGTTCCCTTTTCTTCACACCCTCGCCAGCATTTGTTGTTTGTTGATTTATTGATGATAGCCATTCTGACCAGAGTGAGGTAGTATCTCATTGTGGTTTTTATTTGCATTTCTCTAATGATTAGTGAGGTTGAACATTTTTTCATATGCCTGTTGGCCATCTGTATGTTCTCATTAGAGAAATGCCTCTTCATGTCCTCTGCCCATTTTTTAATTGGGTTGTTTGTTCTTTTGGTGTTGAGTTGAATGAGTGTTTTATAAATTTTGGATATTAAGCCTTTATCAGATATACCATTGGCAAATATCTTCTCCCATCTAGTAGGCTTCCTTTTTGTCTTATTGATGATTTTCTTTGCTGTGAAAAAACTTTTAAGTTTGAAGTAATCCCACATGTTTATTTTTTCTTTTATTTACCTTGCCCAAGGAGATATATCACTAAAAATATTACTGAGGATAATGTCTGCAAATGCACTCCCTAAGTTTTCTTCTAGGAGTTGTAAGGTTTCAGGTCTTACATTGAAGTCTTTAATCCATTTTGAGTCTGTTCTCATATATGGTGTGAGTAGGTGGTTCATTTTCATTTATTTTCACGTGTCAGTTCAATTTTCTGAGCACCATTTATTAAATAGACTATTTTTACTCCAATGTAAATTCTTGCTTCCATTGTCATAGATTAACTGACCGTATATGGATGTGTCTATTCCTGGGCTCTCTATTCTGTTCCATTGGTTTATGTGTCTGTTTTCATGCCAGTACCATACTGTTTTTGTTTTTTTTTTTGAGAGCAGTGTCAGTGGCCCTCGTATGTGGGATCCGAACCGGGGCCGCTGGCTTCCCAAGCCAGCTCTTAACCACCGCGCCACTCGGCCGGCCCATATACTGTTTTGATTACTGTAGCCTTGTAATATGATTTGATGTTGGGTAGCGTGATACCTCCAGCTTTATTCTTATTTCTCAAGATTGCCATGGCTATTTGGGGTCTTTTATGGTTCCATGTAAATTTTAGGATTGTATGTTCTATATCTGAGAAAAATGTCCTTAGTAGTTTGATTGGAATTGCACTGAATCTATATATTGCCTTAGGCAGCATTGACATTTTAACTATATTAATTCTTCCTATCCATGAACATCTTATGTATTCCCATTTATTTGTATCTTCTTTTTCAGCTGGGCCATCCTGCCACCTGCGCATTGAACTGCTGTTGCTCAGAGCTCAGCTCGCACTCTTGAGTGAGCTCTTAACAGCTGAGCCACTAGACTGGCCCTTATTTGTATCTTCTTTCATTTCTCTCTTCAGTGTCTTATAATTTTCTGAGTACAGGTCTTTTACTTCTTTGGTCAAAATTATTCCTACATATTTTATTATTTTTGAAGCAATTGTAAAAGGGATTGATTTCCTGATTTCTTCTTCTGATCATTTATTATTGGGGTATACATATGCAACTGATTTCTGAATATTAATTTTGTATCCTGCTACCTTACCAAATTCGTTTATCAATTCTAGCAGTTTTTGGTGGAGTCTTTGGGATTCTCTACATATGGTATCACGTCATCAGCATATAATGACAATTTTACTTCCTCCTTTCCAATTTGGATGCCTTTTATTTCATCTTCTTGTCTGATTGCTGTGGCTAGAATTTCCAGAACTATGTTAAATAGAAGTGGGTGAAAGTGGGCAGCCTTGTCTTGCTCCTGATCTTAAGGAGAGAGCTTTTAGCCTTTCCCCATTGAGTATGATGTTTGCTGTGAGCTTATCATATATGGCCTTTATTATGTTGAGATATGATCTCAATATTCCCACTTTGCTGAAGAGTTTTTATCATAAGTAGCTGCTGGGTTTTGTCCAATGCTTTTTCTGCATCTATTGATATGATCATATGATTTTTATTTTTCCTTTTGTTAATGTGATTATTACATTAATTGATTTCCAGATATTGAACCAACCTTGCATACCAGGAATGAATCCCACTTGATTGTGCTGTATGATCTTTCTAATGTGATGCTGAATTTGGCTTTCTAGTATTTTTTGAGGATTTTTGCATCTATGTTCATTAGGGATATTGGTTTGTAGTTTTCCTTTTTTGTGGTATCTTTGTCTGATTTTGGGATCAGAGTAATAGTGGCCTCATAAAATGTGCTTGGGAACCTTCCCTCCTAATGTATTTTTTGGAGTAGTTTGAGGAGAATAGGTATTAATTCTTTTTTGACTTTTTTGTAAAATTCACCTGTGAAGCCATCTGGTCCAGGACTTTTGTTTATTGGAAGCTTGTTGATTACTGATTGAATTTCTTTGGTAGTAATCAGTCTGTTCAGAGCTTCTGTTTCTTCTTGGTTCCGACTTGGTAGATTGTATGCTTCTAGAAATTTAACCATTTCTTCCAGATTGTCGAATTTGTTGGCATATAGTTGCTCGTTGTATTTTTTTTTTTAATTTTCTGTATTTCTGGGTTTCTGTTGTCACTTCTCCTGTTTCATTTCTGATTTTATTAATGTGGGTTCTCTCTCTTTTTTTCTTGGTGAGTCTGGCTAATGGTTTCTCAATTTTGTTTATCTTTTCAGAAAATGAGTGCCTGGTTTCATTGATCTTTTGCATTGCTTTTTTCTTCTCTGTTTCATTTATTTCTGCTCTGGTCTTTATTATTTCCTTCCTTGTATTCCCTTTGGGCTTGTTTTGCTGCTCTTTTTCCAGTTCCCTTAGGTCTAAAGATAGTCTGTTGACTTGAGATTGTTCTTATTTCTTTAGATAGGACTGCATTGCTCAGAATTTCCCTCTTAGGACTGCTTTTGCTGCATGCAATGGATTTTGGGTTGTGTTTTCATTTTTGTTTGTCTTATGATAGCTTTTTATTTCTTCTTTGATCTCATTTTTACCCACTCGCTATTTAGTAGCACGTTATTCAGCCTCCATGTATTGGTGTGCTTTCCAGAATTGATTTCTAGTTTCATAGCATTGTGGTCAGAGAAGACAGTTGATATGATTTCAATCTTAAATTGATTGAGACTTGTTTTGTGGCCTAACATGTGGTCTATCTTGGAAAAAGTTCCATGTGCACTTGGGAAGAATGTATATTCTGTTGCTTTGGGGTGAAATGCTCTAAAAATATCAATTAAATCCAGCTGGTCTAAAGTGTCATTTAAAGCCACGGTTTCTGTGTTGATTTTCGGTATGGAGGATCTGTCCATTGGTGATGACAGGGTGTTGAAGTCCCCTACTACGGTAGTGTTACTGTGGATCTCTGTCTTTATGTCTGTAAAAATCGGTTTCATACATTTAAGAGCTCCTCTGTTGGGTGCATAGATGTTTTCTAGGGTTATGTCCTCTTCTTAGCCACTCTGGGTCTTTTGATTTGAGCATTCAGCCCATTCACATTTTAAGTGATTATTGATAGGTGCATATGTATTGCCATTTTGTTATTTGTATTTCTCGTCTTCCTGGGTTCCTTGTTTTTCCCTTTCTTCTGTTTACAATAGCCCTTTTAACATTTCCTGCAATGCTGGCTTGGTGGTAATGAATTCCTTAAGCTTATTCTTTTCTGAGAAACTCTTTATCTCTCTTTCAATTTTAAGTGATAGCTGTGCTGGGTAGTGCAATTTTGGTTGTACGCCTTTATTTTGAGTCACTTTGAATATTTCCTGCCACTCCCTTTTGGTCTGCAGAGTTTCTGTAGACAAGTCATCTGTTAGTCTTATAGGAGTTCCTTTGTATGTAACCTGCTGTCTTTCTCTTACTGCTTTTAGGGATTCTGTCTTTGTCTTTAACCTTTGCCATTTTAATTATGATGTATCTTGGTGTGGACCTGTTTGGGTTCAGCTTGTTTGGAATTCTCTGCACTTCCTGAGCTTGTATGTCGATTTCCTTCACCAGGATATGGAAGTTTTCATTCATTATTCTTTCAAATACATTCTCAATCCTTTGCTTCTTCTCTTCTTCTGGTATTCCCATGATGCAATTGTTTTTGCACTTCATGTTGTCCCACAGGTCTCTTAGACTATTTTCATTTTTTTTTCTTTGTGTTGTTCCAACTGGATGATTCCTGCTATTTTGTCTCCTAAATCACTAATCCGATCCTCTGCTTCATCTAATCTACTGGTGATTCCTTCGAGTGTATTCTTCATTTCAGTTATTGTATTCTTTAGTTCTAACTGGTTGTTTTGTATGATTTCCCTATCCTTCTTTATGTGCTCACTAAGTTCCTTAAACATTCTTATCATCAGTGTTCTAAACTCTGTCTCTGAAAGGTTGGATTTCTCTGTTTCTTTTAGCTCCATATCTAGAGGTTTCTTAGGATCTTTTACGTGGGACATGTTTCTTTGTTTCTTCATTCTGGTTGTCGCTCTCTGATTGCTTCGATGTGTTATATAGATCACCTAGAAAAAAAAAGAAAAAAAAAAGAAAAGAAAGGAAAGGACATAAAAGGCGGGGGGCTCTCCACCTGCTTTAATCTGCAGACCACTTGCTCAGCAATAGAGAGTCTCTGGGTGACTCAGCTCCAAGTGTTGCAGGGAAGGGCTCAACATGTCATGCGCCAGCCTCCCCTCAGGCTTGCAGTGAGCTTCCTGCAATTAGCTGCTGTGTGCTCTGGAACCAGCTCACCACCAAAAATCCTCACAGGTTGTTGTGGGTTGTCTGCTGCTGAAAAAAACTCTCTGTGGCCTGTGGAGGTGGGAACCAGGCACCAGGGTCTCAGAGTCCCTCTGGCAACACAGCTCTAGGTGGGCGGGACAGGCCCTAAGGCATTATGGGGTGTGGGTAGTGGCCCCCAGCTAGTCAGAGCAGCATGTACTCCTGCACTGGCTTCCAGCCCATAGAAACTCGACAGGAAACCCCAGGCCAGATCAGCTCACGGCCCAATACCCCCAGGAAAACTCCCAGATTCGGCCACTCCTAAGCAGCCGCTCATGGATTCTGTTGGACTTCTGCATGGGATGGTGGGCTATGCCCACCTGCAACTACGATTGAACACAGCACCTTGAGCTGAGTGGCAGCAAGCTGCCGACGGGTGGCCAGATGGCGACTGGACTTGGAGCTGTGTTAGCTGTACCCTGCTCAACTAAGATTGAAGAACAACGTGGCTGTTCCCCTTCCCCAATTCCCCAACACTGTTCCCCTTCCCCAATTCCCCAATATCTTCTAAAAAAGAAAAAAAAAAGACAAAGAAGGAGCAAAGAAAATTTTCAGATTGAAGGAGGCTAAAGAGTCATGACAACCAAGTGCAAACATATGACTCAGGATTGTGTCCTTGACTAGAAAAAAATTTACTGTGGAGGACATGATTAGGACAGATTGCAAAAATCAAATATAGAAGATTAAAGAGTAATAATATTGTATCAATAGTTTTCTTGATTTTGATCACTGTGTAACTGAATTTCTTTGTTCTTAGAAAATGCACTCAGCTATTGAGGGATAAAGGAACATATCTATAAACTGTACTCCAATGGATCAGATAAAAATGTGTGTGAGTGTGAGAGAGAGAACGATTTAAAAAATGTGACAAAATGTTTACAAATCATAAATCTTAGTGAAGAGTATATGGGCTTCTTTTTACTATACTTTCAGCTTTTCTGATTTCAAAATAAAACAAGTTGTAAAAAGCATAGTTTTATCTTTTCCTGATGTTGGGCACCACTAACTCTCCTGTGCTACAGATCAAGTACAGGTCAGTATCATCTCCTTACTTCCAAATGGAAAAACGTATAAGGGATTTTATTGAGATGACAAGGCAATTTCTTTGCCTCCCCCAACAATATTGTTTGAATCTTTCTAGTTTTGAGTGCAAACTCTCTTCTACTCTCTCAGAATTTCTTTCTCTTGGTCCCATCCAGTCATTGGCATGAATTAGGAACCAGATCTTAATAAATGGAACGTTAGTGCTCAGACCTCACGTTCTGTTTACAATGCCCAAAGACATCCCCTGGTCTGACCTCTGGGCATTGCCAAGGTCCAGTGCCTTGGTCAATTAACATGTAACCAAGACCATTAGGATCCAGCAGTTGAGGAAGCAAGAGGTGGTAAAGGGGAGGCCTGGACTCCAAGCTAATACTGGTAGAACAGTGAGCAGCCCTCCCTGAGGGAGGGTCCTGGATATACTTCTTTTGTTTTTATATTAAATTTATTGGAGTGATATTGGCTTGCAAATTATATATGTTTCAAGTGTACAGTTATATAATACATTATATAATACATCTATATATTGCATTGTGTGTTCATCACCCAGAGTCAGTTCTCCTTCCATCATCATATATTTGACCCCCTTTACCCTCTTCTACCATCCCCTTTACAGGAAACAGTTAACTTTCCCATAACTGTTAAACTGTTGTCTGTGTCTATGAATTTTTGTTTGCTTGTTTGTTTGTTTGTTTGTTTTATCCCACATGAATGAAGTTATATGGTTCTCTATTTTTTTCTGTCTGACTTATTTCATTTAGCATGATAATCTCAAGACCTAGCCATGTTGTTGCAAATGGCAGTATTTCAGCTTTTCTTATGGTCAAGTAATATTGCATTGTATATATGTACTAAATCTTCTTTATGCACTCATCAATTTAGTTGTTTCCATGTCTTGGCCACTGTAAAAAATGCTGTAATGAATAAAGGAGTATACCTATCTTTGTGGATAAATGTTTTCACATTTTGGAGGTAGAAATATCCACAAAAGGGATTGCTGGGTTGCCTAAGTCTACTATTAATTTTTTGAGGAACCTCCATACTGTTTTCCATAGTGGCTGTACCAATTTACATTCCCACCAGCAGTGCTTGCAGGTTCCTTTCTCTCCACAGCCTCTCCAACACTTGTTATTACTTTTCTTGTTGATAATAGCCATTCTAACAGATATGAGTTGGTATCTCATTGTGGTTTTGATTTGCATTTCACTAATAGCAAATGAAGTTGAACATTTTTCATATATCCATTGGGCATTTGTATGTCATCTTGGGAAAAGTGTCTGTTGAGGTCCCCTGCCCATTTATTAATTGATTGTTTTTTGTTTTGTTGTTGTTGTTGAGTTGTATAAGTTCTTTATATATTTTAGATATTAGCTCTTTGTCAGAGGTGGTGTTCATTCAGTTGGTTGTCTCTTTGTTTTGTTGATGGTTTCTTTTGCTGTGCAGAAGCTTTTTAGTTTGATATAGTCCCATTCATTTATTTTTGCTTTCATTTCCCTTACCATAAATTTAGTACCTATGTTTTCTTCAATGCAATTTTTTTTTTTTGAGGGCAATGTCACTGGCCCTCACATGTGGGACCTAACCAGGGCCGCCGGCTTCCCAAGCCAGTGCTTAATCACAGCGCCACTCGGCAATTTTTTTGTTTCAGGTCTTATGTTTAGGTCTTTGATCCATTTTGACTTAATTTTGGTATATGGTGACAGATAGCAGTGTAGTTCCATTCTTTTTCAAGTGGCTTTCCAATTTCCCTAGCACCATTTATTGAAGAAGCTTTCTTATCTCCATTGTATGTTTTTGAGTCCTTTGTTGAAAATTATCTGCCTATATAGATGTGGGTTTATTTCTGGTTTCTCAATTCTATTTCATTTGTCTGTGTGTCTCTTTTTCTGCCAATACGATGCTGTTTTGATTATTGGCACTTTGTAGTATAAATTGAAGTTACGGAGTGTGATATCTCCAGTTCTTTTTTGTCAGGATTGCTTTGGCTGTTTAGGGCCTTTTGTGATTCCATACAAATCTTATGATTTTTTATTCTATTTCTTTTTAAAATGCCATGGGGATTTTGATGGTGATTGCATTAAATCTGTATATTGCATTCAGTAATATGATCATTTTAACTATGTTGATTCTTCCAATCCATTAACACAGAATATCTTTCCATTACTTTTTTAAAAGATTTTATTGGGGAATTGGGGAAGGAGAACAGTGTTGAGGAACTGGGAAGGGAAACAGACAAGTTGCTGTCCTTTTGTTCTTCAGTCTAGTTGTAGAGGACATTGCTTCACTGACCCATGTTGGTATCATCATTGCGGTCTTCTTGGATGAGGCAGATTGGTCACCGGCCTCTGGATGGCCGCTCACAGAGACTCTTGGCAGCTCACGCTGGCTGCCAGCCGCTCATGCTGGCTGCCGGCCACTCACTGTAGCCTATGGCAGCCCACTGCAGTAGGGACTGTAGCTATGCCATCCGGGGACTCACAGCAGCCCGGCTCCAGGTGGAGCCATTGTTCACCATCTTAGCTGTAGAGGGCAGTGTCACTGGTCCTCACATGTGGAATCTGAACTGGGGCCACTGGCTTCCCAAGTCAGCTCTTATCCAAGGAGCCAGTCGGCCGGCCCTTTTTCCATTTCTTTGTGTCTTCTTCAATTTCTTTTAATGCTGTCTTATAGGTTTCAGTGTATAGGTCCTTCACATCCTTTGTTAAGTTTGTTCCTAAGTGTTTCATTATTTTTGTTGCACTTGCAAAAGAAATTGGGTTTTTTTCTTTTTCTGAAATTTAATTGTTAGAATATAGGAAAGCAATGGATTTTTGCACATCGATTTTGTATCCTGCAACTTTACTATATTTCTTTATTGTTTCTAATCATTTTTTGGTGAAGTCTTTGGGGTTTTCTATATAAAGAATCATGTCATCTGCAAAAAGTGGTAATTTAACTTGTTCATTCCCGATTTGGATGCCTTTTATTTCTTTATCTTGCCTGAGTGCTCTGGCTAAGACTTCCACTACTATATTGAATAACAGTGGTGACAGGGGTCATACCTATATTGTTCCTGATCTTGGAGAAAAAACTTCCAGTTTTTCACCATTGAGAATAATATCAGCTGAGGATATGTCATATGTGGTCTTTATTGTGTTGAGGTACTTTCCTTCTGTACCTGTTTTATTAAGTGTTTTAATCATAAATGGATGTTGTATCTTTTCAAATGCTTTTTTCTGTATCTATTGACATGATCATATGATTTTTATCCATTATTTTCATGTGGTATATCACATTGATCAATTTGCATATCTTGCCCCAAGATGAACTGCATTTGATCATGATGTATAATCTTTTTAAAGTATTTTATTTGATTTGTTAGTTTAGGATATTGTTTAGGATTTTTAAATTATTTTTATTAGTTTTAGGTGTACAAAACAATGTAATAGTTAGACATTTCACTCCTCACAAAGTGATAACCCCTCTGCCTATTGCCTATGCTATACTCCATATCCCAGGAATATATATATATATATATATATATATATATATATATATATATATAAAATTATAGTTCACATACAATATTATTCAGCTTCAGCTTCAGGTGTACAGTGCAGTGGTCAAGTATGTACACCATCTATGAAGTGGTCTTCTTAATACGACATGTGCCCATCTGATGCCCTACAAAATCTTTACAACATTATTGATTATATTCCCCAAACTATCTTTCACACCCCCATGGCAATATTGTAATCAATTTATTCTGTCTAATCTCTTGTCCTTTTTCTTGTCTCCATCCACCTCCCTTCTAGCAACCGTTCATTTTTCCTGTATATCTCTGAGACTATTTCTGTTTGCTTTGCTCATTATTCAGTTTTTTAGATTCCACGTATAAGTGAGATCATATGTTATTTATCTTTCTCTGACTGACTTATTTCACTTAGCATAATGTTCTCTAGGTCCATCCATATCACTGCAAATGGTAAGATTTCATTTTTCTTTATTTTCTTTCTTTTTTTTTTTTTTTGAGGGCAGTGTCACTGGCCCTCATATGTGGGACCGAACCGGGGCCGCTGGCTTCCCAAGTCAGCGCTTAACCACTGCGCCACTCGGCTGGCCCTCATTCTTCTTTATAGCTGAGTAATACTCCATTGTATAAATGTACTAGTTTCTTAATCCAATCGTCTACCAATGGGCATTTCAGCTGTTTCCGTCTTTGCAAATAGCGCTGCAATAAACATAGGGGTGCATATATTTTTTCTAACTAGTGTCTTGGGTTTCACTGGATAGATACCTAAGAGTGGAATTCCTGAGTCATAAGGTAGTTTCATTTCCAATATTTTGAGATACCTCCATACTGATTTCCACAGTGACTGCACCAATCTGAAATCCCACCAACAGTGCAACAGGGTTCCCTTTTCTCCACAACCTTGCCAGCACTTGCCATTTGTTGATTTATTAATGATAGCAATTCTGACTGGGTAACGTGGTATCTCATCGTGGTTTTTATTTGTGTTTCTTTAATGATTAGTGAGGTTTAGCATTTTTTCATATGTCTGTTGGCCATCTGTATGTCCTCTTTAGAGAAATGTCTCTTCATGTCCTCTACCCATTTTTTAATTGGGTTGCTTGTTTTTTTGGTGTTGAGCTGAATGAGTGTTTTATAAATTTTGGATATTAACCCCTTATCAGTTATATCATAGACAAATATCTTCTCCCATTCAGTAGGCTACCTTTTTGTTTTATTGATGATTTCTTTTGCTGTGACAGAACTTTTACGTTTTATGTAATCCCATATTTTTCTCTTTTACTTCCCTTGCCCAAGGGGATATATCAGTAAAAATATTACTCAGGGTAACATCCACAAAATTTACTCCCTACATTTCCTTTTAGTAATTTTATGGTTTCGGGTTTTACATCTAAGTCTTTAATCCATTTTGAATTTGTTCTCATATATGGTGTAAGGAGGTGGTCCAGTTTAATTTCTTTTGCATGTGTCAGTCCAGTTTTCCCAGCACCATTTATTAGACCGTCTTTACCCCAATGTAAATTCTTGCTTCCATTTTCATAGATTAAATGACCACATATGGATGGATTTATTTCTGGGCTCTCTATTTTGTTCCATTGATCTATGGTCTGTTTTTAATGTGAGTACCATATTATTTTGTTTATTATAGTGTTGTACCTTGATTTGATGTTGGGTAGTGTGATACCACCCACATTGTTCATATTTCTCAAGATTGCCATGGCTATTCGGGATCTTTTATGGTTCCATACAAATTTTAGGATTATATGTTCTATTTCTGTGGAAAATGTCATTGGTAGCTTAATAGAAATTGCATTGAATCTATGTATTGCCTTTGGGAGTATTGACATTTTAACTATATTAATTATTTCTATCCATGAACATGTATGTGTTTCCATTATTTGTGTCTTCTTTGATTTATCTCTTCAGTGTTTTATAATTTTCTGAGTAAGGTCTTTTACTTCTTTGGTTAAATTTATTCCTAGGCATTTCATTGTTTTTGAAGCAGTTTATAAATGGGATTGATGTCTTGATTTTTTTCCTTCTGATAGATTATTATTGGTGTATACAAATGCAACTGATTTCTGAATATTAATTTTGTATTCTGCTACTTTACTAAATTCATTTATCAGTTTTAATGGTTTTTTTGGTGGAGCCTTTGGGGTTCTCTCTCTGTAGTATCATGCCATCTGCATATAATGACAATTTTACTTTCTCCTTGCCAATTTGGATGCCTTTTATTTCTTTTTCTTGTCTAATTGCTGTGACTAGAACTTCCAGAACTATGTTGAATACAAGTGATGAAAGTGGGAAGCCTTATCTTGTTCCTGATCTTAAGGGGAAAGCTTTTAGCCTTTCCCCATTAAGATGGTAGCTGTGGCTTTATCATATATAGCCTTTATTGTATTGAGATATGATTCCCCCTTTGCTAAGAGTTTTTATCATAAATGGCTGTTGGATTCTGTCAAATGCTTTTTTTTGTATCTATTGATATGATTATATGATTTTTATTTTTCATTTTGTTAATGCGGTGTATCTCATTTATTGATATGCAAATTGTTTAAGATTTTTGCATGTGTATCCATCAGAGATATTAGTCTGTAGTTTTCTTTTTCTGTGTTATCTTTACCAGGTTTTGGTATTGGGATAATGTGGTCCCATAAAGTGAGTTAAGTAGTGTTGCCTCTTCTTCAATTTTTTTGAAGTTTTGACAAGGTCAGGTATTAAATCATTTCTAAATGTTTGGTAGAGAAGACATCTGGTCCTGCACTTTTGTTTTTGGTGAAGTTTTGGATGATTGTTTCAATTTCCTTACTGTTGATTAGTCTATTAGATTTTCCAGTTCTTTGAGGTCTTCTAGGTTATTGAATTTGGTGGCATATAGTCCTTCACAGTATTCTTATGTGATTCTTAGTATTTCTGTCGTATCTGTCATGACTTTTCCTCTTTTATTTCTGATTTTGTTTATTTGTGTCTTTTCTATTTTTTCCTTAGTGAGTCTATTTAGGAGTTTGACTATTTTTATTAATCTTTTCAAAGAACCAGGTCCTTTTTGCATTATTTTTTTCTATTTTTTTTCTCTATTTCATTTAATTCTGCTCTAATTTTTGTTATTTCCATCCTCTTGCTGATTTTGGGTTTCATTTGTTCTTTTTCTAGTTCTTTAAGATGTAATGTTAGGCTGTTTATTTGGGATTTTTCTTGTTTCTTGAGATAGGCCTATAATGATATAAATTTCCTTCTTAATATTGCTTTTGCCACATCCCAACAATTTTGATAGGATGTATTTCCATTCACATTTGTTTTTGTATATCTTTTGATCTTTCCTTTTGTTTCTTCTTTGACCCAGTCATTATTTAGTAGCATGTTGTTTAATCTCCACGTATTTGTTGGTTTTCCACTTTCCTTTTGAAGTTGATCTCCAATTTGAAAGCATTATTATCAGAGAATATGCTTGGTATGATTTCAATCTTCTTAAATTTGCTGAGGCTAGTTTTGTGTCCCAACATATGGTCTATCTTTGAGAATGTTTTATGTGCACTAGTAAGAGAACGTATAGTCTGGTGTTCTAGGATAAAAGGCTGTGTAAATGTCAATTATGTCCATTTGGTCTAATATGTCATCGAAGGCTGATATTTCCTTACTGATTTTCTGTTTGGATGACCTATCTGTGGTTGTCAATGGCATATTTAGGTCCCCTATTATTTAAATTGCATATTTAGTTCTGTTAGTAATTGCTTTATATATTTTGGTGTTCCCTGATTGGGAGCATATATATTGATAAGTATTATGTCTTTGTTGTATTGTCCCCTTTATCATTATGAAATGTCCATCTGTGTCTCCTATTAATTTTTTTTATCCTGAAGTCTATTTCATGTGATATAATAATGGCCAGACCCACTTTTTTCTGGATACCATTTCATTGGAGTATCATTTCCACCCTTTCACTTTGAGTCTATATTTGTCCTTGTAGCTGAGATGTGTCTCTTGAAGGCAGTATATGGTTGGGTTTTCTTTTTTGATCCAATCTGCTACTCTATGCCTTTTTATTGGTGAGTTCAGACCATTTACATTTAGGGTGATTATTGATATATGAGGATTTCCTACAGCCATTTAATCTTTTTGTTTTCTGCTATCTTGGTGTCTCCATTGTTTCTTTATCTTTGTTTCTGTGTGGTAATGTATGTTTTTTTTCTTGTTTCCTCTTTTTTTATGTTATGTGTCTTAGTTCTGGATTTTTCTTGAGTGGTTACCATTAAGATTATGTAAAAGAAGGTTTCATATATACAGCAGTCTTTTTTCTTCAGCATGCATCTTATCTCCATTCCCCTTTGCAAATTCAGACGTTTATCCCCTCTCCTTTTGTTTTTGTCACAAATTATGCCTGTTTATGCTGGGAGTTCATTTCTGAGTTAGGAAGCAAATTGTCTTCTTTTCTTTCTCATTTTTTTAAATGTTTTTATCTCCTTTACCCTTTATGTTATGTTTAAGTGTATAGTGCCCTATTCTGTGAAGGGGCTCCCATTTCCTGTTTCTGCATGTCTGTTAGTAATCTTTCTCATAGTTTTGTATCCTTTTGTCTTTTTGTTTCAGGTAGAATAACTTCCTTAGTACTTCCTGTAATGCAGTACTTGTGGTGCAAAATTCCTTCAATTTCTGTATATCTGGGAAGATCTTTATTACCCCTTCATATCTAAAGGATAACTTTGCTGGATATATTATTCTTTGCTGGTAATTTCTCTTTCAATATTTTGAATATTTGATTCCACTCCACTAAATTGTAGAGTTTCTGCTGAAAAGTCTGATGATAATCTAATGGCCTTTCCTTTGTAGATTACCATCCTCTTTTTCCTGGCTGCCTTGAGAATTCTTCCTTTGCCATTAACTTTTTTTTTTTTGAGGGCAGCATCACTGGCCCTCTCATGTGGGACCCGAACCAGGGCCGCTGGCATCCCAAGCCAGCGCTTAACCACTGCGCCACTCGGCTGGCCCTTGCCATTAACGTTTGACAGCTTCAATATAATGTACCTTAGAGAAGTCCTTTTAGGATTGAGGTAATTAGGTGTTCTATTTGCTTCTTGGATTCAAAGATACAGTTCTTTCCATAGGTTTTTGAATTTCTCATTGACTATTTGTTTGACTAGGCTTTCTGTGTCCTTCTCTCTCTTTTCCTTCATTCTTATTTGCTCTTATTATTCTTATTTGCTCTTTCTGATTGAGTCAGGTAGTTCTTACAGAGTTTCTTCATTTATTTTAAGTCTCTTTCTTCTTCCATGTGCATCATTTCCAGATTTCTATCTTCAATATCACTAATTCTTTCCTCCATATGGCCAGCTCTATTTCCTAAGCTCTCTATTTTATTCTTCATCTCTTTTATTGAGTTTTTCAGCTCCAGAATTTCTATTTGGTTTGTTTTAAAATTTTTTAACCTCTTAGGTCTTCATTTTGTTCATTGATTTTATTTGAGTTCATTAAACTGCCTATCTGCATTTTCTTGCATTTCATTGAATTTTTTTTCAGAACTGCAATCTTGAATTCTCCGTCATTTAAGTTACATATTTCCATGTCCTTAAGTTTATTTTCTGGAAAGTTTTCATTTTCTTTTTGAGGAGACTTGTTACCTTGGTTATTGATAGTAGTTGATGGATTATTTCTCTTCCTGGGCATCTATAAAAATGAATTCTGCAGCAGCCAGATACAAATAGGTCTTTCTTTTTTTTTTTTTTTCCAATAGTTTTATTTTCTCTTGCCCTGTTGCAGCTTCCTGCGGTGGAAGATTACCTGGGGAGGTGGGCGTCTCCTCTGTGATGAAGTAGCTTCAGTTTCTGAGCACCACTCTTGTGAGAGGATGTTGTGAGTGATGGATTTCTGAGTCCCTGAAACACAGTGTTGCTCTCGCAGCCAGATGCAGAGCTGTGTGCCTCAGCAGTGCAGGATGCCTCTGCTGGGAGCAGCTGGGAAAAGCGGGGGTGAGGTGAGTTGTGAGAGACAACTAGTGTGTTTGTGTCTTTATTCTCCTCCGAGTAACGGCAACTACCAGACCATAGCTGCCTCGCCCGTTTGTCTCCTCCTTTGTCACTGAAATTAGCCACAGTGAGCTCCTCCACTCAGGAACTGTTTCTCCAGTTCTCAGGGTTGTAGATATTCTGCTCTTTAATATAAAACTGCTACCATTACTTCTGGGCCAGCTGCTACCACTGGGAGCATGCAGGTGAGGTGAGCTCTGGGAAGGTACAGTGAGGCAGCCAAGCTGTGTGGCTTTTCTTTCTACCTGGCAGTGAGTGCTATTAGACCACAGCTGTCACACCCCTGTATTTGGTCTTTGTCCCAAGGTCTCTCCCCAGTCGCTGGGTTCTGCTGTATTATATGCTGATCTCTCAGGCAGGAATACTTAGGGTCACAGAGAATGCACCTAAAGTTTGAATCCTCCCCTCTCCCAGGAGCACAGTGAACTACAGGCTGTTTGGCCCTGTCTCTGCACTTCACCTTTCCCTCCTCTGCTGTTCACCCCAAATCACACATTTTCAGATATTTTAATGTGCGGATCTCTCAGACAAGTTTGTGTGTTCCACAGAAATCTTTTGTTGAATTATATCTGTTCAACTTGTTGTTAAGTTCAAGGGGAGAATTCAAGGGAATATCTCATGTCGCCATGTTTGAGATCAATTTTACTTCTTTTTTTGAGGGGTCTTCCATTACATTTTTTTGTTTGTTTGTTTCAGGTGTACAAAACAATGTAAGAGCTAGACATTTACACTCTTCACAAAGTGATAACCTCCTCCAATCTACTACCCCTCTGACATCGAATATAGCTCTTATAATTCCACTGACTATATGTTATATTCCACCTCCCCTGCGGGGTGGGGGGACATTATATATATTTGACATTCAGTATTATTCAACTTTAGCTTCAGGTGCCTAGTACAGTGGTCAGGCATCTACACAATCCATGAAGTGATCTCTCTGATGAGTCCAGTGCCCATCTGTCACAACCACATAATCATCACAACACTATTGATTATATTTCCTAAACTGTATTTCATATCTACATGGCTATATTGTGACTACTAATTTCTAATCTCTTTACCTTCTCCTCCATACCCCCCCATCTAGCAACCATCAGTTATTTTCCCAATACTCTGAATCTATTTCTGTTTTGTTTATTCATTTATTCTGTTCTTTAGATTTCACATGTAACTGAGATCATATGGTATTTGTCTTTCACCATGTGACTTATTTCACTTAGCACAATATTCTCTAGGTTTATCCATATCATTGAAAATTGTAAGATTTCATTCTTCTATATGGCAGAGTAATACTCCATTCTATAAGTGTACCACAGCTTCTTTATCTAATCATCTATTGATGGGCATTTCAGTTGTTTCCATATCTTGGTAATTGTGAATAGTGCTACAATAAAATATAGGGGTGCATATATTTTTTTGAATTAGTGTTTTAGATTTCTTTGGATAGATACCCAGGAATGGAATTGCTGGGTCATAAGGTAGTTCCATTTTCAATTTTTTGAGGTACCTCCATACCGTTTTCATAGTGGCTGCACCAATCTGCAATTCCATCAACAGTGCATGAGGGTTCCCTTTTCTCCACACCAGCACTTCTTGTTTGTTGATTTATTGGTGACAGCCACTCTGACTGGGGTGAGGTGGTATCTCTTAGTTTTATTTGCATTTCTTTAATGATGATTTACATTGAACATTTTTTCACATCTGTTGGCCATCTGTGTGTCTTGTTTAGAGAAATGCCTCTTTATGTCCTCTGCCCATTTTTAATTGGGTTTTGTTTTATTTTTTGGTGTTGAGTTGTATGAGCTTTTTATAAATTTTGGATGTTGACCCCTTATCAGATTATCATTGGCAAATAACTTTTCCCATTCAGTTGGATGCTTTTTTGTTTTATTGATGGTTTCCTTTGCTGTGAACAAACTTTTTAGTTTGATGTAATCCCACATGTTTATTTTTTCTTTTGCTTTCTTTGCCTGAAGGGATATATGAGTAAAAATATTACTAAGGGTAATGTCTGTGAATTTACTTCCTATATTTCCTTCTAGGAGTTTTATTCTTTCAGGTCTTATATTTAAGTCTTTAATCCATTTTGAATTTATTCTTGTATATGGCATAAGAAGGTGGTCCAATTTCATTTTTTTTTTTGTATCTGTCCAGTTTTTCCAGCACTGTTTACTAAATAGACTGCCTTTTCCACAGTGTAAATTCTTCCTTTCGTTGTTATAGATTAAATGACCATATTGGCATAGATTTATTTCTGGGCTCTCTATTCTGTTCCATTGATCAATGTGTCTGTTTTTATGCCAATACCAACTTGCTTTGATGACGATAGCCTTGTAGTAGAATTTGATGAGAGGTATTGTACCTCCCACTTTGTTCTTATTTCTTAAGATTACCATGGCTATTTGGGATCTTTTAGGGTTCCATATAAATTTTAGGATTATTTGTTCTAGTTCTGTGAAAAATATCATTGGTAATTTGATAAGGATTGTGTTAAATCTATATATTGCCATAGGTAGTATTGACATTTTAACTATATTAATTCTTCTTATCCATGAACATGGTGTATGTTTCCATTTATTTGTATCTTCTTTAATTTCTCTCTTCAATGTCATAACTTTCTGATCACAGGTCTTTTACTTCCTTGGTTAAATTTATTCCTAAGTATTTTATGGTTGTTAAATTAATTGTCAATGGGATTGTTTTCTTAATTTCTCCTTCTGATAGTTTGTTTTTCGTGTCTGATTGCTGTGGCTAGGACTTCCAGTACTAATTGAATAAAAGTGGTTTCAGTGGGCAACCTTGTCTTGTTCCTGATCTTAAGGGAAATGGTTTTAGCTTTTACCTATTGAGTATGATGTTAGCTGTAGGGAGCAATGTCACTGGCCCTCACATGTGGGATCCGAACTGGGGTCGCTGACATCTCGAGCCAGCTTTTAACCAATGCGCCACTTGGCCAGCCTGATAATTCATTTTTGAATGTTTGGTAAATGTCACCTGTGAACCCATCTGGTCCAAGACTTTTGTTTGGAGTTTGTTGGCTACTGATTCAATTTCTTTGGTAGTAATTAGTCTGTTCAGATTTTCTGTTTCATCTTGATTCAGCCTTGGAAGATTATATGCTTCTAGGAATTTATCCATATCTTCCAGATTACGTAATTTGGTGAGGTATAGTTGCGTGTAATATTTTCTTAAAGTTTTTTGTATTTTTGTGGTGTCTGTTGACACTTCTCTTCCATTTCTGATTCTATTAATTTGGGTCCTCTTTTTCTTTTTCTTGATGAGTCTGGCTAAAGGTTTGTGAATTTGTTTATTTTTCAAATAACCAGCTCTTGGTTTCATTGATCTTTTTCTTTTTCTTTTTTTTTTTTTTTTGCCTCTATTTCATTTATTTGCACTCTGATCTTTATTATTTCTTTCCTTGTACTCCCTTTGGGCTTATTTTGCTGTTCTTTCTCCAGTTCCCTTAGGTGTAAAGATAGATTATTGATTTGAGATTTTTCTTGTGTCTTTAGGTAAGCTCGCATTGCTATGAATTTCCCTCTTAGGCTTGCTTTCGCTACATCCAATAGATTTTAGTTCATTGTGTTTTTATTTTCATTTGTCTCAAGGTATCTTTTTATTTCTTCCTTGATCTCATTGTTGACCCATTCATTATTTAATGACATTCAGCCTCTGTGTTTGTGTGTTTCCCAGTTTTCTTCTTGTAATTGATTTCTAGTTTTATAGCACTATTGTCAGAGAAGGTGATTGATATGATTTTGATCTTCTTAAATTTATTGAGACTTGTTTGGTTTTCTAGTATGTGGTCTATCTTGGAAAATGTTCCATGTGCACTTGAGAAGAATGTACATTCTTCTATTTTGAGGTGGGATGCTTAAAAAATATCAATTAAACCCAACTGGTCTAATGTGTCACTTAAGACAACTGTTTCCGTATTGATTTTCTGTCTGAAGGATCTGTCCATTGTTGTCAGTAGGGTGTTGAAGTCCACTATATTTGGTTATTGTTCATGTCTGTCTTTCTGTTGGTGAATGTTTTATATATTTAGGTGCTTCTACTTTTGGTGCTAGATGTTTACTAGGGTTATGTCTTTTTATTGGATTGATCCCTTGATTATTATGTAGTGCCCTTCTTTGTCTTTCATTATAGTCTTTGTTTTATTTTTTATTTTTTAAATTGGTGAATTGGTGGAGGGGAACAGTGTTGGGGAATTGGGGAAAGGGACCAGCCAAGTTGTTGTCCTTCAATCTTAGTTGTGGAGGGAGCCACTCACCACCTGGCTGCTGTTGGCAGCTCTTGGCCTCTAATCTCAAGGTGCTGTGTTGTAATCTAAGTTGCAGGTCAAAGTAGCCACCATCCCATGTGTGGGAGTCAAACCAGCATCTTTGTTGTTAAGAGTGCACGCTCTGCGCTGGCCAAGTGGCGTGGTGGTTAAGAACTGGCTTGTGATGCCAGCGGCCCCAGTTTGGATCCCACATATGAGGGCCAGTGACACTGCCCTCTAAAAAGAAAAGCAAACAAACAAACTAGAGTGCATGCTCTATCTACTAAGCCATCTGGGTGGCAGCTCAGCTCAGCTCAAGGTGCCAAATTCAGTCTTTATATGTGGGTGACCGTAGCCCATCATCTCAAACTGGCAACCTCGTGTTTAGGAGCACATGCTCTCACCAGCTCAGCCATCCTATCACCTGTTGGCAGCTCAGCAGCAGCTCAGCTCATGTGCAGCTCACTGACCCATTTTCTGTCCTTCAATTTTAAATGATAGCCTTGCTAGGTAGGGCAATCTTTTTTTCTTTTTAAAGATTTTATTGGGGAATTGGAGGAGGGGAACAGTGTTGGCGACTTGGGGAAGGGGAACAGACAAGTTGCTGTCTTTATGTTCTTCAGTCTAGTTGCAGAGGACGTTGCTTCACTGGCCCATGTTGGTATCGTCATTGTGCTCTTCCTGGATGAGGCAGATCGGTCACTGGCCTCTGGATGGTTGCTCACCGTGGCTATTGGCAGCTCACGCTGACTGCCAGCCGCTCACACTGGCTGCCGGCCACTCACTGTAGTGTATGATAGCCCACTGCAGCAGGGGCTGCAGCCTACACCATCGCTGGGGCTCGCAGCCCAGGTCCAAGTGGAGCTGTTGTTAGCTATAGAGGGCAGCTATAGAGATCCCTTATATGTGGGATCCAAACCGGGGCAGCTGGTATCCCAAGTCAGCTCTTAACCAATGCCCCACTCCACCGGCCCTAGGTAGGGCAATCTTGACTGCAGTGTTTTTTGTTGTTTTCCAACACTTTGAATATTTCCCGCCACTCCCTTCTGGCCTGCAAAGTTTCTATAGAAAAGTCAGCTGACAGTCTTATGGGAGCTCCCTTATAAGTAACTAGCTGTCTTTCTCTTGCAGCTTTTAGGATTTTCTCTTTGTCTTTAACCTTTTGCATTTTAACTATGATGTGTCTTGGTGTGGGCTGTTTGGATTCATCTTATTTGGAACTCTCTGCACTTCCTGGGCTTGTATGTCTATTTCCTTCACCAGGTTAGAAAAGTTTTCAGTCATTATTTCTTCAAATAAATTTTTGATCCCCTGCTCCCTCTCTTCTCCTTCTGATATTCCTATTATGTGATGTTGATGTGCTTGATGTTGTCCCACAGGTCTCTTAAACCATTTTCATTGTTTTTGTTGTTGTTGTTGTTTTCTGAGGGCAGTGTCACTGGTCCTCATATGTGGGACCCGAACCAGGGCCGCTGGCTTCCCAAGCCAGCGCTTAACCACTGCGCCACTCGGCTGGCCCATTCATTGTTTTTTAATTTTTATTTCTTTTTGTAGTTCTATAGGGTGAATTCTTTTGTCTTCTAAATCACTAATTCAATCCTCTGCTTCATCTAGTCTGCTGGTGATTCCTTCTAGTGTGTTCTTCACTTCAGTTACTGTATTCTTTAGTTCTAACTGGTTACTTTTCATGGTTTCTATGTGCTTTTTTATGCTTGCTGTCTGTTTTTGATATTATCACTAAGTTCCTTTTTCAATCTTATCATCAGTATTTTAAACTCTGTATCTGGTAGGTTGACTGCCTCCATTTCATTTAGTTCCATTTCTGGAAGTTTCTTCTGGCTGTCACTCTGTGTTTGCTTCTATGTATTATGTTGATCACCTATGTCTCTCTGTCTTTGCTGAGTGACCTTATATAATGTGTGTCCTTTGTAGTAGAATTACTGTCTCCCTAATCTCCAATGTGTGTTCCATAGGTACTCCTTGTGTTGTCAGTGTTTTCCTGTTGTAGTTGACCTTTGGCTGCTTTTGGCATGTCAGTGAACGGGATTGACTTCTGGGAAGACTAGCTCTGAGGATTGGCAATGCCTACAGTGTATAAGCTGCTGTGTGAGGGCTGACCTTTTCTGGAGAGGCTTCATCCCTGTGGGCTTTTGTGCCTGTTGAGAATTCCCTTTTGGTGTGCCACTTGTAGGTCAAACCAGGTAGTGTGCTGTTTTGGTCTGAAGCTGGCCTCTGGGTATATTGTTTCTGGTGTCTCTTGGGCATGGCTCCTATGCTCAGCAGTTTCATCCTTGCCTGTTACTCACCTGTGGCTACCTGGTAGGAGCCACAAAGCTGTATGTGGTTGGCTGCTGCCCATGCTGGACCTGAAGGCATGTGCAGCTTGCCTCTTTGTGAACTGAGGCTGGCTACCACCAACATTGGACCTGAAGCATCTTAGCAAAAGGCCTAGAGACCCTTATTCTTGTTGCCACCTGTCAGTTGCCCGTAAGCCCTAACTGTTGAAACAGGTTCCTTAGGAGTGTGTGTCTGGCTGGTTGACCTGATTTTGAGAGTGCTCTCAGTGATGCAGTACTAGCCGGGCAAGGTGGAGTTCAAGTGAGTCATGAAACATGACTGGTGTTTTTTATAACGTTAATGCAGTTTCAGATCTTATACCTTTACCTGGCTTATAACCACCTTACATCATGTCCCGAGGACACTGCCACCAACCTTCACCTCAGGCTCGCAAATTCCTGAGAGCTGCTCCCAAGTAGGTACAGTTTTTGGGTCACTGTTCACCCCCAAAATCTCCCCAGGTCATTGCAGATTGTTCGTTGCTATAAAAAAAACTCCTCCATGGTTTGTGGGGGCAGGGGCTGTCACCCAGGCACCCAGAGTGTCCCTAGCAATGCAGCTGTAGGTGGGCAGGGCCAGGTTACATGGGCCTATAGAGTGTGGTCAGTGGTTTCTACAAATTCGGTGTAGTCTCAGCTCCTGGGCAGGTGCTGGGCCCAACACCACTCCACAAAACAAAACAAAACAACAACAAAACACAAATGCACACTCAAAAACCACACACAACAATCAAAACAAACAAAAAGAGAAAAAAACAAACAAACAAAAAACAAAACAAAGCAAGAAAACAAAAGCAAAACAAACAAGCAAATAAAAATCAGAAAAAAACTAAAAAATGCCAAAACAAAACATAACAAAAGAAAAACAAAACAACAGAAAGAATAGAAAGAAGGATAAGACAAAAGTAATAGGTCAGTCGGTAGAGGAACTTACACACTCAGGCAAGTTAAGAAAGTTTAAGAAAGTCTATTTTATTAAGAGAGAGTCTATCGGGCTAAGCAAAGATGCCTACAGCCTGGGCTGCACGTCTAAATCAGCCCCAACGGAGGGGGTGAGGAGGGTTATATAGGGGCGGTGATGACAGGGTAGCATTGTTTGAGCAGAAAGTGTTGACTGCCTGTATGCCGGTCTCTGTTTTGGGGCATTTTTTGTTATCGCAAGTGTGACTTTGTCTGCAGGTGCAGGCCAACAGACATTTTGTTGTTTTCTTGCAGACATGACTCTGTCTGTAAGTCAAGGTCTCTGAGACCTAACATTCAGAGACCTAACATCAAGTCAAGTTCTTTAAGATTCAGAGACTTAACAAAAACAAAGAAAGGAAAGAAAAAGAAAGAGAGAAAGAGAAAAAAAGAAGAAAGAAAAAAAAAAAAAAAAGCTAAGTCCAGCCATTGCCCAGCTATATTGCAGCGCAGGTTTTAGCTTAATGCTCTCTTGCAGTCTCCCCAAGACGTTGCAGGTTGCCCTCTTCTGGGCAACTTGCAGAGGTGGGGCCTGCCACCAGGTGCTCGGGATGCCCCTGGCAATGCAGCTCTAGGTGGGCGAAGCAGGCTTCCAATAGACTATGGGGTGTGGTTAGTTGTTTCTACAGAGTCTGTGCAGTTTCTGCCCCAGCTCATGAAAACACGTTGAGAACACCACAGCCAGAGCTTCTGAAATCCCAAAGCTTCCCCTGGATCCCAATGCTGAGCCTGCTTGTCTCTGCTGTTCTGATTAGCCCATAGGGATCCACTCAGAAAGATGGGGGCGGGGATGGTATATAGAAAGGTGGCTGGTGCTTGTGGCTCCAACCAGCCTAGAGCTGTCTCAATCCACCCCACCCCAACGTCCCCAGCTCTTTCCCTGTTGCCGGAGTGCACTGGACTGTCATTGCATTTTGTCCTTTAATCCAACACTGTTGCCTATTTCTTCTGAAGCACACTTCTAACTCTGGGAATGATGGGGGTGGGGCTAACTCTGTGAGGGTGGGAGGGAGGCAGCCAGGTTCTGTGTCTTTGTTTTCTGATTTCTGCCTGGCGGTGTGGGCTTAAACCACCATTTTGTTTTGTTTTGTTTTTTTTGGTGTTTGTTTTTTGTTTTTGAGGGCAGTGTCACTGGCCCTCATAAGTGGGACCCGAACCGGGGCCGCTGGCTTCCCAAGCCAGCGCTTAACCACCGCGCCACTCGGCCGGCCCTAAACCACCATTTTCACCTGAGGTCTCTGCCTCAAATGCTGGATTCAGTTGCCTTGTATATTGATCTCTCAGGCAGGACTGTGGGTCACAAGGGGTGTGCCTGGAGCCTGAATTCTTCCTACCAGCAAGGCTGCAGCTCTGGTCTGTGTCCTGGCTTCTCCACCCCCCAGGGCCTGCAGTTGGCGTCTTTGCAATTCCCTCTTTCTCCCTCCCCCATTAGCCTGATTTGCCCACCTTCAGCTGATTCACAGTGTGAGTGTCTCAGGCATACTTGTGTGATGTGCAAGGAGAACTTTGTTCAATTGTAACTGTTCAATTTGTTGTAACTTCCAGAGGACATTTCAAGAAGCACTCCTCATGCTGCCATTTCTGTGATGTCCGACATCCACTTTACTTCTAATCTCAGAAGATTAGTGGTAGAAAAATGAGACATAGAAATGGAGTGTGATGCTTGGGCAGGGGCAGGTGGTCAGTTAGCTTGCATACCAACCCTGCCAGCTTTATAGCCAAGCAGGAGTAGAAATAGAGGGAGAAGGAAGAGAAACCTTGCTGGCAGTCTGGCAGTCAGCAGGGGTGCAACTCTGCCCAGCCAGTGTGGTGGTGATAGGTCCTCCTTGTGACAAACAGCTTGCATCCTCATAAGGCTGGTTCTGGCTACCCAGTTGTCCATGGAACCTGTTTTTTCTCTGGATCAAGCTAACTGGTCCCCACAGAGATGTTCCTACCACCTGGCTGTCTTAGGCTACCATTCTAATCCTGGAACTCCAAAGAACAATTCCAGACGTCCCTCATGCCTTCTCTGCCCTTCTGCCATGTACAAACTCCCTGAGAAATGTTTAGACCCAGTGAGGAGAAGAGTTCAGAATATGCTCAGGAGCTCCGACTATGAAATTTCACACTTTCTATAATAAGCATATTCTATCATATTTTTTTTTCCTTTTGGCTGTCTCTTCTTGTTTCTATTGTTATTTCAACATTGTCCTTTTCCCCATATAACCATTATAAAAATTTACTAAATGTAGAAATGAAAACACAACAAAAAAAAATAAAGCCTTAGCTTCCCAAGCAAGCACTATAAATTATCAGCTTCAGTCTCTTCTAGTTTCCCTATAAAATTTTGTTTTAATTGCCCAAGTAACACATGAATAGGTTCTCATTCTATAAAATTCAAATAATAGGTAAGTGTCCTTACAGATGTTTTGTTGTACATTTACAAACATGTGCAGACACTTAGGAATTTAAATTTCATGTTTCTGGTTACAAATCTGCTACAATTTATAAAATATTACTACCTGTAGCTTTACCTTGGTCTCTTAAAATTGCTACAGAGTACTCCTGTATATCAATATACCACTCTGTCTAACCATTCCTCCTTTCTACCACAAAGAGTGCTGCCTTGAATGTTCTGTACCTGCCCCTTTAGCCCCATCATGGGTTTAGACAAGAGGTGATTATCTGAAGCTCAGCCTCTCCTCGTTGCTTTTCCAACAAATTGTTGCTAAAGAACTCTGGTGGGAATCTGCAAAAACTGTTTTGCTAATCCACAGAAAGGACAAGGTGCTGAGAAACCTTGCTTTTTAAAGCTTTCCCCGCCCTCCCCCCAAAAAGAAGCTATGCTGCTTGAGCTATATCAGTGAGATTGTGGTGTCCATCTCTTGCCTGGAGGACAAGCACTGTGGGGCACTTTGATTTTGACAAGCAACCTTCACTTCCCCAATACAACATAACCATTTATCTTAATTTTGTAGTTTCCAAAGAAATATGATGTAAAAAGGTGGTCCAGTTTCACTTTTTTGCATGTACCTGTCCAGTTTCCCATTTATTGAATAGACTGTCTTTACCCCACTGTATGTTCTTGCCTCCTTTGTCATAAATTAAATAACCACATAGGTGTGGGTTTACTTCAGGGCTCTCTATTCTATTCTACTAATCTAGTATCTGTTTATATGCCAGTACCATGCTCTTCTGATTATTATAGCCTTGTAGTATAGTTTGATGTCAGGCAATGTGATGCCTCCAACTTTGATCTTTTTTCTCAAGATTGCTGTGACTATCGGGGTCTTCTGTGGTTCCATAGAAATCTTAAGATTATTTTCTCTAGTTCTGTGAAAAATGCCATTGGTAGTTTGATAGGCTTTGCATTAAGCCTATATATTGCTTTGGGTAGTATGAACAATGTAAGTTCTTCCTATCCATGAGCATAGCATATGCTTCCATTTACTTGTATCTTCTTGAATTTCTTTCTATACTGTCTTATAGTTCTCCAAGTAGAGGTCTTTTACCTCCTTGGTTAAATTTATTTCTAGGGTTTTTGGGTTTTTTTTATGTAATTGTAAATGGGATTGTTTTCTTAAATTCTCTTTCTGATAGTTTGTTATTGGTACATAAAAACATAACAGATCTGAATGTTAGTTTTGTATCCTGCTACTTTAACTAAATTTATTTATCACTTCTAATAGTGTTTTGTGGAATCTTTGGGTTTTCTATATATATATATATTAATAGTATCATGTCATCTGCAAATAATGACAGTTTTACTCCTTTCTTTCCCATTTGGATGCCTTTCATTTCTTTTTATTATCTAATTCCTGTGGCTAGGACTTCTAATAGTATGTAGAATAAAAGTAGTGAAAGTGGGCATTCTTGTCTTGTTTCTGATCTTAAGGAGAATGCTTTTAGCTTTTCCTTATTGATTGTGAGGTTAGCTATGGATTTGTCGTATATGGCCTTTATTATGTTGAGGTATGTTCCCTCTATTCCCATGTTGCTGAGGGTTCGGTTTGTTTTTTTTTTTTTATCATAAATGGATGATGGATTTTGTCAAATGCTTTTTCTGCATCTATTGATATAATCATATGATTTTTATCTTTCATTTTGTTCATGTGGTGTATCACATTAATTGATTTGTAGGTATTGAACCAAACTTGCATTCCAGGAATGAATTCCACTTGAATATGGTGTATGATCTTTTTAATGTATTGCTGTATTTGGCTTGTTAATATTTTGTTGAGGATTTTTGCATCTATGTTTATCAAAAGTATCTGCTTACAATTATTTTTTGGTAATGCCTTTTTCTGGTTTTGGAATCAGGGTAATGGTGGTCTTGTAAAATGAGTTTGGGAGTTTTCCCTCCTTTTCTTTTTGTTATTTTTCTATAGTTTTTCTCCTGTTCTTTTGTTTGGAACATATTTCATTTTTTTCCCATTTTGGCTGTCTCTCTGTGTTTGTTTCAATGTATTATATAGAGCCTCTATGTCTCTCCATCTTGGCTGGGTGGCCTTATGTTGTAGATGCCCTGTGGGATCCAGAGGCACAGTCTCCCTGGTCACCTGTGCCAGTGCTTCAGGAGTGTCCCTTGTGTGGGTTTTGTGTGCCTTCCTGTTATAGTTGAACCTTGGTTGCTGTTTGCATGTCAGTGAGATGGCTGCCTGGCTGTGGGATTTGGCCAAGTCTACAGCTTACAGGGTGCTCTGCGGGGACTTTGCCCATGGAGTCGGATTTGCTCTAGTGGGCTCTCATGCCTGCTGACACTGCCCTTTGGGTGAGCTACTTGTGATACTAATTAAGTGGTGCTGTGCTGTGGTCTAAATCTGACCTCCATGTATATTGGTTTTGGGGCCACTTGGGAGGGGCTCTGGTCCAGGCCCAGGTCAGCTACTGCCTGTTACTGGGCATGGACTCCCTGTTAGGAGCTACATACCAATATGTGGTGGTTGCTTCCTGTGCTGGACCAAGGATGCCAATAGTGCCTAGCCTGGGGTAGCTCAGCAAAAACCCTGGACCCCCTGAGGCTTGATGTCACCTACTATCTCCTCTAAAGCTCAGCTGCTGATAGAGTATGAGAGTTGTGTGAGGTGGGGTCTCAGGGATTCACCACGGTGGGACCAGTGTTCACCTGGTTAATGTAGATTCTCTGTTTGATGCCAGTGCTGAGCCTGGAGCTGCTCAGCAAAAGTTTCAGAGCACACTGAGGCCAGCTACTGCCTTCCTAGGTCCCACAAACTCCTGAGAGTTGTCCAAAAAGGAATGAAATTCCAGCAGTGCTCCCTGCTTGCTGAGAGTGTGCCTCAGGCATTGAATCAGTTGGGTGGGGGTGGGGTCTGAGGGAATCACCAGGGTAGCATGAGTGAGTAGAGCGAGTGGTGTTTGCCAGGCCAATGCAGATTCAGATTTGGCTGTGTGTGTTGGGGTGGGGGTAGGGGGAGCTCAATACAGAAAAGCTGCACAAGAGGAGGGTTCTATACAGGGAAAATGGTGACTTTTCCTCCAGTCCTCACCTGGAAGCTATATAACTCAGTGTCTCCTTGTATGTCTGTGATGCCTCCCGAATCACTGTCCCTCCACCAGAGTCCAGTGTGAGTACCTGTGAGGGAGTGAATTTGTGAGCTGACCATTTAAGAGGATATCTGGGTTTCCTGCTGTCTTTTGTCCCACCCAGACAGTCAGAATCCCCAGTGTATTTCACAGCCAGATGATGTGTGGGGGGCTCCTCTTCCCAGCACTGGTACTCGGGGCTAGGGAGCCCAGTGTGGGGCTAGGGTCCTTTGTTTTTCTAGGAGGGTGGGGGGAACCTCTGTGGCTAAGATATCCCTCCTGATTCTCAACTGCCACAGACAGGTGTGGGGGGTTGCCCATTCCGCATCTCTGCCCCTCCTACCAGGCTCAATGTGGCTTCTTCTTAATATCCTTAGTTATAACTTCTGTTCAGCTAGACTTCAGATGATTCTCCAGGTTGATTATCCTCTAATTTAGTTTAATTTTAATGGGATCACAGGAGGATGCAAGTACAGCATTTATCTACTCCACCATCTTGGAACCTCAAAAAAAAAAAAAATTAAAATGGCTTCTTAACTCTCCTGTCTAGCACTTGGACTGAGATGCTGAAACAGGCTGGATTTAAAAGTAAATAAATAAAAAGTTATTAAAACATAAAAATACAGATTGAGTGAAAGAAAAAGGATGGGAAATTTCATATCTGGCAATTATCTCAAAACGCTAGTATAACTATATTAATGTTATACAATTAGATTTTTATCACAAAATAGTCACTTCATAAAGATGTAACACTGTAACAATTCTAAATTTGAATGCCCCTAACAAAACAGCTTCAAAATATATAAAGGAAAAAAATATTTGACAAAACTACAAAGAGAAATAAATAATATCACCCATTGCTGGGTAGTTTTAACATGCCATTTTCAGTAATGAGTAGATCAAACAGACTCCCCCAAAATAATAAGGAAATATATAAAGAATTTGAACACAATTAGCAGATTTTATCTGACATATACAGAACACTGCACCCCTTTATTGCAGACAACAACATTAGTAAACATTAACTGCATACTCAGGCACAGAACAAGTTTCAACAAATATGAAATGATTGATATAAGTGGCAGGCTTCACAGCTGCACTCAAGGAGTATATCAGCTGCATTGGACACAGTTGTTCACTCTCTTTTTGCATCATGTTCTTCTCTAGGCCTCCAGGACACAGTCTCTTGATTTCCCTCTCATCTCACTGACTTTTCAGTCTCCTTTGAGATTTTTCCTCATTTTTTGATCTCTAAATATTGAAGTATGCTGGGGCTCAGTCCTCAGAACTCTTCCTTATTAACACTAACTCAAAGTAATTGCATCCATATTAATGACTTTAAATACCACTTATATATTATTGCCTTCCAAATTTAAGTCTCCAGCCCAAATTCTTCCCCTGGATTTCAGACCCACGGATCCACTTGCCTACTCAATATCTCTGCTTGGAAATCTAATCAGTATATCACACTGAACATGTCCAGATCTGAATTGTTGATTCCTCCCCTAAAACCTGTTCTTCTATCATTCTTCCCATCTCAATAAATGACAACCCCATTATTCCAAGTGCTAAGGCCTAAATCTTTGGTCTTTCCTGTTTCTTTTCTCTCTTACTCCACAATAACAAATCTTGTCATCTCTCTTCTTACTGCCTCCACTCCTACTACCATGTACCAAGCCACAAACATCTCCCACTCAGACTAATAGTCTCCTAACAAGTTGTTTCAGTTATTTATTGTCGTGTAATGAACAATCCCAAACTTTAGTGGCTTAAAGTAGTAACAGTTTATTTATTATTTCTCATGATTCTGTGGATTGACCAGATGGTTGTACAGTTTTCTGTGATACCAGCAGGGGTGCTAGGATGGCTATTAGGACAAATATGACCTCATTCTCATGGCTGGCAGTTGGTGATAATGGCTGTCTAGTTGGGAGCTTAGCTGGAGTTGAGGCCCTGGGGCCTTGCTTCTCCTCCACAGGGGTCTCACCTCACCACATAACTGCATAGTTTCCTCACAGTATGCTTCTAAGAGGATGCTGCACTGGAAGGAAAGCTATAACTTTCTTAAAATAAAGCCTTAGAAGTTACACTGAGTTACTTCCTTGTATTCTTTTAGTTGAAGCAGTGACAAACCTGCCCAGATTCAAGTAATGAGAAATAAACTTCACCTCTCTATGGGACAAGTGAAAAAAATTTGTGGTCATCTTTAACCCACCATACAGTTGTCCCTGCTTGCCACCCCATAATTTTCTATATAACTTCCAGACTTCTTTGAAAACATAGGTCTGACTATGTCACTCCTATGCTAAAAGCTCTCCAATAACCTCTCCTTTCATCTAAAATAAAACCTAAATTCCTCACCATGGTCATCAAGCCTCCATCTAATCTGGTCTTACTCCCTCTCCTAACTCCTCTCTCCTATTCACTCCATTCAGGCCACATTAGTCTCTTTGCTGTTTTTCAAACTCACTAAGCACATTCCTACTTTGGCTGCTCCCTCTGCCTAAATCACATGGATCTATCTTTGCATGGATCACTCACTCCCTTACTTCCTGCAGATGTCTAATCAAAATTTATTTTATCCTAAGGGCCTTCCCTCTCTAGAGCAAGCAAAATCAATCTATGACAGTAAAAATTAGAAACAGGTGTTTCTGGGTGGAGGAGGAATTAACTGGAAGGAGCACAGGGAACTTTCTGGGGTGATGATATTTTATTTAGGATGGTGATTATATGTACGTTGTCTCTGTTATCTATTGCATTGTAACAAATTGCTTCCAACTCAGTTGACCAAAACAACTATTAATTGTCTCTCAGAGTTTCTATGAAACAGGAATTTGGACAGGGCTCAGTGGGGATAATTTATTCTATGATGTCTGGGACCTCAGCTAGAAACCTTGAAGGCTAGGGGTTGGAATTATCCAAAGGCTCATGATAATTCATCTTTGGTGTTGACTGGGACCTCAGCTGGGGCTGTTGGCCAGAACACCTACACATGGCCTCTCCATGTTGCAAGGGATACACTTAAGAAATCAATAACTGGGGTGACCAGTTAGCTCAGGTGGTGAGAAAGCAGGCTCATAACACCAAGGTTTGCAGTGTTCGATTCCCACATGGGCCATGGAGCTGCACCTTCCACAACTAGATTGAAGACAACTGCTTGACTTGGAGCTGAAGGGGCCTGGAAAAACACACTGTTCCCCAATAAAATTTCTTAAAAAAACAAATCAATAACATAGTCTGTAGCTTGATTTACCTCATAGTTTACTGTTCAGCTGTTTTTTCTTTGTTTCTCCCATCACTGCTTGAATTAATGACTCTGCTTTGTTCCCTTTCTCAAGGCTACACATACTTTTCTAATCCAGTTAATCAGTAGAGCACTAACCAGAAAAAAAATACTGTATTTTGCCGTATATTATGCACTCCCATGTATAATGCACACCCATGCTTTTGGCCCAAACTTTCAGAAAAAAAAGAATGTTTTGTTTTATTTGTTTACATTTAGGTAATTGCTTTTTGTATTATAAAGGAATTTTAGCATTTATTATTTTTTAATATATTATAGTACAAGAAATTTTATGTAACAAATAATTACAAAACACAAGAACAGATACAGAGTACAAGAAATTTTATGTACCAGTAACAAATTTATATTTATGTATCATAGAAGGCCAAGAAGTCTTCGTCGTTGCAAATTGGTCGGAAATTCAACAAACCTATTGTATTATTTTGCATATGGATATTGTTATTGATTTCTAGAGTTACACTTTTAACTCATAAGCATAAATAAAAGAATTAAAAACATTTATATAGATACAGAATTATTATTACCCATGTAAAATGTGCATCCTTATTTTTCCCTCACAAATTTGGGCAAAAAGTGCACGTTATACATGGCAAAATATGGTTATTCCTTAGTCCTCAGGCATCCAGGTGCCAGAATACATTTTGCAACTCTCTTGCGGTTTTTATTGGATCCATAAAGCCCCAGGCCATAGTAGATTCCGGGGATAACATCTTAAAACAAACTAGACCCCAGGAAGCAACATCAGCCCTCCAAGACCTGCCTGACCAACTCCCCTATTCCTTTGTTCTGCTTTTCTTTTGTACCTATAAAACCTTCTGACCATTCTAGGAACGGAGATGCCATCCTCCCAGAATGCTGGTGTTCTGAATAAACCTGCTTTTCTTTTCACCATCTGTCTCTATTTTTAACTTTTCAAGTGGCAGGCAGCGGGACTTCAGCATGGTAACAGTGTGGCTTGGGCTTCCTCACAGCATGGTGGAAGAGGGAGGAGAGAGAGAGAGAGAGAGACAGAGAGAGAGAGAGAAGAAAGTTTTTTTGCCTTTTCTGACCTAGTTTCAGAAGTCACAGCATGTACCTTCTGCCATATTCTATGCATTGAAATCAAGTCACCAAGGCCAGTCCAAAATCAAAGGAAGGGGATGATAAGGAGTGCCACAAAATTTTCAGCTGTGTTGTAACGAAATTGAAGTGCCAAGAGTCCCAGGCTGGTGCTGCCTGCGCCACTCAGCCAGCAGACTGACACAGGGGTTGGGTCATAGAGCAAGTTTATTATCAGAGCATCGGTGGTCTGAAAATGCAGTGGGTTAACACCTCCAAAAACTGCCCTAACATTTTCAGACTGGCTTGGGGTTTTTAAGGGAAAATCTGGGCATTCCTCCGTGATGCTTCCAGGGGTCTGCATGGAGCCTTCCCTGTGGCCATGTGATTCTATGGTGGAGCCAGCAACCAAGGAACAATGATGGGATTAGCCTGGTAGACCACTGAGATTGTGATCAATAAGCCTAAGGGCATTAATCATAAATTTCAGGGTAATTTTCTAAAACAGGAAACTGAGTAGGACAGGGGACATTGGGAGCTCAAGCCACAGGGGGATGCATGATTTATTGTTAAGCGATAGGTAGGTCAAGGAAAGGTGAGGCCAGGGATGTGGAGAGGCCTCTACTGTGGGGGTGCCAACCAGGTCCTATTTCATTAACACTAGCACAGTCTGTATAATTGTCAACTGAACATTTAAAACTGTTCATTTTATGGTATGTTGTGATACTATAATTTATAATAAGAAATATATATTTGGTCTTTGTTTCAGTTCCTGGCACATAGCTTCTAAAACTCTTGGAATCTCCTAAGTGATGAGAATAATAAAGGTATCTTTTTTTATGTTAATGAGAACAGGGAACCAATTTGATTACAGGTTTGGAACTTTCAGTCCCACTCCTGATTTCTAGGGAGGAGAGAAGGGCCTGGAAATGGCATTAATTGATCATGCCTATGGGTTGGGTCTTAAAACCCAAGAGTATGGGGTTCAGAGAGCTTCTGGGCTTGTCAACACATGACATGGAGATTTGGGGAGAGTGGTGACTCAGAGAATATGGAAGCTCTGTGGCTTTCCTCATACCGTACCCTCTGCATTGCTTCCATCTGTCTGTTCTGAATTATGTCCTTTTGTAATAAACTGGTGATCTAATAAGTAAAATTTTTCTCTTGTGTTCTGTGAGTCACCCTGCAAAGTATTTGAACCTGAGGAACAGGTCCTGGAAACCTCCAGTCTATAGCCTGTGGATTAGAAGCACAGGTGACATCCTGGACTTACAATTGGCCTAGGAAATGGGGGGCATGGAGGAGGCAGTGTTATGGGACTAAGCCCTTAATTTGTAAGACCTGATGCTATCTCCAGGTAGATAGTACCAGAATTGAGTTGAATTGTAGGACACCCAGCTGGTGCGGAGAATAGCTTGGTGGTGTTGGGGGAAAACCCATATGTTGGAATTGGTGTCAGAATCATATATGTCAATTATACCTCAATTTTAAAAAAATGGCCCTCCTTGACCCTAAAATAGGGACCCCACCTCACTTTCGCTCCCCAGTCCTTTGCCCTGTTTTTTTTGTTTATTTTGTTTTTTTTTAATTTAATAGCATTTATCACAACTCAACACAGTACTATTCATTGTTTTATCACTTACTTGGTGTCTCTCTCCCACCCCATTCCTCACCCCAAACAAGACTGTAAATCTAGAACAAGCATTTTATGCTGAACACCCAGAACCTACAATAGAATCGGGCACACAGCAGCTGCTCAGTCAAAATCTGTCAAATGTTATTTGAACGCATTGTGTGACTCCAAGAAGGGAAGACCCACACAGCTGAACATAAGTGGCAATAAGGCCGTGTATATTAGTGTATTAAATGCAGATCACAGATGTCCTAGGCATTCAGACAAGGGAGGGAGCATCTAATCTTGGACTGTTAGAGCCTAAAGAATCCTCAAAGGACTTGGTTTTTACAGGTGAGAGTGGTGGGATCCAAAGGAGGCAAGAGGCTCCTTCAAGGTGACACAGCAGGAGATTTAGGAGCCAGGCCCAGTGACGGGTCACTAGGTAAAGTTCCAGGTGTCTTATTCTTCTGGTGATGGACTGCACCTGTCTCCAGTGCAGCACCTTTTAGGAAAATAGCATCCTAGCTTGATAGTGCTGGCTGGGCAAAAATGAATGAGATTTTTAGAAAGTGATTAACTCTATGAATTGCATAATAAAAGATTCACACATTGTGGGATCTCTGTTTATTAGACAGAAGGGAAATGCATTTTCTTTGGAGTTTTAGGTCATTTGATTTACCTTGGGATCAGCTGCATGACATATTCCTGGTCTACGGTGTCATAAAATCCTCTTCTTCCCCCCGCCACCAACCATCAGCTAAAGTGCTGTGTAAAAGGTAGAGATTTTTAGGCTGGTTCTCCTTAAGTAAGTGATTCCATGATAGAAGGATAGATACATGTTACTGCCACTCACTCACAGAAAAGCTGTTGGATCCTTACCTGTTACATTTCTGAGCACGGATTAATTTAATGCATTCTCCTATTGTGCTGTACTAAATTCTGGAGTATGAGCTGCTTCCCACATTGTGCAGCTGGAAGTGAAATAATGATTCCTCTTTGCATAACACAAGTATCCAATTCTATGTTTTAGCTCTTATTCAAGTTTTTTGAATGGTTCTATTTAAATGACATGTATTGGGACAAAGAAAAGTGCTAGTCCAAGTGGAATATTCATTTCAGGAAAGAATATGGGGCTATGGATACACAGACCAGGGCAAATCAGGTTTTAAAAATAGAAGAAATAGTGCTTGCACACTTTCTACACTAATACATTTTCTCTTTCAGATTGTATCAGTCTTACAAGCAAAATGGGACATTGATGATTTTTAAAATCCAGAATTCTTCTCTCTTCCATCCTTGTTTTCATCTTCATGATTAACACTACCTTGAAGAATACACAGGCTGAGCCCAGGATACATTACAGGGCCAAATCTTACCCATGATGATGCTTCTAATAGCGACAGACTTCATTCAAACTCAGCATCACCAAATAAATAAGTTTATTTGCTTAAGCAATGAATGAATAATGAGGCAGGGTGGGCTGCACTTCGCTTTTGCTTTTGTCTTCCTTTCTGTGATTGTCATGAGCTGTACATTCCAATTTTTCCAGTTTGTGCTTCAGTTAAAATCACATCAGCCCACTTAGTCACTTCAAGCTAGGAGCCATCATACTACTTCCTCCATTTTAGAGCTTCAGTGACTCACCTCCATATACGTGTCTCCCACAAAGCTCTGCTCATAGTAGATGCTCACTAAATGTGAATGGAGTCTATGAAGAGATTGCCCTCTATACTCCTCTCCCTTCACAAAAGGGATTTCTGAAATCCTAGAAACATGTTGAGAGACAAATAAAATTTCAAAATTAATAATGTCTGTGAAATTTGTCTTAAGAATGTGTGAGTCATACATCTAAGTTAGTACCTAACCCTGATCATTTGGCTAGTAAGCATGTGCTATTCATCACATGGACAATGAGGCAAAAAGAGGAACTGGACTAGTGTAAATTCATTTGCAGTCCTGGAAGCACTGTCACTTATGTGTGGCTCAATTATGGATGAACAAATAGTCCAATGGTGTGTGAATGAGTGAATTGAGCATATACCGGAGCAGTGGAAGGTAAAATCTGAAAAGCAAAATAAGGACCAATGGCAGACGGCCAAGGATACTAGACTAAGGAAGGTGAATTCCATTCCACAGAAATCAGAGAGCCTTCCATGGGTTTTGAGAATGACAACAATGCTCATAGAGGCCATTCCTATAATCACCAAGCATATATTTAGGTAATGGTACAACTATCAATACTTTGAAAACAGCTTGGCCATATTTTACAAAGTAAAACATATACCTAGCATGCAAACTTTGTTTCTAGTATTTGCTGCCAAGCAAGAAAAGTGTATTTCCACAAAAAAACTTGTACATGAATGTTCATGAAGCTTTATTCCAAAAAACTGAAAACAAACCAAATATGCATCAACAGGTGAATGTGGAAACAAATTATGATACATCTATAGTGATACCACACAGTAAAAAAAAAAAAATTCTTCACACAACATGGATGAATTTCAAGAACATTATACTTATTATGAATCCAGACAAAAGACAATAAATGGTATGATTTTATTTATAGGAAACTTTACAAAAACTAACCTCATATTTAGAGACATAAAACAGATCAGTTGTTGCCTGTGGCCAGGGGTGAGGGGAGTTGCTACCACACAGGAGCACAGGAACTTTTTGGGATGATGGAATTGTTCTAATACATCTTTGGTGGTTACCAAGTATATACATTTGTAATCATTCTACATTTTGATTGTAGTGATAGCTATCCAAATGTATATATTTTTCAAAATTCATTGAACTATACATTTAAAATAGCTGCATTTTAATGGAGGTAAATTATACCTCAATACAGTTGACTTGTGGAAAAATAAAAGAACTATATTTGGAAACAAGGCAAAGAGGAAACAGGACTTTCCTAAGGTGCTTGGTATGTAGTATGAAGATGAGGGGCCGCCCTGTTACATTAACGACCTTAAACTGAAGACAATGGATGGCAGTGTGAATTAAGCAACCAAAGCATATGGACAAAAAAGTAGAGGAGTGTCCATGTGTGTGCATGTGTGAGCATGTGTGTGTGTATGTGGGGGGATGGGATCATGGATTCATGGCCTGGAGTTAATTAATGACATCATTTGGGTGAAGATCTTATTTATGTCACTGTTTCATCAAGATCCATTTCCAATCCCACTTCCTCCATAAATTCTTGCTTGACTCCCTATCCACAGAAACTTTCTTCTTTCCCTCCTCTGAACTCTTATAGTAAGCTCTGTTTGTTTAAATTGTTCGGAAATATTCATGGCCTTTTTTTTTGTCTTGAACTGCTTTTCAAATTGCTTATCTCTACTTAATTTTAAATGTGGTTATATCTTATCTCATTATATACAAGCTCCTTAAGAGAGAACTGTACCCTGATCTTCCACAGTTCCTTAACTATAACAGCTGGGCAGATTTTGTAGTTGTTTTTGATTCAGCCTGATTTTCAGTTTCTAAAACTGGGGTGTTAATAATAACAATTTCGGGTAAGAAAGAGATATCTACAATTCTGATTATAACTAAGTAGGAAGATATTGACCTTTGTGAACCCCTTAGTAATTCATCTCCACTTCTACTTTGACAGACCATAATTACTATCACAAAGCCAAGAAAGACCCTCTTTAGACAATGTCCTCTCGAGTAAAATTGAAATTGAGTTGCTATATTTACCCAACAATTTCAGACCTCAATGATTTTTTTTTCAATCAGGAATTTTACCCAGGGTAGTCACATTTGTATTCGAAGCCTGCCAACTCTGGCCAGAAATCAGGTTCTCAGTGTACAACTCACCTTAAGTGGATCAGATGTTCTAGTGAAAGAAAATGTCACTCATGTCACTATAAAAAAAAAAGTCTGGGTCTGCTTATCTGCTTGTAGGGTTTAGGTCTCACCATCAACACTTCTGAGTGCTTTATACTTTAAATGAGGTCTTTTCCATCCAGCTTCCCCCATTTATACCCCCAGAGGGAAGTATTACCGTTCAACTCTTTGAAACATATACCTTCTGTCAACTTTCTATCTTTTGCTTTAGGAGACAGTACAACAGAAATCTGCCAGACTTTTCTCAAATGTCATATTAAGGAATGAAATGTAGACAGACTCTTTCATAAGCACCGTCTTGTACCTGCTTTACAAGCAAATCATGTTCTAGTGGGCTTTCACTGTTTGGGGTTATGTTTTAGAGCATGGGATTTGTCATCTAAATCCATGTAATAACAAGTATGGATTTAGATTCATGGTTTTGTCAAGTCCTATTCTTCGAAACATAAGTATATACAGCCAAAGCCTGCTAAAACATCAGTAGTGGCCTGTACACACTTATATACACAGCATCATTTCCCAAAGTATCTGAAGGATATGAGGCCCATGATCTAGCATGCAAAAAAAAAAAAAAAAGAAAGAAAAGGTTTTCATGGTTAGATAAGTTTAGAGATGAGGTATACAAAATGGCTCTAAGATGGCTATAGGAATGCAGTCGGCTTAGCTCAATTTAACCCAGAGTCCCAAAATTATTTGACCACAGATCCCCCTTCTCACACACTTTGGGGGCACACTATTCATTGTTATATGTCTTCAGTTAACTTAAGGTGTGAGCATTGATTGAGAAAGTTTAGAGTTAAATAATCTTTCTGAATACAACACTTACATATTGAGGTCTTAAAAATACATATTTCAATTATTTGCATTTCTGTATTACCTTTCTGTACCTATCTTTCTGAGCTACATTCTGAAGCTCAATGACTATAAAGCTGAATATAAACAAAAATTTTGTATATTGCTCACCAATGTCATATTCATTTATATAAGGTTGGATGATTAAGTTTGCGAACTCATCCTAGAAAAAGTGCTACATACCTCACAGCTGAATATCACTATGCTCACCTTTGCAGTACTCCCCTTGGAAAGCTATGCACCAATGCCAGAGCCTAGTCCACCCTTCAAAGCAATTTTGAAACTTTTTTTGGAATGGCTATCAGAGCTGTGATTGTATTACCATTGATGTCCTGAATGTCATCAAAATATCTTCCTTTCAATATTTATGTTTGGGTAAAGAAAGCAGTCATTGGAGGCCAGATCAGGTGAGTAGGGAAGGTGTTCCAGTAGTTATTTATTTTTAAACTTTCTTTTCTTTTTTTTTAAACTTTATTGGGGAACAGTGTGTTTTTCCCAGGACTCATCAGCTCCAAGTCAAGTTGTTGTCCTTCAATCTTAGTTGTGGAGGGCACAGCTTGGCTCCAAGTCCAGTCGCCATTTTCAATCTAGTTGCAGGGGGTGGAGGGGGTGGGACACAGCCCATCATCCCATGCGGGAGTCGAACTGGCAACCTTGTTGTTAAGAGCATGCACTCTAACCAACAGAGCCATCCGTCTGGTAGCTCAGCTCAAGTCGTTGTCTTCAATCTAGTTGCGGAGGGCACAGCTCACTGGCCCATGTGGGAATTGAACTGGAAACCCTGTTGCTCAGAGCTCGTGCTCTAACCAACTGAGCCACCTAGCTGCCCCAATACAGTTATTTGTTTTCTGGCTAAAACTCTCTCATAGACAATGCCGTGTGAGCTACTGCATTATCGTGATGCAAGAGCCATGACTTGTTGGTGAAAAGTTCAGGTTGTCTAACTTTTTCATGCAGCCTTTTCAGTACTTCCAAATAGTAAACTTGGTTAACTGTCCAGTTTGTACAAATTCCTAATGAATAATCCGTCTGATATCAAAAAAAAGGTTTAGCAACATTGTTGAAACAAGTTCGAGAACTTAATTGTCAGACCTCGTACCTGTGAATTACACTTGGTGATAATGATTTCAGATTGTTGTAGGTAGCAAGGAGTATTTGAGACAAAATCTGAACACATCAAAATCCTAGAAATTTGAAAAAGTACCTTTGGATGGGTTCTAAGGGTAGGAACTTGTAGATTCCATTTCTATTTTTATGATGTAAGACAAAGGTTCTCAAAGTTTTTGGTCTTAGGACTCTTTCACACTCTTAAAATTATTGAGCACCCCAAAATTCTTTTGTTTTAAATGGATAATACCTATCAAAATTTACCATGTTAGAAACCATACCTGAGAAAATTTAAAACCACTAATTAATTCACTTAAAATACCAAGAAATCCATAGCATATTAACATACTTTTATGAAAATATATTTTCCCAAACAATTGGCATTGTTCTACAGTTTTGAAATTCTTCAGTCTGCCCTAGTAGCAGACAACTGCATTGCCACATCTGCTTCTGACATTCGATCTATTATCACATGTCATGTAGCCTCTGAAGATTTCCACAACACATTTGGAGAATGAGAGAAGAGGGCGAATCACATCTTATTATTACAAAACATAGTTTTAACCTCATGGATCCCCTAAAGTATCTCTGAGACCCTAGACTGTATTTTGAGAATTATTGCTTTAAGAATTCAATAAAAATATTTATTGAGAATCTACTGTATTCCCATAAATAGCTCCCTGCCTCCAGGGTACTTAGTGTCTCTTTCCACTATTTCCAACCAAATTGTACTGATATTTCAAGACTGCTGTTCTGCTTTCTTCCTATTATCTCTGATGACCCCATTAGATGACTTTTTTAAATGTCTGTAGCAATTATTGTCTGTGCAGTTCATTTGGGATTCTATCATACACTGCATTGTGAGACTTCTTCATTGTTGGTCAAACTGTGACTTATTATTTCATATATTATGGTTGTATCTTGTCCTTGTTACTGATGGTAGGCTTTTGAGGGCAATAAATTATTTTACTTACAGTGCCCAACATATGTATCAAAGACTGTGAACCTTAAATATATATATCTAATAATTTGATTTGCAACTTAAGAAGTATGGCAGAGATAATGCTATGTATTCATCAGTACTGTTTCCTTTTCCTATTCTTGGGTATTCACAAATACTATATTTCCCAATCTCCCCTGCAGTTGGATTGGGACCATGTGACTAAGGTTTGGTCAAATGGATGTGAATAGAAATAGTATAAGCCACCACCAAACCTGGCTCTTAAAGACAGCTCTCCTACCCCATCATCCTCTTTGGTAGTGGCTATGGTCAGGTAGAACCACCAGATGAAAGTAGCTGGATCCCTCAGTCACCACATGGAGGACAGCCCTGGAGAGTAGCCCAACCTCATATATGGTAAATGAGTGAGATTTCAGGCATTACTTATTACTGCAGCAAAACCTAATTTATCCTGATATAGGCATACCTTGGAGATACTGTGGGTTTGGTTCCACGTTACCACAATAAAGCAAGTTGGTAATCTTTTTGCTGGTGGAGGGTCTTGCCCTCGATTTGTAAAAAAAAGCAAAATCTGTGAAAAGCAGTAAAGTGACGAACAATAAAACAAGGTATGCCTGTGTATTAGAGGAGAGAATGTTCACAAGTGAAACAGGAAATCCTATAAGACGTAATACCATATGTTAGAAGTCAGGGAGTGCTATGGAAGATAAGAGTGGGCAGGAACCAAGTTTGGGCTTCTGTGCTGGGAGAGATTTATAGAGAAGAGAGAATGAGAATTTGAAATGGCGGTATAAACACAGTACAGTGGGAGTGAACAGGAAGCATAAGAAAAGAGAAGGAACATAGCCTTGATGTTGGAAAATTAAGACTAGATGGGGTCTGGGAAGATGAGACTCTATTAGATTATTAAATTGCCCAAAACCTTTTAAGTGGAACATGCTCATAAGATTGTGGGGATTCTTCAAGGAAACAGTGTGAAACCCAACAGATAACATCCAATGGCTAACAATTGCTGGGTGCTTAGAATTGGGTTGTGCTCTGAGTGTTATATCATTGAATCTTCACAGAAATCCTGTGAAATCTATAATCCTCATTTTAAAGATGAAGAAACTAAGGTTTAGCAAGGTTAAGCATCTTACCCAATACATTAATCAGGATTCTTCAGAGAAAAAGAACCAACAGGATGTATGTGTGTGTGTGTAATACATATACATTACATATACAAATACATAGGTAGGTAAGTAGGTAGAGATAGATAGATAGACAGACAGACAGATAAATAGATGGGGGGTAGGTGATTTACTTTAACAAATAAACTCATGCAATTGTGGAGGCTGGCAAGTCCAAAATCTGATTAGGCTGGCAGACTGGAGACTCAGGGAAGAGTGAGAGTGAGAGTCCAAAGGCAGTCTGCTGGCTAGATTCCTTCTTGCTCAGAGGAACTCTGTCTTTGTTCTATGCAGGCCTTCAAATGATTGGATGAGGTCCACCCACACTATGGAGGATAATCTGCTTTTTTACTCTATTAAAATGTTAATCTCAAATGAAAACACCAGAAAATTTGACCAAATACCTGAGTGTCCTGTGGCCCAGTCAAGTTTATATAATTAACCATTACAACTATTATTTTAAATACATCAGATTATTTACAATTAATTTTGTAAGGATAATGAGGGAAATGAAGCACTTGATAATCTATACAGCAATAGTAATAATCACAGATTACAATATACATGGTACTTCAAAATGAATTTATGAATGTTTCAACAAACATTCTGTTTTTATATTTTATATATTTAATATCATTCTTCATATTAATAAAATCCAGATATCAGCTGGGGGCCTTCTTCTTCCCCCTTGAGGTCCATGCAAAAATGTTTCAAAACCTCCTGGTTCTCAGCCTGCAGAATTTCAAAGGCTAGTTCCATGTTCCTGCTTATTTCCAATATTTATAAACTCTCCTCACCTCTTCTGTTTCTTGAGCTCGGCTATGTTGCCCAGCCCTGTGGTTCTAGACCACAGTGACCTCAACGAGACTTATCCTTTTTGATTTCTATAACAACAAAAAAAAAAAACCCACACTAAGCCTGAGTCTGATAGACTTTACTAAAAAATACTGGGCTGGGGAAGGTGTTGCAACACTTAGCCTATATCCTCCTGTCACCTTTCGGGTCCCCTCTCCTTTCTACTTTTTACCCCCCCCCCTTTTCTGGGTGCCAAAAATTCCAATTTTTGTACCTCTTTTGTGCAAAGTAATTGTAGCACCCAGGTAAATTAGCTGTATACTCCACAAATTTTGTTACTAGTTTGCTTGGACTCTTTCCTTTGCAAGGAGTACAAATTTAGCCCAAACTAGCTTAAGGCAAGAGAATTTATTGGCTAGTGGAATTAAAGGGCAGGTTTACCAACCAAACTGTAGGAAGAGAGATTTAACTGTACTCAATTACTGAACCAGGGACTTAAATCTGCTTCTCTCACTGCAGACTAGCAAATCCATTCTTATCTTTTAGCTTTCAACCACCTGGGAGGGACTACGTTACTATCCTTACGGTTTGAAGTTCAAAAGTACTGGGCAAGGGCTGTCATGGCCCAACTTGCCCAGTTGTCCATCCCTGTATCAATGGCCTGTGGTGTGTTTGCTCCCATAAAAACATAGCACCTCCCAGGGGAACCAAATATTTGATGTAGAGGGGCTGTCTCTAGGAGACATGAGGGAGTTCACCAAAGACATAATATTCTGGAATAGTTTTCACTGTCCTTAAGTAAAATATGGGCTAACCATTTCTCTAATTTTAACAGCAGTTTAAACAAAGTAGCATCAGATCGCAGAGGGGAGGGCAATTAATATTGCATGCCAGGTAGCCCTGAGAAATACTTTCATAGAGACCTCTTGAAGTGAGCCTTTAGGATTGAGTGTGATTTATCAAGCCAAGAGAGGATTCCAAGGAGACAGGATTCCAGGTTTGAGCAAATGGACATAAATATCTCCTCTTCCAAGCCTCTCTTTTTACAGGCTGAAAAAAATGTATTTGAAGCCATCAGAAAACAAAGGATAAAAATATGCTGCTAGTGCCAGGGCAAAGGATTAAATGTTTATTGGACTGAACCACCAGCAGTGTGAATAAGCAAATGACTTAACCCCTCTACAACTTGGCTTTCTCATATGTTATGTGAAGATGGTAAAAGCTCCCTCAGAAGGTTGAAGTGACAATTAAATAAAATAATCCCTTAGCTAACGCTTTAGCACACTGTAAGCGCTCAAATAAACGAAGACTGAAATCAGCAATTATTTTATACTCATAAATGTAGCTCGAAGGTTGAATTAGATGCTCAATGCCTGCTAGATTCCATCGAATAACTATTTAAAGTGAGTTACTTATGTAAACCAGCCATCATTAGTACAAAATACTCCTTTTTAAAGTTCAGGTACGTACTGTAGCACGAAACCAGTTAGTAGAAATAACCAGTGAGTTTAGATGCCTTGATTCTACTCTGAATTGAGATGGGTGAGAAAAAGGTAACCAAACCCGCTAGGAAGAGCTCCCCCAGAGGCCTGTGGAGCGCGGGGATTCTGCCCTAGTGAGCCCGAGAACGGGGTAAGAGAGATCCCAGAGGAGAATGGGCGAAGATGAGCTCGACTTCGGGCTCCGGGGATGGCACCACGAAAAGCAAGAGTACCAAACGACGCACTCCGTACCGCTCACCACACGCTACACCGCCGAAGCCCGGCCTCTGACAACGAGTTCGCTCGCGCCTGGCCCCGCCCAGCCCGGTAGCAAACAGCCTTGGCCCATTAGAGTCTCCTTCGCGGTTTCCGCGGCGGCGCTGACGTGACATCACTTCCTGTCGCTGGCGCACACGTGGGAGGAAGTGCCGGTGCTCGAGACCGCGCTCCAGCTTGTTTCTCAGGTTACGTTCGTCTGCGGGCCGGGCTGCTCCCTCCAGCTGCGCTGCCGTTATGGGAGTCCCGGCGTTCTTTCGCTGGCTCAGCCGCAAGTACCCGTCCATCATTGTCAGCTGCGTGGAAGAGAAGGTGAGGAGCAGAGCCTGGCGACTGCCACGCTAGAAACTACGCGAGCCCCTGCGCGCGTAGGCCGCAGCCCTCCGGGCCAGCTGCCTACCCCTGGGGCGCCGTGCGTGTGTCTGTGCCGCCCTGTCGGCCTCGCGGACAGTCGCGCCGGACACGCGGTTGGGCGGCGGCACTCGCATTCGGGGTCTTTGGAGAGCGGCCTCGGCGGGGCTAGGGTAGAGCGGATCTGAACTCCACCGACTGCGCTCCTCTCCTGCCCGCTTTTTCCTGGACCGGAAGGCCCCGCCCATGGCTTTGTTTCCTCCGGGCACCGCTCAGTTTGGGTTTCGAAAGAGGCTCTAGAGGTTGTTGGGCCACTCGCGGCTGGTCCGCAGTCAGTTCGGGTAGCTCGGATGCTGATCCCAGCCTTTAACAATCTTGTGAAGTAATTCCTGGCGATAAATTTTTTGTTGTTTAACTGGCCGTACCTGAAAGGTTTTCTCATAGTGTGAGAGCCCGTTTGTTGCTGTTGTTAGATCCTACGGTGAGAGCAGCACTTTAAAAAGCCTAGGCCCTAGGGCAAGATAGAAGTTTGATCAGTGTTCCTTCCTCACGGCATGCTGGACAGCATGCTCGTTGAAATTTTCAGAATTCCTGGATACACTTGAACGACACTTTCTGTTGTTGGTTTGTTAATGTGTAGACTTTTGGCCATTCTTGAGTTTTGTATTTATATTTTCCATGATTCCGTCCAAGTTCGATTTTGTACTCTTTAAGTAGAATTTATGGATCGAGAAGGGTCAGGGGCACATCATGACCCCCACCCTTTCTTTTTTGAAGGAAGTGCCCTCCTGTCACTCACTGAACTGATTTCTTAGGTTGGTGAGGTATCGATTTTTGTTTAGCTTCCATCCAAGGAGGGAGGAACAGAAGGCTTTGTTTTGATGACATTCTCGGTAGTCCTTGCATTTTTTTTTTAAAAGAGAAACTGTTTAACTTAGTGCTCTTTTCCTTTGTTTTTATCAAACTTTATTAACTTTACTTGAATCTCATCACATTTTTACACCTAAGTGATAACCACTTTTAACTGTTTTGGTTCTGTCTCTAAATGTCATGCTTATACCTGCTTGGTTTTTAATCTATCCGTTGAATTCTAGCCATGTTAAAAGAGGTTTTGGTCACTTATGCAGCCCTGCCTTCCCCACCCTCCCCTCTGTGGTCCTGATAATAGTCAGTCACATCTTTATTTTTTATATTGGTAAACTTTATAACTTAAAGTAATATGCTTTTATTTTTTTCCCTCTCATTTATAAAACATGCTTGATTTTTCACTTTCTGGGGTTAGGTATTACCTTTTCTAGCCCTGCTGCCCTTATTCTTCACCCCAAGCTTTTCAGCTGTGCTTTTGTCCTTTTGGTATCCAGTATTAAATTGTCAGGGTTTTGGCAATACAGGTTGTTTTAAAAGGTGAAAAATCAAATAGTATTGTTGATGATTGTCATTGTGCAGACTCAGTTTATATGCTGTGATTCTGCTTCTTGTACTACTTTGTCTACAATTTTCGTGGTGTTGCCTTTTTCTTTATGTGATTCCCCCTCCAAAACATATTTTATCAGGTATTCTCTCAAATCCTCTTCTCTTAGAGACTCCTTGAGGTCTTTATTTCTGTTGCTGTCACAGCTGGTTATGTAGGCATTTTGGAAAGCTGCTTGAGATTTTTGAAAATTCCTTTCCTCAGTTGAGGTACTGTTTTCTAATCATGATCTCTCTTGGCTTAAATCCTTCCTTGGTTTTTCTTCTCAGTTGAATTCTCAAGAGATCCTGTGTGGGATGTGAGTTTTCTGAGTCCATTCTATCATGTACACATGAGTAAGCATTAGCTAGGTATACAGTTTGAATTTGAAAATTAGTTTCCTCAAATCTTTGAAAGCATTTTTTTTACCATGATCATCCAGTATTGTTGCTGAGAAGTTGAATGTTAATGTGATTTATTTATATAACCAACACTTAGGTGGTATTTCCCGCATACTATGCACTGTTCTAGGCATTTTACAATTATTAAACCACATGACATCATCATCATTATTATTCTTGAGAAAACTAAAACACAGAGGGGTTAAATAATGTACTTAAGGTCACTCGGCTAATACATGTTAGTTAGAGCCAGTGTCAGATCCAGGAAGAACATGCTCTTAATTTCTATGTTCTGGTTTCACTCTTTTGTGGTTGATCTGTTTTTCTAATTTTTGCCTTTTTTTTTTTTGAGCTTTTTTTTTTTTTGAGGGCAGTGTCACTGGCCCTCATATGTGCGACCCGAACCGGGGCCGGTGGCTTCCCAAGCCAGCGCCCAACAACAGCGCCACTTGGCCGGCCCTGTTTTTCTAATTTTTAAGAGACCTTTATCCTTGGTAGTGTAAGCTTTCATGATTTTGACTTAAGTGTAGATTTTTACAGTTTAAATTCATTTTGATCAGTACTTGGCTGACTTTCTGTGCTTTTTTTTTTTTTTTTAGCTGAGCCATCTTGCCACCTGTTGGCAGCTCAACGGCAACTCAGCTCGGGCTGGCATCGAACCGCCATTGCTCAGAGCTCAGCTTGCACTCTTGAGCGAGCTCTTAACCAACTGAGCCACTCGGCCGGCCCTTTGGCTGACTTTCTGAATTAGGAGACTTGTGTTCTTCAGTTCTAGGGAATGTTCTTTGATTATTTTACATTATTTTATTTTATTTTATTTTTTAGCTGAGCCATCCTGCTACCTATTGGCAGCTCAGCAGCTGCTCAGCTCGGGCTGGGCATCAAACTGCTGTTGCTCAGAGCTCAGCTTGCACTCTTGAGCGAGCTCTTAACCAACTGAGCCACTCGGCTGCCCTACAATACTATTTTTTTTAACTTCGCTCACTTTCATTCAGTTATTTTGAAATTTATCCATGTTATTACATGTATCAATAGTTCATTTCTTTCTATTTTTGAATAGTATTCTATATTGCACATACGCGTATGTCATTTATTTTATTCATTCACCAGATTGATGAACATTTGGATTGTTTCCGAGTTTTTGGCTATTTTTTTTTTAAAAAGTTTCTGTGAATGTTAGTGTACATCTTTGTGTGTGCATATGTTTTCATTTCTTTAGAGAAAATAAGTAGGAATGAAATGGTTGAATTGTATGATAAGTGTGTGATTATTTAAAAAGAAAAACTTTCCAGATTGTTTTCCAAAGTGGTTGTGCCATTTTACATTGCCCCCAGCAGCATATCAGTGTTCTAGTTGTTTCACTTCCTTGTCAGCACTTAATATGGTTAGTCTAATTAGTTTAGCCATTCCAGTGTAGTGTTGTGGTTTTAATTAGCATTTCTCTAGTAACAAATGATGATGAACATCTTTTGGATCCTTATTTTCCTTCCATATATCTTCTTGAGTGAGCTGTCTCTTCAGATCCTTTACCCATATATATATATATTTTTTCTATGTTCCTTCCCCAATAAATCTTGGCTTCCATCCACCCACATTAATCCCTTCAAAATGGTCTGAAAATTTATTAGATGTTACTGTTTAATCACTTTATTAAATGCCACTGCTCCTAAATGTGAATATTTGCTTTTTATACCATCTCTGACATCTTCCATAATGCCTTCCTTGGAGAACCCCAACTCGTTTTCAAACGAATAGGAATTTGCCACTGTGCACCCTATTTGTCATTCTGTGCCGTAAACATCAAATGGTACATTCCAAGATACATCAGAAGAACCGTTCTCTCTGACATATCCCCTTTGATTTTATTGTTTGAAATCCTATCATAGTAAGCTGTTGCTATAAACTAAGTATGGCCTCCCTTATGAGGGGTAACAATATTTCAACTTTTTTAAAAATTAAATTTATTGGAGTGACAACGGTTAGTAAAACTACGTAGGTTGCCAAGTGTACATTTCCATAATACATCATGTGTATACCGCATTGTGTGGTCACCACCCTGTCAGTTCTCCTTCCATCACCATATTTTTGACCCTCTTTACCCTCATCTACCACCCTGCCCTGTCCCCTTACCCTCTGGTAACCACTAAACTGTTGCCTGTGTCCATGAGAGTTTGTTTCTTTGTCCTGTTCCTTTGTTGCTTTCAGTTTTATATTCTATGTGTGAGTGAAGTCATATGATTCTTGACGTTTTCTGTCCGACTTGTTTCGCTTAGCGTAATAATCTCAAGATCCATCCATGTTGTTGCAAATGGCAGTATTTCATCTTTTCTTACACTTTTGCCCATTTTTAAGCTGGGTTGTTTTATTGAATTGTAGAGTTTGCTATGTATTGCTATATCATTTGCAAGTATTTTCTCTCAACTCGTGGTTTGCCGTTTTGCCTCTTAGTAGTGCAAAGAATAGCAAAATTTTAAAATTTTAATGAAGTCCGATTTATTTTTCTTTTATATTCCTGCTTTATGTTTTGTATTTAAGAAATTTTTGCCAAAGCCAGGGTCACTAAGATTTTCTTTTGTGTTTTCTTAGAGATGTTTTAGTTCATCCTATGGTTCCTGTTTTTAGTTTTTTAATATGGTGAACGACAGATTTTAAAATGTTGAACCCACCTTGTGTTTTTTGAGTAAATCCCACTAGGTTATAATGTATTTTTATATACTGTTGGATTCAATTTGGTAAAGTTTTCCCGAGAATTTTTACATTTATGATCAAAGAGGATATTTGTCCATACTATTCCTGTAATGTCTTTGTCTAGTTTTGGTATCAGTAATGTTGGCTTCAGCTTGAGTTTCAAGGTATATACCCTCTTCAGTTTTCTGAGTTTGGGTAGAATTGGTATTATTTCTTCCTTCAATATTTAGTAGAATTCACCGTGAAGCCATCTGGATATGAAATTTGGGCAGAAGGCTTTTCGCTAAAAATTCAATTCTTTTAGTATACATAGAGCTATTCAGATTATCTATGTCTTTTTGAATGAGCTTTTGTAGTTTATATCTTTCACAAGTTTTGTTCGTTTCATCTAAGTAGTCAAATTTGTTGACATAAAGTTCATAGTATTTCTTTTTATTTTATTTTATTTTGTGTGTTGTCTTTTTTTTTAAAGATTTTTATTGGGGAGTTGGGGGAGGGGAACAGCATTGGGGAAGGGGAACAGACAAGTTGCTGTCCATTTTGTTCTTCAGTGTAGTTGTGGAGGACGTCACTTCGCTGGTTGGTATTATCATTGCGCTCTTCCCGGGTGAGGCAGATCGGTCGCTGGACTCTGGACGGATGCTCACAGTGGCTATTGGCAGCTCACACTGGCTGCCAGCTGCTCACGCTATCAGCCTGCCACTCACTGTAGTTTATGGCAGCCCACTGCAGCAAGGGCTGCAGCCTACACCATCATCTGGACTTGTGCAGCCCCGCTCCAGGTGGAGCTGTTGTTAACCATCTTAGCTGTAGAGGGCAGTGTCACTGGCCCTCATATGTGGGATCTGAACCGGGGCCCTGCTGCTCAGAGCTGGCGTCCCAAGCCAGCTCTTAACCAACACTCCACCCGGCCAGCCCCTTATTATTCTTTTAATAGTCATAGAAGAATGTCTCCTCTCTCATTCCTGACACTAATTTTGTGTTTTGTTTGTTATGTATATTTTCCATTATTAGTCTGGGTAGACTGATCTCAAAACTATCTTTGATTTGCCTCTATTTTTGTTTTGTTTTCTTTTTTATTGATTTCTGCTATTTCTTATGTTCACTTTGAGTTTAGCTTGTGTTTCTTGTTTCTTAATCTGGAAACTGAGGTCATTGCTCTGGTACATTGCTGCTTCTCTGATAGAGGTGTTGAGTGCCATAAACTGCCTTCTAGGTACTGTTTCAGCTACATGCCACAAATATTGACATATTGTGTTTTCATTTTCATTCATTAACAAATACTTTCTAATATCCCCTTTAACTTCTTTGGCTCATTGGTTGTTTAAAGGAATGTTCCATACTTTTCAAATATTTTGGGGATTTTCCAGACATTTTTTCTGTGATTGATACCTATTTTAGTTTCCTTGTTAGAGAACATACTTTGCATAATTTGAGTCTTTTTAAAGCTTATCTTATTTGTTTTATGGCCCAGAATGTGGTCTTGGTAAGTGTCTTCTTTTGACCTGAAAAAGATGTAAGTTCTGCTGTTGTTGAGTGGAGTGTTTTATAAATGTCACTACACTGGTTGATAGGATATGGAAGACTTGGACAATACTTATTTATTTTCTGTCTCCTTGTTCTATCAGTTATTAATGGGTATGTGGAACTCTATTATAATTGTTTGTATTTGTCTATTTCAGTTTTTTTGGTTTTTGCTCTTTGCATTTTGAAGCTCTTTTATTAGGTGTGTAAACACTTAGGAGTGTTATGTCTTTTGATGAATATACTCTTTTATCATTATAAAATGATTTTATCCCTGATAATCTTTGCTCTGAAATTTACTTCATCCAATATTACTATAGCCAGATCTTTTGACTAGTGTTAGCATGGTCTATTTTCATCCATTTACTTTTAGCCTGTGTCTTTATAGTCAAAGTGTTGTGGGGTGGTTTTGTTGTTGTTGTTGTTGTTGTTGTTTTTGTAGGCAACCTACAGTTGGGTTTGCTTTTTTATGTGTACAGTATGATGATCTCTGCCCTTTTTTTATTGTGGCAAAATATACCTAATGTAAAATTTGCCATTTAACCGTAGAATTCAGTGGCATTAAGTACATTCACAATATGTGAAAACATCACCATTATTCATTTCTAGAACTTTTTCATTTATCCCAAATAGAAACTCTGTACCCATTAAACAATAATTCCCTGTTCTCCCTTCTCCCCTATTTTTTGTCTTATGAATTTGCCTATTCTAGTTACCTAATACAGAGGGTGCCAAAAAAAATGTATATATATTTTAAGAAAGAAAAAACTATTAAAACTGTAGTACTATATGCCGATAACAAAAGATGAATACAAGTCATGTGTATACATTTTTTGGCACCCCTGGTATAAGTGGAATCATACATTTGTTATTTTGGTTTGACTTATTGTATAAAGCATAATGTTTTTAAGATTCATCTATGTTTAGCATGTTTCAGAGGTTCATTCCTTTTTAAAGCTGAGTAGTATCCCATTGTATGTATATATCACATTTTGTTTGGACACGGGTTATTTTTACCTTTGGCTGTTGTGAATAATGCCTCCATGAACACCAGATCCGTGCTTTGGATATGTACCCATGACTGGTCCATTCATTTGCTTCTTTTGGGTATATATCTAGGAGTGGAATTGCTGGATTGTACGGTAATTCTGTGTTTCCTTTTTTAAGAACTGCCAAACTGTTTTCCCAGTCTCTGCCTTGTAATTGGGGCATTTAGAACATGTAGTGTGATTATCGATATGGTTAGATTGAAATCTGTGGTATTACTTATTTGTTTCCTTCTGTCTCATCTGTTCTTTGTTTCCATTTTCCAATTCTTCTAATTCTGCTGGATTGAGTGTGTTTTATGATCCTATTTTATCTGTGGTTTTTTTTTTTTTTGGTTTTTTAACTACTCAATTCATTCAACCATCAGTTTCTTCACCGTGTCCTTGGTTCATGCAATCTTCCATTCATTCATTAGCTTTCTAATATTGGAAAATCGCTTAAACTCTCCTAACTCTAAAGAACTGGAGCTTCTTGCATTACACTGATCCACTCCCTATACAGCCTCTATCCTCTGTTCATGTCTGTATGAGAGCTGAAATAAGGCAGTGTCACTTTGTTTGTCCTAAGCTGGGAATGTGTGTGTTGGTGGACACAACTTTTTTACTGTTCTGCTAATGTTTGTGAATGATTTCGAGAGAGCCACAAATACTGATTTGGGGGTTACAAAAAATTTTAATGAGTAGGTGAATTCTCACATCTGGAGTTTGTAAATAGTGAATATCAGGTGTATATGTACCACATAGGATGCTTGTGTGGATTAAATCATTGAATACAAGTTAAGTGCTTCCAACAATGCCTTGCACAGAAGCACTTAATATTTTAGAATGTTATTTGATAGGTTGATTTTCAGTAGTTTATCTGTCCAAGTAAAAGTGGGGACATGTATTTTTTTTAATTGGGGAATTGGGGTAGGGGTACAGTGTTGGGGGATTGGGGAAGGGAAACAGCCAAGTTGTGTCCTTCAGTCTTAGTTGTGGAAGGCACAGCAAGCTCAGCTCCAAGTCCAGACGCTCTGCTCTGCACAAGGTGCTGTGTTCAATTAGTTGTGGGTGGGCGTAGCCACCATCCTATGCGGGAGTTGAACCAGCAGCCTTGTTGTTAAGAGCGCACACTCTATCCACTGAACCACCTGGGCGGCAGCTAAGCTCAAGGTACTGAGTTCAGTCTTTAGTTGCAGGCGGGCATAGCCTAGCCCACCATCTTGAACAGGCAGCCTTGTTGTTAGGAGCATGTGCTCTCACCAGCTGAGCCATCTTGCCAAAAAGTGGGGATATTTTTGTATCTCACTTTTGGTATCATTGGGTAGTGTAGACTTGTGCTACTTTCCTGTAGTGAAATCCAGGTTTCCTACCTTGATTTTTTTCTCTCTCTATTTCACTGAGTACTTTTTTTTTTTTTTTTTAAGAGGGCAATGCCACTGGCCCTCACATGTGGGATCCAAACCGGGGCCACCGGCATCCCAAGCCAGCTCTCAACCACCACGCCACTCAGCCGGCCCCACTGAGTACTTTTTTTAATGACAGACAGTGCTCTAAGGGCAGGGAGGATAGTAATAACCAGGGGTGGGGTGAGGAGTGTTGGTCTCTGACTCTGCATTTTATTTTCTTCAAATAAAATACATATTTTTTCTTCAAAAAAAAAAGATATATTTTTAAAGCTGGCTACTGTATTTTAAGGCAGTTTTATTGAGATATAATTCACATACCATACAATTCACCCATTTAAAGTTTATAATTCGTTGGTTTTTATTTCCGTATATTCACAGATGTATGCAACCATCACCACAGTCAATTTAGAACATTTTCATCACCTCAGAAAGAAACCTGTACCCTGTAGTTATCATTCTTCTATCCTGTGTCCCCCACTTTCTCCATCCCTAAGCCACCACTAATCTACTTTGTCTCTATAGATTTCCCTATTCTGACTCTCATATGGATGGAATCATATAGCGTGTGGGTTTTTTTTTTTTTGTCTGGCTTGTATCACTTGAAAACATTTTGTTTTCATGGTTACATCTATGTTGTAGCTTGTATCAGCACTTCATTTATTTTAATGACCAAGTAATGTTTCATTATATGGATATATCACATTATCACATTTTGTTTACACATTTGTGTATCCATGAATATTTGGGTAGTTTCTACCTTTGACTATTGTGGATAATGCTGCTACATTTATGTACAAGTTTCTGTGTGGATATGTTCTCATTTTAGTGGATATATACCTGGGAGTGGAATTGCAGGGTCACATGGTAATAAGTATGTTTAATTATTTGAGGAATTGCCAGACTGTTTTCCAAAGTGACTGCAACATTTTACTTTTCCACTAGCAGTGTTTGAGGGTTCCAGTTTCTCCACATAATTACTAACATTATCTGACGTTTTTATTTTAGCCATCCTAGTGCCCATGAAGTAGTATCTTATTGTGATTTTGATTTGTGTTTCTTTTATGGCTGATGATACTGAGCATCTTTTCATATGCTTATTGGCTATTTGTATGTCTTCTTTGGAGAAATGTCTTTTCAGATTCTTTGCTTATTTTCTTTTTGTTTGTTGTTGAGGTCAGTGTCACTGGCTCTCATGTGTGGGACAGAACCAGGGCCGCTGGCTTCCCAAGCCAGCGCTCAACCACCGCGCCACTCGGCTGGCCCTCTTTGCCTATTTTTAAATTTGGTTTTCTTTTTATTGAATTGTAAGAGTTTTGTATATATGGAATACAAGTCCCTTATTAGGTACATGGTTTACAATGGTTTTTTTTCCCCATTCTGGGTAATCTTTCCATGTACTTACTTGATAGTGTCATTTGAAATAAAAGTTCTTAATTTTGATGAAGTCTAATTTATTTTTTTTGTTCCTTCTGTTTTTGGTGTCATAACTAAGAATGCATTGCTAAATTTATGCCTGTGTTTTCTTCAAAAAGTTTTACAGCGTAGGCTCTTAAATTTAGGTGTATGATCATCCATTTTGAATAAACTTTCACTTATGGTGTAAGGTTAGAGGCTAGCTTTATTCTTTTGGTTGTGCTGCTCCAATTTACACAGTACCATTTGTTGAAAACTGTTCTTTCCTCATTGAATGGACTTGGTAACCTTGTCAAAAATCAGTTGACCATATAGGCGCCGTATGGATTTATTTCTGGTCTTTCAGTTCTGTTCCATTGATCTATGTGTTTATCCTTGTACCAGTACCAACCACACTGTTTTGATTACTGTTGCTCTAGAGTAAGTTTTGAAATTGGAAAGTATAAGTCTTCCTATTTAGTTGTCTTTTTCAGAATTATTTTGTCAGTTCTGACTCCCTTGTAATTCCACATGAATTTTAGAACCAGCTTCAGAGTATAAGTTTTGCATTTTTTTGGTTAATTATTTTAATTATTCCTGTTTTTGGGATACTATTGTGAATGAAATTTTCTTAATTTTATTTTTGGAGTGTTCATTGCAATAAATTAAATTGATTTTCTATATTGATCTTATATCCTGCAACCTTGTGGAACTGATATTACTTCTAATAGTTTTTTAGTGCATTGCTTAGGATTTTCTATATACAAGGTTATGGCAAGCAAAATAAGAGATAGTTTTACTTCTTCCTTTCCCATATAGATGCTTCTTATTTCCCTCCCTCCCTTTTCCTTTCCAATCCTTTCATTTTTCTTTTGCTTTTTCTTTATTTTGCTTTTTTGCTTAATTGCCCTGGCTAGAACCTCCACTATTAGAATAGAAATAACAAGAGTGGACATTCTTGTCTCATCCCTGATCTTAAAGGGAAACTATACACTATATCATCATTAAGTATGATGTTAACTGTTTTTGTTTGTTTGATTTTTGTAGGTGCCCTTTTATTCCTACTTGGTTTTTTTTTTCCCCTTAAATCATGAAAGAATGTTGGATTTTGTCAAATGCTTTTTCTACATCCATTGAGATGGTCATGTGATTTTTGTTATTCATTATATTCATTGGTTGTATCATTTAGCCGGTTGAGTGGCGCGTTGGTTGGGAGCTCGCTTGGGACACCAGCAGCCCCCGTTCGGATCCCACATGTGAGGGCTGGTGACACTACCCTCAAAAAAAAAAATTGTTATGTGTGTTAAACTAACTTTGCATCCCTAGGATAAATCCCATTTGGTCATGGTATATAATTCGTTTTATATGGTGCTGGATTCAGTTAGTTGTTTTTTTTAATCTTTTTTACTTTTTCGTATTGTTTTCAGTTTGTTTTTTTTCTTTTTTTTTTTTGAAAACAGTTGCATTTAATGCTTAAAGTGATATTTCCTAAACTGGATGCCTGACTGGTGACCAATTGTTCTAGGTAGGAATGCATCTTTTTTTAAAAAAGTTATTATTAGTTACAGATGTACAAAACAATGCAATAGTTATCCTTTTCACCCCTTACAAAGTGACTCCCCCTCCCCCCTACTGCCCTCCCACCCCTGATATCATACATCTCTATTGCAATTCCATTGACTCCATCCCCACACTGCACTCCACATCCTAGTTTTCAGTTAGTATTTTGTTGAGGATTTTTATATTCATGTTTTGAAGAGATACTAATCTGTAGTTTTGTTTTCTGGTGACATCTTTGTCTGGTTTCAATATCAGGGTAATATTGGCCTCATAAAATGTGTTGGGAGGTGTTTCTTCCTCTTCTGTTTTTTATTTTTTTTGAAGATTTGTGAAGAATTACTGTTAATATTCCTTAGATGTTTAGTAGAATTTAGTGGTGAAACCATCTAAGGCTGGATTTTTCAATGTGGGTAGTTTTTTGATTACCAATTCAGTCTTGTTTCTTACAGTTGTATTCAGATTATCTGTTTGAGTCTGTAGTTTTTGTGTCTTTCTAGTACTCTGTCCATTTCGTCTCTAATTTGTTGGTGTATTATTATTCATAGTATTTTTTTTTGTAATCCTGTTTCTGTGAAGTTGGCAGTAATGTCCTCTTTTGTTTCTGATTCTAGTAATTTGTATCTTTTTCTTTGTCAGACTGACCAAAAGTTGGTCAGCATTTTCAAAGAACCAGATTTTGATTTCATAGACTTTTTTCTTTTTCTATCATCTGTTTCATTAATTTCTGTTTTAATATTTGTTGTTTCCTTTCTACTGCTTGCTTTGGGTTTAGTTCTAGTTTTTCTAGTGTCTTAAGGTGGGAAGTTAGGTTTAAGGGAAATCTTAAACACCAAGTTCTGTAATTTGGTGTCTCATTTCCAACTGTAGAAACTCTCATTCCAATGGAACCTAAGGCATGATTCATGATTTTTCTATTGCTTCTGTTAAGTACTGTGCAGGCTTGAACAAAAATGCATCTATTTAGCCATTAGTAATAGTAGTAGTGTCTGCCTCACATTTGAGGAGCCAGAAAGCCTTATAAGTTTGACTGGAAGGGTAGGTTGGTATGAAATTCATTTGGGGGGTTTATTTCAAAGCCTGTGGAGTTCTTTTTTTTTTCTTCTTAAATTTTTTTCTTTTATTAGTTTCAGGTGTACAAAGCAATATAATAGTTGGACGTTTAAACCCCTCATTAAGTGATAACCCCCCCCCCAAGCTATTACCCATCTGACATCTTGTATAGCTGTTACAATATTATTGACTATCTTCCCTATGTTATACTCCACATCCTATGAGTATATATATCTATATATTAGTTATAGTTGAAATTCATTATTGTTTTACTTCAGCTTTACATGTATAGCTCATTGGTCAGGCATCTACACAGTCTAAGATGTGATCTCTCTGATAAGTCCAGTGCCCATCTGGCACCTTATATGATCTTTACAATGTTGTTGATTATATTTCCCATACTGTATTAACTACCAAGTTGTATTTTGTATTTCTTTTTTTTTTTTTTTTTTTTTTTTTTGAAAGATTTTATTGGGAGAATTGGGGAACGGGAACAGTGTTGGGGAATCGGGTAAGGGGAACATACAAGTTGCTGTACTTTTGTTCTTCAGCCTACTTGTAGAGGACTTGGCTACACTGGCCCATGTTGGTGTTGTGATCATTGCATTCTTCCCGGCTGAGGCAGATTCATCGCTGCCCATTGAATTGCTGCTCACGCCGGCCCCTTACACTGGCTGCCGGCCACTCACGGTAGCTTATGGCAGCCCAGTGCAGCCCCTTTGCAGCCTATGCCGTTGCCAGCGACTCATGAAAGCCCAGCCCCAGGTTGATCCACCATTCACCATCTTAGCTGCAGAGGGCACAGTGCCACTGGTTCATGTGGGATCCAAACCAGCGGCCCCGCCGCTCAGAGCTCGAGCCAACTCTCAACCAGCGAGCCACTGAGTCGGCCCCCCAAGTTGTATTTCTTAATGTCTTCACCTTTTTCACCCTACCCCCAACCCCATTCCCATCTATCACCCTGATCTAGTATCTATCTGGCACCATACCTAGTTATTACAGTATTATTTACTGTATTCCTTATGATAGACCTTACATCTCCATGCTACTGTATAACTACCAATTTGTACTTATTAATCCCTTCCCCTTTCACTCACCCTCCCATCTTAAAGAAGTCCCTTTAAGATTTCTTGTAATACTGGTTTGGTGGTGATGAACTCCTTCAGCTTTATGTCTGGGAAGCTCTTTATCTATCCTTCAGTTCTAAACGACAGCCTTGCTGGGTAGAGCAATTTTGGTTGTATGTCGTTGCTTTTCATCACTTGGAATATTTCCTGCCACTTCATTCTTGCCTTCAGTTTCTATTGAGAAATCAGTTGGGGGGGCTTCCTTGTAGGTAACCAACTTCTTTTCTCTTGCTGCTTTTAAGATTCTGTCTTTAACCTTTGGCATTTTAATTATGATGTGTCTTGGTGTTGGCCTCTTTGGGCTTATCTTGCTTGGGATCTCTGTACTTCCTGGGCTTGTATGTCTTATTTCCTTCACCAGTTTAGGGAAGTTTTCTGTCATTATTTCTTCAAATAGGTTTTCAATTTCTTGCTCTCTCTTTTCTCCTGGTACTGTATGCGAATGTTGTATGCTTGATATTGTCCAGAGGCCCCTTAAACCTTGTTCAATTTTTTGGATTCTTTTTTCTTTTTGCTGTTCTGGTTGGGTGTTTTCTGCTACCTTATCTTCTACATCACTGGTTGGATCCACTGCCTCATCTAATCTGTTGATTCCCTGTAGTATATTCTTCATTTCCGTTATTGTATCCTTTATTTCTGACTGGTTCTTTTTTATGGTTTCCATCTCCATTTTTATGCTTCCTATCTCTCTGTTGAAGTTCTCTCTGAGATCATTGAGCACTCTTATAACTAGTTTGAAACTTGGCATCTGATAGATTGCTTATCACTGTTTTGCTTAATTCTTTTTCTGGAGCTTTGTTCTGTTCTTTTTGGGGGGACATGTTCCTTTGTCTCCCCATTTTGTCTGCTTCCCTGAGTTTGTTTCTAAGTGTTAGGTAGGGCTGTTATATCTTCCCGTCTTAGTAGAGTGGCCTTATGTAGTAAGTGTTCTGTGGGGTTCAGTGGCGCAGTCTTACTGGTCACCTGAGCAAGGCGCTCAGTGTGTGTCCCTTGTGTGGGTTATGTGTGCCCTACTCTTGTAGCTGAGCCTTGGTTGATAATTGCACATCAGTGGGAAGGACTGACCCTTGGGCTCACTGATTGTGAGGACTGGCCTTGAGTACAGTGGAAGAGTTGTTGTGTAGGACTGACCCTCTGGAGCAGGATCTGCCTCAGCAGGACTCTGATGACTGCCCAATCCACCCCTTGGGTCTGTTGTATTTGGAGGCAGCTGGGTGATGTTCCAGCTCATTTTGAAGTTGGCCACTGGGGATACCAGCCCCAGCACTACCTTGGAGGGGATCTGCTGTAGGTCTGCTTCAGCCACAGCCCATGCCCCAGCTGGGACCACCCAGCGGGAGACAGAAAACAATCTGCAGATGGCTGCTGCACTTGCTGTGGTTACAAGCACCTTGAGAAGGCAAGCCCTGACCCAAGGCCGGCTGCCGCTAGTGCCACACTTAGGGCTGCTCAGCCAGAGGTACAGGACACACTCAAGCCAGAGGCTGCCTTTCTGGATTCTGCAAACCTTTGAGAGACCCTAGGAGAGTCTGCAGCTTGAGTCAAAGCAGGTGGTTTGCATGAAAAGCCACTGAAAGCAGCTTGGGTGTTCCCCAAAGTTGGGTGGAGACAGGTCTCAAATCTCTCGGGCATGGCAGACAAATATCAGAGACTCAGATATGGCTGCGGCTGTGTGTTTGCATGTCTGGACAGGGAGGGCTCAACAAAGTAACTGTGGCCTCTGCCAGCTCCCCCGTCCAGGAGAAAGCCGCCTCTCCAGCCCCTCCAGCCCCTGTCCCAAGCCAGACAAGTTAATTCCTACCATATTTCCCTGCTGCCTCTCCAGCTGCTGATCCAGCGCTGGAGCTCAGAGTGAATGATTCCATTGTTGGGTGAATCTGCGCTCAGTCACTTTAAGAGGGTGCCTAGGAGTGCAGCTGCACTTCGTCTGACTCAGTCACAATCTCCGCTGGTTTTCACTACCAAAAATTATAGGGACTTCTCTCCCTGGCACTGGAACCCTGGGCCGGGGTGACCCGGATGTCTTGGCTCCTCTAGGAGATGGGGGGGTACTCCCCCCACAGACAAAATAGCCCTCTGGATCTTTAATGGTCACATGCGGATGTGGGACCAGCTGGTTCCGTGTCTCTGCCCCTCCTACCAGTCTGCAGGTGGCTTCTTCTGTATGTCCTTAGTTGAAAGGCTTCAGTTCAGCTTTATTTTAGGAGATCCTTAATGTTGTTTTTGTGGACTAGGTGTTATTTATTTATTTTTTATTTTTTTAGGGCAGTGTCACTGGCCCTCATATGTGGGACCGACCCGGGGCCACTGGCTTCCCAAGGCAGCGCTTAACCACCACCCTACTCAGCCGGCCCAGATTAGTTGTTATTTTGATGTGGTTGTGAGACAAGGCAAACACAGCGTTCACCTGCTGCGCCATCTTGGTTGTCCTTGTGGAGCTTTTTTAGTAGACTCACTATTTTTATATTTGTACCATCTTTACTTTTTAAAGTACCGTCTTTACCTTGATTCCTTGTCACTTTTGTACACAAGTAGTATAATTTTCCAACTGCCTATGTGGGATATATATATCCTTATTTCCATGAAATGAGGGAGGAGGGGTCTACCTTCCAGGATGCCAGCCTTGACTGCCAACCTTCTGGGTAGGCATGCTCCCTGCTGCTCTAGGGAACTGCACTGCCAGCGTTACTGCACTGCACTTTGTACTCAAGCACCCATGTTCTCCGGGAATGTCTATCACAAGTGGCCTTGTCCACATGGAGTCCAAGGAGGGGGATAAGGGGAGAGCAGAGTGCAGGGGTTGACCCACCTGGCTGTCGTCTGCTAGTACTGATGGACCATCCAGAGGCTGTCCCTTCACCACCCTCTCTGCAACTGGGGCCCGCTCGCATTCGCCCACTACTTGGCAGCAGAGCTCCTCTCTGCGTGTTTTAGGCTGTGCACTCTATCATGTCAGACCTACTAGTTTTCCACATTTCAGACATCTCTCATGATTTCTCAGCCACAGAGGGTTTTGGTTTTCCAGCACAATTACGCAGTTGTAAGGTGTGTGTGTGTTTTGCGGCTTGTGGTAGAAAGGGAAGGCTGCAGGGTGTGCTCAGTTTATCATCTGGAAAAGCCCCCAAATAGTGGAAAGTTATTTGAAATGAATTGATTGTAGGGTTCAGAGTGGCTTTCCAGCTTCAGAATGGCTTTCCTTTTAGTTGTCCTTTGACTGATTGAAGATCTGTCTTTAACCCAGCTGGAGACACACTGGCATTGTATTTGGCAGGGCTCTTGAGTGAGTTCCTTGGTGGAGAGTATCAAAATCTTCTCTTAAAGAATTCGTAAATTTACATAACGTGTTGTGTGTGTGTGTGTGTGTGTGTGTGTGTGTGTGTACGTTCTGAAAGGAAAAAAAGTTCAATTTTCTTACTGAGAATACCTGGAGCTCTTTCCTTAAAATTATGACCCACCTCTTCTCCTTCCTCATGCTATACTTTGTAGGTAGTAGAAGTAGAAATCCTCATGCAGCTACACTCAGCATTAATTGAAGAGCTGCAGTATGCCTAGTGCTGCACTAAGCACTGGGGCAAAGGTAAACAAGCCAGTGACCTCCAACTTTTTTTTTAAATGCATAAAGAATTTATTAATGTAAATAAAATACACAGCAATTAAAATAAACAAATTATAACTACAGAGAAAGACATGGAAAAATCTCCAAACTGTAATATTGACCAAAATATGGTAGATGGAAAAGAGTAAATACTGAATAATTTCATGTATTATATCATGAAATAGACAAACCATTCTCTTGAATTATATATTAAGATACTGGCTACTTTTTTATGGCAAGTAGGAGCTGGAAGGGGACATGAAACAGGAATCCTTTCTGGTGTTCGTTATGTTCTATTTTTTCTTCTGGGTGGTTGTAACATTTTGTGATTATTTTGTAAAAGTCACTGAGGAGTATACTAATTCATGTAATTTTCCTTTAAAAGTTTCAATTAAGTATTATAAAAATATATTCAACCCCAGTAGAAATCTAGAAAATATTAATCCAACCAATTGTCAAAAATGATTGGCAAAAGTGGCAAATTATTAGCAAAAATTATAAAGTTTGATGATATCAAATTCTGGTCAAGATACTAGGGAACAGGAACTGCATACACTTTTTTTTGTTTTGAATATAGAAACTAACAGTTTTAGTTTAATAGCATTTAAAAGCTATGATTACATCTTATACAAGCTAATTTAGAAAGACTGCATTCAATCAACATAAGAAAACTAGAAACAATGATTTTCTTCTAAACATTTTTCTGATCTTGAGTAATCCAAATGATGTAGAGCCTCATAGATCTATCTTGGTTTTAGTTTACTAGCTGTGAGAATGTATGACAAAAGGTAGAAACTGCCTGTGCTTTCCTGACAATATTTACAAACATTATATAAAAATAGTTTACAATAAATGAATGAAGAATACTGATTGTCTTTGATTAGTACTAAATACAGCTATTTTTTTAACCCCCTCCCCCAATTCTCCACCCCACCCCTCCCCCATATTATACTGTCTATTACAATTCCTTTGACTCCCTTCCACCGTATAATCCACATCCCATGAGTATCTATATATTCAATTACAGTTGGCATACAATATTATACAACATCAATTGCAGATATACAGTGCAGTGATCAAGCCTCTACTCCATCCATGAAGTGGTCTCCCTAACAAGACATGTGACCATCTGACACCCCACAAAATTTTTACAACATTATTATATTCCCTGAACTGCCTTTCATATCCCTGTGACAATACTGTAGTTACCTATTTCTGCTGTCTAATCCCTTCCCCTTCTCCTTCATCTCCACCCCCTCTCCCAACTAGCAACCCTGTTTTTCCTCTGTATCTATGAGACTGTTTCTGTTTCCTTTGCTCATTCATTCAGTTTTTCAAATTCCACATATAAGTGAAATCATATGGTATTTGTCTTTCTCCGACTGACTTATTTCACTTAACATAATAGTCTCTAGGTCCATCCATATCATTGCAAATGGTACGATTTCATTCTTCTTTATAGCGGAGGAATACTCCATTTTATAAATATACCAGTTTCTTAATTCAGTCATCTACTGATGGGCATTTCGGTTGTTTCCAAGTCTTGGCTATTGTAACTAGCGCTGCAATAAACATAGGGGTGCATATAATTTTTGGAATCAGCATCTTGGATTCCTCTGAGTAGATATCCAAGAGTGGAATTGCTGGGTCATGTGGTAGTTTCATTGCCATTTTTTGAGATACCTCCAAACTGATTTCCATAATGGCTGCACCAATTTGCAGTCCCACCAACAGTGCACCAGGGTTCCCTTTTCTCCAAACCACCACCTGGAATGAAGTGGTATCTCATTATGGTTTTTATTTGCATTTCTCTAATGATTAGTGAGGTTGAACCGATTTTCATATGCCTTTTGGCCATCTGTATGTCCTCTTTAGAGAAATGCTTCTTCATATCCTTTGCCCATTTTTTAATTGGGTTGTTTGGTTTATTTTGGTGTTGAGTTTCATGAGTGTTTTATAAATTTTGGATATCAACCCCTTATCAAATATATCGTTGGCAAATATCTTCTCCCATTCAGTAGGCTGCCTTTTTGTTTTATTGATGATTTCCTTTGCTGTGAAAAAACTTCTAAGTTTGATGTAATCCCATACGTTCATTTTTTTTCTTTTATTTCCCTTGCCCAAGGGGATATATCAGTAAAAATATTACTCAGGGTAATGTCTGCAAACTTACTGCCTATATTTTCTTCTAGGAGTTTTATGGTTTCAGGTCTTACATTTAAGTCTTTAATCCATTTTGAGTTTGTTCTCATATATGGTGTAAGTAGGTGGTCCATTTTCATTTTTTAGCAGTCCAGTTTTCCCAGCACCATTTATTGAATAGACTATCTTTACTCCAATGTAAATTCTTTCTACCATTGTCATAGATTAAATGACCGTATATGGATGGGTTTATTCCTGGGCTCTCTATTCTATTCCATTGGTCTATGTGTCTGTTTTTATGCCAGTACCATAATGTTTTGATTACTGTAGCCTTGTAGTATGTTTTGATGTCAGGTAGTGTGATGCCTCCCACTTTGTTCTTATTTCTCAGGATTGCTGTGGCTATTCGGGGTCTTTTGTGGTTCCATATAAATTTTAGGATTCTATGTTCTATTTCTGAGAAAAATTTCCTTGGTAATTTGATTGGAATTGCGTTGAATCTATATATTGCCTTAGGTAGTATTGGCATTTTAACTATTATTAATTCTTCCTATCCATGAGCATGGTATGTATTTCCATTTATTTGTATCTTCTTTGATTTCTCTCTTCAGTGTCTCATAATTTTCTGAGTACAGGTCTTTTACTTCTTTAGTTAAATTGATTCCTAGATATGTTACTGTTTTTGAAGCAGTTGTAGAAGGGGTTGATTTCCTGATTTCTTCTTCTGATTGTTTATTATTGGTGTATACAAAGGCAACTGATTTCTGAATATTAATTTTGTATCCTGCTACCTTACCAAATTCGTTTATAAGTTCTAGCAGTTTTTTTGTGGAGTCTTTGGGATTCTCTCTATATAGTATCATGTCATTTGCATATAATGACAATTTTACTTCCTTTTTTCCAATTTGGGTGCCTTTTATTTCATTTTCTTGTCGGATTGCTGTGGCTAGAACTTCCAGAAGGATGTGAAATAGAAATGGTGAAAGAGGGCAGCCTTGTCTTGTTCCTGATCTTAAGGGAAAAGCTTTCAGCCTTTCCCCATGGAGTACGATGATTGCTGTGGGCTTATCATATATGGCCATTATTATGTTGAGGTATGATCCCACTATTCCCACTTTGCTAAGAGTTTTTATCATAAATGGCTGCTGGATTTTGTCAAATGACTTTTCTACATCTATTGATATGATCATATGATTTTTAGTTATCATTTTGTTAATGTGATGTATTACGTTAATTGATTTGCTTATATTGAACCAGCCTTGCATACCAGGAATGAATCCCAGTTGATCGTGGTGTATGATCTTTTTAATGAGATGCTGAATTCGGTTTGCTATTATTTTGTTGAGAATTTTTGCATCTATGTTCATTAGGGATATTGGCCTGTAGTTTTCCTTTTTTGTAATATCTTTTCCAATTTTTATAAATAAAGGTTTATTGGAACTCGGCCATACCATTCATGTCCATATTTTTTTATGGCCACTTTCACTGAGTCATAACTGAGATCATATGGCCAACAAGTCTAAAATACTTATTTTCTGGCTTCCTGGGGAGCATTAAGGAAGTAGATCTTGGCCGGCGGAATGGTTCAGTTGGTTAAGAGCTTGCTGACGAGTGCTAGCTCTGAACTAGTTCTCTGAGCTAGGGTCGCCAGTTCAATTCCTTCATGGGCCAGTGAGCTGTGCCCGAGCCCACCTGCAACTAAAGACAACTCAGCACCTTAAGCTGAGCTCTGACCCTGGTGGATCAGGGGATATGGCATGCGCTCTTAACAACAAGGCTGCTGGTTTGACTCCCGCATGGGATGGTGGCTATGCCCACCTGCAAGTAAGACTGAACTCGGCACCTTGATCTGAGTGGTGCAACTGGACTCGGAGCTGAGCTTGCTGCACCCTCCACAACTAAGATTGAAGGACAGCAACTTGGCTGTTCCCCTTCCCCAATTCCCCAATAAAATCTTTAAAAAATAAATAAATAAATGTAGGCCTTGATTCTCCTGAGTGTGGTGTCTGCTTGGTGTCAGAGAAAGGAAAATGTGGACTTTGGAGTGTAGAGGTTAGTTACATGGAGAGGTAGGGAGTCATCGGGTTATCTTTGATAGAACCTGAAAGTTGATGTCCTGCTTTTCTTGCCACTAATCCCATTCACTGCTTTTGATCAAGCCCCTTTTCCCCAATTCACAGCATTTATGTGTAGAACCCTGTCTGGTAGCTTCTACTGTGCTTGTTTGCCTTTTTGATATCCTTTTCTCTCAATTATAAATACAAATTGAAGCCCTGTCTCATTTCTTTTCCTCTCTGTCAAAGATAATCACTGTCCTGACATTGGTGTTTATCATTCCCTTGCTTTTCTCTATACTTTCATAGCATATGTATTCATACATGAACAATACCTAATATTGTTTCATCTGTTTTATAACTTTTTATAAGTGATATGCTGTATGTTTTATTCTGCAGATTGCTTTTTTAGCTCAGCAATATATTTGTGATTATCCTGCTCTCCTTCTTTGAATATCATTTGTATCTGGCATTCCAGTATGTGAACATAGTATAGTTTATTAATTCTTTCAGTGATCCCTTTTTTCCTAATTAAGTTGACTTTTTATTTTTAACAGTTTTATTGAGATATAATTTATATATCATAAAGTTCATTTAAAATACACAATTCAGTGATTTTAGTATATGTAGAGTTGTACAGCAATTACCATTGTTTAATTTTAGAACATTTTCATCACTCCCAAAAGAAATATTGTACCCATTTGTAGTCACTTCCTATCTCCCTCACTCTTCCCCTGCCCTGAAATTGAGGCTAATCTATTTACATCTGCATTTGTTTTCTGAAACATAAATGGGATCCTTTATGATATTTTGTGACTAGCTTTCACTTAGCAGGATGTTTGTGAGGTCCATCCATGATGTATATGATGTCCAGCATGTACATGATGAGCTTTTAAATTATTCAAATTTTTTTACTATTACAAATCATGTTTTGTATTTATTGGGGAACTGTTGTTTTTAAATGACTTCTAGTATTAGTAATAGTAAAAATCTGATCTCAAATTCTTGTTATTTGCTGAAGCTCTGGAAGAAAAAGACAAAGGTAATGTTCAATACAGAAATATAACAGAGGGCCTCCAGGAGTGAGTAAGGCACTGTCCTTTTTTTTTTGTAAAGATTTTACTGGGGAATTGGGGAACGGGAACAGACAAGTTGCTGTCCTTTTGTTTTTCAGTCTAGTTGTGGAGGACATTGCTTCACTGGCCCATGTTGGTATCATCATTGTGCTCTTCTTGGGTGAGGCAGATCGGTTGCTGGCCTCTGGACAGCCGCTCACAGCAGCTCTTGGCCGCTCATGCTGGCTGCTGGCCACTCACTGTAGCCTATGGCAGCCCACTGCAGCAGGGTCTACAGCCTACACTGTCGCCCGGGGCTCACACAGCCCAGCTCCAGGTGGAGCTGTTGTTCACCATCTTAGCTGTAGAGGGCAGTGTCACTGGCCCTCATATGTGAGATCCAAATCAGGGACACTGGCGTCCCAAGCCAGCTCTTAACCAACGTGCCACTCAACCAACCCAGTCCTTAACTTTTGAAGAACTCACAGTGTAGCTGGGTTAGAATGACTAATTATAAAACCATGGAAGTGCTTCAAGTGAATAAGCAAAATTCTGAGGAAATGCAGAAGGAGAAGCAGTTTGGTTTTGGGGGAGATGTGTAAAAAGTGTTATAAAGTGAGTGACATTTGATCTCAGTCAAGAGCCAGGAAAATTAATGATTTCGGGAAATGGTTATTGGCTGGGAGGAAAAAGGAGAAGCAGTGTGCAAAGGCATTGAGATGAAAGAGTGTTTTCCAGGAACTTAATAAGAGAGAGGGTGAGCCTGATGGATATTGTGGCAGGATAGGAGACTAGTAAGGGTGCAGGCTCAATGGTGTGCAACTGCTATGGGATATATTGGAAAAATTAGGCAAGATTAAGCCACATTTGAATTTTAGAAAGAGAACTGGCAGCATTGAGAGTAGGCTGGAGACAGGCGAGTCTAGAGTTGGGGCAGTCCATACATATAAAGACTGTTGAAATCTTTTAGGTGAGAGATGATACGCTGATATTGATAATGGTAGTGGGAATGAGAAGAGATGAAGTCGAGAGGCATTTTTTAGATTAAATTGATAATGGGTGGTGAGGGAAAATACTGAGATGATTCCCATGGTTTCTCACTTGAACAACTAAATGACTTGAGAATTTGATAAATATCCCCCACAAGATTAATTTATTGTGTTGCTATTGTGTTGTGCAGAAGCTATCAATTTCTGTAGATGAAATATCTGCTTCAGTTTGCTTTAAAGAGTGAAATAACTTCTTATATTCCAATTCAGAAATGAAACAGGTTCATTCAGAAGCTGGGATGTGTCAATTTTAGACTTGAGTAATCAAACTACTACTAATTATCACTTCCTCATAGCCAAAAGAATGCAATGGTGTAAAGATTCCTGTTGATGCCAGTAAACCTAATCCAAATGATGTGGAGTTTGATAATCTGTATTTGGATATGAATGGAATCATCCACCCCTGTACTCATCCTGAAGACAAGTACGTAACCCTTTTTTGTCACTGATACCACAGGTTACAGAGGAGTGCTATATTATATTACATTGTTTGCTTGTTGTTACAGACCAGCACCAAAAAACGAGGATGAAATGATGGTTGCAATTTTTGAGTACATCGACAGACTTTTCAATATTGTAAGACCAAGACGACTTCTCTACATGGCAATAGATGGAGTGGTAAGTGTTAAAATAATTAACTTAGAATCCTTCTTTTTTGTTTTTGCTGTGCTCGCAGTATCTAGAATGAAAGTCAGCTAAACAGTGAAAAATGTTGAGTGGTAAATTTGAGAAAGAAAGCCTCATCCTTCAGTCCTTCATTCAGACGTTTTTTTGTGCCAGATAGTGAGATGCTGGGGATATTGGTGACTGCCCTTGCTTTTGAAGGGCTTATCACTAAAGGGACAGAGACGTAAGTAAACGAGTGAGGTTATTTATTAATTAATGAGCTTTATAACCCATGCAAGGTATAGAGGGAAGAGGGAGTCAGTGCTACTCAGGAAGTTAGGAGATAGAGAGGAGGTGACTTCTGTCCCAGTCATCGAAGGATAAAGAAATATTGGAGATCTGTGGGCAGTGGAGGGGAATGGATGGAACAGATGTGGGGAAGGAGGACCTTCCAGATTTCTCAGATGTGCCAGGTAAACACACTTCATGCCTTTGACCACACTGACACATTGGGGCAACTGCAGGTGTTAATAGATTGGAAAGGGAAGTAGAGCAATGGCTTGAGAAGGCCTCACCTGCCACAATCAGAAGTTTGGATGTCATCCTATAGGCAGCGAGTAGGCATCAAAATGATTTAAGAGGGGAATAACTTAGTGACCTATCATAACAATACCAAGTAGCTTCGGTTATAAATGACCAAACTACATATCAGAGTTCAAGGAAAATTAAGATAAATCATAACTGTAAATTTATGTAGCTATATGCAAATACATTGTCTTTCTTTTAGATTTAATAACCTTAGGGGCTAATGGAATGATTTTGAAAATTCAGAAAGCTTTGGATCCAAGATTAACATTTATGTGGGGTTCTATGTACTCAGTGAAAAATCTTAGCTGCCTGATAACTTGTTAAGTTGCAGTTAAAGTGGAATAAAGAACACAGGGAACAGGAATATGTCTTATTTGTAGCATGTTCCAATTCACATTCAGCTAAATTTCTTAAAGAAAATCTTTAACTTTACTCCAACTTGCCCTTACTGCTAGATCAAGCATAAAATGTGTGCATATTTGTATGCCTATATACATGCATATGCCCTATAACACATTTTTTGTTAAGATATAAATTTGATCTTAGAACTTGGTACTTGAAAAAAATTAGGTGGTCTCATTTTACCGGAAAGGAAACTATTTAAAGAGAACACAAAATAACTTATTTTAGATATAGACAGGATACTTCAGAGTCCCTTCCAACCCCAAAACTCAGTTCAATAATTTCACAACCTTACAGTCCGTTTACTTCATTCAAGCTTATCCAGCGATTTAAATAATATTTGGTTAGAGTGATTTAGAAGTACTTTTGGTTAAAACTTTGTTCCCTTTCTGCCTGCTGTGCCTTCCTATAGAGACAGAGTAGTAATTATGAGCCTCATTGTGGGAAATACAAAATTGAAGTGCCATACAAATTGCTTTTATGGGCCATCGTGAATCCCATTTGGAGACCATCCTTCTTTTTAGACTTGGACATAGGGAAGTTCTTCCTGATCCTGGTTCTGTAGAAACCACTCATTACATGCAGGCTGGGTCTTAGTAAAATGAGCTTTCTTTGTTGGGAAACCATAAACCTGTGGAACTGGTGTTAGGCTGTGGACCCTGCAGTATTAAGTGCTGTGGTTTCATAGGATGTTTGTCCATTTGACATGCCACTCAGTCACCTGACTGAGTTCAGCTTTTAGGTTCTTGGTCCAAATTGAAGTTCTCAGGATCTACTGTCTGTGGCAAAAGGATTGTTAGACATACTACTTACTTTTTCCATTTTAATGTACTATTTTTGTCAGAACAGCTGATTCAAAATAATGTACAGATTTAGTGAATATTTTGAATAGTATTATTTGAATATGAAATACATGTGTTTTCAGGCACCACGTGCTAAAATGAACCAACAGCGTTCAAGGAGGTTCAGAGCATCAAAAGAAGGAATGGAAGCTGCAGTAGAGAAGCAGCAAGTCAGGGAAGAAATATTGGCAAAAGGTAAAAAACATGCTTCTTGAAGTTGGACGTTTTACATGATGTATGGAGAAAAGGATGAGGTGGCAGCTTTTTTTAAAGAATAGGTGACGTTTTCATTTAACAAGGATCCCAGAATATGCAAGGAAAATTTATGTATTTATGTTTACTGTTGAGGAAAAGTAGTTAATGGAACTATTCACTCCTATTAATAAGCTTGTTCATTTCCACACCATATAGTCAAAGGGAAATTTTGGAATAAAAGGAGGGAATTCTGGTAGGGAGAGCACATTGTCAGTACCTTTCAGAGCGAATGCAGCTCTTCCACTAACTTTTATGTATCTGTAAAATAGAAATACACTAAGAGTGCTGTTTCTTTTCTGTATGGGGGCTGTTAGAAAGCTACATTTCCATAAACATTTTCCTCAAATCAGTCTTGATGGCTTGCTTATTGCTTCCCCTTAGAACTCAGGTCTATATGAGGAGGCATGGGGTATTGTGATTCACATTTACAGGCTTTCATCAAGTCATACAGACTTTCAATATAGGTTGATACAGCAGGTGCTAGGTTGTGAGGTACCCAGGGTTTCTTCATTGTGGGGAGCGGTGGGGGTTAAATGGCATGAGGTAATCTTTGCAGTTCCCCAAAGTTGAAATTCCTGATGGGCACATAGGTAGGAGTTGACTAAGTTTCAGAGAGGAGGAAGGTCAGGGGTCTTGATGTTCACTGAGACTGGTTCTCTCCCAAGATACCTGTGGATGAGATGGGGTGTGATTGTAGCAGGATGATTTGTTTGGTGTTTTGTTACATAAGGCAATATGATAGATCAGGAAAGCCTTATTTATTGGCGGAAGATATTGCACTTCGCAGTTGAAAAAAAGATACCATAATGTAGTCAGCTTAGGCCTGCAATTATGATAAATTTTTATGTTATTTTAATTTGCTGGAAGTATGCAGTTATATAGTTATTTAGTTGCAGCTCGTAATACTCTAAAACCTGTTTGTATTTATAACAGATTGTCTTTGATTTTAAAGATGTCTTCTTTCTTGAAGATATGAAATACATTTGTGTCCTGAGAAAAAACTCATCAGTGATAGAGAGGAAAAAAAGGATTATTATTACCACCTAGCAGATAATTTTATTTATCATATAAAGCTGTGATAAACTCAGCATTTTAATTTTGTTTTTCTAAGGCACCTTTATCTTAAGACCTTATGAAAATTAGAATCCCTAACTCCTTGTGTGTGGGTGCTCTGCTGCTGCAGAAGACATTGGGAAGAATGTCATAATTTTTATATTCTTATGTAACAATATAGTATCTTTTGTGTACCATATGTTGTTTGACAGTCATGTTAAAGCTTCATTTAAATTTAAGGGGAGGAATCTTTATTTTCCTCCCAAAAGGGAGAACATTGTTCCTCAAGTGACAGCACTCCTCTTTCTTTTGTATTCGAACTTCTCGTTATTGTTTTTCTGGCTTAATATTGAGTAATTTACCTTCCTTTTTATGGGGAGAACAAAGCATTGCCTCTTTTTTCTAGGTGGCTTTCTTCCTCCAGAAGAAATAAAAGAAAGATTTGATAGCAACTGTATTACACCAGTAAGTAGTCTCATACATTGCTACCTATTGTTAACTTTTAAATGATAAGTTAATTTATTTCCCTCTATCATTTTAGGGAACTGAGTTCATGGACAATCTTGCTAAATGCCTTCGCTATTACATAGCTGATCGTTTAAATAATGACCCCGGGTGGAAAAATTTGACAGTAAGTTTTACATTTTGGTACTTAAAGAAGAGTAGGGTGATCATATGAGGCTGTACTTTGGTATGACTGATGCAATTTGTGCCCATCATCCTCCCTACCTCCCATCACCCCAACACACACACACACACACACACACACACACACACACACACACACACAATGCTAGTTGTCTGTCAGAGGAAAGAAGTTTCCAGGGTTATTGGAAATGGGATGCCTTGCATAGTTTAATTTTAAACAGCTGAATTTTCTCTCAGTGCCAATTTTGTTCTCTTACTGTTACTGTGAAGCCATAAAATGGGACTTATGATTTTAAAAATATACATGTATATATATTTATACATGAAAATTATTTTTAAATAAAAATTGCTTTCATTAGAAATTACAGCAAGATTAAAGTTGTGGATCGCCTTTAAAAAAAACGGCTGTGTTTTCAAGTATTTAAGTAAAATTTAAATGAGCATTTATGTAATTTTAGGTTTACAAGCTTTTTCCCCTGTTGATTAGATATGGCAATTTGTATTTGATGGGTATCTTTTATTGATTACTCTCAGGGCTTAATGTGGTTCAGTGCTACATCCTTTGATAGTTGTGAAAATAGTAGAAACTTGTGAACTGGTCAGATTGTCTAATGGATAAGTTTGACCCAAAGGTTTCAAATTTTTCTGTTCCATGTGGTAAGTTAATGAAACAGTTTGGTTGTTTAATACACATACACACATACATATACACTCTCTCACACACATAGCTCATTAAGAAAAATTGCTAATTAATAACTGAATAGAATTATTTCAATTTATTTTTAAGACATTCAATTCTGTTAATTTTTGTGCTAGAAAATTGGGAATAAGCTGAAAGTGTCAAAAACTTCTTTATAGGTTATTTTGTCTGATGCTAGTGCTCCTGGTGAAGGAGAACATAAAATCATGGATTACATTAGAAGACAAAGAGGTAAAACTCACTTGTAAATATTTGATTATATGTTCTATTGAAAAAAAAGGATAAGCCATTACATAGAGAATATTTGGTAAAATGTGATATTCCTGTGTTATAAAGTATATTTATATAAATATATGTTTTCCCCCTCTTTAGCTCAGCCTAACCATGACCCAAACACTCATCATTGCTTATGTGGAGCAGATGGTAAGTTTCTTTTTGGGATTTAATTCTCTTGGATTAAATCATAGTAAGTTGATGGGTTGGTGTGTAGTAATGGATTACTCATGGTTGCCTGGAAATTCTAATATGCCTTGCTTATTTTATGTTTGAGAGGGAACTACTGTTCAATTGTTTAATCTATAATTATTAATTCACCTGTCTTTAATTTTTTTTACGTTAAAACCTTTTAATATCACTACATATACCTATAAAGTGGAAAATTTCACAAGTGTTGACTCCTGATTGGGAGTCTAAATTCTAGGCCCATGGAGTTATTTGGAGGATATCTTGTTGGCTGAAACTGCTAAGAAGGCTTTTTGGCTTTGCTGTCTCTGTGTGCTCCTTTGGACTTCTCTTTGTGCTGGTGCCTTGTGTTACAAATGTCCTGTGTCTTTGGTTATGGTAAGGATGATCTATCTCAAAGTGCTCACTGTGCAGTATTTTGTTGTTGATTGATAGCTGATCTCATCATGCTCGGCCTTGCTACACATGAACCCAACTTTACCATTATTAGAGAAGAATTCAAACCAAACAAACCCAAACCGTGTGGTCTTTGTAATCAGTTTGGACATGAGGTCAAGGATTGTGAAGGTTTGCCGAGAGAAAAGAAGGGAAAGGTAAGACCCTTGAGATGGTAGTTGCCTTATTTTAAAATTTTTAATTTTTAAAAATTGTGATAAAATATACATAACACAAAATATACAGTGTTAGCCATTTTTAATTGTACAGTTAAATGGCAATAAGTATATTCAGATTACCTCATTATTTAAATGGATAAAGAGAAGACTGGTTGATTAGATTTTTACCTACTGCTCTGTTACCCCTCACAGAGATATGTTTTTTTAAGATTTTATTGGGGAATTGGGGAAGAGGACCAGCCAAGTTCTTCAATCTTCATTGTGGAGGGCGCCAGTCGCTATCTGGCTTCCCGTCGGCGGATCGTGGCCTCTAAGCTCAAGGTGTTGTGTTCAGTCTTAATTGCAGGTGGGCATAGCCGCCATCCCGTGTGGGAGTCAAACCAGCAGCCTTGTTAAGAGTGCACACACTATCCACTGAGCCATCTGGGCAGCAGCTCACCTCAAGGTCCTGAGTTCAGTCTTAGTTGCCGGTGCACCATCGAACAGGCAATCTTGTTACACCAGCTCAGCCATCCTGCCACCTGTTGGCAGCTCAGCGACAGCTCAGCTTAGGCACAGCATCACTGGCCCATATGGGAATCCAGCCGGCAGCCCGCTTGCTCAGAGCTCGCTCTCTAAGCCAGTTCTTAACCGACTGAGCCACTTGGCTGGCCCCAGGAGATGTATTTTTAAAAGCTCTTTAAAGTAAACACACATTCAAAAGCACGCACACACTCATTCTTTCTATTCTCCACTTTTTCTGATATATCTATATGAAACTTGGATATTATAGGTAATAATGCCCATTGAACATGATTTGTTTGTAGAAGTCATTTGTTTAAATGGTTATTCATCTTAAAAAACAGGTAAGAAATATACTATGTGTTCACAGGGAAGGATCTAGAGGCATTTACATCAAAATATTAATATTGGTTGAGTGTGGGTCAGGAGTTGGCAAACTACAGCCCTTTGTATTTGGCCTATGTGCTAAGACTGATTTTTTTACATATTTAAAGGGTTGTAGAAAAAATAAAATATAAAACATTATGCAACAGAGACCATATGTCATCCCCACAGGCTAAACTATTTGCTGATTATGCCGTTGTTAAAATATATATATATTTGCTGATTCATGGTGTAGGTGATTAGGATTATGGAGAATTTTTATTTTTAAAATGGTTTGGGGAATTTTTTTTTATTTAATAATTGTAATATTAAAATGGATCTTACTTGAGAATAAGCCAGATTTATTGGGTTGAAAAATGTACAGGGTTTAGAGTAGACTTGTTTAACCTTTACTCCCCTTCTTACAGCATGATGAACTTGCAGATAGTCTTCCTTGTGCAGAGGGAGAGTTTATCTTCCTTCGTCTTAATATTCTTCGTGAGGTATGTAGCAATAATCATTGGAATTGGCATTCTAAAACGGTGCCTTTCGATAGCTTTAATGGCAGTATTCCTTTTTGGTTGTAGTATTTGGAAAGAGAGCTCACCATGGCCAGCCTCCCGTTCACATTTGATATTGAGAGGAGCATTGATGACTGGGTCTTCATGTGCTTCTTTGTGGGCAATGACTTCCTTCCTCACCTGCCATCGTTAGAGATTAGGTATGTGTGTTTCTGTGGTTTTTCAAACTACTGCTTTAGCCTCTTTGCCTTTACAGTGCATACTGGTCCTAATACATAATGTTTGTTTCTTGGTGGCAGGGAAGGTGCAATTGACCGTTTGGTTAACATATACAAAAATGTGGTACACAAAACTGGGGTAAGTTCGCTCTTGAATAATTTCAAAACAGAAATATTTGCTTTTATAAGAAGATCATTTTACATTTATTTTATCACTTACAGGGTTACCTTACAGAAAGTGGTTATGTCAATCTGCAAAGAGTACAGATGATCATGTTAGCAGTTGGTGAAGTTGAGGATAGCATTTTTAAAAAGAGAAAGGATGATGAGGTAAAGTGTTTCTATTGCAGTAGCTAAATTGCTCCTGTCTCTAATAGGCTATGATGGTCCTGTGATTGTACTTTTAACATCTTTGAGTGTGTTGTTATATCGTTATAGACTATAAAACACCAATGTAATCATGAGTGGTCAGTGCTTGCATTATTTTATAAAGGTTATGATGCTTGCTGTGTGGAACTATGTATTGCACACTGTGTGAGTTGCATTACATTTTTTTATTCACTCTTCATAATTTTAATTACGATATAAACCCAAACCCCTGTCTACTCAATAGGATATGAAATGAGGGTTCCAAGCTACAAGAATGCTGGGGTTGAACCTAGTGGCTGCTATGTTTATAGAACATATTTTTATGTTCTGGAAGACAGGTTAAGAGCTAGGAACTCTACTTTGGTAATAAAACATAGAGGGTGTAGGTTGGATTGCATCAGCCAAGGCAGATGGTTGTAGCTCTGAGTAAGAAATGTAAACATAAAAGAAGGAAATAAAAAAAGTGCTTGAACACTGATTACATATGATAGGGTGAGGGCTTAGGTGAGAAGTCCAGGTTTCTGGCTTTGGCAGTTGGGAGTTTTCTGCTGCCATTTACTGAAATAGCAAGTACTGTGGGTGGAGCAGGTTAGGGTGGTGAAAAGGTAGAAATCAAGTTTCATTTTGGAGGGTAAAACCTTGGATTGCGAGAAACATGGTTTGTGAGTGTTCCGCAAGACGAGCAAACATTTCTCATACATTTTAACATGGTAAATGAGTGATGTCTTGCAATACAAGTAGTTTGTTTCTGGAATGAATTATGCTTGCAAACCAAGGTATTACTGTACTGAGTGTGAGGGACACCTCAAGCACTCAGGATACCTGAGAGGAGAAAAGTCCATAAAGCAATTTGATGGATGTGTGTAAACCTTGGGGCAGAAGTTTTTGAAAGGAGATTTTAGAACTATTAGTGGGGAGCTACTTCAAGTCATGATTGTGAGCTTGAAATCCCTGGGAACTTGTATGGAGTGAAAGTGCCTCCAAGAGAAACTTTGAGATGTGTGGACACTTAATGAGAAAGAGTAGCTAGTTCTAGAGAGGTAGGAAGATCTCCCTGAAGAGAGGAGAAGCCATTGGTACTGCCTGAGATGTCAGAGATGGACAAGACCCTAGTCCTCAGCCAGGGTTCTGAGGCCCTGGTGTGTTAATGGGGTAGAGAGTCAACAGCTTGGAGGCAGAGTGGGTTGTAGGGTGATTGTGGGGGAATGGCAAGGGAGGCAAGCAATGGGTAAAATGAGCGAATAGTAGTAGCTTCTTAGAGAGTGAAGAAAATCCTTTCGAAAACTTATTCTATAAAAAAATCATATGGCTATTTTGAGCAAATAGCAACATAATAATATTGCTGTATTGCTTCATGACCTCCTGACAGATTTATACATGTCATTGTATCTGACAAGATTTCATATTTTCTTCAATTTTATATACTATAGCTAGTGGTCTCATATTTAAGTAAAAGTGAGTGAACTGTAAGCATTCTTTGCAAAGCCTTTGGTACTTGGTAATCTTTTTCTGTGATGGCAAGAATTTTTCACATGTAAAATTCAAATAACAGAACAAACTTTGCCTGGGATATCAAATATCTACTAGAACAGCCATTTTTAACTAAGTCTTTAACAATTACAGTGGTTCCATTTGACCTGCTGCCATTTATGTTTAAGAAAAAACTGTACATACTGTATACTTCTTGGTATAAGAATTTCATGTTAAGCAGTCCTTCTATGTGGCTTTAGCAGACTCTGTATTATTAAATATTGGTGATATTTGGCATTAGAGCAGGATGTATGGGATTTCACAGATACCAGAGTGCTTCCGACTTAGCTAATATGGTTTCTAGGCAGCCTATCAGAGAGGGCATTTTAAAACTTTGTATATTTTTTGGTATTCTTGACATCATATGATGTCCGTCAGCATGATTGGGCATCCAGAGTGGGGGTGGGGGAATTTATGAACCCTCAGAAATTCAGTATAAAAGTATATGGGGGTATGTATTTTCCTGGGAAGTGTTTTCACTTTTGACAGATTTCCAAACGAGTTGATAGCACAAAAAGATTAAAGATCAGTGAGGTCCACCCAAATGGACATATTCTTCTTGAGCGTGACTACCACCCTTAGAAATAGGTATTTAACTGACCAGCAGAATAGATAGTAGAAAAGGAATACATCAATATTTGTTATTAAAATTGAGCAGTTAGGTTAGAAATGTGATGCTTTTTATTTTATGAGCTTTGATGTTTGCCTCTTATCTTGTAAATGTTGTTCATTTATTCAAAAATATTTATTGTTACCATGTGCCAGATAGTATCCTGAGTGTTACTGATACAACAAAACAAACAAAAAAACAGACCAAAATTCCTGATCTCAAAGAGCTGACATTCTTCTGGGGAAATGAATGACAAACCCCAAAACTAAGTAAACTTGGTAATTTGTTAGTGATAAGTGCCATGAAGAAAATTAAAGCATGTGAGGAAATATCTGGGAAGGTGGAGAAGGGGAGTTTGCAATTCTAGAAAAGGTGACTAGACAGGGCCGCACCAACAGATGACTTTGAATAAAGACCTGAAGGATGTGAGGAAATAAACTATGCAGTTGTTTGCAGGAAGAGCATTTCAGACAGAGGGAAGAGTATTTCAGACAATGGAAAGGCTCTAGGGCAGGAGCATGCATACCCAGGATGTTCACAGAACAATGAGCCAGTAGGGCAAGAGCAGAGGAAGCAAAGGGAAGGTAGTAGGAGAAGAGGTCAGAAAGATGATGGAGGGCCAGATCTGGTAGGACCCTGTAGGTCATTATGAGGATTTTAGCTTTCACTTTGGAGGGTTCTGAGTATAAAAGTGACAAAATCTGACACATATTGTAAAAGGATCACTCAAACTGCCATGTTGAGACTAACTGTATGAAGGCAGAAGTGGAAGCAGCGAGCCCATTCCAAGGGAGCCAGTATAATTGTAGTGGAGATGACAAGAGGTAGTGAATGTTTTGAAGATAGAATCAATGGGATTGGCTGATGGATTAAATGCAAGGTGTGAGAGATGGAAAGTTATCAAGAATGTCTCGAAGGCATTTTCTCTCAGCTGTTGATAAATGGTCTGAGCAATTGTGATGAGGAAACCTGGGAGGTGCAAAGCAGGGGTGGGGATTCCATTTTGGAGATATTAAGTTTGGGATACCCAAGTGGGGATGTTGAGTGAAAGGAGATCCCGGTTGGGCGGTCATAAATATATAGATGGTATTTAAAGCGATAAGACTGGATTACTGCCATGAGAATAGTGAAGTGGAGAGGTCCAAGTAGTGGGCTCAGAAGAACAACATTAAGAGGTTGGGGAGTTGAGTGAGGGCAAACAGCAAGAGAGAAAGAAGAGAACCAGGTGAGCGTAGTGTCCTGGAGGCCAGAGAAGAGCATGATTCAAGAAGGAAAGAGTCATAGATAAAGTCTGAAAACTGAGTAATGGATTTCAGTGTGTAAGTCATTGATGACCTAGATAAGAGAAGTTTCATTAAAAATGGAGGTAAAAGCTTGATTAAAGAAATTGGTGGTTTTCATATCTTAGGAGGTTTTAAGGTGGTCAGTCACCATGTATCCCACATTCAGTCCCTCTCTGGCAGAAAGCACAAATACCAAATTTTGTTAAGACGTTATATTGCAGTACTGACTTGAAAGGGAGAGAAGTGCAGCTAGTAGGCTGATGGTCAGTATAGTACCAGGTGGCCCCTGTTTGCTGCCACAGCAGCAGCCATGGACACCTTAGCTGATGTTTCAGTGCTTGATAGTCACAAAATCACGAGCATGGAAGGAGTTCCTTCCAGGTAAAGGAGACTTGAAGAACAGCTCAAACAGTTGGTATGGAGCAAGATCACCCCCAAATCCTGTGCAGTTTAAACCATAGCTACATTTTGAAAATGAGTGGAGGGAAAGAATCAATGCAGACTGGACCCTTTCTTGTGAGTTAAAATGGCCCAGAATAAGCAGTACAGACATCCAAATTTCCTTCCTTTCATTAGATTGACTTTTTGGAACCTGGGGGTGAGGGTAGTGTTTACGTAGAGCCTACTTCTCTCTTTACCCGCTGTGTCATACATGTTACAGAGTTAGGAACTGTCAAGCCCTTTTTAGGTAACAGAGGCTCATAATTAAATAGTCTTGTTGATTTTATAAAATTGACATCTTGATTATTAACTGTATTCAGCTACAACTTAAGAATTGTTTGGTTTTTTTTAACTTATTTATACCTTCTCCATAATGGCAGCCTATTTGCTCCAGGGTAAAACCAGTGGTCCTTTGTCATGACTTTCATTCTTCCCTGAAATGATGTCAAAAACTATCTGAATAAAATTAAGAGGAACAATTCAATTGTATCTAAACTGAATATAGAATGCTCTATCCATCTAAAGTTCTGATAAGCAGCTTTAAACATATAGTCCATTGCCTAGTTTAATTATGTACCTAGGTTTCTGGGGTCTTCCTTTAAAACTTTAATTGTCTCCTGAATCATTCCTGGTAATGTTTAACTCTTACATTTTTGTGTAATTATTTGACAGAATATGTGGATTTTATACTTTTAGGACAGTTTTAGAAGACGACAGAAAGAAAAAAGAAAGAGAATGAAGGTGAGTTTTAATTAATTTCATAAGATTGGCAATAGCAGAAGTTTATTAGTTTGGAGGAAGATGTTCATTATAATAGGTTTTTATTCCTTATCTAGTAGGAGTTGGTTAGGGACATAATGTTCACCTAACTGTCTTCTTACCTGGAGAAAGAATGCTGATGCGGGTTTTAAAAAAGTCCTTTCTCAGGTCTGGAGTCTGAAAGGATATCATTTGATGGATAGGAGGGGGCAGGTGTCACTTAGCTATTTGAATTTTTACACTAATCAGGTATTGTTTTTGTAATAACAAGAGTTAACCCTTTGTATTGTCTTGAAAATTACTACATTCTGTCTACGTCTTTGTCAGGTTAGTCTTCCCAGAACATGACACTTGAAACTTGTTTCTCTGCTCGGAAATCACCAGAGACTCCTTAGTCCTCTCAGAATCCATTTGTGTCTTAGTCTGGCATGCAGAGCACACTATGATCTGGTTGAATTCTGATTGAATTACCACTGCTGTCTTGTAAATATACGATGTCCCCCCAGACTCAAGAGTATTGCCTTCATTTGGTACCTCCAAATGGATTTTTGACTTCACGACTCCCCTCACATCTTACTTTTTCCACAAACCCTCCCTGTTGCTTCTGCTTGTATTCCAGGTTGAGCAGTCTTTTCTTTTAACTCTGGTGCTTCTTGCTTTGATAGTTGTTTTCATACTTAATTGCATGCTTTATGGTCACTTGACTTTTGTAGTTCTTGTTTTTCTTGTCTTCCTTACTAGAGTTTTAAACTGATGGAGTTTAGGGACTGCCTTTTATTATTATATTTTATTGGAATTGAGCAATTCAGGAACCTAGAAGGGAGAAAAGTAGAGTTGTTTATTATTGCAGGTAGGTTCAGAAATACTTAGATTGGGAGGGGCCTATTTGTTTTCTACCTTACATATAATTTTTTTTCAGTCAATACCTGTTTTAAAAAATAGTTGTTTTATCAGTCAGCCATGATTGTCCTATTATAGCTATAATCATAGCTCTGATTAATTAGAAAGAAAGAGTTAAATTTTAGCAAGGTGAAGGGTAAGTAAAATCATATCCATAAATATAAATCAAGCTCTTGACTTATTTTTTTACCTTAATAGTTATATTTATTTACCTAAAACTGCCTCACATGTGTTCTGAAATTGTAAGTAAACATAACAGAATAGCCTAATGAAACTTGAACAGATTCTCTGTGTATATCAGAACAGTGAATTATATATACTTTTAGAGCAGAGTTACTAAATATTACAGACTATTGATTACAGTACAGAGTAAGTTACCATCAAATCGAAGTGTCGACAATACTGTAATGTTAACAGCAGTCTATCAATATTTTGTCTTTTAAAGTACTTATACTGGGGACTCTGTTTCATTGCCCTCTTTTTTTTTCCTATCATCTAACTGTTGTGATTTAATTTTAATTTCGACATTCATTTCTATTTACGTTAGAGAGATCAACCAGCTTTCACTCCTGGTGGAATATTAACCCCTCATGCCTTGGGTTCAAGAAATTCACCAGGTTCTCAAGTAGCCAGTAATCCGAGACAAGCAGCCTATGAAATGAGGATGCAGAATAACTCTGTAAGTGACTTACTTTTATGTAGCATTGAAGAGTGGTGACTACTAGATACCCCTTGAAGTTGTGTGTGAATTTTATCACTTAGCCTGGAGTTGTTTTGTTTTATAGTTTTTTTTCAATGTCTTTTGCCTTGAGATAGTTTTAATTTTGTTAAATTCATTTTGTTCAATATGAAAATATCTAAATGATGTAAAAGAAATGAAATGCATGTAAATATAGATAGCTAAGTGGCTACAGTGATTCTGTAATGCAAATGGGCCACAGTGTTTTCCTCTTCCCCCAAAGTCACTGGATGGTGATGGTGATAGAAGCATGATGAGCACATCCAAATGTCTCATAGCTGGAGCAAGAGAGGAGGGTGGGTTTTGCCGCCTGTTTCCCCTTTTCTTCCAGGGATCAGTCATGGTCATTTTGCAGAGTAGTATTCCTCAGCCTATCATATACAGGTATTCTTTACTGCCTAAACTCTCACCCTCCAACTCAGCTTCCTATAATAGTGGCAACAGACTGTGAGCTCAGAGCACATGACAGGGCAGTGGAGACAGTTTGTCAACTGAAATTTACAGCAGATAATCCAAGTTATTGCTTATTTAGAGCTAGTAGGCATGAGAAAGAGTGTGTTGGAGAGGGAGTCAAGATATTATGTAAGGCTTGGTATCTTAATGCAAACTATTGCTATGATATATCCAAGGTGGTTGCATAAGTTTAGTATTTAAATTTCATTCTAATAGTTATCCTATTGATGTTCAAATCCCTTATTACAAGGCAGTCTTATATACAGAATTTTTGCCATCTCATGAGACTGATTGGATTTATATTCCCGTAAATTCACGCCTAGAAGTTTTAGGACCTTAGATTTGGAATTTGAAAACAGATTTTTCACCTCTTGAGAGAAGCAGCCTGGGTTTCTGGTGTTTTTTTGTTGTTTGGTGTTTTTTTTGTCTTGTTCCTTACACCATTAATGGAGTGGGATGTGGAGAATCAGTGAAGGGGATTGTAGTGAGACACTTGAGTAGAATAGAAAAAACTGATACCCATCATTGAAGATTATAATGACTATAGTTCCCTCAGAGTAGAGCTGAGAGTGACTGGTATTCTCAAACACCTTGTTGATAATAGAATACTTTTAATCTCAGGGAGGCAGATAGGTTTACACTTTGCCAGCTATGGTGCTTTGAGAAGGGTTCCAATGTTGTTTTCAGGCTCCACAGGACTAGAGCCACTGTTGATTAAAAAGTCTGTCATGGGAATAGGAGTTGTGAGATTGGTGTTTAGGTTGCTTACTTGATCCTGTCTTAATTCCTCTTGACATAATTATTTCTATTGGAGGCTTTGCATAGAGGGATTTTCTTCTAGAGTATTCCAAATTTAAGGAAATCATGAAGCAGAATGAACAGTTAATTTAAAGGGAGCCTTGAAGGTTATGTTTTATTTTTTTCTAAATGTTTGGGTATGTTATTCTCCAGTGGTCAACTAGTGTCTACTGATGGTCAGCATTGTTAATGTTCTGTTAGCTTTTGTTTCCTCATACATATGTGTTTTTCAGTGTTACATTCTGAAATATGGTTTCATTACACCTGCAGCCATTCTCAATTTAATAAAATTTAATCGCAAAAAACAGCTTTTTACAAAGAAATTTGAATTGGTATGAATCTTTTATGTTCAGGAAAGAATACTTTTGTTGGTAGAGATGGAGCAGAAAGGAGAGCAGTGAAGGTTTAGTATTGAAGAGCATACACCTCTTTTTTTTTCCTTGACGATATATTATTTCTGTCATCTGAAGACAGTTTATGTCTTGTTTGTCATTTTGCTTTTCATAACTTCTCTGTACTTAGGAAGATCATTCTCATAATTTGATCCAAATGGATTAAGGATGGATTTAAAAAATAATAGTGATGACCTACTGAATGATTAATCACCGTGTAACAGGCAGGCAGTATGCTATTGATCTTTCACACATATTGTTTTATTTAATCCTGGCAATAACATATAGACATAGAACATTATCTTCCCCATTTGAAGTCCAGGCTGACAGAGGTTAAATAAATTGCCCAGGGCCATACAGCCAGTAAAGATTGGACTTGGTATTTCAAACCCAGATCTATCTAACTTAAAGTACCCATTTCATTTTCCAAGTACAACAGTTCCTTCCTGGATTTATTTTTGCTGTTTTTTTGTTTGTTTGTTTGTTTGTTTACAGTATTGGCCATGTAGTATCATGAATAAAATTTATATTATACATTTTAAAAAGGAAAGTGTCATAAGCTCTATGAAATATAATTTTGTTGTGTGGTAACTTTTCTTGGACTGTGGTGTAAACTACCTTCATGCTAAGGTTTTAGTTATAGATTCATTAAAAGAGACTCTCAATTTAAAAATAATTTAATTTACTTAAAATAATTCAATTTACTTAAAATATTTCATATGATGTGAATGACAGAAGAAAACCTTTACCATGGAAACCTTTTCTGCCACTTATGTATTTGGTCATTTAACATAAAGCTAACGTTGCAGAAGATTGTAATTTTTTACTTAAATATTAAAATACTTTAGGGTGCTGCTGTCTGCATTCAATTAGGTACACAGGGAAGATAATACTGATAATACTTTAAAGATAATACTTTAAGATAATACTTCAAAGTGGTATGTATCCAAGTCTGAAATAATAATAAAATCTGCATTTTTCTAAGATGACTAGTAGATTTTTATTCGTACATTAAATATTAAAACAGTATATATAAAATAATTTAACAGTTATCTGGCAGTCTCATTAAACTGTTGCTTTCCAGAGTGATTGTACTAGGTTGAACACTTAAACCATTTAACTTCATTCTCACCAGCATTGACTTTTTAATGTATTATTTATATATATATATATATATATATATATATATATATATATATATATATATATATATTCCATATATAACTTAGTTATATGACTGGTAGAAAGTGATTGTGAATTTATAACAGAGGTCCACCTAAGGAAAAACAATAATTCAAATCCTATAATTTTAAAAGTCTATACAATAAAAGTTTTCTTATTAATTCTGAAGCAGTTTTTACCGTAAGTATTCAAATTTATTTTTGAGTTCAGCATAGGAAACTTGGTACTCTTTTTGGCGGATGTGGAGTAGGCCAAGATCAGTCTTTGTGCTTTCTAAATATATTTACCATATCCATTTGATAGCTTTTAAAAAACTGTTAACTGTGAAGTGTGTAACTTCTTATGTGAAATGAATCATTAAATCCTTCCTCGTAATTTTGTAATTGTCTGCAGAGTCCTTCAGTATCTCCTAATACGAGTTTCACTTCTGATGGCTCCCCATCTCCGTTAGGAGGAATTAAGAGAAAAGCAGAAGACAGTGACAGTGATCCTGAGCCAGAGGATAACGTCAGGTGAAGCCATTTTTTAGTAGTATTTTTGTTAACAAATCGGTGAAATAGATGCGACCTAATTAATGCTATTTAGCTTACAGCAGCAGTGCCTTCAGATACTTGCCTGTGATTTTTTCTTTTATCCACTAGTAATTAATGTGGAGGGTTAGACTAGTCAGTGAATTCCAGTGAGATGTGTAAGCTATAGCTGTTAAACCTAATATCTAGATTAGTATGCATGCAGGTTTTTGTCCTCCAAACCACTTTTCCCTCTGAGACCAGGCACTACATGGGCTAGACATGAGGTGTTTAGCTCTGGCTATGTGATCTGAATGTTACTGGTTTGAGATTAAATTTTCAAGCAGCTTAAATTAGGAAATTCAGTTATACTTGGATACTTAATATAGTTGAGAAGATGAAAATCTTCTCAGTTGAAAGGTTATTCCTCAAAATGAAATATGCAAAAGTCATTTGGTTAAGAGATAAATATGTATAACTGCAAACTTGCATATGCACAATTATGTTTCATGGCAGAGAAGTTTCCCTTTACTGTATGGAAACTTTGACTCTTTAATTTATCCAGAAGGTTGGGGTCATTAGATTGACAGCCTCTTGTGTAATTAAATCCAGCTTTGAAGCCTGGGCTCCCAAGTACAAAAGGCCAGCAATCAGAATAATTATAACTCATTAAGAATTTGGGAAAACAATGTATTTCAAAGTTAAACAAATAATGGTGGTCCACAGCTCATGCTGCTTTTATAGGACATGGATGACATGTTTGTATTTATGATTAGAAACTTTGTAAGTGTCATGTATGGTTTGCATTTTCCTAACGTTCTTTGATGTCAGATTCTGAGATCTGTGGTGACTTGTGATTGAAAATTTACCTGATCTGAGTTTTTATTCTCTGCTTCTGTAACTGAACTTTTTTCCTGGAGTGTTTTTTTTCTTTCTTTTATTGTGTAGCCATCATGATCAAAACCAGCTTAATAGTTAACTTGATTTATTTAGTACTTTATTGTTTAATCCTGTTGCTGAGGATAATCAAGGTAGAAATGATTCTATGAAGAAATGTTTGGGGACCAGCCAAGTGGCTCAGTTGGTTAAGAGTTGGCTTAGAGCGGGTGTTGAGCAACAGGGCTGCCGGTTTGATTCCCACATGGGCCAGTGAATGCTGCGCCCTAGCTGAGCTGTTGCTGAGCTGCCAACAGGTGGCAGGATGGCTCAGTTGGTGTAACAACAACAATGCCTGTTCATGGTGGGCTATGCCCACCCACAACTAAAGATTGAACTTGGCACCTTGAGCTGAGCTTCCTCCCAGATGGCTTAGTGGATACAGCATGCGCTCTTAACAACAAGGCTGCTGGTTTAACTCCCACATGGGATGGTGGCTACGCCCACCCATAACTAAGATTGAACACAGCACCTTGAGCTTAGAGGCCATGAGCTGCCAATGGGCAGCCAGGTGGCGACTGGCGCCCTCCATAACGAAGATTGAAGAACAGTTTGGCTGGTCCCCTCCCCCAATTCCCCAACACTGTTCCCCTCCCCCAATTCCCCAATAAAATCTTTTAAAAAAAAAGAAATGTTTGGAGTTCTTAGTATGTATTTCATTGATATTTGCTGTAAAATAGTGCTAATCCACATTATGTATAGTGGATATTTCTACTACTTGATGTTCTATGTATTCTGTGTGTGTGTGTGTGTGTGTGTGTGTGTAATGAAAATTGGTATGGTATATTCTGAAACTTAACTACAATTAATAAGATCTGGACTATGATAGAAAATATGCCCTTTAATGAATAATTGTCTTGATCATCTTCATCTGTCCTGAGTTTTGTTTGTTTTTTGGGTTTTTTTTTAGTGTTCTTTGCTTTTTTTGTGTTCCTTCAATAAAATATTTAGATGTTTTAGAGAATGAGAAGTGAGTACTTACAAAAACACATACTTTAGGTCAAAATGTGGTTCTTCACATTGTATTTTCAGTGATTAGTGATAATTTAGTGAATTGATTGACTTGCCTTCTCAGTTTTAGCAGAACATACATAGCAGGTGTGATCAAACAATAACAGTAAATGTTTAAATTAAAAAAATGTATAACAGTAAAAGACACATTGCCATTACTCCCCTCAAAATACTACCCCTAGCTTCAAACACACTTACCCCATCATTCTTGCCACTTTCTGAAGCAGTTCTGGAAGGCCTCTTGCATGAGTGTCTTTAGTTGCACTGTCGTGGCTGCCTGATGTCCTGAATCATTTTGACTTAGGGGAGAGCCAGAAGTCACACAGTGCCATATCTGGTGAATAAGGGGGATGAGCACACACCAAAATGTTTTTATTTGACAGAAATCTCTGTACCAGAAGTGATGTGTGACATGGAGTATTGTCACGATGGAGGATGATTTATGGCACACCTTAAAAAACACCTCTTGAGCCGGCCGAGTGGTGTGGTGGTTAAGCGCTGGCCTGGGAAGCCAGCGGCCCCGGTTCGGTCCCACATATGAGGGCCAGTGACACTGCCCTCAAAAAAAACAAAACAAAAAAAAAAACAAAAATCACCTCTCAAACTGTAGCTCACACCCGACTGACTGCACCAAACAAGATGAAACTTGTCACACACTGTTACTAAGGTTTGATGTGCTGCTTCCCATATTATAGATCCCTGCATTTTTCTTGGATGGCACTTGGCAACAGCATTCACCGTATTTTGTGATCTCAACAGAAAGGCTCCGTGTCGCACATTTCTTCTGGTATGGCAATTTCTGTCAAATAAAAACATTATAGTGTGTCCTCAGCCACTTTATTCACTGGGTCTAGCACTGTGCGACTTCTGGCTCTTCCTCAAAGTCAAAATGACCATGAAAGGTAAACTTTTTGAATCAGGACACCGAGGCAGCCACGACACCTCAACTAAAGACACTCATGAAAGAGGACTTACAGAACTGCTTCAAAAAGTGGCAAGAACGATGGGATAAGGGTGTTGTGAAGCTGGCGGGGGGAGTATTTTGCGGGGATTAATGGCAATGTGTCTTTCACTGTAATAATTTTTTTTTTCATTTAAACATTCAATGTGTTTTTTGATCACACCTCATACATCTGTGTGTGTCCTTCCCTTAAGCCAAAACAACTCTTATCTGAAAGAGTTACGGCCCAAAGATAGAGTAGCTATACACCTAATTTCTGCTTGGCTCCTAGATTCTTTTTTTTTTTTCTTTTTCTTTTTTTTAAAAAAAAAGATTTTATTGGGAAATTGGGGGAGGGGAACAGCGTTGGGCATCGGGGAAGAGGAACAGACAAGTTGCTGTCCTTTTGTTCTTCAGTCTAGTTGTGGAGGACGTTGCTTCACTGGCCCATGTTGGTATTATCATTGTGCTCTTCCCGGATGAGGCACATTGGTCGCCGGCCTCTGGACAACCGCTCATGGCAGCTGTTGGCAACTCACGCTGGCTGCTGGCCACTCACTGTAAGCTATGGCAACCCACTGCAGCTGATGCTGGCGACTCACAGCAGCCTAGCTCCAGGTGGAGCTGTTGTTCACCATCTTAGCTGTAGAGGGCAGTGTCACTGGACCTCATATGTGGGATCCTAACTGGGACCTTGCTGCTCAGAGCTGGCATCCCAAGCCAGCTCTTAACCTACCGGCTGGCCCTTCATTTCATTCTTTATTCAAACATTATACATTGAGTGGCTACTAAGATGGGGGTACAATGAGTTCTCAGTAAGTTTTTTTTTTGTTTGTTTGTTTGTTTGTTTGTTTAAAGATTTAAAAAAAATTTTATTGGGGCATTGGGGGAGGGAACAGCGTTGGGGAACTGGGGAAGGGGAACAGACAAGTTGCTGTCCTTTTGTTCTTCAGTCTAGTTGTGGAGGATGTCGCTTCACTGGCCTCAATAAGTATTTTTTTAATGTTTTATTTTATTTTTTTATTAGTTTCAGGTGTACAAAACAATCCAATAGTTATACCTTTCACCCCTCACAAAGTGACAACCCCTCTCCCCCAGTCCACCCCCCAACATCGTTCATATCTATTACAATTCCATTGACTCTACTCTGCACGCTATACTCCACATCCTGTGAGTATATATTAAATTATAGTTGACATACAATATTATTCAACTTCAGCTTCAGGTGTATAGTGCAGTTGTCAAGCCTCTATGCTGTCCATGCAGTGGTCTCCCTAAAAAAACATGTGACCATCTGACACCCTATAAAATATTTACATTATTGACTGTATTCCCCAAAGTGCCTTTCCTATCCCTGTTACAATATTGTAGTTAGCAATTTATGCTGTCTAATCCCTTTCCCTTTTCCCTCATCCCCACTTCTATCTAGCAACCATCATTTTTTCCTCTTTATTTCTGAGACATTTCTGTTTATTTTGCTCATTTATTCAGTTCTTTAGATTCCACATGTAAGTGAGATCATGGTATTTGTCTTTCTCCGACTTAATTTCACTTAGCATAATGTTCTCTAGGTCCATCCATATCGTAGCAAATGGTAAGATTTCATTCTTCTTTATAGCTGAGTAATACTCCATTGTATAAATGTACCACAGTTTCTTAATCCAGTTGTCTACCGGTGGGCATTTCGGTTGTTTCCAAGTCTTGGCTATTGAAAATAGCGCTGCGGTAAACATACGGTGCATATATTTTTTTGAATTAGCATCTTGGGTTTCTCTGGATAGATACCCAAGAGTAGATTATTTTTTTATAAACCATTTATTACCTTTTAAGCAATTAGCCGTGCAAGTCATTATTTTGAAAAGTAATTGGACTTCCTTTGTATAGTTTAAATATATTTTAATAAACTGAAGAACTTGATCTATATAAAGTATTTTCAGTATTTGAATCTTAAAATGTAGTTTTAGAATTGTTCCACAATCAAAACTTGTAAAACAGTATGAAAATTTGAACAAACAAGTGTTCAGTACCTACTTTAGTAGTTTCTCTTTTCAAAACGTTGTTTTATAATGGCTTACTAGAATCAGTATTTGTGTTTTTGTTGCTTAGCTATCTTTAACTTGATAATAAATCCGGTGAAAGTGGGCTTTTAGGAAATAATTAAGTGAATTTAGAAATAATTAAATGCTAACAGTAATGTTAGCATTACTATTTAACTAATTTACATTTTACTTGTATATTAAATATAAATTAATATGGGTGATAAATCAATAGGCAGTTACTGAAAGTGTATTCAACATAAACTGGATTTGCCTGGTTTTTAGGCTATGGGAAGCTGGTTGGAAGCAGCGGTACTACAAAAACAAATTTGATGTTGATGCGGCTGATGAGAAATTTCGTCGTAAAGTTGTACAGTCTTACGTTGAAGGGCTCTGCTGGGTTCTTCGATATTATTACCAGGTACAAAAAAAGAATATTTTCCTCTAAAGCTTTAGCTAATCATTTTAGGAAGATAGTAATTTCTATAATAATGTGTGTTATTGAGCTATATTTGGAAATTAAACCAAGACTCACTTTTTTAAGCTTCCTGTTTAGAAGTTCATTACCTTAATTATTTAAATAATATTTGCTTGTAAAGTTCCTTAGATGTTAATATATAAACAAAGCTAATTTTTGTTGTGTTAAAGGATTTCAGCGTTAAGTAATGTGGTTGAATGTACTTTGTCTTTCACATGATTAAATGTTAGTGTTTTTTTTAATTGGCATAAAAAATAACTGATTAATAATAGTCACTAAATGACTAAACAAAGGACAAAGCCTGGAAAATGCTAGTAGAAATTTGAAAGGAAATGGAATGATACCATTTCCTCCATGTAGTGTAGTGATATTACATGAAGTGCATTCTAATTGGAGTAATCTCTGTGTGATGTGTAAAGCCTTTGATAATTGAGATATCAGACTGGTGAGAGATTTGGTAGACATATAGGGGATGTAACGTTGGCAATACCTAGTTTTGTGCTTGGAGAGTGAAGCCAGTTAGGTTTGGTGTGACTTGGGAATAAATGAAGTTTGTAGGTAAGTAGAAAGTAATTTAGTGCCCTAAACAGTAATATAGTATTGATTGTAAAATACTCTAATTCATGTTTTACTCCTACCCTCAAGATTTTAATTCCCTAGGCACACAATCAAAACACATGTATGGAAGACTACTCTTTTCTATGAGTATCACTTGTTCTTGTTTTCATTTTGATGGATTTACTTAAATATTTTTATAGTAAAGAGCAAGTTGTTACATGAAAATATAATAGGGAATTGTGAAAATGAAACTTTTGGCTGTTTTACTCTCAGTCATTGTTTTAGTGATGTCCCTTACCCAAGTATGGGCTCAAGTAAGTAAGTGTCAGCTGCAGTTTCTCTTCATTTTATTTGATAGTAGCAGCTCTAGAGTTGTAGAGAAATGTCACCAAACACACTTTAAGGATAAAAAACCTTGACCAAGTTTTGTCTGTAAATGTAACTCTTGGTGTTAACTGATTATATTAAAGATGCATAGCAGTGTTTTTTAAATCAAGGATCCATTGATATAAACAGTTCAGATATAATCCAAACAACTTTTAGGACTTGGGAAAAAATTAATATATGGAATATATACTAGAAGTAGTGTGTTTTATAAATAGAATATTATAGATTAATAGTCTAATTTTTATTTGCTTTTCTGTGATTATCGTTAACATAGATTTTTGTTTTTGTTCTTTGTTTTTAATGATTCCAGGGCTGTGCTTCCTGGAAGTGGTATTATCCATTCCATTATGCCCCATTTGCTTCAGACTTTGAAGGTATTGCAGACATGCCTTCTGATTTTGAGAAGGGCACTAAACCGGTAGGCTTGATTATTTAGAGCCATAAAAATTCATAGAATTTTGGCTTAGATAAAAATTATGTGACATATCTGAAACTTTTCTTCCTTGCAGTTTAAACCACTGGAACAACTTATGGGAGTTTTTCCAGCTGCAAGTGGTAACTTTCTACCTCCATCATGGCGGAAGCTCATGAGTGATCCTGTGAGTCTTTGTATTTTGTGTGTGTTTGTAGTGGGGTTTCTGTCATATGTTTTACTAACATTAATCACAGTTGCCTTTGCATCTCAGTTGAAACAGTGAAGTATAGAAACAAAGTAACAGTATTTGAGTTCTTCTGTATATTTCTCACTACTTTTCCCCCCCTGCTTTCCTTGTCATCAGTATCCTACCCAGTAAATAAAACCGATTTGTATTTTGGAGAAATTCTTATAACAGTCGTCTTGTTCTCAGCCTATCTGTCATTTTTATTTTTACTTGTTCCAGCCTTGTGTGGTGGCTACCAGAACTCAGAAAACTGAACTACCTGAAATCGTCTCTGAGTTTTTGTGTGCTAGCTAGGAGTGAGACCCAGCCAGGAAATAGGAATTATTACAGTTAGTGAACTCTTCTTCACTCACTGTCTTGGGTCCACAGTTGTCAGCTCTGTGATTCTATAATAATGCCTTTTTTTCATCATTTGAAATGAAATTGTTGATTTTGTTTTACTAGACCTGGGATTAATGACCTGATATCTTAATAACAGCTTTTAAAAGGAGTCATTTTCTCATCAGACTTCATAACGTGAACGAACGTTATATCAAATTCTGTATAACAGAAACATGTGACTTTTGTTTTGAATCTTTACTTTTCTCCCTGACATAGGATTCTAGTATAATTGACTTCTACCCTGAAGATTTTGCTATTGATTTGAATGGGAAGAAATATGCATGGCAAGGTAAAACTTAGACACATCGTTCCTTTTTGTTAAAATAATTGTTTTCTTTTTGGTAAAAGTGAGCAAACTTGATTTATGATATGAAAGATCCCTGTAAAAGATAAGTATTTTAAGAATTATATGTGAAAATTTGATGTTTTTCATTTTGACCTAGGATTATCAGTGATTAATAGTAATTTAAATAGTAACATTCTGCTAGAAAATTGAGTAGACATAGATTAATCATTATATCTTTTTTCTCCTTTGTGATTAATTCACAAGACTTGAGATTTGCTCCTTCTAGTTAGGAGCTCAGTGCTGTCTTGTTAGGTTGCTGAGATATATAAAAACATGATAGTGTCCATGTGGAGAATGACTTAGATTCCATGAAGACTTTTGAAAAATGTATTAGAAATTTAGTTTAAATACTAGGCATTAATCATTACCTAAAGTTTATTTCTTATTTATTTATTTACTTTCTCGTTCCTTTTGTTCACAGATTTTGTAAAAATGACAATATAAAATTAGTACTATTCAAGGTGCTGTTTACCACTCAGCAAATGTGTGATGATTACTGATTGTAAAACACAATAAAGAGCTTCTCACACAGTAAACCAAGTATTGTTTCACACCAAAGTCCCTTTCAGGAAATCATTTTAACCTTATCTTCCACCATATGTTTTCTAGGATAATAGCATGTTTGGTAAAATCATGTTGTCACTTTTTCCTTGATTATTCCCTGTGATACCCATCAGTGACCAGTATGATTCAAAGAGAATTATGGAGCAAAGGGAGATAAATGATAATTTATAAATTGAAAATCATTTTGTGAGATTTTCAGGGTTGATTTTTGGTTTATGTAATAACTGAAATTTCATATTACTTTAATGGGATGATAATGGGAAATGCAACTCATTGACTAGGGTTGTAAGTGTTATGCTCTGTGGTCATATTTTGTTATATACAAGTGAATTGGGGTCTTAGATGGTTTTGAAGGTGCTTTGTGGAGGATATTTTGATTAAAAGAGAGGGAGAGGAGGCATGGGAGAATGGGAGGTGGTAAAGTATATGTAAATATATTTATTCAAGTGTTAAATGAGCCCTTGCTTGGATAAGTAAATATATAAGCATGCAGATGACTTGCCAACTATATCATTGTAGTATAAATTGTCCAGAGGAAAAAGTAAGGCAATGCACAATGGTTATAATTTCTCCAACATTTGTTAGCTTCTGTTTTTTTATAATAGCCATCCTAATGCGTATGAAACGATAACTCACTGTGTTTTTAGTTTTCATTTCCTTAAAGATTAGTGATGCTGAGGATTTTTATCATATGCTTACTGGCTATTTCTGTATCTTCTTTGGAAAAATGTTTATTCAGGTCCTTTGCCCATTTTTGAATTGGGTTTTGTTGTTGTATTGTAGGAATACTTTATATATTTTGGACACTAACCTCTTACCAAATAATATGATTTGCATATATTTCCACCCATTCTGTGGATTGTCTTTTCACTCTGTTGATACTGTCCTTGGATGCATAAAAGATTTTAATTTTAATCAAATCCAGTTTTTCTTGGACTGTTTTGTTCTTACTGTTGCCTGTGCTTTTGGTGTCATTTTATAGTTCCAACTCTTACATTTAGGTCTTTGATCCATTTTGAGTTAATTTTTGTGTATGGTGTAACGTAAGGGTTCAAGTTCATTCTTGTGCATCCATTTCCTCAGTACCATTTGTTGAAAAGACTGCTCTTGCCTCCATTGAATGGTCTTGGCCCTGTCTTTGAAAACCATCTGACTGTATATGTGAGGGCTTATATCTGGGCCCTCTGTTCCATTGGTCAATATGTCTCTCCTTATTCCAGTACTATACTATTTTAATTAGTCCATTTGCCAGTACCATACTAATTAATTACTGTAGCTTTGTAGTAAGTTTTGAAATCAGGAGGTATGAGTCTTCCAAATTTATTTTTCTTTTCCAAGATTGTTTTGGCTATTTGGCATCCCTTGAGATTCCAAATTCATTTTAAGATGGGTTTCAACTCAGACCTATAATATTTTATATAATAATTTATATAAATACTTTTATTTATCAGACTATAACAAGAATGTACTTTCCTTGAGGTAAAATTAGTACTAATAGGAAATATAGTTATTTCTCCATGTACATGTATGTCTTTAAAACTTATCAAAAGTAATGATAATACTTTAAGTTCTTGCCTAAGTTGAACACATCTTAAAATGGCAGAAGATAAAGTCTTCGGGAACTTTTTCAACATTTATTGAACATGTGTACTTATCAGCATTAAATGTAATAATAGCAATGTGTTTTCAGAATACTTGATTAGTATATATAAGAGGAATATAGCATTGTCATTTCGAATGCTATGTATTATATACATGAACAGAGAATTTAAGTAATTTGATCATTCACACAGTGGCAGAACTGAGATCTGAACCCAGAGAGTCTGATCGTTATGTTTACCTTGGTATTGCACCACTTGGGCTACCTGTACATTTTTGAGAGGATTAAATGAGCTAATGCCTGTAACAAAGAAAATCAGTGCTCAGAATAGCTGCTGTTGTCATTTTTCCTATCAGCTCACTCTCAAGCACTACCATGATCACATCTGGGTGTAAGGCATTCATTCCTTCCTATCCTGGCCAATAGGGCTGCTTTCTTTGTTGGTAACCTTATTGCTGTCATTATTAGCACTGCAAATTGCTTACTATTTGGAGTTAGCTTCTGGAGTTGAAATTGTAGGAAAGTCTTTCTGATAATTTTTTTATATCCTATATCTAGTAGGTAGTAAACAAAAGCTAGATAATATAGTTTTTCATGACACACATTTTCTTAAGTGTATGCTAAAGAAAACTTGAATAACTCCCTATGTTTTTTCCATTTAAGTATTTACGAGTAATTGAAATACCCTGACTCAGATGATAGGTGTTCATATCCTCGAAATCACATGTTACACGTTTCAAAATTCACACTGGAACTTAATTTCTGTTTAATTTTTAAATATATCCCCCTGGTGGGGGTGGGATGGAGGAGGTGGGACGGGGTAGTCACTTTGTATGGGGAGAAAAAGATAACTATTGCATTATTTTGTACATTTGTAACTAAAAAAAATTAAAAATAAAAATCCCCCTGGCAGGATGGCTCAGCTAAAAAAAAAAAAATCCTCCTAGGTAGTAAAATTGAACGTTTTCCAACTTTGAAAATACAGTAGCTAAACAATTAGTGACAACATTGGAAACCTTTCATTTTTCATCATTTTTAAAGGCAGTAATCACAAATACAGCAGTTTTGAGTAACCATAGTTTCAAAATTATTTAGCTCTATTTAGCATTTTTCTTTCCTGTTTATCTGAAAATTTTTATTTAACTAAAATACTATTTATACTGTTTACAACAGAATGTATATAGCTTCAGTAGCTTTGGGTATTTTCCTAATAATATTGTATTACTGCTGTGCTTCTTTGAAAATTATGCATGTATATGTAAGTAAATGACCTTAATTCCAGCACAACTGAAGAGGATAATTTTCAGCCTAAAAGTGAATATCTACTATTCTATCCCCCCAAAGTTATTTGAGCAAGTCTCTAACATTTTATATATATATAAATTATTAGATTTTAAAATGTAAACAGAATACTATGCAATTTTAGAGCTGGAAAAGATGTTCCAAGTATTCTAGTTAAACAGACCTTCTGAGTATTTTAATTGTATGATCCTTTTTTACAAAAGAAGAAACCAAGACTTAGAAAGATCAAAAGATAAGCTCAAGCTCTTGGGAGATGAACTGGCTTGCCCAAGGGCATCCTAGTAAGCAAGGCCAGAACATAGACTGATGTCCAGGTGGCCACTTTTTCATTTAATTCAAAAATTTTTACATCAGAAGGTTAAGATTCAGCAAACATGGCTTTCCATATGGGCCATTTTAAGGACTGAAAATATATGTGGGTTTTTTTTTTCTATCACCATGTGGAAAGTATTCACACCTCGATTTTGGATAGAATTCAGTTCCAAAATATTTTTTTATTAGAAGGGATACTATACTAGAAATGTTTATTTGGATCAATGGTAAGTTGGAATATAGGTGATCCTAATAGGTGGGGTGGGTGGTGTGCATTTGTTTCCCTAGGTGTTGCACTTCTGCCATTTGTGGATGAGCGAAGGCTGCGAGCTGCCCTAGAAGAAGTATACCCAGATCTCACTCCAGAAGAGAGTAAGAATTATACTTCCACTTGGTCAACATTGAGTTCGTGTAATTTAGATTTTACATCTTCTTATAAAATTTGACCCTTTTTTTCATTTGTCAAATTTCCCCATAAAGGGAACATAGATAATTGATTCTACTTTGTAAAAAAAGGTGACTTTGCTTTTTAACACGTTGTGGACCTGTGATGCAGATTTGCGCCTATACATTTATTTTTTATTTTATTTTTTATTTTTTAAAGATTTTATTGGGGAATTGGGGGAGGAACAGCGTTGGGGAATCGGGAAAGGGGAAGAGACAAGTTGCTGTCTTTTTGTTCTTCAGTCTAGTTGCAGAGGATGTTGCTTCACTGGTCCATGTTGGTATCGTCATTGCATTCTTCCCATATGAGGGAGATCGGTTACCGGCCTCTGGATGGTCACTCACCGTGGCTCTTGGCAGCTCACGCTGCCAAGCCACTCACGCTGGGCTGCAGCCTCTGCTGCAGTGGACTACCATAGGCTACAGTGAGTCACCGGCAGCGTGACTCACTGTAGCCTATGGTAGTCCACTGCAGCAGAGGCTGCAGCCCACACCATCGCCGGGGCTCGCACAGCCCAGCTCCAGGTGGAGTTGCTGTTAGCTGTAGAGGGCAGTGTCACTGGCCCTCATATGTGGGATCCGAACCGGGGCCGCTGGCATCCCAAAACCAGCTCTTAACCAATGTGCCACTCGGCCGGCCCGCGCCTATACATTTAAATGCCCTCTCCTCAATGTGCTAAAATTTATGATCCATAAATTGAGTAATTAACCCTCTGTCGGGCGCAACTGATCTCACAGATTCACTACACACAAAAATGCCACTATAAAATACGTCTTTACTATACTGTCACAAACACAACTGGCGATAGGTTATGATAGAGGGGGAGATACAGAATCGATGAGTCAGGATACTGAACTATTAGATATTTGGAAATCTGTGTGTAATGAATCTGTGAGATCAGTTGCGCCCAACGGAGGGTTAAATTTAAAAATTTTAAGTTACAAATGCTTGTTAAATTTATAAGAAAGCTGGCCGGCTGAGTGGTTAAGAGCGCGAGCTCTAAGCAACAGGGTTGCCGGTTCAATTCCCACATGGACCAGTGAGCTGCGCCCAAGTTGAGCTGCCGCACAGCTGCCAACAAGTGGTAGGATGGCTTAGCTGGTGAGAGCACGTGGCTCCTAACAACAAGGTTGCCCGTTGGACTCCCGCATGGGATAGTGGGCTACACCCATCTGCAACTAAGATGAAACATGGCACTTTGAGCTGAGCTGCCGTCAGGCAGCCAGAAGACTTAGTGGTTAGAGCGCACGCTCTTAGCAACAAGTTTTCCGGTTCGACTCCCGCATGGGATGCTGTCCTACGCCCACCCGCAACTAAGATTGAACATGGCACCTTCAGCTGGGTGGCTGTGAACTGTCATTGGGTGGCCAGATGTCGACTGGACTTGGAGCTGAGCTAGCTGTGCCCTCTACAACTAAGATTGAAGGACAACAACTTGGCTGTTTCCCTTCCCCAGTTCCCCAACACTGTTCCCCTTTCCCAATTCCCCAATAAAATCTTAAAAAAAAAAAAGAAAAAATTTGAGAAAGCAACACTTCAAGAATTTCCTTTAACTTTTTTTTTTTTTTTGTAAGATTTTATTGGAGAATTGGGGAAGGGGAACAGACAAGCTGCTGTCCTTTTGTTCTTTAGTCTAGTTGTGGAGGACATCGCTTCACTGGCCCATGTTGGCACCATCATTGTGCTTCTCCCGGTTGAAGCAGTCGCTGGCCACTGGACGGCAGCTTACAAAAGCGCATGCCAGGGCCGGCCGAGTGGTGCATTGGTTAAGAGCTGGCTTGGGACGCCAGTGGCCCTGGTTCAGATCCCACATATGAGGGCCAGTGACACTGCTCTCTTCAGCTAAGATGGTGAACAACAGCTCCACCTGGAGCTGGGCTGTTGTGAGTCCCTGGGACGGCATAGCTGCAGTCCCTGCTGCAGTGGGCTGCTATAGGCTACAGTGAGTGGCCGGCAGCCGGTATGAGCTGCCAAGAGCCGCTGTGAGCGGCCATCCAGAGGCCAGTAACCGATCTGCCTCACCCACAAAGAGCGCAATGATGAAGACCAACATGGGCCAGTGAAGCAATGTCCTCCACAACTAGACTGAAGAACAAAAGGACAGCAACTTGTCTGTTCTCCTTCCCTGGTTCCCCAATGCTGTTCCCCTCCCCCAATTCCCCAATAATATATTTAAAAAAGAGGACGCATGACAGCCCCACTGCAGCCCATGCCGTCGCTGGCAACCCACGGCAGCCCAGCTCCAGGTCGAGCTGCCATTCACTATCTCAGCTGTAGAGGGCGCAGTGTTACTGGCCGTCATGTGGGATCCCAACTGGTGTCCTGCTGCTCAGAGCTGTCATCCCAAGCCAACTCCTAGCCAACACGCCACTTGGCCTGCCCTCCTTTAACTTTTTGATTCTTATATGACATGCACACACAAAAGTAGTTTTGTGCCTTGGGCAGGTATTATGTCTTCTTCCCATCATCTCCCCCAAATAACAGTAACTTTGCTTGGAAGGTTAGGTTGAAACAAACATTTGCCCTCAGAGTGCTAACTTTGAAATGTTATTTCGCACAAAAAGTGGCATTTTGTCATTACTACTGATAGTTTAAAAAGTATAGAGAAATTGCAAAGCTGGGCTCTGTTGGAAAATTTATTCAATACCAGTATAATAAACCTATAGAAATATTGGGTTTTCAGAAAAGTCATGACGTATTTTTTCTATGGTTTTTGTTGCAAAAATGCTTCGTAACTTTTTCGACAACTTAATAGTTTCTCTATCAACCACCTTTAGAATAATCTTTGTTATTAGATGATAGTTTATTTCTGCAGGGAATGTTTATGTATTTCTTACAGTAAGAAATTGAGTTCTCAGGCCTGCCAAGTGGCTCAGTTGGTTAAGAGCTCGCTCAAGAGTGCGAGTTGAGCTCTGAGCAACAGCATTTCGATGCCCAGCCCAAGCTGAGCTGCCAACAGGTAGCAGGATGGCTCAACTAAAAAATAAAAAAAAAAAGAAAAAGAAAAATAAGAAATTGAGTTCTCTATAAATAAAAACTTTGTACCTTATCTTCCAATACTATACTTAGATATCTTTTAATGATATTTTTTTCTGGTAGTCATGGATCTTTGAAACCTCAATGTCAAAACTTTTTTTCTTCCACAGAAACCCATCACACATGCAAGTCTATTGCTTTTAAATTATTTTTTGTAAACTCTATAATTAAGTTTTTAAAATTTAGATACTTTATTCTCATAAAAATTGCCTTTGCAGATGTAGTTGCGTGATCTTTATTCTTTTCTTTTCCCCCAGCTAGAAGAAACAGTCTTGGAGGCGATGTCTTATTTGTGGGGAAACATCACCCACTCCGTGACTTCATTTTAGAGCTATACCAGACAGGTTCGACAGAGGTATGGTCTCTTTTTCAAACTTGAAGTATTTTTAAGATAATTTTTTCATTAATCAGGAATGCATTTTTAAATTTTCATAAAATATGAATATAAAAATATATAAAAACTTAACCATTTTAAGTGTGTGATTCTGTGGCATTAAGACCATATACAATAATTGTACAACCATCGCCACTGTCTGTTTCCAGAACTTTTTCATTTTCCCAACAAGAAACTCTGCACCCATTAAACAATATTAAACAGTACCCCTCCAGTTTTCCCTCCCCCAATCTCTGGTAACCTCTCTTTTACTTTCTGTCTCTATAAATTTACCTATTCTTGTACCTCACGTAAATGTAATCATATAATATTTGTCCTTCTTTGGCCCATTTCACTTAGCATATTTTCAAGGTTTATCCAATGTGTAGCATATATCAGAATTTCACTCCTTTTACTGATGAACAATAGTACATTGTATGTATATACCACTTTTTGTGTATCCACTCATCTATTAATGGGAACCTGAGTTCCCACTTTTTGGCTATTAATAATGCTATTATGAACATTGGTGTACAAGTATATGTTTGAATCTCTGCTTTCCATTCTTTTGGGTATTATAATGAGGAATTTTTCCACAGCCAATGGATGTACCACCTGAACTATGTCATGGGATTCAAGGAAAGTTTTCTTTGGATGAAGAAGCTGTCCTTCCAGATCAGTAAGTGTTCATTTGTGTATAATTGGGATGACTGGGACAAAGTTTAGTTAGCATTTTTGTTAACTAAATGTCTAAATGTTTTATTTTCAAGTAATAGTGAGAAAATAGACAACAAAACTACAACAGAAAACCTACTGGACTCAAAAAAGACTCAAAGGGTCAAAGCCTGCCTAGCTCTTCAACATAATACCCATGTTACTTTGTGCGGGGAGCCTAGGTATCCCTAAAACCCCTTTAGGAGATCCACAACATTAAAACTACTTTCGTAATAATACTAAGATGTTATGATGATATTATTTGTTGTTGTCACTCTCTTTCTCTCTTGAGTGTACAGTGTTTTCCAGAGGCCAATATAGTGCAATATCTCAAGAGATTGAATTGAAGCAGATAAGAGAATCCAGCTGTTAAGATAGATATTGAAGAAATTTTCAAAAATGTATAACAGTGATATTCTCATTTATCTTTGTTTTGTTTTGTAAAAAATAGTGGTTTTTCATAAAGACGTTATTTACATCAGTGTAATAGGTTTCTCACTGTTATATTTAAATTAGTGTTTTTTAAATTTCTTAGTTTTAATTTTTAATGGGTAAATATCGATAGATAACATAAAAACTCTTTGGGACCCTCAATTTTTAAGAATGTAAAGTGGTTCTGAGATCACAGTTTGAGAACTGCTGCTCCAGGTTATATATCCAGAAATAGAATTGCTGGTCATGGAGTATGTGTATCTTCTTTTTTTCTAGATAATATCGGGTGGTTTTCCAAGTGATTACACTTATTTTATACTGTCAATAGCAGTTTGTGAAAGATCTCATTACTCTTGCAAAACCCTTGGAATTGTCACAACCTTAATTTTTGTCAAATCTGATGGATGCTTATTGTCATCTTATTGTGGTTTATAATTGCATTTCTCTTGATTACTAATCAGAATTAAGCCATATTTGTTTGGCTTTCTTCATTTATAAAATACCTATTCTATTTTTCTACTCATCTATCTGTTCTCCCACCCCCTTTTTGGTTTGTAGGTTTTTGGGTTGTTTTTTTTAAGATTTTATCAGAGAAGGGGAACATTGTGTTTTTCCAGGATCCATCAGCTCCAAGTCAAATTGTTGTCTTTCAATCTTAGTTGTGGAGGGCGCAAGCTCAGCTCCAAGTCCTGTCGCTGCTTTCAATCTAGTTGGGCAGGGTGTGGTTTGGGGGGCGGGCGCAGCCCATCATCCCATGCAGGAGTTGAACTGGCAACCTTGTTAAGAGCACATGCTCTCTCACCAGCTGAGCCATCCAGCTGCCCATTGGCAGCTCACCTCAGGCACAGCTCACTGGCCCATGCGGGAATTGAACCGACGACTCCGTTGCTCAGAGCATGCGCTCTTAACCAACTGCACCACTCAACTGGCCCTGTGGGTATTCTTTATAAATTCTAATAGAAGCCCGTTGCCCATAATTATTGCTCTTACTGAGATTATAACCAAGGGAGACAGGATCCTTTTTTAAAGATAAAAATGATTAATAGTGTTTTTTGTATTTTAATGATTTTTCTAAAGCCTAACAAACATAGCACCTTTGAACTTCCATTTATCTAAAGGATTATACTTTACAAATTGAAGCTTTTTCTCTTGTTTCTCTTCAGAGTAGTATGTTCTCCTGTTCCCATATTACGGGATCTAACACAGAACACTGCAGTCAGGTAAGTTTTCCAAAATTCATGGCATTCAGAACACAGCTCTGAATTTGCAAATAAGTTTAAGAAGACTGATTCATAAGGAAATGGCAGCTATTTATGCACCAATACTATGGGATTGGAGAAGTTCCTATGTTGCAGACCTCAGAGTAGAGCCTCTTGAATTTAAATTATGTGTATTGTTAAGGTTACTGATTTAACAAGCTTGAGTCTCTACTTTCTGGTTTCCCCTGACAACCTCTAATTCTTCCCAGATTAAGAAAGTGGGAGGTAGAAAGGAGTTTCTGGGAGTGGTTTGCTATATAGGAGCAAACAGAGCTGTGCACACTAGAGGCCCATACAGCCTCACTGTAAAGTAACAGATTATCTTAATTTTATTTCTAATTGTAGCCCTGTAGAGTTTAAAAACAAAACTGTTGTATACTTTATTTTGTTCCAAGATGAGATAGAATGAATTTATAGTAATTCCAATCAGCAATTATTATAAACTTACAGGGCTAATTTCTGCTATTGGGAAAACTTATACCTCATTTCTTCAATGGTGACAACATTTTTTATTGAGTGAAAATAATGTAAAATATAATATGACTGTTTAGAATAAAAATCAACAAACTTAACTACTCATTTGTATAATTATTGTATATAATTGCTAATCTTGATGACAGGGTTTATATTGTTACTTTCTTCAATCTTTAGATGAGAGTAAGGAGGACACATCCTAGTAATTCAAGGATTTTGCGAAAGCTCTTCCTAAATCCTCCTTTCCCACTCATTATTTCTCTTACTCTCAGGAAACATTTTAGAGTTTACTTAGATTTCTCACTGTGTAGTATAAGTATGTTTATTTTCCTATCTTTAATGAATTTAGATAGCAACTGCCATTCTAAAAAGGCTTTTGTTAAAGAAAACCATTGTGAATTTGGAAAATCTTCCTAGATTAGTTGCCTTTGTTTATCTTTACATGTTATTTATCCTGGCTCTTTGTCTTTGGGCTTTTTTGTTAAGTGTGGAGTTCAGAATTGTAAGCCAAGCTCCTATGCCCACCACAGTCTGGCTCCCACAGGTCCGAAGTGGACTCTGTGCATTAACCCTTGGGGTCTCTGCCTTGCTTGGTGTTTCAGGCCAGTTAATCCCACCAGTTCTCTCTTTGGATTGTCACATGTTTGCTTGTGCTCCTCAATTTTTCTGCATGTTTTCAAGGACCTTTCCGCCTAGCCTTTTAGAAATAGTTAATTCTAGTTAACTTTCTAATTAGGTTAGTGTGTCTTACGCAATGGAAGAGTACAAAATTAACAAATCCTGGAGTTTTTGTTTGAGGTTTTTGGTTGTTTCTGATCCTGAAAGGGCCTTTGGTATTATTTGGTACCCACTGTGTTCACAAGATTATTAAATTTACAAAACAATCCCAGATCCAGGTGCTTATTCAGGTGTATGTTGAAATAACTTCAAAATAAAATTGATTTAATTGAGTTAATATCCTAGAGAGCTATGAAAGACCAGTTACCTTTTACCTTCCTAGTCTATGAGGTAGTTCTCAATGTTTCAATATTTTCTTTGAGGGGTAACATTGAGGGCAAGATCCAGTTTATTGCAGTTTTTGTGTGTTTGTTTCAGTACTAGTAGTGTATCCCAGTATTGTTTTTGCTTTATAAACGAGAATCTGAAAATGTTCTGGTTGTCAGTTATTTCTCTTTATTTTGATTCCTGGCATTTTTTTCCTTTTATCTACTTAGATGCATCCAGTATTACATTCCATATTTGAAAAGGTGTTTCCTCATTCAGTTTAGGTGGGTTCTTCGCATCACATTAGGTCTTAATATACAGTGTTGAGGAAGTATATTATAGAGGTTATTAAAGTGTCTTAAAGTCATAGAAGGACCCATAGAGAATACAGTTAGCTGTGACCTAGGAGATTTTTTTTCCCCCCAATTCTGATTCCGTAAGTCATTCAACCTATCAGCAGCTTAACTTTAATAGAACTGAACTATGTCCCTTAATTTAACTCATCCTTCTCTTCCTCCACCATTGTAATTTGCTTTGACATAGCATATATTTTTAGAGTAATTCTTTGTCAACTTTATATATAAACCCTGCATATGATTTTAAATGACAGAAAAGTAATTTTCCAGGTGCAGCAGCACAGTTTTTTATCCATCTAGAGGAGTAGATATACACATACACGCCTTTGTTTTACCTCAGACTCAGTGTTCAAACTAATTTCTTTGTCCTATGTCATACCTCACCAGTTCTTCTTGCTGATCTCTCCTTTCTGTCCCTGGATCTCCTGTTTCCCAAGTCCAGACTTGGGAGCCCATTATATGCTTTAGCTATGTTACTACTCCCTACATCTGCACTACTATTCTGAAAAATTTTTTCTTTCCAATTATTTTTTATATCTAGCATTTCCCAATGAGACTATTTTTTTATTCTCTTCTCCTGGATTACTGTAGTGATCTCCCAGCTGATTTATTTGATTCCACCTTCCCACTGAATCTGTTGACATTGGCATGTGATATAAGGCTTATCTTTTTTTTATTTTTTATTTTTTATTTTATTGGGGAACAGTGTGTTTTTCCAGAACCCATCAGCTCCAAGTGAAGTAGTTGTTTCAAGCAAGCTATGGAGGGCGCAACTCAGTGGTCCATGTAGGGATCGAACCGGCAACTTTGGTGTAATGAGCACTGCGCTCTGACCAACTGAGCTAACTGGCCTCCCCAAGGCTTATCTTATTTAAACACTGCTGCCCCTCAGAAATCTTTGGTTACTCTGTAGTGCCAGTAGAATTACATTCCTTGGCTTTTTTAAGGCTTGCCATAATTTGTCAGAGTGATAGTTCTGTGCCTGAGTCCCCACAGTTCTTCAAGGACACCACCTTACCCAGTTTGTCGCTTCAGTATCCCATTTACCTCTGTGCCATCCTCCCATTGTTTGGAATGCCTTTCCCTTTGTAATCTACCTTTTATTACTTTTCTTCTCTTCTAAAAGGTAATCTATAAAATATTTAACGTTTATATAAATTTTTTTCATCAGTACCATTGTCAGGTTTTTCTTTTTCTCTCATAGCATCTAGCATAGTTCTAAACTTATGTAAAAGCTCAATTGTTCATAGTGTTGGAGCCATTGTTTACCAAACGTATTCCTTCAAACATATTCCTAAGAGTCCAAACGTATTCCTTCAGAGGAGTGTTTCTCAAACTTTCTGTATTCACTTTTGGATGGATCAGGCAAAGGGTAGAATGTTTTATCTCTTCAAGGAGATTTTTTAAAAATGCAAATGTGTGTGAAGATGGAATTTTTTTTTTTTTTTGAGGGCAGTGTCACTGGCCCTCACATATGGGACCCAAACTGGGGGCTGGCATCCCAAGCTAGCTCTCAGCCACTGCGCCACTCAGCCGGCCCAATAGTTTTGTTTGTTTGTTTGTTTGTTTGTTTGTTTGTTTTTTAGCTGAGTCATCCTGCTACCTGTTGGCAGCTCAGCGGCTGCTCAGTTCAGGCTGGGCATTGAACTGCTGTTTCTCAGAGCTCAGCTCGCACTCCTGAGCAAGTTCTTAACCAACTGAGCCACTCGGCCAGCCCTGAAGATGGAAATTTTAATGTAACCATTACTGTAGTGATTGTAAAGCTCACTATTGGCAAGCAGATAACTTGACAACCAAAGCCTGAAGGAAGTCAGTGAAGTACATGCAATCAATAACAGACTTAATGGGTTGAAAACACTTGGGATGGTTTAACTTTCACTGCCTGTGATACTTCATAAGACACTGAACTGGTTAACCTCTTCTGATAAAATGTCAGAAAAGACATCTTAAGTCTTAGAAACTCTTTAAGGGTTTTAAAATGTCAAGTATATGAATCATACAATTTTCCCTGCAAGAACAGTTTGCATTGGTATGCTGATTTATCATTAATTATGGAATGTATCAAGGAAAAGTAGAGTAAAAATGAAATTTGATATTTGGAGTTTTCTGTTTTGTTTTTTTTTAATTGGGGAATTGGGGGAGCAGAGGGAAACAGTGTTGGGGAATTGGGGAAGGAGACCAGCCCAGTTGTTGTTTTTCCGTCTTCGCCATCTGGCAGCCTGTCAGCAGCTCGTGGCCTCTAAGCTCAAGGTGCTGTGTTCAGTCTTAGTTTGAGGGTAGGTGTAGCCACCATCCCATGCGGGAGTTGAACCCGACAGCCTTGTTGTTAAGAACTCATGCTATATCCACTGAGCCAACCGGGTGGCAGCTCAGCTCAAGGTGCTGAGTTCAATCTTAGTTGCAGGTGGGTGTGTGTAGCCCACCATCGAACAGGCAGTCTTGTTGTTAGGAGTACGTGCTCTCACCAGCTGAGCCATCCTGCCACCTGATGGCAGCTCAGGTGCAGCGTCACTGGCCCATGTGGGACTCGAACTGGAGGTCTTGTTGCTCAGAGCTCATGCTCTTAAGCTAACTCTTAACCAACTGAGCCACTCTGCTAGCCTCTGCTTCTTTGTGAAGTATGCTAGCACTCTCAAACAATAATAGTACTTAAAATAGCATTTCTAAGGGTAATTCTTAAAGTGAATTGAATCCAAAAAAGGTGTCGTATGTTCTATTACTTTTCTATTGAGACTTTGGTACAGTTTTTTCCTACAAATAGTTTTAAAGTGCTACTTGTGATACAAATAAAAGCACTGTTCAGTTTCTTTACTTTCAACCATGCGTAGGTTTAAATTTTTTATTTATTTTGTCCTTGGTGTGTTTATGAAGACACTAGGTGATTAAAATAGGGCGGTTACCTGCCAAGGAAGGGATCCGTTATGCTACTCCTGAGTCAGAGCTGGTCTTATGCTGGGTTAGTCAGCACTATTCCACCTGGAAGAAGTGGTTCAAAACACTTCTCCTGTTTACCAAATTAGATAAAACAATATAAATCAAAACACTATTTTCTTACCTTAGCTGGACTTCCTGTTGAATTCATAGGCTGTTCTGTTAACTCATTTCTTCCCTGAGAGTGCTTCTTTCTTACCTCCAGTATTACTGCTTTCCTTCCCCTAATAAACTCTCTATCATTATTTTTTTTTTTTTAAGATTTTATTGGGGATTTGGGGGAGGGGACCAGCCAAGTTGTTCTTCAGTCTTCGTTGTGGAGGGTGCCAGTCGCCATCTGGCTTCCCATTGGCAGCTCGTGGCCTTTAAGCTCGAGTTGCTGTGTTCAATCTCAGTTGCGGGTGGGTGTAGCCACAAATCCCATGCGGGAGTCAAACCAGCAACCTTGTTAAGAGCACACGCTCTATCCTCTGAGCCATCCGGTGGCAGCTCAGCTCAAGGTGCCGAATTCAATCTTAGTTTCGGGTGGGCATAGCCCACCATTGAACAGGCAATCTTTTTGTTACACCAGCTGAGCCATCCTGCCACCTGTTGGCAGCTCAGTGACAGCTCTGCTGGGGCGCAGCATTCATTGGCCCATGTGGGAATTGAACTGGCGGCCCTGTTTCTCAGAGCACGCGCCCTAAGCCAACTCTTAACCAATTGAGCCACCCAGCCGACCCCTACTCTCTCTATTATTAATCCCTTTTGGTTCTGGTGATGGAAATTCGTCAGTGAGTAATCTGTATTTTTTTCTGTTTATTCCCCAAATTGTTATTTCTGTATTTTATCATAATAAAATTATTTCCATTATTTTTTATCCTCTACCTATAAGAATTTGAATTACATAAATCTGAAGAAAATGAAGAAATTTCCAAAGTTTGGATCCAAATTGAATGGCCTTTGTCTAATGGGTTCCTACCTAGTCTATCTGTTTCACTTTTAGGAGATTTAAGTCATGGTTTATATTATCACATTGGAAAAATACAGTTGAGTTGTGTTCTAGCTTCATTTGTTATTTAATTTCTAAAAACATAATAGTTCTTAGTATATATTTTTGGGAACAAATTAAAATACTAAAAATCTCTCAACCAGTGAAAACTTAAATCATTTTAGGGGAGTGTCTTCATGTTCTCATAGATCCAATGGAAAAGAATTCTTTAATCTTTGAGATTATAAATAGTGTTCCTTGTCCCTTTAATAGGGACCTCCAAACTTATTTTTAGATACCCCTTTCCAGATTCCTAATGGTTTGTGCCATATTAAATATATAGATCACTCTGTTCAGTGTGGTTCTCAGGGGAAGTAAGGGAGATCTTGGAGATTGTTTTCCTTTTAGCTTGGAAATATTTTTCCTTTCAGAGTAAGAGCATGAATAATGGAATTTTTAAAACAATTTTATTGAGGAATAAGTGACATATAGTAAACTGCATATATTTGATGAATAAATGAATTTGTTTTCTTAAACATTTGTTTCAACTATCTTATTAAATCTCTTATTATAACTGTTGTCCTTCAGGAGAGATTATCCCTGTACTTCATGATTATCTCTTCTCCCTGAAGCATCTTACTTTGGCTGTACCCTTCATTATCTTAGTTTCAGCTCTTTCTGTGTATGACTTGCAGATCTTCATCTTGAGCGCTCATCTGAATGCACGCTTCATTCCATTTCCAGTCCTGCCATTTCTTTTGCTTGCCCAACATTTCCACCTCACGTACATGTTGAGGGCTCCTTTTGGTTTTCTGCCCCTGCTCTCTTAACACACTACTGCTGGGTGGTTCTTCTTGAATTGGATTCTTTGATTGCTTTTACTCCCTTACTGACAACTTGAAGTAGCTTCCAGATTACGGTTATAACAAGCTCTTCACAACAGTATCCCAGTTCAACCAGCCTGTCTTACTGCCCACTTGTTGACATACTTTTGCACTCCAGTCTAGCCCTTCCCAACTGGGGTGCCACCTGATAATTAAATCTGAGAACTTAAAGCATTTGTTACATGTAATGAATCAGTTTGTGTCCTGTGCCTTTAGAATGATACTGGTTATGTATCTTCCTTGGGAAAATTGAGAATATAGTCACTCAAATCATTGTTTGAAGGATTAATTCACTCCGAGATTCCCATTGAGAAGGCTGCTTTAAACTGAGCTACTCCTTGGTCCTGGGACCCCTTTTCATGACTGTTCCATTTATTTCCTCTGCGATCCTGTAACCAAGTCTGTCCCACCTTAAACCATAGGTTTTTGGATGACGTTTTCCTTGGTCCCAGGTGAAAGAACCCCCTTCCTCTTCCAGAATGCACACATGCTTTTAGCCCATACACTCGCAAAGACTTGGCATGTGGAAGATGTGTGTGCACATGCTTTGACTCAGCTTTTTTTCTGTGCTTGTTCTTGCCTTTTCCACTTTATTCCTTATAAAACTTATAAGGAATTAAAACTTATTAAAAACTTATTAAAAATTATAAAACTTATAAGGAATTTAATATTCCTTATTAAACTTTTTTGTTTTCCTTATTAGAAGGGGAGGCAGGGGTTCAATGTGTTTGTACCTCCACTCCCACCATGAAACTGTGTATGCAGTTGGGCACTCTTTTTTTTTTACTTCCGCCAGTGTCTTGGTACAGTTGCGCACTCTTAAGTAAAAGTTTGGTAAACTGCTGAAAAACTGCTGACATAACTGCTTTGAGACACTTGAGTTGCAAGTCTTGCTTTATTACCAGTTTTCTCTTTATTGTGTATCTGCAAAGCACTAATGAGCCTAAATACTTCACTACTGTTTTCTCTGTTACTCTCTTAAACCTTTAACACTGCTTGTCCTGACTTGCCTTGTGTAATCCACCTTGCCCAATAGAGAACATTTGAGATAAAAACAGTTGCTAATGAAGAATGAGTTGTAAGAGGAACAGATGGAGTAAATGAAATGTTGCTCAGCTGTTGTTGAGCTCATGGCATTTTTATTTATAAATGAAGCTATTTTTGTACTTAAAATATACAGTTAAATCCTACTCAGTGAAAATTTCTCTATACAAATGGGCCCTAACAATTTAAAATAGCAGTATTTGAAGAGAAAAAAAATTAGCTATCTAAAATGTCAATTAGTTCAATAAACCTTTTTTAACTGATTGCAACTATAATTTGTAATTACTGGAAGAATTTTAGAAAATATTTAAAAAGCACAAAGAAGGAAAAGAGATGGTTGATTATCTAGAGAATATCATTGGTAACCTTTTGGTAAATAGGTGTCTAGTCTGTTATATATGTTATGTGTGTGTGTGTGTGTATTTCTCATACCATTCTATTACCAAAATATTTAAAATATCAGCAGAATATTCCATTTTAAGGAAGAACTATAGTTTTTTTAACCAATCCACTATTATTCATGCACTTAGGTTTTATAGTTTTCTGCATTATGAATACTAATGTTATGAGCATCCTTAAGTATCGGGGGTGCCAAAAAAATGTATACAAGTGGACACTGCTCAACTAATCAGAAATGTCTGGACGCTGATGGTAACCACTTTGAACACCTCTTGTAGTTGCAGAAGTCAAATGTGACTTGTGTTTATCTTTTCTTATTGGTTTATATTGAGTATTACAATTTTAGTAGCTTTTCCTTTCTTAAAATGGGTGTACATTTTTTTGGCACCCTCTGTATACATCAGACACTTGTCCAGAGTTCTAGATAGGCATTGCTGTGTCAGAAGAAAGTCTTTGGGATAGATACATACACATACCACCAGAAAGGAAGTTGGACCCAGCTTATTGTACTCAAAGTCTGAAATGTACAGTCTTATAAAATAAGCTTTTGTGTAGTTTTCAAATTATGACTGTTTCATTATCAAAGAAACTCACATTAGTAGAACAGGATACAGGGTTACAACTGGGAAGTTTAGTAGTTCCCTCTCCCCAGATTATTTGTGTTCATTTTTTGATTTTGCAAATGTTTGTATTGTTGTCTGCATCTTTTCCTTATTCCTTAGAATGCTAGAGGGAGAGTCTTTGCCAGGGACTGAACTAAAATGAAAGGTGTTTTTTTATTTTTTTGTTGTAAACCTCTTCAACTTGTCTCTATATATTAGAATTTCTCAAGAGTTGAGGCAATGTCTGTTTCTCTGTGATCACCCACAGCTAGAACATGGCTCTTCCCCCAGAGAGTTGGATGAAGGCTATGTACTAGTAATTAACTGCAGTTTGGTGAGGAAGATATTTAGACATTTGGCAAAACTATTGACTAAAAAATAATTTTTGGAGAAGACTTTTGGATTTTATTCTTTTTAAACATGAAAATTACCTCAGTGTATGTGATAGTTCAGCCAGGCTAATACAATAAAATCATTAAATTGTGTATTTTTCTCTCCTAGTATTAATTTTAAAGACCCCCAGTTTGCTGAAGATTACATTTTTAAAGCTGTAATGCTTCCAGGAGCAAGGTAACAACAATGCTGTTATAAAATATAGATCACCTAGATTTGTTTTATATGAACGATGTTCATCTCTGTAACTCTTATATTTTCAAATGGTCAGAAAACCAGCACCAGTACTGAAACCTAGTGACTGGGAAAAATCCAGCAATGGACGGCAGTGGAAGCCCCAGCTTGGCTTTAATCGGGACCGGCGGCCTGTCCACCTGGATCAGGCAGCATTCAGGACTTTGGGGTGAGTGGTAGGTTTCTGTCCTTTGTATATTTTGCTTTTTCTGAATCATCCACAAAGCATTGTCAGTATTTATGCCACAGATATTTAAGAGACTACTAAATACAACTTTTTGCAGATATTTTAATGATTTTATACTTTCCTGCTTTTCTTCAGTTTTTAAAATTCACTTTTGTTTCTTTGATTTATGTATTACTTACGTGTTGCTTGAGAATCCCACTGTTTTCTCAAGAGATTTTGCTCTCTTTCTGACAGTTATATAAAAAGAAAACATTCCCTTTACCCTTTTATAAGAAAGTTTGAGCTGAATTAATGTATGATAGAATCTGTTTAAGGTGTTAACCAATACATTAGTACACAAAGCCACCAGTCTCCTAGATTTTTACTTAACCAGTATTCAGACAATGATGTCTCATTGTTGCTTGAATTTTTCATTTCTTTACCTATTAGTTAGATTGAGTCTCTTTTAATATGTTTACTGTTAGTTTGTATTTCCTCTGTGAATTTCTGGGTTTTATCCTTTGCTTTTATTAGCTATTGAATTATCTTTTTCCTAGCTACAAAAGAGAACTATATATAGAGAGGGGACTTTATTGAAACAATAACTGGTAAAAAGGTGGGATAAAAAGAGCAATGGGCTGGAGGAAATTTTAATGAGTTATTGTTTATAAATTAATAATGATTACTCATATAGATATTTCCCATTCATGGAAAAACCTTAAGATTCAACATGGGATTTAGGCATTAGGTTGCCTTCAGCATGTACTTTATACAGTAAGGGACAGAGTGGCATAATGGTTAAGAGCATGGGCTTTGGATCCTAAATGTCCGGATTCAGATGCCTTTTTACCACTTGATATTTTTGTGCAAGTTACTGAGCTGCTCTAAGCCTTCATTTCCTGTGTGTGAAATGGCAGTAATAATTACACCTACCTCATGAAGTTGTGAGGATGAAGTGAGCTAATGCCTATCAAGTGCTTAGAATAGCTCCTCAACAATGGAAATGTTAGCTGGTTCTTTGGAAGTTTTTATTCCTAATAGTGAAAGAAACGCAAATTTAAAATAGTCTTAAGATATCTTTTTGCATTATTTCAGCTGTTTTGGAACGCAACAGAGGTACCTCTAATTTGAGTTCTGAGTTCTGAAGATGCTCTTAAATTTGATCCAAATTCCTACTTCTTGGAATTAATCCTGAGAAAATAATTTTAGAGGAACATAAAGTTTTATGCCCAAGTATCTCTAATGCATTGTTATCTATAATACTAGTACTAAATGAGAGGAGTGGTTTAGTTAAATATGAGACATCGACATGTTCAAGTATCCTGTAGTTATACATATTGCAATTATGAAGACTATGAAAGATACAGGGAAATGTTTGATGTAATAAGTTGAAAATAGCAAGATATAGAGTAATAGTGTAGACAGATGGCCCTCTGTAGCCATGGGTTTTGCATCTGCAGGTTCAACCAACTGTGGATCAAAAATATTGGGGCAGAAAATCCCTAACAGTTCCAAAAAGCAAAACTTGAATTTGTCACGTGCCAAGTACTACAGTGAATCTACGTAAATGATGTGATTTGTAGGTATACCCTGCTGCAGCTTATTTGCAAATACAGGCTACGTTGTAGGTGCTATATACCATGTTATATAAGGGACTCCTCAGAGCTTGGTATCTCCAAGGGGTCCTGGAACTGATCCCTCATAGATACCGAAAGACAACTGTATAGTGATAGACAAAACTGAAATGTAATGCAAAAGAAGAAAAATATACATAATATTTTTGCTTAAGGTAATAAATATTTAAATGATTATCATTAAGAATCTTGGTGTCACAAGTAGCATTTGCTGTCACCATTAATATCAGGTACTGTTTGAACTTTGTTAATAACCTTTAAATCTGCATTATCTTAATCAGATCTAGTAGTAAAGAGATGGCTACTAGTAATTGATTAATTTGTGTCTGCTGTGATGTGATGAATATATCTAGATATAATTGTTTCCTGGTTGTGGGGTGGGTTCTTTTGCAGCCATGTTATGCCGAGAGGCTCAGGAACTGGCGTTTACAGTAATGCTGCACCACCACCTATGACTTACCAGGGAAACTTATATAGGCCGCTGTTGAGAGGACAAGCCCAGATTCCAAAACTTATGTCAAGTAAGTTTTTACTAATTGGTTGTTTTACATGCTAAATTAAATATTACAATAAAGGTTCATTTCTAATCTTCATTGCTAAAAAGATGTATTGTGTCAATGCAGAGATAGTAGACTTAAAAACATATAATTTAGAAGAATTAGAAGAGAATACTCCATGTAGTCTTCAGATACTTTTCCTGTATATCGTTAATTGAATATATGAATTGGATTTCTTGTTTTCATTTGTAGTGAACATATGCAAAAAGAGTTATGTGGAATGCACTGCTGTTTATTCCATTAATCCATGTAGTGGGGCAATTAAATCACATGCAGTAGATATGGAATTACAACCACTAAATAGAAAGATAACAATATCCCTTTCTTGAACAAATTGTATCTCATTACCAGCTAAGACAAAACCAAGTAGTGCTTTAGGTAGGAATATACCTTTTACCCTGTGGTTCTGTAAAGACCCTAGCCTTTTCCTGACCCAGTATAACCTGTTGTGGACAGAAATGGTTCAGAAATGTTAACCAGGGGAATAATTATATGGCATTTGGATTGCAGTGGAAAGGGGAGAAAATAGTTGAATGTTAGGCATCATGAATTTTGGCATTATTTAAAAATTGTATCCCCATTTGATACTATTTTTGAGCTCCATGGCTGTGCTCATTTATCCAGAAAGTCTTAAGTCATGCCAAGTTTTCAAAACTACTTTTTTCATGAAGTCTTTTCTTCTTCATTCTTGGTTGTCTGGTTGCTGCCCAACCAGACAGCGTCATAGTGGCAGGGAAAGAGAGTGGGGCAAGATGCTAACATTTGTTAAATCTAAATGTCATCTTTTCAAATATTTCATAAAAATTAAATTATAAAGAGATAGGGCTTTATTCTCTGCGCTGTATATTACATCCCTGTGACTTATTTTATAACTGGACGTTTGTACATTTTAATCCCTTCTCCTTTCCTACCCAGTTCCCCTACCACCACCCCCTTCTCTGGCAACCAACAGATTGTTCTCTGTATCTGTGAATTTCTTTCTGTTCCATTTTGTTTGTTCATTTGTTTTTTTAGATTGCACATATAAGTGAAATCATATGGTATTTGTCTTTCTCTGTCTGACTTACACATAACATAATACTCTCAAAGTCCATCTCTGTTGTTGCAAATGGTAAGATTTCATTCTTTTTTATGGCTGAGTATTATATATACCACATCTTTATCCATTCCTCTATCAACGGACCTAGGTTGCTTTTATACCTTGGTTATTATAAACAATGCTACAATGACGTAAGGGGTGTATATATCTTTTCGAGTTATTGTTTTTGTTTCCATCAGATAAATACCCAGACTTGTCGTTGCTGGGTGGTATGGTAGCTCTATTTTTAATCTATTGAGGAGTCACCATACTGTTTTCCATAGTGGCTGTTCTAGTTTACAATAATACCACCAACAATGCATAGGGTTCTCTTTTCTCCACATTCTCATCAATACTTATTTGTTGTCTTTTTCATAATAGTCATTCTGACAGGTGTGAGGTGATATCTCATTGTGCTTTTAATTTTCATTTCCCTGATGATTAGTGATGTTGAACATTTTTTAATGTGCCTATTGGCCATCTGTATGTCTCCTTGAAGAAATGTCTATTCAGGATCTGTGCCCAATTTCTAATTGGATTGTTTGGTTTGAGATGTTGAGTTGTGTGAGTTCTTTATAAATTTTAGATATTAACCCCTTATTAGATATATCATTTGTAAATATATTCTCCCATTGAGTAGGTTTCCTTTTTGTCTTGTGTTACTTTCCTTCACTGTGTAAAAGCTTTTTGTTCGATGTAGTCCCATTTGTTTATTTTTGCTTTTGTTGCATTTGCCTGAGGAGACATAACCTCAAAAAATATTGTTAAGATCAGTGTCAAAGAGTTTACTGCTTATGTTTTCTTCTAGGAGTTTTTACAGTTTGGGGTTTTATATTTAAGTCTTCAATCCATTTTGAGTTTATTTTTGTATATGGGATAAGAATGTGGTCTTTTTTTTTTTTTTGCATGTATCTGTCCACTTTTCCTAACACCATTTGTTGAAAACACTGTCTTTTCCCCATTGTATATTGCTGCCTCCTTTGTCGTAGATGAATTGACCATTACAGCATTTGTTTATTTCTAGGCTCTCTATTCTTTGATCTGTATATCTGTTTTAGTGCCCTTACCATACTGTTTTGATTACTATAGCTTTATAATACAGTTTGAAATCAGGGTGTGGTACCTCCAACTTTCTTCTTTTTCGATTATTTGTATTAGTTCTGTGAAAAATGTCATTGGTATGTTGATAGGATTGCATTGAATCTATAGGTTGCTTTGGGTAATATGGACATTTTAATGATATTAATTCTTCCAATCCATGAGTACAATATATCCTTCCATTTATTTGTCTTCTTCATTTCTTTCATCAGTGTCTTATAGTTTTCTGAGTATAGGTCTTTTACCTTGTTGGTTAAATTTCTTCGTAGGTATCTTACGTGTTTTTCAGTCAGTTGTAAATGGGATTGCTCTCTTAATTTCTTTTTCTGATAGTTAATTATTAGTGTATAGAATTGCAACAGATTTCTGAATATGAATTTTTTTATCCTGCAACATCACTGAATTCATTTATTCTAATAGTTTTTTATTGGAATCTTCAGGGTTTTCTATAAATAGTATCATGACATCTGCAAATAGTGACAATTTTACTTCTTCCTTTCCAATTTTTTTTTTTTTTTATTTGACAGTTGTGCCTAGGACTTCCAATACTGTGTTGAATAAGAGTGGTGAGAGTGGGCATCCTTATCTTGTTCCTGATCTTAGAGAAAAAACTTCCAGCTTTTCATCCTTGAGTATGGGTTTGCCATACATAGTCTGCCAGTTAAGTTCATGAACTCATCCTAGAAAATCTGCTACATACCTCAATGTTGAATATCATTACGGTCACCTTCGAAGTACTGCCCTTGGGAAGCTATGCACCGACACCAGCACTTAGTCCACCCTTCAAAGCAGTTTTGGAACTCTTTTTCTGGAATGGCCATTAGAGCTGTCATATTACCCTTGATGTCCTGAGTGTCATCAAAATATCTTCCTTTCAATATTTCCTTTATCTTCGGGTAGAGAAAGAGGTCATTGGGAGCCAGATGAGGTGAGTAGGGAGGGTGTTCCAATACAGTTATTTGTTTACCGGCTAAAAACTTCCTCACAGACAGTGTTGTGTGGGCTGGTGCATTGTCCTGATGCAAGAGCCATGAATTGTTGGTGAAAAGTTCAGGTCATCTCACTTTTTCATGCAGTCTTTTCAGCACTTCCAAATAGTAAATTTGGTTAACTGTCTGTCCAGTTGGTACAAATTCATAATGAATAATCCCTCTGATGTCAAAAAAGGGTTAGTAACATGGTTGCAATAAGTTCATGAACTTAATTGTTTGACTTCGTATACTGTTCCCTTTTGACCTGCAAAGTCTTTGCTGAAAAACCAGCTGGTAGTCCTTTGTACATAACCAGCTGTTTTTCTCCTGATGCTTTTAAGACTGTAATAACTTTGTGACATTTTAGTTATGCTTCGGTGTGGGCTTCTTTGGGTTCATCTTATTTGGGACTCTCTGTGCTTCATGGTCTTGGATGTCTGTTTCCTTCACCAGGGTAGAGAACTTTTCAGCCATTATTTTTTCAAATAGTGTTTCTGTCTCTTTTTTTCTCTTCTCCTTCTGGAATCCCTCTGATTCAAACATTTGTGTGCTTGATGTTGTTCCCTTAAACTGTTCTGTTTTTCTTTTCCCTTTTTTTTCTGTTCAGATTGGGTGATTTCCATTACCTTGTCTTTCAGTTTGGTGACCCGTTTTTCTGGTTTTATCTAATTTGCTATTGATTTCCTTTAGTTTAGTTTTCATTTCAGTTACTCTATTCAGGTCTGACTGGTTCTTTTTATATTTCCTGTCTTTATTGAAGTTCTCACTGAATTTATCTATTCTCCTCCAAGTTCATTGAGCATCTTTATAACCATTGTTTTAGTCTTTACCAGGTATTGTTTGTCTCCGTTTCATTTAGTTCTTTTTCTGTTTTTTGTTTTTGTTTTTTTTCCTGTTTGTTGGGAACATATTTCTGTGTATCCTCATTTTGAATGTCTCTCTGTATTTGTTTTTATGAATATGCAAAACTGCAATCTCTCCTGGTTTTGAACAAGTGGCCTTGTGTAGGAGTTTCCCCTTTGTAGACTATGTGTTGAGTCTCTTTGGCATGCCAGCTGGAGCTGGAGCTGGAATGGGCATAGGCATCATGGAGACTTGGGGTCAGGCTGTGCCAGGACAGTGGCAGGCCAGTTGGAACTGCAGTTGGAGATGCCTCAGGTCGTGGGGTGTCTTGGGGCCAAGCTTCTCTGGAACTGCCTTGATAGGCAAGTTGGAGCTATAGCTGAAGTGGGTTCAAGCTTTGGGGAGTCCTAGGGACAAGTCCTACCATCTTGGAAGCTGGCTTAATGACATTGAATGGAGGAGCAGTGTTAGACTCAGTCATGAAATCTATGGACTTCTGCAGTTTCAGTCTATTTAGTGTTGCACAGAAAGGGCACTGAGTTTAATGGGCCTCTTGGAGAATTGGTTGGTGCAGTAGTTTACTTATCTGCTTTTTCTCCAATATTTAGCAAACAATATTTCTGAGTATTTCCATATATACTGTATATGTGGAATATGTATCCAGCTATACCACATAAAATAGAAGGATCTAATCATTTTGAAAGAACTATTAATGCCCTGAGATTTTACCAGTAAATGATGAAATCACCTCCAGGTTTTGTTAAAGCAAGCTGTTCATTGACACATTCTTATCAGTTCCTTTTTTCTCATGGCTCTTGGACATTTACTTCTGTCCCTGATGATATCACAGCTTCTAAATAGAAAGAAAAATTGAGATGCGAAATGCTGGAGTCAGGTATAACCTCTGTGGGTTAGTTTAACCATTATTTCTCAAGATTATGGTTATAAGATTTATGAGGTTATTGCATTGAGTAAACTTTCAGAGGTCTGAAAAGACGTTTGAGTAGCAAAGGTGAAAGCATGTGCTTTCTGTTAAGCATCTTCCTTCCATCTTGTGTTTCCTGGTGTCTGGGACCCCTGCCACCGTAGTCTACCCAGATACTGCCTAGACAGTTACTTACCTAACTCCATTAAAGTTTTTTTTACCCTAAATTCATTTTTTTAATTTATAAATTATACCAATACTATAATATGGGTTTGAGATGCTTGTATTTTTTCAAATATATGTAAAAATAAATATAATTATGGAGGTAAGTTTCATGGTCCATATGTTTCATGGGCCTCCAGAAAATCATCTTGAATACCTACCAACTGTGGTATGCATGCCACACTTTCAGAAATGTTGCCTAGATCAACGGTTTTTAAATTTTAGAGAATAATAGGACCCTGTGAGAATCTTTAAAAAGCAAGTGATTTTCCCAGTGTGGAATTCATGTAAATCCGAATACTCCATTTGAGGTCCCTTTCCAGCCTGCAGGATCCTACTCCAACAGTAAGAGAAAGAAAGAAGTCAGAAAGCTTTTTAATTTATCAAGGTCATACCAAAGGTAAACAATTCATGCCTTCAGGGGTCCTACAAATATATAGTTTTTAGTTTGCCTTCTTTGCTAACTGACAACTATTGTGTGGGCATTTTATTTCAAATAGTCCTCTCTCCCCTTTTATTAGTTTGAGTAACTCCTCATTTGCCATTGTTATAGCTCTTATTACATATAATTTTTTATACTACAAAGAAACTTTGATTAGAAACTATTTCAGTTAGAATGTCTTTATTTTAATTGCATCATTAAAAATAGGAAATAGGGCCAGCAGAATGGCGTGGTGGTTAAGTGCTGGTCTTGGGAGGCCAGCGGCCCCGGTTCGGGTCCCACATGTGAGGGCCAGTGACACTGCCCACAAAAGAAAAAATAAAAAAAAAATTGGAAATTATGTAAAGTAGGGATTGATTTAGAGCAAGTTGCCTTCTCTGCCTGATGACTTATAAACATTGAGTCACCTAAGGATTAGTGCTAGCACCCTAATTATGTTTAACATCTTTTCGTAGGAGGTGAGGATGTGAGGAGTAAAAACGTTTATAGAAGAAAATGAGTAAAAATGTGATATTTAAATTGAACCAACAAGGGGGAATTTGGGATACTCTGGGCTGAGGGAAAATAATGAGTTTGACATACAGGGTAAGAAGGCAGGTGGTATTAAGTTTAGAATAACTGATACAAAATTAGTTTGGTATCATATATTGGAACAGATTAAAAACATAGGGAGGCTGGTTTCTTTTTTCATATTATTAGTGACATTTAAAATGTTTGTTAAGGGCAGGCCAAGTGGCTCAGTTGGTTAAGAATTGGCTTACAGCACGTGCTCTGAGCAACAGGGCCGCCGGTTCGATTCCCACATGGGCCAGTGAACTCTTGAGTCCAGCTGAGCTGAGCTGCCAACAGGTGGCAGGATGGCTCATCTGGTGTAACAACAACATTGCCTATTCAATAGTGGGCTATGCCCACCAGCAGCTAAAGTTTGAACTCGGGGGCCTGCCAAGTGGCACATTGGTTAAGAGCTGGCTTGGGAAGCCAGTGGCCCCAGTTTGGATCCCACATATGAGGGCCAGTGACACTGCCCTCTACAGCTAACAACAGCTCCACCTGGAGCTGGGCTGCGCGAGTCCCGGTGACTGCGTAGGCTGCGGTCCCTGCTGCAGTGGGCTGCCATAAGCTACAGTGAGTGGCCGGCAGCCAGCATGAGCTGCCAATAGCTGCGGTGAGCGCCCATCCAGAGGCCTACGACCAATCTGCCTCATCCGGGAAGAGCGCAATGATGATACCAACATGGGCCAGTGAAGCAATGTCCTCCGCAACTATACTGAAGAACAAAAGGACAGCAACTTGTCTGTTCCCCCTCCCTGATTTCCTAACACTGTTCCCCTCCCCCAATTCCCCAATAAAATCTTTAAAAAAAGAAAAAAAGATTGAACTCGGCACCTTGAGCTGAGCTGCCCATTGGATGATTCAGTGGATAGGGTGTGTGCTCTTAACAACAAGGCTGCTGGTTTGACCCCTGCATGGCATGGTGGCTATGCCCACCCACAACTAAGATTGAACACAGCACCTTGAGCTTAGAGGCCACAAGCTGCTGACAGGAAGCCAGATGGCAACTGGCGCCCTCCACAATGAAGATTGAAGAACAACAACTTGGCTGGTCCCCTCCCCCAATTCCCCAATAAAATCTTTAAAAATAAATAAATAAAATGTATGTTAACTTTAGTACATGTTAATTAAATAAAATGTGTCATGTAACAGTAAAACTTAGAAATGAAAACCACCATAATGCCATGAACCTGAAATAAGCAGTGTTTCTTTCATTGTTCATATATACAATTTTTGGAAATTGGGTTATTATACATGTGTTTTTACATCTGCTTTTTATTGAAATGTAACATACATGAAGTGCCAAATCCTAAGCGTACCATTTGATTAACTTTTATAAAATGAACATACTCAAGTAACCATATGAAGAAATAGAAAATTACACACCATCCCCAAATACAGGCCCAGAGCCCAGGTCATCCTGCACAAGTCAGCCAGCCTTTCAGAGCATTGATTCTTGCTGGAACACAGCACAGCATGATTACAACCACAAGAAAAATGTCTAAAATGGAATTATTGGGTTGTCGGAAAAGTCATGATGCATTTTTGCAACGAAAAACAGAAAAAAATACGTCATAACTTTTCCGACAACCCAATAAAAGCCTTTGGAAGTGGCATTGATATAAAACTAGATCCACATCCAATCAGTGGTAGAAGCACCACACCAACGTTTAGTCCCTTCTAGGATACTTCCACAAGTTCGAACAGCCAGTCCAGCAAAATGAACAGCATTGTTTATCAGAAGCAGTTCCAGTGAGACGGTCATAGCTTGCACCATAGAAGAGAGCCGGGAAGATGACGCAGCCACAAGACATTTGGTCTTCCTAGGTTTGGCAAAACAGAGAGCAGAGATTCTTCAGTCCATGCAACAGTTCTTCTCAACAGAGCAGCAGAGCAAACAGATAAGAGGCAAAGCCCAGAAAGCAGACAGTGATTCAAGCAAACCTCCTGACACACTGACCAACACTCCTGGTGTCTGTCAGGAAAAAGTAGAAGAAAAGCCATCCCCTGCACTCACCCACTATAGCCATCAAACCTGTTAGAACTAGATCAATCAAACCTCAGGCGATCAAAACTGAAGAAACAAAATCTTAAAACGCTGTGGTTGATTGCAAGGGGCTGGGGGACGGGAGAGGGGAGATGAAAAATGAAGTCAGATAATGCCAGCTGCGAAAGGGATAAAATGGTCTGTGACGTTATCCTGTCCAGAACTTGGAGGTACATGGGGACATAGGGGCAATTTACACTGACACAGCTACTGCACCACTAAATACAATATGCACTCTTTGTTGAGTCTACCATTCAGATGTGTTGTTTGTGAAGCTAATCAGGTGGTGTTCTGGTTTGTTCTGAAACCAGTCACAGGGTATATTGATTCTGGGACTTCTTGGGAGGAGCTCTGGTGCTGGCCAAGGTTGGTAGGTGCCTGTGCTGAGCTTGGAGGCTCCTGGGATAGGCTATGCTGAGAAACGAGGCTGGCTACCAATAATAGTGTTGGCAACCACTTACTAAGCTGTGTAGGGCATGCTGAGGCCCATAGCTGCTGCTTTGGAGTTTATAGATCTTTCAGAGATTTTTAGGGAAGTCAGGAACATTGGGCCAGGGGCTGACTTCTAGTGAAGTACAGCTACTGAAAGAGCTTTGGACCTGTGTGCGAGTTGGTTGGGGCGGGTTGTCAAGGTGTGGTGAGCAATGTTTAGCCAGTTTGCTGGAGGCTTAGTATGGGCACCCACCTGCACCTGCCTGCCAGCATTTCTTTCCCTGCCAGAGCTGTCCCTCCAGTTCTTGCCCTGAAGTTAGATACTTCAGTTCCTCCTTGTATGGCCCCGATGGTTTTTTAGCTGCTGCGCTAGAACTCAGAGTGAGTGAGTCCATCAGCAAGGAATTCTGTGTGTAGGCCCTTTATGAGGAACACTGCATCTGCAGCAGCCCTCTTTCTCACCTAGACAGAATCCTCACAGATTTTCACAGCCTAATGTTGTAGGGACTCCCCTTCCTGGTACTGGTGGTCCAGGTTGTAGAGTTTAGTGTGGGGCTGGGACCCCTCGCTCCTCAGGGTGGACCTCCACAGCCGAGATATCCCTCCCGATTCTTAACTGTTACACATGGGTGTGGGACCAACTTGTTTAATGTCTCTATCCGTCCTACCAGTCTCAGTGTGGCTTTTCTTTATATCCTTAGTTATGGGAGTTCTGTTCAACAAGTCTTCATATGGTTCTCAAGGGTGGTGGCTCTATGATTTAGTTGTAATTTTGATGTGGTCATGCTAGGAGGCAAGCACAGCATTTACCTACTCTGCCATCTTGACTTCAAATTAGTATTTTAGATTTCTTCAAATAAATATCCAGCAGTGGAATTGCTGGGACACACAGTGGTTCTATTTTTAATTTTTTGAGGATGTTAAATACTGTTTCCATAGTGGTGCACCAATTTAGAATCCTACCAACCATATGTGCTGGTTCTCTTTCTCCACAGCTTCGCCAACACTTGTTTATTGATTCATTGATAATAGTCGTTCTGATAGGTGAGAGGTGATATCTCATTGTGATTTTGATTTGCATTTCTGTATGATGTTGAGCATCTTTTCATGTGTCTGTTGGCCATCTATATGTCCTCTTCGGAGAAATATTTGTTCAGGTCCTCTGCGTATGATTTAATTGGATTGTTTGTGTTTTTGAAGTTGAGGGTATGAGTTCCTTATATATTTTGGATACTAACCCCTTATTATTATGTATCATTGGCAAATAGCTTCCGCCTTTCAGTAGGTTTTCTTTTCATTTTGTTCATGGTCTCCTTAACCATGCAAAAACTTTTGTTTGATGTAGTCCCATTTGTTTATTTTTTTCTTTTGTTTCCCTTGCCCAGGGAGACATATCCAAAAAATATTCCTAAGTCCAGTGTCAAAGAGCTTACTGCCTATGTTTTTTTCTAGGAGTTTTATGGTTTCAGGTCTTACATTTAAGACTTTAATCCATTTTGAGTTTGTTTTTTATATATGGTGTAAGAAAGTAGTCCAGTTTCATTTTTTTGCATGTATCTGTCCAGTTTTCCCATCACTATTTTTTGAAGTGGCTCTCTTTACCCCATTGTATATTCTTGCCTCCTTTGTCTCATGATATGCTTTTAATATCTTTTTAATGACTGTAAGACTTTAAAGTTAATTCCTGGTATTGGTAATGTATGCTCTCCCTCTTTTCTTGATTAGTGTTACTAGGGCCTGTTTAATTTTGTTGGTTTAGTTTTTTGTTTGTCTTTTCGTTGAATTAACTTTTAGCTTTGTGGTTGTTCCCCGACTCCCCCCCCCCCCCATTTAAGAACATTTATTTTTCCTTCCTGTCTCATTTTATGTTTATTTCTGCTTTTTTTCTTCATTCTTCCCTTCTAGTTTCTTTGGAATTAAATTGGTTTTCTTTTTTTATAATATTTGGAGATGAAGACTTAGGTAATTTATTTTCAGTCTTTCTTATCTAATATATGCACTTGATTGCTGTAAATTTTCCTCTAATTTTAGCTTTATGTCATACATTCCTTTTGTTATGTGTGATATGTTCATTGTCATTCGGTTCATAATATTTTTTGATTTCAGTTCTTTTTAATTTTATAGTCATGGATAGTCATGGATAATTTGAGTATATTGCTTAAGTTTTAAACACATACGCATCTTCTAATAATCTTTTAAAATAGATTTCTTATAATTATAAACCAAATTTCTACAAATGGTATTGCTGGATGAAAAGGTATGTTGAATGGACTTTTGGTTAATATCACTACATTAACTTCCAGGTAAAAGCATACCAATTTACACTTATTATAGCAGCAAATGAGAATTTCTAATATCCCAACTCTCACCAGTACCAGGTGTTACCATTTTTTAAAAGCTCTTTCTAACTTGATAAGCAAGGAAGAATGTATTTTAAGATTTTATTGGGGAATTGGGGGAGGGGAACACCATTGGGGAATCTGAGAAAAGGAACAGACAAGTTGCTGTTCTTTTGTTCTTCATCTTAACTGGCCCATGTTGGTATTATCATTGTGCTCTTCCCTGTGAGGCAGTCACTCGCCGGCCATTGGATGGCCTCTCATGGTGGCCAGCTACTCACTGTAGCTTATGGCAGCCCACTGCAGCAGGGGCTACAGCCTACGCCATCGCCTGTAACTCACAGCAGCCCAGCTCCAGATTGAGCTGTTGTTCACCATCTTAGCTCTAGAGGACACAGCGTCACTGGCCCTCATGTGGAATCCGAACTGGGGTCCTGCTCAGACCCCAAGCATCCCAAGCCAGCTTTTAACCAACACACCACTCGGCTGGTTGTATTTTGTTTTAAGGTATGATTATTTTTTTAATTGCTGCCTGAAACATTTTTATTAACTAGTTTTTCTTCCATAAATTTTCCATCTCTTGCTGTTTTATAAATTTGCATGTGAGCCTTTTTCTTTGTTTGTAAGAACTTTGTACAGCAGAGGAATGCATAGTTACATCTTTTTTCTAGAACCACAACCCTGTTGGCTATGGAAAAGTCTTGGTGGTGATTCTAGTTAGGAAGAGATAATGAAGGTTCAAAGTGATTTGTGGCAAAGTATGGTCAAAGTGGTGAAAATGGGAGAGGAGAAACTGAAGGGCTGCATAATTGAATGTGATAAGTGAGGGAGAGAGAAGATTCAAGATGAGGCTCATGTGTGCACTGTGGACACCTGGGTGACTAATGAGGCCTTTAACAGAATATGGAGGCCCACGAGGGTGAAGGACTACGGAAGAATATGAGCGTGACTTTGATGGAGGTTGAAGTGCTGAAGGCATTTAAGTCATCTGTCAGGAGTTAGTAATGTGGGTCTGCTAGTTGCTGGAGAGGGAAGATGGTTGGAGAGAGAAAATTGGAAAGTATCTGTATATAAACCAGAGATGTAAAGTTCAAGAAGGATTTGGATAGATTAATGAGTTTTCATTACTCTTGGTTATAAGAGAATTTAGGAAAGCTTGGGGTTTTGAGGTTGGATTTCTTGGAAAGCATCAATGTCATATCACAAATTATTCCCTGATACACTTTGTGAGAGATGTGTTGGGTGAATTGATCTAATCTAGAATGGTCATTGCCAGATAGTAAATGGTCACAGTTGATAAGCCCAGACAAATGGCTGTCAGCTATCAAGAAAGGAAATTCCATGTTCTGTGATGTTTTCCCCAGTAGTCTTTATACATAGTTCAGTCTATCATCCATCCATTCATCCATCATATCTTTGTCTGAATTCTGTTGTAATTTTTGTCAGATCCTTTATATTTATATATTTTTTAAAATACTGAATCTTTTATGGTAGTATTACCCTTTTTAAAAGGGCAGTGATTTCAGTTATTTTAACCAAGACCTTTTCTTATTTTCTCTCTATGAATCCATGTTTGTCAAGATGCTTACTACCAAAGTGCATGTGTTAGTTACATTTATTTTTCCTTCCTCTTTTAATTAGATACGTGTAATGTTAATTCTGAACTTTCAAAATGATGAAAAATTTCAAATCCCTAAATTGCCTTCTTGAAAAACCCAAAACTTCTGAGCCTCCTGGTTGAGGAGGTGGTTCTCCTCTGGTCCTTCTGAAATAAAATAACATGAGGATCACTTCAACAGCACAAGTGCATGTGAAACTTGGAGTAGCATAGTGTAGTGGGGAGTGGTTAAGAGAATTTATCCTATTCTGTGGCTTTCACTCTGCCCCTTAATAGCCTTGTGACCTTAGGCAGGTTTTGTCAGTACTCCCGTTTCCTCATTTCTAAAATGGTACAGAGAACACCCATCTCACAGAATAGTCACAATAAATGAGTTTAAGTTGTCAAGCACTTGAAACAGTGCCTGATGCATAGTAAGTACTATGAGAGGATTAAATAATGATAAAAAGATCGATTTTCTTTTTATTGAACTTTGAACTTAAAATTTAGTCAGAAATATTGAGGTGTTGGAAAAGTCATGACGTATTTTTTTCTACGTTTTTCTTTGCAAAAATGCGTCATGACTTTTCCAACAACCCCAATAGTTTGTTTTAGTAAAATAAACATCTAAACCATTTTATCAATCTCTTAAAATATTTTTAGAATCATAGCTATTTCCTTCATGTGGTGCTGCAGAATTATACTCAAGAAAGGCCATTTGGTCAAACTGCAAACTCTGTCAAGTGTCTGCTGTAGGTGTTTCTTACTGTTGGTTTTTAATTTGTCTTTAGTGTGTCAGTTTTTGGCTGATGAGTTACTGATCACTTCTTGGAGTCAGGTGCAGTCCTGAGTAGTCAGTGTGAATAAAGGATTTCGTTTCTACAATCTGGAGAACCTGATATGTCACTTCTCTTCATTTCAGCCAGTAAACCTGTCAATTAGCCGCATTTGAAAAGTGATTTTTGATTAATGCAATTAGTAAACATGGAATCTTTTGTTGGATTACCACGCTGATTAGGTAACTTGTCATTTTAGGAGTTATTGGTGAAGCCTTGGTTTGTGTGGCCTTCAGAGCTCTAGAAAAGAGATAAGTTTTTAAAGACCAAAGGAAAAATTAACTCATTTTTCCTCTCTCACTTGTGCTTTCTGAAGTGCAATTTACTACCTCAGAATTATTTTTTCTCCCTCTCAAATGGATCTTCTATTAGAGCCATTCAAATGAATGATAATAAGTTTGTTTTACCTTCCACTTCATTACTTATCAGCCAGGAAATATTTCTGCTTTATGAATACTTAAGGACTGTATATGTTTTGCTCAGAGCCACATGAAGAGATTTATTTAAAGGCAGCCTTGAAGTTTGTCTTTGATACTTTTTATTTTTCTTTTTTGGATTGAAAGCAAGAGGTGTTTTAATAATTATTTGCAAAATTTGGTTAGGTTTTAACAAAAGTATAGTTTTTGCATGTGCTGAGTATTCATATGAAAAAAAATTGTTTTGGAGGTGAGAAATAGAAAGGAAAAGCAAAATAGAGTGGGAAGTACCTAGTATATTAGAATGATGGAATAGGAAGTTTTGTCATTTTTCTAGACACTTAAAGGTGAATAGGTAGACCATTGAAGGGTTCCCCCTCTCCAAAAAAAGCATTTATACTTAATTAACTTTACATCCCAGTTCTACTTAGAAATATTTGTGTGCTTAATTTAACATGTATATTTGAATGTAATGAACATGCATTCCTGATGGTGATAACATTCCCTGTACTTGTACTGTTCCTAGAATAAAATATACAACCTTTTTTTTCCTGCATTTATTTTCATAAAACATTGAGCACTTCTGAAGCCTTTTCTTAATGCAGATGTGTCTTTTTTGTTGTCTTCATTCAATTTTAAATATATTAGGGATCCTGTGTGGAAGCTTCCGTATGTACCATGGAGAGTATGTATTCTTTGGTGATACCATATATAAAGAGACTGCATGGAACCAGAATTAGAGAACTAAGCCTTAATGGTAATAGAAGGCATGTTTCCAGAGTGACCACAGTGATTCTGGGACATGTGAAGTACAGAGCTAGACAGACAGGAGTCTGAATGAAATTCACTGTATTCTTTTGACTTTTGTTATATTAGCTAATTTTATATATGTAAGAAACTAAAAATAATTCTGGAGCGCTTTAACAAGTTTTCACTAACCTGAGTTTTGTGCAATATCTGAATAAAGCAGTGAACTTCAAGTTTAACAAAGTAATGATCAGAAAAAAGAACCCAGATGTTGATTTTACTTATCAATGTATTGCTTTCTCATAAATGGTAACTCATTGAAAAATCATAAAGTGTATTAAGGTAAGTGTATCTTGAGTTTTTCCATAAAAATCACACAGATGATGACTGTTTTCTAAGAATTTCTGGCTTTACCTCCTGTAATTATGATTTTCTGATAGTGTACAGTCTGTAGAAGGGATTTAGAAGTTATTCTGGTCCTAGACTAGTGATCCTTCATGTCTTGTTTTCTGTGGATTCTTTGGTGATTAGTTTACTGAGTTTCCATTCAGGTTTTGAATATCTGATGACCACCATGAAATTCCCTCAGCATTTTTCATCAGTTTGATTGCACTAGTTTGGAAGGGATTTAGATCAATTGGAGGTGCCACCTTTCATTCGGTTCAAAATGGGATTCTTAGAATTAACTGAAGGCTTCCCTGTTCCTTTCCAAGAGTGGCATGGCATGGGTTTGACTATCGGACCAAGGGGCAAAGGGCTATGGTAACTGCACACGCTGTTCTTCATGGCTGCTCACCCAGGGGTAGCTTATCTATTTAGAAAATTTCTTCAGCCTGGCATTGTCAGCAGTGTTGAGGTGGGAGGAAACCTGGGGCAGAATTAGCCAGCTTTTTTCACTTTGGAATCATTGCAAGCAGCCAGGTGCTGTACGTCTTCCATATTTTCCTTTGCTGAGGCTTTTTTTAAAAGAATTTATTGGGGAATTGGGGGAGGGAACAGCGTTGGGGAATCAGGGAAGGGGAACAGACAAATTGCTGTCCTTTTGTGTTTCAATCTAGTTGTGGAGGGTGTCGCTTCACTGGCCCATGTTGGTATTGTGATCATTGCGCTCTTCCCAACTGAGGCAGATCGGTTGCCGGCCATTGGACGGCCACTTACAGCGGCTCACCACAGCTCATTCTGGCTTCCGGCCACTCACGGTAGCTTACGGCAGCCCACTGCAGCAGGGGCTGCAGACTATGCCATCCCTGCACTCACGGCAGCTCAGCTCCAGGTCAAGCTGTTGTTCACCATCTTAGCTGTAGAGGACTCAGCGTTACTGGCCCATGTGGGATCCGAACCAGCGGCCATGCTGCTCAGAGTTCGCGCTCCCAAGCCAACTCTTAACCAACGAGCCACAATGCTGGCCCTGCTGTGGCTCTTTGAAGTACAGTTCCACTGTTTTCTCTCTCTTTTTTAAGTAAACCTAGATGGCATTTTTTGCATTAACCAGTGATAAGCTTTCATTCCTGCTTGCCTTTAAGAAAGTAATTTTGAAAAGCATCTTTCTAGTTTGTGTTTCCATTAAAATGTGAGCCTGAATACATTATGGTAAGCCTTGTTGTCCTTAGGTCTCAGGAGTCTGGAGGTTACTGTCCTCACACAGTGAGCTCATTAAACAACTCCTGGAACCAGCTGTTTTAATTAGGTCACACACAGACCCTACCGAAGGTGGCCTAGGTGACTACAAGACTGGAGACCAGGGCCGGCTGAGTGGCGCGGTGGTTAAGCGCTGGCTTGGGAAGCCAGCGGTCCTGGTTCAGTCCCACATATGAGGGCCAGTGACACTGTTCTCAAAAAAACAAAAAGAGAGACCAGAGTGGCTGTTGATTGATACCAACCTACTGAGCTACTAGACACCCTGCTGACTGGTGTTGTAGGGTGTTCCTTTAATCCTGCTTATATAGAGGAGAATCAGCTATTTGTTTCTTATAGTTAGATATTGCTAGTTCAGTTTTGTGTTAGGGGAGGAGGTTTAACTATCAGAAAACAATAGAAAAATGGGGAGAGTCCCTGTATTAACTCATCTCCCTGGTGCTCTCTGCTTTTTGTTATGATAGCTAGGTAAGTTAGGGTTCTTTTCCTTACATGTTTAGGGTAAAAAATTTCAGGATTTCTATTAATGTTACTATACGTTTAGTTTGTAGTTATGAAAAAAACCTAAATCTCTTCCTTTTGCACAGCATTTTAAAGCATAAATGTAAAAAGTATATATACTTTTATACACATACATATACATACATACATATGTACATACATACATAGCTGAGAGAGAGAGAAATGTGTGAGTTTAATTACCAAGACTATGAAACTGGTTACCAAAAGAAAAATAATGAACAAATTTACTGACGCTCTTGGTTTTGTATCTTTTTACATTTCCAGTATGTATAGTTATGCTAGTTTCTTCAGTTTATATACTGTCTCAATATTTTTTCAAGAATTTTTAATTGTAAAATATGTGGATAGCTAAATAGTGATTACTTTTTAAAATCTCCTGTTGATTTTCCAGATATGAGGCCCCAGGATTCTTGGCGAGGTCCTCCTCCTCTTTTCCAACAGCAAAGATTTGACAGGTAATAATAAAGCAAACATCACTTTTAAATATTTTTCCATATCAACATTTGAGGTGTGGGTTTTCTCCATGATTTGAAATATACGTTCTCCCCTCTAAATGTGTCTCTTGTGCCTGTCCTTTAGGAAAATAGATGGTTAACATGTTGAAGTAAAAGACTCATGTTTATATACTTGCCTACTTTTCTTGGTTCTTGGCCTTTATTTTATTGAAGCTATTGAGGTGCCCTGAAAAATGCAACACAGAATGCTTAAAATTGTACAAGGTTTTGGTAAGGCTAAACAAATTTCTTTTTAGAAGGGTTGTGCAGCTTAATGAGGCATAACTAATGGTGTTCCACTTTCATCATTTCTGTGGGGGCAACACAGCATTAATACAGACTAACCATTGATTCTTGCTAGAAACCTCTTGAAGTCCTAATCAGCTTCTTTGGTACAAGTTTTTCAGAGCTGACAAGCCTATTGTAGGGCAGTGTCACTGTAGGTCAGTAGTTATTAGTTGCCACTGAAAACAGTTTCTTTAACTACTTAAGACTGAACTGAATTAAATGCAGAAGGGACTCAGAAGAGGATTATGGGATCTGCAGTCTAATAAGTACCATGGACTAGGAAGAATGTGACATGGTTTAATAACAAGGGATGTTTGACATGTGTTCTTTCATTGATAAGTTGTGTGCTTCTAAATCAGGTGGTCTCTACACAACAAGACAGCTAGGCATATTATGAATAATTATATTAACTTCTGTAGAATAATTTTTAAAGGGCAGCTTTAAAATCTATCACTTCATGCTGGTTTTGCCAACCTCAGTTAGTGCTAAAATGAATTAATCCCCATCATAGTTAGGCTTCCTACTTTTCCTTCCCAGTTCTGATCTCTTTTGTTCCCTCTCCTCTGGTGTTTTAGCACTCTGTTAACATCTGAAATGAATAAAGTGTTGTTATGAACAGAGTTATAAATGCTGTTCCCGTTTTAAGAAAACTCTTTCTTTAGTGACTTCAAAACTTCATTATTTTCTTTGAAAAGATAAAGGAAATCGTTTTATTCAGTTTTTATTAATAGTATCAGATATTTAGTGCAAGCTGCATTTGACAACTGATAACGTCTGTATTTGTTTTGTTGTCAGTATAAGTGCTCAAGGCACACTGTATGTACTCCTTCAACATCAGAGTAGCACCATTTCCAAACAGAAATTAAATGAGTAAAGGGCAGATTTTTTTATAAGTTACGTATTATTACATTAGAGTTGATCTCTTTTTTAAGTAACTGTCTTTCTGCATTACTTTTGTCAAGTTTGATCTTTAAGACTTGGTTTCCCCAGTGTGTTGCTTTCTTCTTTCCCATATTATTAATAATTGCTAACATTTATTATTTACTTACAAAGTGTCAGCACTGTGCTAACGTGCTTTTACAAACCTGACTTCATTTATTTCTCCTAGCAACTCTTTAAAGTAGATGTTTATTTTACAGATGAGGAAACTGAGGCACACAAAAGTTTAGTAGCTTAACTAAGGTTTTGCATCTATACTATTCTTTACTAAGATACTTTCAAACAGAACTCATCAGAATACTTGGAGCATAACATTATAGTAAAGCCAGAGGGACTTCAAAGGACATAAAGGATCTGCTTCCACTTTGGGGGCACTCTTTCTTTCCCAATAGCTTTCCTTCCCTCTATACACATTAAAAGTTTTCCCAAGATCATCACCATTGTCCTGATGTCCATAGTTTCTTTGTTCTTCTGCCCTAGCCAAGTATTGGTATTATCCTGACTGACTTTGTGAACCCAGCTAATTAGGGACAAGTTTTATGGGATATTTTGGTTTAGTTTTAGAAATTTAAAATCATGCCTTAAAACAAAAGTTCAATGTGTGCATAATAGAATTCTGTCATATGTCTTAAATCGTGGTCATTTAAGAAAAACACCATTTATTCATAAAGAAAAAAAAGTTTGAATTCAGCCATCCTAAATTTCTCCGTTAGCCTATTAGCAAATATAGTATATCACTCCTTTGTACACTTTTCACTCTAACCATTCTGACCTTATAAAACATAAAGGAGGAAATATAAACTCATTCACTTTGACTTCGCCGAGATATCACAGCTAGTAAGTAGTAGAATTCTTACTAAAACCACGTATTATCGATCCTCAGTTCAATACAATTTTGAATGATTGGTTGAGAATCCTATAGAAAAGAAAATTTTGAGTGTACCTTTTTTCTAAATTACACTGTTTCTTGAATTATTTCCTACTTTGAGATAGTATTTATAATTCTTATATTTATTTCACTTAAAAATACAACAGGAACACACCTACCCCTTGCCTCCCCAAACAAAGTCAACCTAGTGTTAATAGTGTTAATGTTACTCACGGATGTCCAACATTTGAGTTCTCTGCATTACTTGAATTCTGCCCCATTATTTATTTGTGTTCTTGCCAGTGGACGCTTCTCTTTTCTGGCCATATTCAAGGTGGCTATTTCATTTTTAACTTATGGGTATTATGCTCAGTTAGTCTTGAAAAAGCTTTAAAAATTCTGATTTGCCATATGTATAAATTACAAACATCCAGATTGGTAGTAGTTACTTCATATTGCCAGGCACTTTCCAAACAGTAATTTAGAAACTGAAGAATATTGTTGCCATCCATGATGCCAAATGCCTCAGGTAAGTTGCCTCAATCGATAGCTACTAATTTTTAAAAAATTAAAACATGTTAACTTCAGTGCCTCCTTCCCAGATTAAAAATGTATTTTCCAAGGCAACTTTCAGTTTGCATTTACAAATTAATAAGTATAGAAATACAATCAACTTGTGGAAAACAAAGGCCTTTCTACCAGTAAGGGGGGGGGGCAGGTAAGTACATGCCCCTCTTACTTTGTTCTTTCTGTTTAATTTTAATTAAATTATTTAATGAAAATTATCTGTCGAAAACGTTTTAAGTAATAATTTCAAACAAAAAGGAGAACTTTGTGTTTTTAAATTGTGGCTTTATTTCTAACCTATTTTTAGAACATAAAATTACATTTACAATGTATCAGGCTATCGGAAAAGTCATGAGGTATTTTTTCTGTTTTTTTGTTGCAAAAATACGTCATGACTTTTCCGACAACCCAATATATTATCCATACTTAACAGATTTTCCTATAACTCAGTTGAGTGTTTTATCGTTGTAAAATTGAAAAGAAAAATTGATTCCAGTTAATACATTGTGTGTTTCATTTTTGGCATGTGGGTTTTACATTAATGGCCCAGTTTTGATGAGCTGCTTTGGTCACAGCACAAACCTTACCCTCACTCTGCAGTTACTAAAAGAGACCATCCTGACTTTGTGCATGGAGCTGCTATTGCTAAACAGATGAGGCCTTCCTGCCAAAATATATTTCTATCAATAATGAGCCTGGAAAATAATTAAAAGTTCTGAGTATATACATATTCTTTCCAAAATATAGATTTATTTATTTATTTTATTATTGATTTACTTACAGCAAATTATATGATCACAGCTCTAATTTCACCATTAACTGAAGAATAACATTGGCCTTTCTAGAGTTCTTCAGAGAGCTGTTCTTCAAGCCATCACACAAAAATAATCATCTTTGGTATTTGAAAAAAAAAAAAAAACTAGCTCCAAGTGAAGGGGGTGGGGGCTGTCGAGAGAATGGGTTCAGTCTTGAATAGTTCTGAGCAGAATGCATTACCAATGAGCCCAACTTTGGGCTTTTCCCCTCTAAGACCTAGGAAGTGAAATTCATATGTGGATACAGATATAGCTAATACCAGATAGTCAGTGCTGTATCAAATGTAAAGTTTTATTGTAATTCCCCCTAACATTTTTAATAGTCCCAAAGCTTCTAATGTTAAAATATACTGGAGGGCCGGCCGAGTGGCGCGGTGGTTAAGAGCTGGCTCAGGACGCCAGCCGCCCCGGTTTGGATCCCACATATGAGGGCCAGTGACACTGCTCTCTTAAAAAAAAGGTGGGGGGCAGCTGAGTGGCGCGGTGGTTAAGCGCTGGCTTGGAAAGCCAGCGGCTCCGGTTCAGTCCCACATATGAGGGCCAGTGACACTGCCCTCAAAAAATAAAAGTAAATATATATATATTACTGGAGAATTTTTTTCTGTTTATTATTTGTAGTGACTGTTCTATAATATTGAAGTTGAGGAAAATGCCTCAAGGAGAAATTTATGTCTTAAATGGTGATTGCCTTTAGAAGGTATATCTTTGCTTCGTTGTTTATGTGACAGTTTTAAATTATGTTATGATTTCCATACATCATACCTGTTGCTTTGTATCTGCAAAGTTAAAATAGGCACTTGAAGACAATTAAAACATTTCTTTTGACTAGTAATCTGGGCTGGCAAACTGGGTTATAATAGCTGTTGAATCTGTGTTCCCATGTAAACTGTACACCGAATGCCAGTCAGCCCATGCCAATTAGTGCTCATGTTGCTAGGTCACCGTGGTCAATTGAAAGCTGCATCAATAGAACTTGAAAAGGTTTCTTCCCGATCAGACCTTCTGACATATTGAGAATAATGGATGGGAAAAAACAGCCAAGTCGCCTACCCTAGATTCAAAATACTCAGCAGTAGGAATTCATTTGCAACCTGCAATTAACTAGAAAGAATGGACTCCAAGAACAAGTCTGGACATTTTTAAAAATAAAGCCTCATTCTCCTGTTTTGTACATATTTACTCTTTGGATAGTATCTTAAATGTAGGCAACTTGGAGGTCTTGGGTCTAAATCTTTATGTGACTAAAAAGGAAAGTTTGCAGTTGAAAAATGAACAAAATATTTTTTTGAAGTCAGATATTTCTAAATTGCATTTCAAACACCATTTTAAATAAATGCTCATATGTCATGAAATAGATTATGCTGGCTATGCGGGACATAAAGGCCACTCTGATACTCTATATCCCATATGACAAATGCAGCAAAATTGGATTGTCCTAAAATTGAGTTGATACCAACCGGTTTTAGGCTTTTGCCTGTATAACATACCTGACTTGTAATGCATACATGATGCTTTTACTCAGAGGCGTTGGGGCTGAACCTCTGCTGCCTTGGAACCGGATGCTCCAAACCCAAAATGCAGCCTTCCAGCCAAACCAGTACCAGATGCTAGCTGGACCCGGCGGGTATCCACCCAGACGCGATGATCGTGGAGGGAGACAGGTGATGCGCTGTGGGCTTTGGGACGAAGAGCGTACTGCTCACTTTGTACTTAGCCATGCCTCAAAGGACTCCATACTTCTTAAAAATATTTCTGGATAAGCTATTGATAAGTAGCTCAGCTGAACATCAGTCCCTTGTTCAAAATGTATATCAATAGGGTGAATATCTGCCTCATTAAATAGGCTATGTACATTGAAGATGCTGAAGAATTTCCAGACCAAAAGCCCTTTTAATAACAGCAATCAGTGATTTAACACGAAAGTGGTCAGTCACCAAAACATTGTTTATCCTTTAAGGATATTGCTTTTTTTTTTAAATACGAACTAGATCTCTCATAATAGTTGGTAATTTCCTAGAAGCTGAAAGCAGGAATCTACCTTTTCAGTTTTTAGCTTTATTCATCTTAGAAGTCTCCTGTCTTGATTCATCTGATATCTCTCCTTTATCAAAAAAATTTTCCACATATTTTTCTACCAAATTTAAATGGCTGTACACTGAGTGAGTATAATAATTCCTAGACAGATTTAATAGATGTAAGCCTCCTTGCTTCTCTTTATAGCATCCAGTTTTAGCAATATTTTAAGACGAGGTTTGCTTGCTTCATTCTATTTGTCCCCCAGCCATTTGACATCCTGTTTAGTATTTACATGGTCTTTAATCAAATCCTTGCCAGAGAACAGGATCGGAATGCTGTGATTCAGAGTGTGTGGTGTTTGTGGAGTTCGGCATCTGCAGTGCTATGAACTGGTTTTAAAATTGCTTACCTGGTGTTGCCTACATGCCTTTTGTAGTGCTTCAAATATTATTAATAATTTTTGTAACTCAAGTTCTTGCTCTGTGTCCCCTCCCTTATTCTGACAGCTAAGAAAAATATTTTTTTACACTTCCATACAAGTCTGTTCACAAGAAAATAATCATCTTAATTATCTTCTGAATTTTGTTACAGTTCATTAGAATCAGTTCTTTTAGAACTGAAAATTCTTTTAGAATTTTACTTTGAATACCATCAGCCCAAGAACTCTTAACTATCAGATTAAGACCATTTATGCTACTAGAATTGATGATACTAGGCAATCTAAATAATGAGTATTATTGAAATGAGGACACACTTACAACTAGAAGAAATCTTGGAGTCACCTCATTTTCACAGGAACTAAAACCCTAAAACACTTGCAGTTTGGCAGCAGAGCTGGGAACTTGGTATTTCTGACCCCAGTTCACCCTCTTTTCTGCCTCCTTCAGAGATCTTCCCTTTGAAGGAGCTCTCTGCTGTTGCAGAAGGTGAAATTCTTATTCACTTAGGGGATACAAACAAATTGTTAAATTTATTATCAGTATATTACAAATATAAATCTTTTAGGACCTTTTGGAAATACTTTTCTTTTTCTCAGTATCTTTTGTACTGATTTTTATTAAATCACAATTTTTGAAGCACTATTGTAGCAGTTCATTGTTAAAAACAATAGGGGCCGGCCGAGTGGCTCAGTTGGTTAAGAGCTGGCTCAAGAGTGTGAGTTGAGCTCTGAGTAACAGCAGTTCAGTGCCCAGCCCAAGCTGAGCTGCCGTTGAGCTGCCAACAGGTGGCAGGATTGCTCAGCTAAAAACAAAACAAAACAAAACAAAAACAATATAATTATGACTTCACTATATTTTTAGTGAGGTTTATATGACTAAACAAGGCCTTAGCCTACCATGTGTCCTTGAAGGATCTACACATATTCATATTATAATTTAAACTACTGAACTGCTCTGAGTGATAACATGGGGGCAGGGACAGGGTCCATTTCAGAATCCTAGAGGCCTAGAAAGGGTATTGTGATGGAAGAAGTGTTACATTTCTCTTACGTTGTACAGAAATATTATTTGCAAGCATACTAGAATATGTTATGAATGTTAACCAGTAATTGATTATATAATAACCTAATGTGTTACTTAATGCTCTACTATTTATAGCTAAACAAACCAAAAAAAAAATCCCTAAAATTAATAGTTAAGTAGGCCTTTACTGACTTAATGACATAGCAAGCTCTGCCTTGGTTAAGCAAACGGACTTTCCTAGTGTAATGTGTCTAAAGATGATATGAGCACCTTATTACAATATGGATTGAATTACTGCTGGGGCGGTAGAGACAATTGAGACCCACAAGTGTTTTACAACTCAAAACACCTAACTATAGCTCATTTGTATGCATTTTAAAGAATTTCTTAATTGCTTGTTAAGGCTGTTTGGTTAGTTGCCAGTAGTAGCATTTGTGTTAATGTCCCACTGTGCAACAAGTTTTGTATAAAGCTTACCAAAAGCATCTATGTATTTATGGAGATGGTCCATGTGATACAGCTTTAAGACATATTTACCTTCTTTATGGTGTGTTTTCCCATAGAGATGTAAAATTAATTTCTTTTCAGTGGTGTTAATCTAGAAAATAAACTCTTTCCTTTGCTTATTTTCAGGGATACCCCAGAGAAGGAAGGAAATACCCTTTGCCACCACCCTCAGGAAGATACAGTTGGAATTAGGCTTTTGTAAAGATTTCCCAAATCCTTTCATCATTCTACAATTTTATGCTATTTGTGGAAAGATTTCTTTCTCAAGTAGTAGTTTTTAAGAAAACGATAGTACTTTGTGTATTTCTTTTAACTGTGTATATTTCTACTGATCTGATCTCACTGTTTTATGTTGCTTTCCAAAGATGTGTTGCATAATACAGTGGATCTGAATTTATTATTGCTTGTAAAACACTTTGATGGAATAGGAATACTGGTTTTTCATTATGGTTAAAAAATCAAACCAACTGTGGATTTCAAAACACACAGTGTATTCTAGATCATCTAAGATCCATGCTGATTTTTAATGCACAAGAATTAAGTATGAACTCTTGAGCTGAAACCCTCAGCCATCTAGAGTGTATTGTTCAGTGTTAATGTACTTGTCTTACAGAAATTTCTGGACTTTAGTAAAAAAAAACAACCTTAAAACTCTTGTCTCTTGTGTTCTTATTCTTTTACAGTATTTCAACTTTTAAAATCTTGGCCAAACATGTAGGGTTTTTAAATCAGTTTTACAGAAAACAATTCATTTCTACAATTATATGTCAAAAGAAAATCAGTGCAGTAGATGTTAAGAAAATATGCTCATAACCCAACCAATCCATGTTTGTCAGCTACTGATTTGATGAATTATAAGACCTTTGTGAAAATAAATTACTAACATTTTACAAATTTCATGTAGATGCCTGCTCCAGTTTTAAGGACTTTTTAAAAAAATTTTAAGAAAAGTTTAATTCATAGCTAAATAGTCTATGTTCCTTAGCATATTTTTTGCATTATTTCATAATAGATTCCAATTTGTACTCGTTTTTTTCCTTGCTACTAAGCACACTATAATTCCTTAAATTTATGCTTGGAGTTCACACACAGCACTTCCATATGCATTTTCATTTGATTACCACAACAGATGTAGACACACATATAAAGACTCTTGCTGCTTTGTTTCCTTCTTTCGATTCTAGCCTAAGATTGTAAAATAAGGTTTCTCTTTGACCTTTTGACTTAGGACATTTTTGCTTTAATATTCAACTAAGGCACACTTGTTAATAATAGTATATGTGTGTGTATGGGGGCGGGGGAATCCCGCCTTAACCTTAAATAGGAAGGTATTTTGAAGCTATTGAGTTCATTGCTTGCTCTAGTGATGGGTAAATAGAGCAGGGTCCTTGATTGTTAAGACAAAGAGTCTCCACTGGGAATTAACAACCATTATATGTTACCCTCACAATAACATTAAACTGATAATGCCTTCTGTTAAATTGCTGTAATTTATCTTCCAAGTATTAAAAATGTATATTGCCACCTAAATCAACTACTGCGAATTCCAAAGCCCATATAAATGTCTTAACTGTGTATAACTTCTTAGGTACCCAAAGCCCACACTTCTACAGAACCTGTATTTTCTCAGCTCTTTAGTTTTGTTTTAAGCTATCATGAGTGTGTCCTTAGTTTTGTTTCAAGCTGTCATGAGTGTGTCTGTAAAATAATTCCGTTTTGACTTGGCTTTTTTCACAACATGTAACTGTTCAAAACAAGTTAAATTTGAAAATTAACGTTTAAAGTATTATTTTGAAGACGCCTAAACAAAAATCCTGATGGAAAAAATTAAGACGGCTGGATTCCCTCTAACAGGTGGTGTGCTCTGAAGGACATCTGCCAGCTAGCTGAACCCTTATTTCAGGGCCTCCATTCCTTCACCGTTGTTTCTGTCTCTCCTTTTTTTACCTCCATCTCTCCAAATTGTCTGCACGTTTGAGTGTTCCAGAAATGTAGTTATTTCAACAAGCGAAAGCTTTCTAGAACTTTTAAGTGGAATGTTCAAAGCTACAAATATCCCCTTCGTATTCAGATTAAATAGTTAACGGGCCAGTTTTAAAAAAACTGCATTATGTTATCTTTAAGTAAGGTGAAGTTTCTCAGGGTCTTGTATTAAAGATGAATCTTAAAAATTCTTAGAACCTGGAAACGGCAGGACTTGATTGTGGCGCTAAGGGCTCTTAATGAGCAGTTGTTTTCCTTTCAAGATCAAATGAGATAATGCACGTTAAAGTGCAAAGCCATCTACAGATGTCTATTAGATTGCATTTAGCCTTAGGCAAATTGGGTGTGCTGACCGGTAGGTTAACTTTTGCGCGATGACGCGGGACGTCGGGGGCAGGCTAGGATGGAGCTGGGGGTCCCGAGCTCGCGTTTTTCTTGGTGTGCTTTGGAGGTCTGGCTCACCTCGACCTAGTCGGGCCCCGGGGCGCGGCAACTTCGCAGCCGGTGCTGGGTGGTGGCGACGCCCGGGAGCATCGGGCCTGGCGCGGCGGGGAGTGATGGGCTGCTTCTCAGAGGTAAGGTCCCGGGTCCGCGGGCCCAGTCACCTGCTCGTCACCCTCCCCAGAGCCCGGAAGCGTTAGGCCCTCGGTGCAGGCGGGGCGTACCCTGCAGCAGGGCCCCAGCTCCTAGCGCGTTAGCTGCCCCACGCTCCCTGTGCCCCGCGGGTCCCGTCTCAGCCCCCACCGCTTGGCCGCCCCCGAGCCCCGCGAGCTGAGGGCGTCAAGCAGGGTGAGCGCGGGAAAGCTCAGACCTCGGCTCCGTGGGTGGTCGTGTGCATGCCAGAACATTGTAGCACCATCCCTGGGTTCCCCCGACGCGGTGCCGCAGCTGCTTAACCTGCCCAGCTTCATCATCTCAACTCCCTGCACGGAGGCACCGAACCTGTAAGGGAAGAGCGGAAATGTTCTGTCTTCCGAGGCTGCTGTTTTAAGTACTGAGTCCGAACGTAAACGAATTTAGTTATGCTTAAAGATCTAAAATGTAGACATTCTCCAGAAAGCCCACTAAGATTTCCCATTCCCATCCTGCAGAGTGGCTGTCTGACTCCATCGTGCTTGCCTGACGACTCCTGCCCACCCTGAAGTCGTGGAGCTGAGGTGCCGGACAATTCCTGACAATTGACAGCTCTACTAATTCTAATCAGAAAAGTCAACAAACTAATAAAATAACTGCCCCATTCTCGATGAATTTTCCCTCTGCTCAGGGTCAAGTTGAATGCTTGTGCTGCTTGTTTCCCCATACCGTATTTATGGAATGAAGTTACACAACCCGAGAGAACATACTTTGAGTTGTGTGTGTAAAATGGGAATGATGCTATTCACTATTACAAAATAGTTTGCCCAACTTAAAGTTAGGCACATTAGTGGTTAAACTCTTATTAGAAGTCACTCAGACAATTACTGAAATGAAGTTACATGGAATTTAAAATAAAAGTGAAATAAAAAGCATTTCACTCTATGGCAGGTAAACTTCTAAAGCAAAAATAAATAAACCAAAAATGCCTCTCCCAGAAGCTTCCACTACCTCCTAACTTAAAAATAATAAAAGTAATCTTGAAATCACTAATTTATCTCAAAATTTACTGGAGAATACCAGTCACTGACCAGATATGAATGCAATTCCCCGTCTGAGTAGTCTTTAAATCTTCTCCAGATGCTCATCAACTCTCACTAGCAGTAAAAGTTTGTTTTTAAATAAAATGTATCCTAGTTCCCTGTCTTACAGGGTTTGGGCATGGCAAGTAGCCATGAAATAACACACGGTTTTATCCACATATTAGTGTTATGTTAAACAGTTGGGCAATATCATTCATGCTTTGAACTACATCTGAAATTTATATTGCCACATAAAATTCATTGTTTTCTCTTATGCACAAATTCATATCTAAAAATGCAATCGATGGGTCTTTATGTGATTATGTTTCACAAATTTATTCTAAAAGTTTCTAAATCATCAGTATTCAATGCAGCTAACAGCAAGTTTTGGGGATTGAGTCTCTGATTTGCTTTAAATTGAAAGTAAACAGTCTGTAGCAGAATAGAGTTTGAACACAACATCTATTGATAAAAGTCAGATTGACTACTTGTTCTGACCATTAGGTTATAGTTCTAAGCAAAGCCTTAAATAGAAGACAACTGGATTACATCCCCACCCTTCCATATACCTACACCTTTCCTGTGTTCAACTTTGCACAGACTCTCACACGCAACACTTTAATCTATACCCCAAAAAAGATTACAGAAAAGTACCTGTAATCCCTGCTGTTCCTCTCTGCAATTTTGATTCTGGATTTTGACTTCTCTGTCTCAATTGGAAAAGATGTTATTGTTGTAAAACCCCAAAACATTTAGGAAAATCACATCAGCAGTTAGCATTTCTGAAACCAAGTTGGGCTGTGGCCTCTGCTAAACTTTGAGGGGGCTTTGTTCCACTCAGACCCTGTGCCAACCCTCCCTCTTGGTTGTGAAGAGACTTATCCTCCTCTTCAGTTAATGAGTTTCACCTAGTCTGGGCATTTGTTTTTACAAAAGATGTGCAAAACACTAATTGCAAAACAGGGAAAAGTTCTCATTTTGCATTAATCAGAATATGGACTTCTATAGTAAAAATATTTCTATTTTCATTTTTCAAGAATCAAACTTTATCCTAATTTCAGGATGTGCAGACATAAACTCAGTTAATTTCTGGGTGTAGAATACTAAACTCTCTGCAGCAATTACTTCTGGCTTAGATCTTTTACTGAATATTTTTTAAAATGCTGAAAGGAAAAAAGATATGCCTGCACCAAATATACCTTCAGAAAATAGTGTATAAAGAAGACTGTGTTGTCTTTATGATCTTTTTGATAGTTTACTTAGTATTAAGAGATTATTTGTTCTGGAAATAAATTATAAAGGAAAAAACCTGTTCAGGAAGATTTATTTTCTTATGTTACTTGGAACCCTCAGTCCATAAGCTATTATTGTTCTTTTTGAGTGTTGGGCTGTTAAAAAAAAAATTGTATATATATATATATATTAGATTTGACATAAACGGATTTTTGGATTATTTTCTAAAGTAAAATTTTAGAATTCTGGTATGCTATGAGGAAATTAATATAAATAAGCATTTTGAAATTTGGCACAACAGTAATAGTTATGCTTGCTTGGTTAATATTTTGAAAGTCAACCATGAATATGCAAAAACCCAAATTGGGAGAATTTTCTGTAGGTGTATTGCACCATTTTATACTAATTTTTCTGCTCAAATTATTTTTTATGTAAAATGTTTTAAAAATTAGTTCTCATTTTTTTCAAAAACGTATTCACAGCCTCTTAATAAAGGCTGATTCCCTTGCTTCTTTAGTGTTGTTTTTTTTCCCCAATGTGGAAGTTTCTGAAGTTTATTATTATTTACTATATAAAATACAGTTTAGAAAAAGTGGAAGTTTAATTTCTAAAACACCTTCCTAAGAATTCACTTTGCACATTCAGAAAAACACCAAACAAATGAAGTAAAATAAAATGTTTCAGCCTCAAACTGTAATTCTAAAACTTCAAAAGTAGAAGAGGTTTAGGGTCTCTGGCAACTTTTGATCATTTATATAAATCACGCTTTATCCATGTTATGTCTTTAATTTTCATTAATTTTATAAGTTCACGTTCTTTAGCTTTTTTTTTAGTATTTTTACTCCAATGCCAGTTATTTAAATCTTGAATAAACTGAGCTGTATTGTCACAACAAACAAAACAAAATCTATACAACTTAGTGAAAAAGAAATGACCACTTGACTTTCACAAAAAAAGTACTTAAGTTTCTTTTAAGTTATATTTAAATATCCATTTGAAACATAGGAAATATAAATTGGCATATTAAAGAGTAAATACATTATTTGTACAATAAAACACCAACAAATCGGTGTGCACCCCCTATTAATTTCTAATATGATGAAAAAATTATAAATATTTTATTTATTCTTTACATCCTGATTACAATTCAATAAATCTCCTTATTCTCTCTTCCTGACATGCTTTGAAATATAGATTAATGTCAATTTTCGCAATTTTGCTTGCTTGTTCTAGTATATCATCAAGGTATTCAAAATCAGACAAGTAAATACCTTAGAGCAAATAACATGTCTACAGAAAGATGGGGTCTATTCATCAGTTGATTTGGGACACCAGATTCCTTATAAAAAGAGGTTTACAACCCTTATAATGAACTGTATGGTGGAGTGGGGGAGAATCCTCTTTTAGGGTAATATACAAACACACATTTACCGAATAATCAAACATTTTAAAATCAGCATTAAATTTAAAAAGCTGTATCAATCCATATAAGCAGTGTTTTGATTATTTTTATTCCATTTCTCTATTACCTAAATGGCAATAATTCCTCTGCAATAATGTTGCTATGTGCAGGATCCACCTTCAGCTACAATTCAATTTACTTTCAATCAAGCAATGAAATTGCACTTAAAGGGGGGGGGCTCTTTGAAAATTAATCTCCCAAGGTAAGTTCCACTTTTCACAGATTCATTATTAAAGCTGGGTTGACTTTTGGAGCTACAAATATCAACAGTTTCCAACGTTTAAAACGGGGAGCTTTGGCTAGCTAGGTACGTGGTGGATGTGGACTTAGCCAGCTCTTCGCATCACTATGAACTTCTGGAAGGAAGAATTCACCACCTCAAAGACTCCTTCCTGGCATGATAGTACACGATTCGGTCCTGGGGCTGTTGCTGTCTCCTGCCCCCAAGCAAAGAGGTTCAGAGACTGCCCCTCTCCGTGGCCGGTTCGTTCGTTTTGATCGCCACATACACAGGAGTCAGCTTGGATACGTTTTCCCCATCTGTTCTGGCAGTTTTTTTTTTTTTTTTTTGCAAACCCTTCGGGCAGTGGGCAGGACCCTCCCCCGGGGCACCCGAGCGGTCACCACGTCCTGCCATAGAGCAGGTTGGCGCCGAGCACGCCGCCGCCGTAGTCCCCGGCGGCTGCGTCCAGGGCCGCCAGGCCGCTCCCCGGACCGTGCAGCGCGGGCGGGCTGGGCGCTATTTCCTCGAGCTCAGGCGCGGGCGTCGGGGCTGACGGCTGCACAGCGGCCTGGCCCGGCGTCGGCGTGCCAGCGCCGTTCTGGCACGGCTTGCCGTCCTTGACCAATACGGGCACGGCCACGCGGCGCGGGGACGGCGGCGGCGGCGAGGCCAGGCCGCCCTCCTGCTGCAGCTGCTGCGCCGCCTTGTCCTTGGCCTGCCGCTTCATTTTGTAGCGGTGGTTCTGGAACCAGATCTTGACCTGCGTCGGCGTCAAGTGGATCATGCTGGCCAGGTGCTCGCGCTCGGGCGCCGACAGGTACTTCTGCTGCTTGAAGCGCCGCTCCAGCTCGTAGACCTGCGCTTGCGAGAAGAGCACGCGGCGCTTTCTTCGCGGCGCTGTCGCCGTCGTGTGCAACGGCGCCAGCGACTTGGCGGCGTCCGCGATGCCGGTCAGCGACCCCATGCCGGCCACGTTCATGCCCGCCGACGGCCCCATGAACCTGGAAACTGGGCAGGGGCCCAAGGGGGGAAACCCGGTGAACGACAAGCCTGCCGGGAGCCCGCTCGCACAGCCGCCGCCCCGTTCGCTCCACGCCGCGGCGGCCCCCGCGGACCGCCGGCCGGGCCCCAGGCCTTGCTGCGTTCCCAGCGGCCCGGCACCCCCGGGGCGCCCCCGGCCGCGTCCCCAGGACCCTCCGCCCATTCACAAGCGCGTCCCAGGGCGCCCCGCGCTCGCCCCGAGACGGGGTTCCGGCATCCCGCGCCCCGCGCCGTGGCGGGAAGAGCCCACGCGGTCCTCCTGCCCGCGGCCCCGCGCTCCTGGCCCCGCTCACTTGAGGAGTAGCGTGGGTCCGGGTTGGCGCTGTACCAGCCGGTGGCCGCGGCGGCCGCGCCGCCCCGCATGCCGTCCGTGTAGGCCGGCAGCTCGCCCATGTTGGCCAGGCCGCCGTTGCAGTAGCCGCCCATGGCGCCGTGCGGGAACTGCGAGACGCCCGGAGGCATGTGGTAGGTGGCCGCCGCGGCGGCCGCCGCTGCCGCCGCCGCCGCCGCCGCCGCCGCCGCGTTGTGCCCCGCCATGGCGTGCGGCGATTGCATGCCCGCCACGGGCGCCCCCTGCGAGGAAGGGCCGGGCGGCGGCGCGCGGTAAGCGGCGGCGGCCGCGGCCCCCAGGGGCGCCCCCAGTCCGGGCGGTGCGCCGTCCATAGCGCCGCCGAACTTTTTGTAGGTCTCCTCGATGGGGCTCAGGATGTCGGACACGGAGAAGGGCGTCGTGTGCTTGGGGCTCAACGACATGGCTCGGCGCACCGCCAGGTAGGGGGGCCCGGGGCGGGCACGAGTGGGAAGCGGCGGCCGCGGCCGCAGCGCCTGTGAGGAGGACTCAGAGGCGCGGAGCCCCCAGAGCTGTGGAGCTGGGGTTTATTTTAGTCCGGCGCCAGGTTTACGACAGACTCGGGGGGCGGAGCAACATCCCAAACGAGCAAACAATGGTCATTGACTTCTTTTTCTCTCGTCCCCCTCCCCATAACTGAGGCAAAAATGGTAACGGGGGCAGTTGGAAATTTTTTGAGAAGATCGCCCCCCTTTGCTTTCGTTCTCCTTCCCGCCTCTGTCCCAGGCAGTTACCCCAAACCTCCAGCACCAGAAACAGAAACTCCAAGGCCCGCGTCTAGGGTTGGAGTGGACTTGGAGCTTCTCACCATCCAGACTCCCATTTTCCTAAAGTGACTTCGTAGCCAAGTCCAGTATCACTGTGGAGGGGAGATGCGGTGCTGAGTTGCGGGTGGGGTGGGGGGGGGAGCATGCAGGGTTCGCTTCCTCCTCTCCAGCGACCAGCCCCTCGCTCGACCATCTAAAGTGTTAAAAAGAAAGAAAGAAAGAAAGGGCTCTTGGGTCCCCGCATAAGAGCGCATAAAGAGAAGAGGTACAATGACCGTCCTCTGCCATTGTAGGGCTCCTAATTTATGCATCTTTAGACCCTTAAGTGTCATTTTGTGGGCAACCAAACAGGCACTTCCAAATTAGCTCAAAGTATCCACATCCAAAGAAGACAGAAAACTCACACAGAGACACTCACACGTACACAGATGCTAACCTGTAAGTATTCTGTTTTACTCTGCGGGGATGGAGATTAGTTAAGGGAAAGAGAGTAATTTTTATTTGCTAGAATGTTACTTGTTCAATTTGCACCTGTAAAATTCTTTACAGCTTTCTTTTCCTCTGCTTTGCGCTCTCTCTTCTCTCTCTCTCTCTCTCTCTCTCTCTCTCTCTCTCTCTCTCTCTCTCTCTCTCTTTCCCCCCCTCCCCCCAACTTAGGAGTTATTCTTCATTCTTCCATCATGACCGTGGTCAAAAAGAAGAGAAAGAAAAACAACAAAAAAACCTGAAAATACAGATATCTCTAGCTGCTCAAACTGGGTATTTTTGTTGTTGGAAAAATATAATCTGTTCAAGGAAGGAATATGAAGTGGATGCAGAAATCAGGTGAAAATGGTAAATAAATTGATTTATAAAAAATTTAATCAATTTGCAAATTTACCTGTGTAGCAAAGAATTTAGACGTTGTGATCTCTTCACTACATATTGAACATGACAAAGAAAAAGACAAAAGAAATGTGCAAAGCATATCGACTAAATTTTTAAAGCAATTTTACAGTTAAAAAAATGATAAAGGGAAAATGAAGATGGAGTTTTTAAGTTTTCCTGGAGACTGGGGAAGGAGATGAAAAACAAGGAAGGTGCTTTCTAAAGCTAGATTTTATTGTTTAAAAAGAAGAAAAGGATGTATGCGAACCATTTCAGTTTAACCTACAGTACATGTCTTGAAGGCAAGACAATGTTACCTATTTCGTTTCCTGCTTGGTTTCAAACCTTTGGTTGGAATGTCTTCGGTGATTTTGCCCTTATTGTTTTAATCGTTGTTTTGTTCATTTCAGTGTACTTTTGCAAAGAATCTGCCCTTTGGGTGAGAGGGTGGGACTAATATGGTCATCTGTGGGAAGAAAGTATCAACAAGGCAAGTGTGTAGAGTTGTATTTTAAAATACTAAAAGAATAAGACACAAGATTACCTGATTGTTTGTATACATTGACTTAGCCAGATTAGTATTGCTACAATTTTAACATGATGTTACTTTTACAGGTCTTTCCTGAACTTTTAACGGGCTAGTTAAATAGTTCTTCTCACCTGCACTGGAACTGCCTACTTATTTTTTTTTTATATTAGTAATAAACAAAACAGCATTTACATATGTATTTAAGTGGTTGCTGGAATCCTGAAAACTGTAGTTTGGCTTTTAAGTTTTGGATTAATTCAAATTGTATTATTTACTTGTGTTAGCTTAAATTAAAAATACTAGAAAATCTTTGATTTCAAACTTTCCTCAGAGAGAACAGGGTAAGTAAAAAATAGTTGTTTTAACATCTGTGGATATAAAAGTCACTTACAAACCATTACATTTTATTTTTCAAGTTCAAACATGTTTCAGAAATGAAACCCATTATCATCATCTTCATGTCAATTAGTTATCCAAATTGAAAACATGTTTACAATTAGTTTTCTGTCCCCAGACTATTATTATTTACTGTGTTTTCAGGCTAACACATTTCATCTCATATAATTTTTTTTTTTACAACTTCAGGGTAGCAGTTCACATCAAGTTGTTGCTTATTTTGTTTTACAACTATATTTGGTCCTGCTATAAGTGCATTTACGTCTAGAAGGCTCCCATCTTTAAATAAAACAGTACTTTGTCATATCGGGAGGCTCTGCAGAGAGTCACTTCCTAACTTCTTGGGAACTTGATACTCTAAATAGTACTCCGTCACTGGAGGTGAGCAGTTCTGGAAAAAAAAAATCCACAATCTTCAACATTTCTCCCTATCAATTATTTAGGTTTCATTCTAAAAATTATATACTTCCATGTTGTAAACACTATTTGGATACGTGCAGATTCTGAAAATAGATGTAATCTGGAGGGTGCATATGTACATTTATGTACAGATACAAATGAAAATAATTCAACTGATATTCATGAAAGCTTTTCAATAAATTAATTCCATCAGATTGTTGTCTGCCTAAATTATGCATGGAAATTTATATGATTGACTAAATTGATTTCACAGGAAATGTATTCCTAAGGAACATTTTCTTAAAAGCAGTGCTGCCCACAACAAATAAGTAAATAAAAAATATGCTTAAATAAATAAATAAAAAACAACTACTACTAAAGGAAATACAGAATGCAGTGAAAAGAGATGTTCCTCCCATCCATCTTCTATCATCCCAGTTTCCCTCCTCAGAGGCATCATTTCATGTTTCTTCTGGGATGGATATACATCTGGAAGAATACCATTTTACACCCCAGGGGTAGCATATTCTATGTGGTTTGGTACCTTGCTTTTTTCATAGTTAAGGCTTTTGTAGTTTCACACAGCATACTTAGCTTTGAAAACTTAATAAATAGGCTGTGGCAGATATAGAAGATTTTCCTAGACAAAGAGATTCAGTAGGATTTCTTGGCGCTCTGACTGAAAATGTGGTATTTGTTGAAAATTTTTGATGTGTTAGTTAACCTTAGGGCCAAAGATATTTGGCAGAAAAATTCTGAAGTAGGAGCCTTCCCTAGATTTAGGATTTGCTATTGTCAGACAGAAGCTCAAAGAAAGGGTCCTGAGAGATTTTGAGAAACCCTCTAACATATCCAGCACTGGGGAATGTTAATGGAAAATATCGTTTTTCTAGGGTGGCAAACAGATTTCTCTTGTGTAGCAAATTTCTTTATAAAGACAAACTGTGTTTAAAAAATACAACTTTCTGCTTTATAGAAATGAGAGCCTTGATACATTTGTGATTAGTTTAAAGTAATTGTGTAATTTGATTAATAAAATTCTCATTTTGTGCATGTAATTTTAAAGTGTCATTTTTGCATTTGGGAAGGAATAAAGAAATATGTTAGGATGCTAGTGTTTTGTAGCAAATTTTAAGGCTATAAAGAGGAAACAAAACTCTTACAGAGATGAAAGAGTACTTTTAAATTTTTTGCTAATTTCACTAGTTTCTAAAATCTGTTTCTCATTTCTTTTTATTCCTCCTAAAGGCTTTTTGTTTTAAACATTCATTTCAATTATTTTTTAATCTCTTATGATAATTTCACACTTTTATTTATATGACTTGTTATTTCTGTGTGACACAGTCATCCTTTCGTATTTTCTTCACAAAATGCAATTCTCTCCCTGTAACTTAACTCCTATTTTAAAAACTGTGAAGTCATCCTTTCCTGAGATTCAGATGTTTTAGATTGAAAATAGTTTTCTGGTTTTTTGACCAATAAATTTATTTTAAATTAACATGATTAATAGTCATTGTGAAAATGAATGGTAGGTGTTAAAGACGGTATTGTTGTTGAAGTCATCATAATAATGAGGTCCAATTAAATGATTCCTATAAGACAAAAACAGAACTAGAAGTCTTCCCTTCTAGAGTCAAGATGTAATACTAGTTTTTACATTCAAGATAAAGAATAATATTAGGTTATGCCTAATAGTTTAGAGGTCTAAAACTATGAAAATTGCCTAGTATGTTACAACTCTCTCACCTTAGGATTGTGAGCTTGAACTAGAAATTGAATTTTTCTGTTTTGAAATTATTTTTTAGAGTAATAAAATACATGACATGGGAAAACAATGGCAATATTAAAGTAATTTTTAAAAAAAATTTCTGAACATGTATAGTTGTATATCTTTCTTGCTTACACAGAAAGTTTAAAACTTTTTAGATATAATGAGCAATATCTTTGACATTTTTTTTAGATGTTTGGAATGTCATTAAATGACTTTTATAGGAAAAAACAATCCTTTGGATTTTAAGCAAAACCACATTTCTATTATTTTATGTGAGGAGCTAATCATTCTTAAGATTCTACCACATCTTTACACATAGCTGATTAGAGTGAATACATACAGCTTTATATATATATATATATATATATATATATATAAATTTTTCTCACATGCTCTCAATTTTTCCATTAAGAGATTCAGTTAATTTAATGTAAAGTCTCTTCCTCTCCTACAAGTCCCATTAAAGATGTACCACCCTACATTTACAAACTAATTTGTAATTATCAAGGAGGTATCAGTCTTTACACCTGAGTCAGATAATTAGAAGAAACTCCAATTTTTGACATTTTTATAAATTGATCATTTGTTGCATTTATTAATAAAGTTTTTACTATATATTTGAAATAACTATGATAATATGATTAGAGAATAATTTGCCAAATTTTGTCCTTTATTGTTCTTCTGTGTACTGCTAATGTTGAGATATTTGACAGATATTTGTATGTATCTGTCTGCATTTCAGGTTGAGAATTGTGTTTGAAATAGTAGGCTAGTTAGTATTCACCTCATAAATCAATGTCAGTTTTGGTAAGTTTTAAACAATTTAATTACTGATTTAACATTTTGCATTTCAAACCTTAATATGGAATAACTTCATTAGTCTACTTTATACAGACAATGAGTATCATAAGGAGAACCTGACTGATAAAAATTGCCTCATAAGTTTGCCTTTAAAAAATAAGACAAAAACAAAAACCTAATGATTCTTAAACCATAACAAACCTGTCAGATAGACGTGAAAATTACTAATTATCCCTTCAAATATACAGTTTGTGAAGTAAACTAATAATGGGATCTGACTCATCAGTAAATTGAGTGTTTATTAAATTCTTGAAAATGAAGTTCTAAATTTCAAAGGTAGTTTGATCTTATCACTGTATAGGAAATTATGCAAGGATCATACTGAAAAAGTGATTCAAACTGGTTTTTTGCTTTTATAAATAATGGAAATCTCACAAAAGTTCCACAAGCCACAAGCTATTAGAATTGAGCCAAAAATGCCAAGCTGGAGAAATAAGAATTGCTTGAGAAAATCAATACCAGCTTGAATGAAAGCAGCTTATCATTGGTATACAATCTGTCTTTTAAAATATATAATTATCTAATAGAAGAAATATATATACCATTTGGAGATCATCTCTTCCAAAATAAAAAGCATACATAGCCAAAATAAGTTAAAAAATAAAATTAACCATAAGAATAAATGGAAACCTCAATGCACAAAACATTTTTTTAAATTACACATTAAAAAAAAAAAAGATTTGAAATCGAATTTATAATTGTTTAAAGTTCACTTTTTAATGGGATAAGTAAATCTTGAACTGTGAAGGGTATATTAAGGTTGAATGTTCTGCATAAGTTCAGAATTAGATAGTGGAATACTTTACAAAGTAATTGTTTTAATATGTTCATTATGTACTTTATATGCTTACTATTATAAACTTATAAAGTACCCTGAAAGATCTGAATGAAAACTATTATACATATGAAGTTTTATTTTTTTATAAATAGTCTGGTATGTGTGATGATTTCTTCTAGAATTCTCTTAAATGCAGTATTTTTTTTTTTTTTTGAGGGCAGTGTCACTGGCCCTCACATGTGGGACCGAACCGGGGCCGCTGGTTTCCCAAGCCAGCGCTTAACCAACCGCGCCACTCGGCCGGCCTTAAGTGCAGTATTTCTTTAGGATAATCAGTGATAATGCGTATATGATGGAGCTACCATTGTAAACATAATTGATGGCAGACTGTCTTGATGCAGCTATTACCAACAATTTCCAGAGATTAAAAGGGGGGTGGAAATGTGATTCAGGAATTGCTTTCTAAAGCTACTGGAGGATCAAAAAGAAATCTGGGATTTCCAGTGCCCTCTGAAATCATGGTAACAGAAAACCCACATTTAGTAGGTACAAGTTTAAGGGCTTTGTTCATGAAAACAAAAATTATGTGACATAGAGATTATTTGATCATGGATCTTAAATGAACAAATTGGAGTGTCAATTCTATACCCATTTCAAAAGAGAAATGGAAAATGTTCTGAATATTCAATATTCCGTATGTGGTTGCTTTGAACTACATAGGCAATAAATGAATATAGGTAAATACTCATGAAAATCAAACAGTTTTGATACCTAAGAAAGTTTAACCATGGGTAGGCTGAGTGGCTCGTTGGTTAAGAGTTGGCTTGGGGATGCCAGTTCGGAGCAGCAGGGCCCCGGTTCAGATCCCACATGAGGACGATGATGCTGCGCCCTCTATAGCTAAGATGGTGAACAACAGCTAGACCTGGAGCTGGGCTGCTGTGAGTCGCAGGTGACAGGGTAGGCTGCAGCCCCTGCTGCAGTGGGCTGTCATGAGCTACCAGAGTGGCTGGCAGCCAGCATGAGTGGCCAGCAGCTGGCGTGAGCCGCCGTGAGCAGCTGTCCAATGGCCGGCGAGCAACTGCCTTACCCAGGAAGAGCGTAATGATAATACCAACATGGACCAGTGAAGCGATGTCCTCTACAACTAGACTGAAGAACAAAAGGATAGCATTTTGTCTGTTCTCCTTCCCTGATACCCTAACACTGTGCCCCTCCCCCAATTCCCCAATAAAACTTAAAAAAAAAAAAGTCTAATCATGAATTGTCTTTAGTTTTCTACTTTAGATTGCCACATTTACTGTGTTCAAGCAGGTAAGTTGTATATCACATAATATTTTGAAACAGAGACTCATGAGGAATTAATTACGCATATATGAAGCAAAAAAAGAAAAGCTTAATTATACAATACATTTGTTCTTCCTCTACCTTGATTCATTAAAGGATATAGAGCAGTTTATAAATAAATATATTTGTGGACATTAAACATTTAGTAAGAATCAGGACCTTATAAATATTTTATAAAAGAGTAGGAAGTTAAGATATGAGTAAAAACCATCAACTATACAGATCACAAAGCCTACTAAATTCTTATAGCTGAATCTCATATTAGCTCTAAGCTTCTTAATGGTTAATTGAAAAAGCCTGTGACACTTTCCTTACTTTTAGGAAGGAAAAAAAACCCCTCTGATTCCGCAGGGAAAGAAGCATTTTTCTAACACTTGGCTCTAAAAGTAATTTCTCATGGAGTTTGGGGAGGAACTTCATATAGTGAGGACTGAATGTAAACTTAATAGTTTTATAGCAGATGAAGTTATTTCCTAAAGTTAGCTCATTATAGTGGCCTATCCTCAGAAACTTGAGACCTGGGTCGGCCAAGTGGCGTGTTGGTTAAGAGCTGGCTTGGGATACCAGCTCTGAGCAGCAGGGCTCCGGTTCGGATCCTACATGTGAGGGCCAGTGACACTGCCCTCTACAGCTAAGATGGTGGACAATAGTTCGACCTGGAGCTGGGCTGCTCTGAGTCTCCAGCGACAGCATAGGCTGCAGCTCCTGCTGCAGTGGGCTGCCATAAGCTACAGTGAATGGCTGGCAGCCAGCATAAGCAGCCAGCAGCCCGTGGAACTGCCAAGAGCTGCCGTGAGCAGCCGTCCAGAGTCCAGCTATCGATCTGCCTCACCCCAGAAGAGCACAATGACAAGTTCAACCTGGGCCAGTGAAGCAACGTCCTCCACAACTAGACTGAAGAACAAAAGGAAAGCAATTTGTCTGTTCCCCTTCCCTGATTCCCAAACACTGTTCTCCTCCTCCAATTCCCCAATAAAATCTTTTTTTCCCTCGGGAATATTGCATTTTATTTTTAATTTATTATTATTATTAGTTACAGATGTACAAAATAATGCAATAGTTATCCTTTTCACCCCTTACAAAGTGACTCCCCTTCCCCATACATTGCCCCCCCACCAATTTCATACATGTCTATTACAATTCTATTGACTCTATTCCCACACAATACTCCATGTCCCATGACTATATATGTGTTAAATTATAGTTGACATCTAATACTATTCAGTGGCAGCTTCAGATGTATAGTGAAGTGGTCAGGCCTCTACACTGTCCATGAAGTAGTCTCCCTAACAAGACATGAGTCTGTCTGGTCCCCTAAAAAGTATTTCCAACATTATTATTCATTTTTATTCTTTTATTGAGAAATAAACATTTCTTTTAATTAGTTTCAGGTGTACAACAGAGCAATAGTTATACTTTTTACCCCTCAAAGTGACAACCCCCTCCCCCAATTCACCACGCCACTCCTCTCCCCCATATCATACATATTTATTACAATTCCTTTGACTCCCTTCCACAGTATAATCCACATCCTGTGACTATATATTCAATTACAGTTGGTACACAATATTATACAACATCAGCTTCAGGTGTACAGTGTAGTGATCAAGCCTCTACTCCATCCATGAAATGGTTTCCCTAACAAAACATGTGACCATCTGACACCCCACAAAATATTTACAACATTATTAATTATATTCCCCGAACTGTCTTTCATATCCCTGTGGCAATGTTGTAGTTACCTATTTATGCTGTCTAATTCGTTCCCCTTCTCCCTCATCCCCACTCCCCTCCCAACTAGCAACCCTCAGTTTTTTCTCTATATCTGTGAGACTGTTTGTTTACTTTGCTCATTCATTCAGTTTTTCAGATTCCACATATAAGTGAGATCATATGGTATTTGTTTTTCTCGGATTGACTTATTTCACTTAACATAATGTTGTCTAGGTCCATCCATATTATTGTAAATGGTACGATTTCATTCTTCTTTATAGCGGAGTAATACTCCATTGTATAAATGTACCACCGTTTCTCAATCCAGTTATCTACCGATGGGCATTTCAATTATTTCCAAGTCTTGGCTATTGTAAATAGCGCTGCAATGAACATAGAGGTGCATATATTTTTTCAAATTAGTGTCTTGGGTTTTTCAGGATAAATACCTAGGAATGGAATTGCTGGGTCATACAGTAGTTCCATTTCCAGTTTTTTGAGATACCTCCCTACTCATTTCTATAGTGGCTGCACAAACTTGCAATCCCACCAACACTGCAGCAGGGTTCCCTTTTCTCCACAGCTTCGCCAGCACTTGTTTGTTGATTTATTGATGATAGCCATTCTGACTGGAGTGAGGTTGTATCTCATTGTGGTTTTTGTTTGCATTTCCCTAATGATCAGTAAGGTTGAATATTTTTTCATATATCTGTTGGCCATCTGTATGTCCTCTTTAGAGAAATGCCACTTCATATCCTCTGCTCATTTTTCAGTTGGGTTGTTTGGTTTTTGTTGTTGAGTTGAATGAGTGTTTTATAAATTTTGGATATTAACCCCTTATCAGATATATCATTGGCAAATATCTTCTCCCATTCAGTAGGCTTCCTTTTTGTTTTATTGATGGTTTCCTTTGTTGTGAAAAAACTTTAAAAAAAAAAAAGATTTTATTTGGCTTGGGAAGCCAGCGGCCCCAGTTCGGTCCCACATATGAGGGCCAGTGACACTGCCCTCAAAAAAAAAAAAAAAAAAGATTTTATTGGGGAATTGGGGGAGGGGAACAGCATTGCGGAACTGGGGAAGGGGAACAGACAAGTTGCTGTCTTTTTGTTCTTCAGTCTAATTGCGGAGGACATTGCTTCATTGGCCCATGTTGGTATCGTCATTCCGTTCTTTCCAGATGAAGCAGATTGGTCGCGGCCTCTGGCTGGTCGCTTACGCTGGCGATCTGCCGCTCACTGTAGCCTATGGCAGCCCACTGCAGCAGGGGCTGCAGCCTACACCATCGCGGGGGCTCGCGCAGCCCAGCTCCAGGTGGAGTTGTTAGCTGTAAAGGGCAGTGTCACTGGCCCTCATATGTGGGATCCGAACCGGGGCTGGCCTCCCAAAACGAGCTCTCAACAAATGCTCCACTCGACCGGCCTGTGAAAAAATCTTTTAAGTTTGATATAATCCTATATGTTCATTTTTTCTTTTACTTCCCTTGCCCGTGGGGATGTATCAGTAAAAATATTGCTCAGGGTAATGTCTGCAACTTTACTCCCTATGTTTTCTTCTAGGAGTTTTATGGCTATTTGTCTGTACCCCTTCCCTGATTCCCCAACGCTGTTCCCCTCCCCCAATTCCCCAATAAAATCTTTAAAAACAAAACAAAACAAAACTTGAGACTTAACACCAAATCAGCTCAATTAAGGTAACTCTGAAGGGTGGGAGCAAAATAATAGGGTCCAGGTATGTAGCCTCCTGAGTCCAGGAATGAAAACAGCATAGATTTCAAAGTAGACTTCATAAAAAACACATTATTCTACAGTCTAATTATTAGAAAATTTTGAGGCTAAATATATCACTGTAATTTGCAGGTATTAGTCCTTGTTCAATCCTTAGTTACCAAATTATAAGTTTAGTCCCTTCCCATAAAACTCTAAATATAAAAAGATATTATGTTATCATGTTATCCTACTTATGTTTTCTACTTTTCATATAAAAAAATCCACCAGAACAAAAAGACCTGAAATGAACATATACAATTGTATGAGCCAAGAGTTGATTATCAAGTGATTATTATATGCTTAAGTGTATCCTGAGTGCTATAGAAAATTGGGAAGGGAGCCCCTCTTATACCAGAGAGAAGAAATTTATTCTTGGCCTCCATATCCTGATCTTGAAACAGTACTTTTAAATTGTATGTATGTGTATTACTTTATGTATTATTTAAAATCATATGTATATATGTGTATATGTTTATATATGCATGTGAATATATATGAATATTTCATTTCATCTATTTACCTATGCTCTATCTATCTGAAAATGCCTGTCAGATTCTACTTATTTATTTATTTATTTTTTGAGGGCAGTGTCACTGGCCCTCACATGTGGGAACCAAAATGGGGCTGCTGGCTTCCCAAGCCAGCGCTGCATGCCAGATTCTAAATAATTGACTTAGTAATAAACGTTTTAGAACATATCCCATTTATGATGTGGAGATAAGGCTAAAATCCTAAAACCTGTGAACATTTATTAATCTTTTACTAATGTACTAGGAACATTTATGAGCTTTAGGTGTGTATCTCATTTAATAGTTATAATCGAAGAGAACTTAAAGTGTGATAGACATTGACTGTGAATTCAAGTGAAAAAATATTCTGAAAGGAGTGGGAAAGAGATCTCAAAATTGTTTTTATGTTCTGCTTTTCCTGCATCTCTACAAGGTTGATAAATCAGGATTTAAGCGGTATTTGAGTAGTTACTGTTAATGAGACTATTCTTACATTGTTAGACTATTTGGATGGTTATCTAGACAAAGTTTACAAACTTACTATTCCACTGGATATTTGTTTTGCATACACTTTCTTTATAAGGACACCAGAAGGTGTGGAAGTTTCAAGTGGCTATGAATAGAGTTAAAAGGTGTTTCTTTCCTATAGTTACTAGGCAATAAAATAATTTCCTTAGAGAAACTATAATTTCTCAGCTTATAACTAATATAAATATTTTCATTTGTAGATCACAGATATTAATTATCAATATCAGCTCAATATTAAAATTATTGAAATAATAAATAAAAGCTTCTTGCAAGACAATTCAAACTCATGTGGAAGTATGTAGAGCAATACTGTTCAATAGATATATAACATAAGCCACATACGTAATTTAAAATTTTCTAGTAGCTACATTAAACAAAGTAAAAAAAAAGGTGAGAATAAATAAAAATATACTTTAACCCAATATATTAAAGTATTTCAAAATAATATCAACTTAAAAAAATTAGGGGCCGGCCGAGTGGCGTGGTGGTTAAGCGCTGGCTTGGGAAGCCAGCGGCCCCAGTTCGGTCCACATATGAGGGCCAGTAACACTGCTCTCAAGAAAAAAAAAGAAATTATTAAAGAGCTTTTTTTGTACCAAACATTTGTAAGTTGGTGACAAATTTTATTTTTTTTAAATTAAAATTTATTGGGTGACAATGATCAACAAAACTACAGAGGTTTCAAGTGTACAATTTTATAATATATCATAATACGGCATTATGTGTTCACCACCCAGAGTAAGTTCTCCTTCCATCACCATATATTTGAGGCAGATTTTACTTAATCTTTCAGAATCTCTGTTTTCTCATCTGTAAAACTGTGAAAGTTAGAATAAATAGGCTTAAGTAACAGATGAAATCATATATGATTGCAGTTCCATAAAATATTTATTTATTGCTTCCTTTCTTTTGCTCTCACTGACAACAAAAGGACATATTTCCTAAAATACCATGTTTTATGGCAGAGGTTGGTGACCCACAAAATGTCAAAGGAGATAGCTAAGAAGTGCTGTTGATATAGCAAATGGATCTGGATTTGTAGAGAGATTTATTCCTTTGAGGGTTGAGTACTCTTCTTACTCTCCTGACACCTCCCCTTCACTTAATGTCCTCTTGTCCCATAACATTCTACAATTCCTCCCTTTTGGGAAAACATGAATCTTCAGGCATAAAGGAAGTACCTTTCTTTTTTGGAAGAAAGTCAACTAGATAATTCTGGAATCAATCAAACAGAAAATTTTCTTATGCAGATAATTTGCCTTTGAAAAGTTCAATGCCAAGATAGGAATACCTTGAAGGTTACGTCTTGGAAAACCCTAATGGGAACTCTTCAATATTTAACATACTGTATGTTACTGAAGGACACCTCTGTAACTAGTACAGTATTTTGCATATAAGTTTATTCCAATATTGTTTGACTGCTAAACTAACATCTACAGAATCTGTCTAGAGATGGAGTGGTTTTTAGCCCTTGGAGAAAACACCTACATGAATATGTGCTCTATCCACTCAATCTTTCATCCATTAAGCATTTGCGGATTGCCCACCACATACTAAGCTATAGATACAGAGAAAGAGACAGGGCAGGCTCAGTCCCCAAGGAAGGAGCCCCCCACACACACACACACACCTGGTGGGAAGAAGGAAGTGGGAAGAAAAGAGATAAGTGAGCTAACATTGTTACAATTTATTTTAAAAAGTTGCTATAGTAGCATGAGCAGCTATGGAAGCTCAAAGGAGAGGCCCCTAACTCAGTCTGAGGAGAGAAAGTGGGGTGTGGAAGATCAGAGAAGGTAATCTGTCTGATGTAATATGGATAATTTTTATGGATTAGGGAGTTAGAAGGTGGAAATGGTATTCCAGATGGAAGAGCAAGTTTAAAGGCACAGACGCAATTTAAGTGAATGTCTTAATGAACATTAAGTGAATGTCTACCATGTGCCAACCCCAAGAAAGCATGGAGTGTGCAGGGAATGGCAAGTGGCTACATGTGACTCGAGTATAAGATACAAATTGGGAGTTAGTGGAAGGTGGGACTGGAAAATTTGGTAGGAGCCAGATCATCAAGAGCCTTGTATACCATGCTGAATAACTTGGATTTTATCCATAGAGACCAAAGCTGGATTTCTGTTCTGGAGAGTCATACTGGCAACAGTACAGGGAATGAAGTTCAGGAATATTAATGTTGGTGAGAGAGCATCCAATGAGAAGTCTATTATAAAAATACATGCAAGAATGAGGGCTTAAACTAAAGCAGCAGCCATGGAAACGAAGGACAGATCTGAGAGATGTTCATGAGGTGAAATAGGTAGGTCTAGAAACCTAGGAGTTATCATGTGTTAACCTTTCTCCCTTAATCCCCTTTAGAAGTTACACACACACACACACACACACACACACACACACACACACACACACACACAGTCCCACGTAGATTCAGGCCACTGTTTCACGTTTAAACCTATATTGTATTATTCACAACTATTTTTGGTTGCAGATTACAGGAACATGACTTGAAGTGGCTTATGTGAAGAGGGGGATTTATTTAAGTGATACTGGGTTTGATCTCATAGACCAGAGAAGGATAGGCATGCAGTTTGGTATCAGGGACAAATGGACCCAGAAACTCAAATATCATCAGGACACTCACCTTCTGACATCTCTGTGCATACTGTAGTGTTTCTTCTACTGCAGATCAGTTTCCTTTATGTGGCAAGAAATGGCCTGCAACAGCTTTGGGCCTCCCATTCTGTGTTTCCTCCCTAAAGTGTGACTTCTTCTCTAACTCTAAAAAGGACTAATAAGGGGCCAGCAGAGTGGTGTGTTGGTTAGGAGCTGGCTTGGGACGCCAGCCCTGAGCAGCGAAGCCCCGGTTCGGATCCCACATATGAAGGCCAGTGACACTGCCCTCTATAGCTAAGGTGCTGACCAATAGCTTCACGTGGTTGCCTCTATAGCTAAGATGGTGAACAACAACTCCACCTGGAGCTGGGCTGCTGTGAGTCGCCGGTGACAGTGTGGGCTGCAGCCTCCACTGCAGTGGGCTGCCATAGGCTACAGTGAGTGGCCAGCAGCAAGCATGAGCTGCCAAGAGCCACCGTGAGTGGCTGTCCAGAGGCCGGTGACTCATCTGCCTCACCCGGGAAGAGTGCAATGATAATACCAACATGGGCCAGTGAAACAACATCCTCCACAACTAGACTGAAGAACGAAAGGACACCAACTTGTCTGTTCCCCTTCCCCAATTCCCCAACACTGTTCCTCTCCCCCAATTCCCCAATTTAAAAAAAAAAAAAAGGACTACATGGCTCACCCACTGTGGTCACAGTGCTATGATAGGCAGTCACCACTAGAACTATTGGAGTTAAGATATGTGTGTGTTTAAGAGAAGATAGATAGAATGTCTCCTAACTGGAGGCAGGGGCAGGGTAGAGAAAATAAAACATGACTACCAAAACTCTGTTGTCAAATCCAATAGATTTCATCCAGTACTTTTTATTTGACTTCTGTGCTACAACTGATGCTACTGACCATTTTTGCCTTCTGGAAAACTTCTTCCTTAGTTTCTGTTACTCCTTCCCCTCTGATCTCGGTTCATTCTATGACTCCTATAGTGACTCCCCTTCCTATTCTTGCCCCTCACAGTTAATGATGTTCAAAACTCAATCCTTGCTATTCTGATCAACAGTGTGTCTAAAACTTTTGATTGGTTATCTCAAACTGGTTGTTGTTACCACATTCCCCTCTCTTCACTTTTTCTGAATATTCAGCAGGGAGAGGAAGAGTGTAGCTGGCTGTGCCATTTCTCTTCCAGATTCCACTGGACACTACCACCAGCTCATATCTCTGTTGCTGTCATGAGTTGAGGGAAGTAAACAGTCAATCTTTTACAGAAGAAAGAATTCTTTGTTTTGCATTCCATTGTTTTGCATTCCAAAAATCCATTGTTCTTATGGCTTCAGTAACATCTCTCTGAGGCAGAATATTTCCTAACCATTCTACTTCTAGGATACATGTTATGATCTAGTCAGGCTGTTTGTCTTATCCCATGGTCTCTCTAACCAGAGTCCTACCTTTGCCTTTGTTCCTGTCCTTCTTCCAATGATCTATATACTACCCATGCATCAAGGCCCAGCTTAAATTCTCTCTTCCATAAAGATTTGCCCAGTTACTCCAGCCCTTTCGATCTCTCTCTCTACTCCAGTGTAACGTTTCTATTACCTGATTACATTTATCAAGTGCATTTTTGTTGTTATTTTGTCGTTGCTGGTGAGCATTATGTGGAAAGAGCTGAATTCTAATGCCAGCTATAATATTAGCTAAGAATATAAAATTGCACAAGTAACTTGACCTCTTTGAGTTGGCTTCCACATGTGTAGAATGAAAGGCATTGGCTTGGTTCTGAAAAACAAAGGAAAATGTTATAGATTTGATTCCACAGAAATTAAAAATCCTGTGAGGCAAAAGGTATCAAAAGCAAGGCTAAAAGATGAATGACTGGGGAAAATATATGTAACATACAAGGTGTGATCAAACAGTAAAGTGAATGTTTAAGTTAAAAAAATTATTACAGTAAGACACATTTCCATTAATCCCCCTCAAAATACTCCCCCTTGCTTCAAATACATTTATCCCACCATTCTTGCCACTTTCTGAACCAATTCTGAAAGTCCTCTTTCCTGAGTGGCTTTAATTGCGCTCTCATGGCTGCCTCGATGTCCTGAACTGATTCAAAATGTTTACCTCCACGGTCATTTTGACTTTGGGGAAGAACCAGAAATCACACAGTGCCTGATCCAGTGAATGAAATGGATGAGGACACCATAATGATTTTATTTGACAGAAATTGCTGTACAAGTAGCAATGTGTGACACAGAGCCTTTCCATATATGCAAAGGATTAACATTGCTGTAATAAAAGGGCCTTCAAACAAATAAGCCAGTAAAGAATGGACAATTCACAAAAGAAATAACACACCAGTAAAAGTGCTCATTCCCCAGTAATATTAAGGACTTGAAAATTAAAATAGCCACGAGGAGCCTTTCCTCTTCCCCAGGAGGATTTACATTCTATCTAAAGTTGGAGAATGCAGGACCACAAGGGTACATTGTTGATTAGAATATAAAGTGATACAGCCTTTTTGGCCTGAAAATGTGAAATATACATACCCTTAGATCTATCAAATTCATATCCAGAACTGTATCCTGCAAAAATACTTGTACTTAGGCAAGACCATATACAAAGTCTAACAATAAAGTTCTCGAATTCATCCAAAGTGCTACATACCTCATTACTGAATATCACTATAGTCATCTCCAAAGTACTGCCCCTTGGGAAGCTATGCATCGAAGCCAGCACCTAGTACGCCCTTCAAAGCAATTCTGGAACTCTCTTCCTGGAATGGTCATCAGAGATTTTGTTGTATTACCCTGGATGTCCTGAGTGTCACCAAAATTACTTCCTTTCAATATTTCCTTTATGTTAGGGAAAAGAAAGAAGTCATTGGGGGCCAGATCAAGTGATTAGGGAGGGTGTTCCAATACAGGTATTTGTTTACTGACTAAAAACTCCCTCACAGACAGTGTTGTGTGAGCTGGTGCATTGTCATGATGCAAGAGCCATGAATTGTTGGTAAAAAGCTCAGGTCATTTTCGTCTAACTTTTTCATGCAGCCTTTTCAGCATTTTCAAATAGTAAACTTGGTTAACTGTTTGCCCAGTTTGTACAAATTCATAACGAATAATCCCTCTGATATCAAAATAGGTTAGCAACATCGTTGCAACAAATTCTCGAACTTAATTGTCAGACCTCATACATATATATAGAGGGTGCCAAATAAATGTATACACATTCTAAGAAAGGAAAACAGTATTAAAATTGTAATATACAATATATACCAATAACAAAAGATGAATACAAGTCACTTTTGACTTCTGCAATTACAAGAGGTGTTCAAAGTGGTTACCATTAGCGTAATTTTAATACGGTTTTTTTCTTTCTTAAAATACTTATACATTTTCTTTTGGCACCCTCTCTCTATATAAATTCCCGATAGCACAATTTGTAGTATTACAAATAATCTGAATTCCTATCAATAGGAAAATCTAAGTAGTCACTGAAAAGAGAGAAGGAGGGCTGCATTCAGCTGCATTCATAGCCATGAACAGATATCAATGATATCAGTGATTTTGCAAGTGGCAAAACCATACAGTATGATCTGATTTTGTTAAAAAAAAAAGAAGAGAGAGAGAAAGTATCATTTATTTAAATATACACTTAAAACTTAATCAATCTGTTTATGTGTCTAGAATATTATTTAGAAGGAGTCATACTGGTTACAAAGATCTACCCTTAAAGGGCAGGAATAGGGGAAGTAAAGAGGAATTTTTTGCTTTTTAAACATGGCTGTGATTATTAGGGATTATCTGCTTTTAATACATCTTATCTCACCAGTTAGTTAACTTTTTGGCTATGGATAATGTCATCTCTTCTTCAGCATAATACTGATCATATAAATACTTGATTCTTCTCTCTTCTTGCTTGTATGGTTTCTGATGAATAGTCTGCTGTAATTTTTACCCTAATTCCTCTATAGTAAGGTTTCCCCCAATAACCTCCCCCACCAAACCTGCCCGACCAGCTTCTTTCAAATTTTCTTTTCATCTTTGGTTTTCTACAGTTTGAATATTATATACCTAAGTGTAAATTGTTTTGTATTTATACTATTGGAGTTCTCTGAGATTTCTAGATCTTTAATTTTGGAATATTTTTGGCCTTATTACTTCAAATATTTTTCCTTTGCTCTCTCTTTCTTGACCCTCTGGTATTCCAATTATGTGTATGTTATACCTTTTGAAATTGTCCCATAGGTTTTGGATGCTCATGTCTTTTTCATTCTTTTTTGCTCTTTGCATTTCAGTTTGGGAAGTTTCTGTTGACGTCTCTTTAAACCCTCTGCATAGTTTTGATTTCTAGCATTTTTTTTGGAGTTATTTTTAGAGCTTTCATCTCTATGCTTATGGTACCCATTCTTGTTGTCTATATTTTTCCATCAGAATGCTTAACATATTACAATTATTTTTTAAAGTCCTTGTCTGATAGTTCCAAAATCTGTACCATATCTGAGCTTGGTTCTAATTCTTACTCTGTCTCTTCAGACTGCTTTTTATTGCCTTTTAACATGCCTTGTAATTATTTTGTTAAAAGGAAAATTATTTATCAGGTTTAGGAACTGTGATAAATAGGCTTTTAGGGTGAGGTTTCAGTGTTGATCTGTCTGAGTTGGGTTGTGTTTAGTGTTTTCTGTAGCTGTAGGTGCAAGAGGCTTCACATTTCACTAATGTCCTTGTTTAGTCTCTCTTGTTTTTGAGCTTCACTAAGAAATAGAGTCTGTGTCTTGCATCTCTTTTTGTAATAATCCACTGTTATGCTGGAGCCCTGATCATGTGTTAGTAAATTGTGGGGGAAGGGAAGTGTTCTATAATCTTATGATTAAATCTCAGACTTTTAGTTGGCCTGTGAGCCTGGATGTGATCTTCATAAGTATCTATCAACTACCTCCCCTCCTCCCCCCCTCACCATTACCAAACCCTTTGGTGAGGCAAGAAAACTAGAGAGGACTGGAATTGGAGAAAAGCCCTCTCTCTAGATTGGATAAGTCTCTGGTAAAATCCTTCCCTCTGAAGAGTGGGCATTTGTAGAAGAATGCTCTGGGTTTATTTCACAATAGTCTCTTTCTCCCTCTCCTGTCAGAGCCTTAAGGGGATCTTTCTTGGCTTTTTATCATGAGCCTGGTGGGGTTCCTAGAGGTAAAACCCACAGAAATATGAATCTCCCTAGACTGCATCCCCCAAAAGATTCTCATTTTTATGCTAGTCCACCCTCAGTCTCTAGCAATTCATCAAATTTACCACTTAAGAGTCCCTACCAAATTATGGCTGTAGCACTTCTGCTCCGGTAGACAGATCTCAGCTGTGACTCTCTGGGTTCTCCCATCTTGCCAGATTTCAAGATGGGAGAGACCTTGCATTCTCAATTCCCTAACAGGTCTAAGAAAAAAACATAGATTTTCAGCTTGTTCAGCTTTTCTCTTATAAAGAGGAGAGTGATGACTTTCAAGCTCATTACATGTTAGAGATAAAATGTGTTGAGCACTCAGTATCCTCTAAATAAACTTCTTCTTAGGAGAATTTCGTGTATTTGTTGAAGAACTTCATATTTTGTTCTGGGAATTGCCATATTTTGTTCTGGGAATTGCGAGCTTACCTAAAAAACTCTTAAATGGAAAATTAAAACTGTCTTTAAATAACAAAGTTATAATGTGAAAAGAAGATTAAATTTGTTCTTGATGGCATCAAAAAAATCTGTTAGTAGAAATTTTATATATGTGTGCTGATCTTAAGATTTTAATTCACTATAAGAACCTTCTAACAAAATTATTCAACCGTGTTGGATAGTAGGTGGTAGTTCATGAATTTGAAAATCCGTTTCTAATTGTGAATTGATTTGGGAAAGCCACTAAGTTTTCTCTACTCCCTTGGGTGAGTATGTGAAAAAGGAAGCTAAGTGACAACTCCTTGGATACTTATGGTAAAGGATAAACTAACTTGGATGAAGGGTGGCACTATGTAACTTCTAATGTGGAGATTCTTTGATTTTCAGGCAGTGTATCTTTTAAACCTCTCAAAGGAAAAAAAAATCCACTTGTCTCCTAAACTTTTGTCTAAATAGAGTTTAAATCCATTTACACACTTATAAAGACGCTAATGTACCATGTCCTGAACCCCAGTCCAGGTCTGCAGCTAAGAGTTAGGCATGGAACTCCTCTGAATCAGGAGACTGTGTATGAGTTACCAGCCTAGCCCATAGCCATGCACCTAAATGAGATCCCATTGGGCAAATTTTCATGTATGTGTAGTGATGGGCCATTGTGACATTGTTCACAAGTGTTTCTTGAGGTGGAAAAGAGAATATGTCTTGTGCATAAGTTCAGTGAAGTGACTTTGCCTTTCTGCAAGAAGTTTCACGCAGGGAAGACATGGGATCAAGATGATTTAGGAATTATCTCCATTGCTGGAAAACTGCTGCATATGGCAAGCTTGCTACAAATATAAAGCTTGTGGGTGGTATGGCTACTTTGTATTGCTTTTATACTAAAAGCTTTATTGCCAATGATAAAAAGAGAAAGACCTTGGGTGGTTGTTTTACATCTTACTGTTTTATTTTGAATAAACATTTATGTTTCCAAAGGTTAAAAAATAAACCAAGTCTCTTAAACGTTGTTTTCAAGGACTGAGAAATATTATTTTGAAAAAACAATATTTCTTAATTTTATTATTCATGGTTTCTGAACTCTGTACAATTTATTGGTTTTTCTCCCCCTCAAAGCAACCCAAGCTATATTTGTGAATATATTTTTATATGTTCCAGGAACCACTTATACTGACTTCTTTTTAAAGAGCTGAGTCCAGAAAATTTAGGTTTTTGTCCAAGTCACATATGATGGTTAGTAGCAGAGTTGATAGGTTTTACATAAAGAGATCATGCATTAAAAAAAAAAAGGTGTAATTTACATATATTTTTATTGTTTAGTTCTGTGAGCTTTGAGAAATGCATACAGTTATGTAACTACCACCATAGTCAAAATATGGAATATTTCCATTAACTCAAAAATTCAACTGTGCCTTTTAAAATTTTAGATTTTACTTTTAGGTCTATGATCCATTTCAGTCAACTTTCTGAGGCTGTGAGGAAGTATGGATATAGTTATTTTACTTTTTAAAATTCCTTTTCCTCTGTCCCTCCTTCCCTTCCTTTCTCCTTTCCTTTCTTCCTCCCTCCACCCCTCCTTTCCTCCTTCATTTGCAAATGAATATCCAATTATTCTAGAACAAATTGTTGAATTGCCTTTTTGTTTTTGTGGAAAATCAATTTACCATATATGTATATATATAAAAATTTTTTTTTAAAGATTTTATTGGGCAATTGGGGGGGCGGGGAGGGGGGGACAGCGTTGGGGAACCAGGGAAGGGGACAGACAAGTTGCTGTCTTTTTGTTCTTCAGTCTAGTTGTGGAGGACATTGCTTCACTGGCTCATGTTGGTATCATCATTGCGCTCTTCCGGGGTGAAGCAGATCGGTAGCTGGCCTCTGGATGGCCGCTCACTGTGGCTATTGGCAGCTCACACTAGCTGCCAGCCGCTCATGCTGGCTGCTGGCCACTCACTGTAGCCTATGGCCGCCCACTGCAGCAGGGGTGCAGCCTACACCGTTGCTGGGGCTCGCAGCCCAGCTCCAGGTGGAGCTGTTGTTAGCTGTAGAGGGCAGTGTCACTGGCCCTCATATGTGGGATCTGAACCGTGGCCGCTGGCGTCCCAAGTCAGCTCTTAACCAATGCTCCACTCAGCCGGCCCTATATCTAAAATTTCTGAGCTCTCGCTTCTATTTCATTGATCTATATGTCTGTAATGCTCACAAATTTTAAATTCATTAGTGTGGTTAAGATCTAACAGTTACTGTCATCATTATCTCATTACTTAAGTTGTAACATGCCAAAAAATTACAAAGTGTGCTTTCTTCTCTCTGTCTCTCTCTTTCTGTCTGTCTGTCTGTCTCTCTCTGTATATTTTTTACTTTAAAAAATGTCTTAGGCAACTGTAACTCATTGACATTTATATTTCAGAGCTAAAATATAGAGATTACATTTGGATCAACACCTTTGGCACTTATAGTCTGAAACTAATTATGTTGCCAGTATAATGAAATGAAAATGTTAACATATTTAAACCTGTCATGTGAAAAAATTTCAAATATCATGATGAAACCATTTATGCCATCCTGGTTGTGCCTGGTCCCATAATTATTTTCTAGAAAATCTGTTTCAATAGTAAAATTATTTAAGAGTAAAACATTACTAAGAAAGTTGAGACATTTCTTTCTGAACTCCTAGTAAAAGTCTCTTTGTTTTTGTCTAAGTTCATCTTACTTGGCCTGAGTTTGAGTTACATAGTATACATCAAAACTGGGGGAACCCCAGCTTCGCCCTTGTCTACATCCAAGCAAGACTTCTTTAGTTCTTTTGACAATAGCTGTATTCCACTAGATGTTCCAGTTCTAACATACTCTCTTTCCAAGCCCAAATTTCACTGTAGGTACATTTTGTTTCTATTGTTGGGGTGGGGTGGAGGTACAGGAACAAGGGATGGAGCATCAACCACTAAAAACTGTGCTCCTCCTGACACCTAGGACCTTCACTTCTAAGTTAGTCACTCACTCCTGGGGATAGCAATGGCTGTGGAAAGGAGAGGAATGAGGGGGAAGATTTTTTACTATGATTCAGAGAACTGATCTGTTCTACTCTCTTCCCCAATGACTCTTATTCTCTAACTACCAGTGGGTTGGCTTTTTGTAGCCCTGGAAATGTTCACTACATGAGTATGGTCACTCAGAGGTCACAGCTACCTGCCACTCTGTACCATGCACATGACTGAGCACTAGATTCCGCAGAATTGCAGCTGGTCTCACAGATAAGTACATTCATTGCACCTGCTAAGGATTGCACTAGGTTGCCTTTACTGTACTGTGGGGTTTCCTGCTTGCCAAAGCCCTGGATTCCTCTCTTCCAATTGACAGCATGCAAAATGTGCCTCTGAAGAGCCTCTGTCCCAATATGCTTTGACAGTTCCCAGAAGGCAAGCCACTGCCCTTTTCTTGATATCATTCCACTCCCTCCCTGATAAAGTGAGTGGTCCTCCTTACCATCTCCTCTGTCTAGTTCACAGCAAAACCCATTAAGTCAGCCTTCAGAGGTAACAGAGTTCCTTGGCACTTTGCAACATTCTCTCACCCCCACCCCACCCCAGTGTTACAACAGACCCTTCATCTTCCTTTCCTTAAGGGCATTACAGTCAGGAATAACTAGCTGGGTGGTGCTAACATGAAAATGTATTCTAAGTCTCCTGATTGAGTCACCCACCCTCATTGTGCTAACGGTACCTTATTTATAGAGACTGCTATAATTGGAGGACATCTCCCTGTACCCTTAATGACCCAACTGTTTGGGCAGTAGCCCACTAGGGCCAGAGGAGAAGCTGATTTTACCTGTAGGGTTAATCACCCCATTTTTCTTTTCAAATTTCAGTCTTTTAGGGAAGCACCTGTGCAAATGATCCCAGGGTCTTTGGTCATGCCTCCCTTTGCTCTCTTTTTCAAGGTGTGATTCCCAGAGTCAGCCATTTAAAAATCTAGTCTGGATTCTTTTATGCATTTTAAAAAACATACATGGGGTTATATACACAGATTGTAGTCTTCTTTATTTACTCCTACATTGATGGCATTTTCCATGCTCTCAGCTGCATGAAATTCCATTGTATAGTTACAGCACGGTTTACTTCACCAGACCCTTACTGACTGATATTCATGTTGCTCTGATTTTCAGATATTGTGAACAACGGTCCCATGAACACCCGTATTTGTACATCTTTGTGCACCTGAACAATGATTTATGAGGTCAGACAATTCCGTTAGTGAATTCGTCCTCGAAAAAGTGCTACATACCTCATTGCTGAATATCACTATGGTCACCTTTGAAGTGCTCCCCTTGGAAAGGTATGCACCGATGTTAGCACCTAGTCTACCCTTCAAAGCAATTTTGGAACACTTTTTCTGGAATGGCCATAAGAACTGTCATCATTTTATTACCCTTGATGTCCTGAATGTCATCAAAATGTCTTTCTTTCAATATTTCCTTTATGTTTGGGTAAAGAAAGAAGTCATTGGGGGTCAGATCAGGTGAGTAGGGAGGCTGTTCCAATACAGTTGTTTGTTTACTAGCTAAAAACTCCCTCACAGACAGTGCATTGTTGTGATGTAAGAGCCATGAATTGTTGGTGAAAAGTTCAGGTTGTCTAACTTTTTCATGCAGCCTTTTTAGCGCTTGTAGATAGTAATTGGTTAACTGTTTGTCCACTTTGTACAAATTCATAATGAATAATACCCCTGATATCAAAAACGGTTAGCAACATTGTTGCAACAAGTTGCAAACTTAACTGTTATGCCTCATACTAAGATGTAGCCTTAGAAGTGGAACTGATGGAGTTTATATCTTGATACACACTACCCTTCAGAAAAGCAGCACCATTTATGATCCCACCAGCAGTATGTAAGGATCATCTTTTCACTCCACTCTTGTCAGCATTGAGTTTTATCATTCCTTTTCATCTATGTCAGACCATACCCATATCAGGGGAAACATTGTATTTTATTATTTCAGTTGGAATCTTTTTGATTATTAGTGAAGTTCAGTATGATTTTATATACTTAATAGTCATTTGGATTTTTCTATAAATTGCCTGTTCATATCTTTTGTCTACTGTAGTGTTCATCTTTTTCCATATTGATTTGTAAGAGTTCTTTATATAGTAAAATATTAACTCTTTGTCCTATGTATATATTGCAGATATTTCCCTCAGTTTGTTGTTGGTCTTTTCATTTTAATTCTAGTGTCTTTTGCCAAATGGACTTTAAAATTTTTATGTTGTCAAATGTGTTGGTATTTTTCCTCGTGGCTTCTGATTTTTTCATTCTTTTTTCACTCAAAGATTATGAAAATATTTAAATGTATTTATTGCTTCTAATGATTTTTTATAATCTTCTAAGCATGGAGAATCTGCTTTGTTAAGGGATGGAATATTTTATTGTAGGATGACTTCCCAAGCTGAATGGAAAAGGGTACTGAGAAGTCACTTCTTCTTATTTTATTTATTTTTTTTAGCTGAGCCATCCTGCTCGGGCTGGCATCGAACCACCGTTGCTCAGAGCTCAGCTTGCACTCTTGAGCGAGCTCTTAACCAACAGAGCCACTCGGCTGGCTCTGAGAAGTCACTTCTTGATAGGTCTGGTGAAATAGAATCTTATGAGCACCATAGATGTTGAGAAGAACCAAATGTTCAGTTTGATGATGTTGGTTGTGTCTATATAGTAGTTTATATAATTGCCCCAAATGTTTCATATGTAAATGAAAGGTAGAATGATTCTCTTAAGTTGAACAAATCTTGACCAAATATATACCAGCTTTGTACTTTTTAGGCCACTAACTAGTTGGCCTAGATTTTTCTATATAAGGGGAAAGAAGACTGATTAAGCAATGTGTTAATTACTGTTGTAGCCACTCTGAAAAACAGAATGAACACCCGCTCAAAGTTTGCTTCAGATGTTGAGATTGATGATGCCACATACCCATCAAGAGAGTATGAAAAGGTTAATTATGTACATAATAGAAGTCTTTGGGGAGAGAAGGGCAGGCATCCAAGGAAGTCAATCCGAAGTGGCTTGAGAGAGTAAAAAAAAGAGACCATCATTTTTATTGTAATTGAGGTGGGTCTTGGGAGAAGGGTCTTGTGTGTGGGCAGTGACTTGCCTACTTTAAATTTTCTGGTATCAAAGAAGGGAGCACAGGACCTTCTTATCAGCTTGCCCAGATATGGAGTTGGAGGGCAGAGGGAGGGGTGTGGCTTAAAAGGTGATAGCAGTCAGATTCCTTATTATAACCACAAATCACTGAACAGTCACGTTTACATACCCTTAGGCTCCTGGATATATTGAAAGGTGGGAGCACCCAGGATGTTGAAGAGTTCACTCCCAATATGCTAGTTTACACCCACAACTGTTTATGTAGTTGCTCATAGCCAGAGACAACAAACCAAACACCTTAAAAAAAATAAAAATATTTGTGTCAGGAACTCCAGATAATCATGATGTGGGTGTTCACCACACTTAACCTGAGGCTACTTGATAGCCCAGACATTTATGTTGAGACAGATTTTAAATTACTTCTCAGCCACATGGGTATACATGACCTCATACTCTCCTAATAACAATGCCTTAGTCCTGAGTTTTTCCATTACATGGTGAATTAGTTACTAATGTCCTATGAATCAGATGTGAGCAATGCGTTTTTTCTAGAATGCTGAGTATCAAAGATTGAGTAAACTGTGGCTATTTTCCTTTGTGAAAATTGTATTCATTGATATGTGATTTTCTCATTTCCTCCTGAAATCATTCCATCATAGTCAGTAATTTTATTCTCTCCCTTTAGGCAGCAGTTACTGTCCTTGACTGCTTGCTTTTCAGATTTTGTAACCACTTTCAATAGTACAAACTGACATAGTGGAGCATTTATTTTTTAGATGTTCCTGCTTTTGTTGAGAGTGTAAATGGCCATTTGATTTCAGTGAGCTCTTTGACTTAGATTAGTTACATGTATCTTTGTAAACATATTTAGTTCTGAGATAACTTGGGCTTCATGTTCAATAATAATTTTCAATGCCTGAGTGATTGGTTGGGAAAACTGAAGAATCAAATATTACTCATTTTTCACCACTTAATGCTATGCTATGTGATTAAATTTTGCATTCTGTAAAAGCTATCATATACCAGGCTCTTGAATCATAAATTCCATTTGTAGTTATTTGTTTTTAAAGAATTGTATTCTGCCCTTTTGTTTTTATACTACATCTTTTTTAATCCTTTGATCCATGCTTCCTACATAGGTTTTTATTGTATTACAAATAATTTGCTTTCTTTTTCAAGGTATTACTCAAGTAACTTTCACTGCAAAAATCCTTTTTATTCCATTTTCCTGCTTGTTTGAATTCCAAACCAGAGATTTCTGAGAGATCAACAGGAATTTCACACTTAGATCAAGTGCATGGAGTTGAGAGGTTTCTATACTAGACATATCTGACAATTAGTTATAAAAAGTGTTAATATAGAAACCTCAAAATTAAAAATAGGACAGTAACAGTCCTTGGTCCAGCTTGCCTGGAAAATCTTGAACAAATTTTCACTTAAAATAGGGGCAGTAATTTTCTAATCAAAAGAGTAATATTGGTTCCCTGTATTTAAAACTATTGGCTTGTCAGAAAAGTCATGACACATTTTTGCAACAAAAAATATAGAAAAAATACTTCATGACTTTTCTGACAACACAATAGAAGCTCAGTAATGAAATTCAAAGAGATTGTGGTACCAGCATTAACATGGATTAGATTTGTTTCTTAAATCAAATGAAATTAAATCACTAAACTCAGAGCTCAGAAAAATTTCAGCAAGTACTGTGCAATCCTAACAGAACCAATATAATCATTATAACCTAATATCAAAATTACCTACATATTGATTACTAACAGATAACTGGATTGTTCCCTATGAAAATAAACATACTACTAATATGATGACGAAATGATGCTATAATATAAAGATGTAATCATGATATTATCAGAAATAGCTTCTAAGAAAAGTTGTCTAAAATGTTAAACTTCAATACAATATGATTATTGTTGAACATTACTGTTTAATGTTCTTTTTATGCCTCAATTATAAGGTAGTATGGCAGCATCAAATATTATCAGATCATTCACAATTAGAATGTTCTATTGTCTTTTAAGAGCCTGAATAAATCATGTAGCCTTTTTCAGTGGCCGTTATATTAGTAAATTGTCAGTGAATCAGATTCTGGCTTATGATCCTGTGGAACCTGAAAGCATTTGGAGAGGCTGGAATTAGGAGTAGCATGATGTTTGTGTGTTTCTAGTATTTAAATCCATACTAAGAATTCTAAAACTCCACTGGTGTGATGGTTAAATTTATATGTCTATTGGGCTAGGCTATGGTGCTCATTGTTTGGTTAAACACTAGTCAAGGTATTGCTGAAAAGGTATTTTTTAGGTGTGATTAACATTTAAGTCAATAGAGTTTGAGGTAAGCATTTCACCCTCCATAATGTGGCTAATCCTCATCTAATCAATTGGAGGCCTTAAAAATAAAGACTGAGGGCCCCCAAAGAAGAAGGAATTCTGCCTCCTCATTACCTGTTGACTGGAGATTGCAACATCAACATTTCCTTGGGTCTCCAGCCTGCAGCCTGCTCTGAAGATTTCAGACTTGCCAGCCTCCCTCAATCATGTGAGTCAATTCCTTAGAATCTCTCTTTAAATATATATATATAATTTATTATATATATTATATTATATGTTATGTATTTATTTATATATTATTTATATATTATTCACAAATATTATATTTATATATATTTATGTGTGTAGTATGATCAAAACATATGGTAATGTTTAAATTAAAAAAAGATTATTACAGTAAAAGACACATTGCCATTAATCCCCTTCACAATACTCCCCTTGCTTCAAACACACTTATTCCACCATTCTTGCCACTTTCTGAAGCAGTTCTGGAAGTCCTCTTTGATGAGTGTCTCTAGTTGCACAGTTGTGGCTGCCTCAAGGTCCTGAATCGATTCAAAATGTTTACCTCTCATGGTCATTTTGACTTTGGGGAAGAACCAGAAGTCATATGGTGCCAGATCTGGTGATTAAGGTGGATGAGAACACACATAATGTTTTTTTGTTTGTTTGTTTCTTTTTTTGAGGGCAGTGTCACTGGCCCTCATATGTGGGATCCAAACAGGGGCCACTGGCTTCCCAAGCCAGCGCTTAACCACCACGCCACTTGGCCGGCCCACCATAATGTTTTCATTTGACAGAAACTGCCATACCAGAAGCAATGTGTGATATGGAGCCTTTCCATTGTGATCAAACGATATGGTGAATGCTGTTGCCGAGAGCCATCCAACGGAAAGGCAGAGATCTTCAATATGGGAAGTGACACTTCAAACCTTAGTAAGAGTATGTGACAAATTTCAACTTGTTTGGTGTAGTCAGTAGGGTGTGAGCTACGGTTGAGAGAAAGTGTGATTTAAAGTGTGCTATAAAGCATCCTCCACCATGACAATGCACACATTGCTTCTGGTATACATCAATTTCTGTAAAATAAAAACATTACAGTGTGGGGGCCGGCTAAGTGGCTTGTTGGTTAAGAGTTGGCTTTGGAGCTCAAGCTCTGAGCAGCAGGGCTGCCGGTTCAGATTGCATATGGGCCAGTGACACTGCGCCCTCTATAGCTAAGATGGTGAACAACAGTTCCACCTGGAGCTGGGCTGCTGTGAGTTGCCGCTGATGGTGTAGGCTGCAGTGGGGCTGCAATGGGCTGCCATAAGCTACTGTGAGCTGCCGGCAGCCTGCATAGGCTGCCGTGAGCCCCATGAGCGGCCATCCAATGGCTGGTGACCATTCTATCTCAGCTGGGAAGAGCGCAATGATCACAATACCAACATGGGCCAGTGAAGCGACATCTTCCACAACTAGACTGAAGAACAAGACAGCAACTTTTCTGTTTCTCTTCCCTGGTTTCCCAACGGTGTTCCCTCCCCCAATTCCCCAATAAAGAAATTAAAAACAAACAAACAAGCAAACAAACAAAAAACCATTATAGTGTGTCCTCATCTACCTTATTCACCAGATGTGGCACCATGTGACTTCTGGCTCTTCCCCAAAGTCAAACTGATTCAGGACATCAAAGCAGCCAGAACAGCACAACTAAAGACACTCATAAGAGAGGACTTCCAGAACTGCTTTAGAAAGTGGCAAGAACGATGGGATGACTGTGTTCAAAGCAAGGGGGATATGTTGAGGGGCATTAATGGAAATGTGTCTTTTACTGTAATAAATTTTTTTATTTAAACAATCACAGTATTGTTTGATCACCCCTCATATACACCATAGTTCAACATTTATGATCACCTAAAGAGGTGATCACCATAAGTCCAAGAACCATCTAACACCATACCACACTATCACAATATTATTGACTATAATATGTTGTACATTATATCTTCATGTCTTATTTGTTATACTTGAAAATTTGGACTACTTGTTGCCCTTCACCTTTTCCCCCCTTTTCAAAGTTTTCAATTACAGATGATATTCAATTTTATTTTATATTAATTTAAGGTGTACAGCATAGTGATTAGACATTTGTATAATATAAGAAGTGAATCCCCTGTCTAGTTTAGTACTCACCTGGCACTATGCATAATTATTATCATATGATTGACTATGTTCTCCATGCTTTACTTTACCTCCCATGACTATTTTGTAACTACCAATTTGTACTTCTTAATCCCTTCACCTTTTCACCCCTGTTCTTCAACTCCCCTCCCATCTATCACCCTGAATCTAGTACCCATCTGACATGATACATAGTTATTACAATATTATTGACTATATTTCTTATGTTATAATGTACATCCCCATGACTACTTTGTAACAACCAATTTGTACTTCTAAATCCCTTCCCTTTTCACCTGCACCCGCACACCCCTCCTACTTGGCAGCCATCAAAATGTTTGTATCTATGAGTTTGTTTCTATTTTTGTTTGTTTGTTTATTTTGTTCTTTAGATTTCACATGGAAGCAAAATCACATTGCATCCGTCTTTCTCTGTCTTACAACTCCACTCAGCACAGTACCTTCCAGGTCCATCCATGTCACCACAGATGGCAAGAACTCATTCCCTTCCATGGCCGAGCAATATTCCATTATATATATATATATATATATATATATATATATATATATATATATATATATATAATCATCTCCTCTTTATCCATGCATCTATCTACAGACATTCTGGCTGCCTCTACATCTTGGGCATTGTAAACAATGCTGCAATGAACATATGAATGCACACATACCCTTGAAGTAGCATTTTGGTTTTTTTCAAATAAATATCCAGAACTGGGATTACTGGGTCACTCTTTGTCTCTTGTTTCAGCTTTTGTTTTAAAGTCTACTTCATATGGTATAAGTATTGCTATCCCAGCTTTTGTTTGTTTGTTTCCATTTTCAGGAATGACTGTTTCCATTCCTTTACTTTTAGTCACTGTGTGTCTTTCAATCTGAAGTGAGTCTCTTGTAGGCAGCATATGTAAGCGTTCTGTTATCTTATCCATTCAGCCACCTTACATTTTTTATTGGAGCATTTAATCCATTTTACATTGAAAGTAATTGTTGGTAGGTATGTAGTTCTTGGCATTTTATTATTCATATTTTTTATTTTTTTCTGTTTTAAAGAAGTCCCTCTAACATTCTTTGTAATACTGGTTTGGTAGTGATGAACTCCTTTAGCTTTTACTTGTCTGGGAAGCTCTTTATCTGTCCTTTGATTTTAAATGATATCCTTGCTGGATAAAGTAGTCTTAGTTGTAAGTCTTTGCTTTCATCAGTTAGAATGTCTCATGCTAATCCCTCTGGCCTTCAAAGTTTATGTTGAGAAATCAGCTGACTATCTTATGGGAGTTCCCTTGTAAGTAACTAGTTACCTTCTCTTGCTGCTTTTAGGATTCTCTCTTTGTCTTTACCCTTTGCCATTTTAATTATAATATGTCTTGGTGTGAGTCTGTTTGAGTTCATCTTGTTTGGGACTCCCTGCACTTCATGGGATTGTATTTGTAATTCCTTTGCCACATTAGAAAAGTTTTTAGTCATTATTTTTTCAAATAGGTTCTCAATCCCTGCTGTCTCTCTTTTCATTCTAGTACCCCTATGATGTGAATGTTGTTGTACTTGTTGTCCCAGAGGTGTCTTAAACTATCTATTTTTTGGAATTCTTTTCTTTTTTTTTTTCTGTTTTGATTGGGTGTTTTCTGCTACCTTGTCTTCCAAATAGCTGATTCAATCCTCTGCTTCATCTAGTCTGCTGATGATTCTTTCTAATGCATTCTTCATTTCAGTTATTGTATTCTTCACTTCTGACTGGTTCTTTTTTATGGTTTCTATGTCCATTTTTATGTTTCCTATACCTTTGTTGAAGTTTTAAGTTCCTTAAGCATCCTTATAACCAGAGTTTTGAGCTGTGTCTCTGGTAGGTTGCTTGCCTCCATTTTGTTTAGCTCTTTTTCTAGAATTTTCTCCTGTTCTTTCACTTGGATAATATTTCTTTGTTTCCTCATTTTGGCTGCCTCTCTGTGTTTGTTTCTATATATTAAATATATCTGCTATGTCTCAGTCTTGGCTGGTGACCTTATATAGTAGGTGCCCTGTGGGGCCCAGTGGCACAGTTTCCCTGGTCACCTGTGCCATGTGCTCCAGGAGTGTCCCTTGTGTGCATTGTGTGTGCCCTCCTATTATTTTGATCCTGGTTGCTATTGGCACATCAGTGGGTATGATTGACCTTCAGGCTGATTGGCTGTGTAGTTTGGCCACATCTACAGCTTATGGGCTGCTGTGTAGGGGGATTACACCACGGAGCGGGATTCACCCCAGTGGGCCTGGTGCCTATTGAGATACCCTTTGTGTGTGCCACTTCTGGAGCTAATTTTGTGGTGCTCTGCTGGGGTCTGAAGCCTATTTCCAAATAAGTTGGTTATGGGGCCTTTGGGGAGGGACTTTGGTGTATGCCCAAGTCAGCCACTGATTGACCAGCCACAGACTATCTGGTAGGAGCCACAAAGCAATCCATGGTTGGTCGCCACCTGTGCTGGACTTGGGGTCACGTGGGAGAGGCCACTCTCTGAACTGAAGACAGCTGCTACCAGCACCAGGTCTGGGGTAGATCCACAAAAATCCAGGGCACTTGGAGGCCTGTTGCCAGATGCCAGCTCCCATAAGGTTCAGCCACTGATAAAGCCTACAGTAAGGAGTTGGATGTGGTAGGGTCTCAGTGAGTCACCAGGGTGGAGCTAGCAGAGCTCACCAGACCAATTCAGATTCAGATTTAGCCATGGGCCTGGGGAGAGGGCTCAACACAGGAAAGATGGCACCTGCCTGCTGGCTGTACAGGAGTTGGACCCCATGGAGGATAATAGCAACTGTCCTCCAGGCCTCATCCCAAAGCCACATACCTCAGTTCATCCCCCATATGACTCTGATGCCCTCTGAGTCACTGTCCCTCTGCTAGAGCCCAGGGTGAGTGTCTGCAAGTGAGTGAATCTTTGATTGGACCCTTTAAAAGGATGTCTGGGTTTTCCACAGCCTTCTGTCCCACCAGAAATGTCAGAATCTCCACTGTTTTTCACAGCCAGATCTTGTGAGTGCTCCTCTTCCCAGCACTGGAATTCTGGGCTGGGGAGACTGGTGTGGGGCTGAGGTCCCTCACTCCTCCAAGAGGAATCTCTATGGCTGGATATCCCTCTTGATTTTTATCTGCCACATGGAGGTTTGGGGCTAGCCCATTTTGCATCTTTGCTCCTCCTACTAGTCTCAACATGGTTTCTTTATATCCTTAGTTGTAAAACTTCTGTTCATCTAGTCTTCATATAGTTCTCCAGGTTGGTTCTGGAATTGAGTTGTAATTTTGATGTGTTCATGGGATACGGCAAGCACAGCACTTACTCCACCGTCTTGGATCTCTCAGCTTTTCTTTTTAAAGATAAAATCAGTTTAATCTAGAAGGGGAAAGAACTCGCAGAAGGGCTATGTAGTCTGAAGTTTGTGTGTGAAAGTGAGGAGAGGCTATTGTATTCTCTTTGGTGGTAGCAGTGATAGATAGCAGACAGTACCTACTGATGTGGGATTCTGCTTCACTCATTTCCATCTATACCACATGGTGTAACAGCATGTTACATACATGTGACTTCCTGTTATCCTTCCTTAGGGGGTTAGTCATTCATTTGAATATGCTATCAACATTTATTGAGCACCTAAAATGTGCCAGGACTTGTGTTAACAATTGGTGTTAGAGAATATGAGTAAAATCCAGCTTCTGCCCTAGATAGATTATACTCTAGTCTGTAGTGTAGCATGACAAATACTAGAACAAAGATTTGTAAAAATGAATCATGGAAAGACCACGATTTTCCCCACCTCTTTGCTTTGCCTCCTTTGTTATAAATTTAGGCTTGGGTCTTTTTTTGTATTCTATTCTGTGCCATTGGCCCATTTGTCTTTCCATGTACTAATACCATGCTGTCTTATTTACCATAATGTTATAATGAGTTTTGATACCCAATTAAGACTTCCTACTATGCCATTCTTCAAGATTGTCTTGACTATTCTGGTCCTATACATTTCCATATAAATTTTGGAATCACTTTGTCACTGTCTACATAAAAGTTTTTGGGATTTTGTTTGGAACAGAATTGATTCTATAGATCAATTTGGGAGAATTGACTTATTTATGATGTGAGCTTCCAATCCATCAACATGGTATGTCTTTCCATTTGTTTATGTCTCCAATAATGTTTTATAGTTCACTGTGTAAAGATCTTATACATATTTTGTTAGATTTATTTATAGGAAAATGATTTTTAAAATACTACTGTATAGCAATATTTTAAAATTTTCACTTTCTAAAGGTTGCTCATTTATCCCCACCCCCCTCCCAACTAGCAACCCTCAGTTTTTCCTCTCTATCTATGAGTCTGTTTACTTTGATCGTTCATTCAGTTTTTCAGATTCTACATATAAGTGAGATCATATGGTACTTGTCTTTCTCCGACTGACCTATTTCACTTAACATAATAGTCTCTTCACAACATTATCAATTCCATTCCCAGAACTGCCACCATATCCCTGCGGCAACATTGTAGTCACCCACCTATGCTGTACAAAACCTTCCCTCTCTCCCTCATCCCCACTCCGTCCCAGCCAGCAACCATCAGTTTTTGCTTTATATCTGCTTGATATGACTTCAGTCTTCTTAAATTTACTGAGACTTGTTTTGTGGCCTAACGTGGTCTATCTTGGAAAATGTCCCATGTGTACTTGAGAAGAATGTATATTCTGTTTTTTCAGGGTGAAATGCTCTGAAAATATCAACGAAGTCCAGCTAGTCTAAAGTATCATTTAAGGCCACTCTTTCTGTGTTGATTTTCTGTCTAAAGGGTCTGTCCATTGGTGACAATGGGGTGATGAAGTCCCTTACTATGGTAGTATTACTGTTGATCTCTGTCTTTATGTTTGTCAAAATCTGTTATACGTAATTAGGAGTTCCTATGTTGGGTGCATAGATGTTTATTAGGGTTATAGTGCCCGTCTTTGTCTTTTATTGTAGTCAATTTAAAGTCTATTTTGTGCATTCACTCTCCCTGTGTATTTGGACCCTATAACTTCCAACCATAAGCATCTTGACTTTTTGGCTGAAGGCTTTATTTAGCCTTAGGACAGAAATACTGAGAAGTTAATGCTTTCCCACCCCAGCAGCACTCAAGCTATGCCAGATGGGGGTTGGTTGGTACATAACTCTCCAAGGAAGGACAACTCTGAGGCATGTTCTACAGAGCATCCCAGAAGTCTCAGCAGGGTTGAGCCCAATGGCACATGATGGTGACCTGCTCAGCACCCTTTATTAACTTCTTTCTTTTCTCTGCTCATTTTCTCACTCCTAGTGGTGCTTCCTGGGATCACTTCCCAATAAACCACTTGCACTAAAATCCTCGTCTTAGGACCTGCTTTTGGAGGAACCTAAGCCGAAACATCTGTGCTTAATGGTACTTACTGCTGAGCGAGAGAGACAAGTCATCACATATATGGTCATATAATTAATTCATATTAGGAATAATTATGCTTCTGTTTGTAAATGAATATACTTTTTCAAGTGCTGAGGAAGGTGTTTTATTTTGGAAATGGCTCATGCATTGTTTAGAAGATTTTTTTAGGGCCGGCCGAGTGGCGCATTGGGTAAGCGCTGGTTTTGGGATGCCAGCGGCCCCGGTTCGGATCCCACATGAGGGCCAGTGACACTGCCCTCTACAGCTAACAACAGCTCCACCTGGAGCTGGGCTGTGCGAGCCCCGGTGATGGTGTGGGCTGCAGCCCCTGCTGCAGTGGGCTGCCATAGGCTGCAGTGAGTGGCCCGCAGCCAGCGTGAGCGGCTGGCAGCCAAGCGTGAGCTGCCAATAGCCGCGGTGAGCGACATCCAGAGGCCAGCGACCGATCTGCCTCATCCGGGAAGAGCGCAATGATGATACCAACAGTGAAACCTCCGCAACTAAACTGAAGAACAAAAAGACAGCAACTTGTCTGTTCCCCTTCCCCAATTCCCCAACGCTGTTCCCCTCCGCCAATTCCCCAATAAAATCTTTAAAAAAAAAAAAAAAAAGAAGATTTTTTTTTAATAAAGCATTTAACACATGCCAAATATATGAAGTAGAAAAAACATTTACACAAGCTACAGGAAGGTAGCAATAAATAAAAGTGAATCCAAAATAAAAAGTTTCTGTCTTCTTTGAATTTTGAATTCCAAAGAAGACAGAACAAATATAGACATGTAACAAGGAAGTTTAAATATCATGTTTTGTGGATTTCTTTCTAATCACTGCTTTCTCTTTGTTGTGCTTTTATGATAAAAAAAAATACCTGAAAATGGTAGTTGTTTCTATAATCAGACAGTTCACAATAATCCCAGAAAAATTATCTTTATCTTTCTTTTATAATGAATTCCAGGAACAATCAGGTCAATGGGGAATCTTAGATACTGCTGCGAACTACCAATTTTGTGACAATCATTGAAATTGTGCTGCATTATAGCTTCTTTGAGGACACACAAACAAAGCAGGATGTAAATAACCCTTTTTACTTTTCTCATTTCAGCTTTATTTTTCCCACGTTAATGAAACCCAGTGTTACTGACAGTATGGCATAGAAAAGTATATCTGATTTTTTTCCCAGGTGGTTATTATTTTACAATTATCTGGCAAAATAAGGACCAATATTTAGTCAGTTCCCATATGTGAGACATTTTCCTTCTGCGTTATTTACAATACATGAAAACCTACTTAGCAAACATAGAGAAATATAATGCATTCAGCAATCAAAAATTGGGACATTACTGCCTGGTACTAAATAAGATGAGCTAGGGTTGTGAAATGGGCTTTTATGGGGAGACTGTTTTATAACCATGAGTGATGATATGTAAACCTTCACAGAGGCAATGTAAAGTGGAAAAAGCAATGGACTCAAAAGGCTGCTGCCAACTGCCTAGATGATCTTAGACAAGTCTATTCACCTCTTTGGGTTTCAATTTTCTTATGTGCAAGTTAGACGGCTTCTTCTAGATGCTCTTCCCATCCTTTCAAGTTAAGGTGTAATCCCACCTCTTCCAAAAGCTCAGATTCCAGAGGAGAGGGCAGGAAACAAGTAGATGGGACATTAGGACAGTGCAGGATGCCTGACCAGCACTCAGGGCAGGGCAGGGCAGAGGTAAGAACCAAAGTGGAAGCCAAGACCTTATATGTAGAAGCCAAAATTGAACAGTAGAGAAAGAAGTGAAGAGCTGTAATTGGGCTACCAACAAAGGAACTTCAAAATAAGATAACAGACTTTGTTAGAAATGTCTCAGGGCAACTAGTATAATTGCAGCATGAAAAAATGAACATTCACTTAAACATTTGTTAGGAGCCCACCATGTGCTTGGGTGTTGCTGGAAATCAAAACTGGACCATGCATAGCCCTACCTTCTAGGATTTTAAAACGTTGAGGGACAGTCATATACAACACTAATTAGAATATACTTTAGTTTTCAGATAGCACTAAAACAGGAGTTTAAGTCAAGTGCTGTGGGAGCTCAGAGAATTAAATCTTGTTCAACTAAATCTGGTAGTAGGAATAAGGAAAGGCTTTATAATGGAAGTGATATTTAAACTTGGCCCTGATAGAAGAGTAGGATGATCAGGTGGAGGATCCCGTAAGAGGAGAGTCAACAGTATTTGAAGAAAGATAAAGGAATGAGGCGGCATGATGTGCCTGTTATTCAAGAGAAGCTGAGTGTAACTGGGGCATGAGGAGTGCTGTATAAGTGGTAAGAGGCGAAGCCAGATGTGTTACCCCTGGATTGGGAAGGGCTTTGTCTCTCATGTTAGGGATTTGGGCCACAATCCAGTAAAATTCTGGATGGTGTCATTAATACAAGCCACTCTAGCAGGTTTCTCGTAGGCAGCCAGGCCCAGCCCCTATTGAAGGCCAAAAGTGAAGGAGAGGATAAGGTAACACAGTGTGGAAGAGGAAGAGAGCAGTTAAAGGAATCTTGCAATTCTAAGCTAAACTGAGTGGCTAGGGATTTTAGAGATCGAGATGTGGACTACAGAAGGTTTGAAGGGAGAGAGATGATAAGTTTAATTTTGGTAAAATTGAATACACCTATAAGAAACTTATAATTAGGCTATTGATGATGTGGTTCCAGAATTTGGAAGAGATCCAGGGATGGATTTAACTTTTTGGGAGAAAGCAGTGAGAATGAATGAGCTGTGTAGGGAGAAAATGGCAAATGGAAAGAGAAGAAAGTAAAATGTCTTGAGGGACAACTATCTGATGAGGAGTCAGTGAACATACCAGGAAAGATGAGAAAATAGAATAAAAATAAAAGAGAGTTGTATTGTGGAGCCCACAGAAAATTAAGATTTTATAGGAGAGCTGGGAATTTTTAAAAGCTCAAAGGAATTCAAGATGGATGAAAAATAAAGAGAGATAATTGGAGTTGGAACTTATATAAGCACAAAATGAAGAAGTGGAGTCAGTTAGTATAGGAATGATATCATAGGAGAGGAGAGAAACAAGTTGTTACCTTTAGATGACACTAGAGTGTAAGGAATGTTTGGTGACTTTTTATTCAAATATAATTTCAAACTTGCAGAAAGTTTGTAAAAATAGTACAAAGAGCTTCCATATACTCAAATTCACCATTTACCATTTGTTAACATTTTATCTCATTGTTTTCTAATCTTCTTTCTTTCTGTCTTTAAATGATTAGTGTTGCCGGCGTCATGCCCCCTTTATGTCTAGGTATTTCAGTGTATATTTCCTAAGAACAAGGCCATTATTTTCTATTACAACAGTACAATTATCAAGTTGAGGAATTTCACATGGATATAATACTATTATCTATGTAACTACATTCCATATTTAAATTTCAGTAAGTATCCCCAAATGTCTTTTATAGCAATTTTTTCCCCATTCTGGATCCAAACCAGGATTGTGTATATCATTTAGTTGTCATGTCTCTTTCGTTCCCTTGAATCTAGAACAATTCCTAAACCTTTCTTTATCTTTCATGATATTAATACTTTTTGAAGAGTACACAGGGGTTACTTTGTAGACTGTCCTTCAATGTAGGTTTGATAATACTTCTTTAAAATTTGATCAAGGTTACTAATTTTTTCAGGAAAACTCCAGAAATGATGTGTTCTTCTCAGGGCATCATATCAAGAGGCGCATGACATTGTTTTGTCCCTTTATTGGGGATATGAACTTAGATCACTTGATAAGAAGTAAGGTTTCCATACTTCTCTACTGTAAAAGTAGTAATTTTAATTCTATAATTAGTAATTTGTGGAGAAATACTTTGAGTTTGTGTAAATAAATATCCTGCTCCTCAGTAGATAATTACCTACTAGTTTTAGTATGCATTGATGATTTTTGCCTGAATCAATTATTATTATGTTTACAAAATGTGGCGATTTAAAAAATTTTGTTCCTTTTACATTTATTAGTTGGTTTATTACTATAATGAAAAAGTCTTATTTATTTATTTATTTGTTTGTTTGTTTGTTTCTTCATATCAGTGTGGATAAAGAAGGTATTTTTTTAAAGGATGTATGATTACTTGGACTTCCTTATAAATGGAATGGAAAGAGCCAGTGGGTAATGTAGAGAATATAGGGGATAATTAAAGCAGTCAAGTCTAATGAATGGGGCCGGCCAAGTGGCGTGGGGGTTAAGCACTGGCTTGGGAAGCCAGTGGCCCCAGTTAGGGGCCCATATATGAGGGTCAGTGACACTGCCCTCAAAAAAAAAATGTCCCTTTTTAAAAAAACAAAACAGTCTAATGAATGGATGGGATTAAGAGTGCAGATTGAATGAGTTGGTACTGGACAGGTGTGGAAACTAGGCAATTTGAAACCTGAAAGGAAGAAAAAGTAGGTGACTGCAGTTTAGGGAACTCACATCCAATGCCCTTCATTGCTTACATGAAGTATGTGGTGGGTGATGTTAGCCACTAATGTACCTGATTTGATGAAAATGTCATAATCCCTACCCTTAGATAACTGGTGAGATGAATAACAACTAACTTTAATACCAAGTACTGTGGTGAATATTAGGTACAGGTCTGCAATTTCACATCCAAAACCCTTGAGGCCAGAGATAATATGGAATCCAGAATTTAAGACAATATTGTACATATAATCATATTTTAACATAACACCCCCAGCAGGAATCTGGAGCACACTAAGTGATCACATCCAATTTTTATTTCTAAAGTGAAATCAATATTTCTAAAGTGAAATATGAATTTTAATACTGAATATAGTTTCATGTCAGCTTGAATTAGGTTAGGCCACCAAAAAATTTTGCATCAAAATCACAAAAAGAAGTTTTGGTTTTTGGGGCATTTTGCATTTCTGAACTATAAATAAAGGAGTATGGACCTGTATAAACAATCCTGTGAGAACAAGTACTTCCAACTCAGGGAGTCAAGGAAGCTTTGCAGAGATGATGCTTGCTAGGTTTTGAAGAAAGTGTAGGCTTTTGATTAGCAAAAAATGGGAATTAAAGATAGGATAGAAGAAAAGATGTTACAACAGAAGGAAGAATTTGAACAAAGGCACCGAGTCAGGAAATTCCCTGACTTGTCTGGTTAATTATTTGTAATCTCATGTTGCTGAACCATAGGGTGATGGGAGGGAATGGCAGAAGATCAAGCTGGAAAGGTGGGTTGGAACATGAACACCAAGAACCCTGAATCCTGTTTTCAAGGTTTGAAACTTTATTCTATCATTAGTTAAATCTCTGCTGTTGTTGTGTAGAACCTGAGCTGATTGGGTTCTTGCACAGTGCCAGTACAGAGGAATGATTGGAGTGGGGAGGCTAAATAGGGAGGCAGTTGCACTCATGAAGTAGAGATTTGATGAGAGCTCATGCAAGCCCAGCAGGGGAAGAATGGAGATGTGAGACCTGAGAATAGGAGATCCAAGTTAGAATCAATGGGACTCAAGTAAGTGGATAGAGAGGGTGGAGGAAAGGGAGATTCAAAGATTGACTCATGGCTGAATCTCGAGGATAGAAAGCAGGACAGTATAGTGAGTGATGAAGGCTAAAGGTTAAGTATTCATCTGCCTGGGCTTATACCCCAGCTCCTACTTCCTACCTGTGAGAATGAAAACAAAGAGCTTAACTTTCTCTTCATCTGCAGATGGAAATAATAATAACATCTACCTGAAAGGATAATAGTATGACTTAAATGAGTTTATTCATATAAATACTAATCACAGGACATGACACATAGGAAACATATCACAAATATTTGCAAATTTTTTTTGATGATTTTGATGATGATGACACTGAGTGAGATAGAAATCCCAAAAAGATGTTTTAATTCTGGAATTGTCTATAGATTGAATTGTAGTTATGAGGTCATTACAGGAAAATTTCTTTCTCATTTGTACCTCATTGAATATTTAATGCAGAGTAAAATATTTATGCAGCGTAAAAGAAGATCCTGTTAACATTCTTCAAGATATGATAATAGCCTTATAGCCCTAAATAACATATATCCCTATATGTATTATGAATACTTTAAAAAAAACAATTAATCACCAAAACACTGTAGCAACCATCTCACTCCTGCCCTGACAGACTCTCCCATCCAGGTCACTGGGTCTCCAAGACCAACAAGTGGACCCTCACTAACCATGTTATCCCAGGTGGTACTTTCTGTTGCCACCACAGCAGCCCCCTCTCTGAAGAACACGATCTCCTTGGAAGCAAGCAATGAGGATATTTCACACCTGGGCAGCCAAGTCCTGCCCTTGTACCAATTCCTCCCAAATAAGGAGGAAAAGTCTGTCATGGGCTGATCCCTGATGAAACTTCTTCCAATTAATTTATCCTAAAACTGATGTAATAGGACCCTATGAGGTCCGCCAATTATGTTTGCGAACTTGTTGCAACGATGTTGCTAAACTTTTTTTGATATCAGAGGGATTATTCATTATGAATTTGTACAAACTAGATAATTAGCTAAGTTTATTATCTACAAGTGCTAAAAAGGATGCGTGAAAAAGTTAGACAACCTGAACTTTTTGCCAATTCATGGCTCTTAGGTCATGACAGTGCATCAGCTCACACAGCACTGTCTGTGAAGGAGTTTTTAGCCAGTAAACAAATAACTGTATTGGAACACCCTCCCTACTCACCTGATCTGGACCCCAATGACTTCTTTCTTTACCCGAACATAAAGGAAATTTTGAAAGGAAGACATTTGGATGACATTCAGGATATCAAGGGTAATATGATGACAACTCTGATGGCCATTCCAGAAAAAGAGTTCCGAAATTGCTTTGAAGGGTGGACAAGGCACTGGCATCGTTGCATAGATTCCCAAGGAGAGTATTTCGAAGGTGACCATAGTGATATTTAGCAATAAGTTATGAGCATTTTTTCTAGGATAAGTTCACGAACTTAATTGTCAGACCTTTGTATGTGCTTGGAACTGAGCTTATTTTATATTTTCTATGCAAAGAAATATATGTGAGTACTCCAGAGACCAACTTTGCCATATCAGTAATAGGGTTGATTGTCTGTGTAATTAAAAAATGTGGTGACTTTATTGGGGAATTTGCTGATAAATTCCCCAATATAAGCAAAAAATTTCCCAACTCGAAGAGCTGAAACAGGCCTCCATCAAAAACATCCAGGATATTTGATTGATCTGGAGAAGTCACAGCAGGCACTGGTTCAAAAGCACCATTACCTTTTTTATGTCCAGAGGAATAACACTGCTATGCCCTTGGAGGTTATTTACCAGGAATGGCTACATACAGGAGACAGGAGGTAAAGTATTGCCTAGACTATCTTATCTCTGTGCAGAATATGATGTGTTGAAAGGAAGAAGAACATATGATAAGCTGGGTGGAGAAGCACATGATGCAGAACAGGAAGAGGAGTCAATTGCTAAGTACATTGCAGATGTACAGCTGCTTGCAAAGAAGGCTTCAAGTACAACCAGTTCTGTAAATGCATCTATTCTGACTGAGACAGTTAGAACCAGTTGACTGACTAAATGGAAACTAGCATGTGTGACAAAATCTCTCTGTATTGCAGTCTACTGAAGTTGCAGTTTTTTCCACCTAAAAATGAAAAGCTTGAGTTTCATATAGTGAGGAATTAAAACAATCTATTGATTTTTTAAAAAATCACCAAAACACTGCTATTAACTGGGGAAAAAAAGGTTTTAAAGGGGGTGGGGACTGTAGGGTGTAGGTTGAAGTTGCAGTGAAAGAAAAGAAATTGCTTATGAATAGAATTTTATCAAAGTGAAATTCAGAAAGCTAGTTACGAGATATTCAAAGTGGCATCGATCAATATAGCAAATGTTGAAAAATGACTTGAATTGCAGTCTGATTAGAGAGCTGCCTGTCAATTAGGCTTTCACAAAAAGCTCTGTGGCTTAATCTCTTTAAAATTCTTCAAAAGAATTGCTTAGTCTTCTGGATAAAACACACACACACACACATACACACACACACAGAGGGTGCCAAAAAAATGTATACACATTTTAAGAAAGGAAAAAAACTATAAAATTGTAATAATATACACCAATAATAAAAGATGAATACACACCATGTGTATACATTTTTTTGGCACCACTGGGAGATATATATATATATATATCACCAGCCTCCTCCCTGTCAAGAAGTGTCCAGCTCTCCTGAGCTTAGGTCAGGTGACTTGATGTTCATTCCTCTCTGAAGCAGAGATGTGATCGAGGCTTTGTGAGCATCCTTCAGAAAGCATTTGTTGCAGAGCAAAGGGGAGAGTTGATACAAAACATTGATTAAGGTGTGTCTGAAGTGGAACTTAAGCAAACTGTTGAAAACCTTCAAAAATCACCACAATCAGGAGCTCAATCAAGAAAGAGTTACAAACCAACATGGCGCAGTAGGTAAACACTGTGTTTACCTTCTCTCACAAACACATCAAAATTATAACTATTTTAAAAAACAACCATTATTTTTTTAAAGGCTTTTATTTATTTATTTATTTATTTTTGAGGGCGGTGTCACTGGCCCTCATATGTGGGACCGAACCGGGGCCGCTGGCTTCCCAGGCCAGCGCCCAGCCACCGTGCCACTCGGCCAAAAACAACCATTATTGAGAATCACTTAAAATCAAGCTGAACTGAAGCCTTTCAACTAAGGACATGCAGAAGAAACCACCTCCAGACTGGTAGAAAGGTCATAGCGTGTGACCAATAAGGATGGGGAGGGCTATTTCAGCTGTGTCCCCCACCCCCATTCCCTAGAGGAGCTAGAGATCTGAGCCCCACCCCAGCTCAGGGTTCCAGTGCTGGGGAGAGAAGTCCCCATAATTTTTGGTTGTGAAAACCAGCAGATTTGTGACTGAAACTGAGTGTGGCTGCTGCACTCATAGGCGCTCCTCTTAAAGAGACTGCACACGGACTTATCCAGCAGTGGAATCACTTGCTCTGAGCTCCAGACTGGGACAACAGCTAGAAAGGCGGTGGGGAAATATGGTGGGGAACTGAGTTGTCTGGCTTGGGATAGGGGCTGGAGAGGCAGCTTTCTTCTGGATAGGGGCAGCTGGCAGAGACCATTGTTTCTTTGTTGAGCCCTCCCCTTTCCCAGTGTGAGAACACAGGCAGGTACCATATCTGAGTCTCCACTATTTTTTGGTTCATTCTCCATGCCCTGGAGATTTGGGAGTTGGCCATGCCCAATTTTCAGGCACAGCCAGGTTGCTTTCAGTGACTTTTTCATGCACACTGCCTGCTTTGGCTCAAGCTGTAGACGTTCCTAAGGTCTCTCAAAGGCTCACGGAACCCAGACAAGCAGCATCTGGCTTGGGTGTGTCCTGCACCTCTGGTTGAGCAACCCTAAGCCAGCACTAGCAGCAGCTAGCCTTGGTTTGCAGCTTGGCCTCTCAAGGTGCTTTCAAGCTCAGGACAGGTGGCAGACATCTGCAGATTTCTTTCTGGCTTCTGCTACATGGCCCCAGGTGGGGCACAGGCTGTGGTTGAAGTAGTCCAACAGTAGATCCCCTCCAAGGTGTTCCTGGGGCCAGTGCCCCAGTGGGCAGCTTCAAAATGAACTAGAGCATCACACAGCCACCCCCAAGTATGACACACCCAAGGGGCAGATTGGGCAGACACCAGAGTCCTGCTGAGGCAGATCCTGCTCTGGAGGGATCTGGACAACAACTCCCCACACAACTCTTCCACTGTAGTCAAGGCCAGTCCTCACAACCAGTTAGCCCAAGGGTCAGTCCCTCCTACAGATGTGAAATTATTGACCAAGGCTCAACTACAAGAGTAGGGCACACACACGCACAAGGGACACATTTGCATCATGTGGCTCAGATAACCAGAAAGACTGCGCCACTGAACCCCCCAGCACACCTACTACATAAGGCCACTCTACTAAGACCAGAAGACATAGCAGCCCTACCTAATACACAGAAACAAACACAGGGAGGCAGCCAAAATGGAGAGACAAAGGAATATGTCCCAAATAAAAGAACAGGACACAGCTCCAGAAAAAGTACTAAGTGAAATGGAGATAAGCAATCTATCAGATGCAGAATTCCAAACACTGGTTATAAGAATGCTCAATGATCTTAGGGAGAACGTCAACAGAGAGTTGAAAACAATAAAAAAGAACCAGTCAGAAATGAAGGATACAATAATGGAAATGAAGAATATGTTACAGGAAATCAACAGTAGATTAGATGTAGCAGAGGATCCAACCAGAAATGGAGAAGATAAGGTAGCAGAAAACACCCAACTGGAACAGCAAAAAGAAAAAAGAATCCAAAAAATTGAGAGTTTAAGGGGCCTCTGGGACAATATCAAGGATACCAACATTCACATTATAGGGATATCAGAAGGAGAAGAGAGAGAGCAAAGAATTGAAAACCTATTTGAAAAATAATAACAGAAAACTTCCCTAACCAGGTGAAGGAAACAGACATACAAGCCCAGGAAGTGCAGAGAGTCCCAAACAGGATAAACCCAAAGAGGCCCACACCAAGACACATCATAATTAAAATGCCAAAGGTTAAATACAAAGAGAGAATCTTAAAAGCAGCAAGAGAAAAGCAGTTAGATACCCTACAAGGGAGCCCCCATAATGCTATCAGCTGATTTCTCAACAGAAACTTTGCAGACAAGAAGTGAGTGACAGGAAACATTCCAAGTGATGAAAAGAAATGACATACAACCAAGATTGTTCTACCCAGCAAGGCCGTCATTTAGACTTGAATGACAGATAAGAAGCTTCCCAGACAAGAAAAGCTCAAGAAGTTCATCACCACCAAACCAGTATTATGAGGGATATTAGATGGGAGGGTGGCAAAGGATGGGTGAAAGAGGAAGGGATTAAGAAGTACAAATTGGGAAGCGCAACCACCTTCGAATCATAGGGATACCAGAAGGAGAAGAGAAGAAGCAAGGGGTTGAAAATGTATATTAAAAAATAATGACTGAAAACTTCCCTACCCTGGTGAAGGAAATCAACATACATGCCCAGGAAGTGCAGAGGGTTCCAAACAAGCTGAACCCAAACAGGTCCACACCAAGACACATCATAGTTAAAATGGCAAAGGTTAAAGACAGAGACAGAATCCTAGAGGCTGCAAGAGAAAGACAGCAGGTTACATACAAAGGAACTCCTGTTAGACTAACAGCTGACTTGTCTACAGAAACTCTGCAGGCCAGAAGGGAGTGGCAGGAGATACTCAAAGTGACACAAAATAAAGGCCTACAACCAAGATTGCTCTACCCAGTACGGCTATCATTGAAAATTGAAGGAGAAATAAAGAGCTTCTCAGAAAAGAATAAGCTTAAGAAATTCATTACCACCAAGCCAGCATTGCAAGAAATGTTAAAAGGGCTTTTTTAAACAAAAGAAAGGGGTAAACAAGCTAACCCAGAGAGACAATTTAAGAAGATTGTAGTCGTATCAAGCAGATATAAAGGAAAAACTGATGGTTGCTGGCTGGGAGGGAGTGGGGAAGAGGGAGAGGGGGAAGGTTTTGGACCGTGTATGTGGGACTACAATGTTGCTGCAGGGATATGGGGGCAGTTCTGGGAATGTAATTGATAATGTTGTGAAGAGACTATTATGTTGTGAGAAATAAGTCAGTCAGAGAAGGACAGGTACCATGTGATCTCACTTCTGTGTGGAGTCTGAAGAGCTGAGTGAGCGATCAAAGTAAACAGACTCATAGATGTAGAGGAAAAACTGAGGGTTGCTAGTTGGGAGGGGGGTGGGGATGGGGGGGAAGGGGAAGGGATTAGACAGCATAAATAGACAACTACAATATTGCCACAGGGATATGAAACACAGTTCGGGGAATATAATAATGTTGTAAAAATTTTGTGGCGTGTCAGATAGTCACATGTCTTGTTAGGAAGACCACTTCATGGATGGAGTAGAGGCTTTATCACTGAACTGTACACCTGAAGCTGATGTTGTATAGTATTGTATGCCAACTGCAACTGAATATGTGGATGGTCACGGGATGTGGAGTATACTGTGGAGGGGAGTCAGGGGAGTTGTGATGGCTATGTATGATAAGGGGGGGAATGGGGTGGCGAACTGGGGGAGGGGGGTTTTCACTTTGGGGGGTAAAGAGTATAACTATTGCATTGTGTTGTACACCTGAAACTAATAAAAAAAAAAGAGAAAAAAAAAAGAAGTACAAATTGGTTGTTATACAGTAGTCATGGGGATGTATGGTACAGCATAAAAAATATAGTAAATAATATTGTAATAACTAAGTATGGTGCCAGATAGGTACTAGATCTATCAGGGTGATAGATGGGAATGGGTTTGGGGGTAGGGTTGAAAAGGTAAAGGCATTAAGAAATACAAATTGGTAGTTAATATAGTGGGGGAATATAATCAACAATGTTGTAAAGATCATGTAAGGTGCCAGATGGGCACTGTACTTATCAGGGGGATCACGTCTTAGACTGTGTAGATGTCTGACCAATGTACTATACACCTGAAGCTGAAGTAGAATAATATTGAATGTCAACTATAACTAAATATATAGGTATATATAGTCACAGGATGTAGAGTACAACATAGGGAAATAATCAATGGTATTGTAACAGCTACATAAGATGTTAGAAGGGTAGTAGCTTGGGGGGGTTATCACTTTATGAGGGGTTTAAATGTCTATTACATTGTTTTGTACACCTGAAACTAATAACAAAAAATTTTTTTTAAGAAAAGTTGCAACTGCTGAGATTCTAGGTAGAAAATTCAAGTGCAGCTTTAGAGACACATTGGAAAATGTCTCTGTGGCCATTAAGCTCTGTATATATTGAGTTATGTAAACTTATAAACACTTTCAATAAAAAGCTAGTGATATCTATAAAACACTTTCTCTTATGTGTCATGTTAATTGTATGATGTTTACAAATCTTGCCTCATCTTTAACAAAGTGTTCTGCATTTGGAAGACAGTTTCTCTTAAGTGAATATAATGGGAGATTCTGACATAAAGAACCATTATCATATTTTTTAGAGTTAAAAAATGTTTGAGGAGGCAATTTTTTCATTTTAGGATGTAATTCATGTACCTATTCTATAAAGAAGCCAGTAGTGACACTCATGTATTCAATATTAACAAATATGTGTGCCTGTAGTTCTCAAGAATGAGATGAAGAAATCACCAGAATGAAGTGCAATTCTAGGGACAATGAATCATTCTGAAACACAATCATTTTGGGGGGTTACTAATACAATATAGTGATAGCAAACATATAATGCAATGTTGTATTTCCATGTGCACCCCTGCATTATGGAGGAAATGTATTCTTCAGTGGCTTTAATATCAGGGAGTCAGAGTACCTCAGACTTGTCTCAGTCAGTTCAAATAAGGCAAAACCCAAATGCTTTTGAAATTATTTGATATAGGAATTATTACCAGGAACCCATGGACATCAGAAGAAAAGCTATGTTCTACAAGCACACCGAACATTTAACTTTTCATGTTCTACACAAATGCATCAATATTAGGTTAGAATAAGCATTACAAAATTGAGTAGTTTATCTTTTAATAAGCTATATATGCTTATTGAAAGTTAAGACCTGTATAAATGATCCAGTTCAAATAAGCAGCACTCCCCTTTCTTTCCCTTTTATCTCAAATATCCATGTGAATTTTCTTTTAATTTTGAATTTGTTTTCTTCATTATATTTCGCTTGTCTAGTAGAACCTAAAAGAGATAATTAGAGTTAACATTATTGAAATTAATATGAAAACATGCATCAACTAGGGAAAAAAATCAACTGACCTTTTGAGAGCTTTAAGACTATTCACATAACATCTAATTTGAAAATATTGCAGGTAACAGGAGTATTTACATTTAAAAATAAATCTCTAATCTTAAGAAGAAATTTCAGCAATAAAAAAGATATTTTAAAAAGCCTGAAATAAATGAAGACACTTGTGTTTCTGGGAGTGATGGCAAAATTGGGTAATGAGACCTAATTCTTCTCAGATTAGATAACTAATGTAAGGTGATTTAAGATTTGTTTTTGGGGACTTTGAGAAATAATTCTAAGTTCACCTGAAAAAGATAAAAAGGTAGGTATTGTCAAGCCAGTGATGGCAAATAAAATGTAAAAGCATGCTTTAAAGCTACACCATTTAAAACAGAGTGGTAAAGGCACAAGCATAAGTAAATGTAGCAGAATAGGTAGCTACATGATTGTTCTTATACATGAAAACAACAGTTGATAAAAAGAAGCATCATCACAAATTAAAAGATGGATAATTCAATAAATGTTTTAAGAAAGTTGGCAAGCTATTTGGGGAAGGATATAGACTCTTCTCGGCTAAAATCTTATGCAAATTTCAGATGAGTTTAGAGGTAAGTAATAGTATTTGAAAGAATTTTCATAAAAGTTTAACTGATATCTAGAAAAGATTTTCTAAGCATAATGAAAAAAATCACAAAGACAATATCAGTATTTTTGAGTTCATAAACTTTTATCTCTATGCCTATGAAATGATAAAATACTAAATAGTAAACAAAACATGTGAAAAAATATGACTTCAGATATGATGGCTTTAAATTATTAAAAATTCATACATTGGAGCAGGCCGAGTGGCTCAGCTGGTTGACTTGGCTTGGAGCGCGTGCTCTAAGCACCAGGGCCGCCGGTGGAATTCCCACATGGGCCAGTGAGCGATGCGCCCGAGCTGAGCTGTTGCTGAGCTGCCAACAGGTGGCAGGATGGCTCAGCTGGTGTAACAAGATTGCCTGTTTAATGATGGGCTACGCCCACTCGCAACTAAAGATTGAACTCCACACCTGGAGCTGAGCTGCCGCCTGGATGGCTCACTGGATAGAGCCTGAGCTCTTAATAAGGCTGCTGGTTTGACTCCCACATGAAGTGATGGCTACACCCACCCGCAACTAAGATTGAACACAGCACCTTGAGCTTAGAGGCCACGAGCTGCCAACAGGCAGCCAGATGGTGACTGGCGCCCTCCACAACGAAGACTGAAGAACAACAACTTAGCTGGTCCCCTCCCCCAATTCCCCAATAAAATCTTGGGAAAAAAAATCATACATTGGAATCCCTAGAGACACATGGGTAAAGAACAAGAGTAGGTAATTTTGCAAGATAAATATAAATGGTAAATATGTGAAAAAATTCAGACTCATTTGTAAGGATGAAAATGTCAATTAAAACAGCCATAAGATAGATACCATTATGTTGGGCCAGCCAAGTGGCACGTTGGTTAAGAGCTGGCTTGGGACGCCAGCGTCCCCAGTTTGGATCCCACATATGAGGGCCAGTGACACTGCCTTCTACAACTAAGATGAACAACAGCTCAACCTGGAGCTGGGCTGCCTGAGTCCCGTCGATGGTGTAGGCTGCAGCCCCTGTTGCAGTGGACTGCCATAAGCTACAGTAAATGGCTGGCAGCCAGCTTGAGCAGCTGGCAGCCAGCGTGAGCTGCCAAGAGCTGCTGTGAGTGGCCATCCAGAGGCCAGCGACCAATCTGCCTCATCCAGGAAGAGCACAATGATAATACCAACATGGGCCAGTGAAGCAATGTCCTCCACAACTAGACTGAAGAACAAAAGGACAGCAACTTGTCTGTTCCCCTTCCCCAATTCCCCAATAAAAATCTTAAAAAAAAAAAGATACCATTTTGTTTATGAAATTTGAAAAAAATTGGAAATTGATGATGCTATTGAGATTGTGTTGAACTGGGGCTTTCATAACAGCTGGTGAGAGTGTGAATTGGCACACCTTACCTGGAAAAGGATTTGGCACTGTGTACCAGTAACAGGAAAACATTGATAGCTTTTGACCAGATAATTTGTCTTCTAGAATGCATACTGAGAAATAATCCAAAATGCAGTTAGAAATACAGAATTGTTCACAGCAGTATTATTATTATTGTTTTCATATCAACAAATGTCATTATTTTGTTCATTAGAAATACAACATGTTATCTTTGTGTTTTACCAAATACCAAATATAAAAAAATTTAAATTGTAACAATTTGTAAATTTTGGCTTCTTTAAGACTTCCCATGCATAAAAGCTGAAAATGTCAGTAAATCAACACTGTTTTAAACCTTTCATATAGTGCCAGTTAACATTTGAAAGTAAGTTTCCATGTGTTCCTCTTCATATTTCTTTAAATTCGATTCAGTCAATTAAGAGTAAAAGCCATGTTTAAATCTAGGCTAAAAGGAATTCTAACCAAAGATAATGACATACCCAGGTATCACCTTTATTTATCTTATTTTATTTTTTTGAGGGCAGTGTTACTGGCCCTCATATGTGGGACCCGAACCGGGGCCACTGGCTTCCTAAGCCAGCGCTTAACCATCGCGCCACTCGGCCGGTCCTAGGTATCACCTTTATTAAACCACAAGTTTTAAAAAAATATTTGGTGATATTTAAGCATACATAAAATCTCATTGTGACCATTTCTAAAAAATGTAGTATTTCATGGGCCAGCCAAGTGGCGCATTGGTTAGGAGTTGGCTTGGGACACCAGCTCTGAGCAGCAGGGCTGCAGTTCGGATCCCACATATGAGGGCCAGTGATGCTGCACTCTACAGCTAAGATGGTGAACAACAGCTTGACCTGGATCTGGGCTGCAGTGAGTCGCTGGCGACGGCATAGACTGCAGTGGAGCTGGCTGGCAGCTGGCGTGCGCTTTCATTAGCTGCCGTGAGCCACCGTGAGCGGCTGTCCAATGACCGGCAAGTGACTGCCTCACCCGGGAAGAGCACAATGATAATACCAACATGGGCCAGTAAGCGATGTCCTCCACAACTAGCCTGAAGAACCAAAGGACAGCAACTTGTCTGTTTACCTTCCCTCATTCCCCAATAAAATCTTAAAAAAAAAAAAAAGTGCAGTATTTCCTGTTTTCCCTTTCCTTTGGATTTTCTCTTTAACCAGAGATAGGAGAAGGTATGAGGGGGAAACAAATGGCCTCATTCCTTTCTCCTTTTGCTTCCTCCTCTCCAAACTGGAAGCCAGAGGGCACAGGAGCCTAGAGAATGTTGCTTTATCCAGGTCAGCCTCCCAGGGCACAGAGCAGAGCCAGGCAGAGAAGGGTGGAAAATGGGCCTGGGGGCGGGGCACACAGAGAATCCTCAGATGAAGGACAATTGCCTCTTCCCTAAGGAAAAACACAGTTACTGTTCCTTTCTGCTTGACTACACAGGCTCAAACTAGAAAGGTTTGACAATTAAGTTTGTGAACTTGTTGCAACGATGTTGCTAAACTTTTTTTGATATCAGAGGGATTATTCATTATGAATTTTACTAACTAAACAGTTAACCAAGTTTACTATTTGGAAGTGCTGAAAAAGGCTGCATGAAAACGTTAGATGACCTGAACTTTCCGCCGATTCATGGCTCTTGCATCATGGCAATGCACCAGCTCACACAGCACTGTCTGTAAGGGAGATTTTAGCCAGTAAACAAATAACTGTATTGGAACACTCTCCCTACTCACCTGATCTGGCCCCTGATGACTTCTTTCTTTACCAAATATTGAAATATTGAAAGAAAGACATTTGGATGACATTCAGGACATCAAGGGTAATACAATGACAACTCTGATGGCCGTTCCAGAAAAAGAGTTTTGAAATTGCTTTGAAGGGTGGACTAGGCGCTGGCATAGGTACATAGCTTCCCAAGGGGAGTACTTCGAATGTGACTGTAGTGATATTCAGCAGTGAGGTATGTAGCACTTTTTTTAGGATGAGTTTGCAAACTTACTTGTCAGATTTCTCGTATACTAGAAGCGATATGTGACACGGAGCATTGTCATGATGAAGGATGATTTACAGCACATCTTAAAACATACTTTCTATATCTATGAGACAGTTTCTGTTTACTTTGCTCATTCATACAGTTTTTCATATTCCACATATAAGTGAGATCATATGGTATTTGTCCTTCTCTGACTGACTTATTTCACTCAACATTATAGTCTCTAGGTCCATCCATATCATTGCAAATGGCACGATTTCATTCTTCTTTATAGCAGAGTAATACTCCATTGTATAAATATACCACAGTTTCTTAATCCAGTCATCTACTGACGGGCATTTTGGTTGTTGCTAAGTTGGAGAGGAATGGGGATGAGGGAGAAGGGGAAGGGATTAGACAGCAAAAATAGGCAACTACAATATTGCTACTGGGATAGGAAAAACAGTTTGGGGAATATAATTAATAATGTTGTAAATATTCTGTGGAATGTCAGATGATCATAGGTCATGTTAGGGAGACCATTTCATGGATGGGGTAGAGGTTTGATCACTGCACTGTATTACTAAAGTGGAGGTGGTATACCTACTGTAATTGAATATATATAGATAGTCACGGGATGTGGATTATACTGTGGAAGAGAGTCAGAGGAAGAGTAATAGATATATATGATATGGGGGGGGAGTGGGGTGGTGTATTGGGGGTGGGGGGTTGTCACTTTGAGGGGTAAAATGTATAACTATTGCACTGTGTTGTACACCTGAAACTAATTAAAAATAAAATAAAATATTTAAAGTAAAAAAACAAAAAACAAAACATACTTTCTCTCAAACGTAGCTCACACCCAACTGACTGCCCCAAACAAGTTGAAACTTATTACACACTGTTACTAAGGTCCCATGCTCCACTCCCCGTATTGAAGATCCCCTTCGCCATCGGATGGCACTAGGCAGCAGCATTCACAGTAGTTTTTTTTTTTATCACAATGGGAAGACTCCGTGTCATACATCACTTCTGGTATGGCAATTTCTGTCAAATAAAAACATTGCAGTGTGTCCTCATCCACTTTAGTCACCAGATCTGGGACTGGTCCCCAGACTTTTGGCTCGTCCCCAAAGTCAAAATGACCATGAAAGGTAAACATTTGAATCGATTCAGGACATCAAGGCATCCACGACAGCGCAGCTAAAAACACTCATGAAAGAGGACTCCCAGAACTGCTTCAGAAAGTGGCAAGAGTGATAAGTGTGTTCAAAGTGAGGGGAAGTATTTTGAGGAAATTAATGGCAATATGTCTTTTACTGTATATTTTTTTTATTTAAACATTCACTGTATTGTTTGATCACATCTCATAAGTAAAAAACCATAGATGACATATTTTCTATAAAATAGGTGTAAAGTTGAATGTATTTCTATTGCCAGGAACCTGTCTTTATAGAAATACAGGCAATAGAGAAATAAGTTTAAGGACATCAGTAAAGAATAAACAAGACAAATGAAGCAGGTGACCCAGTATCTGGACAAATTAAGAGCAGGAGAAAGAAAGGGATGAGGACTGACCTAAATAAAAGGCATAGAGAAATAGGAACCCAGAGGAACTGGTGGTTCCTCTTTGGATCCCAGTTGGAACAAAGCAACTATAAAAAGAAGTTTTTGAAGCAAGAGGGGAAAGATGATTATGAGCTGAGTATCAAATACTAGAGAGGATACTAGGGTGAGGCAAGTCAGGTGCCTCAGGGTGAAAACTTTAAGGAGGCACCCCACTCTTAGACACTGCACTGGCACAGCCCTGAGAGCAATGCTTCCTTAAATTTTACACCCTTGGTCCCTCACTGACTTCATCTGAGTCTCGGCCTTTTCAAGTAATGACTTTGTATTACTTGTAGGTGTATTAATGGCATTGTGTTTATGTAACAACATATTCCTAATCTTTAGAAATATTTATTATGCCAGGGAGGAGTGACATGACAGTGTGGGATCTGCTTTAAAACACTGCAGCAAGAAAAACTGGTTATAAAAAATGACAGATGGAGCAAGTGTGGCAACATCTAGGTAACTGGAAACTGGATGATGTCTATATGGGGGTTCATTGTATATTTTGAATGCTTGAAAATTTTCATTATAAACTTTGTTTTTAAACTGGATAACAGCAGTTGTCACAGCAAAACAATGGCCTCACCTAAATGATATTTGCTGACCTCCCAAATCTTCCTGTTCCCTGGCATCCTTTATTCATGGCCTCCTATCCCCTTCCCAGGCCTGAATGCAGGCAATATGACACTCTTCCCACCACCAGTGTGCACTGCTAGGAAATTCAAAGTACCTCTGTCCTGGCTTTCTCCTGGTGACCTGGACAGAATGGGAGCCACTGTCAATATATCCTTTATCTGGAACTTTAAAATAAAAAAAGGAGTTACTTAAGGCCCTCTAAAAGAAACTGGGAGTTGAAGTGGGTTCAGGGACACAGGGTCAGAACTTTTGGGTTCAAATCCCAACTCTGCCCTTAGCAAATTACTTAACTTTTCTGAACTTTGATTTCTTTGGTTGTAAAAATAGGAATATTAATATTTATCCTGAAATGACTGATATGAAGATTAAGACATTTGTGATAACCCCTAGCACCTGGCCCAGCACATGGCAGGTGCTTTCTTTTTTAACTTTTTTCTTAAAGGAGAGGAGTACTTGGCATAGTCAAGCTTTAGTTGTGCATTATAAGTCAAGCTTTAGTTGTGCATTATAATTTCCTAAGAGTTCTTTTATCTTGGGATATAAGTGCTGCCATATCTGAAAAACTTGGGTAACCCTTGTTTTTCTTAGTTATAGTCAGAATAACTTTGAGTTCTGCCCTTCCTGACCCTGTGGGAAGATTCTGGCAATGTTCTTATCCCCCCCAGGGTCCACCTTTTCCCCACTTCAGTCCTCCAGTACTGGCCCCCTTACCCTAAAGTCACTACTCTGCAGAACCACATTCTCATGTTGCCTGAGAAATGATGACTCTACAACCAAACCAGATGAGTCTCCCAAATCAAAAGTCAGTTTGTTGGTGTCTGAATTGTCCTCTCTAGAGCTCCCAATGGAAGGCTTGCTGAAGCCTCTGTATGACCTTTGCCTGAGCACCTAATAGCTTGTGAGAGATCCAGGGTATTCTGATGTGCAGCCCAGCTTGAGATTTTTTTTTTTAAGACTTTTTTATTGGGGAACTGGGGGAGGGAAACAGCATTGGGGAACCAGGGAAGGGGAACAGACAAGTTGCTGTCCTTTTTGTTCTTCAGTCTAGTTGTGGAGGACAGCTCTTCACTGGCCCATGTTGGTATTATCATTGCTCTCTTCCCGGGTGATGCAGTCGCTCACCTGCCATTGAACGGCTGCTCACAGCAGCTCACAACAGCTCACACCAGCTGCCAGCCACTCACGCTGTCTGCCAGCCACTCACTGTAGCTCATGGCAGCCCACTGCAGTAGGGGCTGCAGCCTATGCCATCGCTGGAAACTCACAGCTCCAGGTTGAGCTGTTGTTCACCATCTTAGTTGTAGAGGACAGTATCACTGGCCCTAATGTGGGATCCGAACTGGTGCCCTTCTGCTCAGAGCTGGCGTCCCAAGCCAATCTTAACCAATGTGCCACTAGGCCAGTCTCCAGCTTGAGATTTAGAACCTGTTTTCTTCAGGCACTTTCTGTATCACACTAATTCTGTGTGATAAAAGTGTTTCCACTTAACGTTCTGTTCCATGTTTGTATAAAAATATGGACACACAATGATCATATTAACTTGTGTGGTTCTAAACCTAGTAATAATAGTTCATAAAGAGGAAGTGTAGACCTTGGCTGGGATACTTTGGAATGGCTTCAGGGGGAGGTAGCCTTAGATGAAGGGGAATCTTGGAGGCTGAACATATAAAAGAAAAGGAAGGATGGAAGGCACTCACAAGCTGGCTTTCCACTCAAGAACCTGTTAGATTTTTCTCTATAATTTACAATCAGAAACCTCCAGAGAAGCTATCAGGTGGGTTCAGTTTAGAGTAAGTTGGAAAAGAAGATCATATTGAAAAACTCAGACCACAGTTTAGGATCATTTCTGAGTGTTTATGAAAGTAGAGTGCACACAACCATAGGCAGACGATATCCATGATGCTCTGAGATGTTTCCTCTGTTCTTATCATGCATAAAGTAATTCTAGAGGTAACATGAGATTTCTGCCATTAGTACAGCATATATATATATATATATATATACAGCATATATATATAATATATATATAATATATATATATTATATATATATATTATATATATATATATATATATATTTTTTTTTTTTTTTGAGGGCAGTGGCACTGGCCCTCACATGTGGGACCGAACCGGGGCTGCTGGCCTCCCAAGCCAACGCTTAATCACCACGCCACTCGGCCGGCCCAGTACAACTTATATTTTTAATCTTCCTCACCACAATGAGCCAAGACCCTAAGCATGCACTTTGTTGCATAGGTTGCTTTTTCAGGCCAGTGTATGATTGAAGCAGCTGGGTGGACAGTAAGTAGGGGCAAGGGTGGAGGGAGGACTAGCATAGAAGCTCAACCCAGGAGAGGAGACTAAGTTCCACATAGAACAAAGTTGCTGAAGTGTCACAGGCCTGGGCACCTGCTATGGCCTGAAGCACCACCTTCCCCCTTGAGCCTTCTGGGAATCCTGTATTCCAGCTCCAGATAGCAGGAGCTCCCACTGCAGCACAGCTACTTTAAAAATATCCCAGGGCCTGGGAATACCAGAATGAGAATAGAAGGAGCAAGGAACCAAGAACATATTTGAAGAAACAATGACTGAAAATTTCCCTAACTTAGTAAGGGGAAAATGACTTACAAGCCCAGAAAGTGCAGAGTCCCAAACAAGATAAACTCAAACAGGCCCACATCAACATACATCATAGTTAAAATAGCAAAGTTAAAAACAAAGAGAGAATCCTAAAAAGCAGCAAGTCACTTACAAAGTAGTTCCCATGACTGTCAGCCACTATCTACAGAAAATTTGCAGGCCAGACGGGAATGTCAGGAAATATTCAAAGTGATGAAAAACAAAGGCCTATAAGCAAGATTGCTCTACCCAGCAAGGCTATCATTTAAAACTGAAGGAGAGATAAAGAACTTCTCAGGAAAGAATAAGTTAAAGGAATTCATTACCACCAAGACAGTATTGCAGGAAATGTTAATAGGGCTTCTGTAAGTAAAAGAAAGGTGAACCGAACAACAACAACAACTAACAAAGACCAGAAATACAAACAATAAAACGGCAATAACTATGTACCTATCAATCATCAGTTTAAATGTAAATGGATTAAATGCTCCCATCAAAAGACAAAGTTGAGTTGATGAGAAAACAAGACTGATACACATGTTGTTTACAAGAGACCCACCTCAGATCAAAAGACACACACAGACTGAAAGTAAAGGGATGGAGTAAGATATTTCATGCAAATGGAAATGAGAAAAAAGATGGAGTAACAATACTTATCTCAGAAAAAATAGACTTTAAAATGAGGACTATAATAAAAGACAAAGAAGAGCACACCATAATAAAGGGATCGAACCAATAAGAAGACATAACCCTAGTAAATATCTATGCACCCAACAGAGGAGCACCTAAATATATAAAACAGATATTGACCAACATGAAGACAGAGATCAACAGTAACACTACCATAGTAGGGGACTTCAACACCCCACTGACACTAATGGACAGATCCTCCAGACAAAAAATCAACACAGAAACAGTGGCTTTAAATGACACATTAGACCAGCTAGATTTAATCGATATTTTTAGAGCCTTTCACCCAAAAAGAGCAGAATATACATTCTCCTCAAGTGCACATGGAACATTTTCCAAGATAGACCACATGCTACAAAACAAGTTTCAGTAAATTCAAGAAGACTGTAATAATATCAATCCTCTTCTGTGACAACAATGCTATGAAACTAGAAATCTATTACAAGAAGAAAACTGGAAAATACACAAATACATGGAGGCTGAATAACGTGTTACTAAATAATGAATGGGTCAACAATGAGATCAAGGAAGAAATGAAAAAGATACCTTGAGACAAATGACAATGAAAACACAACAACCCAAAATCTATGGGATGTAGCAAGAGCAGTCCTAAGAGGGAAATCCAGAGCAATGTAAGCCTGTGTAAAAAAAAAAAAAACAAGGAAAACTCAAATCAACACTCCATCTTTACACCTAAGGGAACTGGAAAGGGAGCAGCAAAATAATCCCACAGGGAGTACAAGGAAGGAAATAATAAATATTGGAGCAGAAATAAATGAGATAAAGACCAAAAACAAAAACAAACAAACAAAACCAATACAAAAGATCCAGGAAACCAAGAGCTGGGTTTTTTGAAAAGATAAACAAAATTGACAAATATTTAGCCAAACTCATCAAGAGAAAAATAGAGAGGACCCAAATTAATCAAATCTGAAATTAAAGAGGAGAAGTGACAACAGACATCACAGTAATACAAAAAATGTTAAGAAATTCCTACAGCAACTATATGCCAAAAAATTAGACAATCTGGAAGAAATAGATAAATTCCTAGAAGCATAAAATCTTCCAAGGCTGAATCAAGATGAAACAGAAAATCTGAACAGATCATTCACTATCAAAAAAATTGAATCAGTAATCAGCAAGCTCCAAACAAACAAAAGCCCTGGACCAAATGGCTTCACAGGTGAATGTTCCCAAACATTCAAAAAATAATTATCACTTATTCTCCTCAAACTATTCCAAAAAATCCAGAAGGAGGGAAGGCTCCCATGCAAGTTATATGAGGCCACTATCGCCCTGATCCACAAACCAGTAAAAGACATTACAAAAAACCCACCCCAAAACTGTAGGCCTATATCCCTAATGAACAAGATGCAAAAATCTTCAATAAAATATTAGCAAACAGAATTCAACAATACATTAAAAAAATCATACACCACAAACAAGTGGGATTCATTTCTGGTATGCAAAGTTGGTTCAATATCCGCAAGTCAATTAATGTGATACACCACATTAACAAAATGAAAAATAAAAATCATATGGTCATATCAATAGATGCACGAAAAACACTTGACAAAATCCAGCATCGATTTATGATAAAAAGTCTTAGCAAAATGACAATAGAAAGATCATATTTCAATATATAAAGGTCATATATGATAAACCCACAGCTAACATCATACTCAATGGGGAAAAGCTAAAAGCATTCCCCTTAAGATCAGGAGCAAGACAAGGATGCCCACTTCCACCATTTTTATTGAACATAGTTCTGGAAGTTCTAGCGACAGCAATCAGACAAGAAAAAGAAATAAAAGGCATCCAAATTGGTAAGGAGGAAGTAAAATCATCATTATATGCAGATGACATGACGCTATATGTAGAGTACCCCAAAGATTCCACCAAAAAACTATTCGAACTGATCAATGAATTTAGTAAAGTAGCAGGATACGAAATTAATATTCAGAAATCAGTTGCATTTGTATGCACCAGAGATCGGCAAACTTTTGAGATGGAACAGCCACCAGGGGTTGGCAAACTGCGGCTTTCAAGCCACATGTGGCTCTTTGGGTACATACATGTAGCTCTGAAGTAAAATTGGAAATGAAAATAAAACTACCATAGTTTCATTTATAATATTACCTAAAATTTTCCTTATTTGTAAAAATATATTTATGGCTCTCGAATATTTTTCAATTGTTGTGAGGGACAGGATTGGCTCTTTCAGGGGTTGGCAAACTTTTGAGATGGAACGTACCCAAAGAGCAGCATGTGGCTCATGATCCACAGTTTGCAAACCCCTGATATACACCAACAACAAATTATCAGGATAAGTTAAGAAAACAATCCCATTTACAATTGCATCAAAAACAATAAAATACTTAGGAATAAATTTAACCAAGGAAGTAAAAGACCTGTGCTCAGAAAGTTATAAGACATTGAAGAGAGAAATTAAAGAAGATACAAATAAATGGAAACATATACCATGCTCATGGATAGGAAGAATTGATATTGTTAAAATGTCCACACTCCCTAAGGCAATATATAGATTTAATGCAATCCCTATCAAATTACCAATGACGTTTTTCACAGAACTAGAACAAATAATCCTAAAATTTATATGGAACCATAAAAAACACCAAATAGCCATGGTAATCGTGAGAAGAACAAAGTGGGAGGTATCATGCTACCTGACATCAAATCACATACTACAAGGCTATAGTAATCAACATAAAATGGTATTGGCATAAAAACAGACACATAAATCAATGGAACAGAAAGAGATGCCCAGAAATAAATCCATGCCTATATAGTCACTTAATCTATGATAATGGAAGAAAGAATTTACACTGGGGGGCCGGCCGAGTGGCGCGGTGGTTGAGCGCTGGCTTGGGAGGCCAGAGGCCCGGGGTTCGGGTCCCACATATGAGGGCCAGTGACACTGCCCTCAAAAAAAAAAATTTACACTGTGGTAAAACAGCCTATTTAATAAATGGTACTGGGGAAACTGGACAGATACATGCAAAAAAATGAAACTGGCCAACTTTCTTATGCCATATACAAGAATAAACTCAAAATGTATTAAAGACCTATATGTAACAACTGAAACCATAAAACTCCTAGAAGAAAATATAGGAAGTAAATTCACAAACATTACCCTTAGTGATAGTTTTACTGATAAATGCCCTTGGGCAAGGGAAGCAAAAGAAAAATAAACATGTGGAACTACATCAAACTAAAAAGTTTTTTCATAGCAAAGGAAACCATCAATAAACAAAAAGGCATCTCCTCAATGGAAGAAGATATTTGCCAATGATACATCTGATAAGGGGTCAATATCCAAAATTTATGAAAAGCTCATACAACTCAACAGCAAAATAAACAAACAAACCAGGGCCGGCCGAGTGGCTCAGTTGGTTAAGAGCTCGCTCAAGAGTGCAAGCTGACCTCTGAGCAACAGCAGTTCGATGCCCAGCCCGAGCTGAGCTGCCATTGGGCTGCAACAGGTGGCAGGATGGCTCAGGTAAAAAAAATTAGAAAAAAACAAAACAACAAACAACCCAATTAAAAAATGGGCAGAGGACACGAAGAGACATTTCTCTAAAGAGGACATACAGATGGCCAACAGACATGTGAAAAAAATGCTCACTGCCACTAATCATTAGAGAAATGCAAATAAAAGCTACAATGAGATCCCACCTCACTCCAGTCAGAATGGCTATCATCAATAAATTAACAAACAAGTGCTGGCAAGGATGTGGAGAAAAAGGAACCCTCGTGCACTGTTGTTGGGATTGCACTGTGGAAAACTGTATGGTTACCTCAAAAAATTGAAAATGGAACTATGTTATAATTCAGCAAGTTCATTTCTGAGAAATGGAAAACACTAATTTGAAATCCAAAACACTAATTTGAAAAAATATATGCACCCCTATGTTTATTGCAGCACAATTCACAATAGCCAAGATGTGGAAACAACCAAAATGCCCATCGGTAGACGACTAGATTGAAAAAACATTTATACAATGGAGCATTACTCAGCCATAAAAAGAATGAAATCTTACCATTTGCAAAAACATGTATGGGCCTAGAGAATATTATGCCAGGTGAAATAAGTCAGAATGAGAAAGATAAATACCATATGATCTCACTTATATGTGGAATCTAAAGAACAGAATAAACAAATGAAACAGAAATAGATTAAGAGATATAGAGAAATATCTGATGGTTGCTAGATGGAAAAGGGGTAGGGATGGGGGAGAAGGTGAAGGGATTAGAAAGTACAAATGGGTGGTTACAATAAAGTCATAGGAATATGAAAGAAAGTTTGGGGAATATAATCAATAATGTAGATTTTGTAAGGTGTAAGATAGGCACTTGTCTTATTAGGGAGACCACTTTATGGACTGTGTGGATGCCTGATCACTGTGCTCTACACCTGAAGCTGAAGCTGAATAATATTGAATGTCAACTATAATATTTTATATATTATATATATTACACATATAATATACATATATGCATATATATTATATATATAATATATACATATGTATATATATTATATATTATATATTATATATTATATATTATATGTATATATATTATATATATTATATATGAATATATATAATATATATATAATATATGTATATATATATTTTTTTTCCATGGGATGTGGAGTACAGCATGGGGAATAGAGTCAATGGAATTGTAACAGCTATATATGATGTCAGAGGGGCAGTATATTGGGGGAGGGGGGTTATCACTCTGTGAGGGGTGTAAATGTCTAACTATTACATATTTTATATACCTGAAAGTAAATTTTTTAAAAAAGTACATATATATATTTGTAAATTTGCAGGTAAAATAAAAAAAATCCCAGGGCCAAGCAAAGGACATCAGAATCTCTGGGGTGGGTCTCAGGCATCTGTGTTTTTCTAAATCCCTTTAGTTAGCCTCATGTGCAGCCAAGGTTGAGAATCTCTCCTGCAAATATTAGCACTGTAGTCTTTCCAGACCCTTGCTGCATATTCAAACCACCTTTGAAAATTATCCAATCTTCTAGGCCAGGGGTTGGCAAACTGTGGCTTGCAAACCAGATGTGGTTCTTTGGGTACGTTCCACTTCAAAAGTTTGCCAATCACTGTAAGAGCCAATCCTGACCCTCACAACAATTTAAAAATTGAGAGCCGCAAATATATTTTTGCATAATCACCATTATGTGAATAATATCCTTTAAAAATTTTGTAAATGAAACTATGATAGTTTTATTTTCATTTTTAATTTTACTTCAGAGCCACAGGTACTTATCCAAGGAGCCACATGTGGCTTGTGAGCCGCAGTTTGCTGACCACTGGCAGCTCTTCCATCTCAAAAGTTTGCCGACACCTATACTAGGCCCAAGCCCAGAGATTCTGATATCATTGGTGTGGGGTGGGCCAGCCCAGGCATTGGTAGTTTTCTTTTTAATAGTATCTTTTATTTACTTATTTATTTATTTTGAGGGCAGTGCCACTGGCCCTCATATGTGGGACCCGAACCGGGGCCGCTGGCATCCCAAGCCAGTGCTTAACCACTGCACCACTCGGCCAGCCCAAGGCATTGGTAGTTTTAAAAAGCTCTCCAAAGTGGCTCTAATGAGCAACTAAGGTTGGGACCACTGTTCTAATTTTAAAGAGAGTAGCTAACAACTAAGGCCAGAAACCCAATGCCTCACACCCTGCCCAAGAAGTGGCAGAAAAAGCTCATCACATTCTCCTACAAGCAGCCCAACCCTCTCCTCTTCTGCTCAGGAGTACTCTGTGCCTCAAGGAAGGGATATATTAGTGGGTTACGTTATCCCTTTCCTCCCTACTCAGAGTGGGAGTGTTTCCTGCTCCCAGGCCAAGTAAGGAGGGAGGCTGCCATAGGACTCTGATAGAAGTGAGAGCCCAAAAGAAGGAAGGATGAATGATAAGCAGTTCCCAGCAGAGTGGTTCTCCCATCAGGGAATTTTGCTGCTGGTTGTTGCTCAAATCTACCAACATACCCCGTGAAAGCTGGTACATGGAGCCTGCCTCATTGAGGTCCTCAGGACCAGGTATTCTCAACCAGGGAAGAGAGAATGTCTGCTGAGAAAGAAAAGCAGTCCTCCCTCTCTCTTCATCCCAACATCTTTTCCCACCCTGTACATCACATGCTCACCCTCTCCATGCAGCCAGGGTCCCTGCTGAAGCCCAAACTGGGGACAGGAGAAAATGAGATTTCAATAGAGTTCTATGGACTGAATTTAATAACCAAAAGCAACTGGGGAAGTTTTTTTAATTGACATAATTGACATAAAACACTGTGTAATGTATGGTACATAATGTGTTGATTTAATACATTCATATATTGCAACATGATTACCAACATAGCATTAGCTATCACTTCCATCATGTCACATAATTATCATTTCACTTTAGATGAGAATCTTTAAGATCTAGTTTCTTAGCAACTATGAAGTATATAATATAATACTATTGACTATAATTATAATGCTGTTCATTAGGTCCCCAGAAGTTATCTTATAACTGAAGTTTGTACCCACATCTTCCCAATTTCCCCACCCCAGCTACTGGTAACCATCATTCTATTCTCTGTTTCTATGAGCTTCGCTTTTTCAGATTCCACATATAGATGAGATCATGAATTGTTTGCCTTTCTCTTAACTCACTTTGCATGATGACCTCAAGTCCCATCCATATTGCAGATGGCAAGATTTCCTTCTTTCTCATGGTTGAGTAATATTCCATGTATTCAAGTACTGACAAGAACTCATCCTAGAAAAAGTGCTACATATCTCATTGCTGAATATCACTATGATCACCTTCAAAGTACTCCCCTTAGAAGCTATGCACCAATGCCAGTGCCTAGTCCAACCTTCAAAGCAAGCTTGGAACTCTTTATCAGGAATGGCCATCAAAACTGTCATCATATTACTCTTGATGTCCTGAATATCATCAAAATGACTTCCTTTCAATATTTCCTTTATCTTCTGGTAAAGAAAGAAGTCACTGGGGGCCAGATCAGGTGAGTAGGGAGGGAATTCCAATACAGTTATTTGTTTACTGGCTAAAAACTCCTTCCAAGACAGTGCTGTGTGAGCTGGTGCATTGCCTTGATGCAAGAGCCATGAATTGGCAAAAAGTTCAGGTCGTTTCCATCTAACTTTTTCATGCAGCCTTTTCAGCACTTGTATATAGTAAACTTGGTTAACTCTTTGTCCAGTTTGTACAAATTCATAATGAATAATCCTTCTGGATAGCAAAAAAAAGTTAGCAACATTGTGGCAACAAGTTCACGAACTTAATTGCCAGAGATCATATATTTACTACATCTTCTTTATCCATTTATCCATTGATGGACACTAAGGTTGTTTTCTTATCTTGGCTATTGTAAATAATGCTGTAATGAGCATGGGAGTATGGATATCTTTTTTACTATACTGTTGTCATTTCCTTTGGATATACACCCAGAACTGGGATTGCTAGATCATATTATAGTTCTATTTTCAATTTTTTGAGGAACCTACATACTGCTTTCAGAGTTATTGAACGAGGGAAGTTATGTGATAGACCTAAGATGATAAGGATCACAACAGAGGCATCTGATGAAGCCCAGGTGGAAACAGAGGCTGGAGAAAAATTAAACAATTTCTGTCTATGGACTACTGAGAAGGGACTGCTTGATACATCAGTTACACATATATCATGTCTCTCCACCAGATTTCAAATTCCTAAAGGCAGGTAATGAGCCTAATCCCAGTTCTTTGCTGGGCATAAAACAGGGGCTTCCTGCACACGTGATGCGTGAGGAGGAATTCTCCACCTGGATCCTGTCACATTTTCTGGGTAACATTTACATTCTGCATAGTATATTGGTGGCACAGATTTTTGTTGGTTTGTTTTAAACTAGAGATTTCTCATCTTGGGGAGTGGGGGGTATTGTAAAATAAATTTATCTCTCAGCTAAGTTATTTACAGTGCCTGAGTAATATGGCATTGGCAGCTATAACAACAAGTGAACTATTTTATAATTTTAGAAGGTTATATTTGACTCTGAAGCTGGACATCTCTATAAGTCCACAGATATTCCTTGTCCCCAACCCTTGGAGCTCCTTGGCAGCGAATGATAATGCTTAGGACCTGTGGACCTCAGGTGTTTTGTGTTGACTCTCAGTATGAGCATTTCTGAAGGTCTTTATTAATCTCTTACATCAACCAATCTTTCTCCACTTAGAGTGCAAGGGGTCCAAGATGGAAAGGCCTTTATCATTGAGTATGCACGTATTGCAGTGACACACCCTGAAATCATTATGCCAAGGAATTAATTAGGTAAAATATTGCTGAACAGTTTATTGCCTCAACTCTCCTGTATTGACCTCTGTTCTGAGAATCTTGGAGGTTTCTTGGGCATAGGATAGAGGAATTTTTATACTTTAGTCCCCTGAAGTCAAGAGGAGAAACAAGATGCTATTTTTAGTGCTGAAATGAGTTCTGATACAAACATTTATCTGTTTATTTGCAGTGATGATCTAATGAACAATAAAAAAATATGGCCTGAGGGAAGAGGTTGCCAGGAATAAGTGTGTAATAAAGTAGTTTAATATGCAGAAAATTGCTTTTAAGATAGACTAGCTTGAGACAGCATGGATGGAACTAGAGGGTGTTATGCTAAATGAGATAAGACTGAGAAAGACAAATAACATGATCTCACTTACATGTGGAATATAAAGAACAAAATAAACAAAAAAACAAAACAGAAGCAGAAACACAGAGAACAAACTGATGGTTGCCAGATAGGAGAAGTGTTGGGGGGCTGGGTGAAAAAGGTGACAGGATGAAGAAGTACAATTGGTAGTTACAAAACAGTCATAGAGATACAAAGCTCAGCATAGGGAATATAGTCAATAATACTGGGGGTGTCAAAAAGATGTGTACAAGTACACACTTTGGTCAACGTTGCTCAAGCAGTAATTCGCCATGATCAGACGTGTCTGGATCTTGATGGTAACCACTTTGAGCACCTCTGTAACTACAGAAGTCAAATGTGATTTGTATTCATCTTTTGTTAGTATTGAGTATTACAATTTTAATTCAGTTTTCCTTTCTTAAAATGTTTATACATTTTTGGCACCCTCTGTGTTATAATAACTATGTATAGTGCCAGATGGGTACTAGACTAATTGGAGGGATCATTTTGTAAATTATATAAATGTTTAATCAGTAAGCTGTACAGATAAAACTAATACAAAATAATATTGAATGCCAGCTACAATTGAAAAATAAATAAATAAATAAATTAATTAATTAATAAAAGAAGGCATTGAGATTAAGGGCTTTCCTTAGTTACCCAAACTCTGATGTGATGGAAATTTGGGGTTGGGAGAAGATATACTAGCTGGTGTTACTGAGGAAAACAATTGCTCTTAAGATTGTACCATGCTTCTCTCTTTTTGTTACAAAAATATTTATCTTATATTTCCCTACAGTCTTTTTCATGTTCATATTCTACAAGGATATCAATCACCAAATATACACAATTTTGCATTCTTTCTTCATTTAATATCTAACGTAAATGCTATTAGTCTTGATAAACATAATTCTGAAAAATATTTTATTTAAATATAACCCAATGTAAGAATTTTGGTTCACTTTCAGTTTTATTATAAAAATGCCATTTTTGCTGTTGTAATAATGTGTTTTGTGATGTGCCTTTTTATTATCTTGAATTATTTAAGAGTAGGTTCACAGAGGTGGAATTTTGGGCACAATGTTTGAAGGTTTTTTTGTTCTTGATAAAATTGCCAAATTTTTTTCCAAAGTCTTTATAGCACTGTACAATTCCACCATCTACAGCCCTTGTTTTATGGTCTCATGAACTTTTTTTATTTATTGAGAAAAGCATGGAAGCCACTTGTTTGGTATGATACTTTCCCCAAAGATGCCCCCCCAAAAAAATGGAATTTCTACAAATTTGTACATATTTGTAAAGAGAAGAAAAGGTAGAGAAATATGGTACCTATATAGAACTATTACAACATTGTACATGTGTGCGTGTGTGCATATGCGTGTGCAGTAATGTGGGTAGTATGGAGAATTGGAGTTTAATGTACCTAACAAATGATTAATCTTTTGCCTGAAAAACAGGCTGAGCTGAACAGATGGTGAGTGGGATGAAATCACTTTCCTACCATTGTATGCAAGATTTCTAACTCTTTGTCACGGACTCTGTTCTTAGGCAGTAAAGTCAATGGGGATGCTTGCTTGCAAATGACAGGAGGCAAAACCCCATTTCCACCCTAATTTTTTATTACTTGCTCAGTACCTATTCACTTAGACTTTTTTTTTTAATACGTGTATTTTCCCTTAGCAATACCATAATGTCCTTTTTCTTTGGGGAGGTGGGTCTCTTTCTTCGCCGTAATCATGATGTACATAAATGTAATGGACGTAGTATTCCTTATTTGAGTCTCTTTTATTCTTTTAATTCTAAACTGCTGCTCTTCCTGAAGGAGGACTGTTACAAAAGAATGGAATTTTCCAGACAATGTTTAGTACATAATAGTTTTAAGAGGCTTCATGTTTGCAAGAGACAAATTAGGCAGCCTCCTAATATGTAGACAACATCTGCTACACTAAGTCACCATTAATGATAATACCAGGATCTCTTTTGTGGCTGATTTTCATCCAGCTGCACCTCCCCATAAAAGGTGCCAGCAAAAAGGGCTGCACATTCATCTGTCACTTCAGAATTATTTTGGAAAACGGCACATAAACCCAAAGCAAATCTTTGTTAACCTCTGAAATCAGCCTCCATAAATCACTGCTAAGGATATGTTATAACTTCCTTAGAGCCAGCTCACCATCTTTATTTGGTGTTTTATAAGATGCTTCAAATTTTAGAGTGGTAATACAGAAGAAAGCTACACACCAAGAAACTGAGCCTTACGGCACCCATCTGTAAAGGGGTCAACATGCCCATTGATCTGTCATTACAAATTCTTACTCCAAAGCTCAATTCAGACAACATTCTCATTTGTACCAAAAGGTCTATTACTAAATAATAAAAACCCTATAAAATCCTTGATAGAGCTGTTAGCTATAGCTTTGATTTGATGAATTGTCATTATTTGCTTTGATATTAAACATTAAGAGTCTTATATGAAAGTTATCCAGAAGATTAGTAGAAGGGCTCCACTTTCTTTACAAGACTGAGCTGTATAAAATCTCTCTCTTATAATTTGGCTGTGGAATATACTCAGGTATATATCCTTCTCTGGGATTCTCTGTGGATGTTGACCTTGTAGTGTAGCATGTCAGTTCCTCATTTAATACCTACTTGAGTTTCTGCTGTTTTAAGCTTGGTGCTATATGCCAGGTATACACTGGGGAGCAAAATAAAGTTCCTGCTCTCAGATAGTTTTACCCACTGGAGGGAGAGAAAAACAAATGACTAAAATGATAAAGCAAGAGTGATTGCGTGGTGGCACTTTAAATGGGTGTTCAAAGAAGGCCTCTACTTGAACAAAATTTGAAATGAAGCAAGGGAGAGAGGAGTGTGAATATACAAGAAAAGAACATTGCAGGTACAGGGAACTACAATTTCATAGGCCCCAAACTTGGTAAATGCAAGAAACAGTATGAAGCCTGTATGGCTGAATGTGAGAGGGAAGGTAGATGAAAGCAAGGTTGTCACAGTGGGCAGGGATCAATTCTTGGAGGGCCTTGAAGGTCATAGTAAGGAGTAAGATTTATATTGTGTGAAGGAATGCCTCAGGAGGTTTAAAAGCAGTAGTCTGGTTTATATTTACTTCAATGCCAAATTGAACCAAATGTATAAATTTTACACCAACTGAAAGATCTCTTTGAAGCATAAAGAAATCATAATATAACTCAGTTTCTTCACCTGTCACAATAAGGTTTCCCTAAAATGCAATTTTAACCTAGGCTTATAGATTTCCAGGGGTTTCACATATGGTTTTCAGAGAGCCCAAAGAATGTTTATAAAATGTTGTATGTTGAGACATGTGTGTAAGAAGAATCCAGTCTTCATGAAGGCTAAAAACCATTGATTGAGATGACCCTAAATTCAGTTCCAGTTGTTCCATTCCATGATCCTCTAGGTCCTAAATATAGCTGGCAGTCCTCTATTAGTGGTTTTTTTTTTTTTTAAATGTGGGACCTAATTGTTCACTGACTCATTTCCTTTCTTCATAATTAATCAAGGATACATTTTCAACTCTCTTTGTCCCATCTGATAGATCGAATTAGATTCTTTATCCCTTTCTGGATCTTTGTCCTTTGTCATGTAACTTTTCAGTGTTTGGTGCTCTTTCACACACCTCTACTCTGGCCAAATGGCCAAATGACTTACTTTGGGCAATGGGATGTTGGCAGATGAGACTCAAGCAAAAGCTTGGACAGCATTTGTGAACTCTTGCTCTTTTGCTTCCACCATCAGCATGAGAAGGACATGCCTAGGTTAACTTTCCAGTCCCAGGAGGGAAATGAGAGTAAAGCAGAGCTAGATAAGCCTAGCCAAGCCCAGGCTAGGCTGGTTGATGCCTAGACATACAGATTGGTGAGCAAAATAACTGTGTGTTGTTGTATGCTCCTGAGACTCTTTTTATTCCTAATCCCTTCCCCTTCCCCCACTCATTCTCAGCCGCCTCCCAACTAACAACCATCAGTTTTTGCTCTATATCTATGAGTCTGTTTCTATTTACTTTGCTCTTTCATTCAGTTTTTCAGATATCACATATAAGTGAGATCATATCGTATTTGTCTTTCTCCGACTGACTTATTTCACTTAATATAATAGTCTCCAGATCCATCCATATCGTTGCAAATTGTACGATTTCATTCTTCTTTATAATGGAATAATACTCCATTGTATAAATGTACCACAGTTTCTTAATCCAGTCATCTACCAATGGGCATTTTGGTTGTTTCCAAGTCTTGGCTATTTTCAATAAACATAGGGTGCATATTTTTTTCGAATTAGTGTCTTGGAATCTTCTGGGTAGATACACAAGAGTGGAATTGCTGGGTCATGTGGTAGTTTCATTTCCAGTTTTTTGAGATACCTCCATAATGATTTCCATAAAAGTTGAACCAATCTGCAGTCCCACCAACAGTGCACCAGGGTTCCCTTTTCTCCACAACCTCTCCAGCACTTGTTGTTTGTTGATTTATTGATGATAGCCATTCTGACCGGAGTGAGGTGGTATCCCATTGTGGTTTTTATTTGCATTTTTCTGATGATTAGTGAGGTTGAACATTTTTTCATATGCCTGTTGGCCATCTGTATGTCCTCTTTAGAGAAATGCCTCTTCATATTCTCTGCCCATTTTTTAATTGGGTTGTTTGTTTTTTTGGTGTTGAATTTCATGAGTGTTTTATAAATTTTGAATATTAACCCCTTATCAGATATATCGTTGGCAAATATCTTCTCCCATTCAGTAGGCTCTCTTTTTGTTTTATTGATGGTTTCCTTTGCTCTGAAAAAACTTTTAGGTTTGATCTAATCCCATATGTTCACTTTTTCTTTTATTTCTCTAGCCCGAGGGGATATATCAGTAAAAATATTACTCAGGGTAATGTCTGCAAATTTACTCCCTAAGTTTTCTTCTAGGATTTTTATGGTTTCAGGTCTTACATTTAAGTCTTTAATCCATTTTGAGTTTGTTCTCATATATGGTGTAAGTAGGTGGTCCACTTTCATTTTTTTGTACGTGTCAGTCCAATTTTTCCAGCACCATTTATTGAATAGACTACCTTTACTCCAATGTAAATTCTTGCTTCCATTGTCATAGATTAAATGACTATATATGAATGGGTTTATTCCTGGGCTCTCTGTTCTGTTCCATTGGTCTATGTGCCTGTTTTTATACCAGTACCATACTGTTTCGATTACTGCAGGCTGGTAGTATTTTTGTTTTGTTTTATTTTGTTTCTTTTATTATTTTATTTTATTTTAAATCTTTTATTATGAAATAAACATTTTTAAAAAAAATTAATTTCAGGTGTACAACACAATACAATAGTTATACGTTTTACCCCTCAAAGTGACAACCCCCTCCCCCAGTTCGCCACCCCATTCCTCCACGCCCATATCATACATATCTACTACAATTCTCTTGACTCCCTTCTACATTATACTCCACATCCCGTGACTATCTATATATTCAGTTACAGTTGGCATACAATATTATACAACATCAGCTCAGGTGTACAGTGCAGAGATCAAGCCTCTACTCCATCCATGAAGTGGTCTCCCTAACAAGACATGTGACCATCTGACACGCCACAAAATATTTACCACATTATTATATTCCCCGAACTGTGTTTCACATCCCTGTGGCAATATTGTAGTTGTCTATTTATGCTGTCTAATCCCTTCCCCTTCTCCCTTATCCTCACCCCCCTCCCAACTAGCAACCCTCAGTTTTTCCTCTATATCTATGAGTTTGCTTACTTTGCTAGTTCATTCAGTTTTTCACATTCCACATATAAGTGAGATCATATGGTACTTGTCTTTCTCCAACTGACTTATTTCACTTAACGTAATAGTCTCTTCACAACATTATCAATTACATTCCCAGAACTGCCCCCCCCCATATCCCTGCGGCAACATTGTAGTCAACAACCTACGCTGTCCAAAACCTTCCCCCTCTCCCTCATGCCCACTCCCTCCCAGCCAGCAACCATCAGTTTTTCCTTTATATATGCTTGATATGATTTCAATCTTCTTAAATGTACTGAGACTTGTTTTGTGGCCTAACGTGGTCTATCTTGGAAAATGTCCCATGTGCACTTGAGAAGAATGTATATTCTGTTGTTTCAGGGTGAAATGCTCTAAAAATATAAACGAAGTCCACCTGGTCTAACGTGTCATTTTATTTATTTATTTATTTATTTATTTATTTATTTATTTATTTTTTAATTAGTTTCAGGTGTACAACACAGTGCAATAGTTATACATTTTACCCCTCAAAGTCATTTAAGGCCACCTTTTCCAGGTTGATTTTCTGTCTAGAGGATCTGTCCATTGGTGACAATGGGGTGCTCAAGTCCTCTACTATGATAGTGTTACTGTTGATATGTGCCTTTATGTCTGTCAAATTCTATTTTATATAAGTATGAGTTCCTATGTTGAGTGCATAGATGTTTATTAGGGTTATAGTGCCCTTCTTTTCTTTTATTGTAGTCATTTTAAAATCTATTTTGTCCAAAATAAGTATTGGTACCTCAGCTTTTCTGTTTTGTCTTTTCCATTTGCATGAAATATCTTATTCCATCCGTAAACAGCATATACATGTGTCCTATTTTCTTATCCACTCAGCCACTCTCTGTGTTTTGATTGGAGCATTTAGCCCATTCACATTTAAAATGATTATTGACAGGTGCATATATATTGCCATTTTGTTATTTGTATTCCTGGTCTTCCTGGGTTAGCTTGTTTACCCCTTTCTTTTGTTTAAAAAAGCCCTTTTAACATTTCTTGCAATGCTGGCTTGGTGGTAAGCTTATTCCTTTCTGAGAAGCTCTTTATTTCTTCTTCAATTTTAAGTGATAGCCGTGATGGTTAGAGCAATCTTGGTTGTAGGCCTTTATTTTGTGTCACTTTGAATATCTCCTGCCACTCCCTTCTGGCCTGCAGAGTTTCTGTAGACAAGTCAGCTGTTAGTCTAATAGGAGTTCCTTTGTATGTAACTTGCTGTCTTTCTCTTACTGCATTTAGGATTCTATCTCTGTCTTTAACCTTTGCCATTTTAACTATGATGTGTCTTGGTGTGGACCTGTTTGGGTTCAGCTTGTTTGGAACCCTCTGCACTTCCTGGGCATGTATGTTGATTTCCTTCACCAGGGAAGGGAAGTTTTCAGTCATTATTTTTTCAAATACATTCTCGATCCCTTGCTTCTTCTCTTCTCCTTATGGTATCCCTATGATGTGAAGGTGGTTGTGCTACATCTTGTCCCATAGGGCTCTTAAACTATTTTTATTCTTTTTTATTCTTTGGTCTTTCTGTTGTTCCAACTGGGTGATTTCTGCTATTTTGTCTTCCAAATCGCTGATCTGCTCCTCTGCTTCATCTAATCTACTGGTGATTCCTTCGAGTGTGTTCTTCATTTTAGTTATTGTATTCTTTAGTTCTAACTGGTTGTTTTCTATGATTTCTCTATCCTTCCTTATGTCCTCACTAAGTTTGTTAAACATTCTTATCGTCACTGTTCTAAACTCTGTCTCTGAAAGGTTGGATCCTCTGTTTCATTTGGTTTCATTTCTAGAGGTTTCTTCTGATCGTCTACTTGTGACATGTTTCTTTGTTTCCTCGTTCTGGCTGTCGTTCTGGGATTGCTTTGATGTATTAGATCACCAGGAGACCCCCGGCTGGATCTCACAGGCACACAGCTCATGGCCCAAAACTCCCTGGAAAACTCCCCGTCTCAGACTGTCCCAATCAGCCGCTCGCAGATCGGGCGAGCAGCCTGACAACCAATCACCAGCCTGGCAACTCTGCAAGCACAGTGCGGAGAGCAGGGACCGGAGGCGGCTTGCGCACTCCCGCGTCTCAGTGAGCAGCCTGTTGGAGCCGAAGCACGCCCACCAGGCATTTCCCTGGCAATGCAACTCAAGACGTGCAGAGGGTGGGGATCCGAGGTGGCTCGCACACTCTGGGGTCTCAGTGAGCAGCCTGTTGGAGCCGGAGAGCACCCACCCAGCGTTTCCCTGGAAACACAGTATAAGCCCGGCAGAGGGTGAGAATCCAAGCCTGCATGCACGCATGCATGCACACACGCACTTCTGCCCCAATTACACCAGACCAATGAGGTCTCAGGACCTGATCCTCCGTGGGAGGGCCCAACCCTGACAAACTGGCGTCCTCCTGTACACCATTCTTGTGCAAGCTCCACACCAGGGGAACTATAGTTCCCAAAACCTCCAGCCTTTGCACCAAATATGCTCAGTTCAGTCCGTCCCCACAGACTCCTGGGTCTGGCTCACACAGCTACTCCCTCCACCAGGAACCAGGTAAGTGCTCACTGGTGAGTGAGCCCGTGCACCAGCCCCACTGATTCTCTAGCTGCTCTCAGCCTCACAGAGCTGAGCAAAGAGAGTCCTCACTAATTTATTGCCAGCTATCTTGGAACTCCTCTTCCTGGCAAAGGAGCTCTGGGCTGGTGAGCTTGGTGTGCGGCCGGAGGGTCTCTCCCCCAACCGGAGAAGCCTCCTCACAGCTGGGGCTTCCCTCACGGGGTTCGCCCTCTCTCATCTCTGCTCGTCCTACCAGACCCAACGTGGCCTCCTCTTTAAGTTCTTCGTTTAGTGGTTCTGTTCATCTAGTGTTCCAGGGACCTATGCAGTTGACTGTTGTATAAATTGTTTGTATTTTTGGTGTAAACCTGGGACTTAGTTAGCACAGCATCGGTCTATTCCGCCATTTTACCAGAAGTCCTCTGTAGTATGTTTTGATGTCAGGTAGCGTGATGCCTCCCACTTTATTCTTATTTCTTAAGATTGCTGTGGCTATTCGGGCCCTTTTGTGGTTCCATATAAATTTTAGGATTATATTTCCCATTTCTTAAAAAATGTCCATGGTAGTTTGATTGGAATTGCACTGAATCTATATATTGCTTTAGGTAGTATTGACATTTTAACTATATTAAATCTTCGTATCCATGAACATTGTATGTATTTCCATTTATTTGTATCTTCTTTGATTTCTCTTTTCAGTGTCTCAATTTTGTGAGTACAGGTCTTTTACTTCTTTAGTTAAATTTATTCCTAGATATTTTATTGTTTTTGAAGCAATTGTAAAAGGGATTGACTGCCTGATTTCTTCTTCTGATAGATTATTAGTGGTTTATACAAATGCAACTGATTTCTGAATATTAATTTTGTATCCCGCTACCTTACTAAATTAGTTATCAGTTCTAATAGTTTTTTGGTGAAGTCTTTGGGATTCTCTCTATTTAGTATCATGTCATCTGCATATAATGACAATTTTACTTCCTCCTTACCAATTTGGATGCCTTTTATTTCTTTTTCTTGTCTGATTGCTGTGGCTAGAACTTCCAGCAATATGTTGAACAAAAGAGGAGAAAGTGGACAGCCTTGTCTTGTTCCTGATCTTAAGGGGAAAGCTTTTAGCCTTTCCCCATTGAGTACGATATTTGCTGTGGGCTTATCATATATGGCCTTTATTATGTTGCGATATGATCCCACTATTCCCACTTTTCTAAGAATTTTTATCATAAATGGCTGCTGGATCTTGTCAAATGCTTTCTCTGCATCTATTGATATAATCATATGATTTTTATTTTTCATTTTGTTAATGTGATGTATTACATTAATTGATTTGCAGACATTGAACCAACCTTGCATACCAGGAGTGAATCCCACTTGATCATGGTGTATGATCTTTTTAATGTGATGCTAAATTAGGTTTTCTAGTATTTTGTTGAGAATTTTTTCATCTATGTCTATTAGGGATATTGGCCTGTAGTTTTCTTTTTTTGTAATATCTCTGTCTAATTTTGGAATCAGGGTGATAGTGGCTTCATAGAAAGAGTTTGGGAGTCTTCCCTCCTTCTGTATATTTTGGAATAGTTTGAGGAGAATAGGTATTAATTCCTTTTTGAGTGTTTTGTAAAATTCACCTATGAAGCCATCTGGTCCAGGACTTTTGTTTGTTGGAAGATTGTTGATTACTGATTCAATTTCTTTGGTAGTAATCAGTCTGTTCAGACTTTCTGTTTCTTTTTGGTTCAGACTTGGTAGATTGTATGCGTCTAGAAATTTATCCATTTCTTCCAGAATGTCAAATTTGTTGGCATATAGTTGCTCATAGTATTTTCTTAAAATTTTCTGTATTTCTGTGGTATCTGTTGTCAGTTCTCCTCTTTCATTTCTGATTTAATTAATTTGGATCCTCTCTCTCTTTTTCTTGGTGAGTCTGGATAAATGTTTCCCGATTTTGTTTATCTTTTCAAAAAATCAACTCTTGGTTTCATTGATCTTTTGTATTGTTTTTTGGTCTCTATTTCATTTATTTCTGCTCTGGTCTTTATTATTTCCTTCCTTGTACTCCCTTTGGGCTTGTTTTGCTGTTCTTTTTCCAGTTCCCTTTGGTGTAAAGATAGTCTGTTGATTTGAGATTGTTCTTGCTTCTTTAGGTAGGCCTGCACTGCTGTGAACTTCCCTCTTACGACTGCTTTCGCTGCATCCCAGAGATTTTGGGTTGTGGTGTTTTCATTTTCGTTTGTTCTCTTGAAACTTTTTTGAAAGTGTTCAATATTCAGCAATAGTTAACTTGTATGCCATATTACTACCATATTTATAGGCCCCTTTAAAAAAACACCAAATTGGAGATCCTGTAAGTTATATTCATTTGTACCCATGTTGGGTCCCTCAGTTTCAAATTTCATAACTCTCTTAATCAACCCTGGTTGTTTACACTTCTTTACTACTCCAGTTTTCTCTCTCTCTCTCTTTTTTTTTTTTACTCCAGCTTTCTCTTAAAAAACTGGCACAGCCGCTCGAAGAGGCCGAGTACTGGAGCATTCCACTGGTGGCAGAAGGATAAAGTTTGCAGCCCTAATTTCATAATGTTATGATACAGCCCGACAGTGATATATGCCTCAGCATCTTCACCTGATACAGAAACACTAATGAAGGGTATAAATCCTCATTCAAAGTGGTGTGCATGCGTGTGTGTGTGTGTGTGTGTGTGTGTGTGTGTGTGTGTGTGTAAACCACAGAACCTTCTAAATGGCTGTGATTACTGTAAACGGCAGTGTATCAGCTGAATCTTGGAACGTGCTTAATTTCCCATGGTAGTATAATCATCAGCCCTGCCAGTTACAGAAGGATTACTTATCTTTGGTGAGCTCACTAGAGAGTTGAAAGTAAATCTGCTTAAACAATAATAGCATTTAGATTAGGCATAACAGAAGAATCACGAATAACTGTTACCGAATGTAAACGATAACCAAACCAAGTCTTCTCTTTTTAACCAAGGACTACTTTGTCGAAAAAAGGAGAGCACCAGAATCTCTTCATTTAAGCTTTTATTAAATGTAATATGAGTTCTGAGAAGAATAGCAGGTTCTATTTAAAATAAGGCATGACCAAAAAAACATGACCATCATCTCAAAGCCACATTTCCTCACATGAGCCTTCCATAGTGGAGGGACATAAAGGCTTTGCTGATCTTGAGTCTCACTGATGCCAAATTCCACTTCTTCCCCAAACAAATGGAAATGAGGTTGCCTTGGTTCTTTTATTATTATTATTATTATTATTATTATTATTATTATTATTATTTACAGATGTACAAAACAATGCAATAGTTATCCTTTTAACCCCTTACAAAGTGACTCCCCCCCTCCGGCCATCCACTACCCCCCTACCCCTGATATCATATATATCTATTACAATTCCATTGACTCCATTCCCACACTGTACCACATTCCATGACTACATATGTGTTAAATTACAGTTAACATCTAATATTATTCAGCGGCAGCTTCAAATGTACAGTGCAGTGGTCAGGCCTCTACACTGTCCATGAAGTGGTCTCCCTAACAAGACATGAGTCCATCTGATCCCCTAAAAAATATTTACAACATTATTGATTTTATTCCCCAAACTGTCTCTTTTATACCTGCGGCAATATTGTAGTTACCAGTTTATGTTGCCTCATCCCTTTCCCTTCTCCCTCATGCCCATCCCAGTTCCATCTAGCAATCATCAGTTTTTCCTGTGTTTCTAAGACTATTTCTGTTTACATTGCTCGTTTATTCAGTTCTTTAGATTCCACATATAAGTGAGGTCATATGGTATTTGTCTTTCTCCACCTGATTTATTTCACTTAGCATAATGTTCTCTAGGTCCATCCATATTGTTGCAAACGGTACGATCTTTTCTTCTTTATAGCTGCATAATACTCCATTGTGTAAATATACCACAGTTGTCTTAATCCAGTCATCTACTGCCAGGCATTTTGATTGTTTCCAAGTCTTGGCTATTGTAAACAGTGCTGCAATGAACAAGGGGGTGCATATATTTTTTTGAATTAGTATCTTGGGTTTTCAGGATAAATACCTAGGAGTGGAATTGCTGGGTCATAAGGTAGTTCATTTCCAGTTTTTTGAGATACCTCCATACTGATTTCTATAATGTCTACACCATTCTGCAATCCCACCAACAGTGCAGCAGAGTTCCCTTTTCCCCACAGCCTTGCCAGCACTTGTTGTTTGTTATTTTATTGATGATAGCCATTCTGACCGGAGTGAGGTGGTATCTCATCGTGGTTTTTATTTGCATTTCCCTAATGATCAGTGAGGTTGAACAGCTTTTCATATGCCTGTTGGCCATCTGTATGTCCTCTTTAGAGAAATGTCTCTTCATATCCTCTGCCCATTTTTTTAATTGGGTTGTTTGTTTTTTTGGTGTTGAGTTGAATGAGTGTTTTATACATTTTGGGTATTAAACCCTTATCAGATATATTGTTGACAAATATCTTCTCCCATTCGGTAGCCTTCCTTTTTTTTTATTGATGGTTTCCTTTGTTGTGAAAAAAATTTAAGTCTGATATAATCCCATATGGTCATTTTTTCTTTTACTTTCCTTGCCCAAAGGGATGTATCAGTAAAAATATTGCTCAGGGTTAATGTTTGAAAATTTACTCCCTATGTTTTCTTCTAGGAGTTTTATGGTTTCAGGTCTTACATTTAAGTCTTTAATCCATTTTGACATTGTTCTTTTATATGGTGTAAGGAGGTGGTCCAGTTTTATTTTTTTGCATTGTCAGTCCAATTTTCTCAGCACCATTTATTAAATAGACTATATTTACTCCAGTGTAAATTCTTGCTTCCATTGTTGTAGATTAATTGTCTGTATGTGCATGGATTTATTTCTGGGCTCTCTGTTCTGTTCCACTGAGCTATGTGACTGTTTCTATGCCAGTACCATACTGTTTAGATTACCGTAGCCTTGTGGTATGTTTTGATATCTGGTAGCTTTGTTCTTATTTCTCAGGATTGCTGAGGCTAATCAGGGTCTTGTATGGTTCCATAAAAATTTTAGGATTATATTTTCTATTTCTGTGAAAAATGCCCTTGGTAGTTTGATAGGAATTGCAGTGAATCTATATATTGCTTTAGGCAGCATGGACATTTTTACTATATTAATTCTTCTTATCCAAGAGCATGGTAGGTGTTTCCATTTATTTGTATCTTCTTTTATTTCTTTCTTCAGTGTCTTATAATGTTTGGAGTACAGATCTTTTACTTCTTTTGTTAAATTTATTCCTGGGTGTTTTATAGTTCTTGAAGCAATTGTAAATGGGACTGTTTTCTTAATTTCTCCTTCTGATAGTTTATTATTGGTATATGCAAGTGCAACTGCAACTGATTTCTGAATATTGATTTTATATCCTGCTACCTTACTGAATTTGTCTATCAGTTCCAATAGTTTTTTGATGGAGTCTTTGGGGTTCTCTATATGTAGTATCATGTCATCTGCATATATTGACAATTTTACTTTTTCCTTGCCAATTTGGATGCCTTTTATTTCTTTTTCTTGTCTGATTGCTCTGGCTAGAACTTCCAGAACTATGTTGAATACAAGTGGAGAAAGTCGACAGCCTTGTCTTGTTTCTGATCTTAAGGGAAATGGTTTTAGCTTTTCCCCATTGAGTATGATGTTAGCTGTGGGTTTATCATATATGGCCTTTATTATGTTGAGATATGATCCCTCTATGCGCACTTTGCTAGAGTTTTTATCATAAATGACTGCTGGATAGATGCTTTTTCTGCCTCTATTGATATGACCATGTGATTTTTATTCTTCATTTTGTTGATGTGGTGTATCACATTAATTGATTTACAGATGTTGAACCAGCCTTGCGTACTAATGATGAAACCCACCTGATCATGATATATGATTTTCTTAATATATTGTTGAACTCTGTTTGCTAATATTTTATTGAGGATTTTTGTATCTATAGTCATCAGGGATATTGGCCTGTTGTTTTCCTTTTTTGTGCTGTCTTTATCTGGTTTTGAAATCAAGGTGATAGTGGCTTCATAGAAAGAGTTTGGGAGCCTTCTCTCCTTCTGGATTTTTTGGAATCATTTGAGAAGAAAAGACTATTACCTATTCTTTTTTTAATGTTTGGTAAAATTCACTTGTGAAGTCCAGGGCTTTAGTTTGTTGGGAGCTTGTTGATTACTGATTATCTTGTAGTAATCAGTCTATTCAGATTTTCCATTTCTTCTTGAGTTAGCTTTGGAAGGTTGTAGGCCTCTAGAAAATTATCCCTTTCCTCCAGATTGTCAAATTTGTTGGCATATAGTTCCTCATAGTAATTTCTCAAAATTTTTTGTAATTCTGTGGTATCTGTTGTCACATCACCTCTTTCATTCCTGATTTTACTAATTTGAGTCCTCTCTCTCTCTTTTTTTTTTTTTTTGATAAGCCTGGTTAGAGGTTTGTCAATTTTGTTTATCTTCTCAAAAAAAAACAAAAACAAAAACACAGCTCTTGGTTTCATTGATCTTTTGTATTGTTTTTCTGGTCTCCATTTCATTTATTTTGGCTCTAGTCTTTATAATCTCCTTTCTTGTACTCCTTTTGGGCTTCTTTTGTTGTTCTTTTTCCAGTTCCCTGAGGTATAAGGATAACTTGTTGACTTGAGATTTTTCTTTTTTCTTTAGGTAGACCTGTACTGCTATGAACTTCCCTCTTAGGACTGCTTTCACTGCATCCCAGAGATTTTGGGTTGTGGTGTTTTCATTTTTGTTAGTCTCGAGGTATCTTTTGATTTCCTCCTTGATCTCATTTTTTACCCACTCGCTATTTAGTAGCATATTATTTAGCTTCCATGTATTTGTAAGCTTTCCGTATTTCTTCTTATAATTGATTTCTAGTTTCATAGCATTGTGGTCAGAGAAGATGCTTGGAATGATAACCTTGCTGGATAAAGCAATCTAGGTTCTAGGCCTTTGTTTTCATCACTTTGAAAACCTCCTGCCACTCCCTTCTGCCCTGCAAAGTTTCTGTAGAAAAGTCAGCTGATAATCTCATGGGGGTGCCCTTGTAAGTAACTTGCTGCCTTTCCCTTGCTGCTTTAAGGATTCTGTCTTGTCCTTAACCCTTGCCATTTTCACTATAATGTGTCTTGATGTGGGCCTGTTTGGGATCATCTTGGTTGGAACTCTCTGCACTTCCTGGGCTTGTATTTCAATGTCCTTTGCAAGGTTAGGGAAGTTTTCAGACATTATTACTGCAAATATGTTCTCAATCCCTTGCTCCCTCTCTTCTCCAATGATCTGCAGGTTGTTGCTTTTGATGTTGTCTCCCAGCTCTCTTAAACTATTTTCAATGTTTTTCATTCTTTTTTCTTTTTGTTGTTTCGCTTGGATGATCTCTGCTATCTTGTTTTCTAAGTCCTTGATTTGATCCTTTGCTTTACTCAATCTGCTGGTAATTCCATTGAGTTTGTTATTTAACTCAGTAATTGTGTTGTTAAGTTCTACCTGGTTGCTTTTCATGATTTCTCTATCCTTTTTTATATTCTCATTAATTTCCTTGAACATTCTAATCATCAGTGTTCTGAACTCTGTCTCTGATAGGTTGTTTACCTATATTTCTTCTAGTTCCAGTGATTCAGGAGGTTCCTTCTGTTCTTTTATTTGAGATGTGTTTCTTTGTTTCCCCATTCTGGCTTACTCTTTGTGCTTGCTTCCATGTAACAGATAGATCCCCTAGGTCTCTCAGTCCTTTCTGGGTGTACTTTTGTGGCGTATGTCCTTTATATTTGAATTACTCAGTGCCCCTATTCTCCTGTGCTTGTGTACTTGAGGTGTTCCTTGTGTTGTGTGTGTTCTCCTGTTGAAATTGAGCTTTTATTACATTTGGCTTGTCAGTAGGTGGGATTGACTCCCAGGCTGATTAGCTGTGAGGATTAGCAGTGTCCACAGTTTATGAGCTGTTGTGTGAGGGCTGACACCTCTGATGAGGCTTGGCCCCTCCAATGAGGCTTGGCCCCTTTGGTCTCTTGTGCCTGTAGCGAGTTCCCTTCAGGTGTGACTCTTGTAGGTCAAACCCGGAAATGCTCTGGTTTTATCTAAAGTTGGCCTCTGGGTATGATGATTCCTGTGTCTCTTTGGGTGGGCCCTACTGCAGAGCGATTTTTAGAGCAAAATAGAGCAACAAGTACAACCACCACAGCCACCAAACAAAACCAGATACTCTCACATGTAAAAAAACGACAACCAACCTACAATCAATTTGTATAGAAATATCAAACATACAAAATAAGAAAACAAAAACAAAACAACAATTACAAAAAAGAACAAAAGACAAAACAAAACAAAATATAATATAATTAAATAAAAAATAGAATGAACACGAGAAACCAAATAGCAATACCCAATAAATAAATAAATAAATAAATTTACCAAAAAAAGGAAAGAAGGAGAAAAAGTAGAGCAGTGAAAAGAATGAAGAAAAGAAGGGAGAGAGTAAGGGTGCAGAAGAAAAAAGGAAAGAAAGAAAAAGAAAAAGAATATATATATATTATATATATAATATATATATATATAATATATACATATTATACACACCCATATATATACACACCCATATATATGGACATATATTCACATATATACACCCATATATACACCTATATTAAAAGCTAAAAAATGATAATAATGAAACAGAAATAAAAACCCAAAACAACCAAAACAAGCAACCAACATAAGGGGAAAAAAATCAGTGCCAGCCTTGGCTAAAGTCTACGAAGCTCTCTACAGGTTGCCTTCTGCTGTACAAAAGTTCCTCTGTGTCTCGTGGGGGCAGATTTGGCCACCTGGCACCTAGAGTGATCCTGGCAAATCAGGTCTATTGTAGATGAGTGGGGTTATGAGGTATGATTGGTGGTTTTTACAAAGTCACTGCCGTTTCTGCTTTCACCTGTCCCAAGGCAGGCTGCGCACCCAGAAGCCTCGATGTGTGTCTTTGGGCACTCTTTCCGCTGAAGGCTGTGGAGGCTCTGAGAGTTCAGTGCTGCCAAAAGCCACCTGCCAGGGATCTGTCTGCTAGTGCCTCAGCAGCTGAACTTGCCTTGCCTCCCAAGCCTTGCAGGAAAGGTGGGGGCGGGGTAGGTAGGCTCACTCTTTGCAGCCTCTTCTGGGGCGGAAATTCTCAACCACCTACAAGTAGGAATACCTCTGTAATCTGACCCTGTTCTTCCATTCAGGGGTCATTTTAAAACTCTAGCATGGCGGGGCTAAGGTTTCTGAGGGAGAGTGGGGATGAGTTCTTATTTCTGCAGTTATTTTTTTGCTTTCTGTCTGAAAGAGGAAAAAATACAACAACCCACACACAAAAACAAAAACCAGTCCCACCGCTGTTTTGAGCTAAGGCTTTTGCCTCAGATGCTCCAGCAGAGCTCCTGCTGCTCTCCCAGAGGGACTGCAAGGGCTTACGGGACTGTGCGTACCCTGCAGCTGTTCAGATCTCTGCTCTGTCTCCCAGAGTGCTGCATCTCCACCACTGTGGGTATGCGCTGTGTCTCCTCATGTCACATTTCCCTCTTCCCCTGCTCAGCCCGTTTCAGGCTTCTGCTTCAGAGCCTGCGTGCTGCGGTGCTCCTGCTGTGCTCCCGGTAGGACTGGGCACAGGGACTGATCCCTCAACTGGGTGGGTGCAGGGATTGATCTCGCCCTGTTGCTGCCACACTCTGCATTCTGTCTCCTGGGGACCCGGGATTCCACTGCTTGCGGGTGCAGCTCGTACCTCTGCACGGTAGTCTCCTCTCTCTCCTCCCCCACTTGCCCGGCCTGAGGCTTCTTCCTCAGACTGCAAACCAACGCGCTCTTGCTGTACTCTAGGTGGGCCAAGGGGCGCAGGGAGCCAGCAGTGGGAACACTCACTGATCTGCTTTCTGAAGACCCATGCCTCAACAGCCGTGGGTGCGGGCTGCACCTCCACACATCTCTCCTCCCTCTTCCCCAATTTGCTCGGTCTGTCCACCTTCCAGCAATCGTTGTGTGAGACTCTTGCTCATGTGATGAGTAGAGGTCCCTTTGAAGAGTTACAGAAGCTCAAATTGCAGACATTTCCAGGAGAGAACTCAGAGAGCCCTCCTCACAGCTGCCATCTTCCAGACCTCTCCCAAATGCGCCTTGGTTCTTAATTAGCTCACTAATAGTTTTCTTTTAAAAAGGTTTTTCTGAAGAGGTGCTACAGGTAGATTGTAAAATTTCTTTCAAATGTAGGGAAATAATGACAATTAAGCCTTCCTCAATTGCCGTTTATTCTTTTAAAAATGTATTTATTAGTTTCAGGTGTAGAAAGCAATATAATAGATATTTACATCCCTCACAAAATGATATCCCACCCCCCAATCTACTACCCCCCTTACATCTAATATAGCTGTTACAATTCTATTGACTATAGTCCCTATGCTGTACTCCACATCCCATGACCATATGTATACAGAGGATGCCAAAAATATGTATACACATTTTAAGAAAGAAAAGCTGGATTAAAATTGTAATACTCAATATATAAATAACAAAAGATGAATACAAGTCATGTTTGACTTCTACAATTACAAGAGGTGCTCAAAGTGGTTACCATCAGCTTCCAGACACTTCTGATTACGGCAAACTACTGCTTAAACAATGTTGACTGAAGTGTGCACTTGTATACATTTTTTGGCACCCCTGGTGTGTGTGTGTGTGTGTGTATTTATAGTATACACATTTTAAGAAAGGAAAAACTGTATTAAAATTGTAATGCTCAATATCACCACGGTCACCTTTGAAGTATTCCCCTTGGGAAGCTATGCACCGATGCCAGTAATAAACTTGTCCAGTTGGTACAAATTCAAAATGAATAATCCCTCTGATATAAAAAAAAAAGTTAGCAACATCATTGCAACAAATTCATGAACTTAATTGTCAGACCTCATATACCAATAACAAAAGTGAATATAAGTCATGTGTATACATGTTTTTGGCACCGCCAGTATATATATAATTATAGTTGACATTCAGTAGTATTCAACTTCAGCTTCAGGTATATAGCATAATGGTCAGGCATCTACACATCTATGAGGCAGTCTCCCTAATAAGTCCAGTGCCCTTCTGGCACCGTACATAATCTTTACAGCATTATTGATTATATTCCCCAAACGTATGTCATATGTCTGTAGCTATATTGTGACTACCAATTTGTACTTGCCCTTTATTCTTAATCCCTTAGTTCACCTGAAGTAAGTAGGGTATCTTGTTCTTCATGATACCTAGATTCAACTCTACAGAGTCAGTTTAAGTGTAGAACAATTATGAGCATCTTTTCCAAATATGGAAAGCCCCGAAGAGCATTTTAAAATATAGCTAACTCTATTAATAGATAAAAGTATGTATTGTGGAGAAAAGAATTGTAACCTCTTCTTTCCTTCTTCCTATAAAAGAAGCTCAATTTTACTTAGGACATACATGATCCAGTAAAAGGCTTCCAGCTGGGTTTGGCCATGTGACTAGGTTTTGGCCAATAAGTTGAAGGTAGAAGTGTTGTGTGATAGTCTGTCAAGAGAAGAGGTGCATCTTTCTTTGTTTCTTCCTTTGCCAGCTAGCCTGGAACATAGATGTGATGGCTAGGCCTCCAACCATCTTGGATCATGAGGATAAGTTTCATTACAGGGATAGAAGAGCAGAGAACTTCAGAGAACCTGGGTTTCTGATGACTTTGCACAGCTGTCCTGCCATTCCTGGACTGTCTGCCTCCAAATGAGAGAGAATTGTCATTTGGAATTGTCTGTCATTTTCAGTGAAACTAATCCTTATTGCTGTGCTTCTATATTGCTCCTGAGCCCCTGAAACAACAGCAGCAGCAGCAGCAGCAACAGCAAATGATCTCATGGCACCTTCTCTTAGCCTCTGGCAAATGTGGGCTTGGCACGGCATCAATGAGGACTGTTACTGCAGAGCCAATACCTCTTACACTCAATGATACCACATATGATTTTTTAATGGCGATATAGAAATAATGAATAAAAATTCCTGTGTTTTTTTTTTTTCTGGCCACTCAGTAAATGATGTCCCTGTTTTGACCCTGCCATTACCATTGGAGGTATTTATAAGGTCCAGTGCTTTTATAATAGCTTTATCAGTCTCTAGTTTTCAAATTAGTTCTTCTTTCAACACCTCACTCCTTATTTGGAATATGGAATGCTGGATCTATCACTCTTAGCAGCCCCAGGAGCTGAGGACGCATTCCTGGGTTGGGTTCTTTCATTCTGTCTTACCCTTTCTTCCTCTCTTGGTCCCTTCCTCCATCCCTCACCAAACCTCTCTTTCTCTGTTCTTCTCTCTTTCTCCTTCCTTCCTTCCTTCCTTCCTTCCTTCCTTCCTTCCTTCCTTCCTTCCTTCCTTCCTTCCTTCCTTCCTATTGAACAATTACCAATACACAGTGCATAATCTTAAATATACAGCTCAATAGGTGTGAACACCTATTTGTAACCACCACTCAGTTCCAGATAGGGAACATTTCCATTACCGTAGGAGGTTCTCTTAGGTCCCTTTCCAGTTCATACTGAACCCTCAATCAGAGGTAACCGCTACTATGACTTCTATCATCATCAATTACATTTTGCCCGTTTCTGAACTTCATATAAATGAAACATACAATATGTGTTCTTTTGTTTCTGGCTTCTTTCATTCAACATAATGATTTTGAGATTCATCCATGTTGTTTACATCAGTAGTTCTTTCTTATTACTGTGTAGTATTCCATAGTATGAATATACCATAATTGGTTTGGCCATTCTCTTCTTGATGGACATTTGAGTTTTTTCTAGTATTTGGCTATTATGAACAAAGTTGCTATGAACATGCTAGCACATGTACAAGTATGTTAGTGGATATAAGCACTCATTTATATCTACAAGTAGAATTACTGGGTCATAGGGTAGGATAGTAGCTTTGCTAGATACTGCTTAATAATTTTCCAAAGTGGGCCTATCAATCAACACTCCTACCAGCTGTGTATGACAGTCTTCAAGGTCTGACAACTACATTCGTGAACTCATCCTAGAAAAAGTGCTACTTATTGCTGAATATCATCTCCATGGTCACCTTCAAAGTACTCCCATTGGGAATCTAAGCTTGGAACTACAGCACCTAGACCACTCTTCAAAGCAATTTTGGAACTCTTTTTCTGAAATGGCCATCAGGGCTGTCATCCTGAATGCCATAAAAATGTCTTCCTTTCAATATTTCCTTTATCTTCAGGTAATAAAAGAAAGTCATTGGGGGCCAGATCAAGTGAATAGGGAGGGTGTTCCAATACAGTTATTTGTTTACTGGCTAAAAACTCCCTGAGACAGTGTTGTGTGAACTAGTACATTGTCGTGATGCAACAGCCATGAATTCATGACAAGTTCAGGTCATTTTCATCTAACTTTTTCATGCAGCCTTTTCAGCACTTCCAAATAGTAAACTTGGTTAACTGTTTGCCCAGTTTGTACAAATTCATAATGAATAATCCCTCTGATATCAAAAAAATAATTTTCACTCTTGATTTGGACTGAAGGAAGTTTTTTGATCATGGAGAATTGGCTGACCTCCATTGTGCACTTTAATACTTTGTTTCAGGGTCATATTGGTACACCCATGTTTCATCGCCAGTGAAAACATGGCCCAAAACATTGTGTTGCCTCTCCGAAAGGTCTTGACAAACTTTGACTCTCCTTTGCTTTTGTTCATCAGTAAGCTCCTTCAGGACAATCTTTTGCACACACACCTTTCTCATTCCAAGATTTTCAGTAAAGATTTTCCTAATTGTTTCTGTATCGACGTTTACTTGGTCTGCTATGCTTCTCACAGTCTGCTGACAATTTTAACATATAATTTGACAAATTTTTGCAATGTTTTCATCAGTTCTGCTCGTTACTGGCCACGCTGACCTCTCTTCATCAGTGACACATTCTCTCCCCTCAGAAAAACGCTTAATCCATTTGTACACTGTCATTTTCTTTATGGCATTATCCCCATAAACTAGGACTAACATGTCCCTGATCCACTTCCACTCTTGCCAAGTTTAACAAGAAATTTAATGCGTGTAAATTTGTCTAATTCAAGCTCAGACATTCTTGGAACAGCACAGAAAAACATGCAAGAATAATGAACACCACTCAGTAAGACATCACCACATTGACACAAACACAGCTGCAAGACACTGACTGATAGGCCAAGGTTATGAAATCTTACCGAGCTGCTTTACACTGCTGCCAATGTAAGCTACAGTGGCAACTTTGCGAACTTAATTGTCAGACCTTTGTGTACATACACTCTGCCATAACAAAAGATGAAATAGTGCCATTTGTGACAACATGGATGGCTCTGGAGATTATTATGCTAAGTGAAGTAAGTCACATAGAAAAAGTTGAGAATTATACGATTGCACTGATATTTTAGATATAAAATTGAGAGCAACAAAGGAACAAGACAAACAAAGAAATAAAAACTCATAGACACAGACAATGATTTTTTTGGTTTTTTTTTGAGGGCAATGTCACTGGCCCTTATATGGGGTACCCGAACCGGTGCCGCTGGCTTCCCAAGTCAGTGCTTAACCACTGCGCCACTCGGCCAGCCCCAGACAATGGTTTAATGGTTACCAGAGGGTAAGGGAGTAGGGGAGTAGTAGATGAGGGTCAACAGAGTCAAATATATGGTGATGAAAGGAGAACTGACTGGATGGTGAACACACAATGTGATATATAGATGAGGTATTACAGAATTGTATACTTAAAACCTATGTAATTTTACTAACCATTGTCACCCCAATAAATTTTAATTAGAATTTTTTGGCATATATAAAATACCATCCCTTCTTTACTTTAGGACTTTTCATTTTGAATTTTATTGTATCTGTAACTTATTTTTACTTTAATCAGTCACAAATTACTTTTGAAAATAAGTAATATTTTAAAGAAATAAGCAAATCCAGCAGTTTCACTCATAGGTATATAACCAACTGAAATGTATACATTCATTCTACAAAATACATGGACTAGAATGTCCATGAAAACAATATTCATAATGGCCCTAAGCTGGAATCTACCCAAACATGCCTGTGTACCCCAAATGCCCACCCTTAGTACAGTGGATAAGTAAATTGTGCTATATTCACATAATGAATGCAGCAATTAGAATTCAAGTACCACATTATATGCAACTATAGAGGTGAAATCTACAATTATAATCCTAAATGAAAGAAGCTGGACACAAGAAAATATGTATTGTATAATTCCAATTATACAATTAAGTTCACGAACTTGTTCCAATGTTTTTGCTAACCTTTTTTGACATCAGAAGGATTATTCATTATGAATTTGTACCAACTGGACAAACAGTTAACTAAGTTTACTATTTGCAAGTGCTGAAAAGGCTGCATGAAAAAGTTAGATGACCTGAACTTTCGCCAACAATTCATGGCTCTTGCATCACAACAATGCACCAGCTCACACAGCACTGTCTGTGAGGGAGTTTTTAGCCAGTAAACAAATAACTGTATTGGAACACCTTCCCTACTCACCTGATCTGGCCCCCAATGACTTCTTTCTTTATCCAGACATAAAGGAAATATTGAAAAGAAGTCATTTTGGCAACATTCAGGACATCAAGAATAATAAGACAACAGCTCTGATGGCCATTCCAGAAAGAGTTCCAAAATTGCATTGAAGGGTGGACTAGGCGCTGGTGTTGGTGCATAGCTTCTCAAGGGGAGTATTTCAACAGTGACCATAGTGATATTCAGCAATGAGTTATGTAACCCTTTTTCTAGGATGAGTTTGCGAACTTAATTGTCAGGCCTCACATATTAAGTAAAAAAAACAAAACAAAAACCAAACAAAACTAATCTATGCTATAGAGGTCAAAACAGTGGTTACCTTTGGGTAGTGACTGAGAAAAGGTGGGAGGGTGCTTTGGAGTTGTTGGGATGTTCTCTTTATTGATCTGGATACTTGTTTCATGGGTGTGCCACTTTGCAGAAACTCATCAAACCATGCATTTATAATATGTGTCTTTTTAGAGTGAATATTAAACTTTAAAACATTAAGTGAGAAATAAACAAGCACTGTTTATTCTCTGTCTTCATTCTTCAAGGGCTTTTACTACTGACAAACAGTGTCCAAGATCACATCTTTAGGATCTGCTGAAGGGTCCTTGTCTTTCATTAGCTCTTTTTTCTTTGTATTTTTAAGAATCCCCAGGAATGTTGTCAAGTTCCACAAATGCATCCTGGTGGTCACTTGGTACAGCTTACATGGTGCTTCAACATCCATCCCCTCTGCCTGTCTTATTTTTGTTCTCCATCATGCAGCGTTTCTGCCAGGGATGCCAGGGTGGATGCAAAGCAATGCCAAAGCAACAGAAAACAGGCTAACACAACTAACTCAAAGTCCTCACAAACTTCTCTGAAGGAGAGATATGAAACTAAAACACAGAAAAGGAAGACTTGGAAAGGAATATTAGATACCACTATTCCAGTAGTCCATTGGACCATAATCCTTCACACAGGATGCCCTCCTGGGCCTAGCTCTGATGCCCCACACATTTCATCCCCTGAAATCAAGATCCCCTTCACTTTGAATTCCTTTTCTGTGTCCATTGTCCCAAGTCCCAGGAAACAAAAAGACCAGTTTCAGTCTTCATAATCTCAGGGGAAATGGTCTCTGTCTCTAATAAAGACAATATTTTTCAGCATTAAACAGCATATTTACTATCTCAATCTGAAAGGCTTTGCTAATAACAGTGAAATAAGTATTTTCCTACTTTACATTTGCTTGATTAGAAAGGGTTTATGAAAAAGATCCCTCCTAGGACAAAGAAAGGGGCTTCACCATGAGCAAATACCACCTTCCACTTTGAAGTCTAAAAGTTATGACCTATCCCACCTCACCCCGCATACATACGAAGTACAATGCTATTTCAAATGCACTCACATGTTGTATTATTCATTTTCCCTGTGATAATGTAGCTTAACAAATTATCTCCAAATTTCAGACACTCACAACAACATGTATTTATTTTTCTTGTTCCAGGTCTATGGTTCAGTTGCAACAGCTCTGCTACAGATTATGGGGCTAAAACTATTGGGCTGTCGGAAAAGTCATGATGCATTTTTGCAATGAAAAACGTATAAAAAATACAGCATGACTTTTCTGACAACCCAATATTTTGTGTGTCTTTCATTCTGGGACTTAGTATGAAGGAGCAGTGGTCACTTGAACGCATACCTCTTATGGTAACAGGTAGGAGTTCAAAAGTACTGACAGAAAATTCCAATAACTTTTAAAATATCTACTTGGAACTGGGACATTGTCACTTCTGCCTACCTCCCATAGGCCAAAGCCAATATAAAATTCATATAGCCAAATCTAACATCAATAGAAAAGGGAAGAGAATTTTTCTCTGGGAAAGGAAAGGAGAATGAATATTTGCTGAACAATAATACAGAGTCTCTCTCTCTCTCTCTCTCTCTCTCTCTCTCTCTCTCTCTCTCTCTCTCTCACACACACACACACACACACACACACACACACACACATGCTCATGCACAAACATGCCCTACTTTGGGGAATATGGTGGATCAAACTCCCCAAGGGACCCTTCTACTGTGAACAATGAGACCTTTGCTAGGATTGTAGAATGTAAGGAAAACCTCCAATGGAGGTAGGAAGGAGTAGCAAAAACAACAGTGAGCTGCAGCTAGATTAGAAAACAATAAGCCAGGCATACATACACACAAAAGCCATTACTGGCATTTCCAAGGTTAAAGAGTGTGCATGTGTTTGTTTAAAGGGGAGGGAAGTTGGGGATGTGGGAAGAGACCCTGAGAAGGTTTAGGCTGGGGGCAAAAGTGACTCCAGGTTATTAGTATCCGTGGATCTTTGCAGAATCAATTACAAATCCACTCTGGAAGAAAGAATCTTCAATTTAGGTTCTCGGGTTTTCTACACATTAAAGGACCAAATATGAACTTAAAATGAAAGGTTTCCAAATACAAAAGGAAAAAATTCTCAATCCTGCTAGGGATCCTCTGAAAACCTGTGCATAGTACACTTCAGAATTTTTTCACCAAGGGGTGAGGAAGTTGTGATAGTTATCCACTGACTTCTGCTCCTCATTGGCTGAGGGGTGCTCTTTGGTGTCACTTTTCTCAGGTGCTGCAGGTAGAGTATGCTCTAGCAACCAATGAAAATGCTCAGAGGAAATGCAAATGCTAAGATAGGAAGCCATCAATGTGTATAAGAACCGTCCACCAAAGTTGCTGGTCTCTTACAGGGTGGCCTGGGGGATATGGCACTCAACATTGTCTGAGACAGGACTGAAACCCAAAATGTGTAGCACTAAAATTTCAACAACAGTAGGATTTAAATTGACAAGTGAGTGATCAGAGTTAAATGTTCTAAAGTATTATTCAGGAGAAATGTTAAGGTATTAATTAGCATTAGATTCTATGAAAGTAAATATGCAAGATAATATTTAAAATTTTCCATTAATTGAATAGAAATGTTATATAACTTCCAAACCAGTTAAGAAGGGAAGAGAGGGCACAAGAAGTTAATATAACTAAAATAAACACAACAAACAGAATGACCTGGGTGCAGATTATGGGTGATAAGTAGACCAATAAGAGAGAAACTCTGAGAAATTCTGGGGATGAAGCCTGGACATGTGTACTTTTCACAAACTCCCAATGATTCTTGTACACCCTACAATTTAAGAACCACTTGAATATGCCAGAACAACAATCTTAGTGGCTTTCTGGAAAACTCATGAGAAATAAACATGTGGCAGAAGTAGTCTCTGATTTAAAAAAAAAAAAATCCCACTATGGCACCTTTAAATGTGACCACAAAAATTTTAACATTCCTTCCATCAAGAGGTGGGGTCTATCTTCACTCCCTTTGAGTCTGGACAGACTCTGTGACTGCTTTGACCAACAGAACATAGCAGAAGTGATGCTACTTGACTTCCAACTCTAGGTCATAAAAAGTCATAAAGCTTCTCTTTTCCCTGGGGAATGCTTGTTTTTGGAGCTCTGAGACTGCTATGCTGGTGACGTCACATGAAGCCGTTCTAGTTGAGGGTCCCAGCTGAGTCCATCTTCAGCTATCCCAGCCCAGATGCCAATCATGGGAGTGAAGAAGCCTTTTTGGAATGGGGTTCTCCAGCGCCATAGCTCCAGCCCCATTTTGGACTATCTGAGGCTCCAAACACTGAGGAGCAAATATGGGCTATGCCTAATGTGCCTTGTCTGAATTTCTGACCCACAGGATCTAAGAGCAGAATCAAATGGTGTTTCATGCCTCTATGTTGGGGGGTGATTTGTTATGCAGCAATATATGACCAGAAACACCTGAATTAGAAATTGGTCAACATATGAAAAATGCCACTGTGCTGCCCTATGCCACCCCTCCAAAGTCAAACCCAAAAGCTACTGGTGACCCTATGTGCTTGAGAGGCAAAATGAAGAAAACTTAGTTAACACAGATGATGAAAAGAAGCCCATGAAAAGCAGTGAGAGCTAGGGGTGTAGAGCTCAAGCCTGGAGGCAGGTTCTTGCACAGAGCTGGTGTCTCTCTGTGGTGGAATATTCTGTATATAACATGAATTAATTCAATGACACTGCTTTCCCCTGACACTCAGAGAGCCTCTAGGAGGAATAAAAGATTTTGAAAGAAACATGAGTAGAAATCTAGGTGACATTTATAGGGACTCTTAGAAGGGCAGGGTATCCCTCTCCGCATTCTACTTTCCTCCTTTGACTTGTCTCTCTAGTCTCCCTGATCCCCTACCTCCTTTGGGATGCTTGCCATCTTCTCAGAAGAAGTAAATGAGTCCCAGATTTCAATTCCTTCTTTTTTCTTTCAAACTCTCTTTCCTTCAGGAGGGTGTTAGTGGGTTTTCCTCCACCAGAGTTCTGCTGCTCTAGAGAGGGAGGGCCCCACAGGCAGTGGTTCCATGGGGTTGGGGACATGCCCTTCAAATTTCAACTCCCTCACAGAAATGCTGCATCTACTCGCCTCTTGAATTCACCTATGAGAAAACTCACCTAATCACAGCCAGGGGCTATTAATTTTCTTTCAAAGACTCCTGGTTTCATGTAAAGAATACATATTTCTTCTAGTACCATTGCTTTGACCCACCCTTGTCTATAATTATACAGGTATATTTGTATTAAAGGACTGATTGCCTACTCTGAGGCCTAATATCATTAAAAGAGACCTCATATTAGCTGAGATTGGCTTGGTCTGAAGCAATCCAGGACATATGAGGTGTGATCAAAACATATGGTGAATGTTTAAATTAAAAAAAAGTATTAGAACCTTCTGACAAAATTTATTTCCTTCTGCCTAACAGCCCTCTCAAGTTCCACATGATGCTCCAACAAGGCTTTAGGCCAATTCCATCAGTTAAGACTAATTCAGAAATCCTGTTCTCACATCTAGATCAAATAAGGTGGGAATTTTGTAGTTCACCAACAGTCTCATAGATATGAGACCCTACTACTATCAGGGGGCAATAATACAGGCCAAGCGAGTAGCCCCCCACACACACTGAAAAACTTTCAAGTTTTCTTTCCTATAGAAATTTTAAGTCTCTTTTTCCTTACAGGTTTCCTTTTTCCCAGTTTTTTTTATCTCCTACCCCCTGCTTTAGATAATTATCCTGAAATTTGTGATTTATACTTGTTGATTGTAATAATTCAAGCCTAATGTTTTTTTCCAAACCCATTTGGAGCTCAGCTCCTGGACAATTAACATTTAACATCACCTGAAATAACTGGTTAAGTGGCCACAGGCTCCATGGAGTGGACAGATTTTCTATCCCATAGCAACCTCACATGAAAAGCTTTAAGCTCTGCTCTTTCAGCCAACACTTAAATTTATTAATTAAAATCAATTTTTCCTCATTCAGGGGCTTTGGGGATACAGATAGTACCCCAGCAAGATTACCAGTCCCAACCAAAGAAGCCAACTGGGTCTTTCAGGCAGATCTCAAAACCCCTTCCTCTCATCTGAGATCAGATAGGGCAAGAGTTCCATGAACCCCCAATAAGCAGGGACAGCTCTATGCCCCTGCCCAGCAGGAAGCAGATACAGAAGAAAAGACCTCCTGTCCCTCAACTTCCCATAAAGATTTTATGGGGATCATGTCTATCACAGGGAAAACAAGGCAGGTCTCTTCATTCCTGCACATCCAACACAACCCACAGAATATGACCACCCAAAAGAACCTCCTCTCTCCACCCAAAACTTCTCCTTTTCATTGTAATGATCTACCCCTATGGGGAAACAAATGGGTGCAAAATACTTAACTAGACTAAACCAGTCACTCACACCTGTGCAGTAAAGGCCACAACAACCTTCATTTCACCTGGGCCTCATTATACCATCATTATAATGTCATACACATGTCCAGAAGTTCATTAATATCATTATAACAAACTGAATTCTGGGAAGGAACTTGTGCAGTCTAAAGAGATGAGGTAATAAGCCTCTTGTCAATGACAGGTATCAATCAAGTGGTCCCAGGCCCAGAGAGGAAAAGCCCATTCTAGAGAAAATAAGGGATAAAAACTCCAAGTCCTGGCCAGTCAGGGCCTTTTGAGCTCCTTTGGAGCTCAGCCCGCTCCAAACTCTTTGGAGTATACTTTCTCTTCAAATAATGGCCCTTGAGCGATTCGCTATGGCTCTGGCCCACTTCTATTTCTTTGAAGTATCCTTTTTCTTCTAATAAACTGCTCTTTACCACTTAAAAACAAATTTATTAGAGTAAAAGACACATTGTCATTAATCCCCCTCAAAATACTCTCCCTCTCTTCAAACATACTTATCTCATCGTTCTTGCCACTTTTTGAAGCAGTTCTGAAAGTCCTCTTTCGTGAATGTCTTTAGTTGCACTGTCGTGGTTGCCTCAATGTCCTGAATTGATTCAAAACGTTTACCTTTCATGGTCATTTTGACTTTGGGGAAGAGATAGAAGTCACACAGTGCCAGAACTGATGAATACGATGGATGAGGACACACCATAATGTGACACGGAGCCTTCCACCGTGATCAAAAGATACAGTGAATGCTGCTTCCAAGTGCCATCCAACAGAAAGGCAGGGATCTTCAATACAGGAAGCAGCGCATCAAACCTTAGTAACAATGTTTGATGAGTTTCAACTTGTTTGGTGCAGTCAGTTGGATGTGAGAGAAGATGTGTTTTCAAGTGTGCCATAAATCATCCTCCATCATGACAATGCTCTGTGTCACACATCTCTTCTAGTATGGCAATTTCTGTCAAAAACATTACGGTGTGTCCTCACCCACCTTATTCACCAGATCTGACACTGTGTGACTTCTGGTCTTCCCCAAAGTCAAAATGATTCAGGACATTGAGGCAGCCATGACAGTGCAACTGAAGACACTCACGAAAGAGGACTTCCTTCTTTGAACTGCTTCAGAAAGAGCAAAAATGATGGGATAAATATGTTTGAAGTGAGGGAGAATATTTTGAGGGGGATTAATGGCAATGTGTCTTTTACTGTAATACATTTTTAAAAATTTAAACATTCACCATATCATTTGATCATATGTTGGAGAGTGCTAACAAATGGATCCTTTCTGATCCCATGCCCCCTCCCTGATGGAAGGAAATTTAAGGGAGTTGTGTCTCAGGTAAGCCTGCACTCAGGTATGAAGATGCACCTGTACCTCATGCCTTCAGTATGGCCCAGAGGAGCTGTCCTCACCCGATAGGCACGTTATGATGGCTATGAGATAGAGGCATACCTTCTTTTATTATATTTCACTTTATTGAACTTACCAGATATTACTTTTTTTATCTTTCTTTTTTTTTTTTTTTTACAAATTTAAGGTTTGTGGCATCAAACACGTTTATCAGCACCATACTTCCAATACCATTTGCTCACTTCATGCCTTTGTGGCACATTTTGGCAATTCTTGCAATATTTCAAACTTTTTCATTACATTTGTTGTGGTGATCTGTGGTCAGATATCTTTGATGCTACTATTGTAATTGTCTTGGGGTACCACAAAACATGCCCTTATAAGATAGCAAACTCAATTGATAAATGTTTGTATTCTGACAGCTCTGTCAACCATTCCCCCATTTCTTTCCCACTGCTCAGGCCTCCTTATTCCCTGAGACACAACAATATTGAAATTAGGCCAATTAATAACCCTACAATGGCCTCTAAGTGTTCAAGTGAAAGGAAAAGTCACACATCTCTCACTTTAAATCAAAAACTAGAAATGATTAAGCTTAGCGAGAAAAGCATATTGAAAGCTAAGGCAGGCTGAAAGTTAGGCCTCTTGCAATTAGGCAAGTTGTGAATGCAAAGAAAAAGTTATTGAAGGAAATTTAAAGTGCTACTTTCATGAACACACAAATAATAAGAAGGTGAAACAGCATTATTGCTGATATGAGGAAAGTTTTAGTGGTATGGATAGAAGGTCAAAACAGCCACAACATTCCCTTAAGCCAAAGCCTAATCCAGAGCAAGGCCTTAACTGTTTTCAATTCTATAAAGGCTGAGAGAGGTGAGAAAGCTGCCGAAGAGTTTGAAGCTAGCAAAGGTTTGTTCAAAAGGCTTAAGGAAAGACATTGTCTCCATAACATAAAAGTACAAGCTGAAACAGCAAATGCTGATGTAGAAGCTGCGACAGAAGATCTAACTAAGATAATTAATGAAGATGGCTACACTAAACAACAGATTTTCAATGTAGATGAAACAGCCTTATATTGGAAGAAGATGCCACCTAGGACTATCATAGGTAGGGAGGAGAAGTCAATGCCTGGCTTCAAAGCTTCGAAGGACAGGCTGACTTTCTTGTTAGGGACTAATGCAGCTGGTGACTTTAAGCTGAAGCCAATGCCCATTTACTATTCCCCAAATCCTAGGGCCCTTAAGAACTATGCTAGGGCCAGCTGAATGACTCATTTGGCTAGAGTATGAGCTCTTAACAACAAGGTTGCTGGTTCAACTGCCTTGTGGGATGGTGGGCTGTGCCCCCTTTTCTCCCCCACAACTATGACTGAATACTGCACCTTGAGCTAAGAAACCGCGAGCTGCCAACGGGCGGCCAGATGGCTCAGTGTGAGCTCTTAACAACAAAGTTGTTGGTTTGACTCCTGCATGGAATGGTGGACTGTGCCTCCCCTGCCCACCCTGCAACTAGATTGAAAGCAGCAACTGGACTTAGAGCTGAGCTTACACCCTCCATAGCTAAGATTGAAGGACAACAACTTGACTTGGAGCTGATGGGTCCTGGAAAGATACAATGTTCCCCTTCCCCAATTCCCCAACACTGTTCCCTTCCCCAATTACTCAATAAAATCTTTTTCTTTTTAAAGAAGTAATACATTCTTAAGGCTGCCATATAGTGATTCCTTTGATGGATCTGGGCAAAGTAAATTGAAATCTCTCTGGAAAGATTTCACAATTCTAGAAGTCATAAAGAACATTCATGATTCATGGGAAGAGGTCAAAATATCAACATTAACAGGAGTTTAAAAGACATCAGTTCCAACCCTCATGGATGACTTTAAGGGGTTCAAGACTTCAATGGAGGTAATAACTTCAGAAGTAGTGGAAATAGTAAGAGAACTAGAATTAGAAGTGGAGCCTGAATATGAGACTGAATTGCCACAATCTCATAATAAAACTTTAATGCATAAGGAGTTGTTTCTTATGAATGAGCAAAGAAAACAGTGTTTGAGATGAAATATACTCCTGGTGGAGATGTTATGAAGATTGTTGAAATGACTACAAAGGATTTAGAATATTACATAAACTTAGTTGGTAAAGCAGCAGGGTTTGAGAGGATTAACTCCAATTTTGAAAAAAGTTCTGTGGGTAAAATGCTATCAAACAGTGTCACATGAAACAGAGATATTGTTCATGAAAGGAATAGTCAATTGTTGTCCTATTTTAAGAATTAACACAGCCAATCCAAACTTCAGCAACCCTGATCAATCAGCAGCTATCAACATCGAGGCAAGACCCTTCACCGGCAATGACTATGACTCGCTCTAGGCTCAGATGATGGTTAGCATTTTTTAGCAATAAAATATTTTTATAGGCCCAGCACACTTTCGCTGCTCAATAGCAATAAAGTATTTGTAAATTATGATACGTACGTTGTTTTTCTAGACACAATGCTACTGCACATTTAATAGGCCACAGTATAGCGTAGACATAACTTATATGCACTAGGAAACCAAAAAATTTGTGTGACTTGCTTTATTGCAATATTCACTTTATTGTGGTCATCTGGAACCAAATCTTCAATATCTACAATATGCCTGTATCAAGAACTCACCTAGCCAGGTAAGGATAATTCTGACAGCAAGAGGATTACTTCAGAATCAAGACTAGATTTCAACTGAGTTGGGCAGATCATGTTTTGAACACTTTTCTCAATCCCTGTTTTTTCCCAAAAGTCTACTCAAGAAAATCAAGACCACCTTTACTTTCCCTGTGGGTTTTGAGTAACTCAGTTCTCGGGTAGCCTTGACCCTTTTATAACAAGTTGTTTCCTATAAAGCCTTTTACATTTTAGAGTAGAAGCTTGTTTCATTCCCCACCCCCTGGGCAAACAACCCTAACCCCTTGACCATGTTTCTCTCAAAGTATAAGGCACTCTATTTGAACATGAATATTCAGAGCCATCCTGGAAAGAGGGCAAAGCAGAAGTTTGTGGCTATCTTTGGTGGTGGTTCTTAGTTGTTTTGAGGACAAGCTTCTATGTCCCCTGAAAAAAGTTTCCAGTTAATAAACACTAAATTAAATACCCATAAATGGAGATACAAACAGCACATTTTAAATTTACCTTATTTAAAAAATCATACCTGCTTCCCAAAAGCATGTCTAAAGTGGGTGGTAAGTATCCTGGGGTTGATGATTGATCAGCATCAATACTTCCACCCCAACTACCTTCTCACTGTCCATCATGCCATTTTGTAGCATTTAATCTTTGAGGATACCTTTAAGGTCTGGTGTAACATGACCAAACTTTAATTGTGAGAAATCACAGTTGGGGTTAGAGAAGGGAAATAGCTTTTGAGATCATTGGAAGTTACTATTAGGAAGAAATCTTCAAGGGCATTAACTTGGCTTTGAAATACCTACATATCTACTCAAAAGTGTCCTTGTGAATGAGGAAAATAGAAAATCCTGACTAGGCCAACACCACAGTAATACTTACTACAGACAAGATCCCTCACTGGATGCTAAGATCAGAGGGCAAGTGTTTGGAGGAAACAGGATATCTGTATATAACCCGGACCTCACCATGATATTCATTAATTACAAAGGGAAAAACAGTAATCTAACAGTGGAAAAATCAGGCAGACACCATGTTATCCAAATGAACTGGTTTAACATCACTAGTGATAAGATACATCAATCATGCACTGAGAGGACACCAACATTACTTCTGTGGTCGGCCAGCCCAGTGGCGCATTGGTTAAGAGCTGGCTTGGGATGCCAGCGGCCCTGGTTTGGATCCCACATATGAGGGCCAGTGACACTGCCCTCTACAGCTAAGATGGTGAACAACAGCTCAACCTGGAGCTGGGCTGCTGTGAGTCCCCAGGGACGGCATAGCTGTAGCCCCTGCTGCAGTGGGCTGCCATAGGCTACAGTGAGTGGCCGGCAGCCAGTGTGAGTGGCTGGCAGCCAGTATGAGCTGCCAAGAGTCACTGTGAGTGGCCATCCAGAGGCCGGCAACTGATCTGCCTCACCCGAGAAGAGTGCAATGATGATACCAACATGGGCCAGTGAAGCAATGTCCTCCAAAACTAGACTGAAGAACAAAAGGACAGCAACTTGTGTGTTCCCTTTCCCGGTTCCCCAACGCTGTTCCCCTCCCCCAATTCCCCAATAAAATCTTTTTAAAAAAAAATTACTTCTGTCGTATTTTTGCCCAAAGTGCACAATTTCAGTCCCAAGAGAAAACAGACAAACTCAAATTGAAAGACATTTACAAAGTAACTGACCAGTGCTCTTTAAAAGTTTCAAGGGCATGAAAGACAAGGAAAGACTAAGGAATTGCCCAGATAGGAGATGACTAAACAGACGTGACAACTAAATGGAAAGTGGGATCATGAAGTGGGTTCTGGACCAGAAAAAGGACTTCAGAGGGAAAACTGGTGAAAGCCAAATAAAGTCTGTAGTTAGGAGTGCTGTTCCACTGTTAATTTCTTGGTCTTGCTAATCATCCTGTGGTTATGCAATAAGTTAACATTAGGGGAACCTGGGTCAGACGCTGATGGAAACTCTCTCAACTGATTTTGCAACTTTCTGAAAGTCTAAAATAATTTCAAAACACAAAGAAAAAAATAACTAAAAAGTGTCCTTTTGAACAAGAAGTCTCCATATATGCTTTGGCAGATTTCATTGGCCTGCAGATGTAAAGCCATAAAATTACAATATAGAACTATTCAAAACAGGTTTTTCCCATATTAAGGGAACAATTGAAATAAGAAAAAAAAAGTAAAGCTGTTTTGTTATTCCCTGATGATGAAATGTATCATTGTTTGAGTCTGCTATAATTACATTGGTCTATTGCCAAATGTAATTACAACTGTGTGAAAAAGAACTTCATATTTATCCAACTGACAGCTTATCAAAGAATATCCCAAATCCTAACTTTTGGAAGCATAGTAGGAGACTTAGAGGTATTTTCTTTGATTAAAGCTGCCTTAATGCCGGAAAGCCAGATAAACAAAGGCTGATACAACCAACCTGGTTAAGAGGTTTTAAGATTCACTCCTATGCTGATATTGGGGGAGAATGAAAAATATGTGCATTTTTATTTGAGAAACTTCTTTGCTTTGCACAAAATTGGTCCAGAGCTTCTAAAGTGTACTTTCCCCCTCCTAGTAATTCCTCCAGGAAAGCTGAGCATAGCCTATTCCTTGGATTCATATTAAACTAGAGCTGTCACAGGCCAAACCTTTAAAATTCATTAGGTAACAAATGCCAGGAAGAATGATCACTTCCCAGATTCATTGTTGATGTACTTCAGAGTTCTTTCATCAAGATGATGATGAGTAATCTATGTAAAAGTGACATTCTAATTAACACCTTCAATTTCTACCATGCTTTGTGGGTTTTGACGATTTTTCTCATTTTATTTCAGCAGCAACAGCAAACATTGATTGAGTGTCTACTGGGTGTGGGACTCTGAGATCCTGCCCTGAGTCATTGTCAGCTTGGCCGAAGACTGGGATGAATGCAAAGGACCAAGTCCCACAATCAACCAAAAGAAAATCTAGAAATTGGGAACCCAGGGTATATATATATATATATATATATATATATATATATATATATATATATACCTTACAAAGTGATCCCTTTGATAAATCTAGGACTCACTTGACACCATACATAGTTATTACAATGTTATTGACTATATTCTCTATATTGTACTTTACAGCTCCATGACTATTTTTTTAAATGCTAATTTGTACTTCTTTTTTTTTAAAAGATTTTATTGGGGAATTGGGGGAGGGGAACAGCATTGGGGAACCAGGGAAGGGGAACAGACAAGTTGCTGTCCTTTTGTTCTTCAGTCTAGTTGTGGAGGACATTGCTTCACTGGCCCATGTTGGTATCGTCATTGTGCTCTTCCTGGGTGAGGCAGATCAATTGCTGGTCCCTGGATGGCTGCTCAAGGTGGCTCTTGGCTGCTCACTCTGGCTGCCGGCCATTCACTGTAGCCCATGGCAGCTCACTGCAGTGAAGGCTGCAGCTGTGCCATTGCTGGCGACTCACAGCAGCCCAGCTCCAGGTGGTGCTGTTGTTCACCATCTTAGCTGTAGAAGGTGCAGTGCCCCTGGCCCTCATATGTAGGATTCCAACCGGGGCCCTGCTGCTCAGAACCAGCATCCCAAGCCAGCTCTTAACCAAGGCGCCCCAATTTGTACTTCTTAATCCCTTTACGCTTTCACCCACACCCCATCCCCCACCCATTTGACAACCATGAAGAGATAGAGATTTTGAGTACAGGAATCACCCCACCATCACAAAAGTAAGTTTGACCTAAACTCAGATTAGTTGATCGAAGAGCTGGGACTTTAAACCAATACTCAGCATCCAGATAATACTGATGGCAATAAGAAAAATGCCAATTGGGCCGGCCAAGTGACGCTGTGGTTAAGCGCTGGCTTGGGAAGCCAGCGGCCCAGGGTTTGGTCCCACATATGAGGACCAGTGACACTGGCCTCAAAAAAAAAAAAAAGAAAAAAAGAAAAGAAAAATGCCAAAGGAAATGACCTTGTTATTTAACACCCATGGCAGAGTGACACTGTTCTAGGTGCTTTGCAAATATTTGGTTCTAGGAGTGAGGTTGTCAGGTTGGCTTTCTTTTCTTTTCTTTTTAAATTGGGGTAGAGAAACACTGTTGGGGAATTGGAGGGGGACCAGCCAAGCTGTTGTTCTTCAATCTTAATTGTGGAGGGTGCCAGTCACCATCTGGTTGCTCATTGGCAACTCGTGGCCTCTAAGCTCAAGGTGCTGTGTTACAATCTTAGTTGCGGGTGGGCGTAGCCACCATCCCATGTGGGAGTCGAACCAGCAGCCTTGTTGTTAAGAGCACATGCTCTATCTACTGAGCCATCCGGGTGGCAGCTCAGCTCAAGGTGCCGAGTTCAGTCTTAGTTGTGGGCGGGAATAGACCACCATTGAACAGGCAGTCTTGTTGTTAGGAGCATGTGCTCTCACCAGCTGAGCCATCCTACCACCTGTTGGTAGCTCAGCAGCAGCTCAGCTTGGGTACAGCGTCACTGGCCCATGTGGGAATCGAACCACCAGCCCTGTTGCTCAGAGCTCATGCTCTTAAGCTAACTCTTAACCAACTGAGCCACTCGGCCAGCTCAGGTTGGCTTTCTTATCTTCAAGAATGCAGACTATGATCTATGATGAAGGCCTGGACTTGGGACAGGATGGGCTGGCAAGAAATGGGTTCAGCGCTGTGAATGTGGCATTCCTTGGGAAGGAAAGGAGGAGTGAAATATATCAAGCCTATGTGGAGAAGGCCAAGGAGACAGCCGGTGGAGAGGGAGAAGGGGGCATTGTTTTGCTTTTAGTAAGCTGGAGACCACCTCCTGATCTTGGGGGTTGGGGAGGACATTGCCTTTAAAAAAAAAAGAAGAGTGAATTTCCTTAAATTTTATCTAAACAGCATAGCTATAATTTTTGAAGGGTGTATTAAATTATAGAGTGGTCTTTAGTGAGTTTGAAATCATTAAGAACCAATCATCCAATTAAGTGGGTAGGTTTAGTTAGCATTATCCTTAATTTTCTGAAGTCATATAAAAGGGAAGAGTTTTCATTCACATAAAAATCATTTGGAATAGTTTGACAATTTTATGTCTCAAACTAGTGTCTTTTATTTTTCTGTTCAACTGTGTATTTGAAAAGTCAAACCTTTACTTATTATTGCTGGAGTTATTATTGTTATGCATGCAGAAATATACATTCCAACAGCGTAGAAAGCATAAAATGAAAACCTAAAATATTCTAGTCCTACTCCTCAGAGATACCATATTTGATCAAGTCTATTTTTGGTTTTTGTGGTTATTCACACTGAATATAAATTGTTTATTTATTCAAAAAGGGCACATATTTTGAAACTTGTTAAAAGCTTGAATCGTGTACAAAATGGTATAGCATGTTGTATTACTTTTACTAAGAGGAATTGACTCTTTATACCTTTTAGAAACATATTTTATTGAAATTTTCAGCAGAGTTCTAAAATGTTGATATTTAATGTAAAAGTATGTTTTTGGTACCTGACAACCACAACCAGCTGCATTGCAACACTTTTTTTTTTTTTAGCTGAGCCATCCTGCCACCTGTTGGCAGCTCAGCGGCAGCTCAGCTCAGGCTGGGCATCGAACTGCTGTTGCTCAGAGCTCAGCTCGCACTCTTGAGTGAGCTCTTAACCAACTGAGCCACTCAGCTGGTCCTGCAACCATTTTTAAACATACATTATTTGAATAACTTTCATGCCTTGTAAAATTGGAAGAACATTTTAAATTAATGTGGTGCTAGAATATTTAAAGAAATAACTTTCCTCCTAAAATCAGTTTTATCAGAATCCATGAAGGTTATATTGTAGCATAAATGTACATACTATAAGTCCTGGGGGAACAAAAAGAAACAAAAATCTAAGAATGGGAAACAATGCCTGTCAGATGTAATATTACCAGTTTATTATTCTGGGATCATTATGAAAATGTTAGTATTGCCTTCTCTTACTTTTCAACCACATGGTTGAACTCAATCAGAGCATGATCTCCAACTTTTCAGTCACTAAAAGTAAGGATTCAGATAAGAATGGATTGCCTTGTTTATTTCACACCCTTTGCATTTAAACACTATGGATCAGGGGTCGGCAAACTGCGGCTCTTGAGCCACATGCTGCTCTTTGGGTAAGTTCCATCTCGAAAGTTTGCTGATTCCTGGAAGAACCAATCCTGTCCCTCACAACAATTTAAAAATTATTCAAGAGCTATAAATATATTTTTACATAATCACCATTATGTGAATAATATCCTTTAAAAAATTTATAAATGAAACTATGATAGTTTTATTTTCATTTTCAATTTTACCTCAGAGCCACAGTTTGCAAGCTGCAGTTTGCTGACCTCTGGCGGCTCTTCCATCTCAAGAGTTTGCCGACCCCTGCTCTGGATAGTACTGCTGCAAGATGAATTTTTATCCTGTTCTCTCATTTGATTAATTAACTCAGCTGCGACAATTGTTTCAGCACCCCTCAGCACATACAACCTCTCCAGCTGCATTTCTCCATTAGAGCCTTTCATTTCAACCTGTGGGTCTGGGGTATGCTTGACAACAGTGTTCATAACTGCTTTGTCTAATTGCATAGGATCAGGTAAACTTTAAAAGGGTGTTTGCATCAAGAGTGGTATTTCAATTTTCCTTGTTATTTCCTCCTGTTGCTGATATCATGCCCAATTTTACAAAATGTCATTATGTTCACAGAAAGGACTGAAATAGGAGTTAACATGAGAGCAAATGCTGCAGGCCATCTCTGAACCTCTCATCTGGCCCACAGGCCCATTAACCAAAATTCTGCCTTGGGGCCATATTGTCCCTCCTCTATCTCACTATAACTTACGTAGTCCAGCGTGACTTCAGACATTCTTCCCTGACACAAAAGGCAGTCCTTCTGTCTTCCAGGGAAGAAGTCCCTCTGCCCTCCTTGGTCTTCTTGTCCTGATTGCAGCTAGATGGCGAAGGGGGCAACTGGTGGGAGAAAGGACAGGGGTGGCTAAAGGGATTCACTCTGCTGAAATTAAGGAGCACTTAATTTGCAGTTTCTCATCCCCAATTGATAGAATTATATTTCAATTTAATTGCCTTTATAACCAAAATTCATTCTTCTGAAAAGGGTCCTATAAGATTTCCAGACTGTCAAAGGAGTCTTTGGTATATAAGATGAAGAACCCTGGGAGGTGGCTGAGCAGTAACTGGCATTTCTGAGTGTTCTGTCACCGCTACCCCACCCCATTCCAGCCAGATATACAGTCAGGAATCAACCAAGGCTCCTAATATTTTTTTAAAAGCCTCTTGGTTTTTTTATGGAAGTTTATCCAGTCTGGAGGCATTTGTGATTCAGGGCAGAAAGAGTATGAGAAGGGATAGATATACATTCACACTGTCACCCTATTGCCAAACCCTTGCCACCTGTGGCTATTCATTTCAGAGTGAACTGAAGGTTTCATAAGAGCAGTTGAAGAGTTGTGAATGGTGGTTAAGTTCAATGATGTTAATTCACGTTTTATAGAGCAGTAAGAAGGGCTAATTCTTATCTTTCCTTTTACAGCTCCACGCAAATGTTGGGTATGGTCTAGGTCTTCCCTGTCCAATAAAGGAGCCACTGGCCACATATGGTTATTTAAATTTAAATCAACAAAAATTAAGTAAAATTTAAAAATCAATTCCACAGTCATACTAGCCACATTTCTAGTGCTTGATAGCCACATGTGGCTAGTAGCCACTATATTGGAAAGCATAGACACAGGACATTTTCCTCACTGCAGAAATGTCCACGGGACAGTGCACCTGCAGGACTTCTTGTTCACCCCTCAATCCAGAGCCTAGCCCAGGCCTGTCCCCCCAGCTTCCTCCTTTTCTACCCCAGTCCCTTCTGTCCTCATTCATTTTGAGTCTATGACTTCCATCTCCCTCATCTCACCCAAGTCCTTTGCCCTGAAAAGGTGTGTGTGAGGGCATTTCTGCTGGGAGTTCAGCTCCACCATTTTCAAATGATTCGACATATTGACTACCTCTTTGTGATGACCTTTGAATTAGGAAGGAAAGGTATGTCTTTTTTAGTTGTTTTAACCAGTGAGGAAACAGGCTCAGAGAGCACAAGTAACTTGTACAAGGTTGCAATTGACACAGGGCATCTTCTGATTTCTGGTATAAGCTTCTTCTCATGGTTTGTGCTTGTAAAAATGTATTAATCATGTAGTCTTAATTTTGAAAGTAGATAAGTTCATCATTTGCTGTCTCTCTAACAGGGTATCACTGTGGAAAGGAGGTACATTGACATGGCAGCAGGGAGACCCAGCTTCGAATCTCCTGTCCCTTCTGTAAGCCACCTAGCTGTGTGACCTGGTGCAGATTGTTTTCATCATGGGGCCTCAGTTTCCTCATATGAAAAATTCAGGGAGCTAATGGTTACAAAATGATGCTAAGATTTCTTCCAGCTCTAATAGTCAACATATATTTTGAATTACTTTTTAGTCATATGGCTTTTGATTAGTTATTTCCCAAATGATTCAAAGACCTTTAAAAAGTTTCCCTGCTCTTGTTTTAGGGTGGCCATCACCTAGCAGGCTTCTTATTAGTAGTTTAATAGGGTTATCTTTAGCAAGACATATGGAGTTGTCATCTAAGCCTTTGCTATCCCAAGGGTGGCCCTGCACCTGCTCGTTAGAAATGCAGAATCTCGGGCCTGCTGAATCAGAATCATTTTATCAAAATCCCAGGTTATTCATTTGTGCCCCAAAGTTTGAGCAACTTTGATCCAGGCCCTGGGGAGACAAGAATAAATGCAACTCACCTACTAGAAATCTGCTTTAGAGGGACCAAGCACATACAGGGTATTTGTCATTGCTCCAAACCCTCCCAGCCTCTGCCCTCAGCTGTTTTTCAGTGGGATTTGAGCTCCTTCCCTGGGCAGTGATATATTCTCCCCTACATCTGTCTCAGAAACATGAGAATTCATGGACAATACTTTTAGCTCTTAAGGATTCACATCTGCTCTTAGTCTTTCTTCCTTCTCATTAAGACTTTGACTAAAGCTCTTTGGCTGGGAGCAGCTTTTCCATGCACACTCTGTGGTCCTGCAAAGCCTGTAAAGTTGGCTATTAGAATATTGGGTCTATGGGTTACACAGGAGTTAGGTGGGCTCTGAGCAATGTGGCTTGTCACTAAATGGCTTGAGGGAATGCTGGCTCGATGACCCTGGAGTCCACCAGAGGCCTAAAGAAACTCACTTTCTCACTCACGGTGTGGAGAGTGAGAGCAGGATTCCATTAGGTCAGAACCTTGGGAAATGGTTATTTCAAACTTGACAATAGAACGAGGTGGGATTCAGTATACAAAAATCTAAGACTGAATGAAATTCAAAGTACAAAATATGTAGGCTATGAGACTCTAAGTGCCTCTGTGTATAAACATAGTCAGGCTGCCATAACAAAGTACCACAGACAGCAAGCAGAAACAACAGAAACATTTTCTCAGCCTGGAGGTTAAAAGTTTGAGAACAAAGTGTCAGCAGGTCTGGTTTCTTCTAAGGCCTCCTTGGCTTGTAGAAGGCTCTCTGTCTTCTTGCTGTGTCAGCACATGGTCTTCCCACTGTGTGTTGATGTTTTCTTTTCCTCTTATAAGGAGACAAATCATATCGGATTAGGGCCCACCCTAATGACCTCATTTTTAAAATTACCTCTTTGAAAACTCTATCTCCAAATGCAGTCACAATCTAAGGTACTGGGGGTTGGGTCTACAATATATGAATTTAGGGGACACAATTCAGTCTATAACATGCCATCTCCATAGCCTTTTCTGAGTAACAAGAGTGGCTGTTTCTACATGTAAATGTCAAACTCTATGCCTGTGCTATGTGTCCCAGTGTCCTGTGTTTCCAAGCCAAAAGTGACCAGGCAGGCTGGACTTTAGGGAAGCCAACTGCCCATCAGGTGTTTTGGACCCAGACCCTGACCAATGGCGATTCTACAAATTGGAGAGTGCCTGCCTGACCTAATCAGCTTCTCCCTCTTCAGAGGTAGGAAAGTGAGTTGTTCTCAGAGAAGCTAGGAGCTCCTTTCTGATGGGAAAAGACCATGTCACTGGCCTTGAGGCTGAATCCTGAGGTAACAAGAGCTATACTTCTGAATCTGCATGAGGGTGGCTATATATCCCAGGCTTGACCATGAGATCCAGAGTGAGGGGCCAGCTGCAGGTTAGTCTCCATGTGCATCGTTACATAGTTGCCTGGGCTCACTGCTTCCTTGCTACCCCAAGTGCTAAGTAGGTCAGAAAGATGCATGAACAGTGGACATTCCCAAGGAACACATGGGGAAAGGGACCATTGTGGTGGGCCATTAGGTCATGGGTGACCTCTGAGAGACCAATGTCAGGTCCAGGACGAAAACAGAAGTGAGATCTCAAGTATCTGTCTCTCAGTTTGGGTGACCCCAGAAGCAGATTCTGAGACAAGATTCATGTTTAAGTAGTTAATAAGGAAGAGGATCCCAGGACGGACCAAGGAAGTGGGGAGGTGAGACAGGGAAGAGAAAAAAGCCAATACAGGGTGTGTTAATGAGCAGATTGCCATGGAGGGCAACTGGGGCTCAGTCCTACTGGAGACCTCTGTAGGATGGCATAGAACATATCTCCCAGTAGTTCCACCTGCTGTGAGGAAGCTGCAGTATTGATCCATCAACCTCTACCTGAACTTGGTTGAAGACCATGAACTTCCCAGCACTTGACAACTGTCCCAGGGGTCTTGCCTCCCTCCTGTTCCCTCTTCAGGTAGTGACTTGCAGGTGCTATCAGTAGGTAGCCCTTCACACAAGTGGGAACATGGGGTACCCAGGGCCTGTGGGCACCATGCTACTGTCTGCAATGAACACTTCCTCCTATCTAGAGCCACATCTTTTCATGCTTGGAGGAGCTGACCAAGTGAACTGGCAGACAAGGGCTAGCTGTTGTGTCTGATCCCTTATCAAAGACAAAAATTAGATTCCTTTGGCTTGACCTCATAAATCCAACTCCCCCTTTTTACAGCTGTCTATGCTGAGGCCACTATGTTATGTTGTAGCTAGCAGAGCTAAAGAAACATAGAGAGGTCTTGGAAGTTAAGTACTTAAGTAGAACTCCTTTTAATAATTATTGTAAACCGCTCAGATTAGGGGGCCAGCTCTATACTTAAGAGTATAACTTGTATTTCCGTTTCCCCATATCAGGTAAAATACAGGTAATCATTTAAAGATATAAGATCAATTGGCAATTGAAATCTATTTTTCTTATACCCTTCATCATTCGGTGGGTGGGAGAAGACTTGCTTTTGTTACCAAACCAGGGACACAGCAGGCCACGAGCTCAGGAATGAGAACAGTCTCAGAGTGTACCTCTCAGGTGGCTCCCTCAGCCGGTTCCCCCTCACACAGGACCCTGTGGAGGGGTGTGGTGTGCACATTTCTTGGAAAAAGCCAAAGGGCTGTCACCCAGACCAGCCGGATTGGGACCTGAGGTTTGCTGCTAATGGGAACTGTCAGAGCCCTGTGCCATGGAGAAGCCCGCCCTCTAGCTGCCTTGTGAAGAACAGGAGGGAGCCTTTGTCCTCCCATGCCCTGTTCCCTCTTCTTCTGAAATAGAATAGGACACCCTGGTAAATCCCACCTCCATCCCCCACCCCCGGATTTGTTTTTTGTTAAAAATACTGCCTTGTTCAGACGCACAGATGCTTAACTTCTCTGAGATTCAGCTTCCTCATTTGTTGAAGGACATATTAGGTGTAACAATCATAAATAAGAGGATGTAGGAGAAGTACCTAGCAGGTGCCTGGACATAGTGGATACTCAATAAATGGTGCTAGTCACTGTCTTAAGGTGTGGGGGCTGAGGGCAGATAATTTTGGCTTTCTCTGCATGGACAAAAGCAAAAGTACCACAGGTGAAAACAAGCAGCAAGGGATGTAATTTTTTCATGAAACTTTTCAATTGATGCCTGTAAGTATTCTGGCATTAGAGAATATTTTGGGGTGATGGAAATGTTCTATGTCTTGATTGTGGTGGTGACCATTACATGGGTGTCAGCCTCAGCAACCCAAGAAGAGGGTGAAGAAAGGGGTTGGGCTGGGATGGATACCTTTTTGGCCTTTTCCATCACGTTCTAGGCACCAAGTTCAAGGCCACAGAGCTTTAATTATTCTGGAATTAAGATTTAGCAATCTGCCCTTCCTTCTCCAAAATAAGTGGATAATACCTTTCTACACGCTCACAACACACACACACACACACACACACACACACACACACACACACCACCTTAGCTCTGGTGTAAAGGACACCACGTCCAGATACTACAGATGCAAGCCGTCATCCAGGACAGTGATAGATGGGGAAGTCTTTTCTTATCCAATTGCGCCACCCGGCGGACAACTTTAGCACTGCAGACTCCTTTATCCGACCTGCTGGTGTTGAAGGCGGGAGGGGGGAGGGTGAAGGAGGGGTTTGGGGCTTAAGAAAGTAAAGGGACGTTGTTTGGAGCCACGGATGACTTTGATAGGAGGCAGTTCCACCTCGTGCATCCATGGTAAAATCAACGAAACTAGATGGAATTGTAGGCCCTATTTTGAGGGAGCGGACACTGAGGAATTTAACCCTTTCGGCTCCTAATCCGCTGCCCCAAGACCCATTTTCTCAGGAATTCAACACAGCGGGGGTGGAGGTGAGAGGAGTCTACATTCCAGTGTCCTTTCCACTTTCGGATACCCCTGCGCTCCAGTCGAGGCCTCAATACAAGGTAATCTTAGCTGGGGTCGGGGGGGGGGCATTCTCTCGCTTCTCTCGCCCTGACCCCAAAGCCAGGTGTCCGCTGGCGTCTCCCCTTGGTGGCCAGATGGCGCCACCGAACCGCTCACTCGTAGCTCGGGGAAAGGTGAGACGTAGCGGAGGGCTTCCCTTCGCGCCCTTCTCCACTGTCTGCCGCACGTGCACCTGATTAGGATTGGGGATGAGCAGAAGTAGCTGTAACCCCGACTTGATGGTGGGCGAGAAGTGAGGGTCTCTTCTTCTTAGTACTCCTTTCTTCCCCCAGCCAATATCAGAATCCTTTGACATCGTTCTCTCGCTCCCTGAACACTTGGCCCACCGCACCCTTGCAGCTGCCCATCCCGTGTTCACCCACATGGGCCCCCAGGTGCATAAGGACCGCTTGGGATCGCAGATACCGCGCCGTGGTGTCCTGTGGAGCCCTCCTCGTGGCCAGCGGGTGCCTGGACCACAGGACCGGTTCACTGTTGTTTGTGCCCAAACATGACGGAAGCTAGGGCGGAGACCAGAGGTGGAACGTACGTGGAGGGAGAAGGATGGGGGGAAATTGCAAGCTAGGGAAAAGAGTGCCCGCAAGTGCAGATGACTCCTGTTGACGCGCACTTTCCACGCTGCTCGCGGAGCCGCAGGCCGAGGGGGAGCGGGCGGCTCTCGCCGCCATCGCGCTGGACAGCTCTAATCCTGGTTGGGAGCTGCCATCGTCTTCTCCGGCCCCACACCACGCTGTGAGAACGCTTTCGCGAAAATCCAACCCCGGGCCTGGGGAGCAGGGCTGCCGCCCGGCACAATCTCGCGGCCAGGCGGAGCGCGCAGCCACGCTGCAGGAACGCGGAGCTCCGGCGCCTCCTGGCGGCGGCGGCGGCGGCAGCGGCGCGTGGGCCCTGCAGTTCGTCCAGCCCCAGGCGGCTCGCCTGCGGGACGCGGGGAAGTGCGCGGGCCTGCATTTTCCCATATGCTCGGGTGGCGGCGCTGAGGCCTATTCGTCTTTTTATTAATAACGATGCTCAGGAGGGAAAAAGAAAATTAGAGCCTTTAAAACCAGTCAGGGTGGAAGGGGAGGGCGCGCACATACAGGCGGGGAGGGGAGGGGAGGGGAGGGGACGGGAGGGGCGGGGAAAGGAGGGGAGGGGAGGGGAGGGGAGAGGAGCGGAGATGAGGGGAAAGGAGAAGAGCGGAGAGGAGAAGGAGAAGGAGAAGGAGAGGAGAAGGAGAAGCGAGCAGAGGAGAGGAGAGGGGAAAGGAGGGGAGGGGAGGGGAAGGGAGGGGAGAGGAGGGGAGAAGGAGAAGAAGAAGGAGAGGAGAGGAGAAGGAGAAGGAGAGGAGAGGAGAGGAACGGGGCGTTGGTGAAAGCAATAAAACTCAGACCGCTTCCTTGGAGAGATAGCGGCCGCTATAATGCGCTGGGAGGATCAGGGGTTTATTTGCAGATCCTGGATAAAAGATGATATATCGACACAGTTAAGAGTGTCATTGCGCCTGGCCTCTCAGGAAGCCACAAGTACGTATTTCCTGAAATACCGGCCAATACAATATTTAATCCACACGCCACTTAAGCACGAGAGGGGAACCTCAGCATCTCACACCTTCTCGCCTGGCCTCCCAGTTCTGGGTGGGGAGACCCCACCCGGGCAGGATCTGGTTCTCTTGGACGCCCCCTCCCTTGGCCTTTGTCTTCAGTGCAAATAATCACTTAGTGATGGGCCTTAATAAATACTGTCCTTATGCTCGGTAAATATTGGATTAGCTTTTCAATGACCAGGCTCTTGAAAAGGCTCGAGAAATCCACACCAGGTCTCAACTAAGCCCAACAGTCAATAGGTAAGGAAAATAAGTGATTTCCCTCACTGGGATGGGGGCGTTGAGAAGAGGGTTCCTACTCTTAATCAAGTTATCTGATTCTACTAAGTATGGTAGGAGTACTATTGATAAATAGGAAAAGGGGGAGAGCCCAAATTTTGGATTAGCTGGAATTTTCACCATTTCTGGATGTGCTCCTTAAGGTTGAATCACTTTGCCCAAGGGGGACATGTGTGGGTTCTATTTTTATTTCCACAGCGCTCAGCATGAACTTTTCCTTTAGCACATATTTTTTGGGGGGTTACTTATGGGAATTTCTGACACGGTTATCGGAGGAGGGACATGACCCAAATGATCTCCGATTGTCCTGCTCTAATTCGTACTGCTTAGGTGAGGCAAGAATGGGCAAATTCCTTGGAAGCTCTGCTCTCTCTCCCTGTTACTGAATTTTGCTAACAAAATGATGGTGGAGACAATGAGAATTAAAGAGGAAGTCCCACTTTCCTCCAGCACGGGGGAAGAGGGAGGCGGTGCTGTAAACGAAGTTTCTCAGCTGGTTTTCTGTCGCACATGCCAGTGGGATCCCTGTTCATAATTCGAATGACAGGGGGGTAATAACTGAGTGGTGCTGCTGGGTGGATGTGGCCTCAGAACCAGCCGCGGAGATCGAGCCCTAGGCCTAGTACTGAGGGAGTCCCTTGGCCTCTCCGAGCCTTTTCTACGGTGCGTGGAAGGGTGTGGCTCCGTGCACCAAGGCGTCAGGACACTTCGGGTGCGGGAAACAGGGGACTGGATTTTCATCTACCCTGGAGCGGAGATCTGTCCGAGGGGGTCGGGCATCCCCCGGGCCCAGGGCACCCGGTCTTCTTCTGAGCCTGGCACAGCCCGACGAATTCAACGCAGGGCTCCAGGACCAGAGAAGCCTAGTTGCCAGCTCTGTAGCATCGGAGCATGCAGGGTGCGCAATGAGCCCAAACACTGAAGGCCTGAGCTCTAGAGTTACAGCGTATACAGGCAGAAAAGACAGAGGGGTGGGGGGAGGGCGAGAGAGATCTCTCCATTGTGAGAGATCCAGAGATCTAGTTCTCAGTGTGTCATGGGGCCTAGGCAGGGCAGGCGCCCTCTGAAGCCATCAAAGACAGGGGTTGCTTTTTCCCCCTCCTCCAACCTCCAATAGATATAGCACGAATTTTTAATGCGTCTTCCTTTCACAGACAACAATAAAGGGTTTGAAAGCCGGACACAATTTGGGTTTTGTGCGGGTTCCTCCTCGCGCTCCCTCAGCCCAGCTGGCCATATGGAATCCAGCATGGAGCCCGAGGATGACAAAGGGACCCAGTGACAGGCCCAACAAAACCCCAAGGAGACTTCTGCCTGACTCCGGGATTCACTGCCTGCGATAAGCGCGCTGAATGGTGCGGGTGGGGGTGGGGGGCAGGCGGGCCCCTTCTCCCTCTTCCCCTCTCTCGGTCCCCTGAGACCCATTCTCTGTCCCTTTTTAATATGCACGCCTCTAACATCCCCTGCTCCCAGCTCTCCCATTGTGCCGTTTTGTGCGGCCCGCTGTAGATTGGGCGAAGATAGACTGCCTAAGCAGCCCCGGCGCCTGGTGCGCTCCCAGGGCGCTGGGGTTAGGGCCACACAGGGCTCCGCGAGCGCTTTTATTGACTCCATGGGGCCCGAGGACAGAAAGAGGCGGGCGCCGGACCCACCTCCCTGGTTCCTGGCCGCCCGAGCGCACACCCAGACCTAAGGCCTCCGGGCCTGCCCACCTACCCAAACGGGCCCTCAAAGCACACACTCAGTGGAAGCCTGCGAGAATTTGGACTTTCCACGCCGACTCTTTCCTCCCGGGAGGCTTGGGGGCTCCTATGATCAATCTTGGCCTCCGGGAAGCCCGAAGGCCAAGAATAGAGTCTTGCGGCAGTGCCTCAGGCCTCCTGTCAACTCCATTCCATGAGGCTCAGAAAATTTCAACTCCTTTCCCGGTGGATTGTGGGGTTACAGGGAAGTTACTAGTGGGATGTTGAGTGGTTGATACCAGGGCAAGTTGGGCGTGCACAACAAACGACTAAGGGGAAAATTCTCCTGGCCTTTACAAACAGCAAGAAATAAAAACTCCAAGCGTTTCCAAGCTAGTGTGGGGAACAAAGGGAGGCTTTTCAGCATTTAGGAAAACCTGGATGAACCCAGATGAATCTGGAAATGTGAAAGGACATTTAGGAGGATATTAGAAGGACTCTCAGGTCCTCAATTATCCAGGGGCAGTGCACAAGGCGGGAGTAACGGGTAATCACGTCCCTGGGCGTGTTGCGCTGAGTGCTTTTGACGCACAGATTTGGTCACACGGATAATCATGTTTGCTTTAGATATTGAATTAAACCTGATCATCAACTAGAGGGAATGAGAAAGTCAGCTGGGACTGCTCCTTTTGCTCAGCCTCCTCGCCCCCGCCTCCCCCTCCAGCCATGTAGGTGGAGCTGGGGAAGGAAAGAGAGATACAATTTCCGAGTGGAGCTGACCTTCAATCTCAAGGCGTCTCAGCGCGCCCGCTGAGCTCTGAGCTACAGAACCCTGGGTATTTTCCGAAATCCGTGAGATAAAGGAGGGAGGCGCCTCTCCCCTAAGTCTGCAGGGCCTCCTGCGACGCTCCCCTGCGCAGGCAAGTGTGCACCGGCATCCGTCCAGGAGATCTCTCTGCGACGAGGGTGGGATGGAATCAGTAGTCTACTGGAGAAGGACTGATGCGCCCTCCCCTGGGCGAACCCGGGGCTGTTTGCTCACTTTTCACTCCTCTCACCCCAGCCTTGGAAGCCGGGGCGTACCACCACACCTCGAAACTCCTACTTTCTAGCAAGCAAGTCACCCAGCTTCATACCAAAAAGCTCGCCTGGGGAACTATGCGCAGCCAAATGCCAGGAGAGGAAGAGGATCGAGATCAAGTCCGGGGCAAAAAGGGCTGGAAACCCGGACTTGATGGGGGCGGGATGGAGGCAGAGCCTGTTAGCTGGGATTGCCACTGGCTCCCGCTCCCTGACTCTCCCCAGCCAACGAGTCTAGGAGGCGCAGCACCCCACTCCCTCCCCTGCGTTCTGGTCCCCGTGTCCTTGTTGCCAAAGCCTGGAGCGCCCAGAAACCCTCCCCAAGACCCCAAACCCATTTCTTGGAGCGGTCTCTTAGGCCGCCTCGGGTCCGCGGATTTTTAAAAGTGGGTGGGGAATAGAAAGAAAGCAGACCAGTCTCAGCCTCAAGCCCTCCCCCCTTCTTAGCGCGAGGTAAATCAAATGCAACAAAGTGAAAGTCATCGAGTGTAGTGGCTTCAACAGCTTCTCAGGCTGAAGGAGCCACTCATAGATTTGGGCGATCGAGGGGGGCTTGCTCCCTCGCCTTTGCGTTTTCCAAAGTCATTTTTTCTACCAAAGTCAGGACGCCGCTGTCCCGGATTCAGACAGCGCAAGGCGAGGAGAGAGGCCTGGGAGAGGGCGGGCGACCCCGGGCTTCTGGTCTACAGATCGCAAGTCCGAGGCCAAACACTCCCTCCCCAGCCCAGGGCCTGAGGTTCTGGGCCTCTCCCTCCTGCCCAGGTGAACCCTGTCCGGGAGCCTTTCCTGCGCCCCTGGTACACCTGGCCGGGTCCCCGCTCCCGGTCTCGACAGGAAGCGCGGGTCAGAGAGCTGCAAGCGGCCTGGCCAGGGTTCTTGCCCGAAGCCTCGGCCCGGCGCAGGGCGACAAAGTAAGACAAATGGGAGGGTCGGGCTTGGTTTTTTTAAACACAGGATTTTTATTAAAATTCTTATTTAAAAAATCGAAAGCTTTCAGCGCCCGGCACTCTTGGAGAACCGCACCGAACCACTGAACTCTCAAGTTCCGGGGCTCAGAACCCGGACGATGGGCAGGGGGCTTCGCGCCTACACATTTTTCCTTTTTCATATTTGAGAAATGTTTACACTGAACAAAATAAAAAAGAAAATAAGATAGCAGGGATAACGAAACATAAGCAAACCAAAACAAACCACAAAGAAAGGAGTTGGGCCTCGAGGGGGAACAGGCCCATCCTGAAGGTCATTTTGGCAACAATCACCACCGATATTTACAACGAAAGGCGAAATCTGCCACCAGTTGTCAGAACGTTTACATGGTCATAAATATTTAGCATTTTCTTATAAAAAAAAGAGAAAAAACCCTCTATATTTTTAAAGTGTTCTCCACTTGCTTTAGAAGAAGACCGTTGACAATATCGCTACTCACAGAAACATATTTTACAAAATTCACAAGAGCAGGGGTAGAGAAAGGGAGGTTGGTCTTTTTCTCGTTCTCAAGTGAGGACGTTAACGCTGGGACGATCTGATCCCCCCGGAGAGAGGCAAGAAGCCAAGCTGCGCAAACATTCTGTAAACACGGCTTATAGTTCAACCCTCTCCAAAGGTTCAAAAGGAGAGAGGGACGCGGCAGCGCTTGGTGGATGGAATCTGCCACTCCAAGGAGGCGCAGGCAACCTCCCTGCGCCTCCCCAACGGAGCCGAGAGTCAACTCGACTCCATGATAATAATAATAATAACAACAACAACAACAATAATAATAATAACCACCGTAAGGACCAAGTCCTCCTTGCCGCCGCCGGGATGGGGCCTGAGTCTAGGAGGGGCGGCGCTCACCAAGTCCACTGCTGGGCTGGGACCAGGGGGTGAGCTGTCGGGTATTGGGGGGTTCCAGCCGAGCTGTACTGGGCGTTGTACTGCATGTGCTGCAGAGACTGCGCGCTGTAAGCCGAAAAGGGAATGCCCGCCTGGAAGGTGGCGGCTGCCAGGTCCTGGGCTTTGAGCGCGTGGCACGGTTTGCCGTCCCTGACCAAAACGGGCACGGCCACCCGGCGCGGTGAGGGCAAGGGCGTCACCTCCATACCTTTCTCGGCCCGGGCGCGCTTCATCTTGTAGCGGTGGTTCTGGAACCAGATCTTGACCTGCGTGGGGGTGAGGCGGATTAGGCTGGCCAGGTGCTCGCGCTCGGGCGCCGACAGGTATCTCTGTTGCCGAAAGCGCCGCTCCAGCTCGTAGGTCTGAGCTTTAGAGAAGAGCACCCGCCGCTTGCGCTTCTTGCCCGCTTCCCCCCCGCTGCCCGGGGTCTCCTTGTCATTGTCCGGTGACTCGTCGGCCGAAGGCTCCGGAGACTTAGAGGCCGAGTCCTGGGGCGCCGCGCCGGCCGCCAGTCCGTGCACTGCGGGAGACAGAAGCGCATCAGGCGCCTGGAGGCCGGACACTGCGCGCTGAGATCCTCCGTGCCCCGTCGGCCCTCCGCGCCCCGCAGCCCGACCCCACCGCCTTTGCCTTGTCCCCCTCCCTGCTCAACTCCTGAGGAAGCCGTTGGCGTCCCCCAGGGGAAAGAGGAGAAGCTGCAGGAGTGGGGACTCGGGGCTCACGTTTCTAGGGGTTTGAACACTGTGGGTGCTTATTTGTGGGGAGTGGCGCTCGGAGAATATCATCGTGGGTTAAGGGCTTCGGCCCCCTTAAGCAGTTTCCTTTCCGGAGAAACGTGGGTAGATTTTTAAAAGAAAAAACCCACAATCCGGGCATTGATCAGCTCGGCCATTTAAGGCAGGTTTTTCTGGGCTTCAGTTTTTTGCTTTCGGACTTTCTCCACACCCTCCGCATCGCACAAAGCGTCCTGTATGATAGTTCAGGGGGCAGGGTGAGCTATTTATACTCGGGCCACTGAGAGCCTCCCCCACCCGTACCCGAGGTTGCTGGCTCACTCCAGTGCTCCAGGCCAGTTCCTCCCGGCTGTTGGAACGGGGCGCGCAGTGGAGGTGGGGGTGGGGGGTGGGGGTGGGCTATAGAAGGAGCCATCAGTCCCGATTGACTTCTGTAACCAGCCTTGGGAAGTATTCCCCTCCCCTCTTCCTCTTAATTTCTCTTTGAAAAAAATATATGAGACCATGTCCTTTTCTGGGACTAGGGGCGCTTGATGAAGAGGAAAGAGTTTGGGCAGTCTAAACAAGTATTAAAAATCTTTCTAGCGGAGCAGGGGGAGGGATCCAGGCTTCAATGGTTCCTTCCCCTTTCTCCCCCCAGCGTCCAGTGTGGGCTTCGGCCACAAGAATACAGGTAGCCACGGCTGAGCAGACAAGTTTCGCTACTTACGGGAGTATTGGAGGCCCTCAGTGCTGGCCAGCCAGCGTGTATACGGGTTGTCGCTGCTGTCGTAGAAGGGGTTCTTCAGGGGCAGGCTCTGCACCGTGTCCAGGGCTCCCTGCCCTAGCGGTCCAGCCCTCTTGGCGGGCTCCGGCCCCTCGATCTCCTCCTCTGGCCCTTCAGCCACCGAGCCCTCCTCATCGTTGGTGTCCGGCAGGTCCAAGATGTCCTTGACCGAAAACCCCGTCTTTGTGTTGGTCAGCGACATGGCTCGGGACCCCGGAATTTATGCGGCAAAGTTGTAGCTTCACTTGGTCAAATCGTGGCACTCTCCAGTTGGAGCAAGGAGGGGGTAATGGGGGAAGGGATTGGGGAGGGGAGGGGGGGTAAGCTTTAATTATTGAGATAATTATTTTTTAAAAGAGAAATAAACTATGGGGAAAGGGGCGAGGGGAAAAGCCCAACGCAGCGCCTGTGTTCTCCGAAAGCACGACGAAATGATGCAGGGAGCTAAGCAACCCGCGCACCGGGCCCTAGTTTGTAACTCCAGGAGGGGTGCCAAGGCGGCGTCAGCTCGGGCTCCGGCAGCCGCTCGGCGCGCGGTGGCGGCTGGTGGCGAGGAAAAAATGGGCCATTGCCCGAGCGATCAGTCCATATAAGGCTGGGCTCCACTCGCGAACCTGGGGCGGGGGGGGGGGACGAGGGGGAGAAAAAGAGGGAGGGAAAAAGAGAGGGAGGGAGGGGGAGCGAGTGAGGGAACGAGAAAAGGGTGGGAAAAAAAGGGGGACACATTAAAACGCAAAGGTTGGACACGTGTGGGCGGGTCTTGGAAGTCAAGTGGATGAAGACAGTATTTGCAGATGTGAAATTGTGGGTTTTGGGGAGCTCCACGCTCCCAGCGAACGGCTCTCTAGAGCAAGATGAGAGGTGTAACGTGTCAATTAATTGCGAAGACGGGGCGAGCCTTTTTTTAACCCAGTATTTACATACAAAGAACCACAGCGTTGCTCGCGAGTCTACACACTTGAAAGCGCCGTTTTAACAAATTGCATCTTTTAAAAAGCAGGGGAGGAGGAGGGAAAACAAAACAGAAACCCAGAGGAGGAAAAAAAAAATCCTCCTTAACATTCACAGATTCCTACCTCCCCGCCCCCGCGCGCCCGCCCCTCAGCAAGCCGGAAAATTGGCGATTTGTGGCGCCTTTGGAAAGGGGGGAGGGGGCGAAAGCCGAGCCGCGGAAATCTCTCCTTCCCATCGCTGGTGGCTCCCTAAACAAGATCCGGTTCAAATGGCAAGAGCCCAACTTCTGTAAGCCTCCTAGGTCAATATTTTGGTTGAGGCTTAAGGATGAGTACTAGAAATGACAAGGCAAGTAATTGATTCTAGTTAACGCCCAAAGAGCCCACAACCCAGGAGAGGGATCCGCTGGGGCTGCCCAGAGCCCCCATCAGGCAACAACCCGCCCCTCCTTCAGCCGCCCTTTATTTGCTAAAGACTTATTTATTTCCATCACTCCGTCTCCCCTTCAGCCCCTCCATTTCTTCGCGGCGGAGGACCGCGCAGTTCTTTAGCTGCTGTGCGGGCCTCCAGAGGAGGGGCGGGGTGGGGGATGGAGAACTCTCATTTAGGGTTCGGACCCCGGCTTCGCAGCCTCGGGCATCCGCGGGCTGCGTTTTCAGGGCGGAGGGAAGGGCAAACGGCCCCGCAACATTCCTTCCCTCTATTATGCCTCACTCTCGGGTCCCTCCTTCTCCATCCTCCTGCGATGGTGAAGCCGGGAGATACCAGAGAGGGAAGGGGGCGGGGGGCTGTCTCCAGCCACGGTGAGGACCTGGAAAGCGGCGGGGGAAGGAGTCGCAGAGCGGGCGGATGATGCAGCGTTTTCTTCTCCCAAGCAAGTCCTTTAATTTCGTCTCCTTGCGAGCGCCCCAGGGACGCGTTCCGAGGACACGCACCAGACTCCCAGCCTGCCAGCCTGGAGACCGAACTTTCCTGGGACAGCACGCCCTCCTCCGCGCTTACTTCCCGCTCCTCCCTCCTGCTCCTTTTTTGGGGGTGGGGGTGGAGGGAAGTTTGCTACTTGTTGATCGTCCGCTCCCGAAAAAGCGTCGGGAGGGTACTATGCCTGGGGGCGGGAGGGGCAGACCTAGGCGCTCGCGGGAGTCGGGTCTCGCCTACCCCTCAGCCCGTCGCCCCGGCCGCCGCAGCGCGGGCCCAGCGGAGAGCGCGGGCGCCGAGTCCTCCTCGCGGGCAGCTGCGATCGCCGCCGCAGCCGGGTCGCCCCGGGGTTGCCAGCGAGCGGCGAGGGCGCCTCTCCCCAAGACGCTCGGTGGCTTTCTGCAGCCCTCGCTGCCTGGCCCCCAGTATGTGACGTGGGTGACAATGGCCCAGGTTAGAGCAAGCCCCTCGTCGGCGCGTCCTGGGTGGTCGGACGCCGGCAAACACAAATACAAACCGATTGCTAAGCTGCGGACAATGAGCGAAATGTAGACAAATGTCCCGCTCCCGTTGGAAGCCTTTGTCCCGGCTCGGTTTTTGCATTTATTTCAGTGGCGAAATAATACATGATTGACGCTCTCTTTCAATGTGTCCTAACTGTTTGGAATAAATCTAAGGTTGTTCCTAGTTGTCATGGCATTCAACCCTTTTCAATGGACTATCTCTTCATTCATTTCTGAATCCGTCCACAATATTAAGGAAACCGCTTCATGTCGACGCTCCCCATTCCTCTTTCTCCTCCTACTTTTTCTTTTCTCCTTTCTACCCTCCTTCCTCTCCCCCCCCCACAAGAATTACAAAGTGGTTTGAAGCGTGTTCTTCGAATCCATTACTTTTCGTGCTTTCTCTCTCTTTCTCTGTCTCTCTCTCTTTCTCTCTCTCCCCCTCCCTCCTTCTCTCCGTCCCTCCCTCTCTTTTCCAGTCTCTGTCTTTCTCAGCCTCCCTCCCCCTTGTCTCTCCCTACCCCCTTCACGTGGGAGCTCTCTGCCCAGTCCAGGCGGAGGAGGAAAGTTGATTCTCTAGGAGTAGGGGGGCCCAGAGTTTGGAAGAAGGGGCTGGTGGGCCTGCCCCAGCCATTGTTACTCAGCTGCTAAATAAATAACTGGCCAGAAAAATGTTCCTCAATCTAAGCACTGCAGAAAATATCTTCCTATGGTCCTTGCTCTTATTCCTACGACCCAAGAGGGTGGGGTGGGTATGTGGGTTGTCTCTTGAGGACCAGGGCAGGCTCCAGGGATGGGGAAGGGCCAGGTCAATTGTTAGGTTGGATGGAAAATGGTCTTTTGACAAGAAGCACTGAGGAGCTCCCCCAACGCGGGCCTTTTTGCGTGTCCCCTGAGCCATCTTTGGGGGGAGGAGCCACCCCCAGATGCCTTCCTGAGAGCCTGTTCATTTCCTCACCTGGGAACCACCTGGTTCCATTTAGTTTCCAACTTCTTCCCGTCCCCCAACACAGTGGGCCCTTCTCACTGGATCTAATCAGCACAGCCACTATTGATCAAGTCCCTTCCCTTCCTTCCGTCTGGGGGCTTCTACCGAAAAGCACTCATTTTCCTTTGGGAATTCAGGCTCCTGGAAATTGATCCTGGAGAGGGAGTGCTGACAATGGCGCCTTGAGAAGGAGGGCCCAGCCCTCCTTCATTGAAGGCCAGGCTCCTCAGGACACCTGCCCCTTGACCTCAACCAATTCGAGTTTTTCCATGCCTCAGGTTTCAGGGTCCCTTTCCAGGAGTACTGGCAGGGCCACACTTCCCCTGATCGCACAGGCCAGTGCCTGGATCTCTGCTCCCTCCTCCACCCTCACTCCAGCATTTGCTCCTTATCCTTCTCTGGCCTTGGGCCAGAAAGGCAGGGTCTAGAGAGTTGGGAGCCTCCGCCTTGCCTCCTACCACCAAGCTGTGCGCCCTGCCGGATCCGCTGCACTCAGTGTCTCTGTCCTGGGACCTTTTGAGTCCATTTTCCCCAACGTTTAGTCGCCCGTGTGGTTCCCAAGTCCGCTTTGAAAGCGCTGATATTTGCAATTGAAAAGGCGCAGGGAGACCGCTGGGAGGCTCGTAATTGAAGGGGAGAAACTCCGCTTGTTAGAGGAAGATCATAAAATGCAAGTCCCCTGGGAGTGGCCTGCAGACCCCAGGAGGCCAGTGAGAGACCAGCTGGAGGCTAGGGGCAAATCCGGTGCCCAAACGTGCTCCAGGGTCTCACGGATTTCCTGTGGCTGGAAGAGCGGGGGGCCAGGCACCTAACGCACCTTTCCACACAAATTAACCAAGTGATTGTATTCCAAGGACTCCCTAAAAGGTTTCCTGATAAGCCACAGCCCGGCCTTTAGAGTGTGGGATCTCCTGTTCAGCGAGATCCAGCACATCCAGCAGGCTGAGAGGACCAGGCCCTGCACCCTTGCCCCTTCTCTGGAGTCATTGCTATACCCACCCTGTTGGTTCTGAACGTATCAGTGTCCTCTAGCACCAGGTTCAGCTCTACTTGGATAGGCTCTAGTCTGCCCAACTCAGAATCTTTTTTTTTTCTTCCCCCCAGATTCTTTAGTAAATTCTTTCCAGGTTCCATCTGGCAGCGAGGAAAAAATGTCCTGAGTTCCATCAGGTCAGGGTTTGGGCTTTCTGCTCTTGGCCGGCGTTGGGGAGCTCCTAAGTGCTCTGCCATAGGTCTTCTTTTGCTGCAAACTTGGGGACAAAATTGAGACAGGTGCTGGATGTTTGATCACAGCATGTTCTAGACTGGAGCGAGACAGGCTTGGTTCTCTTGGTGTGCGAACACCAACCACCTAGTACTCTTGCCAGGGTCACCTGAGCAGCCGGAGGTCCTCTGCCCTGGTCTTTATTCTCAGCGTTGAGGCTCCAAGTTCCTTACAAATCTCGAACTCTGTATTCTTTCTTCCCTTTAGGATGGGCACAAAAGGAGTCGCAGGCCTTGAAGGGAGGTGGGGGAGGGGAGGAAGAGACTCTTTCTCCCTGGAGGCTAGAGGGAACCTCCTTTGGGAGGCATCATAGGCCGCTAAGAGGCTCTCTGCTGCCCAGGGCTCCGGAGGGACTGAAGCACAGGAGGCTGGAGAGGGCGGCGGGGTGCTGAACAATCGGCGGAGGCCCAGGAGGGGAGATGAATGTACACAGGCTAAGTGGCCCCACTCCAGGACAAGTGGCCCTCCAAGTCGGCCCAGTGTTTACCTGTTTACTTTCCCAGGTAGCTCAAACACGAGCGCCTTTTCGGACCTCCGAAGCCTGGGGGAGGCCGTGGTGCGCGGTGAGTTCCCAGCTTCTCACTTCTCCACACCCCGGCTTTACGCCCCCTATTGGGGGACGGGTGAGGTCTAAACAGCAGCAATAAAGGCAGAAAAGAAGATACTTTGGGAAAGTGAGAAGAGGCCTGGAAACACCCCACTCCTGGGAGCCTGGCTTGGTGGGCCTGTAGATGAAGTGGGCGTGCTGGGGTGGCACCAAACTCCGTCCCCACCTCTCTACCTGGGTTCTGTGATTCAGGGCCACTTGGGAGCCACTCTGCTCACATCCTTCCCTTTTCAGGCTGGTGAAAGCTTGCTGGGTGGGTGCCTCCTCCAGAGGAGTTTAGGGCAGGAAAAGTCCAAGTGTGTGTGTGTGTGTGGGTACTTGGGGGCCAGCTCTAAAGGGGGGAGTGGCCTTGAGGAGCCCAAAGCTTGGGCAGCCCTAAGCAGCACCACTTGGCCTCCTCACCCACAAAAGGGCTTCCAGTCATTAAAAATACAAGGTCTTTTCTCTTTATTTGGAAACATTAATTTGTTTGATTTCATTTCTTTTCTTTTTTTGGAATGAAAAGAGATTGAAAAGAAACTCCTTCCCTGGTACTGAGCTGTCAGCCTCCCCCTATCCCATCTCAGATAACAGTCTTCAAGTGGATTAGTTTATTGTCTGGTTAGCGCCAAGGTGCAAGCGTTTGTCTTCATTCACTCCCGAAACAAAGCGCGTCGCACCTTCCTGCTCCGGCTAGGATTAGCCGCGCTGACACAAAGGTTCTGTCTGAGAGGGAAGGTTTATTTCATAGCGGGTTGGAGACTTGGAGCGTGGCATGCACTCGAAATCAATGGGGAAGGAAACCGTCGCGCAACCTGGTCCCTGAGCCTGGCGATAAAGCCGCTCACCTTTAAGATGCAAACCTCCAAAACGGCCCAAAAGGCGTCTCTGACGTCAGGTGGGGGGGGCAGGCGCTGCTGGAAGCTGGGGTGTCAGCTTTGGCGTCTCCGATGAAAAAAGTCGAGGAGTGTGGCCCAGGATACCACCCCAAGTGGAACCTTTCCTAACCAGAAAACTGAAAGTCAGGTTTCACCGATGGGTCTAAGCACCAACTGGCATCGCCTTCTGCCCCCAGGAAAAGGCAGCCTAGGTCCCTGGAAGTCTCTGCAGCCTGTGGGGCAGCAGAATGGAGTGACTGAGTTGGGGAGGCCTAAAGCCCTGTAATTGTGCAACTTTCATGAGGCGAGACCATGATAACGGCTGGGCAGGAGAGACCCGCGGCTATTGGACAGACGGAGGCAGGGCTAGTGTGAAGGAAAAGGAAATCTCAGTCCACTTTGGGCTCAAGCAGGAGGTGAGTGTTTTATTTCTTTGGCCCATATTGTGGTAACCCTTAATATTGCCCTTGCCCTAGGAGGGGAAGAATGAGTGGGTGACTCCCAGGACAGTTTTCCCAAGTCACCAAGAAGGTGTTGGGCAGGGAAATTTTTCAGACCTCCAGACAAAGCTCTGATTCTGTCTGGTGAAAAGCCCCTTCCACTTTCCCTTTCCTCCAGGGCACAGGAACTCTGTTAAGCCATGGAGAGAAGAACTGATCTTGGAACCTAGAGCCTGGAGTCTCCATGTGAAATTAATTGTGGGTGCAGTATGCAGGAATCTGAGTGAGTTACCCCTCTTCTTTTGTCAAGGTGAAATACAAATTTTCCCAATTATCTGCCTCAAAAGAAAAGAAAAAGAAAAGCAGATATCTCCTGAGGACATAAACTGTAACAGAAATTAGGATTTCTCTTTCTATTAATCAGCTTCATTGTGTGGGCATAAGACCCCGCGGACATATGTTAGGACTTTGATAAATGCACTTTAATGAGATCTTTGAAAATGCATCCAATAAAATAAAAGGCGAGAAAAGCCGTTTAACTTTCATGGATGTTAAATTGAACACGAAATGTGGCTCGGGGCGCACTACAAAATGGAACCGGCCTCACTCCAATATTTTCTTTTAAAGCGCAGCTCTAAGCCCCCCTCGGGCCAAATGAGCTGTCTCAGCCAATCCATTGTCACTGGTTTATTGGGGGAAACCAAACACCACGTCCCCCTGGGCAAACCCCTTTGCTTCATTCGTTCGCGCTGCTTTAATGATTAAATATGTTACAATGAGATTACACATCGTCAGTGTTGCCTTCAGGAACGTTCTTCCAGCCATGCCCTACCTTCCCCCATAAAGGCGATTTCAATGCAGGAGACTTGGGTTTCTCTAGGAAACATGGCGTTGAAAGCACGTTCTTATCTGAATTTACTTCTTAACACGTGACAAACTCATTACCACAGGACTCAGGAAAAACAAGCGGTCTCTCCTAACAGGTTAGAATTCAGCACTTAAAGCTGGGCCAGGCGGACTGAGGTGTAACGCCGTCATTCCTGGCGCAGGGAGGCCGCGCTCTCCGCCTGCGCTGAAAAGGGCTGGCGCCTGGAAGCACAGGGAACCGACCAGCGAGGGCTCTCGGGCACCTGGGGTTTCCCCTCTCATTTCTCCAATGTGAGCACCAGAGGTTCACAACCCTCCTCCAGACACAACGCCTCCTTTGCACCCCCAAGCACCCCCAAAGTCGAAGGCGCTCGAGGCGCGCGAGCTTTCTTGCTGCTTGCTGTGTGTGTGTGTGTGTGTGTGTGTGTGTGTGTGTATGGTTGAAGAGGGGGCGCCCCTCGGAGACCAGGACCTCAACAGACCCCATTGAGACTCATTTCTGATCCTCTGGCGATCTCTACTGACGCAAATGAGAACTGTCCCGCTCCTGGCGCGGCCCAGGAGACACTCGCCCCTCAAAGTCCAAGCTGGAGCTGCCTCCCCAGCGACCCCCACACCCCAACAGTTGCCGGGGCCTCCGGCCCTAGTCCTTCCTTATCCCCCTCCTCCTCACAGCCTCGCACCTCTTGGCGCATTTCTGACTGGGAAGAAACCCCTCTCTCCACTAGGCGCCATTTCCAAATTACCTTCGGGACTTCTGCCTCTGACTGAACCCCCGAATCACGAGACCTCCACGGCGCACAGGAGGAGACTTACCCAGTGGAGGTGGGTGCCGAGCCGGCCTCTTTCTTACAGCGGCGCGGTTAGCGGAGAAGCATCCGGCACTCGGCAGCGGGGAGGGGACTGACAAGGCTCTCCGCGCGCCCGCTCCGCCTCCCGCTCTTCGGCGCTGCGGCGACAACCCAGCCGCATTTCCAGGCGCGTCTTTATCTAGCCCTCCACCTACTGGACCCCCCTTCCATGGGCCCCTCCCCCATCGCGAGCCCTCCGGGCGGAGCTTGTAGGACTGCGGCGCTCTCCACGCCGCGCCCCCCCCCACTCTCCCCTCCTCTCGGCCCCAGCACCTGCCCAGCCCCCCTCCCCCCACGTCCCGGCGGTCCAGCTCTCCTGGCGGTCCCCGAAAGTCAGCGGCGGCCGGGCACCCGGCCTCAGCCGCAGGTAAAACTTTTCCTGTTCGCGGGCTCTACGGGCGGGACCCACTCCTCCCCCAACGACCCTCGTCCCAACCCGCGGAATCGGCGGAGGACTTCTGACGCTCAGCTTTGCCACCTGCTGCTTCTGGACTCCGCGGCTTGGGGAAGAAGCAGAGTCCGAGCCGCGAGAGTGAGGGGAGCTCAAGCGGTCTCACAGGGACCCCGAACTCTAGCACAGCTTGGCGGCGACAGCAGTGCCGAAACCCCTCTCCCTTGGACCGCCGCAGGGGGTTTGCCCAGAGCGCTTTCCGGTCCCGGCTGCGGGGGAGGCCAGCGCGAACTGGGGCAGGAGGAGCCAACGGTCCGAGCCTGAAAGCGAAGGGCGACGCCCGGCTCCTGCGGAGCCCCTCCGCGTTCTCCGCATCCAGTAGGCCATCCGGCCCCGCGCGCGAGCAGGAGGCTCACCTGGAGCGCGGCTGTGCCGCGGAAACCAGGTTCCGCGAGCGCGCAGATCTCCGGCCACTCTCAGTATCCCGAGCGGCGGGCGGCTGCGGGGTCTCAGGCGCTCAGGCAGAGGCGCGGCGCTGCGGGCGAGCGCCCCCCTACTGGCCCCGCGGCCCCACCCTCTCGGCTGGGGCCGGGCGGCAGCACAGCCCCAGTGGAGGGGGCCGTTCACCCGCGCTGCGCGCACTCTATTTGTTTTCCTTGCCCGACTGACGTGAGTCAAAATATTGGCCATATGTTCAGCGGTAATAAATTGGGTATGAGCGCAAACACACTTGGGCTTCGATGGCTCTTTCAGCTGCCGCATGGCCAGCTTGGGGGAGGGGGAATGCCACCTAGCGTCGGCCCCGGCCCCCAAATAGACTGGTAGGTTCCCTCTCCTTACAGACCCCCTGCGCTGAGATCTGGGACCGAGGTCTCTCCTCTCCCTCGCGCCTTCTTAGTCACCAGCAGTGCCTTGGACCCTGCAGCTCCTGGTGATCCAGGTCTGCCGGTTAACAAGGTCGCCATCTATAAATTGCTGGGTCGCTAAGACGCCATAAAACCGAAGGGCCATATGTGGCACGCTATTTATGTGTGAAACCGCGTTTACACTAGATATGCCGATCCAAGGTCTATAGCACGACTTCGCGGGAGGTCACAGACCTCGCGCCCTGGGCTTCAGCCTCCTCCTCTAGCACCCTCTCCCTCCAGATTGAAGGGTGTTGGTTTTTCTGGGAAAGGGATTCAGCTCTCCGCAGCGCAGGAAGAAAGCGATTTCAGTGCACTTGTGCCAAGGTGCCACCTGTCCAGGATTAGAGGCAGCCTCTGTGATTTATTTCTATAGCGTTTCTTTCACTGGGCCGGGAAGACTTATTTTCCAGGCGGTTGATAACGTTCCAGGGGACTTTGGTCTGAACAGGAAAGGTGGTATTTGGAAGCTGAAGATGATCAAGCCTGAGCATGGGTGGGATTTGAGAGTGAGGGCCTCCTGAACACCATGGGGAATTTTTTTTTTTTTTTTTTTTGGTGGGGAGGCAGAGATGTCAGTGAAACAGGTCACCTGGCTGAGGGAGACCTCATACTATTTCTAGCTCAAGCCTGATCGTGGACTGCAGTGTAACCTGTTTAGGCACCTTATTTAAGACAAATGGCAGCCAAGGTACTCAGAGAGGAAATCCTGGCATTGGACATGAAATCATAGAGGCCCTGTGGGCTTCAGGAAAGGGAGGTAAATACTGTATAGTAATAGAAAAACAATTGTTTCATTTTTCTCCCCCAGAGAATGAAGGTAGCCTCGGCACTGCATGTTCCCAAACTGGTCACCTCACACTTTACTCACATGAATTCATTAAGAGTCATTGTCTCTCCTGTGCCATTATTTTACTATTTCTTGAAGTGAACCAAATTCTCTCTGTGGTTAATAAGCACTGAGCCAGGCCCCCTACCTTTCTTTTCATCTTCAAAACACCTGGGGTTCCCTGAATGACATCTTCCATCTGGCCAAGGGAAATAAGAGATGAAAAATGTTGCCCTACTGCAGGGAAAAACATAAGCATTTGACTTCACTATTACAAGTTACCCTGGGTCTGTGTACACTGGATAACTGTCCTTAGTTGGCAGTTAAGGGTGGGAAAATGATGCGTTGGAAGGGGGAGGGAGAGAAGGGGAGAGTGGATATGGGGTGGGGGTGGTAAGGAGAAACCCATTCAACAGGTGCAAGAAAGAACTGAAAAATGAACCTCTTAACCTTAAATGCTGAGCACAAACAGCTCCTCTTCAGGTCTGCTCTCCTGGGAGTAAGCTCCCAGAAATTTTCAGTTGCTGCAGAGAAATATGGGGCTACATGCAAGCTTGATGGGGTTATCTTGGAAAGATACTGCATTTCATCTTTTTCTCATGGATTTTAAGTCTTTATGGTTAACAAAAAACAGAATCTAGAGTGTAGTTTTGGGTTTACATCACCTCCAAGTGTAAGTTCTGGGACCACCAATGAATAGCTTCTTTGGGTTGAAAACATTGCGTCATGCCCAAAATTGAACAAGGGGATTTGAAGAGACACCTTTACGAATGTAGTCCTCATGGGAATGGGTGTCTTTCTCTAACAAGTGCCCTCTGTATTTTCCCTGCCAATATCACAGATACCTGCTAGGCAGAGAACAGAGACACAGGCAATGAACTTAGAGAGTCTGTGTGTGGTGGTCTCAGGGTAGAAAACTGAGAGTTATGAAGCAAAGAATACATCAAGTCAGTCGCTATATCTTTCCCTATTTATGAAACCCTGGTTTAAAAAAAACAAATGTACCAGGGCATCAACTAGGTAATTGATAATAAAAATACATTACAAAGGAGATGCAGTCAGGAGCAAGATATAAATGAAACACCATTCTTAGATATGACTCATTTTGGGCTTATATAGCAATCTGATGCTAAACTTGATACACTTAAGTATTCTCAAACCTAGACAGATTTCATGCAGTGTCTTTTCTTAGTTCCATAGTTGCTTATGCTATTTTTACTTCAGAGACATTCCTGTCCTACCATGGACTCAAAATTCATGGACTTTTCATACTGGGAAAACCTTCCTCCATTAAGTTCCCCAATGGTATCATCAGCTGCAAGGCGTTCGTGTTGTTCCCCTCTGGGAGCAAGCAGTTCTTCGTACTTACAAGAGTCAACCAAAACAAAAACCTTAGGCTGCTTTGAACCAAGCTAGGATATAATTGCACTGTCTTGAGAAGACTTATCTAGTGGTTCCCACAGACAGAGTTCCTCCTTCCTTATAGCTGCTTGGGCTTTTGTGTAGTCCAGTCAATCAAGGAAGGCAGGTACCTTGCCTGTGCTATGCCTAGACATCACACTTGGTGGCCAGAGTGGCTCCACAAAGGTGAGATCTGAGATAGATTTGGAAGAAAGTCAATGCCCACCAACCATGACAATGGGGGGCTTTAAGGAAGCACTGTGTATCTGCAAATATCATCAGAATGCAAAATGGGGTACAGAGGAGACTCTGCAATGGGTGATGCCCCCTCCAGTGCCCTCAACCAGTGAAAGGTTCATCTGAGTTCATCCAACATGGAATCTTGGTTCACTTTATTTGAAAGCAGACCTGTTTCTTTCCCTCTGTTGCATCCTTCAGCAGAACCAGAAGGTAGATGGTATGGTTTATGAGGCCCTTGGTCCCCCAGAGGCAGAAAATAATAATCTTGCTCTTATTTCCTGCAGAGAACCAGAGTGAGCAAACACAGCAGGACACAGATAATTTGGGTAAAGTGTTGGCAGTAGGCAAGAAATTTGGCAATATGTGTCAAGTTTTCAAGAAGTAAAAAGCAAATGCATCTAGAGATAAAAACTAAACAGTGGTTGCTTAGGGTTTGGGTCATGGGGAGTCTAGGGAGTGATGGCTAAGGGGTGGGAGATTTCTATTTAGGGTAATGAAAATGTTCTAAAAATGATTGTGCTGTTGGTTGCACAACTTTATGAATATACTAAAAGCCATTGAATTGTACACACTAAATTGGGCGAATTGTATGGTATGTGAATTATATCTCAATGAAGCTGTTTAAAAACTTAAAGGTATCTCTCTTTTTCTTTGGGCTAGAATTTGCTAGGCTCGAAGCTAGGAGGGAATGGAGGAGTTGGAGGAAGACAAATGATCCTAAAAATTGTTTTCAATTTTCCCCATTTATAAATTGAAGTTTATCGGGGTGATAATTATTAGTAAAGTTACATAGATTTCAGGTGTACAATTCTGTGATACATTATCTGTATATCACATTGTGTGTTCACCATCCAGAATCAGTTCTTCCATCACCATATATTTGATCCCTTCTATCCTCATCTACCACCCCTTTCCCGCCCACCCTCTGGTAACCACTAAACTATTGTCTGTGACTATGAGTTTTGTTTCTTCATTTGTTTGTCTTATCCTTTTGTTGTTTTCAGTTTTATATACCACATATCAATGAAATCATCTTGTTCTCGACTTTTTCTGTCTGACTTATTTCTCTTAGCATAATAATCTCAAGATCCAACCATGTTGTCTCAAATGGTACTATTTCATCTTTTCTTATGGCAGAATAGTATTCCACATTTTCCCAATTTTTATTCTGAGTATTTTATAACACACAGAAAAGCTGAAAGGATAGTAGAATTTGTATACCTTCTTCCTGGATTCAACAATTATTAACATTTACCACATATGCTTTATCACTCTGTAATAATGCATGTTTTCCAGTAAAAGGATGCAGCAGAAGAGACTAGAAGTTTGAGGTGGAAAGTCATATCATTTTCAAGTAACAGTGATGTAGAGAAGTACTGCATTTTTAAATGTAAGTTAAGTGCGATCTTTGGTTTCTGGATGGAGAGTTTTTCTCCATGGTGTATTTTTGTTATGGACAGGAGCCACCAGGCAGGAGTACGACTGGGTTGAATCAAATCCTGTCATTAGGTCGGGCCAGCCTTGAGGCCCTCTACATAAGTGGGGTTAGCTCTTACCACCATAGGTTCTCCATAGGTAAACTCCTAACTCTATCCCCTCCTGAGTGGATCATAGTCCATGCCTCCACTCACTCCTTTGTTCTCTATCCCTCTTGGGGGTGATGAGGTCCCCACTAAGGCAGGGAATGTTAAGGGGGCATACTGCTTGGGTTTATACTACTTGGTGAAGAAAAAACTGGCTTCAGTTTTCCTAGAAGGCATCTGACTTCACTGCGATATTGGAAGTAAAACATTTTGACCAAGACAAGGAGAGTGAGTAAACTGGTATTTCCTTGAATTATTCTGGATGCACAGACACTGACTCCCTGACATGTTAACAGGTTAGGAATAGGAGAATGAAGACAGGAAATTATACTAGGTTATACTTTCCGCATCCTGAGCAGTTTTCATAGGTGATGAGCAATCCATCAGCTGAATTACAAGTTTGCTTTTGAGCCCTCTAGGGTTTTCTTAGTGAAATTAATATTTATCTGATCTTGATGCGTTAGTTCTTTGGTTGATCCTTTGGGAAAAAAGGTATCACTGCTGATACCACAGTAAAGTAAGTGATAAGGTCTAAACAATAGCATCAGTGGTGGAAGAACAAATTACATTCAAATCCAATCACAAAATTGCCATCTAGATCATGGTTGTTACATTTTAACCCATGCTGATGTTGCCGTTGGGGAAAGAAACAACTCACCATAAATCTCAGTGATTCTCTTTTTTAAAGATTTTATTGGGGAATTGGCAGAGGGGAACAGTATTGGGGAATCGGGGAAGGGGAACACATAAGTTGCTGTCTTTTTGTTCTTTAGTCTAGTTGTGGAGGACATTGCTTCACTGGCCCATGTTGGTATCATCATTGCGCTCTTCTCGGATGAGGCAGATCGGTCGCCGGCCTCTGGATGGTTGCTTACCGCGGCTATTACAGCTCACTCTGGCTGCCAGCTGCTCATGCTGGCTGTCAGCCACTCACTGTAGCCTATGGCAGCCCACTGCAGCAGGGGCTGCAGCCTACACCGTTGCCGGGACTCGCAGCCCAGCTCCAGGTGGAGCTGTTGTTAGCTGTAGAGGGCAGTTTCACTGGCCCTCATATGTGGGATCCGTACCGGGGCTGCTGGCATCCCCAAACCAGCTCTTAACCAATGCGCCTCTCGGCCGGCCCCTCAGTTATTCTTTGACAGTTTTCAATTTCAATGGGAAGCATAATGGAAATGAATTTGATAAGGATCTTCTCAATGAGGAAAAAGTTTCCTTTTTGTTCTCTTGTCCACTTAAAGATCATCTGACAATTTACACTTCTTATTGGGCTTAAGGTTTAAAATTGTTTGCATATGAACTTTTTATATCATGAGGATTTCACTTCAGAGGAAATGGGGTGACCATTCTGCCATTCACAGAAAGAACAGAATGACTCCTGTTGCTTCTATCCATCAACCAATTAAAAAATGCACTGTTAGGCTAGCTGGGTGACCCAACTAGTTAGAGCACAAGCTCTGAACAACAGCATAGCTGTTTTGATTCTCACATGGCCCAGTGAGCTGTGCCTGAGCTGAGCTGCCGCTGAACTGGTGAGAGCGCGTGCTCTTAGCAGCAAGGTTGCCAGTTCGACAGTTCGACACCCATGTGGGATGGTGGGCTGCACCCCACCCCCCAACTAAGATTGAAAAAGTGGCAACTGGACTTGGAGTTGAGCTGCACCCTCCACAACTAAGATTGAAGGACAATAGCTTGAATTGGAGCTGATGGATCCTGGAAAAACACAATGTTCCCTTCCCCAATTCCCCAATAAAATCTTAAAAAAAACCCACCTCATTGTTTTTACATAGACTGTATGTTTTCTTGGTGTTTTCAAGGGCTGCAGTAACAAATACCACCAACTGGCTTAAACAGTAGAAATTTATTGCTTCATGGTTCTGGAGACTTGAAGTCCAAAATCAATGTGTCAGCAGGATTGGTTCCTTCTGAGAGTGGTGAGAGAAAGATACGTTCCAGGACTCTCTCCTTTGCTTTTAGATGACCACATTTTCCCTGTGTCTCTTTACACTGTATTTTCTCTGTGCCTATCTGTCCATGTTTCCAAATGTACTGCTTCTTTTTTTTTTTGAGGGCAGTGTCACTGGCCCTCATATGTGGGACCCGAACCGGGGCCGCTGGCTTCCAAGCCAGCGCTTAACCACTGCACCACTCGGCCGGCCCCAAATGTACCACTTTTATAAGGACACCAGTCATATTGGATTAGAGCCCACCCTAAATTACCTCATTTAACTTGATTATGCCTGTAAAGATTCTACTCCGAATACAGCCACATTCTGAGGTTAGGATTTCAGCATATTTTTTTTAAGAGGACATAATTCAACCGATAACACTTGGGGTGGGTTTAGGATAGGAATGATGAAGATCATGGAATGCCCCAAGCCCCAAGCCATGCCCTGTGATGCCAAAGTATAATCTAATTGTAGTGCCTGCCTCTGAATAAAGGCCTTGGGGTTGGGTATGCAGTTGATGATGGGCATTTGGTATTCAAGGTATATGACTTCTAAATGAATGAAAATAATAATTTGGAATAGCAATTCCATTAGGAAAAGGGGCATTGTATATTAAGTATCCTAAAAAAAATAAGTAAGTCACCTAGGACCAAGTCACCTAGGAAGAAGCCTACTGATGAAGCAACTATGAACTTTGTATATTTGAACTCTGTCTACTATTGCACTGGCACATCTTCTTTCCATTCTTACTTTTGTTTTTGATGTCGAAATATCTAACTATATATCTCTGATAGACATCTAATTATCACTGAATTAATGGAAAATTTTAGGCATTTCTAATAACTGCTAGTGAATATTAAGATGTAATTATAATGCTTTGATCTTTATATGACTTATGGCTTTTAGGCACCCCCAGCATGTCAAGCATGGCCTCATTACAGAGGATTACAGAATCCTCTTACCATCACTTGGACCTGAGTTGCAAGTATTACTACTTTTATCTTGGAAGGGGAAAACCCAAGGAACAGACTAGGAAGGTCTGTTGTTGTCTAATGCCACAAAGAGGACAGGAAAGGCCATACTGTCCCTTTGTCATATCTTTTATTCTGGAGTGTTCTTTAGCTAGATTGTCTTCCAAAGCAATCTTTATGCTCTATTTTAGTATGCCCAGTTGCTGTTTGTATACGCTGCCTAGTGTCTGGGGCAGGAGCAGTTCTGGATGAATTGAGAAGAAAAACGACAAGACTTCTATTATAATGCACTGTTTATTATTGGATCAATATGATCGATGTCCACCTGTCAGATCTGTAACATTATCTGGGAACCAGCAGATGGAGCTGTTACAGATAGCATTCAGAGGTTTGTTTATTCTCCTGAGCACGTGTTTCCATCCTGAGGGAAATACCACTTCATTGTTAGAGCAGAGGAGCTTTTTCTAGCCAGATGTTGCACACGCTTTTTCTCTTGTCCCAAGTCTGCAGAACTAGAAGGTCATTTAGGTGGACAGCCAAGGTTTTCATGTGGAAAAATTATGATCAGTCTTGTACTGCCTCCTGGAGGCCTTCTCATGGCAGGAATAAATGTTTGCTATGTACAAGGAGAAAACTAAATATACTGCTTTCTGGAAAGCCCACACATAGAATCCTGAAAGTGTTCACATATAGCAGACTACAGGGGAAAAGAGAGATTTGGTTAATGATGATTCACTTTGTAAACACATTATCAATATTGATAGACCCCACGAGGATGCATATGCAGAATGTCCCTTGGGATTTGCAGGAACTGTTTGTCCAGGTGAGTATCCAGTACTATTCATTCCAGCTGGACAGGACAGATGTGTTTTACTTCTGTTATGGAGGGTGGAGGTGGGTTACTCATCTTATGCTTTTGAGGATACTCAGAAACTTCAGATGTATCCATATTCCCTTTAATATAGAAGACGTTTCTTTCTGGGGTGGGTAATGGAAACTTATTAATAGTTTTCAAGTATATAAAAGACCACCAGTAGGAAAAGTGGGACTCTGGTTTTTCACTTCTGCTGTGATCAGAAGGAAAGTAAATTTGTTTTGGAGAAGCATAAAAGACATGGAGTGAAAAGATGTTCCAATAGCAAACGCTGATAAATATTGAAACACTTCCCCATGAACTTTTCCTCTAGGGTGGTTAATAAAGACTGATTTAAAAAATGATGTCTGAAGAATTTTAGATGGTATGTGAGAAAATAAAGGGGATAAAAAAACACCCTGTGTGGTGGTTTATGTATTATGAGTCTTTAAAATCTATTTATTGATATTTCTGAGGGAAGATGGTGTGAAGTTCGCCAATGCCAACTACTTTATTCATTTATTTATTTTTATTTTAAAAATTCTTTTATTGTGAAATAAACATTTAAAAAAAATTAGTTACAGGTATAAAACGCAATGCAATAGTTATACTTTTTACTCCTCAAAGTGACAACCTTCCCAATTCGCCACCTCACTCTCCCCGCTTGTATCATACATATCTATTACAATTCCCTTGACTCCGTTCCACACTATACTACACATCCTGTGACTATCTATATATTCAATTACAGTTGGCATACAATATTATACAACATCAGCTTCAGGTATACAGTGCAGTGATGAAGCCCCTACTCCATTCATGAAGTGGTCTCCCTAACAAGACATATAACCATCTGACACTCCACAAAATATTTACATTATTAATTATATTTCCAGAACTGTTTTTCATATTCCTGTGGCAATATTGTAGTTACCTATTTATGCTGTCTAGTCCCATCCCCTTCTCCCTCATCCCCATAACCCTCCTAACTAGCAAGCATCAGTTTTTCCTCTATATCTGTGAGACTGTTTCTGTTAACTTTGCTCGTTCATTTAGTTTTTCAGATTCCACATATAAGTGAGAAGATCATATGGTATTTGTCTTTCTCCGACTGATTTATTTCACTTAACATAATAGTCTCTAGGTCCATCCATATCGTTGCAAATGGTATGATTTCATTCTTTTTTATAGTGGAGTAATAATCCATTGTATAAATGTACCACAGATTCTTAATCCAGTCATATACTGATGGGCATTTCAGTTGTTTCCAAGTCTTGGCTATTGTAAATACCGCTGCAATAAACATAGGGGTGCATAATTTTTTTCGAGTTAGCGTCTTGAATTCCTCTGGGTAGATACCCAAGAGTAGAATTGCAGGGTCATACGGTAGTTCCATTTCCATTTTTTTGAGATACCTCCATTCTGATTTCCATAATGGTTGCACCAATCTGCAGTCTAACCAACAGTGCACCAGAGTTCCCTTTTCTCCACAACCTCGCTAGCACTTGTTGTTTGTTGATTTATTGAGGATAGTTCTGACCGGAGTGATGTGGTATCTCATTGTGGTTTGTATTTGCATTTCTCTAATGAATAGTGAGGTTGAGCATTTTTTCAGATGCCTGTTGGCAATCTGTATGTCCGCTTTAGAGAAATGCCTCTGCATATCCTCTACCCATTTTTTAATTGGGTTTTTTGGTTTTTTGGTGTTGAGTTGAATGAGTGTTTTATCAAATTTGGATATTAACCCCTTATCAGATATCTCACTGGCAAATATCTTCTCCCATTTAGTAGGCTTCCTTTTTGTTTTATTGATATTTTCCTTTGCTGTGAAAAAATGTTTCAGTTTGATGTAATCCCATATGTTCATTTCTTCTTTTGTTTACCTTGCCCAAAGGGATATATCAATAAAAATATTACTCAGGGTAATGTCTGCAAATTTACTCCCTATGTTTTCTTCTAGGAGTTTTATGGTTTCAGATCTGACATTTAAATCTTTAATCCATTTTGAGTTTGTTCTTGTGTACGGTGTAAGTAGGTGGTCCATTTTCATTTTTTTGCACTTGTCAGTCCAATTTCCCCAGCACCATTTATTAAATAGACTATCTTCCAATGTAAATTCTTGTTTTCATTGTCATAGATTAAATGACCGTATATGGATGGGTTTATTCCAGGGCTTTCTATTCTGTTCAATTGGTCTATGTGTCTGTTTTTATGCCAGTACCATACTATGTTGATTACTGTAGCCTTGTGGAATGATTTGATGTCAGGTAGTGTGATGCCTCCCACTTTGCTCTTATTTCTCAAGATTGCCGTGGCTACTTGGCGTCTTTTATGGTTCCATATAAATTTTAGGATTATATGTTCTATATGTGAGAAAAATGTCCTTGGTAGTTTGATTGGAATTGCACTGAATCTATATATTGCCTTAGGTAGTATTGACATTTTAACTATATTAATTCTTTCTATCTATGAACATGGTAGGTGTTTCCATTTATTTGTATCTTCTTTGATTTTTCTCTTCAGTGTCTTATAATTTTCTGAGTACAGGTCTTTTACTTCTTTGATTAAATTTATTCCTGGATATTTTATAGTTCTTGAAGCGATTGTAAATGGGACTGTTTTCTTAATTTCTCCTTCCTTTAGTTTATTATTGGTATATGCAAATACAACTGATTTATGAATATTGATTTTGTATCCTGCTACCTTACTGAATTTGTCTATCAGTTCCAATAGTTTTTTGATGAAGTCTTTGGGGTTATCTATATATAGTATCATGTCATCTGCATATAATGACAATTTTACTTCCCCCTTTCCAATTTGGATGCCTTTTATTTCTTTTTCTTGTCTGATTGCTGTGGCTAGAACTTCCAAAACTACGTTGAATAGAAGTGGTGAAAGTGGGCAGCCTTGTCTTGTTCCTGATCTTAAGGAGAAAGCTTTTGAGTATGATGTTTGCTGTGTGCTTATCATATATGGCCTTTATTATGTTGAGATATGATCCCACTATTCCCACTTTTCTAAGAGTTTTTATCATAAATGGCTGCTGAATCTTGTCAAATGCTTTTTCTGCATCTATTGATATAATCATATGATTTTTATTTTTCATTTTGTTAATGTGATGTATTACACTAATTGATTTGTGGATATTGAAGCAACCGTCCATATCAGGAATGAATTCCACTTGATTGTGGTGTATGATCTTTTTAATGTGATGCTGAATTCAGTTTGCTAGAATTTTGTTGAGGATTTTTGCATCTATGTCCATTAGGGATATTGGCCTAGAGTTTTCCTTTCTTATAATATCTTTGTCTGATTTTGGGATCAGTGTAGCAGTGATCTCATAAAATGTTCATGGTAGCCTTCCCTCCTGTATTTTTTGGAATAGTTTGAGGAGAATAGGTATTAATTCTTTTTTGAGTGTTTTGTAAAATTCACCTGTGAAGCCATCTGGTCCAGGACTTTTGTTTGTTGGAAGCTTGTTGATTACTGACTCAATTTCTTTGGTAGTAATCAGTCTGTTCAGAGTTTCTGTTTCTTTTTGGTTCAGGCTTGGTAGGTTGTGTGCTTCTAGAAATTTATCCATTTCTTCCAGATTGTCGAATTTGTTGGCATATAGTTTTTTGCAGTATTTTCTTAAATTTTTCTGTACTTCTGTGGTATCTGTTGTCACTTCTTCTCTTTCATTTCTGATTTTATTAATTTGGGTCCTCTCTCTGTTTCTTGGTGAGTCTGGCTAAGGGCTTGTCAGTTTTGTTAATCTTTTCAAAAAACCAGCGCTTGGTTTCATGATCTTTTGTATTGTTTTTTGGTCTCTATTTCATTTATTTCTGCTCTGGTCTTTATTATTTCCTTCCTTGTACTCCCTTTGGGCTTGTTTTGTTGTTCTTTTTCCAGTCCCCTTAGGTGTAAAGATAGTCTGTTGATTTGAGATTGTTCTTGCTTCTTTAGGTGGGCCTATACTGCTAGAACTTCCCTCTTAGGACTGCTTTCACTACATCCCAGAGATTTTGGATTGTGGTGGTTTCATTTTCAGTTGTCTTGAGGTATCTTTTGATTTCCTTCTTGATCTCATTTTTGACCCACTCGCTATTTAGTAGCTTGTTATTCAACCTCCATGTATTTGTGTTCTTTCCAGGTTTCTTCTAATTGATTTCTAGTTTCATAGCATTGTGGTCAGAGAAGTTGCTTGAAATGATTACAATCTTCTTAAATTTGTTGAGACTTGTTTTGTGGCCGAACATGTGGTCTATCTTGGAAAATGTTCCATGTGCACTTGAGAAAAATGTATATTCTGTAGCTTTAGGGTGAAATGCTCTAAAAATATCAATTAAGGGCCGCCTGAGTGGCGCAGTGGTTAAGCGCTGGCCTAGGAAGACAGCGGCCCCGGTTCGGTCCCACATATGAGGGCTAGTGATACTGCCCTCAAAAAACAAAAAACAAACAAACAAAAAATATCAATTAAATCCAGCTGGTCTAAAGTGTCATTTAAGGCCAGTGTTTCCATATTGATTTTCTGTCTGGAGGATCTGTCCATTAGTGACAATGGGGTGTTGAAGTCCCCTAATATGGTAGTGTTACTGTGGATCTCTGTCTTTATGTCTGTCAAAATCTGTTTCATATATTTAGGAGCTCCTATGTTCGGTGCCTAGATGTTTACTAGGGTTATGTCCTCTTGTTGAATCGATCCCTTTATTATTATGTAGTGCCCTACTTTGTCTTTTATTGAAGTCTTCATTTTAAAGTTTATTTTGTCTGAAATAAATATTGCTACTCCATCTTTTTTTCTCATTTCTATTTGCATGAAATATCTTATTCCATTCCTTTAGTTTAAGTCTGTGTGTGTCTTTGGATCTGAGATGAGTCTCTTGTAGACAACATGTGTATGGTTCCTGTTTTTTTTATCTGCTCAGCCACTCTATGTCTTTTGATTGGAGCATTTAGCCCATTCACATTTAAAGTGATTATTGATAGGTGTATATTTATTGCCATTTTGTTATTTGTATTTCTGGTCTTCCTGGGTTAGCTTGTTTTACCCTTTTTTTGGTTTAAAAAAGCCCTTTTAACATTTCCTGCAATGCTGGCTTGGTGGTAATGAATTCCTTAAGCTTATTCTTTTCCAAGAAGCTCTCTTTCTCCTTCAATTTTAAGTGATAGCCGTGCTGGGTAGAGCAACCTTGGTTGTAGACCTTTATTTTGCATCACTTTGAATATCTCCTGCCACTCCCTTCTGACCTGCAGAAGTCAAGTCATCTGTTAGTCTTATAGGAGTTCCTTTGTATGTAACCTGCTGTCTTTCTCTTATTGCTTTTTGGATTCTGTTTTGGCTTTAACCTTTGCCATTTTAATTATGATGTGTCTTGGTGTGGGCCTGTTTGGGTTCAGCTTGTTTGGGACTCTCTGCACTTCTGGGCTTGTATGTCGATTTCCTTCACCAGGATAGGGAAATTTTCAGTCATTATTTCTTCAAATACATTCTCAATCCCTTGCTTCTTCTCTTCTCCTTCTGGTATTCCTATGGTACAATGTTGCTGCATTTCATGTTGTCTCAGAGGTCTCTTAAACTATTTTCATTCTTTTTTATTCTTTTTTCTTTGTGTTGTTTCAACTGGGTGATTTCTGCTATTTTGTCCCCTAAATCACTAATCCGATCCTCTGCTTCATCTAATCTACTGGTGATTCTCTCCAGTGTGTTCTTCATTTCAGTTATTGTATTCTTTAGTTCTAACTGGTTGTTTTTTATGATTTTTCTATCCTTAAATTCCTTAAACATTCTTATCATCAGTATTTTAAAGTCTGTCTCTGAAAGGTTGGATTTCTCGGTTTCATTTAGTTTCATTTCTAGAGGTTTCTTCTGATCTTTTATTCGGGACATGTTTCTTTGTTTCTTCATTCTGGCCGTCGCTCTGTGATTGCTTTGATGTATAAGATAGATCACCTAGAAAAAAAAAGAAAAAAAAAGGAAAAAGAAAGAAGAAAAAAAAAGAAATTAAAGAAAGGAAAAAGAAAAGGGCAGCTCTCCGCCCTCTTTAATCTGCAGACTACTTGCTCAGCAATAGGGAGTCTCTGGGCGACTCAGCACCAGCTGTTGCGGAGAAGGGCTCAAAGTGTCATGTGCCAGCCTCCCTCTCAGGCTTTCAGTGAGCTTCCCACAATTAGCTCCTGTGTGCTCTGGAACTGTGCTCACTACCAAAAATCCTCACAGGTTGTTGTGGGTTGTCTGCTGCTGCAAAATATCCTCTGTGGCCTGCTGAGGTGGGGCACAGGCACCAGGGGCTCAGAGTGCCTCTGGGAACACAGCTCTAGGTGGGCAGGGCAGGCCCCCAAGACACTATGGGATGAGGTCAGTGGCCCCCAGCAAGTCAGAGCAGTACGCACTCCTGCACTGGCAACCTGCTTGCACAAATTCACCAGGAAAGTCCCAGTCGGATCATGCAGGTGCACAGCTCATGCCCCAATGCCACCAGGAAAACTCCCAGTCTCAGCCTGTCCTAATCAGCCACTTTCAGATCAGGCTGAGCAGCCCAACAGCCAACCACCAGCCTGGCAACTCTGCATGCACAGTGTAGAGAGCAGGGACTGAAGGCGACTTGCAAACTCCCATGTCTCAATGAAAAGCCTGATGGAGCTGGAGCATGCCTGCCAGGCACTTCCCTGGCTATACGGCACAAGGAAGGAGAAGGGTGGGGATCCAAGGCCACATGCACGCTCATGCCCACATACACTCCTGCGCTAATTTCACCAGACCAATGCGGTCCAGGACCTGACACTCTGTGGGAGGGCCCAACCCTGAAAAAACGGTGCCCTCCTGTACACTGCTGTACAGTGCTTTTGTGCAAGCTCCACACCAAGGGAACAGTGGTCCCAAAACCCTCCAGCTCCCACGCCAAAGGCGCTCAGTTGAATCTGTTCCCGCAGGCTCTTGGGCCCCACTCACACAGCTACTCCCTCCACCTCCAGGAACTGGGTGAGTGCTCACTGGCGAGGGAGTTCGTGCACCGGCCCCACTGGTTCTCTAGCCACCCTCAGCCTCACCAAGTTGAGCAAAGAGAGTCCACTAATTTCTACTGCCAGCTATCGTAGAACTCCTCTTCCTGGCAATGTAACTCTGGGCTAGTGAGCTTGGTGTGGGGCTGGAGGGTCCCTGAACTGGAGAAGCCTCCCCACTGCTGAGGTATCCCTCACAGGGTTCCTCTCTCTCCTACCAGTTTGACCTGTCCTCTCCTACCAGTTCGACATGGCCTCCTCTTTTAAGTCCTTTATTTAGAAGTTCTGTTCATCTAGTGTTCAGGGAACTTCCGAAGTGAATGTTGTATAACTTATTTGTAATTTTGGTGTGATCCTGGGAGGCAGTTGGCACAGCGTCTGTCTATCCCAACTACTTTTTAAAATGTTTAGAGCCTTAAAAAATGTTTTCTTTCTTTAACCCAAACTATAAATAATTAGTGGGATTTTGGACCAAATGTCATTTTATTCCCTTCTAGCTTATAACACTTGAGGAGTAAAATTTTATATCATAACAAATGCTTGAGGAATCATATTTTTATGGATATAACACTTAAAATTTAATTTAGAGCTAATATAATTTTAGGTTTTAATCTGTAGTTGGAAGTATTCCTGGAACATATTTGTCCAAAGTCTTCCAAAGTAGTTATAGTATACTAAAGATAATTATCATTGTAATAAGTATTCTAGGATTTTGCAATTTCTGGAATTATTGTACAGTTTTAGAAGACAAAAAGGGTGTGGGCAGTTAGGCTCTGTTCTAATACTAGGGAGTAACCTAGTATTTTACTAGGGATTCCCGCCTTTGAGTGGGAGAAGTGATTCTTTATCCCTGATCTGAGCAATACCATTTCTTTGATGGACTTCAACATTTCTCTAAGGGGTGGCATGTTGAAAATTGGCTGGGGTTCTGATTAGTTTAGTTTCAGTCAATTAAAGTTCCACTGGAACTGTGACTATCATTTAGGATATCAATTTTCAAGTGGTCTTAAAAGAAAAAGGCATTTTCTATTTAGAAAATTTTTCTTGATTTTTAGATTTATTATGACATTTTCCCCAAAAGATGGGAGTAAAGTGCTCTGAAGGAAGATTACTTTTCTAATTTATATAAAGCTCCATATGGACAGTACTGTGTCTATATTTACACACACATATTATATATATTATATATGTATGTACATTGTACCTATTATATCTATATAATATCTTACATATTATAGTATACAATATACACTGCTCTGTCTGCCGTTTTTCACTTACCAGTATATCTTAAAGATCTTTGCATGGCTTTCCTTCATTCTTCGTCATGATTGCATAATATTTCAAGATATCAATGCATCATAATTAACTTACCTACTAATGAGGGACATTAAGTTGTTTCAAATTCTCACTATATTAAATACTGCACCAAAAATCCTTGACTGTACCAATCTTTGAGTGAATAGGAGAATATTTATTTAGAATAGTTTCCTAGCAGAAGAATTTCTTGGATAAAAGTCTTACTTTAACATTTTAAAACAGACTGCCAATCTAAGGTATTTGTCTATGCATCCACCTGTTAGTGAATAATGTAGCTCCTAGAGAAAATGGATCTTAAAAGAGCTGAATGATAAAATCTTCAAGTGTTCCAAACATCTCATTGTAGAATTTGAAAAGAATTCTCTACCCTCCTTTCCATAACCATGCCAGTCACACTCTTACTCTCTTCTTTGCCTGGACCAGCATAACTGCAGACAGTGGGCTGGGTGCATCTGCAGGAGAAGAAGGTAGTTCCTATCCAGTTTTAAATATCTACTGGCACTTGCTGTGTGACAGCCACTCCTACCTTATATTTTGCTGGTTGGGTAAAAGATGGCAAGACATTTCATGGTCCTTTCAAAGTAATTTCTTAGATTTTCCCCAAAGGAAGAGGATATCAGGATGGTGGTGGTGGGCAAAAATGCCACCAGGCTTACATTCAGGTGAGGAGAGAGTTCTCTACACATGAGAAATCCTCTGGACCAAGGGAACATGGGATGGACATGACACTGTGACACTGGGGAGTAGAGCAGAAGCAGGACTGGAATGCAGTTTGGGACCTGAGAAATGGGGCCAGGCTCATATATGAGATGCCAAGAACAGTGAGGAACCCCCTGGAAAGCAGAAAAACTTCAAGAAGTAAAGGAAGTAACAATACCAGGAGACTGGATGGTGGTAATTCCATAATTAGGTGTGATCAGAGGCCAATATGGTCTGTTTGTTTTGAGTTCACTTATGCTGAACTCAAATGCTGCTCTCTGGTGTCATTTATTGGCAGACTTTCCAACTTGGTACGGATATTGTTTGTGTTGTGCATAGAAGGTGTGTGTGTGTGTGTGTGTGTGTGTGTGTGTGTGTATGTCTGTCTCTGTGTATGTGCCTGCACACACATGCATTTTCCTAGAGAATTATCTTAATGCAAGATTTGTAAGTAAGTTTAGATTCTCAAAACATAGCAATGCCCAAACAAAGAAGTGAAATTGCCTGGACCCCGCTCTGATATGCAGTACCAGTTGTCTTTACTAGGGGCCAGCTTTCCGAAATCCAAAGATATATATAAATACAGCATCTTGCCAGTTATGCAACAAAATAAGTAAGAGATCCCTTCTTTCCCCTTAAGTTAAAATGTTGGTAACATGATTTTTGAAATGAAAAACACAGATATATTACAGAGTAGAGGGCAAAATTCATATGAATTTTTATGATAAAATATAACCTGGTTAGGAAATTTCAAATCTGCTGCTGGTTACCTCAAGCTGTATGTATTAGCCAAATAAACGAAAAAGTTTATTTTCATGCACTATTAACTTGAATTTTCATCATCTGTTTCCATCTGGAATGTTAGGTAGGGCAACTAGACTACTTTTCTTTAATAACTACATAATCATTGAAATGCCCATCTTTGCCATTTAAAGGCATAGGACCCAAGCATGCTTTATGAAATTCATACTTTCTCACTGCTCGACATCTGCTGGCTCAGACATGTTTGTTTAAAGAAAATCAGGAGAAGACCAGCAGCCTGAGAACCTTGGAGACATCTGTTGGCTTTCAAATTGTTTCTAAACTTGGCAAGACATTCACTCCCCTTCCTGCTTGTCACTAAGGTGGAGCTCTCTCTGAAGAGCACCAAAACCTAAAGGAAAGAGGTTCTCTGAATGAGCCTCTGACTTCTCCATCACAAAGGAGTTTTTTTTTCTTTTCTTTTTTAAAGATTTTTTTGGGGAATTCGGGGAGGGGAACAGCATTGGGGAATCAGGGAAGGGGAACAGACAAGTTGTTGTCCTTTTGTTCTTCAATCTACTTGTGGAAGACATTGCTTCACTGGCCCATGTTGGTATTGTCATTGCGCTCCTCCCGGGTGAGACAGATCAGTTGCTGGCCTTTGGATGGTCACTCACAGCAGCTCTTGTCAGCTCACACCGGCTGCCGGCCACTCACGCTGGCTGCCAGCCACTCACTAGCTTATGGCAGCCCACTGCAGCAGGGGCTACAGTTATGCCTTCCCCAGGTGACTCAGCAGCCCAGCTCCAGGTGGAGCTGTTGTTCACCATCTTAGCTGTAGAGGGCAGTGTCACTGCCCCCATATGTGGGATCTGAATCGGGGCCCTGCTGCTCAGAGGTGGTGTTCCAAGCCAGCTCTTAACCAATGCGCCACTCAGCCGGCCCACAAAGGACTTTTCACTGGGAGCAGATGCAGCCCTTGTTTAGGGTTGAACTCACCTGGACTAAATTATTTCAGGTGAAAATTCTGCTTGTCTCGCACAAACACATATAGGCTGCTTACCACGATCCAAAATGGCATGTAATGACACAGGAGTACCTGGCACAAAACCATACTCTAGAGAGACTCAAAAGGCACTCTTGAGGATAGAAACTGAATAGAAGCTGAGACACTAATCTCCCCACCCCCACCTTGCTCAATGAGCTGAGCAGAGCTGCAGAACACACACACCTGGGTGGAACAGATGGTGCCCTGGTGCTATTGTTATTTTACAGTCTAGCTGAATGGCAAACTGAATGGTCAAGGACAGCATGTAGACTATTGCAGTTAAACAGGGAATTGTATCCCCCAAGAAAGGATTTCACCATCTTGATGGAGTCAAGTATGACTCCTTTTCACAGAGGAAGTGAGTGCAGCTGAGATTTTTTAGAAGCAGTGACTTATATAATGATCCTTAGTGGATAATTTCCCGGGAATTGCCCACAGCATTGAACTGTTTGAGTTTCCTGTTAGAAGTTTCCTGGAGAACAGCTACTGCTTGTCTGGGTCTTGAATTTTTGTTGCTTACAGCAAGCCAGAGTTTCCATCTTGCAAACACGAAGGTCATATGTATTTTTTATTTGACATTTCCAAAATATGACTACTCTGCAAAGTCATTAGGATGAAACAGGCCTGATTGATAAGGACATAGCCTATGTGTGAGAACTTGGGAGGCAAGCTGAGAAAAAGCTCCTGGCGGGTTGTATTAATTTTTAACATGCAAAGACAGCCACGTGTTGAAAGTTAATACTCTAGCAAGACTGAAATCTATTATTATTTCAGAATATTAGCATCGTTTGGTGTAGAATAACTTAGCCATAATGATATATTGAGAAATCAATATGACACGAGAACCAATGTGCATTTTCTTAAAGATGTACTGGCTGATGGCTTTAGCAATGTTTTAACAGAAGGAATAAGCAAATTTCAAAAGTAAATGAATCAGAAACTGATAAGAAAGTAATAGATTTGTAGTACATAAATGATTTTGGTTTTAGCTTGAGATTATCTCCATATCGTTCTAGAAATATATATTATGGTCTTTTACTTTGTGTGCAAATTATTCTACATGTCCTATAGTTGTTCACATTTGATATATTTCAGGGACTTGTCACTCATCAGCAAGAAACTCAAATTTTCTTTTCTTGGAGGACAGTCAATTTAGTATTGTTTGATAAATTGGTATGAAAAGTTGAAGATGAAGAGAAAAAAGGTTGGATTGTAATTTTAATGTCCAAAAGAGAAAATAGTTTCCTCCCCTAAGATTTCCTACTTTTTTCTCAAAGGGGAAATAGCTTATTTTTTGCTGTTAATTACAAGAAGATTAAATGCTTGTTGAAAGTAATTTAAATAATGCAAAAGTATAAAGTAAAAGGTGAAGTTACCTCTGTAATCCCACCCAATAAAGATGAAAACTATTAACAGTTTGATACATGTTTCTTGATTTTTAAATGTGCAGATATAATAAATATGTATAAATAAAATAAATGAGGTTATTCTCTATCCACTGTTCTGTAGGCTGCTTTTCATTTGACTAGGTCTCTAGGATTCCTTTCCATGTCAGTAAATATAGATCTGGCATTAAAGAAGATGTTCCATCATTTATTTCACTAGTTCCCTGATGATAGATATTTAGTTGGTTTCCAGTTTTCCACTTTTATAACCAACATTGCAGTCATTATTTTGTACAGACATTGGTGTATATTTTAAAATATATTCTTAAGATAAATTATCACTGGTACTATTAATGTTTTTTTTCCAAAAAAAACTTTAGGCAAAATACCTAGGTTTTATGGTATAAGCCACTTTAAAAAAATTATTATATTAGTTTCAGGTGTACAAAAGAGCATAATGATCAGATATTTACACCCCTCACAAAGTGATAACCTCCCAAGCCTACTACCCCTCTAATATCATATATAGCTGTTACAATATATATAAATATATAAATATATATATATATTTAATTATAGTTGACATTCAATATTATTCTACTTGAGCTTCTGGTGTACAGTGCAGTGGTCAGGCATCTACACAATCTATGAAGTGATCCCCCTGATAAGTCCAGTACCCATCTAGTCACATGGTGGATTATCCACAGTGATACTGAATTCCCAGCTGAATTTCTCCTGTCACCAGTAGTTGTGGTAGACAGGCTTTTAAGGTGGCCCTCAAGATTCTAGCCCCTTTGCTGTACATCCCTGTATGATCTCTCTCCTTGAGTGTGGGCAGGACTGTGAATATGATGGGATGTTTCTCCTGTGATTGGGTTAGTATCAGTTGACTTTCAATTCATCACAGTGGAGATTATCTGGTAGACCTGACCTAATCAGGTGAGTCCTTTAAAATCTGCTGGTCAGGAAGGAAGCCAATAGCCATGTTGACATTTGCCTAGGGACAACATGGCCAAAAACCTTGAGTGGCCTTTAGGGCTGAGATGGGTCTCTGGCCAAAAATATCAGCCCTACAACTATAAGAAACTGAATTCTGCCAGTGAATTTGGAAGAGGACCTCAAGCCTTGAATTAGAATTGCAGCCCCAGGCTGAGACCTTGATTTCAGCCACTGAGCAGAGGACCCAGCTAACCCATATGTGGATTAAAGTCATTGAAGTAGCTATGTGTGTGGTAATCTATTACACAGTAATTGAAAAGTAATATCACAGTGAACTGAGGAAGGGCACTGCAAGCATGTTCTGGATTTTTTTGTAGCTCTCATAGCTGGTGAAATAAATCCTTCCTTAAGTACTCACCCTTTACAGACATGGTGGGCCAGCCTGAGGTATGAATGGGTCCAAAACTCTGTGTCCATGGACTTCGTCCTGGAGATCACAGTTGGGCACCTCAGTCCATAGTCCCGCGCCTTGGGAGGACTTCTTTGGAGAAGAAAAATCCAGCTTTGCCCTCTCAGTGCTTAGAACTTAGGTCAGCTGCCTAAAGGGACTTTCTTAGAGAGTTTTGTTCCTCTAGCAACCAATTTAAGTTATTTGACTGATTTTCCCCAAGATATAAATAATTAATAAATAGCAGTTTGGGCTCATGGATTATTTTATTCAAAGGATTACAAACTGTTGCTATCATTTTGATGCTCAGATTGTCAAATTTTCTCAGTGGGTGTTCCTTCAAACTGGATCTTGTGTCATTTTGACCCATCCCATCATTTTTTGAGCACTTCTTTATGTATTCTGGCACAACAAGGTATTCCAGATTCATCCTGTACTTTTTCTAGAATTGATGATTTCTACAAGGAGTCCTGGTTCCTTTCAATGGGGGAATGAATGGAATTTAGAAACCAAAATTTGGGTAGTAGAGGTGCTCACAGCTTCTAGGCCCTTCTGAGCTATGAAATTTCTTTTCTTTCTTCCTTCCTTCCTTCCTTCCTTCCTTCCTTCCTTCCTTCCTTCCTCTTCCCACCTTCCCTTCCCTTCCCTTCCCTTCTTTTCCTTTTCCATTCCTTTCCTTTCCTCTGAAACCTCCTATCCCACTTTGACAGCATAGAGTTTACTTTTCTAACTCCCTTCCCCAACAGTGGGAAACCTAGCTCCCACTATTTACTCATTTGCTCAATCCTACATAATACAGAAAAAGCTTCAGTATTGTAAATATACCCTGAGAATCAAATATTCTAATTAGAGTTTAATATTTATTTACAGTTCTTTTTGGTTTTAGACTGAGGGTAAACAGAGAACTGTACTCAAAGTTACTTGGGTTAGTTGTTATTTTCATTTTCATTCTTTTTTCCAGTGTGGTTATGCTATTCATTTGAAATACAATTCAGTTCATTTATTTCTATTTAATTTATCCAGTTTTAATTTACCTTTTTATTCTTTTCAGATTACCTTTTTTATCCATATCAGGAAGAAAATATCTTAGTAAGAGTTTATCCCCAGAAGCCCTGCAGTAGTCCAGAAATGGAATTCCAGATCCAAAGATATCCTTGGCTTCAAATGGAGTCCCACAGGGAACACATAATGGCTCCACAACTGCTCTAGGCTGGTGCCCCAAACCTGTTTGTTTACCATGAAATCCTAGAAGCAGTCAGCTGTAGAACTGATCTCATCCCTAAGTGTGTCCTAATGGCAGAGGACACAGCTTCCTGGGGATTATTTCTGATTACAAAAAGCAGTGCCCCAATATATCCTCCCCCATGTTTATATTTTATATGTTAATCTTCATCAAAGTATAGAGAACAAGTCCTGTAAATATATACAAATGGAAATGCACAAAACACTATGACCTAGAATGGCTATGCCAACTCTCTTTCAATACTAAGAATTAAGAACAAAAACTAAGGATACTGGATTGGAGTCTGGGTTGAAAAGGTATTTCTTTGAAGGACAAGTATTGAGACAACTGATTAAATGTGAATAAAGATAATACTAGATATATTTGATATTATATAAATAGCATTGTATCAAAATTCAACTTCCTGAACTTAATATTTGCTCTGTGTTTATATCAGAGATGGTTCTTGGGCAGTTGAGTGGCTCAGTTGGTTAAGAGCATGAGCTCTGAGCAACAGGGTTGCCGGTTCAATTCCCACATGAGCCAGTGACACTGTGCCCAAGTTGAGCTGCTGCTGAGCTGCCAACAGGTGGCAGGATGGCTCAGCTGGTGAGAACACGGGCTCCTAACAACAAGGCTGCCAGTTCGCCTCCTGCATTGGATGGTGGGCTATGCCCACTCACAACTAAGATTGAACATGGTACCTTGAGCAGAGTGGCCACAAGCTGCCGACAGGCAGCTGGATGGCAACTAGACTTAGAGCTGAGCTAGCTGCACCCTCCGCAACTGAGATTGAAGTACAGCAACTCAGCTGTTCCCCTTCACAATTCCCCAACACTGTTCCCCTTCCCCAATAAAACCTTTAAAAAAAAAAGAGAGATGGTTCTTGTTCTTTACAGATGCAAACTTAAAAATTGAGGAGTGAAGAGTCATTATAACTGCAACTTACTCTCAAGTAGTTCACACACACACACACACACACACACACACACACACAAGCAAAATGGAAAAGTGTTAGTAATTGGTGAAGAGTATATGAGGGCCGGCTGAGTGGCACGTTGATTAAGAGTTGGCTTTGGGACCGGCCGAGTGGCGCATTGGTTAAGAGATGGTTTCGGGATGCCAGCGGCCCCGGTTCGGATCCCACATATGAGGGCCAGTGACACTGCCCTCTACAGCTAACAACAGCTCCACCTGGATTTGGGCTGTGAGCCCCGGCAATAGTATAGGCTGCAGCTTCTGCTGCAGTGGGCTGCCATATGTTACAGTGAGTGGCCGGCAGCCAGTGTGAGTGGCTGGCAGCCAGCCTGACCTGCCAACAGCCGCGGTGAGCGACCATCCAGAGGCTGGAGACCGATCTGCCTCATCCAGGAAGAGCGCAATGATGATACCAACATGGGCCAGTGAAGCAAAGTCCTCCACAACTAGACTGAAGAACAAAAAGACAGCAACTTGTCCGTTCCCCTTTCCCAATCCCCCAATGCTGTTCCCCTCCCCCAAGTCCCCAATAAAATCTTTTAAGAAAAAATAAGAGTTGGCTTGGGATGCCAGCTCTTAGCAGCAAGGCCCCAGTTTGGATCCCACATCAGGGCCAGTACTGCTGCACCCTCTACAGCTAAGGTGGTGAACAACAGCTCAACCTGGGGCTGGGCTGCCATGAGTCACTGGCGGCATCATAGGCTGCAGTGGAGCTGGTTGGCAGTGGGCGTGAGCTTTCGTGAGCTGCTGTGAGCCACTGTGAGCAACTGTCCAACTGCCAGTGAGTGACTTCCTCACCCGGAAAGAGCACAATGATAATACCAACATGGCCCAGTGTAGTGACGTCCTCCACAAATAGACTGAAGAACAAAAGGACAGCAACTTGTCTGTTCCCCTTTCCTGATTCCCCAATGCTGTTCCCCTCCCGCAATTCCCCAATAAAATCTTTAAAACAAACAAAAGAGTATATGAGAGTTCTTTGATACTATTCTTGCAAATCTTATGCAGTTTTGAATTTTTCAAAATAAAAAGTAAAAATATTGATAATTAACAATAGATCCATTTTACAAATGATAGATCAACCACATTATATATCTATATCAAATCCTCTATACCTTTATTCAGATATCCATGCAACAATCACAAAAAAGTGGACCACATTTTAAAGCACAAAGAAACTCCCCTAAATTCCAGAAAATGGATACTTCCATTATTAAATAAGAATAAAAACAAATTGAGCATTCTATTCAAGAGGTTAAAAAAAAAAAAAGAAGACCACAAGAACATCTAAATAAAGCAGAAGGGTGGAACTGAAAAGATAAAATCAGAAATACAAAAAGCAATCATATTGAAAAATAAACCCAGGCACTTGTTCTTTGAAACAACCAGTGGCAGAGGAGGAAGACGGTGGCTCTGAGGAGGGCTCATTGAGTTCTTCCCTGGAAATTTCCGCTATTTGAACTTCTGTAACTCTTCAATGGGACACCTACTCATCACACAGGGCAACTAAGAGTCTCACACAACAATTGCTGGAAGGTGGGCAGACCAGGCGAGTGGGGGAAGAAGGAGGCAAGACGCGTGAGGTGCAGCCAGCACCCGTGGCTGCTGAGGCACCGGGCTTCAGAGAACAGATCAGTGAGTGTTCCCATTGCTCGCTCCCTGAGCCCCACGGCCCACCTAGAGTACAGCAAGAGTAGGTTGGTTTGCAGTCTGAGGGAAAAGCCTCAAGCCAGGTGAGTGGGGGAGAAGAGATGGGAGACGAGCATGCAGAGGTACCGACGAGCTGCACTCGCAGCTCCCCAGGTCCCCAGAAAGCAAGGTGCAGAGCGCGGCAATGACAGGACGAGATCACTCCCTGCACTCGACCGGTTCAGGGATCAGTCTCTGTACCCACTCGGTCCCATGGAGCGCGGCAAGAGCACTTCGGCGTGCAGGCTCTGAAACAGAAGCCTGAAATGGGGCGAGCAGGGGAAGAAAGAAAACTGGTGTGGGGGAGACGCAGCATGCACTGGACAGATACGTAGATCCCTGAGGGAGGGAGCGGGGATCTGAGCCGCTGCAGGGTGTGCGCTGTCCCCTAGACCACGGCTACCCCTTCGGGAGGCCAGCAGGAGCTCTGCTGGAGTGTATGAGGCAAAGGCCCTAGCTCAAAACAGTGGTGGGACTGTATTTTTTCTTTCTTTCTTTATTTCTTTCTTTTCTCCTCCTCTCTTGGACACAAAGCAAAAAAAAAAAAAAACAACTATAGAAATAAGAACCCACCCCCACTGTCCCTCAGAAATCTCGGTCCCCCAAGCCAGAGTCTTAAATTGACCCCTGAATGGAGCAGTACAGGCAGATTACAGAGGTATTCTCGACCTGCAGGGGGTCGAGAATTTCCGCCCCAGAAGAGGCTGCAGAGTGAGACTACCTACCCCGCCCCCACCTCCTGCAAGGCTTGGGAGGCAGGGCAGGTTCAGCTGCTGAGGCACTAACAGACAGACTCCTGGCAGCTGGCTTTAGGCAGTGCGGAACTCTCATTCTCCAAGCTGTCAAGGGAAAGGGTGCCCAAAGACACTCATTGAGCCTTCGGGGTGCGCAGCCTGAGTTGGGACAGGCGAAAGCAGAAACGGCAGTGACTTTGTAAAAACTACCAATCATGCGTCACAACCACACTCATGTACAACAGACCTGCAGTGCCAGGATCATGCTAGGCATCAGGTGGCTGACTCTGTTCTCACAGGACGCAGAGGAATTTTTGTACAACAGAGGACAACCTGAAGAGAGCTTGGTGGACTTTAGCCAAGACTGGCACTGTTTTCTTTTATTTTTTTCCCCTTTATTGGTTACATGTTTTGGTTGTTTTTGTTTTTTATTTCTATTTCATTATTATCATTTTCTAGTTTTTAATACAGGCATAAAGATAGGTGTATATAAGTGAATACAGGTCCATATATATGGGGGTATAGAATATATATATATTTCTTTCTTTTACTTTTCTTTCTTTCCCACCCTCACTTTCTCCCTTCTTTTGTTCATTCTTCTCACTGCTCTACTTTTCCTCCTTTACTTGTTTCTGCAAAATTTTTTTTGTATTGCTATTTGGTTTCTCGTGCTTATTCTATTTTTTATTTTATGATATTTTATTTTGCTTCCTTTTTTGTTATTTTTTTGCGGTTGTTGTTTTGCTTTTGTTTGTTTTCTTCTTTTGTATGTTTGATATTTCTGTACAAGTTGACTGTAGGCTGTTGGTTTTTTTTTTTTTTTAACATGTGAGAGCATTTGGTTTCCTTTGGTGGCTGTGGTGGTTGTACTTGTTGATCCGTTTTGCTCTAAAATCGCTCTACAGCTGGACCCACCCAAAGAGACAGAAGAATAAACATACCCAGAGGCCAACTTGAGATAAAACCAAGCATCTCCGGATTTGACATACAAGAGTCAAACCCAAAGGGAAGTTGCTACAGGCAGAAGGGCCCAAAAGGGCCAAGCTTCATCAGAGGGGTCAACCCTCACACAGCAGCTCATAAACTGTGGACACTGCTAATCCTCACAGCTAATCAGTCTTGAAGTCAATCCCACTTACTGACAAGCCAGAAACAGTCAAAGCTGAACTTCAACCGGTGAAGACACACAATACAAGGAACACCTCAGATGTACATGCACAAGAAATTAGGGAGACTGAGTAATTCAAATATAAAGGACACACACTGTATAAGTTCACCCAGAACAGACTGACAGACCTAGGATATCTATCTGTTATGTCGAAGCAAGCACAAAGAGTAAGCCAGAATGGGGAGACAAAGAAACACAACCCAAATAAAAGAACAGAAGAAACCTCCTGAATCAGTGGAACTAGAAGAAATATAGGTAAACAACCTATCAGAGACAGAGTTCAGAACACTGATTTTTAGAATGTTCAAGGAAATTAATGAGAATATAAAGAAGGATAGAGAAATCGTGAAAAGCAACCAGCTAGAACTTAACAACACAATTACTGAATTAAATAACAAACTCGATGGAATGACTAGCAGATTGGATGAAGCAGAAAATTGAATCAGTGACTTAGAAGGCAAGATAGCAGAGATCACCCAAGAGGAACAACAAAAAGAAAAAAGAATGAAAAACAGTGAAGAGAGTTGGGAGACAACATCAAATGCAACTACAAGCAGATCATTGGAATACCAGAAGGAGAAGAGAGGGAGCAAGGGATTGAGAACATATTTGCAGTAATAATGTCTGAAAACTTCCCTAACCTTGCAAAGGACATTGAAATACAAGCACAGGATGTGCGAGAGTTCCAACCCAGATGATCCCAAACAAGCCCACATCAATGCACATTATAGTGAAAATGGCAAGGGTTAAGGACAAAGACAGAATCCTTAAAGCAGCAAGGGAAAGGCAGCCAGTTACTTACAAGGGCACCCCCATAAGATTATCAGCCAACTTTTCTACAGAAACTTTGCAGGCCAGAAGGGGGTGGCAGGAGGTTTTCAAAGTGCTGAGAAACAAAGGCATAGAACCCACATGGCTGTATCCAGCAAGGTTATCATTTAAAATTGAAGGAGAGATAAAGAGCTTCCCAGAAAAGAATAAGCTAAGGGAATTCATTACCACCAAGCCAGCTTTGCAGGAAATGTTAAAAGAGCTTCTTTAAGCAGAGGAGAAAAACAACCTAACTAAGGAAGACTAGGAACACAAATAACAAAATGGCAATAACTATGCACCTATAAATAATCACATTAAATGTAAATGGATAAATGCTCCAATCAAAGGGCATACGGTGGCTGAATGGATAAGGAAGCAAGACCCCAGCATATGCTGTATAGAAAGACTCACCTCAGATCAAAAGACACATACAGGCTGAAAGTAAAGGGACGGAGTAAAATATTTCATGCAAATGAAGCTGAGAAAAAAGCTGGAGTAGTGATATTTATATCAGATATAATGGACTTTAAATTGAAGAATATAATAAAGGACAAAGAAGAACACTTCATAATAATAAAGGGATTGATCCAACAAGAGGACATAACCCTAGTAAACATCTATGAACCTAACCTAGGAGCTCCTAAATATATAAAACAGATATTGTCAGACATAAAGACGGAGATCAACAGTAACACTCTCATGGTAGGGGACTTCAACTCCCCACTGTCACCAATGGACAGATCCTCCAGACAGAAAATCAATGCAGAAACAGTGACCTTAAATGACACATTAGACTAGCTGGATTTAACTAATATTTTCCAAGCATTTCATCCCAAAGCTACAGAATATACATTTTTCTCAAGTGCACATGGAACATTTCCAAGATAGACCACATGTTAGGCCACAAAACAAGTCTCAATAAATTTAAGAAGATTGAAATCATTTCAAGCATCTTCTCTGACCACAATGCTATGAAACAAGAAAGCAATTATAAAAAGAAATCCGGAAAGATGACAAATACATGGAGGCTGAATAACAAGCTACTAAATAGCGAGTGGGTCAAAAATGAGATTAAGGAGGAAATCAAAAGATACCTTGAGACAAACGAAAATGAAAACACCCTGACCTAAAATGTCTGAGATGCAGCGAAAACAGTCCTAAGAGGGAAGTTCATAGCAATACAGGCCTACCTCAAGAAGGACGAAAACCTCAAATGAGGTGTAGGTTATCCTTACACCTCAGGGTACTGGAAAAAGAACAGCAAAAGAAGCCCAAAGGGAGAACAAGGAAGGAGATAATAAAGACCAGAGTGGAAATAAATGATATAGAGAACAGAAAAACAATACAAAAGATCAACGAAACCAAGAGCTGTTTTTTTGAGAAGTAACAAAATTGGCAAACCTCTAGCCAGGCACATCCAAAGAAAATGAGAGAGGACGCAAATTAGTAAAATCAGGAATGAAAGAGGTGAAATTACTATAGACATCACAGAAATACAAAAAATTTTAAGAAATTACTATGAGCAACTATATGTCAACAAATTTGACAATCTGGAAGAAATGGATAATTTTCTAGAAGCATACTACCTTCCAAAGCTAACTCGAGAAGAAATGAAAAATCTAAATAGACTCATTACTACCAAGGAAATTGAATCAGTAATCAACAAGAGCCCAACAAATAAAAGCCCTGGTCCAGGCGGCTTCACAAGTGAATACCAAACATTCAAAAAAGAACTATCAGCTATTCTTTTGAAACTATTACAGAAAATCCAGAAGGGGAAGGCTGCCAAATTCTTTCTATGAAGCCACTATCACTCTGATTCTAAAACCAGATAAAGACAGCACAAAAAAGGAAAACAATAGGCCAATATCACTGTTGAATATAGAAGTAAAAATTCTCAATAAAATATTAGCAAACAGAATTCAGCAATATATTAAGAAGATCATACATCATGATCAAGTGGGTTTCATCCCTAGTATGCAAGGCTGTTTCAACATCCGTAAATAAATTAATGTGATACACCACTTCAACAAAACGAAGAATAAAAATCACATGGTCATATCAATAGATGCAAGAAAAAGCATTTGACAAAATCCAACAGCAATTTATGTTAAAAACCCTTAGCAAAGCTGGAATAGAGGGATCTTGCTTCAACATAATAAAGGCCATATATGATAAACCTACAGTTAACATCATATTCAATGGGGAAAAGCTAAAACCACTCCCTTTAAGATCATGAACAAGACAAGGCTGTCCACTTTCTCCACTTGTATTCAACATAGTTCTGGAAGTTCTAGCCACAGCAATCAGACAAGAAAAAGAAATAAAAAGCATCCAAATGGGTAAGAAAGAGGTAAAATTGTCATTGTATGCAGATGACATGATACTATATAGAGAGAACCCCAAAGACTCCATCAAAAAATTATTGGAACTGATAGACAAGTTCAGTAAGGTAGAAGGGTACAAAATCAATATTCAGAAATCAGTTGCATTTGCATATACCAATAACAAACTAACGGAAGGAGAAATTAAGAAAACTGTCTCATTTACAATCGCTTCAAGAACTATAAAATACCTAGGAATAAATTTTACCAAAGAAGTAAAAGATCTGTACTCAGAAAATTGTAAGACACTGAAGAAAGAAATAAAAGAAGATACAAACAAAATGGAAACACCTACCATGCTCATAGATAGGAAAATTAATATAGTTAAAATGTCCATACTGCCTAAAGCAATATATAGATTCAATGCAATTCCTATCAAACTACCAAGGGCATTTTTCACAGAAATAGAAAATATAATCCTAAAATTTATATGGAACCATAAAAGACCCCAAATAGCCTTGGCAATCCTGAAAAATAACAACTTAGTCAGGGGGAATCATGCTACCAGACATGAAAACATACTACAAGTCTGCAGTAATCAAAACAGTATGGTATTGGCAGAAAAACAGGCACATCGATCAGTGGAACAGAATAGAGAGCCCAGAAATAAATCCATGCATATATGGACAGTTAATCTATGACAATGGAAGCAAGAATTTACTCTGGGGTAAAGATAGTCTATTTAATAAATGGTGCTTGGAAAACTGGACTGATACATGCAAAAAAATGAAACTGGACCATCTCCTTATGCCATATACAAGAACAAATTCAAAATGGATTAAAGACTTAAATGTAAAACCTGAAACCATAAAACTCCTAGAAGAAAATATAGGGAGTAAATTTGCAGACATTACCTGGAGCAATATTTTTACTGATACATCCCCTTGGGCAAGGGAAGTAAAAGACAAAATGTACATATGGGATTATATCAAACTTAAAAGTTTTTTTCACAACAAAGGAAACCATCAATAAAACAAAAAGGAAGCCCACTGAATGGGAAAAGATATTTGTCAACAATATATCTGATAAGGGGTTAATATCCAAAATTTATAGAACACTCATGCAACTCAACACCAAAAAAACAAACAACCCAATTAAAAAATGGGCAGAGGATATGAAGAGACATTTCTCTAAAGAGGCCAACAGGCATATGAAAAGATGTTCAACCTCACTGATCATTAGGGAAATGCAAATAAAATCCACAATGCAATATCACCTCACTCCAGTCAGAATATCCATCATCATTATATCAACAAACAATTGCTGATGAGGTTGTGGTGAAAAGGGAACCCTGCTGCACTGTTGGTGGGACTGCAGATTGGAGCAGCCACTATGGAAGTCAGTATGGAGGTATCTCAAAAAACTGGAAATGGAATTACCTCTTGATTCAGCAATTCCACTCCTAGGTATTTATCATGAAAAACCAAAGACACTTATTTGAAAAAATATATGCACTCCTACGTTCATTGCAGCGCCATTTACAATAGCCAAGGCTTGGAAACAAACTAAATGCCCAGCAGTACACGACTGGATTAAGAAACTGTGGTACATTTACACAGTGGAGTATTATGCAGCTGTAAAGAAGAAATAAATCATACCATTTGCAATGATATTGACGGACCTAGAGAACATTATGCTAAGTGAAATAAGTCAGTCAGAGAAAGACAAATACCATATGATCTCACTTATATGTGGAATCTAAAGAACTGAATAAATGAGCAATATAAACAGAAATAGTCTGAGAGACAGAAAGAAAAAACTGATGAGGTCTAGATGGGATGGGGGTGGGCATGAGGGAGAAGGGGAAGGAACGAGGCAACATAAACTGGTAACTACAATACTACTGCTGGGATAGAAGAGACAGTTTAGGGAATATAATCAATAATATTGTAATATTCTTTTTAGGGGATCAGATAGACTCATATCTTGTTACGGAGACAACTTCATGGACGTTGTAGAGGCCTGATCACTGCACTGTACATCTGCATCTGCCGCTGAATAATATTAGATGTTGACTATAATTTAACACATATATAGTCATGGGATGTGGAATATAGTGTGAGGATGTAGTCAATGGAATTGTAATAGATATGTATGATATCAGGGGTTGGGTGCAGTGGAGCGGGTTGGGGGGAGTCACTTTGTAAGAGATTAAAAAGATAACTATTGCATTGTTTTGTACATCTGTAACTAATAATAATAATAATAATAATAAAATGTAAAAAAAACACTGACAGATGAATGGATAAAGAAAATGTAGTATATACACACAGTGGAATATCATTCAGGTTTAGAAAAGAAGGAAATCTACCATATCCTACAATATGGATAGAACTTGAGGATATTATGCTAAGTGAAATAAGCAAGTCATGAAAGGACAATTATGAGGTATCTAAAGTAGTTAAGCTCATAGAAACAGAAAATAGAATGGTTTTTGCCAGGGGCTGGGGGTGGGGGAGAATGGGGAGTTGTTCAAAGGATACAGATTATCAGTTTTTCAAGAGGAAGATATTTGAAGATCTGTGGCATAACAATGTGAATAACTTAACTACTACTGAATTGTATACTTAGAAATAGTTAACATGGTAAATTTTATGTGTGATTTTTTTGTAAACCACAGTTAAAAATTTAAAAAACAACTTAAGTTTAGAAAAATGTAATGATCTCATGCAGCGCTCTTATTGCATAGCACAATTCATGCCCATGTCAGTTCTGTGCCTATTTGAAGATGATACTGTTTCCATCTCAGGAAAGCCCAAGTGCAGTCCGCATAGGTTGGTTGGAGCAGTTCAGTTGGTAAGCCAGTCCATGTTTATCAGAGGACTTGCTTTGCACCATTTGATTCAACCACATTATAGCATAGGTGCTTTATATGCAACATGCTAGTCATGAAATCAAAATCTTATAGTTGCCAAACATTTTGTCACTTTTTGCCCTGAGAATTTGCGAATCCCCTTCATTTGGCCCAAAGTTTCCATAGATGAAGAGAGAGGTGATTTTCTTGCTGCAATCACCTCAAGATTAAAACAATGGACAATTTTTTCCCATGGTTTCTTCCCTTCTTCTATGTCAACTGGTTGCATGACTTCAGTGTGTTGCTATCTCTGTCAGAAGTGAAGTCTGCTTCAAATAACAGAACACCTGACTGCTGGGCCAGATACGAACAGGGCTTTTTTTCCTCACATAAAAAGGAGACTTGAGGGCCTGCCCAGTGGTGCGTTGCTTAAGAGCTGGCTTGGGACGCCAGCAGCCCCAGTTTGGATTCCACATATGAGGGCCAGTGACACTACCGTCTACAGCTAAGATGGTGAACAACAGCTCCACCTGGAGCTGGGGTGCACAAGTGTGGGAAACGGTGTAGGCTGCAGTGGGCTGCCATAAGCTACAGTGAGTGGCCGGCAGCCAGAGTGAGTGGCTGGCAGCCGGAGTGAGCTGCCAATAGCCGCGGTGAGTGGCCGTCCAGAGGTCGGTGACCGATCTGCCTCATCCTGGAAGAGCGCAATGATAATACCAACATGGGCCAGTGAAGCAGTGTCCTCTGCAACTAGACTGAAGAACAAAAGGACAGCAACTTGGCTATCTGTTCCCCTTCCCTGATTCCCCAACATCGTCCCCAATTCCCCAATAAAAATCTTTAAAACAAAAAAAAAGAAAAAGAAGACTTGAGTAGGTAGTTGAGGTTGGCCAAGGCCTCCTTTACATTTCAATTCCTTTGGATGATGAACTAAATGGCTGCTGCTCCCCCTCTTCAGGCCTCATGTTTGCCAGTCATGTAAGTGTGAGAGAAAGGAAGACTTGCTAAAGGGTAAAAACACATACCAGCTGAATCTGTGTATTCATCAGGAATGCAAAACTTCTGGAAGCCACCTCTCATAGACATCTCATTGGCCAGAACCAGAACCTTGTCATATGATCACCACTAGTTGCAAAGTGACTGAAAGAAGAGATAATTTAGAGTGTGCTGGCTCAGTCAGCACATCTACTGCAGCCAGCCACCTTCTTAAATTGGTACACATCAATTTAATTGTCACCCTCTGCCTACCACTGTCTCCCAGAATATCATAAGCCAGAAATGGAGCTCCACCCTGATGTCAGAGAAAGTGTGTGGGTGCCACTCAGAGCTGCTAGGCCATCTCTACCAGTCACTTCCCAGGTCCTGCTCCCAAAAATCCCCTTTACAATGATACACCCCTTAAAAATAGAGGATAGTTTCTGCATGTCTTTATGTACCCTCAGGCCTTGTATTTGGTTTGCACTTAATATATATTTGTTGATTTTATGAAATAATTTGATTTCTTTTCTCTCTTGTCTGAAGACAATTCCAAACCCTTCCTTCCTTCCTTCCTTCCTTCCTTCCTTCCTTCCTTCCTTCCTTCCTTCCTTCCTTCTTTCCTTCCTTCCTTCCTTCCTTCTCCTTCCTTCCTTCCTTCCTTCCTTCCTTCCTTCCTTCCTTCCTTCCTTCCTTCCTTCCTTCCTTCCTTCCTTCCTTCCTTTCTTTCTTTCTTTCTTTCTTTCTTTCTTTCTTTCTTTCTTTCTTTCTTTCTTTCTTTCTGTCTTTCTTTCTGTCTTTCTGATTTTATTGGAGAATGGGAGGAGTGAACCGAGCTGGGGAATCAGGGAAGGGGAACAGACAAGCTGCTGTCCTTTTGTTCTTCAGTCTAGTTGTGGAGGACTTCGCTTCACTGGCCCATGTTGGTATCATCATTGCACTCTTCAGGGTTGAGGCAGATCAGTCACCAGCCATTGGAGAGCCACTCACGGCTGCTCATGCTGGCTGCTGGACACTCACGGTAGCTTATGGCAGCTCACTGCAGTCCCACTGCAGCCTATGCCATCACCGGTGCCTAATGGCAGCCCAGCTCCAGGTGGAGCTGTTGTTCACCATCTTAGCTGTAGAGGGCACAGTATCACTGGTCCATGTGGGATCCGAACTGGCAGCACTGCTGCTCAGAGCTCAAGCTCCCAAGGCAACTCTTAACCAATGAGCCATTCAACAGGCCCAATTCTAGACTATTTCAGGCCTGATCACTGGGAATAGAAAATGGGAGAGCTTCTGCTGAAACATAAGAACACTTGACTTTTCTTCATGATGGCAAAGAGAGTGACATCACCAGATGTAAATTCCTTCCTATGGCTTGATGCTTTATGCTCATGCCTCTCCCTTCACACTGCATCTCTTGCTGGGTCCCTGTTGGCAGGTGCACCCAAATATACTTAGTAGCTGACTTGGTGATAGAATGAATTAAAAGCACACACCCTCTAACTTCTACCTGATGAAAATCACAGGGTTGTTGAAATAGCAGTGACTATTAATGTATATTTGTCTCTCCTCCCCCATTCTGCTTACTCATTGCCAGGATGGTTATAGAACAGTCAGTATGTTAGCAAAGGCCTGGAATGACTAATTTAGTGCTAAACTTATAACCAGGGAGGGCTGGCTGCTTCCCCAGGATGTGCATTTTGTTCCAGATCCTAATGAGCCCTCTGGATCCTGCAGAGCTGCCTGGCATAGGCGGGACCCAGGCTGCTCTGCTGGGGCGATTTTGCCCAGGGCCTCTAGACACCACAGGCTGGTTTGTATGTTCTCATTGTAACAATTTCTGAAGCCTCAATTTTTGAGGTCTTCCACAGCACACTATAATTTCAGGATTGACAATGATGCTGACAAGAGTGAAAAGAAAACATTTAGGGAACAGGAATTTCTCTCAACCATTATTTTGATATTCAGCACTAGATGATGGATGTTTCAAATTACTCTTGATAAGAAGCTATCAGTAGGAGTTATTTTGTTTCACAGATACCTGGCAGGTCAAAACCATACTCAAATTGAACAAGTATTCTCCAATTAAGTACGGGGAATAAGAAGGCTGAGTAACTTATCCTGCAGAAAGGAAGGGAATTCAAAGGAGCACATGTACTGCCACAGTGCTCTAGTGAGCCCAACTTGAGTCTGAAAAGATAATTGGGGAGATCAAAATGGTAGTCAGGTGCAGACTGGTTTAGTCTAAGAGCTGGAGATGATTTAAAGAAGAGGTGGGGAAAACCCATTGCCCAAGGTATCCAGAGAGCTGGGGTGACTTGCACTGGATGAACAAGTCATTTTAAGGACCCTTCAGTTTCAGTTGTATTTCACCAGTCACTAATCTCTCTGGGGCCTTAGTTTCCCATCTATAAAATGGGATGTAGTATCCTCATTGTTGCTGTGAGGAGAGGAGGAAGTGATGTACATGAGACTGCTTCAAAAACTGTGATTCATTATGCAGCTGCTTTTCTTTGGATAAATAATATCAGCTATAACAATAAAGGTAGTAAATGTGGCTCCTTGCAAATCATTTTCAACTTCTAAAACCAGCTATGATATACATATACGTGTGTGTGTTTGTGTATATATATATATATATATATATATATATATATATATATATATATATATATAGTAAATAATATTCATTGTGTAAACAATTATTAAGCACCTATTGTGTGCTGGGCACTTTGCTTGGTGCTGGAGATATAACACCAGACAGGCAAATTCCATGTAATTCTTTGTTGTAACATTCTGACCCATATTGCCTGTTACAGTTCATAAATAATCCTAAGAATTGTGGATTTTTAAAAACATACCAAGAATTAGTTTTATTGTTATACCTTATTTAAAATATAAAGTATTTTATTGCTATGTAACAGTCTTATGTGCAGTAGTAACTCATGCACATGGGACTAATAGTTCAAGCAATAAAGGAAGGTAATGCAGTCTTTATGTGAATTCACAAGGCATTCTTAGGCATTCTCCAAGAAGCAGACCCTAAAACTAGGATTTGAGTGCAAGAAGTTCATTTTGAAGGACAGATATTGAACACATGGACATAACCCCGGGGACCGTGTGTGTGTTCCAGGTATGTTTGGGAAGGGGAACTCTGCAGACAAGCAGATGGGGGCTGGTTGGGCATCTCATAGATTTTCAGCTAAATTGACCATATTTGTACTCACTTGCTAATTAAGCTGAAACACTTTAGTTATGCTTAGACCACTAAAATGTAACTACAGGATATTTGATGGATTTTGAGTATAAAAATCTCCAACATAGACCAGGGGTAAACCCTGATTATGGTTAAATTGGTCCCATTAGCCAGAGAATGGGATAGAAATGAGCATGTGACCTCCTTTCTGCCTATGAAATGTGCAGGCAGACTTGGTGGGCAGGACCAAGTGGTTTGGGGAAAGATTCCACTCTCTTCCACCCCCAAAACAAGACATATGGAAGAAAATACTGTCCCTGTCTATTACTGAATGATCAAAAATTGGAATTGATTGGCCTTTTGAGCATTTTGAGCCTTGTCTCTCCTCAGGGCCTACTCCAAACTTTTTGGAGTGTACCTTTTCTCCTAATAATGACTCCCTGGCCCTGGCCCTTGCCCTGTGCCCCCTTGAGCCTTTTGAGCTTCCTTTGCTTGGCCCCCTCCAAGCTCTTTGGAGTGTACTTTATTTTCTAATAATGGCCCTTGAGCCATTCTCTACTGCTTGGGCCTGCTTTTGCTTCTTTGAAATGTATTTTTACTTCTAATAAACTCCTTTTCTGCAACTTTACCTCTCTGGTCCGTGTCTCCATTCTTCGGTTCCATGAGACCACAAAAAAAAAAAAAAAAAGATGGAATTGATCTATCTTTTGTTATGGGAGCTCATATATTTTTTTTATTGTTGAACCCGTTTTGCGTTGGATTTTCTCTGACTTGAATTTGAAAGCATCCTAGCTGATACACTATTTTTTGAGACCTACAATGTGTCAAGTGGTATATTAAGCATTATTTCATTTAACTGCACATTTACTCTAGAGGCAGGACTCTTATCTTTAGAGATCAGGAAACTGAATTCCATGAAAGTGAAGTTAACTTGTCAGAGGTCACAGAAGTTAGAACTCTCAGTCAACCCCCATCTGCTTGGCTGCAGAGTTCTCCTTCCCAAACATACCCGGAACACACACACACACAGTTCCTGGGGTTAACTTGTCAAAGGATTTGACCCCAGGTTATCCAATTCCAGAGCTTGAGCTCTATAATTATGGCTAAGCCCCTCTTTGAATGGACCAAAATATTCATAATGGGACAGATTTCCTTATTAAAGAAAGTTGGAAGAAAAGGACTGGTATATAAAAACCATCATATTATAAATTAAAAGCAATTAGCCATTTAAGGAAACATTTGTAACATATAAATATATGAATATGTGATAGAGAGAACATATAAAAATACCTTATAAATAAAAATGATTTGTAAGAACTTTCAATAGGAAAGACAAAATTGAAAACATTTTATATTTCCAATTGAAAAATGGGAAATTTGTAATTCACAAAAAGGGAAATATAATTGACTAGTAAATAAAACAAATAACCTTAATCAAAGACATTTTAAAAAACCCCACAGGAAGAAATGTGCATATAAAATTGGTAATGATGAAAGAAAAAAGTGTTAATAACTAGGCAAGGAAGAAGTAAAATCAACATTCTTTTAAACTGTATATAAATTGGTAACTTGACACTTGTCTTAAATTTTAAAAATTATGTTTCATTCAGTGATTTCAACTTCTGGGTATTTAATCCTAATGAGAGATATGTCCAATATTTTATATTCAAATATGTGGAAGCAATAATTACAATATCAAAATTAGACACAATCTAAATGTTCAACAATAGGAGAATAGCCAAATAAAATGAGGCTTGGCAGGCTAATTTATCATGTCACCTGTAAGTAAACCCATGTTCAACAGAGATGCTGTTAGCGTGAAAACTCAGGCTCCACAGTGCCATCAGTTTTCCAGATGCCTCTGGCTTTCCATTCTCCATCCTTCAGAGTGTGTCTTCTGTCATGTTGTTGCTTCATGGAGCAAGATGGCTGTACCACTTCCAGCTTCACATTGTTTCACAAGAAAATTAAAAGGTCAGAGACTGTGTTTGCATCAGGAAAGCAACATTTCCCCAGCAATCCCTAGCCGTCTTCCACTCACACCCATTGGCCAGATTGTGTTTGGTTAAGATTTTAGCTAGGTTCAGCACACCCTTTTGTCACAGAATGGGCTCCTGTGAGTTCTGTTTTATTAACCAATTGTATTTGTTCCTGCAGCAGTACCACACTTTTATTTATTTATTTTTTAAAAGATTTTATTGGGGAATTGGGGGAGGAGACTAGAGTTGGGGAACCGGGGAAGGGGAACAGACAAGTTGCTGTTCTTTTGTTCTTCAGTCTAGTTGTGCAGGACATTGCTTCACTGGCCCATGTTAGTATCATCATTGCCCTTTTCTTGGGTGAGGCAGATCCGTCACTGGCCTCTGGATGGGGCCACTCACAGCAGCTCTTGGCAGCTCACGCTGGCTGCTGGCCACTCACTGTAGCCTATGGCAGCTCACTGCAGCAGGGGCTGCAGCTATGCCATCCCGGGGACTCACAGCAGCCCAGCTCCAGGTGGAGCTGTTGTTCACCATCTTAGTGTAGAGGGCAGTGTCATTGGCCCGGGCCACTTGTGTCCCAAGCCAGCTCTTAACCAACGCGCCACTCGGGCCGGCCCCAGTACCACATTTAATTGCATTAACTTTGTGGTATGTTTTGGCATCTGGTAGGATAGGCCTTCTACATTGTTCTTTAAAAGAAAACATGGGCTCCTCTTGCACATTTAATGTTTTAGATAAAATTTAAAGTTGATTCAATTCCTCTTCTTTTAGAGTTTGATCATAATGGTACTAAATTATTGATTAATGTGGCAAATATCACATGATATAATGGTTGCAAAATAATCTCATGGACATGTTATGATTTACTTAGCTGACTACTTGTTTTTGATCTTCAACCTGTTTCCATTTCACCGATTATAGATAGAACTTTAAAGAACACCCTTGCATATACCAGTGGTATCAAAAAAATGTATATAGGTGGTCACTTTGGTCAACGTTGCTCAAGCAGTAGTTCACCATAGTCAGATGTACCTGGACTCTGATGGTAAATACTTTGAGCACCTCTTGTAATTGCAGAAATCAAATGTGACTTGTATTCATCTTTTGTTATCAGTATATATTGAGTATCACAATTTTAATACAGTGTTCCTTTCTTATAATATGTATACTTTTTAACTGTTTTTTGGTCTCTCTCTCTCTTTCTCTCTCTCTCTCTGTCTCTCTCTCTCTCTCTCTCTCTCTCTCTCTATATATATATATATATATATATATATATATATATATATATATATATATAAAATCTTCCATAATTTTCTCTGTAAATTCCTACAAGTTATTTTTACAAAGTTATTTGGGTCAAAGTGTGTGCAGATTTTTAGCACCTTTTACACTTGTTGCTAAATTGCCCTCCAGAAAGGCTTACTCCAGTATGATTTATGAAGAGTGTTGGTATTTTTGCACTTTTGATGGCACAAGGCATCATTTAAAATTTTGTGCCAGCTTGGTATATTTTAATTTAATTTTATTGCTAATGCAACTGGATTTTTAAAATGTGTTTAATATATTTTTCTATTATAGTCATATAAAATTAGTGTTTTGTAAAGAGCTCCTACAGCAAAAGACAAACAAAAAAAGAATATTCTCCCATGTCATTTGTCCACTTGATGAATAATAATTTTAGTGAGCTAATTAGAAAGGAAACTTGGGCTCTGGGGTTCCATAGCAGAGAAGCCCACCACGAGGTCAAGGGTAGAGGGCCCCTAGGGCTGAGTCATGGAGGGGGCCAAAGAAGGCAAAGAGACCCTAGTGGGGCAGCACTGTCTACCTTCACTCGTACAGGTGGCATTTGCTGGACTCTGGCTGCTTTTGAAGGTCCAGGATGACCTCTGAGGCTGGAGCTGTGGGGTCATCCCAAAGGAATGAAATGGTTATGCTTAGAATTCAGATGCTGTGTCAAGGGCTGTTAAAAATACCTTTTCATGGCTGATTACCACTCCTGTTTATTCTTTTTTTTTTTTAGATTTATTTTTAATTGTGGTAAAATACAAGTAACATAAAATTTACCATTTTAATTAGTTTAAAATGTATACTTCTGTGGCATTAAGTACATTGTTGTACATTGTTGTACAACCATCATAACCATAGATCTCCAGATCTTTTTCTTCATTCTAAACAGAAACTCTGATTCATTAAACAATAAATCCCCATTCCCTTCTCCCCCAAATTCCTGGCACCCACACTTATACTTTCTGTCTCTATGAATCTGACTACCTTGGGTACCTCATATAAGTGGAATTAGAGAGTATTTGTCTTCATCTGACTAACTCATTTCACTCAGCAGAATGTCCTCAAGGTTCATCCATGTTGTAGCATGGATCAGAATTTCCTTTCTTTTAAAGGCTGATTAATATTTCTGTTTACTCTTAAGGTCCTATTTGGGGCTTTAGGAGGCCTTCTAAGTTCATGGAGGTGCCAGGGTTGTGCTGGGAACCCAGTCTAAGACAGTATATACCTGGAAAATCTCCTGGTATGAGCATCATAGCCTCCTACCTTCACCACTCTCCTCCACATCTGTACCTCTCAAGGGAGACCAGGTCCTCTCTGAGTCACCTGTGAAGGGCTTGGTAGGTCAAAAAGTGTCCTTATACTTCCTCTGGGCCTGATCAGAAGCCAAACCAGTATCTTTTCTCTGTATAATGGATTCTTTCTTTTCTGGGGGTGGGGGTGGTAAGGTTTGTTATAGTATAGAAATAGCAAATATAGATATAGGATATAGATGAAAAGGGTAACCGTAAAAGAAAATATCTATTACTAAGTGGAAAATCCCTCCCCCACCCCCCTGAGTTTTTTTTCAATGTAGTCTGAGCACTTTTTTTCCCCTTTAATTCATGTACACATCTTTGGAAAAGCAAGCCACTGAGATAAAATGGCCATTCTGTTGTAAATTCTAGTCCTGTACAGGGTTTAAAATAATAAGAGTATTTTTTGCCTCTGCCTCTTCCTATTAAGCTGAAATAGTTTATTTATACAGCTCTCACCTTAGGTGTGAACTTTAAATTAAACGCTTACAGTGTTATCAATTAATGTAAGAGAAATCCATCTAGCCACAGGAGTGAGCTGGCTCTAAACCGGGGTGGAATTGAATGCATATAAAAAGGGTTCAACAATATGATCTTCATGTCCTGGACTCCTGGAAGGTTTTCCTTGAACTGGTTCATGTAGTCAAAAGCCTTACATTCTTTTCTGAAGGACAGTTGAGATCATTTTAATCATAATGGAGACTATATGCCACGAAAGTCTTTAAAAGACTGAACGGTGAGAGTTAGCGTGGAGGAAGATACACAACAGGCCAGCTTTTGAGCCTGCATTAGCGAGCACTCCCTCTTGTCTGCAAGCACTGTCTACCCTCACCAAGACTCATGATAACAACGAAAAGTGGAGCGAGGCTGTAAGAGAGGCCACAGATGTTAAGCATGTTAACATTTCCTTTATGTCAAAAAACAGAAAATGGAACAAATATAGCAGGTTGGGTTTCCCCCCCCCCACCATAATGTATACCAGAATGTCACAAGAACACATTGTCTGCAATGAATACAAAAATATGGGCAATTCAGGCTGAACAATGAAAACGTCAGTGATTCCATAAAAGCATCCCACTCACATTAAGTTTATCTGGCATGGTTTTACCCTTATTTATTTTTCCTCAATAAGGCTGTTTCTTCAATAGTATAATCTTAAAGTTTAAGTTGTATCTAGAATTGCTTCTTCTCTCCTTTATCAGTTTGTAAAATGCAAGAAATGCAAAATAAAATAAACTCAAACCACCATATTTGTTTTTCATGTCTCTTCTCTCAAATGCTGTCGTGATTTTGATGCAAATATCTTAATAATTTTCACAGGAAGTGGATGCAGGGGTCCTCGCAGTGTGCATGTCAGGCATTTTTGACTTCAAAGAACTTGTTCAGAGCTCTGGTCCAGTGCTCTGGTCCAGTGCTTTGGTAGATATGTGTCCATGCTGACTTTTGAGACTGGGACCTGCTGGGCCACCAAAGCAGGCTGTCCAGGAGCTGGACAATGCAGTGCAGTCTTTTCTGTCTCCCTGAGTCCCCTGCTCTTAGAGGGAAAGCCTTCAGGAAGAACCCTTCAGGACTCAGAAATGATTTTGAACTTGAGCTGAAATTTTCAGAGTATATGAGCCTGCTGCAAAAGTATCAGTGTAGGATGTCTGGCTCTCTGCCTGATTAAAGGGTTGGGGTTAGGAGACAGGAATGAAAAAAGAAGGACATTTGAGTTTTTGGGAGCTTTGGTCATGCTACTTTCTGCCCCTCATTGGAAATGACTTGTCAATTCAGTATGAAAAAAATAAAAAAATAAAAACAACTGTAAAAAAGCTTTTCTCTTCTGGGTCACTCATGCCCAGCCCAGCCCTCCAAAGCTGGCACAAATTAGGATGGCTTTTGGCATTATTGACAATACATGAGGCCACAAAATGGCCATCTATCTGCCTCAAAGAATCAGAACCTGGGCCGGCCGAGTGGCGTGGTGGTTAGGAGCTGGCTTGGGACGCCAGCGACCCCAGTTCGGATTCCACATATGAGGGCCCGTGACACTGCCCTATATATATATATATAAAAAAAAGAATCAGAACCTTTGCGGTTGACCCTTACATATATTTACACAAAACTGCATGTTTTTAACCCAAAAGAAAAACAGTCATCCTCAGTTCAAAGGAGTTTTGTTTGCTTTTGTTACTCTTGCTTTTTTACTCTTATAGTCCTTTTTCTTTTTTACTTTGCTGATCCTTCTTACCCTTGATTCATTAAAGATGGCGATATCCAAGATGGCCCTTAATCCTCTTTCCTTTTTCTCTATGGAAACTACTCCCCAAGCGTTTTCTCAGGCATCAGGCTCAGTCTTGTAAGACAGTTGAAGGCTGGAGACCCAATCATTTCAGAAACTGTCACAGCCACCTGGGAGAGCAGAAAGGAAGTGAAGGGAGGGAAAGGAGAGAGGAAGTAATGACCAAAGAAACAGGACTTGAAGTGGAGAATGGATTTGAGGGAGGGGTGAAGGAAAGAGAAGTCCAAACAGGGAATTTCCAGAAAACATGGAAAACATTTTTCTAAAAGCCAGGCTTGCTCATGCTGCTTCCCTGGAAGAATGCTTCCTGGCTTTCCCAATGTCATTAAGAAGCAGAATGAGGCAAAGCTCCTCATCCAACTGCAAGACCCCAAGGGAATGGCTCCAATCTGCCTTCCAGGGTTTCTCCTACTACCATCCTATAGATGACACTGGGATACTCTTAGCTTTTTCTTTCTGCCAGAACTTGGTTCATCCTGTTACCTGTAGCCTTGACCTGAAAATCTTCTCCATCCTCCCAAGTCCATTTCAGTTGCCACCTCCTTCAGTCACACCTGTCCTTTCCCCAAATGAAGTGTAATGTCTTCTTTCTCCTCAGGTCAAGCTTCCTCTCATCAGACATTAGGACTTTCTGCCTTGTATCTTTCCATGCTCCCTCCAAGATGGCATAAACATTTTTGTCCTCATCTTTGTATCTATTACCAGTACCTCTCAGGCCTGAAGGGCATGGGCACACCATTCAGAGTTGTTGAACTGAGTTACGAGCCATGCTGAAGTTATCTAGTCACACAATATTGCCTTATACCCTTTCTCAACAAGCTCCTCACTGCCTAACTGAAGGAAGGCCACAGGCCAGCTGTTCTTTTTGCAAACACACAAGACTGACAGCAGGTAAGCCCTTGATCCACAAGATTAAGTGTACAAGAAATAGAAAGTCTTTCTTATAACTGAATTTATTTTGTATTTTGGGCCCTCATTTCATTGAATAACAGTAGTTTAATTTCAGAGTCTTGAGGATTCCCACTTTCCCAAAGCTTGCTTCTAAAATCAGGCAGGCCTTCTATGATGTTGAGGCTAGTGGCTATGCTGGTTCTCCATATAGCCTTTTGCTTGTAGGAAGTTCCTGCAAGGTCATAGGTCCATGAGGGAATGCCTACCCATTCCTCACTCCTGACTCCAAGGCCCATGTTTCTTTCCTAACTCTAGGCCCCATGTGGGCACCTGAGCTCACTTTGCTGTCCCCTCACTACATGTAGGCATGCAAAGTCTTTTTAGCCATCTCAGGCCTTACATCGCTTTTAGCCACTTGTGGGCTCACAGGAATTGATGTCACACTGGCAGGGCTATTTCAGGTCTGTCTAGTGTACTCCCTGATATCAGGTACTTCCCCTCCTGGGGGATCTCCCTAGGACTAGAGCACATTCTCTCTCTGCTCCAAACCCTCAAAGCTCTGTTAGCTTTCTGTCATCTCCTTATACCAGGACAGAGCTCAGAGCTCCTTCTTAGGGACCCACCAGGGCATCCAAGATTTCAATCACCCTCCTCCTTTCCTCATTCAGGGGTTTCTTATTTCAGCTCATCTTTATGTACAGTCCACAATCTTTATGTACAGTTGTCAAAGCCAGATACTTTTCTGTTTCCTGGAGACCCAAAAGCCAGGAAAATACCATGTTCTTTGCTGCTACCCTATGCTGAGGCAGTAGTCACAGATTGGCTTAGGTGACTGAGAGAAGTTGCAAGAGGCAGCAGGAATCACTGGTGTGTGTGTGTGTGTGTGTGTGTGTGTGTGAGAGAGAGAGAGAGAGAGAGAGAGAGAGAGAGAGAGAGAGAGAGGTTAGCCATGCAAACTATGCCTGACATACAAGTATACTTTGACATGACTTCTGCTTTCTCTGTACAACTATTAGAGGAGGCTCAAAACATTTTGGAAATTGTCTTCAGAGTGACTCTAACACTCTCTCTCTGTCCCTCTCTGACACACACACACACACACACACACACACACACACACACACATACCGCCCCTGGAGAAATTGTGATGTCCAGGGAATTTGATTCAGCAGGACTGGGGTGGGGGGAAGTGTCCCCTCACAGCTACTATTTTTCCTGATAGATTGTAAGCAATTAATGAATGTTAACTTTCAGTAATAATTATGACAATAGTTGCAGCAATATTTCTTCCTTTTTAAACAAAGCTTATTATTTTGAAATAATTTTAGGTTTACAGAGAGGTTGCAAAAACAGTACAGGGAGTTCTGTTTACCTCTCCCACAGCTTGCTCCAATGTTAACAATTTATACAATTCTAGTACAAGAATCACAACCAGGAAATTCACATGGATGCAAACTACAGACATTTTCTGAATTTCCCTAGTGTACCTACTAGTGCCCTTTTTCTGTCCCAGGATCCAATCCAGAATGCCACATTGCACTAATGGTCATGTCTCGGTAGTGTCCTCCAAACTATGATGGTTCCTCAGTATTTCCATGACCTTGATAATTTTGAAGAGTACTGGTCAGTTGTTTCATAGAATGTCCCTAATTTTGGGTGTGTCTGCACATTCACTCTGATACAAGCACCCAGGTCATCTCGATGTGGGTGCATCAGAATCAGTACTTTATACCTGGTTTTGAGCTAAGGTATTTCCAGGTTTATCTCACTTCAATTCATAAACATCAAAATTCCAAGATCAAATTTATCCTTTAGATATTCAAAAGCATGTGTTCCAAGCCTTGAAATGTTATGAGTAATTTCAGTGATGGACTAACTGAATGGCTTTCTGATGTGACTACTTTGCAGAGGGAGATACTCTGAGATGGGATGGAATGATAGCTTTTTAGGGATAGGAGAAACTATAGAGCTTACCTAACTCTCTTCATTTTACCCATGAGAACACTCATGCCCATTTTGGTGAAATGATTCTCTAAGATCTGAGAACTGGTTGTTGGAAGAACCAGAAATAGCAACCAGGTTCACTATTTTTTAGTCTAGTGTTCTCCACTCATCTCTCCCTGCTTTATTGTTATTAGGTTGGTGCAAAAGTAATTGTGATTTTGGACCATGAATTTTAAATCATTATAACTAGGCTCAAACACATCTTTATAATCAAAATAGGAGCTATTATAATCAACACTTTCTTCTTTTTTTTGAGGGCAGTGTCACTGGCTCTCACATGTGGGACTGAACCGGGGCCGCTGGCTTCCCAATCCAGTGCTTAACCACCGTGCCACTCAGCCGGCCCTCAACACATTTTTGCCAAAGGGAAATAAATTTGTTTTTTCCTGTAACACAAAAATCATGCTTTGGGATTCGACGAACTCTTGGAAAGTATTTTCTGCATCCTGCTGGTTGTGGAAGTGTTTTCCCTGCAAAAAGTTGTCGAGATGCTCGAAGAAGTGGTAGACAGTTGGCAAGAGGTTAGGTGAATATGGCAGATGAGATAAAACTTCGTAGCCCAATTCATTCAACTTTTGAAGTCGTTGGTTGTGTGACCGCCATTGTTGTGGAGAAGAATTGGGCCCTTTCTATTGACCAATGCTGGCCGCAGGCATTGCAATTTTTGGTGCATCTCATCGATTTGCTGAGCATACTTCTCAGATGTAATGGTTTTGCTGGGATTCAGAAAGCTGTAGTGGATCAGACCAGGAGCAGACCACCAAACAGTGACCATGACCTTTTTGGGTGCAAGTTTGGCTTTGGGAAGTGCTTTGGAGCTGTTTCTCAGCCCAACCACTGAGCTGGTAATTGTTGGTTGTGTACACAATCCACTTTTCATCGCATATCACACTTTGATCGAGAAATGGTTTGTTGTTGTTGCATAGAATAAGAGAAGATGACACTTCAAAACCACGATGTTTTTGATTTTCAGTCAGCTCATGAGGCACCCACTTATTGAGCTTTTTCACTTTTCCAATTTGCTTCAAATGCCAAATGACCTTAGAATAGTTGACATTGAGTTCTTCGGCAATTTCTCGCATAGTTGTAAGAGGATCAGCTTCGATGACTGCTCTCAATTGGTTGTTGTCAATGTCCAATGGCTGGTCACTACACTCCTCATCTTCAAGTCTCTTGTCTCCTTTGCAAAACTTCTTAAACCACCACTGCATTGTATGTTCATTAGCAGTTCCTGGGCCAAATGTGTTGTTGATGTTGCGCATTGTCTCTGCTGCTTTATGACCCATTTTGAACTTGAATAAGAAAATCGCTCGAATTTGCTTTTTGTCTAGAATCATTTCCATCGTCTAAAATACATATAAAATAAACAGCAAGTAATAAATCATTAGCCAAAAAACATAAAATGAGAAATGCACATTAAAATGATGTATAACATAACCATATATATTGAAGAATGTATTCCAATATCAAAGGCAAATTTCAACAATGCAGAAACTGCAATTATGTTTGCGCCAATCTAATATAATATATTTATTAATATAATAAATATAAATAATATTATAAATGATATTATGAAAAACAGTCTTATCTCATCTGGCATAAGTGATGAGCTCCTATAGTCTTCTGGGCTGGGCAGAGCACCTGTGGGCCAAGTTGTTGCGAGTGAGTGACCCTCTGAGAAGGGGATGGGGCACATGCTCTGCGACCTGAATCACACCACTTTGACCACCTCTGATTTCAGCCACACCTGTCCTGCTCAGTTCAGTACTTGCTGTGCCTGCTTCCAGGCCTTATTTTTCTCCCAAGCAGAGGGAGCTTTACTTAACCCAGCACAGCTGTGGGGTTGTTTATATTGTGTACAGTGACATCGATAGATGTGGCGGCATCCAATTCTGTGAATAGAGAATTGGATGGCCAGCTCTACAAAGGCGCCACACCCAGGGGACACCCCAGTATCCGGATGGACCATATCATTAACCCATCTTTTACTGGCTTTCCTTCCTCATCTCATTCCCCTTACTCCTGCTTTCTGGGATCCCCTCCCAAATAAACTGCTTGCATTCAAGTCTTGATCTCTGGAGCTGCTTTAGGAAACTCAAACTAAGAAAGGTAAGGAAGGCAAGCTCCCATCTCAAAGGCCCAGCTCTACCTACCCTGCTTGGTCAACTATGGCAATGCAGAAGGTACGCTTGGAGTGGCAGATATATGTGTATACATTATTGAGGTATAATTTATTTACAGCACAATTCACTCTTTTTGGTGTGCATTTGATGGGTTTTTGATGAATACATACAGTAGTCGCCACCAAAATCAAGGCACAGAACAGTTTCATCACTCCCCCAAATTCCCTCATGACCATTTCAAATAAACTCCCCTCCACCCCATAGCCCTTGGTCACCACTGATCTGCAGTTTGGCCTTTGCCAGGATGTCATATGAATGGAATCATACAGTACATAGTCTTTTGAATCTGGCTTTTTTTACTCAATATGAGATATTTAAGATTCACGCATGTCATTGGGCCTATCACTCATTTGTCCTTTTTATGGCTGAGGAGATTTTCATGGTATGACTAGACCACCATTTGTTTCTCCATTCACCTGTGGAAGAACACTTGGGTTGTTTCCAGGTGATTATGAATAAAACTACTATGAACATTTGTATATAGGTTTTTGTGTGAACAGAATTTTTCATTTCTCTCTGGTAAACACCCAGGAAATGGAAACTGGGTCATAAAATAAGTGCATGTTTAACCTGATAATAAATTGCAAATTATTTATGTGTGAAATTACAGTTGGTCTGTGTCCTTGTCAGCACTTCGTTTTTTCAGTTTCATTGATTTTAGTTATTCCAATTAGGTATGTAGTGGTATCTCATCATGGTTTAATTTTGCATTTCCCTAATGACTAATGATGCTTAGAATCTTCCTGGGGGGGCCTACTGACTATTTGCATATCTTGATTGCCAAGTGTCTGTTCAAATCTTTTCCCCATTTAAAAAAATTGAGGTGTTTGTTTTGATGTAAGCTCTTCGGAATTTTTCAAGAGAATTCAGAAATTGACATTTTTACATGGAATCTTGATTTTGAAAATAAGACCCAGTTTAAGAGATTTAGAAAAATTATATGGCTTCTTCAAGGCAACACACTATGCCAAGTCTTCTTAATCAAAATCTAATGTTTCTGCTACTACACCTGGAAAACTCCAAGGAGCACCAACTGGGGGAAGAACACCCTACCTGTGGCCCCATTTTGTGAATTTTATTTTTCAGTCAAACAGAAAACCAGAGATGCTGGAATCCAAATAGGTGAGACATTTTTATTCTCATCAGGATTTACCCAACGATGAGTCATGTAAATGTTACACTCAGAAATAGACTCAAATTCATAGAGACAGTTAGTAGAATGGTGGTTTCCAGGGGCCAAGAGGAGGGATAATGGGGAGTTAGTGTTTAACTGGTGGTACAGAGCTTCAGTTTTGCAAGGTGAAAAAAAATCATTTGGATGGATGGTGGTGATGGCTGCACAACAATATGAATGTATTATACTTAATACCACTGAACTGTACACTAAAAAATGGCTAAGGTGGTATATTTTATATTGTTTTAACACAAATTTGAAAATGTCATATAACAACAATGAAAAGAAATAGACTACAAAGAAACAAAAAACCCATGCATTTCACCATTTTCATACCAATTATGAAATATCTGAAATGTTTCCCAATGCAAGACAATCATTGTGTCTTCACTGCTAAAAGCAGATGAGCTCTATCTGGATAGAACACCTAACAACTAAAGTTTCTTTAGAGTTTTTTGCTCATGAGTAACAGTTTGCATTTGGAGCTCAGGGGGTACACAGAGATGTGACATGCTATCATTGTTTATTAAATGCAAGTCTGCTTTCTTGTGAATGTCAGAAAATTCCACATAGACATGATTAAAAAATATATATAGACCCTTAATGAAGGGGGTGTAACAAAGCATTCTGCTCACCTTTTCAGTGGGAAGGTGGGTCGAATGGTGGCAACAATGTTTTTCACAGATGTGGGTCAAGGCTATCATGGGCAGATATATCAGACTTCACTAGGACTGGAGGCCCTGGCTAGCTGGGTTTAAGCATTTTAAGGGCCCTGTCTGAAATCCTCTCTCTCATTATCAAGGAAACCACGTGCATCCCTGGTCTTCCTTAAGAATCCTTGTTCAAGGTCAGATGGATGCTCTGTGATTGTGAAGGCTCTTTCAGGCCCACCTTTCCCATGTGATCAAGAAAAGCCACCGGGGGTCTTGCGTGCTCAAGGCGAGTCAGGTTTGTATAACTGTCAGCGGCTGTTCTTCACTGGGAAATGTTCACATCTTTGAGACTAAAACCTATTTCTTTATCTATAATAATAGGAAAGTCCCAAGTCGTCTGGATGGATTATCTTAAAAGAGGACCTTTTTATAGTTGTCCAAATAGTGAGGGCTAAGTGGCCAGAGTCAAACATTTAAACTCTGTCTCTAAGTCTAACTAACTAACTAACTAACTAACTAACTAACTAACTAACTAACTAACTGACTAACTGACTAAAGTGATAAAGGCCCCCTTGCCAGCACTGGAGTGGGTAAGGGGGCTCTTACAATGTTTAGGGATGGAAATAATCTCCTTGGGATGGGACAGGCCTTTCTACATTTGAACTCCCGGAGGCTTCTGTGTTGTAAAATAGTATTCTCTCAAATTCAGTCATCCCTGCACAAATTACTGAATATTTGCTATATTCACGAATCACCTGTATTTATTTTGTATTCTTCATTAATAGACTTTAAATCAATTTTTCACTTATTTTGCTATAGTCAGTGGTTCTCAAACTTGAGTGTACATCAGAATCACCTGGAGGTCAGGTTAAAACACAGATTGCTGTGTCCTGTCCCACAGTTCAGTAGATCTGGGGAGGGGCTGAGAATTTGCATTTCTACTTATGCCCCAGGTGATGTTGATGTTGCTGGTGTCAGGGCCACACTTTGACAACCATTGTTCTAAACAACTGTATCCCAGGAATCGTGGATTGGATATGGCAATATTGTTGTTTTTCTAATACACACCAAATAAGGATAGAACTAGCAAGAAAATTTTCTGGGGACCAACTAAAATTGTCCAGTATGTCACTGAGTGTCCCTGGTGTGGTGGCAAGAACATTGGATGTAGATTCAGAAGACTTGCAAGTGAAAACCCAATACTGTGTTACCTTGGAGAAACACTAATCTCTCTAAGCCTTAGTTTCCTTATTTGTACATTGGGGGAGATCTCAGACCTGTCATCTTTAGATCCGAAGCAGAGACAAGGATCATGGCTACAATGGGGACTCATGATGAGGCAGAGACCATCACTAAAAATCCAAAACCAAACAAGTAATATGAGGGTTTAGCATAGGATTGCAGAATGTCTATTTCTTCAGAAGGGCCAAGCTTTGGGGAGAATTGCAGATGTATATCTGGAAGAGGGATTTCAAGTGGAAAATAGGAGGAAATAATGTTAGTGGTGGAAATAATGTAATAGGAGGAAATAATGTCTGGCTAGGATTGAGGTGCAAGAAGGAAAGAGTATGAGTAAGTTGATTGAGTCTAGAAAAAGGAATTTTGGATTTGACTTAAGCAGGAAGTCAGCCCCAGAACAGGAGCATGACAAACTGTGATACGAGAGACTGGGTTTAGAGCAGAGACTGGAGGTCAGGAAAAACAAAGCAGGAGTCTGGGGGAGCACAAACTGGAGGCAGAAGGCTTTGCTGGTATTTCCCCTGGGAAGGAAGGAAGGAAAGACTTAAGGCATCTTTTGGAGAGAGCAACCATTTTAACTTGGAGATGGTTACAGACCAAGGTTGGGGAACTGGGCGAGGCCGGGAAGACTTTGACAGTAAAGAGGAAACTGTGGAACATGATGATATGGGGGCAGAGTGCCCTGGGAATGATGCTAAAATGACATATTGATGTGGAATTGTTACATGCAATCTTTCCCACCTGCCTTCCCTGAAACACTATCTGCATAATAGCAATGGGGGTGTTGGAATTTTAAAAAGCAGTGGGAGGGGGTTGGTGGTTTTTTTCATATAAGTGCTGCATATAGTGATGCTCCTCATAGTGAACCTTGTGCACAGCATCACATTAAAGACTCTGAAAAGAACTGTAATAAAAGGAACTGATTATAAGATAGTGTCCATTCAAATATCCACAAATGCCTTGAAGGACTATGCTTCCAGTAATAGCATGGGATCAAGTGAAGAGAAATAATTTTTATATCCCATAGCTCAGGTTCAGGGAGACATCTGGACTTTCTACTTCCAAAAGCAAAGATTTTTAAAGATCAAAGGAAAAGTAACTGGCCATCTTTACAACCCCCCAAATTAGGTCAGCACTTCTCCAAGTTAGAAGTTCAATGAGAAATTCAAGCAAAAGGAGTGCCTCTACTCTGTTTATTTTAGCAACAGAGCCACAGACAAAAATTAGATAACAGTCTCAAACAGTTGCTTCTTGGTCTGGTTTGAAGTTTATTACACAACTACTATATATATTAGGCCCTAATCACTAAATGAAGATGTGTAAAATCTTAGTTTGGGAATACACAGATCCTGAGATAAGGAGTCAAGCAAAAGTAGCTTAGTTAAGAAGGTGATGCTAGGTAACGTGTGGGCGAGTGGGGAAGTGTGGCAGAGAGGGATGGAGGCTGGTACAGGGTGCCTAACTGAGCAGTTTTGTTGGGAAGATCTGGGGACAGTATATGGGAACAAGCACTTCAGTGTCATTCTCCTGAGGGACAAAGAGAACTGGGAGTCTAATTGCCAAATCTCCATTGTTCAGGGTTGAGGACTGATTCTGGGCATGACTCTCTGTCGCTTCCAACTTGCCCTGCTCCCAAGGAGAGAGAAGGTAGTTCTGGGTGCAGAGAATCACAAGCATTTACAGAGAGCAGCCTTGCTGTGCAGATATGAGTGCTTAGAGCATATGGGCAGGCGAGACCATGATAGGAGATAACAAATAGGAGATAATGCTATGTAGGAAAAATGGTTCTTCAGGAACTGATGAGACGTCTCTAGGGACTGAGAACCAGAAATAGCACAGAGACCCAGGCTCTGCTACAGGTTTCCAGCCAACTGCATCTTACCATGTGTCCTCTTGGACTCTGACCTCCTGTTGTCACACCTAGGCATTTTAGCCCTGGTCAGTGTTTGTACAAGTTACTTCCACCTGAGTTCACTGGAGCAAAACACTGTCCTGGCAGGCAAGTATTGCCCACACTCCTGGTCTGGGATGGACTGTGCTCCCAGTATGTCCGGCTCTCTGCCTCATGGGGCCAGTGGAGTGTCCTGGTAAAGGATGTGGGTCTGGTTTGGACTGTGGGGCCCCCACCACAGAATGCTCTTGTACAAATGGGAGGAGTGCTTACCTTAGAGCAATGGCACACCTTCTGATGTATCTGCTATATCATTTGGTACACTTATTTTTTGATATGACAAAAATTGCTTTTAGTCATCATCAGGTAATAATCAGAACTGGTCATTATTTTCTTGATTTTTAAAATTTTGTTCTAAAATGAACATTTAAAGCATAGGAATAAATTTCAAATTTAAAGATAGTATTCATTGAAATCTATGTAGTTTTGTTGACAATTGTCAACCCAATAAGTTTTAATAAAAATATTATTCAAATAAGTACAATTTTTCAGATTTGAACTCAATTGTGCACTTTCCAAACTAAAACAACTCGCCACACAGTTTGTCTTCTGTTTAATCATCTTGAAATTTAAACACAAATGAAAATTCCAAGTGGTCACAGGATGACAGAACTGACATAACTCAAGTTTTGCTTCTTCATTTTGTAAGCACTACACTATCATGGTTTATTTGGAAGCTACCCGAGGAGTTGGAAGCATGATTACACCTGAAGGACAGTGAGCCTCAAACAACTCTGAGCCTAGGAACTCACGTGTACAAAAACAACTTGTAGCTGAGTCCACATGGGTCAGGGGCTGGCTATATAAGAGAATTCTGAGTCAACTTCTGTGTAGAATGCAATGTTTAGTAAAGGATAAGTAATAAAAATGTGCCACTTTGAAGCTTACACACACATATAATTAAAAATCATTAGTAATCACAGTTATTGGTGAGGTCTTTGATCGACAAAAGATTTTTTGTTTTCAGAAAGGAATATTTTCCCCTGATGTTTAGAGTTTTTGGTAATAAAAAGCAGAGAACTCTTCATCAGAGCTAGTATTGTTTTAACTTTTCCACAGATTGTTGCCCCCACTGCCCTGCCTTTGGTGTATCACTGACTCGTAGGGCTGTTGTGAGGATCAAGTCAACAAAAACAAATAAAGCACCTAGAAGAGGACTTAAGTTAGCTATTACTTATTTTTCTAGAAGACACAGATTCCACTTCTAAAAGAATCCAGAGGCATTTCAACAAGGGCTACCCATGAGCCACAAAAATTATTATATTAAAAGATAGAAATAGTTAAGATATTCCTTAAAAAAGCAATATTGGGGACCTTGACCTATCAGATAGCAAGAATTATCACAAAACTGTGGTAATTAATCAGTGTGATATTGGCCCAAGGATAGGGAAATAGACCAATGGAACAGAAAAGAGTCTAGAAATAAGCCCATCAATATATGTAAACTTGATAAATGACAGATTCCTGGGTAAAGTATGGATTATTCAGTAAATGGTGTTAGACCAGCAGTTTATCCATTCTGGAAAATAATGAGATTAGATTTCTTACAGCCTATTTGAACTTAATTCTAGATGGATGAGATAAAAATGAGAACAGTAAAACTTAAATACTTTTTGAAGAAATTATAGAACATCTAACTTCAGCATCAGGAAGATTTTCTTATACAATACAAAAATAGTCCTAGCAATATGAAAACATTAGATAAATAAAAAGTGAAGAAATACAAGGAAAGATTCCCTAAGTCATTTGTAATCAGTGAAATGCAAATTTAGATGACAATGAGATACCATTCTGTACTTCCTGAAGCAGCAAATATGAAAAGAATTTAATTTGGTGAGAAAGATTCAGCACTGCTAGGCGGAGGGTGTAAATTGGTGCAGTCACTTTGGAAAATAATCGGGTGCCATCTTGGAAATATGAACTCTGCATTTCCTATGGCTCAGCAATTCCACCCCCAGTATATATCCTGAAGGTATCCTTGAACCAGGGGAAAGACACAAGAATATTCATACTTGTATTGTTCTGTTTTTAAAAAAGATTTTAGGGCTGGCAGAGTGGCGTGGTGGTTAAGAGCTGGCTTGGGATGCCAGAGGCCCTGGTTCGGATCCCACATATGAGGGCCAGTGACACTGCCTTAAAAAAAAAAAAAGATTTTATTGTGAAATGTAACACATTTACAGAGAAGTGAAACTCCTATTTAGTTACCACTAGATAATGTAATATAACATTGACAACCCCCAGAAGATACCTGCATTTACTTTCCTGATAACCACTCTTCAGATAACCACTCTCCTGACTTCTATTGTAATAATTTCTTTGCTTTTATTCATAATTTAAAAAACTAAGTATGAACCTCTAATCATAGTTTTTTTTGACCTGTTTTTGAACCTTCTATAAATGGAATTTACATTATGTATTATTTCGCATCTGTATTTTTTCACTCAACATTATGTTTTTATCCATATTATTGTGTTGTGGCTATAGTTCATATTTTTTATTGTTTGTATAGTATTCTATTGTATGACTATACCTCAATTTATTTATTCACTCTACAGTTCATGGACATTGGTTAGTTTCAGTTTTTGGCTAATATGAACATTATGTTAAATTGCATTTCCTTGATTACTAATAGGGTTAGGCATTTTTCATATGTCTATTGGCTATTTGGATTCCCTCTTGTGATGTGTGTATTCAAGGTGGTTTTTCTCTTTTTGTTTATTTTTTTCCTATGGGATTTTCAGTCTTTCTTATTGATTTATAGGCATGCTTTATGTAGTTTGAGCTCTCTGTCAGTTTTACGTGTCCCAAATATTTTCTCCCACTCTGTGACACGCCTTTTCGTCTCTTAATGGTGTCTTTTGATGAATAACATTATTATTATTATTATTATTAAAGATTTTATTGGGGAATTGGGGGAGGGGAACAGCGTTGGGGAATTGGGGAAGGGGAACAGACAAATTGCTGTCTTTTTGTTCTTCAGTCTAGTTGTGGAGGACGTTGCTTCACTGGCCCATGTTGGTATCGTCATTGCGCTCTTCCCGGATGAGGATGGGTCGCTGGCCTCTGGATGGTTGCTCACCATGGCTATTGGCAGCTCATGCTGGCTGCCAGCTGCTCATGCTGGCTGCGGACCACTCACTGTAGCCTATGGAAGCCCACTGCAGCAGGGGCTGCAGCCTACACCGTCGCCGGGGCTCGCATAGCCCAGCTCCAGGTGGCGCTGTTGTTAGCTGTAGAGGGCAGTGTCACTGGCCCTCATATGTGGGATCCGAACCGGGGCTGCTGGTGTCCCAAACCAGCTCTTAACCAACGCACCACTTGGCCGGCCCAGCATTATTTTTATTTATTTATTTTTAAAACTCAATTTTTTTCTTTATGGTTAATATTTTTGTGTGTCTTGTTTAAGAAATCTTTATCTGAGGATTAAGAAGATAGTCTCCTATGATACTTTCTAAAACCTTTTATTATTATTATTATTATTATTTGTCTTTCATTTTGCTTTTCACATTGAACTCACCTAAAATTGAATTTTGTATATGGTGTGAGGTATGGGTCCAATTTTATATTTTCCTTGTGGATACTCAATTGTCCTAGCAACATATATTTTAAAGACTGTTTTTCTCCCCATTACACTTCAATTTTATTTTGTCATAAATCAAGCATCCGTATATATCTGCGTCTCTTTAAAAAGACTCTACCTTATTATATTAATCTATTTATCCACCCTCAAACCCAACTGTGCTGTTTTAATTAATTTAGTATTATTTTAAGTCTTGATATTGGGTAAAGCAAATCCACTCTCCTCTTTCTTCCATCAGGAGAATCTCGACTATTGTTTGCCTTTTTCATTTCCTTATAAATTTTAGAATATGCTTGTTGGGATTTCAACTGGGACTGCATTGAACCTATACATAAATTTAGGGTAGGACTGATATTTTTATGATTGAGTCTTTCAATCCATTAATATTGTGTTGCTCTCCATCTACTTTACATTTTTCTGCCCAGCTGTCTTGAAATCATTTGTTAGATTTATTCCTAGGTATTTGATGTGTGTGTGTGTGTGTGTGTGTGTGTGTGTGTGTGTACATATATATGATATATATATTTGATGCAGATGTAAATAATACATAGTTGATGCAGATACACACACACACACACACACACACACACACACACGGGATGCCAACAAAATGTATACAAGTGGACACTAGTCAAGGTTGCTCAAGTAGTAAGTAGTTTGCCATAATCAGAAGTGTATGGATGCTGATGGTAACCACTTCGAGCACCTCTTGTAACTGCAGAAGTCCAACATGACTTGTATTCATCTTTTGTTATTGGTATATATTATTACAATTTTAATATCTTTTTCACTTTCTTAAAATGTATATAGATTCTTTTGTCACCCTCTGCATATATTTGATGCAGATGTAAATGATATCTTTTTCTTTTAATTTCATATTCTAACTGTTCATTACTAGTATAGAGAAATGCGATTATTTTTGATTATTGATTTTACAATAAGCAACCTTGTGATACTCTCTTATTACTTCTAATCTCGTAGATTATTTCAGTTTTCTATGTATATAATCATATTCGCAAAATACCAATAGTTTTGCTCCTCCCTTTTAATATTTTATTTTATTTTATTTTTAATTAGTTTCAGGTGTACAACACAGTGCAATAGTTATACATTTTACCCCTCAAAGTGACAAACCCCCCACCCCCAATACACCCCCCCACAACCCCCCATATCATATATATCTATTACTCTTCCTCTGACTCTCTTCCACAGTATAATCCACATCCCGTGACTATCTATATATATTCAATTACAGTACGTATACCACCTCCACTTTAGTAATACAGTGCAGTGATCAAACCTCTACTCCATCCATGAAATGGTCTCCCTAACAAGACCTATGATCATCTGACATTCCACAGAATATTTACAACATTATTAATTATATTCCCCAAACTGTTTTTCCTATCCCAGTAGCAATATTGTAGTTGCCTATTTTTGCTGTCTAATCCCTTCCCCTTCTCCCTCATCCCCATTCCTCTCCAAATTAGCAACCCTGATTTTTCCTCTATATCTATGAGACAGTTTCTGTTTACTTTGCTCATTCATACAGTTTTTCATATTCCACATATAAGTGAGATCATATGGTATTTGTCCTTCTCTGACTGACTTATTTCACTCAACATTATAGTCTCCTAGGTCCATCCATATCATTGCAAATGGCACGATTTCATTCTTCTTCTTTATAGCGGAGTAATACTCCATTGTATAAATATACCACAGTTTCTTAATCCAGTCATCTACTGACGGGCATTTAGGTTGTTTCCAAGTCTTAGCTATTGTAAATTGTGCTGCTATGAACATCGGGGTGCATAACTTTTTTGAATAAGTGTCTTGGTTTTTTCAGGATAAATACCTAGGAGTGGAATTGCTGGGTCAAAAGGCAGCTCTATTTCCAGTTCTTTGAGATACCTCCATACTGACTTCCATAGTGGCTGCACCAATCTGTAGTCCCACCAACAGTGCAGCAGGGTCCCCTTTTCCCCACAGCCCCGCCAGCACTTGTTGTTTGTTGATTTGTTGATGATAGCCATTCTGACTGGAGTGAGGTGGTATCTCATGGTGGTTTTTATTTGCATTTCCCTAATGACCAGTGAGGTTGAACTTTTTTCATATGCCTGTTGGCCATCTGTATGTCCTCTTTAGAGAAATGTCTCTTCATATCTTCTGCCCATTTTTTTAATTGGGTTGTTTGTTTTTTTGGTGTTGAGTTTCATGAGTGTTTTATAAATTTTGGATATTAACCCCTTATCAGATATATCGTTGGCAAATATATTCTCCCATTCAGTAGGCTTCCTTGTTTTATTAATGGTTTCCTTTGTTGTGAAAAAGCTTTTAAGTCTGATATAATCCCATATGTTCATTTTTTCTTTTACTTCCCTTGCCCGTAGGGATGTATCAGTAAAAATATTGCTCCGGTAATGTCTGCAAATGTACTCCCTATATTTTCATTTAGGATTTTTATGGTTTCAGGTCTTACATTTAAGTCTTTAATCCATTTTGAATTTGTTCTTTGTATAAGGCGTAAGTAGATGATCCAGTTTCATTTTTTTGCATGTGTCAGTCCAATTTTTCCCAGCACCATTTATTGAATAGACTATCTTTACTCCAGTGTAAATTCTTGCTTCCCTTGTCATAGATTAACTGTCCGTAAATGCTTGGATTTATTTCTGGGCTCTCTGTTCTGTTCCACTGATCGATGTGCCTGTTTTTATGCCAATACCAAACTGTCTTGATTACTGTGGCCTTGTAGTAGGTTTTGATGTCTGGTAGCATGATCCCCGACTTGTTTTTATTCCTCAGAATTGCCGAGGCTATTCTGGGTCTTTTATGATTCCATATAAACTTTAGGATTATATTTTCTATTTCTGTGAAAATGCCCTTGGTAGTTTGATAGGAATTGCATTGAATCTATATATTGCTTTTTAGGCAGTATGGACATTTTAACTATATTAATTCTTCCTATCCATGAGCATGGTAGGTGTTTCCATTTATTTGTATCTTCTATGATTTCTTTCTTCAGTGTCTTATAATTTTCTGAGTACAGATCTTTCACTTCTTTGGTTAAATTTATTCCTAGGTATTTAATAGTTCTTGACGCAATTGTAAATGGGACAGTTTTCTTAATTTCTCTTTCCATTAGTTTATTATTGGTATATGCAAATGCCACCGATTTCTGAACACTGATTTTATATCCTGCTACTTTACTGAATTCGTCTATCAGTTCCAATAGTTTTTTGATGGAGTCTTTGGGGTTCTCTATATAAAGTATCATGTCATCTGCATATAATGACAATTTTACTTCCTCCTTGCCAATTTGGATGCCTTTTATTTCTTTTTGTTGTCTGATTGCTGTGGCTAGAACTTCCAGCACTATGTTGAATAAAAGAGGAGAAAGTGGACAGCCTTGTCTTGTTCCTGATCTTAAGGGGAATGGTTTTAGCTTTTCCCCGTTGAGTATGATGTTAGCTGTAGGTTTATCATATATGGCTTTTATTATGTTGAGATATGATCCCTGTATTCCCACTTTGCTAAGGGTTTTTAACATAAATGGCTGTTGGATTTTGTCAAATGCTTTTTCTGCATCTATTGAAATGACCATGTGATCTTTATCCTTCATTTTGTTGATGTGGTGTATCACATTAATTGATTTATGGATGTTGAACCAGCCTTGCGCACTAGGGATGAATCCCACTTGATCATGATGTATGATCTTCTTAATATATTGCTGAATTCTGTTTGCTAATATTTTATTGAGAATTTTTGCATCTATATTCATCAGGGAGATTGGCCTGTAGTTTTCCTTTTTGTGATGTCTTTATCTGGTTTTGGAATCAGGTGATAGAGGCTTCATAAAAAGAGTTTGGGAGCCTTCCTCCTTCTGGATTTTTTGGAATAGTTTAAGAAGAATAGGTGATAGTTCTTTTTGAATGTTTGATAAAATTCACTTGTGAAGCCGTCTGGTCCAGGGCTTTTGTTTTTTGGGAGCTTGTCAATTACTGATTCAATTTCCTTGGTAGTAATCAGGGTATTTAGATTTTCTGTTTCTTCATGCGTTAGCTTTGGAAGGTTGTATGCTTCTAGAAAATTATCCATTTCTTCCAGATTGTCAAATTTGTTGGCATATAGTTGCTCATAGTAATTTCTTAGAATCTTTTGTATTTCTGTGATGTCTGTAGTCATTTCCCCTCTTTCATTCCTGATTTTGCTAATTTGAGTCCTTTCTTTTTTTTTTTGATGATCCTGGCTAGAGGTTTGTCAATTTTGTTTATCTTCTCAAGAAACCAGCTCTTGGTTTCATTGATCTTTTGAATTGTTTTTCTGTTCTCTATATTGTTTATTTCTGCTCTGGTCTTTATTATCTCCTTTTCTTGTACTCCCCTTGGGCCTCTTTTTTGCTGTTCTTTTTTCCAGTTCCCTTAGGTGTAAGGATAACCTGTTGATTTGGAGATTTTTCTTCCTTCTTTAGGTAGGCCTGCACTGCTATAAACTTCCTCTTAGGACTGCTTTCGCAGCATCCCAGAGATTTTGGGTCGTGGTGTTTTCATTTTCGTTTGTCTCGAGGTATCTTTTGATTTCTCCTTGATCTCATTTGTGACCCACTCACTATTTAATAGCATATTGTTTAGCCTCCATTTATTTGTCAGCTTCCCGGATTTCTTCTTATAATTGATTTCTAGTTTCATAGCATTGTGGTCAGAGAATACAGTTGAAATGATTTCAATCTTCTTAAATTTATTGAGACTTGTTTTGTGGCCTAACATGTGGTCTATCTTAGAAAATGTTCCATGTGCACTTGAAAAGAACGTATATTCTGTAGCTTTGGGATGAAATGCTCTGAAAATGTCTGTTAAATCCAGCTGGTCTAATGTGTCATTTAAGATCGCTGTTTCCACATTGATTTTCTGTCTGGAGGATCTGTCCATTAGTGACAGCGGGGTGTTGAAGTCCCCTACTATGATAGTGTTACTGTTGATCTCTGTCTTTATGTCTGACAATATCTGTTTTATATATTTAGGGGCTCCTATGTTAGGTGCATAGATGTTTACTAGAGTTATGTCCTCTTGTTGGATCGATCCCTTCATTACTATGAAGTGTCCTTCTTTGTCCTTTGTTATATTCTTCAATTTAAAGTCCATTTTATCTGATATAAGTATCGCTACTCCAGCTTTTTTCTCAGTACCATTTGCATGAAATATTTTACTCCATCCCTTTACTTTCAGCCTGTATGAGTCTTTGGATCTGAGGTGAGTCTCTTGTATACAGCATATACTGGGGTCTTGCTTTCTTATCCATTCAGCCACCCTATGTCTTTTTATTGGTTGCTCCTCCCTTTTAAACCCCTCTGCCTTATATATATTTTTCTTGTCTTACTGTATTGGCTAAAACCTCTACTACAAATGTTGAATGAAAATGGTTATTGCAGGCATCTTTGTCCCCATCCTGCATTCCAAAGAAAAATGTTTAATATTTTGTTATTAAGTTTGATGTTTGCTAATGGTTATTGTAGGTATCCTTTATCACTTTAGACTTTATTTATTTATTTTTTAGCTGAGCCATCCTGCCACCTGTTGGCAGCTCAGAGGCAGCTTAGCTCGGGCTGGCATCAAACTGCTGTTGCTCAGAGCTCAGCTTGCACTCTTGAGTGAGCTCTTAACCAACTGAGCCACTGGGCCAGCCCTATCACTTTAATAAGTTTTATTTTTTTTAGTTTGTTGGTAGTGTTTATTTTAAATAATAAATGAATGTTACACCTTATCAACTACCATTTTTTGCATCTATGAAATCATCAAATGATTTTTTTTTTGCTTTATCCTCTTAATATGATGAATTGCATTGATTGATTGAACAAGGTGCGATGTTGTATCTTAGTTGCGGCGGTGGGGGGATAGCCCACCATTCCATGTGGGGAGTCGAACTGGCACCCTTGTTGTTATGAGCATGTGGTCTCACCAGCTGAGTCATCCTGCCACCTGTTGGCAGCTCAGCAGCAGCTCAGCTCAGGTGCAGCTCACTGGCCCATGTGGGAATCGAACCGGTGACCCTGTTGGTCAGAGCTCATGCTCTTAATCAACTGAGCCACTCGGCCGGCCCCAACTTTACATTCTTGAGATAAACTAACTTTAGTATGAAGTATGTTCCTATTTTATATCACGGGATTCAGATTGCTAATTTTTTTGTTTAGATTTTTGCATGTACATGCATACATGACACTCATCTATAATTTTCTTTCCTTCTATAATGGATTTTGGTATCAAGTCTATGTTAGCTTCATAGGATGAGTGGAAGAATATACCCTCTTTCATTTTCTGCAAGAGATTCTAAAGGATTGGAGTTATTTTTCACTTAAATGTTTTGTAGAATTTACATATTTGCAACCTCACCTCATTACATAAAGAAGGACATTCCCAAAATTACATTAAAATTTACCAAATTACATAATTTCAATTTTACAAAATTGTAATTATGTAAATTATGATTACATAATTATACAAATCTGCAATTACAAAATTACAATTAGATAAAAATAATAAAAGTTATAATTTTATAAAAATTACATAGTAGATTACAAAATTACATTACAAAAACCTTTGCCAGAACAGGCTTTGCAGTCCAGTGTGAATCATGGCTCTGTTGACTGGCTGTGCAATCATGTGCTATTCTCTTGACTTCTCTGGGCTCTTCAGTGCCCTTATCCATCATGCGGGTTTGCCCATGGTTTCTCTACCTCCTGAAGGTGTCAGGATGATTAAATGCAACAGTGGTATGTAAAGTAGTTAGCCCTGAGCTGGGTACACAACAGGTGTCCACTAAATGGTGAGGACTTTTATGATCATATGTTAATAATCCAATTATCTACTCAAGCATTATTGAGCACCTATTGTGGGCCAGGCACAGTGATGGGCACTGGGGATATGACAGGAGGCAAAATCAAATATGGCCTTTAACGCATCTGAAGCAAGGATCCAATGCATGATTTGCCCCCTTTGAAATGAAACTGAGGCCAATGTTGCTGGAACCACCTGTGAGCACCTCTTTGGTGCTTCGATGGGGAAGAATAAATGGAAGCAGCCATTTCTGCATAAGGGGCAATTGGAGCCCAATATTGAGCTCTTTGGGAACCAACCAGGGGCAGCTCTATGTGAGGGCACTGCCTTTAGGAAATGAATGAAGACATCTTGCCTTTTCTAACCCAGGTTCCCTGGTTGTGTTTCTTTACAGGGCTAATGGCTGCACCCGAAGATCTATTCTCCATTACCTCCATCTTTCACAAACCTTCCTCCTCTTGCTGCAAGGGGGTTACCAGGAAACAGGTACAGGGGACCTACTGAAGACCCTGGCAAACTGGAAACTGAATCCCCGTGACTTGAGGTCTAACCCTCCCTTAGTGGTATCTGAGTTTGTACAATCAGAAAGTCTCAGGTGGACGTTGGACTCCTCCAATACTCTTGGAAACTTTGCACCAGTGCCTCTTTTTTTGCCTTCCATGGGCTGATTCTCTGGTATATGTTTCTCAGATGGTTTTATGGGAAATGCACTTGTTTGGTGTGGGAATGAAAAGCAGTGGCTGGAGAACAAACCTTCCAGTGGCAAGAATTCTCTGTTAAGTTAAAAAAAAACATGCAGGCTGTGATTCAGATGAATCTGTGTTTTTGTGTTACGACAATGGTTCTCAAACTTCAGCATGTCAAATATTACTCAAAAGCTGTTTACAGCTATTGATACCTGGACCTCACCTCCAAGGATTCAGATTCAGCTGGTCTGAGGTGGGATGCTGGATTCTGAAGTTCTAACAAGGCAGTGCTGATATGTCAGAATTACCCTGGGAGCTTTTAAAAAGTAATGATGCCTGCTCCCCCATCCCTTACTCCAAACTGTGATTCAGTTCATCTGGAGAGGGACTGCAGCACTAATGTTTGTTTTTTAAAAGGTTCCTCAGATGATTCTAATGGGAATCCAGATTTGGAGACCACAACTATTTAAAAAAGCATCCTTTACTTTCCTGAAGTGAAATTTGTAGGTAGTATAACCTACTTACACATCATTGAAAAAGATAAAATAAGGGCCAGCAGAGTGGCTCAATTGGTTGAGTTAGCTTAAGAGCATGAGCTCTGAGCAACAAGGCTGCCAGTTTGATTCCCACATAGGCCAATGACACTGCACCTGAGCTGAGCTGCCACTGAGCTGCCAAAAGGTGGCAGGATGGCTCAGCTGGTGAGAGTACATGCTCCTAACAACAAGACTGCCTGTTTGATGGTGGGGTATGCCCACCTGCAATTAAGACTGAACTCGGCACCTTGAGCTGAGCTGCCATCCGAATGGCTCAGTGGATAGAGTGTGCACTCTTAACAACAAGGCTGCTGGTTTGACTCCAGTACGGGATGGTGGCTATGCCCACCCACAACTCAGATTGAACACAGCACCTTGAGCTTAGAGGCTATGAGCTGCCGATGGGAAGCCAGATGGTGACCGGTACCCTCCACAACTAAGATTGAAGAACAACAACTTGGCTGGTCTCCCTCCCGAACTCCCCAGTTAAAAAAAAAAAAACATAAAAAAAAAGAAAAAATAATGTTCTTTCTGTAATATAAATGAAAGGGAATATAAAAGTAACCTTTGGTAAATGTACATATATTTATATATAAACATTTATATATTATATATAAATATTATGCATTTATTTGAATGCATAAATGTAATGCATTCACTTACGTACACACATGCACCCAAACATATATGATAGATAAATGAATGCTTGGGCACAATTCTCTAGAAGATATAATGAAGTGGTCAGGTGTTTTTGTCCTGTCAGAATGTGACCATTACAACCCCAAATCAAGACCAAGCCTACAGTGTGGTGCAGGTTACTCAAACACCATCAGTAGCGTAGTCATCTCCCATGGTTTTCTATATGGTGAAAAATGCTTGGTAAAGTTCTGGACACAACAAAACACCTTGACTCACCCTGTGGCTGGATTCCTGCACAATTCACATATATTAAGCCAGACAATAACACTTTATGATCTTGTGTCAGGTAGAGTTAGGGAGGGTAGGGAATTTTAAATAGGTTGTTTCCAGATATGCATTTTGGGCTGAAATTTGGACATTTCTAAACTCTCATCTCTTTCCCTCTCCTCCAAACGCCAGTTCTCTCCACTATCACTGAGCAATTACAAACGTCCCCACAAACTTCTCAAGGAGTCCCCTTGAATATGGATACAGATTAAAAGAATAAAGAGAAGCTCATCAAAATGTACTCAGATGTCAGTTCCACTTTCTACACTGGAGTTGTACCATGCAGAACACGATGCTGAGGGAATCTCTGTGGGATAACTGACTTCCATCCCTCCAAATATCCACTCCGTTCAAGGGAGTGGGGAAAGAAGGGCTGCAGGCTGCCAACCAAGCGCAACCTCACTGAAAGTGCAAAGAGCCCCTTAACGAAAGAGGTAAGGGAACTTCCTTCACACCCATTGCACCAGCACCCGTCCCCTCAAGTAAACCTGGGAAACATGTAACAATCTCTAGTGCCCTCTAGTGGCCTATATTTATCATGCCTGGTACCAAGAGATGATGATGATTATTTTTAAAGATTTTATTGGGGGAACTGGGGAAGGGGAACAATGTTGGGAAATTGGGGAAGGGGAACAGCCAAGTTGTTGTTCTTCAGTTTTAGTTGTGGAGGGCGCAGCTAGCTCAGCTCCAAGTCCAGTCGCCAACCAGCTGCCCATTGGCAGCTCGCTGCCACTCAGCTCAGCTCAAGGTACCATCCTATGTGGGAGTCGAACCAGCAACCTTGTTGTTAAGAGCACGTGCTCTCACCAGCTGAGCCATCCTGCCACCTGTTGGCAGCTCAGCTTGGGCGCAGCTCACTGGCCCATGTGGTTATCAAACAAGCAACTCTGTTGCTCAGAGCTCACTCTCTTAACCAACTGAGCCACTCGGTTGGCCCAAGAGATTAATTTTTATTGTTTAAAAGCCTAAACAATGGCTTGGGAAGCCAGCGGCCCCGGTTCGGGTCCCACATATGAGGACCAGTAACACTGCCCTCAAAAAAAAACCAAAAACGGCCGGCCGAGTGGCGCAGTGGTTAAGCGCTGGCTTGGGAGGCCAGTGGCCCCGGTTCGGATCCCAGATATGAGGGCCAGTGACTGAAAAAAAAAAAAAAAGATTTAAAAGCCTACACAAGATGACTGACCTTGAATATTACGTATAATCATGACATATATACACACATACTAGGGGTGCCAAAAATGTATACACATGACTTGTATTCATCTTTGGTTATCAATATATATGAGTATTACAATTTTAATACAGTTTTATCTTTTCTTTTATTTATTTATTTATTTTTTAATTAGTTTCAGGTGTACAACACAGTGCAATAGTTACACATTTTACCCCTCAAAGTGACAACCCCCCTCCTCCAATTTGCCACCCCACTCCTTCCCCCATATCATATATATCTATTACTCTTCCTCTGACTCCCTTCCACAGTATAATCCACATCCTGTGACTATCTATATATATTCAATTACAGTTGGTATATATACCATTTCAGGTATACAGTGCAGTGATCAAACCTCTACTCCATCCATGAAATGGTCTCCCCAACAAGACATGTGACCATCTGATGCCCCACAAAATATTTACACCATTATTAATTGTATTCCCTGAACTGTCTTTCATATCCCTGTGGCAATATTGTAGTTGCCTATTTTTGCTGTCTAATCCCTTCCCCTTCTCCCTCATCCCCACCCCCCTCCCAACTAGCAACCCTGTTTTTCCTCTATATCTATGAGACAGTTTCTCTTTACATTGCTCATTCATTCAGTTTTTCAGATTCCACTTATAAGTGAGATCATATGGTATTTGTCTTTCTTTGACTGACTTATTTCACTTAACATAATAGTCTCTAGGTCCATCCATATTATTGAGTTTTATCTTTTCTTAAAATGTGTATACTTTTTTTGGCACCCTCTGTATATAGTCATGGAATGTAAAGTACAGGTAGGAAATATAGTCAATTGTATTGTAACAGCTATGTATGATATCAGAGGGGTAGTGAACTTGGGGGGTTATCACTTTGTGAGGGCTGTAATTGTCTAATCATTATGTTGTTTAGTACACTTGAAGCTAAAAATAATTAAATTTTAAAAAAAACCTACACAAGTAGACTTTATGCTAAGTGAAATAGGGCTGACACAAAAGGACAGATAATTGTACTAGCTCTGACAGTTAAGTTCGTGAACTCATCCTAGAAAAAGTGCTACATACCCATTGCTGAATATCACTATAGTCACCTTTGAAGTGCTCCCCTTGGGAAGCTAGGCACTGATGCCAGCGCTTAGTCCACCCTTCAAAGCAATTTTGGAACTCTTTCTGGAATGGCTATCAGAGCTCTCATCGTATTACCCTTGATGTCCTAAATGTCATCAAAATGTCTCCCTTTCAATATTTCCTTTAATTTGGGGTAAAGCAAGAAGTCATTGGGGGCCAGATCAGGTGAGTAAGGAGGGTGTTCCAATACAGTTATATGTTTACTGGCTAAAACTCCTTCATAGACAGTGCTGTGAGCTGGTGCATTGCTGTGATGCAAGAGCCACTTCAGAATCTTTTTCACCGTTCTCATGCCACGATTTTCAGGTAAGATTTTCCTAACTGCTTCTCTCTCAATGTTTACTTGGTCTGCTATGCTTCTCACAGTCAGCTGAAAATTTTGATGTACAATTTGATGAAATTTTGCAATGTTTTGGTGAGTTCTGCTTGTTACTGGCTGCTCTGACCTCTCTTCACCAGTCATGTTCTCTCTGCTCAGAAAAACATTTAATCCATTTGTACACTGCCATTTTCTTCATGGCATTATCCCCATAAACTTGTACTAACATGTCCCTGATTTCACTTCCACTCTTGCCAAGTTTAACAAGAAATTTAATGTTTGTTCATTGCTGTAATTCAAGTTCAGACATTTTTGCGATGGCACACAAAAATGTGCAACAACAATATGAACACCTCTCAGCAAGACACCACCACACATTAACACGAACACAGCTGTGAGATGCTGATATATCAAGGCTATGAAACCTTACTGAGCTGTTTGTACAGTACTGTCAATGTAAGTGCACGGTGGCAAGTTCACAAACTTAATTGTCAGACTTTGTATGTCAGACAAAATGGGCTTTATTACTATTTTTATAAGATTCAGGTGTGCAAAGAAACATAATAGTTAGACATTTACACCCCTCACAAATCAGTTACCCCCCCAATTTACAATCCCTCTAACATCGAATATAGTTGTTAACAATACCGTTGACTATCTTCCCTATGCTGTACTCTACATCCAGTGACTATGTTTACCCACTACACTGTACAACTGAAACTAATATAAAATAATATTGAATGTCAAGTATAATTGAGAAAATAGTCATGAGGGTGTAAAGTACAACATAAGAACATAGTCAATAATATTGTAATAACTATATACACTGTCGGATGGGTAATAGATTTATTGGGGTGATCACTTTGTGAGGTTTATAAATGTCTAATCACTATGTTTTCTTGTACACATGAAACTAATACAATATTCTATGTCAACTGTAATTGAAAAATAAATTTTTAAAAAATTTAAAAAGAAAGAAGTCTTTCCCATCTTTAAGTTACAAAGATATTCTCCTATAGTTTCTTTCATTAAAGTAATACTTTTGCCTTTCACAAAAAATAAAATAAAACACAGGAAGCAAACGGTTTCTTAAAAGAGACTATTACCAACGCTGACCACAGTGGAATGTGGAGGATGGGAGGTGTGTACATTAGTGTTCTAAATCCCCATCTCTCACAGAAAGAAGTCAATACACAACATCTCAAACTGAACAATAAGAAATAGCAAAAACATTTAGTTTGAAGTGTAGTAATAAATAACAAACAGCTAAATTGTTTGAACTCTTTGCCTCCTAATAATGGGGGAGGTGATGGGTAGAAAACTACTGTCTTATTATGAGTCTTATGAAATTATATGATTCTTAAAAACAATATACTTGTATAACTTTGTACCTGTATAAAATATGTAATAAAATATATGTGTAAAATAAAAATTAAATTTAAAAAAAATTAAAGGAATACAAACATACATAAAATAAATTAAGTAGTTTTTTCTGAAACTCTCACTCCTGAGATTACCACTGTGTAATTGGTATATATTCCTTCATCTTCTCGATACAGTTAAACCAAAACAGCACCACATTAAACTATATTGTGAATGATCACTATTAAGAACAATATCTCTTGGATATCTCCCTTCATCAATACATGTGGACAATCTCAAAAACATTATTATGAAGACAATATTAATGACTGTTGAGCAGAGCTGTTTTGAGGATTAAATGCCTATAAGACACTGAATGTGGAATCACTATGTAAATTATAAAGCAAGTTAAGTAGTGTTGGTTATAGCTATGATTATAGTTAAAAATATAGAAAATTTTATCTGGAGCCAAAGTGCTTGATTAAATGGCGTACTCCATGAGCAATAGATATTCTCATTCGTCACACACAGAGATTGCAGAAATCACAGCAAAAGCTGCTGGGTTTTCAGGAATACACCTGAATTAGAACAAGCCATGGATTATTTAAAACAAGGAGAAACAGCCTAACAGATGTTCTAGGTAATGACTGTTTTGTCATAGATATTATCTTTTTTGTCTGGGAACATGTACTCATGTTTATAGAATCCCTCTTGAGTTCTCCATATTACATAATGATGAAAATGATTTCTTTAAATGAAGCTGCTAGAGCATGTTTCTTCAAATGAGACTCTAGTGTGACTAAAACACAATTTGGGGCTAACAGTCCAGCTTGGTCAACCTGATATAATGTAAGCAGCAGGGTGTAACCTGGCTTTGCTCCTTATTAGTTGTTACTAAATTTCTATGAACTCCTGTTTCCTAATCCCTAAAATGATACTAATAAGACTTTCTTCCCAAATTTGTTATGCAGATAAGATATGATATGCATAATGTACCCAGCATATTGAAGGCAATTACTAACTTGAATTTATTATTGTTTTGTATATATTTAAGTGGAAGAGATGCTAAGAGACTTCATTTGCTTTAATTTCATGCATTTTATTAATCTAAGCTAAAGCAATGAAAAAAGTTAATTCCTGGAACCTCTAAACTTAATTTGAGTTTATCACATGTTAATGTCACATGTGTATGACTGATGGTAACCAAAACATATAGCAAGAAGACCATACACTTTGGTGTACAACCTAGATTTGAGTCCAGGCTCTGCAAATGTAGAAAAAAAAGGACTTACTTAATGCTTTGTGATTCAGTTTCCTCATCTGTAAAATGGGGATAATAATAATATACACCTAATAGCATTGTTATAAAGGCAACATGAGCATATACTTTAAAAGTACCTAGCAAAGTGCCTGCTTCATTTTAAATGATCCATAAAACTTATCTATTTTTATTGTAAGGCCTGCATCATCTTAAAATCTCTACCAAGAAGTGGAAACATACTTACAGACTAGAAGATAGTAGTTTTAAATAGCTGGAATGTTTTTATAATAAACACAGGTTTCATGTTAGTATCAGGATGCTGATGCATTATATTCCATTGATACACAAGGCTGTATGCAACTTTGTTTTAAGGTATTAATAGGTTCAAAATCAAACGAGTTCTGGCAGCAAATTGTTTTTGTGTTAACTAAATTAACCAAAAACAAAACAAGCAATAATAAAGGAAAGAGAAGTTTGTGAACCTTAGAATCTAGCCTGGCCTCTGCTCTAATTCCTTGAGTGACCTTGGACAAGCCCAAGGTTTTTTTCCTTTGCTTGTAAAATGAAAGTGCTCTTCTATTCCTGCTATTATTCAGTATTTTCCTGGAGGACCTAACCAATGCAATAAGATGAGGAAAAGAAGTTAAAGGTGCACGAATGCTAACCAATGTGTCAGCATTGTGGTTATCTATAGACAATATAATTATCTACACATAAAATTCTAGAAGATGTGCAGACTATTAGAGTTAATAAAAGATTTGAACAAGATTTTCATATACATTATAAATACACAAGCACGAATAATGTTCCTTTATAACAACAATGACCAATTAGAGATTGGAACTGGAAAAGAAAATATCTTTTTTTCAATAGCAAAAACACTATACTGTACCCAGGGGTAAATTTAACAAAAGATTTGCATGATCTTTATGGGGGACATTATAAAATATTGATAAAAGACATGAAGTGAGATTGAGAAAATATAAAGAGATAAAACATGTCCATGTTTGAGGAGCCTCTGTATTATAATAGTGATTTATAAAAAAGTAATTTATAAATTTAACAGAATTTCAGAGAATGACATCATAGAAATGGCAGCAGTGAGGTGGGCACCCTGAGTTCTCCCCTGGAAGTTACCACAAATTGAACAGCTGTAATTCAGCAGAGGAATCTTTGTTCATCACACAGAACAGCTAAGAGAGTTGCAGGAAGATTACCTGAAGGTGGGCAAACTGGGTGAGTAGGGGAAGAGGGGAAGGGAGATGTGCGGAGACACAGCCTGCATCCATGACTGTGGAGATGCGGGGCCCCAGGAAGCAGACTGGAGATTATCATAGCAGCAAGGCAATGGACTCCCTCCCTATGCCCCACAGTCCTGCCAAGAGTTCAGCATAGAGCACAGCGGTGCCCAGGTGCCCAGCGTCTGAGGCAGAAGCCTCAGCTCAAAACTGCAGCTGGGCTCTTTCAGTCAGACAGGAAACAAAAACAACTCCATAACCAGGACCCTATTCCCGCCTTCCCTCAGTAATCCTACTCCCGCCCTTCCAGAGTCTTAAACTGGTCCCTGAATGGAGTAGTGTCAGATTACAGAGGTGCTCCAACCCCAGGAAATGGGAACAGCCAGCTTGCAGCTGTGACCTAAGAAAGAGGCTGCAATGAGTGTGTGACTGCCTACCCAGCCCTACCTTTCCTGCTAGGGTCCTGGCAGGGCAATTTCATCTGCTGAGTCACACGCAGGGCTCAGCAGCGGGTAACAGAGGCAACGCTGGGCTTTCAGGAGCTTGGACAGCTCAGGCCCTTCACAGCCCCCAATGGAAAGAGTGCCCTAAGACTCAGGAGTCCTTTGCGCAGAGAAGCCCACCTCCTGGCTGTGGTGCTCTTAGCATGTGCAGGCAAGAGCAGAAACTGCACTGACTGTAAAAACTACCAACCACACCCTATAGCCTCACTCATCTAGAACTGCATTGCCAGGGTCACTCTGGGCACCAGGTGGCCGGCTCTGCCTCCACCAGACACAGAGGAGTTTTTGTACAGCAGAGGACAACCTGGAGATAGCTTGGTGGACTTAAGCCGAGACTGGCATTGTTTGTTTGTTTGTTTTTGTTTTTCTATTTTATTATTATCGTTTTTTGTTTTACATATATATATTTCAGAGAGTGACCTCATAGACATGGCAGCAGTGAGGTGGGTTCCCTGAGTTCTCATCCATATATAAATGTGTAGATGCCTATATATGTGTGTGTGTGTGTGTGTGTGTGTGTGTGTGTGTGTGTATATATATATATATATATATATATATATATATATATATTCTCTCCTTTCTCTCTCCTTTCTTTTCTTTTTGATTAATTAATTAATTAATTAATTAATTAATTTTTATAGCTGAGCCATCTTGCCACCTGTTGGCAGCTCAGCAGCAGCTCGGCTTGAGCTGGGAATTGAACTGGTGACCCTGTTGCTCAGAGCTCATACTCTTGAGCGAGCTCTTAACCAATTGAGCCACTCAGGCGGCCCCCTTCTTTTCTTTTTTCTTTTCCCTGCTCTACTTTTGCTCCTTCTTTCCATTTTTCTGTAAATTTTTTTTTGGGTGGGGGGCATTGCTATTTTGTTTGTTTTGTTTTTTGTGTTTTTGATACTTCTGTGCATGTTGAGTGTTGGTTGTTGGTTGTTCTTACATGTTAGTGTATTTGGTTTTTTTGGTGGTGGTTGTTGTTGTGCTTGATGATTCGTTTTGTTCTGAAATCGCTCTACACCAGGGCCCAGCCAAAGAGGCACAAGAATCATCACACCCAGAGGCCAACTCTAGACCAAACCAGAGCATTACCAGGTTTGACTTACAAGAGACATGCCCAAAGGGAATGCTCTACAGGCATAAAAGCCCATAGGAGCCAAACCTCATCTGACGGGTCAACCCTCACACAACAGCTCATACACTGGACATAACCAATGCTCACAGGTAGTTAGCCTGGGAGTAAATCCCATCTACTGACAAGCCAAAAGCAATCAAAGCTCAACTTCCACAGAAGACACACAACACAAGGGACACCTCTGGCACACATACACAGAAGAATAGGGAGACTGAGCAATTTAAGTATAAAGTACACATACGACATAAGTCCACCCAGCAAAGATTGAGAGACCTAGGGGATCTACCTAATACATCAAAGCAAGTACAAAGTGTCAGCCAGAATGGGGAAAAAGAAACACGTCCCAAATAAAAGAACAGAAAAAAACAACCTCCAGAAATAGGGGAGCTAGATGAAATAGAGGCAGCCAACCTATCAGAGGCAGTTTAGAACACTGATGATAATAATGTTTAAGGAACTTAGTGAGAATATAAAGAAGGATACAGAAATCATGAAAAACAACCAGTTAGAACTAAAGAATACAATTGCTGAAATAAAGAACACACTCGAAGGAATTACCAGCAAATTAGATGAAGCAGGTATCGAATCAACAACTTAGAAGACAAGATAGCAAGATGACCCAAGTGGAACAACAAAAAGAAAAAGAATAAAAAACAATGAAAACAGTTGAAGAGAGCTGTGGGATAACATCAAGGGCAACAACATGTGCATCATAGGAATACCAGAAGAAGAGAGGGAGCAAGGGATCGAGAACATATTTGAAGTAATAATGACTGAAAACTTCCCTAACCTGGGGAAGGAAATCGATATACAAGCCCAGAAAGTGCAGAGAGTTCCAACCAAGATGAATCCAAACAGGCCCACACCAAGACACATTAGAGTTAAAATGGCAAGGGTTAAAGACAAAGACAGAATACTAAAAGCAGCAAGGGAAAGGCAGCCAGTTACTTACAAGGGCAACCCCATAAGATTGTCAGCCGACTTTTCTACAGAAACTTTGCAGGCCAGAAGGGGGTGGCAGGAGGTTTTCAAAGTGCTGAAAAACAAAGGCCTACAACCCAGATTGCTTCATTCAGCAAGGCTATCATTTAAAATTGAAGGAGAGATAAAGAGCTTCCCAGTAAAGAATAAGCTAAAGGAATTCATTACCACCAATCCAGCTTTGCAGGAAATGTTAAAAGGGCTTTTCAAGCAGAAGAAAGAGGAAAATAATCTAACTAATGAAGATCAGCAATATAAGTAGCAAAAGGGCAATAACTATGTACCTATTAATAATCATATTAAATGTAAATGGATTAAATGCTCCAATCAAAAGCCATAGGGTGGCTAAGTGAATAAGAAAACAAGACCCTTGCATATGCTGTATACAAGAGACTCACTTCAGATCAAAAGACACACACAGGCTGAAAGTAAAGGGATGGAGTTAAGATATTTCATGCAAACGGAAATGAGAGAAAAGCTGGAGTAGCAATACTTACATTGGACAAAAGACTTGAAATTGCAGAATATAATGAAAGACAAAGAAGGGCACTACATAATAATTAAGGGATAGATCTAAGAAAAGGACATAACCCTAGTGAACATCTATGCACTTAACAAAGGAACACCTACAGGTATAAAACAGATATTGACAGACATAAAGACAGAGATCAAGAGTAACATTATCCTAGTAGGGGGCTTCAACACACCACTGACAACAAGGGACAGATCCTCCAGACATAAAATCAATATGAAAACAACAGGCTTAAATGACACATGAGACCAGTTGGAGTTAATCAATATTTTCAGAGCATTTCACCCCAAAGCTAAAGACTATAGATTCCTCTCAAGCGCACAAGGAACATTTTCCAAGATAGACCACATGTTAGGCCACAATACAAGTCTCAATAAATTTAAGAAAATTGAAATCATATCAAGCGTATTCTTTGACCACAGTGCTATGAAATTAGAAATCAATTATAAGAAAAAAGCTGGAAAACACACAAGTACATGGAGACTGAATAACATGCTACTAAATAGTGAATGGGTCAAAAATGAGATCAAGGAAGAAATCAAAAGATACCTCGAGACAAATGAAAATGAAAACACAATTACCCAAAATCTTTGGGATGCAGCAAAAGCAGTCCTAAGAAGGAAGTTCATAGCAATACAGACCTACCTAAAGAAACAAAAAAAAAAATCTCAAATCAACAGGTTATCATTTACTGATAAATGAATTCAGTAAGGTAGCAGGATACAAAATCAATATTCAGAAATCAATTGCATTTGTATATACCAATAACAAACTATCAGAAGGAGAAATTAAGAAAACAGTCCCATTTACAGTTGCTTCAAGAACTATTAAATACTTAGGAAAAAATTTAGCCAAAGAAGTAAAAGACCTGTACTCAGAAAATTATAAGACACTAAAGAGGGAAATTAAATGAGATACAAATAAATGGAAACACCTACCATGTTCATAGATAGGAAGATTTAATATAGTTAAAATGTCAATACTGCCTAAGGCAATATATAGGTTCAATGCAATTCCTATCAAATTACCGAGGGCATTTTTCACAGAAATAGAAAATATAATTCTAAAATTTATATGGAACCATAAAATACCCTGAATAGCCATGGCAATCCTGAGAAATAAGAACAAAGTTGGTGATATCATGCTTTGTGACATCAAATCATACTACATCAAAATATACATCAAAACAGCATGGTACTGGCATAAAAACAGGCACATAAATCAATGGAACAGGATAGAGATCCCAGAAATAAATCGATTCATACATGGTCATTTAATCTATGACAATGAAAGCAAGAATTTACATTGGGGTAAAGGTAGTCTATTTAATAAATGGTGCTAGAAAAATTGGACTGACGCATGCAAAAAAATGAAACTGGACCACCTTCTTATGCCATGTATGAGAACAAATTCAAAATGGATTAAAGACTGAAATGTAAGACCTGAAACCATAAAATTGCTATAAGAAAATATAGGGAATAAATTTTCAGACATTACTCTGAGTAATATTTTTACTGATTTCCCTTGGGCAAGGGAAGTAAAGGAAAAAATGAACATATGGAATTACATGAGACTTAGAAGTTTTTTTTACAGCAAAAGAAACCATCAATAAAACAAAAAGGCAGCCTATTGAAAGGGAGAAGATATTTGTCAATAATATGTCTGATAAAGGGTTAATATCCAAAATTTATAAAACACTCATGCAACTCAACACCAAAAAAAACCAAACAACCTAATTAAAAAACTGGCAGAGGATATGAAGAGACAGTTCTCTAAAGAGGACATACAGATGGTCAACAGACACAGGAAAAAATGCTCAACCTCACTAATCATTAGAAAAATTCAAATAAAAACCACAATGAGATACCACCTCACTCCAGTCAGAATGTCTATCATCAATAAATCAGCAAACAACAAGTGCTGGTGAGGTTGTGTAGAAAAGGGAACCCTGGTGCACTGTTGGTGGGATTGCAGATTGATGCAGCCACTATGGAAATCAGTATGAAGATATCAAAAAACTGGAAATAGAACTACCTTATGACTCAGCAATTCCACCCTTAAGTATCTATCCAGAGAAACCCAAGATGCTAATTCGAAAAAATGTATGCACCCCTGTGTTTATTGCAGCACGATTTAGTAGCCAAGACTTGCAAACAACCGAAATGTCCATCGGTAGATGACTGGATTCAAAAACTGTGTATATTTATACAATAGAGTATTACTAACTATAAAGAAGAATGAAATCTTACCATTTGAAATGATATGGATGAACCTAGAGAACATAAGCTGTGAAATAAGTCAGATGGAGAAAGACAAATACTGTATGTCTACCCCTTGTATACGGAATAGAGTCAATGGAATTGTAATAAATATATATGAGGTCAGAGGGGCAATAGATTGGGGAAAGGGGGTTATCACTTTGAGGGGTTAAGTGTATATAAATAGTACATTTTGTACATCTGAAACTAATAATTAAAAAAATTAAAAAAATTAGGAACAACAAAAAAATTTAACAGAATTTCAGTCAATGACCAAACCAAACTTTTTAGAATTTGATAACACTGATTCTACAGTTTCTATAGAACCATGGTTTATAACCAGGGGTGATTTTTCCTCAAGTGAACATTTGACAATGTCTGAAGATCTAGAATGTAGAGACCAAGGACATTGTTAATCATCCTACAATGCACGGGATAAAACCCTCCCACAAAGAGTTATCTGGCACCAAATGTCAACAGTGCTAAAGTTGAGAAACCCTGATATAAAATGGGAAAGAGTCTGGGATATATAAGGCTAATTTAAAAAAGAACATGGAGGGAAGTTTGCCTTACCAGATAGCAGGACTTAATATGAAATTTTAATAATAAAAACTATGTGGAAGTGGTACAGGGATAGATTTTTAAATACAGCAGAATAAAATGCTAAACCCACAACTAAATGGGATATGACAGAGAGAGCACTACAAGTTGATGGGGGTGAGAAAGATATACTCCATAATGAGTAACGTTAGCAAAACAAAATTAGATTCCTTATTTACACCATACAGAAAATAAATGTTGGATGGACATAAGGCCTTTAAAACCTTAAACTCAACAGAAGAGACTACAACCTTGGAAAGGAAAGAGTTTCTTTAAAAGTTATTTTTTTTTAAAGGTAACTATGTGAAGTAATGAATTTGCTAATTAACTTCATGTGGTAAATATTGCACAATTTATACTTACCAAATTATCAAGTTGTACACTTTAAACATAAAATTTTATTTCTCAATTATACTTCAACAAAACTGATGAAAAACGTTATTTAAAAACAAAATGCAAAAGGAGAATAAATCACTAAAATGGCAGCAGGAGGAGTGCTTCTTGAAATCTCCCCTGGAAGTTACAACAAATTGAACAGCTATAATTCAACAAATATAACCTAAGCAACACACAAGCATGTTTGAGAGATCCGCACATCGAAGTATTTGAAGATGGACAAATCATGCAAGCAAGGGAGAAGGGAAGGGAGAATTTCAGAGACACGGACTACAGGACACAGTCCGGAGCTCACTGCAGTCTCGGGAGAGGGAAAAAGTCAGGCTGTAGGCAGATTGCCTGTGGCCCACAGTCCTGCCTGGAGGATCAACATAAAATACAGCTAAACCCAGCGTTCAGGGCAGAGACCCCTCCCAGATCTTGTCCACCCGCCACCGCTCTAGTGTTAGAAGTGGGCTCCTAGCACTGTTAGAATAAAGAACAGAATATCTACAGCCCTGAGAGCTGGACAGACAGTCCCACAGATGTACAAGCACAGTGCGACTAATTACACTAATATGGAAAGAACTGTAGGGGTGAGGCAGTTGTAGTCTGGAAGTCACAATTGCTCAGAGCCAAAAACACACCAGCTGCCTCCCTCTCACAGCTCACCCCCAACCCTGCCTTTCTGAATGGATCCTTGCAGGGACAACCAGAGCCACTGAGACACACAGGTTCTGCATCAGGCTGCAGGGGCAGCACTGAGATTTCAGAAACATCCTCCCACAGGGGCAGTGCCCTGAGACCCAGATGACCTGTTCATAGAGGAAAAGCCCACCTTCCAGGAAGCCCCTCATCACATGAGAAGCTAGAACAGTGCAATAAAAAATAAATGCTACAGCATGAGAGAAAATAAAAAGCTTCAGTGAGAGAGAAAATAAAACATTCCAGCAACACCTACTGGAAAGCAAAATAAAGACCTCTTCATATCAACCTGCTGTAGAACCCAGATGCCCAGGAAGAGAAATAATAGTTCATTAATTCCCATGAATAACCAAGGGAACCAGACAGCTCAGAAAGCAAATAAAAAAATCTCCAGAAAATAAACGTAAAGACATGGAAATATGGGATTTAAATGACAGAGAATTCAAGATTTCAGTTCTGAAAAGACTCAATGAGATGGAAGAAAACTCAGATAGACCAGTTTAATAAAGAGAAACAAAATCAATGAAAAAAATGAATATTTTACCAAAGATACTGAAATTTTAAAATAGAACAAAATTAAAATTCTGAAGATAAAGAACTCAATAAAAGAAATGAAGAATGAAATAGCCAGCTTAGATAATAGAGTTGACCAGATGCAGGAAAGAATTAATGATATCAAAGATAGATATCAGGAAATGACACAGATGGAAGGAGAGAGAGACTTGAGAGTTAAAAGAAATGAAAGAACTCTACAGGAACTTTCTGACTACATCAGAAAGAGCAACATAAGAATAATGGGTATACCAGAAAAACAGAGGGAGAGGGGAACAGAGAGTATAGTCAAACAAATAATTGACTGGAACTTCCGAAATCTATGGAAAGTACTGGGCTCAAATCCAAGAAGCAAACAGAACACCTAATTACCACAATTCCAACAGGCTTTCTCCAAGACCCATTATATTGAAGCTGTCAAAAATTAATGACAAAGAAAAAATTCTCAAGGCAGCCAGGAAAAACAAGGGGAGTAACTTTTATAAGGGAAAGCCCATTAGGTTATCATCAGACTTTTCAGCAAAAGCCTGCGAGTCAAGAAGGAGTAGAATCAAATATTCAAGCCATTGAATGAAAGAAATTACAAGCTAAGAATAATTTATCCAGCAAGGGTAACCCTTAGATATGAAGGAGAAATAAAGACCTTTCCAGACTTACAGAAGCTGAGAGAATTTTCTAACACATGCCTTGAATTACAAGAAATACTGAAGGAGGCCCTTTGATCTAGAACAAAAAGTCAGAAAAATACAAAACTATGTGCAAGATTACTAACAGACAGACAGAAGCAGGAAATAGCAATCCCTACACAAAACAGAGCATTATACATTTAAACATAACATGAATGATAAAGAAGATAAAAATAATTTTTTAAAAAAAGGAAAAAGAGAAGAAAAATACAACTTGCTACTGCAACTCAGCATAAGTAGGGATAAATTGTGACAACAAAAACATAAAAGGGGAGAGAGTGAAGGTCTGAATCTGCAAAGGGAAATGGAGATAAGAAGAAGGCTGAAGAAAAAGGATTACTGTATATATGAAACTTTCTTTTACATAAACTTAATGGTAACCACTCAAAAAAAAATCCAGAACTGAGACATATAACATTAAAAACAAAAACAAAACCGAGAAAAATCATGGAACACCAACACACTAAAGTAACAGCAACAAAAAGGCAAAGAAACAATGGAGACACCGAGCTACCAGAAAACAAAAGATAGAATGGTTATAGGAAATCCTCATATATTAATAATCATCCTAAATAAAATGGACTGAACTCACCAATAAAAAAGCACAGAGTAGCAGATTGGGTCAAAAAACAAAACCCAACGATATGCTGCCTCCAAGGGACACATCTCTGCTACAAGGACAAATATAGACTCAAAAGGAAAGGATGGAAATTGATACTCCAAGAAAATGGTATTGAAAGAAAAGTGGTGGTAGCCACTTGTATCAGATGAAACAGACTTCAGGATAAAAAAGGTAATAAGAGACAAAGATGGACATTTCATAATGATGAAGGGGACAATATAACAAGAAGACATAACACTTATCAATATGTATGCCCTCAATATACTGGTGCTCCTCAATGGGAGTGCCAAAATATAAAAAGTAACTACTAACAGAACTAAAAAGAAAAATTTACCAAACACAATTATAGTTGGGGACCTAAATAGGTCATTGAAAGTTTTGGATAAATCATTCAAACAGAAAATCAGTAAGGAAATAACAGCCTTAAATGACACATTAGACCAAATGAACACAATTGACATTTATAAAGCACTTCATCCTAGAATACTAGACTATGCATTCTTTTCTAATGTACATGGAACATTCTCAAGGATAGACCATATGTCGGGACATAAAACTAGCCTCAGTAAATTTAAGAAGATTGAAATCATACCAAGCATATTCTCTGATCACAAGGCTTTGAAATAAGATATTAACTGTGAAAAGAAAGCAGCAAAAACCACAAATATGTGGAGATTAAACAACGTGCTATTAAAGAATGACAGGGTCAGGGAGGAAATAAAAGGGGAGATCAAAAGATACATAGAAACAGATGAAAATGAAAATACTTTCTATCAAAATTGTTGGGATGCAGCAAAAGCAGTAATAAGAGGGAAATTTATGTAATTACAAGCCCACCTCAAGAAACAAGAAAAATCCCAAATAAATGACCTAACATTACAAGTTGAAGAACTAGAAAAAGAACAAATGAAACCCAAAGTCAGCAGAAGGACGGAAATAATAAAAATTAGAGCAGAACACAAAATGAAATAGAGAACAAAATGACAATAGAAAAAATTAATGCAACAAAGAACATGTTCTTTGAAAAGATTAATAAAATTGTCAAACTCTTGCCTAGACTCACTAAGATAAAAAGAGAAAAGCACAAATAAACAAAATCGGAAATGAAAGAAAAGTTATCATGGATACAGAATTGCAAAGGATCATACAAGAATACTATGAGGACTATATGCTACCAAATTCAATAACTTACTCCTAGAAGAAATGCACAAGTTCTTGGAAACATACAGCCTTCCTAGACTGAATCATGAAGAACTGGAAAATCTAAATAGACCAATCAACAGTAAGGCAATTGAACTAGTCACCCAAAACTTTCTCAAAAGCAAAAGTCCAAGACCAGATGACTTCGCTAGTGAATTCTACCAAACATACAAAGAGGATCTAATACCTGTCCTCCTCAAACTCTTCTAAAAAAATTGAAAAAGGGGCAATACTTCCTGCCTCACTTTATGAGGCAAACATTACCCTGATACCAAAACCTGGTAAGGATAACACAAAAGAAACAAAACTACAAACCAATATCTCTGATGAATATAGATGCAAAAATCCTAAACAAAATTCTAGCAAATCAAATAATACATTAAACAGATTATGCATCAGGATCAAGTGGGATTCATCCTAGCAGCATAAGGATGGTTCAACATCCTTCAACACAAATCAATCAATGTGATACACCACATAAACAAAATGAAAGATAAAAATCATTGATTATATCAGTAGATGCAGAAAAAAATTTGATAAGACACAGCATCCATTTATGATTAAAACACTTAATAAAATGGGTATAGAAGGAAAATTACCTTAACATAATAACGGCCATATATGACAAACCCTCAGCTGATATCATAATTAATGGTGAAAAACTGATGCCTTTTGCTCTATACTCAGGAACAAGATAGGGTTTCCCCCTATCACCACTATGATTCAACATAGTATTGGAAGTCCTAGCCAGAGCAATCAGGCAAGAGAAAGAAACAAAAGGCATCCAAATTGGAATGAAGAAATTAAATTATCACTTTTGTAGATGACATGATTCTTTATTCAGAAAATCCTAAAGACTCCACCAAGAAGCTATTAAAAACAATAAACAAATACAATAAAGTTGCTGGATACAAAATCAATGTATAGAAAATCCATTGCATTCCTATATTCTAACAATGAAATTTCAGAAAAAGCAATAAAAAAAACAATTCAACAAAAAAATACAATACCTAAGAATGAACTTAACAAAGGATGTAAATGACCTATACACTGAAAAATATGACATTTAAAAAAGGAATTGAAGAAGATATAAAGAAATGGAAAGATATTCCATGTTCATGGATTAGAAGAATCAAAATAGTTAAAATGGCCATATTACCCAAAGCAATATACAGATTTTATGCAATCCCCATCAAAATCTCAATGGCATTTTTTAAAGAACTAGAACAAAAAGCCATCAGATTTGTATGGAATCACAAAACACCCTGAATAGCCAAAGCAGCCCTAAGAGAAAAGAACAATGCTGGAGGTATCACACTCTCTGACTACAGCTTGTACTACAAAGGGACAATAATCAAACAGCATGATATTGGCAGAAAAACAAACACACTGACCAATGGAATAGAATTGAAAACCCAGAAATAAACATGTATATATATATATATATATATATATATATATATATATATATATATACACACACACACACATATATATAATTTTTGACAAAGGATCCAAAAACATACAACAGAGAAAATAAAGCCTCTTCAATAAATGGTGCTGGGAAAATTGGAAAGCCACATGCAAAAGAATGAAACTAGACTGCTATCTGTCACCATGTACCAAAATTAACTCAAAATGAGTAAAAGACTTAAACATAAGACCTGAAACAATAAACTGCATAGAAGAAAGCACAGGTACTAAACTTATGACTAAAATATTCAAGGAGAATATTATGAACCTGACCTCAAAAGCAAAGAAAGTAGAAGCTAAAATAAATGAATGGGACTATATCAAACTAAAAAGCTTCTGCACAACAAAGGAAACCATCAACAAAACAAAGAGGCAACCAATTGAATGGGAGAAGATATGCATATTTGCAAACAATGCCTCTGATAAGGGGTTAATATACAAAATATATAAAGAACTTGTACAACTCAGCAATGGAAAAACCAACAATCCAATTAAAAAATGAGCAGAGGACCTGAACAGACACTTCTCTCAAGAAGACATACAAACAGCCAACAGATATATGAAAAATGCTCAACTTCACTAGCTACTAGGGAAATGCAAACCAAATGCACAATGAGATATGACCTCAGAACTGTTAGAATGGCATCATCAACAAGACAAATAATAACAAGTGTTGGAGAGGCTGTAGAGAAAAAGGAATGCTCATGCACTGTTGGTGGGAATGTAAATTGGTACAGCCACTATGGAAAACAGTATGGAGATTCCTCAAAAAATTAAGAATAGAATTACTATATGATCCAGCAATCCCTTTCCTTGGTATCTACCAAAAAAACCTGAAAACATTTATCTGTAAACATTTATATGTTCATTGCAGCGTTATTTACAGTGGCCAAGACATGGAAACAACCAAAGTGTCCTTAGATAGATGATTGGATAAAAACATGTGTTAAATATACACAATGGAATACTACTTTGCCATTAAAAAGATGAAATACTGCCATTTTTAACAACATGGATGGATCTTGAGATATTATGCTAAGCAAAATAAGTCACACAGAAAATATCGAGAACCATATGACTTCACTCATATCGTATGTGGGATATAAAACTGAAAGCAACGAAGGAACAAGACAAACAAAGAACAAAAGCTCATAGACACAGACAATAGTTTAGTAGTTACCAGAGGGTAAGGGATGGGGGAATGGTAGAAGAGGATAAAGGGGGTCAAATGTATGGTGATAGAAGAAGAACTGACTAGGTGGTGAGCAAACAATGTGATATATAGATGATGTATTATATAACTGTACATTTGAAACATGTAATTTTACTAACCATTGTCACCCCAATAAATTTAATTTTTAAAAATGCAAAGAAAAGAGTCATAATTTGGGTCTGGCTAAATGGCTCAGTTGGTTAAGAGTTGGCTTAGAGCGCATACTCTGAGCAACAGGGCCTCCAGTTCGATTCCCACATGGGCCAGTGAATGCTGCGCCTGAGCTGAGCTGTCGCTGAGCTGCCAACAGGTGGCAGGATGGCTCAGCTGGTGCAACAACAAGATTGCCTGTTCGATGGTGGGCTATGCCCACCCGCAACTAAATAAACTCTGCAGCTTGAGCTGAGCTGCCACCCAGATGGCTCAGAGGATAGAGCTGCACTCTTAACAACAAAGCTGTTGGTTTGACTCCCGCATGGGATGATGGCTACACTCACCCATAACTAAGATTGAACACAGGCACCTTGAGTTTAGAGGCCACAAACTGCCGAAGGGAAGCCAGATGTCGACTGGTGTCCTCCACAATGAAGATTGAAGAACAACAACTTGGCTGGTCCCCTCCCCCAATTACCCAACCTGTTCCCCTCCCCCAATTTCCCAATAAAATCTTTAAAAAAAATAAACCAAACAAACAAAAAAAGAGTCATAATTTGATCAATTCAAAAATGTTAGATGGATGTGTGACAAAAGATAACATAAGAATATATAAAAATAAATTCCATACATGGAGAGAATGGTACTACAACTACTTCTACTACTATTACTACTACTACTACTAACACACACACACACACGCAACTATTGAGGATATATAAAGGACACTTACACACCTATGAACAAGTTAAAAGGGAAAAGAAAGAGGTTAAATGAAGAGATCTCTAAAGTTCTGCCTGTCTTAATCCAGTCGTCTACCGATAGGCATTTTGACTCGATTAAGAACCTGTGGTACATTTACACAATGGAGTATTACGCAGCTATAAAGAAGAAAGAAATTGTACCATTTGCAACGATATGGATGGACCTAGAGAACATTATGTTAAGTGAAATAAGTCAGAGAAAGACAAATACCATATGATCTCACTTATATGTGGAATCTAAAGAACTGAATAAATGAGCAATGTAAACAGAAATAGTCTTAGATACACAAAGAAAAACTGATGAGGGCTAGATGGGATGGGGATGGGCATGAGGGAGAACGGGAAGGGACGAGGCAACAGAAATGATAACTACAATACTACTGCAGAGACAGAAGAGACAGTTTAGGGAATATAATCAATAAGGTTGCAAATATTTTTCTTAGAGGATCAGAAGGACGCATGTCTTGTCAGGGAGAGAACTTCATGGACAGTGTAGAGTCCTGACCACTTCACTGTACATCTGAAGCTGCCGCTGAATAATATTATATGTCAACTATAATTTAACACATATATAGTCATGGGATGTGGAATATAGTGTGAGGATGTAGTCAATGGAATTGTAATAGATATGTATGATATCAAGGGTGGGGAGGCAGAGGAAGGGGAGGGGGTAGTTACTTTGTAAGGGGTGAAAAGGATAACTATTGCATTGTTTTGTACATCTGTAACTAATAATAATAATATTAAAAAGTTAAAAAATAATAAAAAAAATAAAATTCTGCCTGTCTTAATAGCCAAGAATAAGTACCTCTTAACTAAGGCTTAAAATGTGTATGTATGCATTTTCTTGGATATCCTACCATTCTTTCCATTCTAACATGAAATTGAAGACTCCGATGCCCCCCACCCCCGCCAAAGTCTAGCTGCAGCTTTTCAGAAAAAGACCCTACAAAACTATCACTTGTCATGAACTTATTCAGGTGTGCATTTTTATATCTTTTGTGTATTACCTGATAGTACTATATATTCCACGAGTCTTCATAATTTGCTTTCAACTTACTTATATTGTAATTGCCTTTTAGTCATTTGGTATAGCATATATAGTGAATTTCAGGAAATACTGTGGAAAGGTAAGACATTTAATATTAGAATTCTTGGTAATGTGGACTGAGTTCTAATACACTGTATGTGTAAATCCATGAACTGTGGCATCCTAGGTGTCCTTCATTTTCCCAGATATCGGAGGAGAAAGTAAGAAACCTCCTGAAAGTCCATTTCCCTCTCTTCCATATGCAGGCCCACCAATAAGAGAGATGTGGTACACACCAATCACGAAAGAAATCAAGAAAACAACCCACATCTTCTGAGCTTCTTGGTCATGAGATAGAATGTTAAATTGCATTCCTTTAACAACTGTGTCCTACTTCAAGGAACCTAAAATTGTATTAAACTACTTCAATCCTTAGAATCATAGAAATTTAGAGATAGAATGGACAACAGAATTTACCTAGTCCAATTTCTTACCAATATAAGTATTTTCCTAATACATGCCATCCTAACTTCATTCCAGTGACCTTGATATCTTATGTACCATAGCAAATGAATTGAGAGTCAGAGATAGCACATAGTTCAGTATACTGGTAAAGAGTAGGGACTCTGGAGACAGGGAGCCACTAGTTGGGTGTCACTTAATCTCCATTTCCTCAACCACAAGATGATAATAAAAGTGGTACTCCTTCATAAATTGTAGGAAAATTAGATGAGCTAATCCAGGTAAAGTATGAGAACAGAGGCTACTACACAACCAGATCTCTGTGGATGCTGGGTGTTATTAATATTATTCACTTCTTAAGAAATGTTATGTGCCCTACTCACCAAAAGAATTACTTAGGTTGGAAAAAAATTAGTCATTTCTCAAGTATCTATTCTAATGGAAACAAGTAGTAATGCAGAATATAAATACCACAACCTATGGACAATCTAACACTGCACTGTCCAATACAATAGCCACTAGCTACATAAGGTTATTTAAGTTTAAATTTTAATTAATTAGAATTAAATAAAATTTAAAATTCAGTTCCTCAGTTGCACTAGCCACCTTTAACAAGCTCAGTTTCACATATGTGGCAAATGGCTGCCATATTAGACATGGCAGATGATAAAAACATTTCCATCATCACAGTAAGTTCTATAGGACAATACTGATCTAAAAGCCATATGTGAAAAATGTTCCTCCTTACTTCTATCTAATCAGAAAGAAAACTCTGCATTCTGTAAGAACAGGTAAGCAAGGTGATGGAGAGGTAACCTAGAGCATGCTGGGTAGCAGGGGGAGCCTTCTTTGGGTTACCATTTCATGTACTGAATCATATATTTCTAAGAAATACACCTTGGCTTTTTCTTTATTTAAAAATATTTTATTTTACCTTTCTAAAACTCACTTCTGTGAAGAAAAAAATCCAGCTTAAGACATTTTAATAACTCAGCATTACCAATTAAGATGTCATTAAGGGTGGCATTATGGGTGACTCGTTAAAGAGGGTCGTGATACTTGGCTACATGCACATTAATGTCCCAGTCTGAGTTCATTACAAATCCAGTATGTTTGTGACTCAGTAAGATGTCCTTAGTTTCTCTATTACTGTTATCATGGTGGATCAAACAGACAGATGCATTTACTAGTTTCCCTCTAACAATAATAAAAAGAAACAGTTTATAAGATCAGATTATATAAAAAATGCCTAATGATAATAATTTATAAGCTCATTGTGGAATAATGATGTATTCAAGAGTTGTCATTGTATGATGAAAGAAAGGTAATATGAAAGATTTTCTCTGTGAAGAATGACTACAGATGAATTGCGCCAAGATACAATTCTCTGATAAGGAACAATAAGAACCTCTAGAACACTTAATAATAGACTACTCAGGGTGAATTGAGGATTGCAATAAAAGCCCATAAATTAAAAAGTTTCTATATGATTTTTGATAAAAGACATGCCAAGGTGAAATAAAGAATCATTGGAATCAAATGATATCCTGCCTATAGCACAGTAGGTCATGAAGGGAAAATTTCTAGGAAACTATATAAAATATAATTTCATAAGCCTAGGAGTTTTTAAAGCCTAGGTCTCAACTACATCTGCTTAGAATTCTTTTTCTGATGAAAAGAATTTTAGAAAAGTAGAAGTAAGATTTCAGTGGAACTCAAACTATGTCCCTTTGCGTGTCAAGCCCTGGGGAAAACATGGTAGTTGGCACCTGCAATATAAACACATCTTGTTGATTTATTGGAAGCAGATTGCTTCAATAAGTTCACAGTTTTTACAGATGAAAGAACCAGGGCACAAATGAGTAAACCAGGGCACAGGGAAGCTATGCAATGTGTCCAAGGTCATGCATGTACTAAGTAGTGAAGCCACAATTTAAACAAAGGCAGGCTGTCTGTAGGTGGAGGGTTTGTGGTCTCTACACAAACCTTTACTTGCCTAAATGTAACATATCTGAACCATGTTGCACTATGCAGCAGGAACAGGAAAAAATGAAGCCTATATCCCCACATGGAAAGCTCTTCAAGGCATGTTAAGTTAAAAGAATGAAGGGGGAGAAAGGGAGGAAGTTGCAGAATTATATGTATGATCAAACACAAGAGTTAAATAAATCCTAAAAGCAAGATTATGCCCTTTTCTCCATGCCTATTTGTGCATTCAAATACATAGAAACTATATATACACCAAATATCTAAAATGTACTCCAAACTGTAACAGTGGTTATCCCTGGGCAGGGCAGTGGAATTGGGAATGGCTGGAAGGTTCAAGTGGGGTTCTTTGCTTTTTTCTATACATACTTCTTTCTTGTCTAACTGTGTAGCCCCCTCCCTAAACTATGCCTCTCCTTTAGTTTTATCTCCAAACATATAAATAATGTTTATTAAGAGGTTACCATCTGCCACACTCTGTGCTAAGTACTTTCATTCACTTTCTCATTTAATCATTTCAACACCTGCATGAGGTGGAAATTACCTGGTAGGTCAATCCAGCACTTTGGACACTAGCAAGGGTTAAGGAGGCATGGGGAGAAAAATGAGGAGAGTCCCAATTTGGTAAAATTCTTGAGTATATTGCAATTATAGAAGGTCAAAATAAATTAATTTAGTTTTTTTAAATTTATTTATTTATATATATTTTTAATTAGCTTCAGGTGTACAACAAAGTGCAATAGTTATACTTTTTACCCCTCAAAGTGAAAACCTCCCTCCCCCAATTCTTCCCCCATTCCTCCCCCCCATATCATGCTATCTATTACAATTCCTTTGACTCCCTTCCACCGTATAATCCACATCCCGTGACTATCTATATATTCAATTACAGTTGGCATACAATATTATACAACATCAACTTCAGGTATACAGTGCAGTGATCAAGCCTCTACTCCATCCATGAAGTGGTCTCCCTAACAAAACATGTGACCATCTGACACCCCACAAAATTTTAAGATTATATTCCCCAAACTGTCTTTCATATCCCTGTGACAATACTGTAGTTACCTATTTATGCTGTCTAATCCTTTCCCCTTCTCCCTCATCCCCACCCCCCTCCCAACTAGCAACCCTGTTTTTCCTCTATATCTATGAGACTGTTTCTGTTTCTTTTGCTCATTCGTTCAGTTTTTCAAGTTCCACATATAAGTGAGATCATATGGTATTTGTCTTTCTCTGACTAACTTATTTCACTCAACATAATAGTCTCTAGGTCCATCCATATCGTTGCAAATGGTACAATTTCATTCTTCTTTAGAGAGGAGTAATACTCCATTGTATAAATGCACCACAGTTTCTTAATCCAGTCATCTACCAATGGACATTTTGTGGGACTGCAAATTGTTGCAGCCGTTATGGAAATCAGTATGGAGGTATCTCAAAACACTGGAAATAGAACTGCCGTATGACCCAGCAATTCCACTCTTGGGTATCTACCCAGAGGAATCCAAGATGCTAATTCGAAAAAATATATGCACCCCTATGTTTATTGCAGCGCTATTTACAATAGCCAAGACATAAATTAATTTAGTTTTATCATAAATTTTGTACCATTTTGAATTTAGATGATGTTTTGTGTTGTGTACAGAGGATCAGAATGCACTCATATAAAATAAGCTTGTTAGCATTCAGGAACTATGAATTTAAACCTGTGTAGGCACAACTATTATTTCCATTGTAGAGGAGTTAAAAATGAGGTCAAGGGAAATTAAGTTACTTCTTCATTGCCACACAACTGTGCTCATGAACCATTGAGAAGACCTGGGTATCTTCCATCTCTCTCAGAGAAAGACCTGGGTAATCTCAAGTTGACCCATCAGATGCTGTTATCCTGTGTTCACCTTTAGCAAAACTAAAAGAGATATGCAGAATGTCTGCAGGATGAATATTTTCAAATGCATTTTATTATCACTGCAAACCCATTAGAATGGCTAAAATTAAGAATACTGATGATACTAAATGATGATGAAGATGGGAGCAACTGGAAACCTCATGCATTGCTGGTGGAAAAGCAATGGAATAGCCACTGAGGGAAACACTTTTGTAGTTTCTTGTAGAGTTAAACATGCACTTTCCATATGACCTGCCAATCCTACTCTTAGGTATATATTTATACAAGAGAAAGGAAAAATTATGTTCACACAAAACGTGTACATGAATGCTTATAACAGGTTTAATCATAATAAACAAAAACTGGAAACAACCCAAATGTCCATTAACAGGCAAAAGGGTGAACTGTGATATATCTGTACAATGGAATACTACTCAGTAAGAAAAAGATAAGAACTGATGATACATGAAACAAAAAGATGCATCTTAAAAGCATTAAGACAAGTGAAAAAAGCCAGACACATACCTCCCAAAACTAAATATTACATGATCCACATATATATGAAATTCTAGAAAAGACAAAATGTAGTGACAAAAGCAGATCAGTGATTACCAGGGACTAGAGATTCAGGAAATGGTTGACTATAAAGCAGTGTGGGGGAGATTTTGGGGTGAGGGAAATGTCCTATATCTTCATTATGAGGGTGCATACATGATTGCACTCATTTGCCAAACCAAACTATACACCAAAAATCCATGAATTTTATTGTGTATAAATTGTACCTCATTAAAGCTGATAAAAAATACATTTTACAATTCATAAGACACCATTCAGTAACTTTCCCAAAAATGTATCTTTGTTTGTTGATTTGTAAATATGTCATCATTATAGATGATCTGTAATTGATAATATCACTATAAAGACAAGTCAAGTCCATTTTTGTTAGACATATTATTTATTCTCTGGAAATTCTACAAAGTATCCAATTGGAACTCTCCAGCCTCTAAGAGAATAAAATGAGGCAATAAAATTTTTTTAAGTAAATGGATATGGATTCAATATTGTCTCTGCTGTTTTTCTAGCTGTATAACTGGAGAATTTTTAGTTAATCTTTCTAAGCCTCAGTTTCCTCATCTACTAAATGGGGATAATACATCCTCAGGACTATTTTGTAACTATCAATTTGTACTTCTTAATCCTTTCACCTTTTTCACCACGCCACCAACACCTCTCCCATCTGAAAACCATCAAAATGTTCTCTGTATCTATGAGTTTGTTTCTGTTTTGTTTGTTTGCTTACTTTGTTCTTTAGATCCCACATATAAGCAAAATCATATTGAATCTGCCTTTCCCTGTCTGACATACTCCACTCAGCACAATACCCACCAGGTTCATCTACACCACAGCAGATGGCAAGAATCCATTCCCACCCATGGCCAACCAATAGTCCATGGTATATATGTACCTACTCTTTATCCACTCACCCATCAATCGACACCCAGGCTGCCTCTACATCTTGGTCATTGTAAACAATGCTGTAATGAGCATATGAATACACATGTCCCTGGAGGTAGCATTTTAGGTTTCTTCAGATAAATACCCAGAAGTGGGATTACTGGGTCCTTCTTTGTCTCTTGTTATAGCTTTTGTTTTAAAGTCCATTTTGTTTGATATAGTATTGCTACAGCTTTCATTTGTTTGTTTCCATTTTCATTAAATAACTTTTTCCATCCCTTTACTTTCAGTCTGTGTGTGTCTTTCAATCTGAAGTGAGTTTCTTGTATGTAAGGGTCTTGTTTCTTATCCATTCAGCCATGCTTTGTCTTTTGATTGGAGAATTTAATCCATTAACATTTAAAGTAATTTTTGACAGATATGTAGTTATTGCTATTTTGTTATTTTATATTTGATCTTTTTTGTTTTCCATCTTAAAGAAGTCCCTCTAACATTCCTTGTAATACTGGTTTGGTGGTGATGAATTCCTTTAGCTTTTTGTTGTCTGGGAAGCTCTTTATCTGTCCTTTGATTCTAAATGATAGCTTTGCTGGGTAGAGTAATCTTGGCTGCAAGGCCTTGCCTTTCATCACTTTGAATATTTCGTGCCAATCCCTTCTGTCCTTCAAAGTTTCTGTTGAGGAATCAACTAACAATCTTATGGGGGTTCCTTTATGAGTTATTAGTTTCCTTTCGCTTGCTGCTTTTAGGATTCTCTCTTTGTCTATAACCTTTGCCATTTTAATTATAATGAGTCTTGATGTGGGCCTGTTTGGGTTCATCTTGTTTGGGACTCTTGTGCTTCCTGGACTTGTATGGGTATTCCTTTGCCTTAGGAAAGTTTTCAGTCATTATTTCTTTAAATAGGTTCTAAATATCTTGGTTTCTCTCTTCTCCTTCTGGTGCTCCTATGATGCAATGTTGGTACACTTGATGTTATTCCAGAGGTCTCTTAAATTATCTTCATGTTTTGTTTTTCTTTTGGATTATTTTTTCATGTTTGCTTTTCCAATGGGGTGTTTTATGCTACTTTGTCTTCCAAATCACTGATTCAATCCTCTGCTTCATCTAATCTATTGGTGATGTTTTCTAGTGCATTCTTCATTTTAGTTTTTGTATTCTTCACTTCTGACTTTTTTTAAAAAATAGTTTTTATGTTCTTTTTTACATTTGTTATCTCTGTTGAATTTCTCACTAAGTTCCTTGAGCATACTTATAACCATTGTTTTGAACTCTGTGTATGGTAGGTATAGTTTAGTTCATTTTGTTCTTTTTTCTGGAGTTTTCTCCTCTTCTTTCATTTGGGATGTATTTTTTTGGTTCCTCATTTTGGTTACCTCTGTGTTTGTTTCTATGTATTAGGTAGGGCTGCTATGTCTGCCAGCCTTGGCCAGCTGGCCCTGACACAGTCCTTTTGGCCACCTGTGCCAGGTGTTCCAGGAGTGTCCCTTGTGTGAGTTGTGCATGTTATCCTGTTATAGTTGAGCCTTGATTGCTATTGGCACATCAGTGGGTGGGATTGACCCTCAGGCTGACTGGCTGTGGGATTTGGCCACATCCACTTCTTATAGGTTGCTGTGCAGGGGGCTTACCCCCACTGAAAAAAAGTCACCCCAGTGGCTCTGGTGCCTGTTGAGACCACCCTTTGTGTGTGCCACTTGTGGGGCAAATTGGGTGGTGCTTTGCTGTGGTCTCCCCCCACCTTCTAAGTATGTTCGTTCTGAGGTTTCTTGGGAGGGGATCTCTTGCAGGTTCAGGTCACCCACTGCCTTTGACTGACCAGGGACTACTTCGTAGGAGCTACAAAGTGATCCACAGTTGTTTTCTGCCTGTACTAACCTGGAGGCACATGAGAAAGGCCATTTCGAGAACTGAGGATAGCTGCCACCAGTACCAGGCTTGGGGTAGCTCCACAAAAAAACCAGGACACCCCAAAGGCCTGCTGCTACCTGCCAGCTCCCTTAAGGTTCAGCTGCTGATAAAGCCTTGTGCAGTGTGCAAGTTGGGTGAGGCAGGGTTTCAGGGAGTCACTAGAGTGGGAAGAGTTTTGTCCAACAGGTTAGTGGCTTGATGACAGTGCTAAGCTTGGAGCTACTCAGCAAAAGTCTTAGAGCAAACCAAGGCCAGTTTCCACCTGCCTGGTGCCCACAGACCCCAATAGTTTTCCAAGAAAGAGTGCAATGAGGGCAGGGCTGGCTGCTCACTGAGAAAGTACCTATGACATTGGGGGAGTTGTGTAGGGCAGGGTCCCAGCAGAGCTCACTAGACCAATTCAGATTCAGATTTGGCCACATGGGAGAGGGCTCAACACAGGAAAAATGGCACTCACCTGACAGCTGCATAAGAGAAAGACCCCACATAGGGAAAATGGTGACTGTCCCTCCAGTCCTCGTTCTGAAGCTACACAACCCAGTGTCTCCTCATATGTCTTCAACATCCCCCAAGTCACTATCCCTCTGCTGGAGCCCAGGCTGCATGCCTGCAAGCAAGTGAATCTTTGCACAGGCTGTTTAAGAAGACATCTGGTTTTCCTGCAGCCTTCCATCCCACCAGATGGTCAGAATCCACATTGTTTTTCAGAGCCAGATGTGTGGGGGTTCCTCTTTTTTGCATCAGTACTTTGGCCTGAGGAGCCCAGTGTGAAGCTGGAGTCCCCTACTCCTCAGAGGGTACCTCGGCAGCCGAGATATCCTCCCTGATTCTCAACTGCCACACATGGGTATGTGACCAGCCTGTTCCATGTCCCTGCCTCTTACCAGTCTCGATGTGGCTTCTTCTTTATATCCTTAGTTATAAAACTTCTGTTCAGTTACACTTCAGATGGTTCTTCAGGTTGGTTGTTCTATAATTTAGTCATAATTTTAATGTGTGCATGGAAGCAGGCAATCACGGTGTTTACCTATTTCACCATCTTGGATCTCTCAGGACTGGGAATGCTTTTGGCAAAAGAAAAAAGCAGAATGAGTGGCTGAATCACCTTCCTGCTGAGCAATGCTTCCCAGACACCTGGAGCAATTCCCCATCTCCTCACAGTCAGGTCATGAGAACAGATGGGTTTAAACATCATCTGGAAGGATTTCATGTTAGCTATGAAATCCTAGTTACATGAGGCAGCAAATCTTGGAGGGGGCTAATAGCATTTGGAGATGTTGGTTCATGGAATAAATATTTATCTTCTAATGTGCCTAAAATGGTTTAATTAAGAAGCACTCCTCCTATACCTCCAAATGTGAGCACTGTTCACTAAAATATTTCCAGAATGGTGTCTTTACCTCTTGTATAATTTCTGGACCCATCCACTTTATTCCTCTTCCATTGTCACCCTCCTTCACATGCAAGCCTCCATTACTTCTTTCTGGGACCATGGTTACAGCCTGATCAGAATGATCACTTCAAACAACAAATCTGATAGTAAACACCCACTGCTTAAAATGATCCCAAAGCATCCCATTCTTATTAGGATGAAAGAACCACTAAAAGTATAGGAGGCCCATGTCTTCTGACTCTTGTTATTTTCCCCAACCCCCACCACCCACCCCATGAACTCTATGCCCTCCAGCCAGACTAGCTTTCCATCAGTTCTTCTTCTAATTCCCCCTTGGTCTCTTGAACCACAAGAATTTTGCACAAGATAGTCTTTCTGTCAGGAATTCTCTTCTCCCTCACAATCCTCACCTCTTTCCTTCCCAGAATGAGTCCTATGTCAGATGTGAGTCATCTGAGAAGTTGACCCCTAGACAGGATTAGAAATGCAAAAGTTTTATTGGGGGACCTGCCTCTGAATGATAGAGACAGATGGAGCAGGAGTGGGCAGGGAGAGCCTTGGATCATACTGCAGGCCTGCCATCTGTGAATGGATAGAGGGAAGGAAGAATGGATTCTGAGAAAGTCTCAACCAATGACAGGGAGTCCCTAAGCAGAGGTTGCCCATTAGAGAGGAGTCGCACATTGGACAAGAATGATCTGGTTCTAGCAGCCCCAACCTCACTATGCTCACTCATTGGTTGGGAGGACCTGAGGGAAGTGTGGTCTTGATGTAGAAGTGACAGAGGATCCAAAGGTGTGGCTGCTGGGGCTGTCAGTCAACTATGCTCCCACAGCAGGTTCTCTTGAAGGAAGAACTCCACAGAGCCCCTCCACAGCCACCACCATCCTATTGATCCTCAATCTAGCCCAGGCTCTTCTGTTAGAGCCTGAGGGAACATTTCCCACAGGGAATTTATTTACAAATGGGTTATGTCATCCTGGGAGTCATTTTGTTCACATTTTCATGTTATTACCAGCTATATGAGAGCAAGGACTCTTTGATTTTGCTCATTATTATATCCCCAGCACCTCACACAATTCATGGAATTAATAAAGATTTATGAATGAGTGAATCAGTCAAACCTGGAGAACATAAAATAAGATTATTCTGAGGTAACCCAACTCTAGATTGGGTGGGCAACCTCAGGATCTCCCAGAGGCTTCAGATTTCCACAGAAAACTAACTATCCTTCTCCTGGGAGATAAAAAGCAAAGTAGAGTGCTAAGTCCTCCTGGGAACATCTGCAAAGTACTACAAATTACTCCTTCAGTTGCCACTGTTTAAATACCCTGGTGAGGGTCTTTGATAATCACCTGGGCCACAAGGATATCCATTACCAACAATAGCTTACCAATATAATGGCTGTTAGATTTTCTGGTCATTCAAACTTTCTTGGTGTTAATGGGGATATTGGGGAATAATAACTCACAATGTCACAAAGTGATATTATGTAGGACATTGTAGATTTCATTTCCCCTCTTTACCACTGCAAAGCATGAGTGCCAAGTGAGGACCATGCTGCTCCATGTCAGGGAAGATGGGATCAAAGGAGACTTCATTTCTCTCTCCTTCAGCCCTGGAGAAAGGGATAAAGAAAGTTCTCTCTTCCTCCAGTTTCCACTCTATACCCTGGGCCTCTATCTTAACTGTAAGAAACAGTAAACAAGATTGTAGTTTATTTCTCTCACCCACTGATATCCATAGGTAGTCCATTCAGATCTACAAAGGCACTTTTATGCCATGAAGCCCTGAGAAACTCATGTTCATGTAGCTTCACTGTGTATGACTTCCACTCTCCACTTCACCTCATGGTCCAAATGGCTGTTCCAGCTCCTGCTAGTATGTTCCTCATCTCAGCCAGAAGGAAGGATAATGAGGAAAAGGAAAAATAAACAAAGAACACACACCAGCTGCCATTAAGGGAGTTCTCAGAAGCTTCCATAACACATTCTACTTTTATATCCTATAAAAGTCAAAACTTAGTCCCATGGCCACATTTAGCTGCAACGGAGATTTGGAAGTGTCACCTTTATTATTTGCTATCATTTGTCTGGCTATAAATTTGAGTTCTGTTCCTATCGAAGCAGAGGACAACAGATAAGAGGTAGGGACACCTACCCATGTCCACCACAGGACACATTTCCTTGAACCACATTGGCCCTTGAAAACAACACCATGAAAAGCAAAATTCTGTTTCTTTCTTAAAAAGTACTTGCTCTTCTGCTTCATGGCCCACACCACACATATAGCCCCACTGACCCATGAGCATTGGAAAGCCTAATCCCTTTGGTTCCACACTGTTGGCCTCAGTGATAGAGGCTTTTCTGAAGACACCTCCTTGTGTTGGTAGCCAGCAGGATGGTGGTGCCATTCCCAACCCAGAGGCTGCCATTGTAGACAGCCTTTCCCTTTGCCCTACGTTGTTTCTCTCCTCAACAAGATACAACAAAGCCCCTTCTCACTATATCTCCAAAAATGAACCATATCACTATACCTCCAAAGGTGGACATATATGGTCCACCTTTCCCACCCTAAGTCCTTTGGAGAGTGCCATGTCTATTTGTGAAAGTAGGAAGCAAGACAAAAAAGAAAAACATATCTTTTTAACATGAAGTAACAGCATGTCATGTTTTCTATGTCATTGATATAGACAATGGCTTTAAAATCAGAACAGTAATTGGAGTGATGGCAGCTCCTTGGCATTATATGGAGCTCCCAAGGGAAGATGGAAGAACAAGAAGTGAAGTATTAAATAGGAGGGTCTGGCATCCTTTCAGTGCTAGCAATAGCCATGTTTGCTCATAGCTAACCAGTCAGAGAAGGAAGATGATTTATTATAAGCTGTTGCAGAATATATTATGCATGGTAGAGGCATGGAAAGGTCTTTGATATGTATCTGAAAGAGCTTCAAACCCATAAAAGAGATAAATTTTCTATGAAGAGTGTCACTGAGAGGCCTGGAAGAATCTCCAACACATCTTCATACCACAGGGAATAAAGAAGGGTGTCTCTACTCACACAATCCGAGCATTAATTTCACTTAAAGAGGCCATCATTAGCATATGGATGTACACAACTTCACATTGTAAGCCAGCTGCACTATTGGGAAACACAACCAATATGGTCAAGGCCTCAATCCATGGTCCAGGTCCAGAGTATGTGTTTTGTTGATTGTTTCTCCTTGAAATGCTGATATGATGTCTGGCTGCTTCCTTTTAATCCTCCAAAACCACCATTTAAGTGTAGTAAATTGCTTTCTTTTGTTTTTCTCTGAACTCCCAGATTCTGACCAAAGCCCTCTGGAATACAGAATCCCCAGCTTGTTCAGGAGCTTGTTCCCTGAGGTGACTGACAGCATGGCCCTGGCTCCCCACAGACTGTCTCCTTCATCCTGTCTTCCCTCTCCAGCCACACTTTAGAGAAAGCAGGAAAAAGCTTTAGGAGTAGCTCACAGTGCTCCAGCAAAAAACCAATTACTGGCCAGGCAACATAGTATTTGTCAAGAATGTCTCTTGTTTTTTTTCCCTTTTTTTTGGTATTAGTTTCAGATGTACAAAACAATATAACAGTTAGACATTCACACCCCTCACAAAATGATAACCCCCCTCCCCCAGCTACCCCTCTGACATTATACTTAGCTGTTACAATTCAATTGACTCTATTCCCTATGCTGTACTCCACATCTTGTGTGTGTGTATATATATATATATATATATATATATATATATATATATATATATATATTTATATATATAAATAAATATATATACATATATATATATATTTATATATATAAATAAATATATATATATTTATAGTTGATATTCAGATACATCTGAAAAGGGATTAATATCCAAAATTTATAAAACATTCATTCAACTCAACACCAAAAAACAAATAACCCGATTAAAAAATGGGCAGAGAACATGAAGAGACATTTTTCTAAACAGGACATACAGATGGCCAACAGACGTATGAAAAAATGCTTAACCTCACTAATCATTAGAGAAATGCAAATAAAAACCACAGAGATACCCCCTCTTGTTCTTGAATTATGGTTTCCTGCTCCAGGCTGCTGCTACTGTTTGAGTTGGGCTGTACCTAATTATGGTCTTATTTGCTTTAATAAAGAGACATCCACATATACAGAAAGTTTCACACAAAACAATAATAACAACAATAACAGTAAAATATCTCTCTAAACATCTGCAATTAGGACACTCATTGTTAACTGTATTAATCAACTTCCCTCATGAAGAACCTGCTGAGATTTCTACAACAAGGAAAAGAGAAAGAGAGTTCCCAGAAATGCCCGGATTAACAGCTTCCTGTAGCCTAGCCTTAGGTTAGCAGCTCCCTGTGCATTAGAATGGAGGCATATTTCTGCTGAGCTGTCTGCCACCCTGGGTGGGACCAGGACCAAACCATCCTGCAGGCCACAGCCAATGCAACTGCAAGTTAGGAAGCCTGGAGAGATGATTGCAGGTTATGGACAGCCAGTCCTACCGAAATGCAGTAATAATAGTAATGCTTGAATTTAGTCCAGTTCTCAGGTCTCCAAAGCAAGAGGACTCACAGAGCAGTTTCTCCTGCTATAGTCTAAGGGGTTTTGTCTTGCCCTTTGCAAGACAAAGCAGGTGAATTTAGTGGAGTCCTGGTCCTAAACATTATTTTCCCTTTCCCAGTAGTATAAAATGATTTGCATGTTTTGCTGAGATGCACAAATATATCATCCTCACAAGTCTTGGAGACTCCAGGGCATATGATTATCCTATTGTAACAAATGAGAAAAACAGAGCATGACAAGGAGGCATTTGCCTTTTCCCAAGTCACTGTTACTTAGAGCTGGTACCGGGGTTTGAGTCTTCTGCCCATGCTCTGTAAGCCACTGTGTGTATGGCTACTATGTCAAAATTTAAAAAACAATAGGAAAGAAAATGAAGTGACATGAATGAGCCTTTGCTTCCTGCCCAAATAACTAGACCCTCCAGGTTTATCAAAATAGTTTCTTTAATTTGAAGTAGCAGCTCTTATACTAATTCTCCATCTTTGGTAACTTGGCTAACATTAATTTCATTCCACATTTTTAAAATGATGAATAATAAAAAGAATAAAATTTCATTTATCCAGTCAATAAATATTTGTTGTGCCTTTAATATGTGTCAGACATTACACTAGATGCTGGAGATAGAAGCAAAAATGAGATACAGTTATGAAGCTTTCATGAGGAAGAAGATCACAAGGAAATGAAAATGGGTGCCTGCACTAAGTATCTGAAAGTAAAGACATGTGCCATTATGAGATACATAAGGTCAGAGAGGTAATTTACGTAAGTCAGATGTGTGTATGGAGTAGAGGGTGCAGGGAAGGCAAAGAGAGGGGGCAAAGGATGACAGAAGAGAGAAGGGCATGGGTAGAGGTCAATAGTAGGAAGGAACAGGACATGACTAGGAAACCAAAGATGACCAGTGAGATAGGAGGACAGAGAATTATGGGGAGAAGAGCATGAGGTGGGCTGAAGAGGTAGGCAGGGGTCCAACGTAGCAGGTTCTTGCAGCCCCCTATAATGATAGAAAGCAGCAGAATGCCACTGGAGAGTTAAAACAGGGGAGCTCCAGGACCAGGTTATGGATGCTGGGTGGAAAATGGATGGTGAGAGGGCACCAGGGCAGTAGGTGAGCTCAATTAGGCATGAACCCTTATGGTGGTGGAGAGAAGTAGAAGGTGGCATCAACAGATGATTGTTGAAGAAAAATCAATAGGATTTGGGAATTGATTAGACCTGATGGAAAAGCGGTCAGTGATGGTACCTATGTCATAGCCATTAGGTAAAGCCTCTCCATGTGTTGGGACTTTGGAGGAGGACAATGTGACGAAGAAAGACTGTGAGCTTGTTTTTGGACATGAAAACTGTGGGTGCTTCTGAGCTATCCTAGAGGAGATATTGAGCTAGGCATGAGAGTCTAGAGCTCAAGCAGAGTTGACAACCAGAACCTGAATTTGAGAGTCATGTATGTGTGGCTGTAAACTGAAACACTAGAAGTGGGAAAGTACTCAGGAGAAAGTATGGAGTAAAAAGAAAGGAAGTCTCAGGGCTGTGCCCTAAGCAACTCTAATATTTAATTCTGGAGAAGATGGTGAACACCTCAAACGAGGGAAAAAATGTACAGCCAGTGGGCCAGGAGGGAAAAACCAAGGGTGTCAAAGAAGTGAATGAGCCAAGAGAGAAGGAGAGGTGGATGTTGAAGGCCATTGAAGGTTTAAGGAAGGTGACCATTGGAAAATCTCCTTTGGATTTGGTGGTCAGGGGTTGGTGGCATCATCATTTAAGAGGGAGGAAGGGGTAGGGAAGAAGCCAGATGGTGCAATGAGAAGGAGGAGGAAACGGGAACAGTGCCTTCAAGATATCCGGGTCAAAATGAGGAGGACAGCTATGGGGCAGCAACCAAATGAAATTTTGTGTGGTTGAAGGAAGGTTTGCTTTGATTTTTAATAAAAGAGATTTGAGTATAGATAAAAGTAAATGTAAAAAACTTGTTAAATGGTATATGTAAAAATTGTACATTACACTGTAAATTTTTTTTACTTAAATCAAAAATAAATATTGAAAGGTAGTAAATGACATACATGCTGAAGTGTTTAGGGAGGAAATGTGTACTATCTACAACTTGCTTTGAAACGCATTTAAAGAAAACAAAAGGATATTTGTTTGTTTGTTTGTTTGTTTGTTTGTTTGTTTTTGAGGGCAGTGTCACTGGCTCTCATATGTGGGACCAAACCGGGGCCGCTGGGTTCCCAGGCCAGCACTTAACCACCGCGCCCTAACAGAAGGATATTTGGATGGCTACAGAAAGGCACAGAACGACAAGATACGTGATAAAGCAAACACAGCAAAGTGCCTACTGTAGCACTGAGGTGGTGAGTGTATGGGAATTCCAATATTCACACCATTGATGTGAAAATGTAATAGGAAGAATCCAGCTGACAGAAAAAGACTCTTCAAAAGCAAAAAGAATATAGATGCAGTAAATTTTCCAAGGAGGTGTGAGAAGATGGGGTTGATAAAGGTATCTGGCTGAGAGAACAGAGTAAAAGCTTTATAGAAACAAGGGAAAAAAGGAAATGAAAATAAATTTCTTTTACTCAGCCATTATTGATCAAATAACGGACCCAAAATGACTCACATGTGGCACTATTAATGAGCTGGGCTTTTCTCACACTAATAATAAATTTGCAACAATCCCCACGATTTAGGGAAAATCCTACAAGGTGATTAGAAACATGTTACTAAACAGGCAAAAACCCTTTGAAATTCTCATCAAAAGCTCCATTAACCTGACTCCTGCTGGCCATCCTGGAAGAACAGACAAATGAAATGAGCTCATGCATATTCAAGCCACTGTTTCTCCACTGTTGGGATCAACAAACTTGAGCCTCAGTCACAGCTGGGCCTTTGGCTAGTTTGGTGACCTCAGACTCCTCCCCTCTAAAATGGGACAAGAATCACCCCCTCTAAAATGGGGACAAGAATTACTCCCTGTTCAGTTCACTAGGTAGGTTAAATGAATGAAGTTTTGCTGTATATATAAAAAAAATGTAGGTTTACACATGGTTCATAGGAAATGCAAAACCTAAATTGTTATTTTCCAAAAATGTGAAATGTAAGTACAATTTATCCAGAAGTGTGCCCTGTTGTAATTCAAAAGACACTGAATAATGTTTGAAAGAGCAGTGGTGCTTATGTTTTGAAATCTTTTTTGCTCTCTGCTCGCATCCCAAACTGCATAAAAAGTGTCTTCTCTGGTGTCCCTGATGCCTCAGGTCACCACATAAAAGCACATTCGAGAATCATTATAACCCAAGTAGCATTCAGATTGGCAGCTCCTCACTTCTGAAGGGTTCCCAGGCGGTCACAGAGAAGTGCCCCAGAGCCTTATTTTCTTCCTTGGGTCAAAGATCCACCTGTGGTAATTAGCAAGATTGGGCCTGGACTCGACTGAGTCTGTGTAACCACAAGACCAAAGACCAAACAACCCTTCAACATTCCACATAGAAGGAGTGTCTAATTTTCTGTTCCCAGATCTGAAAATCCACCTTCTATGAGCTCTGTGGAAAACTGCAATTCATTAACTGTTTTCAACAGAAAAAGTAAAAATCTCAAAAGGCTTGTTGACTGCCCGGTAGACCTGGTGTAACCTTATCCTCATCTCTCATTACCCTTCTTTTATTAGGAAAAGAAAAAAAAAAAGTCATTAGTTTTCATGGACATAACCTCAAGAATGCTTTCAAACACAAGAAGCACAAGATTCTTAAAAATGCACTTATTGGGCCGGCTGAGTGGCGCATTCGTTAAGAGCTGGTTTGGGGATGCCAGCGGCCCTGGTTCGGATCCCACATATGAGGGTCAGTGACACTGCCCTCTACAGCTAACAACAGCTCCACCTGGAGCTGGGCTGTGCAAGCCCCAGTGATAGTGTAGGCTGCAGCCCCTGCTGCAGTGGGCTGCCATAGGCTACAGTGAGTGGGCGGCAGCCAGCGTGAGCGGCTGGCAGCTAGCGTGAGCTGCCAACAGCCATGGTGAGCGACCAGCCAGAGGCCAGCGACTGATCTGCCTCATCCGGGAAGAGTGCAATGACGATACCAACATGGGCCAGTGAAACAACGTCCTCTGCAACTAGAATGAAGAACAAATAAAAAGACAGCAACTTGTGTGTTCGCCTGCCCTGATTCCCCAACGCTGTTCCCCTCCCCCAATTCCCCAATAAAATCTTTTTTTTTTTTTAAAGTGCACTTATTGGAGTGACCCTAGATATACTTAAAAGTGCTAGAGAAATCTTCACTCTTTGTGTAGAAGTCAGATGTTTCTTATAATTGGTAAAAACCAGTGTTTAGTAGCTAATGACTAGGTGTATATAGTGTCAAGTGTACAAGTATTATTAATTCAATGTATCCCACTGAAAGAAGGGGTTTTAACCTACTATAGCTCAACTCTGCCCTCAGTACAGACACAAAGTCTCATCCCTCCTCCAACTTCAGTGCTTTTTTTTTTTTAAAAAAAAAAGATTTTATTGAGGAATTGGGGAGGAGAACAGCATTGGGGAATCAGGGAAGGGAAAAAGACAATTTGCTGTTCTTTTGTTCTTCAATCTAGTTGTGGAGGATGTTGCTTCAATTTAGTTGTGGAGAACGTATCATCACTGCGCTCTTCCTGAGTGAGGCAGTCGCTCGCCAGACGCTAGATGGCCACTCATGGCAGCTCTTGGCAGTTCACGCTGGCTGCCAACTGCTCACACTTGCTGCCGGCCACTCACTGTAGTGTATGGCAGCCCACTGTAGCAGAGGCTGCAGCCCACACCATCGCCGGCCATCTTAGCTATAGAGGCAACCAGGTGGTGCTGTTGTTCACTATCTTAGCTGTAGAGGGCAGTGTCACTGGCCCTCATATATGGGATCCAACCGGGGCCCTGCTGCTCAGAGCTGGGGTCCCAAGCCAGCTTCTAACCAATGCGCCACTTGGCCGGCCTTCAGTGCTTTCTTAAAGCAGAAATATCTGCAGATAATGTCAATAGATACAAGGACCAACAGCAAATTGAATACACTTATAATGGGCAAGCAGATTACCTGAGCCTGCCATCGGCCTCTCACCTACATCCTAGATGACAACCACACCTAGGAACATAGCAGGTTAATGTCCAGATGATTCCTGTTCATTTGGCTTGCACAATGTTTTAGGTTTTTAAAAATTAATTGCCTGTATCTAAAAAGTCTGATATTTCAGATAAAATATGGATTTTCAGCTTTCTCACTAAAAATGGAGAGCTCTGACAAAATGGAATCACTGGTGTAGCACTAAGGGATGACATGGGGACCCCTAACCCCCCATAACCTCTATCAACACTCCCAAATTCACCCTCAAATAAACATGAAATCTCAGTTTGTAATCCCAGCTTCCCCCTCGCAAGTAAATATGATGGAGCCCCAGCCCCCACTTGACTTGCATTCCCAGAGTGGGAATCAGCTTGAGTGGGGAGCTATGACTCCTTTAAATGAGGCTCATGTACTCTGTGCCACTTGAGTTGCCACCATACCCTTACATGGCCTGCCTGGTCCCTGGGGACATTCACTTTTGAGATCTGGAACCATGCTGAATGAATGAACTAGAAAAGGACACTGTTTTAAATAGCAGTTAAGTCATAATACAGTCAATCCTCATTATTTGTGAATTCCATACTTGCAAATTCAGCTACTCGCTAACTTTTATTTATAATCCCAAAATCAATATTCAAAGCACCTACATAGTTATTCACACACAAACATTAAACAGCAAAAAATTTGTATAACCCAAAGTGCACATGTCCCACTAACTCAGGTGGAACAAGGCCCCAATCTGCAGTTTTATCTCAACTCTCACACTAAAAAATGTCCTTTCTGTGGTCTGTTTAGTTCCATATCTTTCCTAGTTTAGTGGGCATTTTGGGTAGTTTCACTATTTAAAATGGCTGACGTGCTATCTAGTGTTCCTAAGCACAAGACAGCTAGGATGTGCCTTACGGAGAAAATACTGTGTTTGATAAGCTTCCCTCAGGCCTGAGTTACCGTGCTGTTGGCTGCGAATTCAAAGTTAATGACTCAACAATACATGTTAAAGAAGGCATCCTTAAACAGAAACACACAGCAAGATAAGATTATCATTCCTCCATTTGGTGAAATGTTGTGACCATAGGCTCAAGGAATCTAACACTGAATTCCCACAGTAGCAAAGACTCAGTTATCTAACCTCCAATTCAGTGTTTGTGCCCACATTACAGAACACAGCTACTATGAATAACAAGAATCTATTGTCAATCAATGCTGCCACATCAGGGAGAAATTTAGAACAGAAACGCTTTCTCTGGGTCCAGGAGTACCAAGTTCAGGACTAATTTGAGGAGAAGCTAAGGGAGGTGAAATTATTGCTCCATCTGACATTGGGTGTAGTAAAGATTGATGGCTCAGTAGTGGAGGTGATTCCCATGATCCCAGCCTGGAGAGTCAACTTTGAGGCTGCCCTGACCTTTCAGGGGGTCCCCCTCTCTCCTGAGCTGCCTGTGCCAGCCCCATTTTTTTTTCTGGGACTCTGTCTGGTAGATGGGGTTTGAAGAACCAGGTCTTTGCAATTATCCACAGAGAGGCCCCAGATAAGAACTTCTGGGAAGTACTCAATGACAGGGGAATAGAGAGCTGTAGGTGAATGATTGTTTTTTAAATGTCTTCTTTCTATTTTTAAAAGGCACCAGCTCTGCAAATAAAATCCAATTTCTCTCTGAAAAGTCAAACAAGCAAACAAAAGGTCCAGAGGATTTCTAGTCATGATAGTGGAATAGGTAAAAGCTGTGCTCTCTTCCTCTCAGGACCACATCAATTACAACTAAACTACAGAACAACCATCACTGAGAATTGCCAGAAGTCTAGCTGAACTGAAGCCCTACAACTATGGATATACAGAAGAAGCCACCTCAAGACTGGTAGGAGGAGCAGAGACACAGAACAGGCTGGTCCCATACCCATGTGTGACCCTTAAAAGTCAGGAGGGATACCTTGGCTACGGAGGTCCTCCCTGTAAGAGCAAGGGATGCTAGTCCCATACCAGGGTCCTCAACCCCAGATTTCCAGTGCTGAGTAGAGAAGTCCCCATAACATCTGGCTGTGAAAATGAGCAGAGATTGTGGATCAGTGTGCCAGAGGCTGGCTGCAGTTCTAGGCACTCCTCTTAAAGAGCATGGACTGACTTGCTGATGGACTAGCCTGCTCTGAGCTCCAGCACTGGAACAGCAGCTTAAAAGGTGCCAAGGACTTACGGGGAGGAGCAGAATTGTCTAGGTTCAGGGTCAGCATTGGAGGGGCAGCTTTCTCCCAGAGGGAGGAGCTGGCAGAAGCAATGTTTTTGTTGTTGTTGAGTCTTCCCCCTCCCAGTGTGCCAATGCAGGCAGAAGCCATATCTGAGTCTCCATCAAACTGGCTATCACCTTTTGTCTGCTCAACTCTAGTGGTGCCCTAAGACACTGCCCCATCCAAATTTTGGGCACACCCAAGAAGCTTTCAATGGCTTTTCCATACAACAACCTGTCTTAGCTCATGCTGAGGACTTTCATAAAATCTTTCAAAGGTTTACAAAACCCAACAGGCAGCACCTGGCTTGAGCTTATTCCATACCTCTGGTGAGCAACCTTAAGCCCAGCATTAGCAACAGCTAGCCTTGGTTGACAGATTGGCCTCTTGAGGCACTTCCAAGCTCAGTGAAGTTGGCAGCCATCTTCAGATTGCATTGTGGCTCATACAAGGTGGCCACAGGCAGGGAACAGGCTAAGCTAAACTTGGCTTGCAGTAGGGCCCCTCTAAGAAGGCCCCAGGGCTGGCACACCCATGGCTAGATTTGGAACAAACTAGAGTATCACCTGGATGCCACCAAGAACGACACCCCCAAAGAGCAGACTGGGCAGGCACCAGAGCCTTGCTAACATGGACCCTGCTCTGTAGGGTCAGCCCCTGTACCACAGCTCCTCCACTCTAGTCACAGCCAGTCCTTGCAACAAATCGGCCTGAGGGTCAGTCCCACTCACTGATGTGCAAACAGCAATGAAAGCTCAACTACAACAGGAGGGCACACACAACCCACACGAGGGACACACCTGGAGCGCCTCACCCAGTGACCAGAGAGACTGCACCACTGGGTCCCACAGGACACCTACTACATAAGGCCACTCTACTAAAACCGGAAGGCATAGCAGCCCTATCTAATACATAGAAACAAACACAGGGAGGCAGCCAAAATCAGGAGACAAAGAAACATACTGCAAATAAAAGGACAGAACAAACCTCTAGAAAAAGAACTAAGCAAAATGGAGACAAGCAATCTGCGAGATGCAAAGTTCCAACACTGGTTACAAGGATGTTCAATGATCTCAGTGAGAACTTCAACTAAGAGATAGGAAACATAAAAATGAAGATAGAAATATATTTTTAAAAATCAGAAATAAAGGTTATAATAGCTGAAATGAAGACTACATTAGAGGGAATCAATAGTAGATTAAATGAAGCAGAGGGTCAAATCAGTGATTTAGAAAATAGGGTAGGAGAAAATACCCAATTGGAGTAGCAAAAAGAATAAAGAACCCAAAAAAATGTGGATTGTTTAAGGGGCCACTGGGACAACATCAAGCATACCAACATTCACATCACAGGGGTACAAGATGGAGAGACAGAGCAAGGAACTGAAAACCTATTTGAAGAAATAATGAATGGTGCACAGAGCTTCAGAGAGCAGATCAGTGAGTGTTCCCAGTGCTTGCTCCCTGCGCCCCATGGCCCACCTAGAGTACAGCAAGAGCACAATGATCTGCAGCCTGAGGAAGAAGCCTCAGGCCGGGGGAGTGTGGGAGGAGAGAGGGGAGATATACAGCTGCACCCACGACTCCCCAGGTCCCCAGGAAGCAGGGTACAGAGTGCGGCAGCAACAGTGACAGGGCAATATCAATCCCTGCACCCGCCCAGTTCAGGGATCAGTCTGCGTATACCAGGTCCCACAGAGTGCAGCAAGAGCACCTCGGCGTGCAGACGCTGAGGCAGAAGCCTGAAATTGGGCAAGCAGGGGAAAAAAGAATACTTGCGGGGTGGGGGAGATGCAGCGTGCCGGGTGGAGACACAGGTCCTGGAGAGATGGAGCAGGGATATGAGCCACAGAAGGGTGCGTGGAATCCCCTAAAGCCCAGCAGTCCCTCCGGGAGAGCATCAGGAATACCGCGGCATGCACAGGCTCCAAGGCAGAAGCCTGAAACCAGGCGAGCAGGGGAAGAAAGAATACTCGCAGGGGCGGGGGAGGGACGGGGGAGATCCAACGCGCTGGGCAGAGACGAAGGTCCCCGAGAGACGGAGCGGGGATCTGAGCCACTGCAGGGTGCGCGCAGCCGCCTAAACCCCGGCAGTCCCTTTGGGAGAGCAGCAGGAACTCCTCTGGAGTGTATGCAGCAAAGGCCTTAGCTCAAAACAGTGTTGGGACTGTGGTTTTCTTTGTTGTTGTATTGTTTTGTTTGTTTGTTTGTTTGTTTTTCCTCCTCTCTTTGACAGAAAGCAAAAAAAAAAAAAACTACAGAAATAAAACCCCACCCCCACCCTCCCTCAGAAACCTTGGCCCCTGCCAAGCCAGAGTCTTAAACTGACCCCTGAATGGAGCAATAGGAGCAGACTACAGAGGCATTCCTACCCGCAGGGGGCCGAGAATTTCTGCCCCAGAAGAGGCTGCAGAGTGAAACTACCTACCCCGCCCCCACCTTTCCAGCTAGGCCTGGTAGGCAGGGCAGGTTCAGATGCTGAGGCACTAACAGATTCCTGGCAGCTGGCTTTTGGCAACAAGGAACTCTTTCATTCTCCACGGCTTTCAACGGAAAGGGTGCCCAAAGACACTCATTGAGCCTGCAGGGTGCACAGCCTGCGTTGGGACAGGCAAAAGCAGAAACGGCAGTGACTTTGTAAAAACTACCAATCACACATCACAACCACACTGATGTACAGCAAACCTGCAGTGCCAGGATTATGCTAGGCGTCAGGTGGCCGTCTTTGTTCCCACAAGATGCACAGGAATATTTGTATAGCAGAGGACAACCTGAAGAGAGCTTGGTGGACTTTAGTCAAGGCTGGCACTGGAGACACAAGAATCATCATACTCAGAGGCCAACTTTAGATAAAACCAGAGCATTTCTGGGTTTGACATACAGGAGTCACACCCAAAAGGAAGTTGTTAAAGGTGCAAGGGTCAAAGGGTCCAAGCCTCATCAGAGGGGTCATAAACTGCGAAAACTGCTGATCCTCACAGCTAATCAGCCTGGGAATCAATCCCACCTACTGACAAGCCAAAAGTAATCCAAGCTAAGCTTCAACAGGTGAACACAAAACACAAGGAACACCTCAGATATACAGCACAAGAAATTAGGGAGATTGAGTAATTCAAATACAAAGGACACACACCATATAAGTTTACCCAGAAAAGATTGAGAAACCTGGAGGGCTATCTGTTATATGGAAGCAAGCACAAAGAGTAAACCAGAATGGGGAGACAAAGAAATACAACCCAAATAAAAGAACAGATGAAACCTCCTGAATCAGTGGAACTAGAGGAACTAGAGGTAAACAACCTATCTGAGACAGAATTCAGAACAGTGATTATTAGAATGTTCAAGGAAATTAATGAAAATATAAAGAAGGATAGAGAAATCATGAAAAGCAACCAGCTAGAACTTAAGAATGCAATTACTGAATTAAATAACAAATTTGATGGAATTACTAGCAGATTGGATGAAGCAGAAAATCGAGTCAGTGACTTAGAAGAAAAGATAGAGGATCACCCAAGCGGAACAACAAAAAGAAAAAAGAATGAAAAACATTGAAGATAGTTTAAGAGAGCTGGGGGACGACATCAAATGCAATAACTATCAAATCATTGGAATACCAGAAGGAGAAGAGAGGGAGCAAGGGATTGAGAACATATGTGCAGTAATAATGTCTGGAAACTTCCTTAACCTGGCAAAGGACATTGAAATACAAGCCCAGGAAGTGCAAAGTTCCAAACAGGATGATCCCAAACAGGCCCACACCAAGACACATGATAGTAAAAATGGCAAGGGTTAAGGACAAAGGTAGAATCCTTAAAGCAGCAAGGGCAAGATAGCAAGTTACTTACAAGGGCACTGCCATAAGATTTTCAACCGACTTTTCTACAGAAACTTTGCAGGCCAGAAGGGAGTGGCAGGTAGTTTTGAAAGTGAAAAATAAAGGCCTACAGCCCAGATTGCTGTATCCAGAAAGGTTATCATGCAAAATTGAAGGAGAGATAAAGAGCTTCCCAGAAAATAACAAGTTAAGGGAATTCATTACCACCAAGCCAGCTCATTAAAAGGACTTCTTTAAGCAGAAGCGAAAAAAACCTAACTGAGGAAGACTAGGAACACAAATAACAAAATGGCAATAACTATGCACCTATAAATAATCACGTTAAATGTAAATGGAGTAAATGCTCCAATCAAAAGACATAGGGTGGCTGAATAGATAAGAAGGCAAGACCCCGGCATATGCTGTATACAAGAGACACACCTCAGATCAAAAGACACATACAGGCTGAAAGTAAAGGGATGGAGTAAAGAATTTCATGCAAATGGAACTGAGAAAAAAGCTGGAGTAGCGATACTTATATCAGATAAAATGGAATATAAAATGAAGAATATAATAAAGGACAAAGAAGAACACTTCATAATAATAAAGGGATCGATCCAACAAGAGGACATAACCCTAGTAAACATCTATGCACCTAACATAGGAGCTCCTAAATACATAAAACAGATTTGTTAGACATAAAAACGGAGATGAACAGTAATACTATCATAGTAGGGGACTTCAATACCCAACTATCACCAATGGACATATCCTCCAGAAAGAAAATCAATGCAGAAACAATGACCTTAAATGAAACATTAGACCAGCTGGATTTAACAGACATTTTCAGAGCATTTCACCCCAATGCTACAGAATATACATTCTTCTCAAGTGCACATGGAACATTTTCTAAGATAGACCACATGTTAGGCCACAAAACAAGTCTCAATAAATTTAAGAAGGTTGAAATCATTTCAAGTGTCATCTCTGACCACAATGCTATGAAACTAGAAATCAATTATAAGAAGAACACTGGAAAGCTGTCAAAAAATGGAGGCTAAATAACATGCTACAAAATAGCAAGTGGGTCACAAATGAGATCAAGGAGGAAATCAAAAGATACCTCAAGACAAACAAAAATGAAAATACCATGACCCAAAATCTCTGGGATGCCGGGAAATCAGTCCTAAGAGGGAAGTTTATAACAGTGCAGGCCTACCTAAAGAAGGAAGAAAAATCTCAAATCAACAGGTTATTCTTACACCTCAGGGAACTGGAAAAAGAACAGCAAAAGAAGCCCAACGGGAAGACAAGAAAGGAGATAATAAAGACCAGAGCAGAAATAAACGATGTACAGAACAGAAAAACAATACAAAAGATCTATGAAACTAAGAGCTGTTTTTTTTGAGAAGATAAACAAAATTGACAACCTCTAGCCAGGCTCATCAAAAAAAAAAAAAAAAAGAGACAGAGGACTCAAATTAGTAAAATCAGGTACAAAAGAGGGGAAATAACTACAGACATCACAGAAATACAAAAAATTCTAAGAAATTACTATGAGTAACTATATGCCAAGAACTTTGACAATATGGAAGAATTGGATAATTTTCTAGAAGCATAGAACCTTCCAAAGCTAACTCGAGAAGAAACAGAAAATCTAAATAGCCTGATTACTACCAAGGAAATTGAATTATAATTGACAAGCTCCCAACAAACAAAAGCCCTGGACCAGATGGCTTCACAAGTGAATTTTATCAAGCATTCAAAAAGGAACTATCACATAATCTTCTCAAACTATCCAAAAAATCCAGAAGGAGGGAAGGTTCCCTGAAGCCACTATAACTCTGATTCCAAAACCAGACAAAGACAGCACAAAGAAGGAAAACTACAGGCCAATATCCCTGATGAATATAGATGCAAAAATTCTCAATAAAATATTAGCAAACAGAATTCAGCAATATATCAAGAAGATCATATATCATGATCAAGTGGGTTTCATCCCTAGTATGCAAGGCTGGTTCAACATCCGTAAATCAATTAATGTGATAAACCACATCAACGAAATGAAGAAGAAAAATCACATGGTCATATCAATAGATGCAGAAAAAGCAAAAAAGCATTTGACAAAATCCAACAGCCATTTATGTTAGAAACCCTTAGCAAAGTGGGAATACAGGAATCATATCTCAACATAATAAAGGCCATATATGATAAACCTACAACTACACTCAATACTCAATGGGGAAAAGCTAAAACCATTCCCCTTAAGATCAGGAACAAGACAAGGCTGTCCACTTTCTCCTGTTTTATTCAACATAGTTCTGGAAGTTCTAGCCATAGAAATCAGACAAGAAAAAGAAATAAAAGGCATCCAAATTGTCAAGGAAGAAGTAAAATTGTCATTATATGCAGATGACATGATACTGTATATAGAGAACCCCAAAGACTCCATCAAAAAACTACTGGAGCTGGGGCCGGCCCAGTGGCGTGGTGGTTAAGCGCTGGCTTGGGAAGCCAGTGCCCCGGTTTGGTCCCACATACGAGGGCCAGTGACACTGCCCTCAAAAACAAAACAAAACAAAACAAAACTACTGGAGCTGATAGACGAATTCAGTAGGGTAGCAGGATACAAAATCAATGTTCAGAAATCAGTGGCATTTGCATATACCAATAATGAACTAACAGAAGGAGAAATTAGGAAAACTGTCCCATTTACAATTGCTTCAAGAACTATAAAATACCTAGGAATAAATTTAACCAAAGAAGTAAAAGATCTTTACTCAGAAAATTATAAGACACTGTAGAAAGAAATCAAAACAGATACAAATAAATGGAAAAACCTACCATGCTCATGGATAGGAAGAATTAATATAGTTAAAATGTCCGTACTGCCTAAAGCAATATATAGATTCAATGCAATTCCTATCAAACTACCAAGGGCATTTTTCAAAGAAATAGAAAATATAATCCTAAAATTTATACGAAACCATAAAAGACCCTGAATAGCCTCGTCAATCCTGAGAAATAAGAACAAAGTCGCAGGGATCAAGCTACCAGACATCAAAACATACTACAAGGCTATAGTAATCAAATCAGTATGGTATTAGCATAAAAACAGGCCCATAGATCAGTGGAACAGAACAGAGAGCCCAGAAAGAAATCGAGGCATCTACGGACAGTTAATCTATGACAAGGGAAGCAAGAATTTACATTGGAGTAAAGATAGTCTATTCAATAAATGGTGCTGGGAAAATTGGACTGACACACGCAAAAACATGAAACTGGATCACCTCCTTATGCCATATACAAGAACATATTCAAAATGGATTAAAGACTTAAGTGTAAGACCTGAAACTATAAAACTCCTTAAAGAAAATATAGGGAGTACATTTGCAGACATTATCCTAAGCAATATTTTTACTGATACATCCCCACGGGCAAGGGAAATAAAAGAAAAAATGAACACATGGGATTATATCAGACTTAAAAGTTTTTTCACAACAAAGGAAACCATCAATAAAACTGAAAGGAAGCCTACTGAATGGGAGAATATATTTGCCAATCATATATCTGATAAGGGGTTAATATCCAAAATTTATAAAACACTCATGCAACTCAACACCAAAAACACAAACAACCCAATTTAAAAATGGGCAGAGGATGTGAAGAGACATTTTTCTAAAGAGGATATACAGAAGGCCCACAGGCATATGAAAAAATGTTCAGCCTCACTGGTCATTAGGGAAATGCAAATAAAAACCACAATGAGATACCACCTCACTCTGGTCAGAATGGCTATCATCAATGAATAAACAAACAAGTGCTGGCGGGGCTGTGGGGAAAAGGGGACCCTGCTGCACTGTTGGTGGGATTGCAGATTGGTACAGCCAGTATGGAAGTCCGTATGGAGGTATCTCAAAAAACTGGAAATGGAGCTACCTTTTGACCCAGCAATTCCACACCTAGGTATTTATCCTGAAAAACCCAAGACACTAATTCAAAAAAATATACAAACCCCTATGTTCATTGCAGCGCTATTTACAATAGCGAAGACTTGGAAATAACCGAAATGCCCATTGGTAGACGATTGGATTAAGAAACTGTGGTACATTTATACAATGGAGTATTACTCCACTATAAAGAAGAATGAAATTGTACCATTTGCAATAATATGGATGGACCTAGAGACTATTATGTTAAGTGAAATAAGTCAGTCAGAGAAAGACAAATACCATATGATCTCACTTATATGTGGAATCTGAAAAACTGAATGAATGAGCAAAGTAAACAGAAACTGTCTCATAGATATAGAGGAAAAACTGAGGGTTGCTAGTTGGGAGGGGGGTGAGGATGAGGGAGAAGGGGAAGGGATTAGCATATATAGGTAACTACAGTATTGCCACAGGGATATGAAAGACAGTTCAGGGAATATAATTAATAATGTTGTAAATATTTTCTGGGTGTCAGATGGTCACATGTCTTGTTAGGGAGACCATTTCATGGATGGAGTAGAGCCTTGATCACTGCACTGTACACCTGAAGCTGATGTTGTATAATATTGTATACCAACTGTAATTGAATATATAGATAGTCACGGGATGTAGATTATACTGTGGAAGGGAGTCAGAGGAAGTGTAATAGATATATATGATATGGGGTAGAGGAGTTGGGTGTCGAATTGGGGGAGGGTGGTTGTCACTTTGAGAGGTAAAAAGTATAACTATTGCACTGTGTTTTACATCTGAAACTAATTAAAAATAAATAAAATTAAAAAAATAAAAAATAAATTAAAAAAGACTTAAAGCTGAATAATGAAAATAGGAAAAGTTATTAGAATAGCATGAATAAAAAATGTTTTTTTAAAAAATAATAATGACTGAAAACTTCTTCTACCGGTTGATGGAAATAGATATACAGCCAAGGAAGAAGAGAGTCCCAAACAAGATGAACCAAAACAGGCCCACACCAAGACACATCATAATTAAAATGCCAAAGATTAAAGACACAGAGAATTTTAAAAGCAGCAAGAGAAAATCAGTTAGTTACCTACAAAGAAGCTCCCATAATACTGTCAGCTGATTTCTCAACAGAAACTTTTCAGGCTAGAAGGGATTGGCAGAAATATACAATGTGATGAGAAGCAAGAACCTACAACCAAGATTACTATACTCAGCAAAGCTATCATTTAGAATTGGAGGACAGACAAAATTTTCCCCAGAGAAGAAAGAGCTAAATAGGTTCATTACCACCATACGAGTATTACAAGGAATGTTAGAGAGACTTCTTTAAGATGAAAACAAAAACAAAGATAGAAAATGTGAATAATAAAATGGCAAGAACTATACATCTATCCACAATTACTTTCAATGTAAATGGATTAAATGTTCCAATCAAAAGATAGGGAGGCTGAATGAATAAGAAAACAAGGCTCTTACATGTGTTGTCTACAAGAGATGCACTTTAGATCAAAAGGCACACATAGAATGAAATAAAGGGATGGGAAATGATATTTCATGAAAATGGAAACAAACAAACAAACAAAAGCTGAAGTAGCAGTACTTATACCAGACAAAATGGACTTTAAAACAAAGGCTATAAGAAGAGACAAAGAAGGACCCAATAATCCCACTTCTGGGTATTTATCTGAAGAAGCGCAAAATGTTACTTTCATATGTTTATTGCAGCATTGTTTACAATGACCAAGATGTGGAGACAGCCTGGGTGTCCATTGATGGGAGGGGATAAAGAGTAGGTAGTACATATATACAATGGACTATTGGTTGGCCATGAATGGGAATGGGTTCTTGCTATCTGTGGTGGTATGGATGGATTTGGTGGGTACTGTGCTGGGTGGAGTATATCAGACAGAGAAAAACAGATGCATTGTGATTTCACTTATATGTGGAATCTAAGGAACAAAATAAATAAACCAAAAGAAACAGAAACAAACTCATAGATATAGAGAACATTTTGATGGTTGCCAGATAGGAGGGGGATTGTGGTGAGTTAAAAAGCAGAAGGGGATAGGAAGTACAAATTTGTTGTTACAAAGTAGTCATAGGAGTGTATAGTATAGCATAAGGAATATAGTCAATAATATTGTCATAATTATGTATGGTGTCAGATGGGTACTAGATTTCTTGGGGTGTGGGGGGAGGGTTTTGGAGACATGGTTAAAAAGGTGAAGGGCTGAGAAGTACCAATTGGTAGTTACAAAATAGTCCTGAGGAAGTAAATAAAACGAAGGGAATATAGTCAGTAATATGGGAATAATTAAGTATAGTGCCAGGTGGGTACTAGACTAGTCAGGGGATCACTTCTTAAATTATATAAATGTCTAACCACTATGCTGTATACCTGAAATTAATATAAAATAATACTGAATGTCTAAATAAATAAATAAATAAATAAAGTATAAAAAAAATCTAATATCTCTGTATGCCTGGTAGCATCAACCCATTCCGGGCTGGAGCATATGGCTGCCCAGGCTGAGCACTGCACACCTCCAGAAGATGCCCCCTAGCATCATAGCCTATGAGTAATGCAGCAGTCCTGCCAGAGTGAGACATTCTGTGAACCTGAAACTTACCATTGCATAGTGCTCACCTTTGGGAACTGTGAGCTAATAATCCTTCTTCCCCACCCAGGTTGATTAAAAGCAGTTTAACTGGCCACTAGCTGTCACAGGTAATGAGATGGAAGTGTTTTTCCTTTCCTTACTCCAGTGCTTGGAAAGCACATTACAGCTTTTGCTAGTTTCCAAGCAGCATTGGGAGGCCTCCCTGGGCAACCCAGCATCTGGATGCAAACCTAACCCATGCAGCTTTCTGTGAGCAACCTCCTGTAAGCCACATACTGGCTGCCTCCCAAATTAGAGTCATGTAGATGTCACTTCCCTTTAATGATCTATCCAAACTGATTTATATTATAAATGTCTCATAGGAAGGAAGGAACGAAGAAAGGACAATTTAAGAGCAAATTTAACAAAAACAGTATTTCATCAAATGTATACTCCTTAAAGTCCTCCCATAGTTTAAACCTCAAATAATTCAATACAAAGGACAGGAGATGTTTCTGATTTTAACCAAAATGTAGCCATCTTGAGCCTGGGCATGACAGTATAGACTCTACAGTTTCCACAATTTACAATTCGCCATCCCCCTCCTTATTTGATTTTAGGCCTGACCCAATTATCTATTGTTGCATAACAAACCATCCCAAACTCAGAGGTGAAAAGAATAAGCATTTCATGTAATCTTGTCTTATGGATTCTGCCGATCCGGAATTCAGACAGCATGGGAAAGGGATGATTGAGCTCTGCTTATGATATCTGATGGGCACTGGAGCCCTCACAAAATTCCTTCACCCCACATCCAGCATGTGCCATGTAGGGTTTCAAGACCCAGAATCCAGCTAGTTATGCTGACAAGAGTGCCCATGCTGGCTTTGCCATAGACCTTGGGCTTCTCACAACATGGACATGAGCTCTGAAAGCAAACATCCCAGGTACAACTCCACGAAAACCAGGAGGAAGTTGTAGCACCTTTTCTGACCCTAGTATCAGAAGTGAAGCATCATTACCTCTGCCACATTCTATTGTAACCAGCTAGTCACCAAAACCAGCGCAGATTCGAAGGGAGGGAAATTAGATGCCACCTCTTGATGGAAAGTGACAGGATCACATTGAAGAGCAGGCAATATGGGAGATACTCATACAGCCATCTCTGGAAAATTCAACCTGCCCCAAAGCCCTTCTTGACAATTTTTTAGTGATTTTACAAAATACTAAAGTTTGTACAGACAGTAACATTTTATTAATATACATGTACGTTACTCTTTCATATTTACTACAATTCAACCTCATGGCAAAGAGCTAGTTGCCCTCCCACTGGTAAAGCAGATAGAGCCAGGACAGTCTGGGGCCTTGAGTCCTCCAGCTGGAGGGCAAATTCAAGTCCCCCTGTGGGCTTCTCTCAGCCTGTCTTCTCAACAGTGAAAGAGAGGGTGATCATGATTACTTCAGAGGGAGGTTGCAGAGGTTAAATGACATTATCCAAGGTATCTCAAGGGGCTGCTGGACAAAGTTTCAATCTGCAATAACTGTGCTTTCAGTAACTCTGTAAGTAAAGAAAACTGTAGAAGTGCAAAGATACATCCTGAAAGTAGAGCATCTTCCAGGTAGCAGAAAGCCTGGTGAAAGCCAGCTTCTCTTCAGTCACTCTTTCCTTATTTCTACCTCTTTTTACAAGAAAAGACCCAAATGCCTGAGCTTCCTGTTTTTTTTTTAAATCGTCAACCAAAGTCTGAAACCAGCATGGTCCCCAATTTCACTTTTTTATTTTCTTTCAAAATTTGATGAATCTTTTTCACTGGGGATAACAGAGGAAGCTGGGAGAGGCAGAAGAAGCAGCACAAGATAAAGATTCTGAAAACATAAAATGCTTGGCTTGGGCCTACAACAGGAATCTGCTTCTATGTTCTTCTAAAAATGGACACAAGATTTGTGTTAATCAGGTATGGTAAGACACACAGACATGGGGATGGTTGTCATGAAGAAAGAAGTTTACACTTACAGATCCCTAGGAAGAAGAGGCACATCTCATGGAGCCATGTGGGGAAGCACTGGGGTCAGTCAGAAAGTAATGGAGTGAGAAAACATGGCCCAGAGCCTTTATTGGGGTTCTCATAGGAAGGTATGGGTGAGGAAGTTTAGGTATCTGATTAAGCTTAGGGTTGAATAGTTTAAATATTTTGGGCATAGCTGTAGTCCCCTATTGCCTTGGGTGGTTTATGGCAGGGGGAACATTGGCTTGGTGTGAATGTTTGATAAAGGAGGTGGTTGGGGTGGGGGCTCTGGATTGGTTGGTTTGTATATTAAAGACATACTCACAGAGGAATTGTTTGCTATTCCTTGGTATAGCTAGCTCTGGGAAGGGCAGTGTCTCCAAGAGCAAGGTCCCAAATACCAGAGTATCAAGAATGTAGAAAATAAGAAAATACAGTGAATACATGTTAATTTCTTTTAGCAATTTAAGATCTGATGAAGTTTGATGACACAATTTCCTTTTTTAATTGAGGTAAAATTGACATATAACACTATATTAGTTTCAGGTGTACAACATAATGATTTGATATTTGTATATATTGCAAAATGATCATAACAATATGTCTAGCTAACATCAATCATCACACAATTACAGTTATTTTTCTTGTAATGAGAATTTTTAAGAACCACTCTCTCAGCAATTTGAAATGTACAAAACAGTAGTATGACAGTAGTAGTAGTCAGCAATTTGAAATGTACAAAACAGTAGTAGTATCATGCTGTACACTATATCCTAATGATTATAAGATTTTCTAGAGAAATGAGAAGCTAGGAAATGTTTCCTGGTGTGGTCGCCAGCTGCAAGAACACATTTATTGCACACCAGGCACTGTGCTGGGTCTTGAGTTTACAAAGACAACTCAGACAGGGATCCTAACCACTCCACAACTGTGACAGAAAAGACCCAGGTGACACAACAGAAGATCACAGGTGCCACAACAGAGGTACAGAGAATGTTTGGGAGAGTTCATAGGACTGACCATACTCATGACTGGACATGAGAACATTACAGGAGGAGAGGACAGCACGAGCAAGGACATGAAGCCAGTAGAGTGCAGTGCACAAACAGGAGCATGTATAGTAGTCCTCCCTAATCCGTAGGGGATACTATGCAGCAGAAACATGGTCAGATCCCTCTTTTTTTTTTTTAAATAGCTGAGCCATCCTACTACCTGTTGGCAGCTCAGTGGCTGCTCAGCTAGGGCTGGGAATCGAACTGCTGTTGCTCAGAGCTCAGCTCACACTCTTTTTTTTTTTTTTTTTAAATTTTATTTTATTTTATTTTTAATTAGTTTCAGGTGTACAACACAGTGCAATAGTTATACATTTTACCCCTCAAAGTGACAACCCCCCCACCCCCAATACACCACCCCACACACCCCCATATCATATATATCTATTACTCTTCCTCTGACTCTCTTCCACAGTATAATCCACATCCCGTGACTATCTATATATATTCAATTACAGTAGGTATACCACCTCCACTTTAGTAATACAGTGTGCAGTGATCAAACCTCTACTCCATCCATGAAATGGTCTCCCTAACAAGACCTATGATCATCTGACATTCCACAGAATATTTACAACCTTATTAATTATATTCCCCAAACTGTTTTTCCTATCCCAGTAGCAATATTGTAGTTGCCTATTTTTGCTGTCTAATCCCTTCCCCTTCTCCCTCATCCCCATTCCTCTCCCAATTAGCAACCCTGATTTTTCCTCTATATCTATGAGACAGTTTCTGTTTACTTTGCTCATTCATACAGTTTTTCATATTCCACATATAAGTGAGATCATATGGTATTTGTCCTTCTCTGACTGACTTATTTCACTCAACATTATAGTCTCTAGGTCCATCCATATCATTGCAAATGGCACGATTTCATTCTTCTTTATAGCGGAGTAATACTCCATTGTATAAATATACCACAGTTTCTTAATCCAGTCATCTACTGACGGGCATTTTGGTTGTTTCCAAGTCTTAGCTATTGTAAATTGTGCTGCTATGAACATCGGGGTGCATAACTTTTTTTGAATAAGTGTCTTGGTTTTTTCAGGATAAATACCTAGGAGTGGAATTGCTGGGTCAAACGGTAGCTCTATTTCCAGTTCTTTGAGATACCTCCATACTGACTTACATAGTGGCTGCACCAATCTGCAGTCCCACCAACAGTGCAGCAGGGTCCCCTTTTCCCCACAGCCCCGCCAGCACTTGTTGTTTGTTGATTTGTTGATGATAGCCATTCTGACTGGAGTGAGGTGGTATCTCATAGTGGTTTTTATTTGCATTTCCCTAATGACCAGTGAGGTTGAACTTTTTTTCATATGCCTGTTGGCCATCTGTATGTCCTCTTTAGAGAAATGTCTCTTCATATCTTCTGCCCATTTTTTAATTGGGTTGTTTGTTTTTTTGGTGTTGAGTTTCATGAGTGTTTTATAAATTTTGGATATTAACCCCTTATCAGATATATCGTTGGCAAATATATTCTCCCATTCAGTAGGCTTCCTTTTTGTTTTATTAATGGTTTCCTTTGTTGTGAAAAAACTTTTAAGTCTGATATAATCCCATATGTTCATTTTTTCTTTTACTTCCCTTGCCCGTAGGGATGTATCAGTAAAAATATTGCTCTCGGTCATGTCTGCAAATGTACTCCCTATATTTTCATTTAGGATTTTTATGGTTTCAGGTCTTACATTTAAGTCTTTAATCCATTTTGAATTTGTTCTTGTATAAGGCGTAAGGAGATGATCCAGTTTCATTTTTTTGCATGTGTCAGTCCAATTTTCCCAGCACCATTTATTGAATAGACTATCTTTACTCCAGTGTAAATTCTTGCTTCCCTTGTCATAAATTAACTGTCCGTAAATGCTTGGATTTATTTCTGGGCTCTCTGTTCTGTTCCACTGATCGATGTGCCTGTTTTTATGCCAATACCAAACTGTCTTGATTACTGTGGCCTTGTAGTAGGTTTTGATGTCTGGTAGCGTGATCCCCCCGACTTTGTTTTTATTCCTCAGAATTGCCGAGGCTATTCTGGGTCTTTTATGATTCCATATAAACTTTAGGATTATATTTTCTATTTCTGTGAAAAATGCCCTTGGTAGTTTGATAGGAATTGCATTGAATCTATATATTGCTTTAGGCAGTATGGACATTTTAACTATATTAATTCTTCCTATCCATGAGCATGGTAGGTGTTTCCATTTATTTGTATCTTCTATGATTTCTTTCTTCAGTGTCTTATAATTTTCTGAGTACAGATCTTTCACTTCTTTGGTTAAATTTATTCCTAGGTATTTTATAGTTCTTGACGCAATTGTAAATGGGACAGTTTTCTTAATTTCTCTTTCCATTAGTTTATTATTGGTATATGCAAATGCCACCGATTTCTGAACATTGATTTTATATCCTGCTACTTTACTGAATTCGTCTATCAGTTCCAATAGTTTTTTGATAGAGTCTTTGGGGTTCTCTATATACAGTATCATGTCATCTGCATATAATGACAATTTTACTTCTTCATTGCCAATTTGGATGCCTTTTATTTCTTTTTGTTGTCTGATTGCTGTGGCTAGAACTTCCAGCACTATGTTGAATAAAAGAGGAGAAAGTGGACAGCCTTGTCTTGTTCCTGATCTTAAGGGGAATGGTTTTAGCTTTTCCCCATTGAGTATGATGTTAGCTGTAGGTTTATCATATATGGCTTTTATTATGTTGAGATATGATCCCTGTATTCCCACTTTGCTAAGGGTTTTTAACATAAATGGCTGTTGGATTTTGTCAAATGCTTTTTCTGCATCTATTGAAATGACCATGTGATCTTTATCCTTCATTTTGTTGATGTGGTGTATCACATTAATTGATTTACGGATGTTGAACCAGCCTTGCGCACTAGGGATGAATCCCACTTGATCATGATGTATGATCTTCTTAATATATTGCTGAATTCTGTTTGCTAATATTTTATTGAGAATTTTTGCATCTATATTCATCAGGGAGATTGGCCTGTAGTTTTCCTTTTTTGTGATGTCTTTATCTGGTTTTGGAATCAGGGTGATAGAGGCTTCATAAAAAGAGTTTGGGAGCCTTCCCTCCTTCTGGATTTAGTGGAATAGTTTGAGAAGAATAGGTGATAGTTCTTTTTTGAATGTTTGATAAAATTCACTTGTGAATCCGTCTGGTCCAGGGCTTTTGTTTTTTGGGAGCTTGTCAATTACTGATTCAATTTCCTTGGTAGTAATCAGGGTATTTAGATTTTCTGTTTCTTCTTGCGTTAGCTTTGGAAGGTTGTATGCTTCTAGAAAATTATCCATTTCATCCAGATTGTCAAATTTGTTGGCATATAGTTGCTCATAGTAATTTCTTAGAATTTTTTGTATTTCTGTGATGTCTGTAGTCATTTCCCTCTTTCATTCCTGATTTTGCTAATTTGAGTCCTCTCTCTTTTTTTTTTTGATGAGCCTGGCTAGAGGTTTGTCAATTTTGTTTATCTTCTCAAGAAACCAGCTCTTGGTTTCATTGATCTTTTGAATTGTTTTTCTGTTCTCTATATTGTTTATTTCTGCTCTGGTCTTTATTATCTCCTTTCTTGTACTCCCCTTGGGCCTCTTTTTATGTTCTTTTTCCAGTTCCCTTAGGTGTAAGGATAACCTGTTGATTTGAGATTTTTCTTCCTTCTTTAGGTAGGCCTGCACTGCTATAAACTTCCCTCTTAGGACTGCTTTCGCAGCATCCCAGAGATTTTGGGTCGTGGTGTTTTCATTTTCGTTTGTCTCGAGGTATCTTTTGATTTCCTCCTTGATCTCATTTGTGACCCACTCACTATTTAATAGCATATTGTTTAGCCTCCATTTATTTGTCAGCTTCCCGGATTTCTTCTTATAATTGATTTCTAGTTTCATAGCATTGTGGTCAGAGAATACAGTTGAAATGATTTCAATCTTCTTAAATTTATTGAGACTTGTTTTGTGGCCTAACATGTGGTCTATCTTAGAAAATGTTCCATGTGCACTTGAAAAGAACGTATATTCTGTAGCTTTGGGATGAAATGCTCTGAAAATGTCTGTTAAATCCAGCTGGTCTAATGTGTCATTTAAGGTCGCTGTTTCCACATTGATTTTCTGTCTGGAGGATCTGTCCATTAGTGACAGTGGGGTGTTGAAGTCCCCTACTATGATAGTGTTACTGTTGATCTCTGTCTTTATGTCTGACAATATCTGTTTTATATATTTAGGGGCTCCTATGTTAGGTGCATAGATGTTTACTAGAGTTATGTCCTCTTGTTGGATCGATCCCTTCATTACTATGAAGTGTCCTTCTTTGTCCTTTGTTATATTCTTCAATTTAAAGTCCATTTTATCTGATATAAGTATCGCTACTCCAGCTTTTTTCTCAGTACCATTTGCATGAAATATTTTACTTTCCCTTTACTTTCAGCCTGTATGAGTCTTTGGATCTGAGGTGAGTCTCTTGTATACAGCATATACTGGGGTCTTGCTTTCTTATCCATTCAGCCACCCTATGTCTTTTTATTGGAGCATTTAATCCATTTACATTTAATGTGATTATTGATAGGTGTGTATTTATTGCCATTTTCTTATTTGTGTTCGTAGTCTTTCATAGGTTGTTTTTCTCTTCTACTTAAAGAAGCCCTTTTAGCATTTCCTGCAAAGCTGGCTTGGTGGTAATGAATTCCCTTAACTTATTTTTTTCTGCAAAGCTCCTTATCTCGCCTTCGATTTTAAATGATAACCTTGCTGGATACAGCAATCTTGGTTGTAGGCCTTTATTTTTCATCACTTTGAAAACCTCCTGCCACTCTCTTCTGGCCTGCAAAGTTTCTGTAGAAAAGTCAGCTGATAATCTTATGGGGGTACCCTTGTAAGTAACTTGCTGCCTTTCCCTTGCTGCTTTAAGGATTCTGTCTTTGTCCTTAACCCTTGCCATTTTCACTATAATGTGTCTTGGAGTGGGCCTGTTTGGAATCATCCTGTTTGGAACTCTCTGCACTTCCTGGGCTTGTATTTCAATGTCCTTTGCCAGGTTAGGGAAGTTTTCAGACATTATTACTTCAAATATATTCTCAATCCTTTGCTCCCTCTCTTCTCCTTCTGGTACTCCAATGACCCTTAGGTTATTCCGTCTGATGTTGTCCCCCAGCTCTCTTAAACTATTTTCCATGTTTTTCATTCTTTTTTCTTTTTGTTGTACCGCATGGGTGATCTCTGCTATTTTGTCTTCTAAGTCACTGATTCGATTTTCTGCTTCATCCAGTCTGCTAGTGATTCCATCAAGTTTGTTATTTAATTCAGTAATTGTGTTCTTAAGTTCTAGCTGGTTGCTTTTCATGATTTCTCTATCCTTCTTTATATTTTCATTAATTTCCTTGAACATTCTAATAATCAGTGTTCTGAACTCTGTCTCTGATAGGTTGGTTACCTCTATTTCCTCTATTTCCACTGATTCAGGAAGTTTCTTCTGTTCTTTTATTTGTGTTGTGTTTCTTTGTCTCCCCATTCTGGCTTACTCTTTGTGTTTGCTTCAATATAACAGATAGATCCCCCAGATTTCTCAGTCTTTTCTGGGTAAACTTATATGGTGTGTGTCCTTTATATTTGAATTACTCAGTCTCCCTATTCTCCTGTGCTTGTATCTGAGGTGTTCCTTGTGTCGTGCGTCCTCACTTGTTGAAGTTTTAGTTTTGATTACTTTTGGTTTGTCAGTAGGTGGGATTGACTCCCAGATTGATTAGCTGTGAGGATCAGCAGCTTCTGCAGTTTATGAGCTGCTGTGAGAGGATTGACCCCTCTGATGAAACTTGGACCCTATGGGTCTTAGTACCTGTAGTAACTTCTTTTTGGGTGTGACTCTTGTATGTCAAACCCAGAAATTCTCTAGTTTTATCTAAAGTTGGCCTCCGGGTATGATGATTCTTGTGTCTGTTTGTTTGGACCCACTGCTGCAGAGTGATTTTAGAGCATAACAGATCAACAAGAACAACCTCCGCAGCCACCAAAGGAAACCAAATGCTCGCACAAGTAAAAACAACCAACCATCAAACTACAGTCAACTTGTACAGAAATATCAATCATACTAATGAAGAAAACAAACAGAATCAAAACAAAAACCACATACTCAATAATAACAGAAGAGGAAACAAAATAAAATACAATATCCTAAAATAAAAAATAGAATAAACATGAGAAACCGATTAGCTATACCTAAAAAATAAAAAATAAAAATAAACTAAAATAATAATAAAAAAAGTAAGAAAAATTTAAAAAATAAAATTTGCAGAAAAAAGGAAAAGAGGTAAAGTATAGCAGTGAGAAGAATGAATAAAATAAGAGAGAAAGTGAGGGTGGGGAAAAAAGAAAAAGAAAAGAAAGAAAAAGAAAAAGAAAAAAGGAAAAAAATATATATATATATATTTGTCTACACACCCATATATATGGACATATATTCACCTATATACACCTATATATATATGCCTATATTAAAAACTACAATATGATTAGAATGAAATAGAAATAAAAACCAAAAACAACCAAGATAATCAGCCAATAAAGGGAAAACAAAACAGAATAAAACCAAACAAACCAAAAATACCCGTGCTGGTCTAGGCTAAAGTCCACCAAGCTCTCTTCAGTTTGTCTGCTGTACAAAAATTCCTGTGCGTCTTGTGGGAACAGTAGGCCACCTGATGCCTAGCGTAATCCTGGCACTGCAGGTTTGCTGTACTTGAGTGTGGTTGTGACGTGTGATTGGTGGTTTTTACAAAGTCACTGCCTTTTTGCTTTTGCCTGTCCCAAGGCAGGCTGCACCCCCAAAGGCTCAATGAGTGTCTCTGGGCACCCTTTGGGTTGACAGCCGTGGAGAATTAAAGAATTCCTCACTACCAAAAGCCTGCTGCTAAGAATCTGTTAATTAGTGCCTCAGCAGATGAACCTGCCCTGCCTCCCAAGCCTTGCCTAAAGGTGGGGGCGGGGTGGGTAGTCTCACTCTGCTGCCTTTACTGGGTGGAAATTCTCAACCCCCTGCAGGTAAGGATATCTTCCTAGTCTGCCCCTATTGCTCCCTTCAGGAGTCAGTTTAAGACTGTCTTGGCGGGGGACAAAGTTTGTGGGAGTGGGTGAGTTATTGGGTTTTTTTTTTTTTGCTTTCTGTTCAAGAGTAGAAAAAGGGAAAAAAATAAAAAACATAAAAATAAACAAAGCCACAGTTTCAACACTGTTTCAAGCTAAGGCCTTTGCCTCTTATGCTCCAGCGGAGTTCCTGCTGCTCTCCCAAAGGGTCTGCCGGGATTTAGGGAATTGCGCACCCTACCGTGTGGCCAAGATCCCCGCTCCGTGTCTCTCGGGGACCTGCGTCTCCACCCGGCGCGCTGCTTGTCCGAGCGAGTCCTCTTTTTCCCCTGCTCCCGGGTTCCAGGCTTCTGCCTTGGAGCCGGCGCGCGCCCGCGCCGTTCTCCTGTTGCGCTCCTGGAGGGACTGCCGCCGGGGTTCAGGGGACTGCGCGCACCTTTCCACGCGGCTCCGATCCCCGCTCCGTCTCTCCGGGACCTGCGTCTCCGCCCAGCGCGCTGCTTCTCCGCGGGCGAGTCCTCTGTTTTCCCCTGCTCCCAGGTTTCAGGCTTCTGCGCTCCGCGGGACCCGGTGGGCACAGAGACTGATCCCTGAACCGGGAGGGTGCAGGGACTGATCTTGCCCTGTCGCTGCGGGGCTCTGCACCCTGCTTCCTGGGGACCTGGCGAGCCGCGGGTGCAGCTCGTACCTCTGCACAGTCGTCTCCTCTCTCTCCTCCCGCACTTGCCCGGCCTGAGGCTTCTGCCTCAGACTGCAAACCAACGCGCTCTTGCTGAACTCTAGGTGAGCCGCGGGCCGCAGGGAGCGAGCCGGGGCAACACTCACCGTGACTCAGCAGCCGCGGGTGCGGGCTGCACCTCACGCGTCTCGCCGCCTTCTTCCCCTACTCGCCCAGCCTGCCCACCTTCCAGCAATCCTTGTGTGGAACTCTTAGTCGCTCTGTGTGATGAGTAGATGTCTCTTTGAAGCGTATTAGAAGTTCAAATTGTGGATATTTCCAGGGGAGATTTCATGGAGCCCTCCTCACAGCCACCATCTTGCCCCGTGAATCTCAGCTCACACTCTTGAGCGAGCTCCTAACCAACTGTGCCACTCAGCTGGCCCTTGATCAGATCCTTTTTATATTTTAAAACTTATCTAAGCTTTTCATATCTAAAACACACACACATGGTCTGACAACTAAGTTCACGAACTCATCCTAGAAAAAGTACTACATAACCATTGCTGAATATCACTATGGTCACCTTTGAAATACTCCTCTTGGAAAGCTCTGTACTGATGCTAGTGCCTAGTCCACTCTTCAAAGCAATTTTGGAACTCTTTCTCTGGAACGGCCATCAGAGCTCACATCGTATTACTCTTGATATGCTGAATGTCATCAAAATGTCTTCCTTTCAATATTTTCTTTATTTTTGGGTAAAGAAAGAAGTCATTAGGGACCAGGTTAGGTGCATAGGGAGGGTGTTCCAATACAGTTACTTGTTTACCGGCTAAAAACTCCCTCGCAGACAGTACTGTGTGAGCTGCTGCATTGTAATGATGCAAGAGCCATGCATTGTTGGCAAAAAGCTCAGGTTGTCTAATTTTTTCAAACAGACTTTTCAGCACTTCCAAATAGTAAACTTGGTTAATAGTTTGTCCAGATGATATAAATTCATAGTGAATAATCCCTCTGATATCAAAAAAGGTTAGCAACATCGTTTTGGCTCTTGATTTGGACTGAAGGAACATTTTTGGTGGTGGATAATTGGCCGACTTCCACTGTGCACTTGGACACTTTGTTTCAGGGTCACTTTGATCCATGTTTCACCACCAGTGCTAACATGGCCCAAAATATAGTTTGCCTCTCCAAAAGATCTTGGAAAATTTCCACTGTTTTTTGTTTTTGTTCATTGGTAAGCTCCTTCAGGACAATTTTTGCACACACCTTTCTCATGCCAGGATTTTCAGTTAAGATTTTCCTAACTGTTTCTCTATCAATGTTTACTTGGTCCGCTATGCTTTTCACAGTCAGCTGATGATTTTGATGCACAATTTGACAAATTTTTGCAATGTTTTCATTAGTTCTGCTCGATACTGGCTGCCCTGATCTCTCTTCATCAGTGATGTGTTCTCTCCCCTCAGAAAAACGTTTAATCCATTTGTACACTGCTGTTTTCTTCATGGCATTATCCCCATAAACTTGGACTAACATGTTCCTGATTTCACTTCCACTCTTGCCAAGTTTAACAAAAATTTAATGTTTGTTCATTGCTCTAATTCAAGCTCAGACATTCTCACAATGGCACACAAAAACATGCAACAACAATAATGAAAGCCACTCAGCAAGAAATTGCCACGCATCGACACGAACACAGCTGTGAGACACTGATATACCAAGGTTATGAAACCTTACTGAGCTGTTCGTATAGTGCTGCCAATGCAAGCACACACGGAGGTAAGTTTGCAAACTGAATTGTCAGACTTCATACATCATTATGCCTTTATAACTCCTTTTAATTGCAGACCCAAGTAGTGTTGCCTTTCCTTCTTCCTAGGTGCAGTGCCAAGACTCTTGTCACTCAAAGTAGAATGTTTCCAGTGCCTAAAGCAAATTGATTCCACTTGTTACATTCTATGTCTTTCTCAAAATTGTGTCACATTTTAGTCTCTTTCATAGTAGAACCTTGATTCTCTTGTAAGTTTTTTGTTTATTCTGGAGTTTCTAATGTTTTTCTTTGCATAGATATGTTACCATGTCACAAATATTTTCTGACTTCTTATTGATGCTATCAGTTGATTTCATGTTAGTTTTTCTTGAAGGTATTCTTTGTGGAGCCCACCCACTTTCTGCTCTAATTTGGACTGACTTCTTTCTAGACTGACTCTACAACTCTCATTCTTAGATGTCTTTTCTTTGTACTCTGGAGTTAATTCTACTATTTCTTTTTGTATTATCTTTTCATTTTTATTAGTTTTTTATTAAATTTTTGTTATGTCACAAAGTTAAGTAATTTCCATAGAAAGAATGTGTGAGAGATTTACTTTCTGAGTCCTTTCATGGTCAAAACTGTGTTTATTTTATCTCAGATACAGTAATAGTTTAGTTAAGTATAAAATTATTGCATATATTAATTTAGATATGAAATTATTGGGTAAATTAATTTCCCAATAGAACCCTGAAAGCCTTCCTTCATTGTCTAATAATACTCAGTATTGTTGATGTTACTATGAGTCTCAGTCTTTTGTATATGACCCACTTTCTGTCTGTAAGCATTTTGTATTTTCTTTGTATCCTCGGTATTCTGACATTTCAGAAGTATCTATATGATTCTGAATCATTTCTTATTCTTTTTTCTGGTACGTAGTGGGCCATTTTAATGTGTAGACTTGGATTAAATCCTCTGGTAACTTTTCTTCTCTTATTGAATGGCTTTGATAACTTCCCTCCTGCATGTCTCCCCCCACACCCAACTCCTATTTCTTTTTTTTTTTTAGATATTTTATTTTTTATTTTGTTTATTTTTTTTTTTTGAGGGCAGTGTCACTGGCCCTCACATGTGGGACCCGAACTGGGGCCGTTGGATTTGTAAACCAGTGCTTAACCACCACGCCACTTGGCGGCCCCCAAACTCCTATTTCTGAGATCATTTTCTTGGGTTCATTCTCTATGCATGGTACGTATATTTGTTCTGTGTTCCGGGAATTATCTGGGTGCTGTCTCTCAATTCTTCCATTTAATATTTAAAGTCAGAAATATGCTTTTAGCTTCTAAGAGCTCTTTCTTTTTCTTTGTTCAATTTTTAGAGGTTTTTATTCTTTTGTGGATGTGATATAATCTCATATCTCTTTTGAGTATACCAGTTGGAAGTTTTTATTTTTGTTTCCCCTAAAATCTTCATTGGTTACCTGAATTATGTCTGTTTTCTCTGGGGTCATTTATTTCTATTTGTTATGGTGTTTTGTTTTTGTGGAAAAAGGTGAAAAGCAAAAATAGTGTACAGAGTTTGTTTTGCAGCTTGCCATTATAGAGGAAATGTACACTGGTGCCACTATACTGCACATACATTATTTCTACTTTAATATAGGTTGCATATTTATCACATCATTCCTGCTTATACTGTATGTTAGTGTTATTTTAGGTTTTATATGTTATATGGTATGATTTGATAGATTGTTTTTTGGGTCACACAAATTTTTTTTCTCATTCAAGTTCTGACAATTACGTTCATGAACTTGTTGCAACAATGTTCCTAAACTTTTTTGATATCAGAGTGATTATTCATTATGAATTTATAACAACTGGACAAAAAGTTAACCAAGTTTACTATTTGGAAGTGCTGAAAAAGCTTTATGAAAAAAGTTATGAAAATGACCTGAATTTTTGGCCAATAATTCATGGTTCGTGTATCATGGCAATGTACCAGCTCACATGGCACTGTCTGTGAGGGTGTTTTTAGCCAGTAAACAAATAACTGTATTGCAACACCTTCCCAATTCACCTGATCTGACCCCCAATGACTTCTTTTTTTACCCCAAAATAAAGACAATATTGAAAGGAAGACATTTTGATGACATCCAGAACATCAAAGGTAATATGATGAGAGCTCTGATAGCTATTCCAGAAAAGGAGTTCCAAAATTGCTTTGAAGGGTAGACTAGGCATTGGCATTAGTGCATAGCTTCCCAAGGGGAGCACTTAGAAGGTGGCCATAGTGATATTCAGCAATGAGGTATGTAGCAGTTTTTCTAGTATGAGTTCGCGAACTTAATTGTTCAACCTCATATAAATTAATGATAATTGCTTCTTCATTTTACCCCTTTTCGGCTTACAAAAGGTTTCATAGGAACACTCTACTTTCAGATAGTGGGGGAAACCTATAGTTTATATTCTCCATATACCCAGTAATCCTTTGTTGTTAATTTTTAAGGAGGAAATGGATTAATCTTTCTAGGTAGCTCGTGTGCATTAGTTATGTAAAATGGTTGGGGAGCCTGTACGAAGAGCAAAGCGGATTACCTCACAGGCTTTACTTTAGGGTGAAGAGGCAGGGAAGGAGCCCTGTGGACCAAGGACTCATCAAATGTCTGCATGGGGAGAGACTGGCTTTGGATGCCATTACCTACTCTATGACGACCGGCTCCTAACACCTAGGAAGTTTGTTTATTTCAGAGAGGAAAAGTTGTTATTGTTGTTTTTGTTGTGGTTTTCCCCTTTCCTGGAAGCCAGAGGTACATGCTATGAGTTGCTCAGAGTTGCTCAGAGTTGGAGGAAGGCAGTGGGGCAAGGGTATAAGAAGTGGATGGTTTGGTGTTTTGGGTAATCTATTCTTAATTCCTTTCTCCTTGGGAGTCTCTCTTTTCACACTTCCCCAACCCTGGGTCTGCTGACAATGAGCCTGAAGCCCCTTCTGGCAGGTTGCCCCTTTCACTGTAGTCCCATCCTATGCATTTTAAAATTAAATTTATTGGGGGTGACATTGGTTAATAACATTATATAAGTTTCAAGTGTACAATTCTACAATACATCATGTATTTTGTACTGTGTGTCCACCACCCAAAGTCTAGTCTCCTTCAGTCACCATATATTTGACCCTCTTTATCCCCTTCATCTTCTCTTCCCACACTCCTTCCCCTCTGGGACCACCATACTGTTTTCTGTGTCTATGAGTTTATTGGTTTTGTTTGTTCATTTGTTGCTTTCTGTTTTATATCCCACGTATGAGAGAAATCATATGGTTCTTATTCTTTTCTGTCTAACTTATTTCACTGAACACGATAATCTCAAGATCCATCTGTGTTGCAAATGGCAATATTTTATCCTTTCTAGGGCCGAGTAGTCTTCCATTGTATACACAAGGTATGACATTTAAGTTTGCAAACTTGCCACTGTACACTTACATTGACAGCACTGTACAAACAGCTTGGTAAGGTGTCATAACCTTGATATATCAGTGTCTCACAGCTGTGTTCATGTCGATGTGTGGCGGTGTCTTGCTGAGTGGCATTCATTATTGTTGTGTGTTGTTATGTGCCATTGTGAGAATGTCTGAGCTTGAATTAGAACAATGAACAAACATTAAATTTCTCATTAAACTTGGCAAGAGTGGAAGTGAAATCAGGGACATGTTAGTCCAAGTTTATGGGGATAACGCCATGAAGAAAATGGCAGGGCAGTGTACAAATGGATTAAACGATTTTCTGAGGGGAGAGAACACATCACTGATGAAGAGAGGTCAGGACAGCCAGTATCGAGCAGAACTGATGAAAACATTGCAAAAATTTGTCAAATTGTGCATCAAAATCATCAGCTGACTGTGAGAAGAATAGCAGACCAAGTAAACATTGATAGAGAAACAGGAAAATCTTGACTGAAAATCCTGACATGAGAAAGGTAATAAAAGATCCTGAAGGAGCTCTTGCATCATGACAATGCACCAGCTCACATGGCGCTCTCTGTGAGGGAGATTTTAGCCAGTAAACAAATAACTGTATTGGAACATTTTCCCTGCTCGTCTGATCTGGCCTCTAATGACTTCTTTCTTTACCCAAAGATAAAAGAAATATTGAAAGGAAGACATTTTGATGACATTTCAGGACATCAAGAGTAATATGATGACAGCTCTGATGGCCATTCCAGAAATAGAGTTCCAAAATTGCTTTGAAGGGTGGACTAAGCATTGGTGACAGTCATAGCTCCCAAGGGGTGTACTTCTAAAGTGACCATCGTGATATTTAGCAAAGAGGTATGTAGCACTTTTTCTAGAATGAGTTTGCAAATTTAAGTGTCAGGCCTTATGTACCACATCTTCCTTATCCAATCATCCATTGAAGGACACTTAGGTTGTTTCTATGTCTTGGATACCATGAATAATGCTGCAACGAACATAAGAATATATATATTTTTACAAATAAATGTTTTCAAAATTTCCAGATAGATACCCAGAAGAGGGATTGCTGGGTCATATGGTAGCTGTATTCTTAATTTTTTGAGGAACCTCTATACTTTTTTCCATAGTGGCTGCACCAATTTACATTCCCACCAGCAGTGTACAAAGGTTCCTTTTTTTCCCACATCCTTGCTGACATGTATTTCTTGTCATACTGATAATAGCCATTCTCACTATCCTGTGCATTTTGAACCAGTTTTTTCTACACAGGCTTATTCTTCAATATGCTCCCTTCCTCTCAGTCCTGAAATTTTTTTTTGGAAATCTATCATCTTTTGATTTTTGGTTTCCTTACCCTTAACTTTTGTTCATTAGAGGTTGTTATACCTTTATTCTTTACCTAGTACCTCAACAGGTCTTAGGAAAGGAAGAAGACAAATGCTTATACCCTATCCCTCTCTATAATTTGCTCATATTTGAAATTTCCACTTTGGATTAATTTTCCTAAAAATAATGTGAAACTCCTTTAAACTAAAATTCTTTAAACATTTGTTCATCAGGTAAGAGTCATGGGGAGGGTGATGAAGGGCATCTGTTGATGGCAGTCTTGGCCGTTCTATTGTCCCAGGTAGTTGTGCTCTAGTTCCTAACCCATATATTCCAACAAACAAGACAAAAGCCTGCTCTTAGCCAGGAACTTCCTCTCTAGATAGAAGCTCATTGACTGCCTATGGTTTCTTAAGCCTCAAGTATCTTATTAAAAATAATTCCCTTTTTTTAAATTAAAATTTATTGGGGTGACAATGGTTAGTAAAATTACATAGTGTCAAGTGTACAATTCTATAATACATCATCTATATATCCCATTGTGTGTTCACCATCCAGAGTCAGTTCTCCTCCCATCACCATACATTTGATCCTGTTTGCCCTCATCTACAAAAAAAAAAAGAAAAAAAAAGGAATTCCTTTTGGTCACCCTTGATGAGACAAGCTCTGGTGAATGCTATTTTCTTCATGTGGCTCCTCTTCCAGTGAAATTCTAGCATCCCCATGTACAGCGTCTAGATGGCACATCTGGTATTATAGGTCTCATACCAGTGGGCATCTCTGTCCAAGAGAATTTTCCATGGAGAGTCCAGCTAGGAGCACAATTTGGTAAGGTTTCAGAGCCCTAAGTCTTTTCCCAGAAGATTAACTCTAAAATCCACTGGTGCCTGGGACTGAAAGCTGTTCTTGGCTGCCTTTCCATGCCATTCAGCCTCCCATTGTTTTCCATACCAACACTCAAGTCTCTTGATCTGTGCCCGTTTCCAGCAACTCTGAGTGGGGTCACTAATTAAAGCAAGGAACAAAAAATTTTCTGAGCCAATGTGGTCTCCAGCTCTCTTTGCTTCCTGCTGCTATTTGTGTGCTTGTGTTTCCGCTTCTGATCATTCACTCCTACTATTCTCTGTGTGTGTTCTTCTCGACATCTTCATTATTCCTCATTAGCTTTGGTTTCCTCTCTCTTCTTTTCCCCTTTTACATGTCTGTTATTTCCAACCCTTTAGCTACACAAAATGAGGGGTGCCCCTTTTCCTGTCCCCTCGGGAGTGTCTCCTCCCTCAGCATCTCAGAACAGACCCATCACCTGCGGGATCTCAGGCGATGGCACACAGCCACTTATTACCCACAATGGGAGCTCTCAGAGCCGGGCAGCAAGGCCTGGGCGAGGTGCCAACATGCCACAGAGAGGCAGCTTGGCCTCCTAGAGGAAGTATAAGCCTGGCAATCAGGCCCTTGCAGAGCCTCCCTGACTTGCTGTGGGGTCTGGAGCAAGTCACTTGACCTCTGCTTAATGCCTCATCCCTGAGAAGAAGTAAGGAAGGCTTCCCTGAGGGTGTTGAGGAATGGCCAATGAGAGCTGGACACCTCACCGCCCAGCCATGGCTGGTTTTTTGGATGGGTGGCTATGTACATATACACACTCACACACAATACATGTACACACTCACAGACACACATACACAAGCATACATGTACTCAGACACAAACATAAATATGCAAGCACAGACATATAGACATACACTCACCCACAAGTGTACACAAACTCACAGGCACAAACTAGTGCATGCTCAGATACATAAATATTCACACACAAACACATTTAAAATTATTTTTAATTTTCATTTATTTTATTTTATTAAAGTATAATTGACATACAATATTAGTTTCAGGTATACAACATAGTGATTCAATATTTACTCGTATATCCTTTCCAATGTGATCATTATGCTAAGTCTAGTCACACAGCCACAATTATACACATGCATACACATATTTATGTGCATAAAGACACACACATTCAGACATAAATACACACACAAAAACACACATATACACAGACACACACACTCACACAAAGGCATGTTCTTCACACAGGACACACATAGAGATGTGTATATAAATGGGACTCCCAGTGAAATATAAGCAAAACAAAATTTCAACTTCTCTTCATAAAAAGAGCACAAATAGCATCATGGCTGCATCCCTGAGATTTCTTCCACTCTTTTCTCTCATTTGCAATCAACAATCAATACCCTCATGTGTGCTCGTCACTGCTTCAGCACAGCTAGGGAAATGGTAAAGCAGCAAATGTGGCCCCACACCTCAAGGGACTTTAGCCTATTCAGGAAACACAATAAGCCAACAGCTAAGTGCAGTAATAAGTTAGCATGTTCTGGTGGAGAGTTCATTGAGTAGTTCAGCTGTGGCACAAAAAAATGGAATGGCACATCCTGCCAGGAGAAGAGGATCAAGGAAGACTGCACAGAGGAGGGGACTCTTGGTTTTGTTGGGTACAGCAGGGTACCAGTCACTTAACTGGACTTGGTTCTAGAGCCACAGAAAATAGCTCTGACTCCAGAAATGCATATGGAATGTGTGGCAAAGAGTGAAGGGTCCCAACAATCTTTTTTTTTTCTCTAAAGATGTGGCCCTAAGTACCTGCTATGGCCTCACTGGGTTGGTGGGATGTCAGCTATGTCAGGGCCATGGCATAGCATCAAAGCTGGTGAGCCAGAGTGGACCACTGCTCTTGGCACTTGTTGACCTTTACATGTGCTTGACCCTCTCAGTTAACTCCTTGCACATATTTCTCTTGTAACTGTTTATCATGGTGGTAGACTGTATTTTCCAGAAATGGTTGCAACAGTATTTCGTAGCCCCAAATGCTCTTTTAGAACTTTGTTACACCCCATCAAGAGGTGGAGTCTTTCTCCCTCTTCTTGAACCTGAGTATGCCTTTGTTATTGCCTTGATGAATGCAACAGTGACACCGTGTGACCTTGACACTAGGTCATAGAAGATGATATGTTTTCTGCGTGGCTCTCTCTTTCTTTGGGACCAATGCCTTGGGAGCCTAGTGCACACATGTAAGAAGTCTAGCTACCCTGAAGAGCAGAAATACCACGTGGAGAGAAGAGACCACACAGGGATATGTGGTAGGAGTCCCCAATGCTCCAGCCACAGCCTTTTGTGTCTCCCCAGCCCAGTTTCTAGCTGTGAGCAGGAGCTTTTGCTGACTCCAGTCCAGCCTTCAGGCTGCCCAGCTGACACTGTGTGGTGCAGAAATGTGCTGAACTCCACCCAGACTGTACATTCATGAACCAAACAAAAGGTGCTGTTACCTTAAGCCACTAATTATTTTTAAACATACATTTATTTATGTATTTATTTATTTTAAGACTGTATTTTAAGAGCAGTTTTAGGTTCACAGCAAAATTGAGCAGAAAGCCCAGAGATTTCCCATCACCCTCTGTTTCTACACAGCCTCCCCTACCATCAACATCCCCACCACAGTAGTACATTTGTTACAACTGATGAACCTGCCTTGACTCAACATTATCATCCAGAGTCCATAGCTTATGTTAGGGTTCACTTTTGGTGTTGAACATTCTATGGATTTGGATAAATGTATAAGGACAACATGTGTTCATCATTATGGAGTCAGTCATGCAGAGTAGTTGCACTGCCCTAAAAATCCTCTCTACTCTTTCTATTTTTCCCTTCTTCCCCCTAACTCCTGGCAATCACTGATCTTTTTACTGTCTCCATAGTTTTGGTTTTTTTCCAGAATGTCATATAATTGAAATAATACAGTATGCAACATTTTTGGATTGGCTTCTTTCACTTAATAATTTACATTTCAGTTTTTGCATGTCTTTTTGTGACTTGATAGTTCATTTGTTTTTAGCACTGAGTAATGCTCCATTGTCTTGGTGTACCACAGTCTATTTATCCATAATCTACTGAAGGACATCTTGGTTACTTCCAAGTTTTGGTAATTATGAATAAAGCTGCTCTAAACAGCTATGTGGAAGATTTCATGTGGATATAAATTTTCAACTCATTTGGGTAAATACCGAGGAGCATGATCTCTGGATCATATTTTAAGACTATGGTTAGTTTTGTAGTTCTGTACAGAACCTCCCAACTGTTTTGCTAGGTGACTGTGCCATTTTGTATTTCCACCAGCAGTGCATGAGAGTTCCAGTTATTCCACATCTTAGCCAGTATTTGGTATTGTCAATTTTCCAGGTCCGGGCTATTCTAATATGTGTGTAATGTTATCTCATTGTTTGTTTGTGTGTTTTTTTAAAGATTTTATTGGGGAATGGGGGAAGGGGAACAGACAAGTTGCTGTCCTTTTGTTCTTCAGTCTAGTTGCGGAGGATGTTGCTTTACTGGCCCATGTTGGTATCATCATTGCTCTCTTCCCAGATGAGGGAGATCCGTCGCCGGCCTCTGGATGGTTGCTCACCGCGGCTATTGGCAGCTCACGCTGGCTGCCAGCCACTCACGCTGGCTGCCAGCCATTCACTGTAGCCTATGGCAGCCCACTGCAGCAGGGGCTGCAGCCTACACCGTCGCCGGGGCTCGCACAGCCCAGCTCCAGGTGGAGCTGTTGTTAGCTGTAGAGGTCAGTGTCACTGGCCCTCACATGTGGGATCCAAACCCGGGCCACTGGCATCCCAAAACCAGCTCCCAACCAATGTGCCACTCAGCCAGCCCTATCTCATTGTTGTTTTAATTTGCAACTCTCTAATGGTGCATGATGTGGAGAATCTTTTCATATATTTATTTGGCATCTGTGTATCTTCTATGGTGAGGTGTCTGTTGAGGGAGCCACTAAATTTTGGGTAGGTTTGCTATTCAACAATAGAAAACTGAAGCATCAGTTGATGGAAAAGTTCAGTCATCTTTGCTCTAAAGACTGAGAAAGTCCTTGGCTACTCTTGGAGCTCTTAATCAAACAGGCAAAAGTCCAAAATTGTACTCCTACTGAAAACACTAGAGAGGAAAAACTCCAAGACATCAAACTCCCTCTTCACATGCATATGACATCACAAAAGCTAGCCATACTGACAAAGAGAACAGCCAAGTTGCAGTGAAACATACCTAAAGCCCGGAGCCATCTGTCTCACCTGCTCCATGACATACAAAATAATTAGTCCACTGCGGAAGTTTTAAGAGACAAGGAGAGATTATGCTGACTTAAAGGAATATGTTTAAAAACACAAGGATTGCCTTTTTTTTACACCCTCGCCAACATTTGTTATAGCTTGTGTTTTTCATAATAGCTATTCTAACTGATGTGGAGTGATATCTCATTGATTTGTATTTCTATGATGATTAGTGATATTGAGAAAACTTTTCATATAGCTGTTGGCCATCTGTGTGTTTTTGGAAGACTGTCAATACAATTCCGCTGTCCATTTCTTAACTGGTTGTTAGTTTTTATTGCTATTGAGTTGTATGAGTTCTTTATATATTTTAGATATTAACCCCTTATCAGATAAACAAGTTGTAAATATTTTATCTCATTCTATAAGTTATCTTTTCATTTTGTTGATCATTTTTTTTGCTGTGCAGAAACTTTTTAGTTTAATGTAGTCCCACTTATTTTTTTCTTTTGTTGATTGTACTTTTGCTGTCATATCCAGGAAACTGCTGCTGAGACCAATGTTAAGGAGATTTTTCCGTATGTTTTCTTCTAGGGATTTTATAGTTTCAGGTCTTAAATTTAAGTCTTTAATCCATTTCAAGTGTGTGTGTGTGTGTGTGTGTGTGTGTGTGTGTGGTATAACATAGGAGTTCAATTTCATTCTCTGCATGTAGCTGTCCAGTTTTCACAACATCATTTATTGAATGAATCATTTGACAAATATTAGTTGACTGTATATGCAGGGGTTTATTTCTGGGCTCTCAAATCTATATGCCAGCACCATACTGTTTTGATTATTATAGCTTTGTAGTATACTCTGAATTAAGGAAGTGTGATGCTTCTGGCTTTGTTCTTCTGTTTCAAGATTTCTTTAGCTACTTGGGTTTTCTGTGGCCCCATACAAACTTCAGGATTTTTTTTTTCTATTTCTGTCAAGAGTGCCATTGGAATTTTTATAGGGATTGCACTGAATCTCTATAATATAGGGTAATATACACATTTTAACAATATTAATTCTTCCTATCCACCAACACGAGATATCTTTTCCATTTGCTCATGTGTTCTTCAACTTCTTTCATCAAAATCTTGCAGTTCTCAGTGCATAGATCTTTTACCTCCTTGGTTAGAGGGTTAGATTTATTCTTAAATTGCATTGTTTTTTATACCATTGTGAGATTGTTTTCTTTATTTTTCTTTCAGGTGCTTTGTTGTTACTACGTAGAAATGCAACTGTTTTCTGAATATAGAATTTTCATCCTGACAGTTTTTTTTTTTTTTGCGGGCAGTGTCACTGACCCTCATATGTGGGACCCGAACTGGGGCCACCAGCTTCCCAAGCCAGCGCTCAACCACTGCACCACTCGGCTGGCCCCTGACAGTGTTTTTTAAAGGAGAAAGTGTTACTCATGTGTTATTTATGTAGTTATAAAATAATGTCAGAAATCTGGGGCTGGCCAAGTGGCTCAGTTAGTTAAGAATTAGCTTAAGAGCCCGAGCTCTGAGCAACAGGCTTGCTGGTTCAATTCCCACATGGGCTAGTGATGCTGTGTCCAAGCTGAGCTGCCGCTGAGCTGCCAACAGGTGGCAGGATGGTTCAGCTGGTGAGAGCACATGCTCCTAAAAACAAGACTGCTTGTTCAATGGTGGGCTACGCCCACTGGCAACTAATACTGAACTCGGCACCTTGAGCTGAGCTGCCACCTGGATAGAGCGAGTGCTCTTAACAACAAGGCTGCTGGTTTGACTCCCACATGGGATGGTGGCTATGCCCACCCGCAAGTAAGATTGAACACAGCATCTTGAGTTTAGAGGCCATGAGCTGCCGACAGGCAACCAGATGGCGACCGGTGCCCTCCATGACTAAGATTGAAGAACAACTTGACTGGTCCCATTCTCCAATTCCCCAACACTGTTCCCCTTCCCCAATTCCCCAATTTAAAAAAATACTTAAAAAAAGAAATAAAGAAATCTGGATGTATGTGGATATTACTCATAGCTATGCCTGTCAGCATAAAGGTAGAATAAAGATAGGGGGGAGGATTGGAAGGAGACAAGACCACTTACAGACTGGTGCCCAAGACTAGAGCCGTGAGTTGCCCAACAGACAGTGCATTGGGTGTACGGCTCTGCTTTACAACCAGCCCAGGTTGTGACAGCCCTCAGAAATTATCTGGACCTGCTGACAGCCAGGGAGTTGGGGGTTTAGAGAATGAACCACAGAACCAAGCTCACCTGGCTTCAGTTCCTTTAGTTGCCAATGGTGTGACCCTGGGAAAATTATTCAACCTCTCAGTGTTTTAACTTCCTTGAGTGTAAGATGGGCATAATAATTTAGTGCTGTGTGGGTTAAATTAATTAATATGATAAAACCTTTAAAATGGAGCCTGGTAAAGAAAATTCTCCACATATATATTATCTATGAGGTATGATGACAAAATACAGTGAATGTTTAAATAAAAAAAATTTATTACAATAAAAAACACATTGCCATTAATCCTCCTAAAATACCTCACCCCTACACACACACACTTTGAATACACTTATCCCATTGTTCTTGCCCTTTCTGAAGCAGTTCTGGAAGGCTTTTAAAAAATATATTCTTAGGGCCGGCCGAGTGGCGTGGTGGTTAAGTCTGGCTTGGGAAGCCAGTAGCCCCGGTCCAGGTTCCACATGTGAGGACCAGTGACACTGCCTTCAAAAAAAAAAAAAATTACATATATATATTCTTCAGGGACTGAGATGCTTATCCTCCATTGAGATCAAACCAGTATTTCTGGCCTCTGATGGCTGGGAGTTCTCAGTGCCCCAAAGTCCCTTCCTCCACTTCAGTTCCTTGATAAGTAGAATTATGGGAAGATTTGAAGGAGCATCGAGTGGGACAGCTCATTCTACAGATGGAGAAACTGAGGCACAGAGAGAAGAGTTGTGAGGCTGGTCCCACCAAACAGCAGTAGGGCTGGACCCAGACCTCCCACTTCCTGATGCACCTGGCCAGCACTCTCTTCATTGACACTACACACACTTCTTACAGGAAGGAAAAAAGGTGGCATTGGCTTATGGAACAGTAGCATTGGAATTCTTATCCGAAGACTGACTAATTCCACTTGGGAAATGTGCAAAATACTCCTGCAGCTCTGGTAACCCTTTCTGTTCTCTGGAGTCCTCTGTTAGAGCTGAGGAAGTGTACCGACAAGAGGGCCCCTACAGACAGGAGGGCCCCTGCTGGTGTCAGCTTTGGAGCTGCTGCAATGGAAAGCCCTTTGAGCCAAAATATACAGGTTTCTGCATACTAGCATGTGCCCAGAGTAGGAGTCTTCTGGATTGAGATGTACATCAGTACAGCATAGATGTACTCCCTGGATGGAAATAACCCCCTCTTCTTCAATATTGACCCGCTAGAAAAAAAAAATCCATCTTAATACTTTTTCACTGGATAATGAAGCAGGTTATTTAATATTATTTAGATAAGAAGGCTCCACATAAACGGGATTAGAATGTCAGTTATCTTTGGGGGAAAAAAGATTTATTGGTTGGTAAATATTGAGAAGGAAAAGCTGATAAAGCACAGCTTCAGCTGCAGCTTCTGCCTGGAGCAGGAGAACAGGACTGTGTTGTATTTTGGCGCCCTGTGAAGACAGAAAATTGTGAATGTCTTTCTTTGTTGGTGGGTGTAAAAGTGGAGACCACTACAAATAATTTCTTATTTCTGTTCGCATAGATTTTAAATTATGTAGCTTCCCTACCTTGTTGAGTATTAAAGCGTTCTTGTTTAAGGAAAAGGCACTTAAATAATGAATCTTATGTATCTTGTTTTCAGACATCAATATCTGGCTTAGGGTGGCACAAAGGGATAAAGGAATGTGGATTCAGAGCTCCCAAGATGCTTGGCATTTCTAATTCGACTCCAGACTGCAAATGGACACAAAACTGTTGTAACTTTTGTTGAAGGGAAGGCTGGGTGAGCACGTGGTGTTGGGAAATTGTATTTTCTTCTTCTGTTTCTGAATATTTAATCCTACTGTTCTCTTCTTTAGTGAAGGTCTCTTTAGTAAAGAATCTCTTTCCTTGAATTGCTTAGGGCAACACAGAAGCTGGATTCAGAAGCACCCGTGTCTGGGATGCAGGCTTCAGCGGGCCTGATGCAGGGAAAGACTGCCATCTTGTGGTCAGGTTGGTACTCGGCATCTCAGCTCCGGCCCAGGCTCCAGAAAGCCAGGACTTGGGAAATGATACTGCAGAATGGATTTCTGCAGGACAATTTGGATGCCTTTAAAAACATCCAGAAAATATCGGGGTGCCCTCCAAAGTAGGTTTCAGTGACTCTTCTGCATGTATGTTGTCATTCCCTGAGCCACACAGTGCAGGCACACAATACCTGCTACGTAAAAATGAGGTAGAAATGTGGGGAAAACATAATCCCATGGTGAAGATAAAGAAACAAATACACATCTACTAAATGCTTCCTGTGTGCCTGGCAGAGAGCTGGTGATGAACGAATGTCCAGGCTGAGGGAAGGAGACAGTAAATGTGTCGAAAGTTCATCAAATGTCAATGTATATGGGAGAGAGGGGAGAAATGGCCTGTTGTTCCCCATCTAGCAATGCATCTGGCCAGACTCTCAGATGAGGCCAGGTCTGAGCAGGTAAGGCCCATGGATCTATAATCTGTTTACCTTTTCTTTAAAAAAATTAGGTTGTAAAAATGTTGTACATGTGGTCTAAAAAAGGAAATCAAACAACATAGAAATGTACAAAGAAGAAAATAAAAGAATGAAGCCTTGACCTTAGTTACCCACTGTTAACAATTAGGTGGCTGTCTTTGAGGACATGTATCCAAATGGAAATGAAACATGCCTTTGTACATAACTGAAATTCAACCTTGCATTATGTTTGGTAACTTGCTTTTCATTCAACACTATGCCATAGGCTTCTTTCCAGGTCAATAAAAATAAGTTTGTATCATTGTTTTTATCAATCACATAATAGCTAATAATATGTAATATTGATTTCATACCTGCTATGTGCTAGCACTGTGCTAAATATTAAGTGATCTTACACAATCTCACAGCTATAAGACAGGATTTTTTTTATTATGGTCATTTCATAGATGAAGAGACTTAAGGCACAAGGAAATTAAACAATACTGCTAGGGCATCTAACTTCAGAGCCCATGGTCTAGACCACTAGACTAGAATTGCTCTATAATTTATTTACTGATGATGACCTTAAGTTGTTTCCATTTTTTCTGATGTAAAAAATAAGGCTGAGGGCTGGCCGAGTGGCTCAGTTGCTTAAGAGCTCGCTCAAGAGTGTAAGCTCTGAGCAACAGGGTTGCCGGTTCGATTCCTGGCCCAACCTGAGCTGCCAACAGCTGCCAACAGGTGGCAGGATGGCTCAACTAAAAAAATTAGGCTGTATGAAACTTTAAGTGTATACATTTTATTCATGTCTGTTAAAGTATTGCTCAGTTTACACTTTGATATGTGTCTAACTCTTCATCCAAATAGGATATACCAACTCATACTTCTAACAGCTGTATATGAGAATTTCTAGTGCTTTATGTCCTTGTCAATACTAGTCCTTACTTATTATTAAAAACATTTTTCTTTCCTTCTGCTTTTTTATTTTATTTTATTTTATTTTATTTTATTTTATTTTATTTTGTTTATATATACTTTTAATTAGCTTCAGGTGTACAACAAAGTGCAATAGTTATACTTTTTACCCCTCAAAGTGACAACCCCCCTTCCCCAATTCTTTCATTCTGCTTTTTATTTTGAAAAATAGTCACCCAGATTACAACAATCAGTATAATGAGCTCTAGTAAATGCTTGATCTATTATAGATCCATCAATCATTAACACTGTAACGCATTTACTTCCTTTCTTTCTCTGTATTTATATTTATCAAGCTCTTACAGTAAGTTGTAGATATCATGAAACTCGATTTGAGCTTGTAGTTCTTAAGAACAAAGACATAAGCATCCTATGATCATCACATTTAGGAAATTTTGCATTGATAAGGTGCAATTTTCTAATGTAAAATCCATATCTAGATTTATCTGATCACTTCCTTGGGATTCGATTTAGCATAACTATTGTTGGCAGGCATATCACCTAGATGATACTGCTTCCTTTTTGGTGCATCATATCAGGAGGAACACAATACCAATTTGTCCCATTATCGGTGATGTTAACTTTTTGATCACTTGGTTAAGGAAGTTTCTGCCATATGTCTTCATTGGAAAAGCACCATTTGCTGTTAATGAGTGACCAACTGAGTGATACTTTGAGATTGAATAGTCTGTTTCTCAACATTCTTTCATCCAGTAATTTGAGGATCTATTGATGATCCTTGCCTGCGTCAATAATTGCTATGCAGGCTATGAAATGAGGAGTCCCATTTTTCTATTACAGTATTTCTTGTACTTTTAAAAAAGTCATGGTCACTGCTCTGTAAAGAAAAGCCTTCCTTCTGTCCCTCAATTTTTTCAGTATCAGTAAAGACTCATGGGTTCTTTTTGTATTCAGCATATTTCTGCCATTATCCATTTTGATAACCAGATAATAGCAGATTTGGCCAATGGCAGCCACTTCAAGCTGGACCTCATGCTCTCTGAGCATATCCCTACTTTGTGGCACAAGATACTTCAGGTTACCTTGTTCTTTCTTTGCCTCTGGCCTGGAATCTGCCGTTTTTCCAGAACCCATTGATCCATGGTTGTTTATTTAATCTCTTTTACTATTATTATTTTAAAAATTCATTACAATACCATTGCCTTTTTGTGTATACAGGTCTAGAGCTTTTGGCACATGTATGGACTGTGAAACTGCCACTTTAGTCAAGATACAGGAAAGCACCATCACTTCAGACACTCTCTGGGTGCCTCTTTGTAATCAAACACTCCCTGCATCCCTGACAACCACTGATCTTTTCTCCATCTTTATAACTTACCATTTTCTAGAATGTCACATAAATGGAATCATACAGTATGCAGACTTTGAGTCTGGCTTCTTTCCCTCGGCACCAATGCCTTTGTGATTCATCCATCTGGTTGCATGCATCATAGTTCATTCATCATTAGTGTTGACTAGTGAGCACTCCATTGTGTGGATGTAGCAGTGTGCTTATTCATTCACCCACTGAAAGACATTTGGGGTTGTTCTCAGTTTTTGTTGATTATGAGTATAGCTGACATTAACATGCTGATGGAGGTTTGTGTGTGTGTATGACCATAAGTTTTCATTTCTCTTGGTTAGATACCAATGAGTGGGATTGCTAAGTTATACAGTAAACTTATGTTTAACTTAAAAAAAAACAACGCAATAAACTGCCAAACATTTTCCATAGAGACTGTGCCATTTTGCATTTCTACCAGCAATGTATGAGAGTTCCAATTGCTTTACGTCCTTGCCAGAACTTGGTATGCTAGTTTTTCTTTCAGCTATTTTAATACATATATAGTGCCACCCATCTTTTTTTATTTTTGTCATTTGTCATAGGTGAATTAAAAAACTTAATTTCAATATACATTGGCTGTTAATACTATTAATTACTATTACTATTTTTAAAATTTATTTATTTTTTAAATTTATTTTTACAACAGTGTAATAGTTATACTTTTTACCCTTCAAAGTGACAACCCCCTCCCCCAATCTGTCAACCCACTCCCCCCCATATCGTATATATCTATTACAACTCCCCTGACTTCACTCCCACACTGTACTCCTCATCCCGTGACTATATATATACATTCAATCACAGTAAACATTCAATATTATATAACATCAGCTTCAGGGGTACAGCGCAGTGATCAAGCCTCTACCCCATCCCCGAAGCAGTCTCCCCAACAAGACACATGACCATCTGACACCCCACAAAGCATTCACATTATCAATTACATTCCCAGAACTGCCCCCCATATCCCTGAGGCAACATTGTAGTCACCCACCTACGCTGTCCAAAACCTTCCCCCTCTCCCTCATCCTTACCCTCTCCCAGCCAGCAACCATCAGTTTTTCCTCTATATCTGCTTGATATGATTTCAATCTTCTTAAACTTACTGAGACTTGTTTTGTGGCCTAACATGTGGTCCATCTCGGAAAATGTCCCATGTGCACTTGAGAAGAATGTATATTCTGTTGTTTCTGGGTGAAATACTCTAAAAATATTGATTAAAATCCAGCTGGTCTAAAGTGTCATTTAAGGCCACTCTTTCTGTGTTGATTTTCTGTCTGGAGGATCTGTCCATTGGTGACAAAGGGGTGTTGAAGTCCCCTATGATAGTGTTACTGTTGATCTCTGTCTTTATGTCTGTCAAAATCTGTTTTATATAATTAGAAGCTCTTATGTTGGGTGCATAGATGTTTATTAGGGTTATGTTCTCTTGTTAAATTGATCCCTTTATTATTATGTAGTGCCCTTCTTTGTTTTTTATTGTAGTCTTCATTTTAAAGTCTATTTTATCCAGGCCGGCTGAGTGGCATGGTGGTTAAGCACTGGCTTGGGAAGCCAGCGGCCCCGGTTCAGGTCCCTCATGTGAGGGCTAGTGACACTGCCCTCAAAATAAATAAATAAATAAATAAATAAATAAATAAAGTCTATTTTGTCCAAAACAAGTACTGCTACTCCAGCTTTTTTTCTCATTTCCATTTGCATGAAATATCTTATTCCATCCCTTTACTTTCAGTCTGTGTATCTTTTGCTCTGAGATGAGTCTCTTGTAAACAGCATATACATGGGTCCTATTATCTTATCCATTCATCCACTCTGAAACTCTGGCATCTGAGCAGGGGACACAATGAAATTGATTCTGCCAGTAGTGGAAAAACTGCATACTTGATTTAGTTGCTACTGTGGGAAAGAACCACCACTACCTGGAGAAGAAGCACTGCTAAATGGTACGGACAGGAAGAGGAAGTATCAGAAACAAGAAGGAAGAGGCCCCTCCTTCCTCCAGCCTCACCATCTCTTACCCTCTTGGCTGATGCCAATGGGGGGTGTGGGGAGGCTGGCTGACAGAGCAGAAATGTGGATGTGGAAGCCTAGCCCCAGCATCACAAAGTGAAGTATTGAATGGTGGGTTTGGAGCTCATATATAATAGCTTAATAACTCACATGTTGTTTAATGGTAGTTTTGAATGACTGGGTAATTGTGCATGTAATAAAAGTCCAAACTTTTGGTTTCATTCAAAATTTTATTAGCAATCTTTATGATTGCTCTCTCACTGGGAAAGTCTCATGTGTTCCAGAGTACTTATTTATTTCTGCTTTGTGGTTCAGTCTTAACAACAACAACAACAACAGCAACAACAACAAATTGGCTTCAATGAATCTTCTGGGGCAATTTTGTATCCTACACTTTGGCACTGCCTCAGGCTCTACTCCTTCCTTCCCCATGCCCTTTCTTCTTCCCAATGCATGTTTTGGGTTATTTGCAGGTTCCTGGGACAATGACAGAATATGACTAATTCAGGAGCAGCAAGCTATAATGATAGATGTAGGGACCACTGCAGTGAGATTTTGCACTGGGGGAGAGAGAATGAATTCAACTATGAGCACGACATGGGCAAGTGGGAATTTATAGCCAAGGAGCAGGGTGTGGGGGGTCAGTAGATGGAAAATTACTATGAGGAAAAATCAAGCTAAACTGACCTACCAGGGTTCTTGCTGAAGACCAGCCAGGGTGATCAGACATCACCTGTGGGATGGTGGAGGATGAGGAACCTGATCAGATATTGAGGTGATCAGCTATCAATTGTGGGGTCTTCTAGTTAAATTGACTTAGGGGGGTTCTTACTAAGACTAGATTTTATAAGGAAGTGCACCGATGGGCCTAGGAGATGGTTCAGGTGCCTGACTAAAGGTTGATCAAGCAAAGAATCTTTGCCACTATTTGTCTAATTGTTTTTTCTGAGTTTATCTTAGATATAGTCACAGATATCTGCCTTCATCTCTATATATTCTGTGCATTTTTTAGGGCCAAGGGCATCTGCCTACATAACCAAAGTGCAGTTACTGATATCAGACAATTTTGCATTGGTACAACACTATTATCTAATAGACAGTCTATGTTTATATTTCCCCAATTGTTCCAATAGTGTTCTTTATAACTGTTTCTTTGTTTTTGCTCCAGGATTCAACTCAGAGTCACACACTGCATTTATCTGTTTTATCTCCTCTACTCTAGAACAGTTCCTCAGCCTTAACCCCCATGACATTGACAATTTTGAAAAGTCCATTGTTTTCAGAATGTCCCTCAATTTGGATTTGTCTAATTGTTTCCTTATGAGTAGGCTCAGATTAATAAAAACTGGCTTTTAAAGCCCCTTTAAAAGCTTCAAACTGAATAAAATCTGCTCTCAATTTGTTTCTCCACCAGTGGCTTAATTTCACAAGGGAATTGAGCTTGTATGGCAAATCCAACCCCTGGAAGAGACTTAAGCTGGGTAAAGCTGGTAGATGACTTGCCTGCTTAACATTTCCACTGTATCATGAGGGGCTGTGGATTCTCACACTAGGTAGCACAATTTAACTGCAGGTTTTGCCGAGTAGAATTTTCCACACTTTTATATCCCCTCTAAAGGACCTGCACATATCTAAGATTTTCTCTATCTCTGAGAATGTTCTTGGGGAGGTGGGAAGAGAGAGGAAGAACTGAAGGTTCTACGTTCCACTCTTCCTCTCTTCCTGGAGACAAGGCAAGAGAAGTTGGCTTCACCATGATGAGGCTGCTTAGATGGAAGGACTGCTTCCTACTAGTGTGGGGTGATAAGAAGAGCTTGGGATCCAGAGCTAGGTCCGCTTACTGCTTTGGCATTCTACAGCTTAAACTTTTCAAGCCTTGGTCATCTTAGCTGAAAAGTAGAGATGATAATGCTCAGAAAGCTGCCAATACAATGGCTTTAGACAACCATACATGAATGTTATTAGCAGACACTCAATGTTATACCAGAAAAATTAAATACAAATTTCAAGCTGAAGATCAAGTAAGCATCATTTCTAGGTGAGAATATCCATCCTTCCTTGAACTTACTTTGTTGTCTCATCTCTAATGTCTCCTTCTTGTGATTACTTAGAATAAAATACTATAACATAACTGCAGTGTGTGTTTTTAGTAGTTTTACAATAAAAATGAAATTCATATATTGGGGATACATCCCTTCACTCCCCAGGAACACTAGAATGATGTAACATCATAGAGACCTGTGGACAGAGCTGGTAAGCTGATCAGGACAAAAGTGTGCATTGGGTAGATGCTTGATAAGGCAGTCCTTTCTTTTCTGCAGTGAGGCTGAGAATTGAAAGTCCCTGCAGTCATGAACTAGGGCCCATATGGGAGGCCTCCATGGTCATGGATGTTGATGCAGTGAAAGCCAGGAACCTGCTTCTTGAATTCTGGGAAATAGTATATGGGGCTAGATGCTGTAGTAAAACCACTGAGGCCACTTACACTTAGATGCCACTAGATAGAGAAGCCCATGATCATCGAACTACAAGGGTTCACCTTCCTGACCTTTTGTTATTGCATCTGTAAAATGGGGTTATCCTGTCTACCTCTGAGGACTTAATGACAGAATATGAACAGAGCCTGGCAGATTGCTGAACCATGATAAATGCTCAGTAATATTAGTTCTTGAGGTGGGTAACTGTTGTCTTTGCCCAATTAACTTTCATTCTCCGCATGTCTTGGTAACAATATATGGATTTTCCTTTAGCGAATCACCTTCTTCCATGTATTTTGGGTAAGATTAACTCTCCACCTAAATCTTGCATGAATACATGAGCCAATCAGAGTGCAGTGATCATGATTGGAACTGGAATTGGCCCATTATCAGGCCAGGCTAACAAGAGCTCATCTGGCCTTTTGGTGAAGCTGTCAAGGAAGAACTCTCTCCATTGTGGCTGCCAACCCTGGAGTGGTGGGCATTGATCTTGGTTCTCCAAGAATGGAGTCCATCTGTAGAAAGCAGAGATAAGAAATGGGGATGTCATCGTTTAAGCTCCTGGATCCTGCTGTACGTGAAATTAAACTACTGCTGGCATTTTCAGTTATGTGAACTAATAAACCCCTTATTTCTTTGAGCTAATTTTGAGTTTGGTTTCTACCTCTTACAGCTATAAGGCCACTGAGTAATTTATTGGGTTGTTCGAAAAGTCATGAAATATTTTTCCTGTTTTTTGTTGCCCAAATGCATCATGACTTCTGACCACTCAATAGTTCCTCTTGTCTCCCTATCCATGCAAAAACATGATAGGATGGGTTAAAACTGAAAGTTAAGTGGACAGATAGTGAAGGTGGAGATAACCTGAAGGATTTTGCTGCCACAGTCTAGAGATAGGGAGATAAGTTGAGGAATCATCTGAAGACTGAGCCTTTAACTACCTGTTGGAGGCAGACTCTTCCTAATGTATATACAAGATCTGACAATTAAGTTCACAAACTTGTTACAGTGATGTTGCAAATCTTTTTTTTTGATATCAGAGGAATTATTCATTATGATTAACTGGACAAATTTACTATTTGGAAGTGCTGAAAAAGCTGTGTGAAAAAGTTAGACAACCTGAACTTTTCACCAACAATTCATGGCTCTTGCATCATGACAATGCACCAGCTAACATGGTACTCTCTGTGAGGGAGTTTGTAGTTAGTAAACAAACAACTGTATTGGAACACCCTCCCTACTCACCTGATCTGACCCCAAATTACTTCTTTCTTTACCCGAAGATAAAGGAAATATTGAAAGGAAGACATTTTGATGACATTCAGGACATGAAGGATAATACAATGACAGCTCTGATGGCCAGTCCAGAAAATGAGTTCCAAAATTGCTTTGAAGGATGGACTAGGCGTTGGCATTGGTGCATAACTTCCCAAGGGGAGTACTTCAAAGGTGACCAAAGTGATATTCAGCAATGAGTTATGTAGCACTTTTTCTAGGATGAGTTCATGGACTTAATTGTCTGAGCTCATATTCACCATGTGAACATCCATGTTTTAACACCAACATCTTTCCGGTAGCCCTCTTCAAACCCTTTGTGATGTTTCCTGCATTCCTGTCCTTTGTATAAAGCCAAGACCTCAGGTATCCCTAGGGTTCTAATTATGCACCTGACAGAATTATGAACCTTTAGAAATAAGAATTGAGGTTTAAAAATCAACAATTTTATGGGAGAAAATGAGTGAACCATATAACCTCCAAACCAAAGCAGACTTGATAAGACCAGAGATAAAACCAAAGGAGGAGGAGAATGCTAGGCCTGGCTATTTCACTCAAAGAATGATAGCAGCATCTTACAAAAGCATTCAGTTGTAAAGTTTGAATTGAAAAGGAGGATTCAATGAGACAGGAGGGATGAGCTGATGGGCAATGGACAGATTTCAAGAAAGAAGGAAGGGGTCATATGTTGCTCAGACACACTGTGCCCTCACAGCCTCTGACTCAATGCTCAGGGCCCATCCTGGATAAGCTGGAGAAATAAATGAAGGTTATTGTTTTACTTTGTGCTTCTCCCAAAGCAGACTTCATGACAAGCATTTAGATACAGGCATTTTGTTTGGAAGGCAATCCTAGGTAGCAGGAGGAAGAGAAGTTCAGAGAAGGGGAGGCAGCCAATGAGATACAGCTCATGAGTGGGTCACCAATGTTGGCCACTGAGGCTCAAGCCAGTGAGAGACTGGGTACCTCAAGCCACCTGACAGACTGGGTAATGCCTCAGAATTGTCTCACTGAAGGATGAGGTAGCTGCAGCATTTGCCACCACTCCTGACCTTCACTGGTTGAGAATCTCATTGGGGGCAAGTCCCTAGGATGCCCAGGAAGAAAACACCCCCAGGTAGGTGATGCAGAAGCCGAAGGTGTATACATCTGTACAGGAGCAGCTCCAGGATAGGGGCTGTTGGCCAGGAACCAGCAGAGACATCTCAGCTGTCACATGCACTCTCCAACTCTGTTTAACCTCTTGAATGCTGCCTCTCAAGATGAACACTGCACATTCCCTCTTCCCTCAACTACTCATCTTCCCTTGGGCCATTTCTTTGAAACAGGCCTCTCTCATCTCCATTAAAACTTGTCCCTCTGGTGTCCCATTCTGGCAACATCCTGCTTGCCAAGGTAACACTATGTAATAAACCAGGGGTTCAAACTTCATACCATATCTTCTGTAGAATCACCCTAACAAACAAAATGGGTGAAAGTGGAGATGATTGTAGGAGGGACTGGCAGGCTCAGGACCCTGTCTCTTTGGCTCATGCCACCTTTTCCTGATTTCAGAGGTGCCCATCTGCATCTCAGCATCCTTATTGGAAATGAGAAATTAGTTGGCACTGAATCTTTGTTTTCAAGAAAAAAAGTAAGCATTTGCAGTAATTTAGATGAGTCAGAGAAGAAAATGAAGATGAGAAAAGGCAACCAATTTTCTAAGTTTCTAAGTTTCTAAATTTATAGCAAACACACAGCCGGTGCACTTTGGAGCCAGCCTTGAATGTTGTAGCTTTCAAAATGGCACCTCCTGTCTGACCTGATCCTTATGGGCACATTGTGGGGCCCAGGGTTTTATAAGAATTGGCTCTATTTGATTGAGCCACAAGCATGTGCCATGTGCAGGGGACTAACTCTAATTATCTCATTTAACTTTAATGACCTTTCAAGTAGTGATTGTTGACTGCAGGTTAAGGCGGTCCCTTCAGAGAGGTTGTAATTTGCTCCAGGTCCTCCTCATGGGAGATGGAGGAATGAGATCTCTCTGGTTTTCTTTTCTCTGTTATGGTCTATATGATAGTTGTCTTTAAAGATGGTGTCAACAATCCCTCCTCTCCCTGTAGGTCATAGGGCTCCTTCCATTAATAGGAGTCAGATTTTCCTCCCCGCTTGAATCTTGATTGGCTTTTCACTTACTCTGACCAGCAATATGAAACCGAAGTGATGCTCTGTTAGTGCCAATCCTAACTGTTAAGGAATCTTGGAGTTTCTGTTTGGTCTTCTTGGAACAAGCTGCCATGTTGTAAGGCAGGATGTCCTGGTAGAGATAAAAGTCATATGAAGAGGCTCTGGGGGTTAAGACACCACAAGGAGCACTCAGGGGCTGTGAGAAGGGCTATCTTGGGTCTTTCAGACCCTTCCAGCTGGACACATGAGTTGCCATAGGTGACATGATGTGGAGCAGAAGAGCCACCCAGCCAATACTCAATATGATGAGAAGTAATACATTGTTATGTAAATTTAATAATTGGCTTTAATTTAATAATAGACGGCTGTTTTAAGCTGCTGCATTTTAGAGTGATTCGTTTCACAGCAATAAAGAGTTTGCCTTTTTTTTAAATTGAAAATTAACTTCCTGTGGCAAATGGTCAACTTGACATTTCTCAAATTAGGAACAACTGGGTTATGTTCTTGGAGCACTGACTGACATCAGAATTCGAACTAGAAAAAAACCAATTTTACACCCTTGCTTTCTGAGAAAACCATCATGAGCTTAATTCCCCACAGCCCACTCTAGCCAGGTTTTGTTGGGATTAGTGGTGGTGACCTGAGCTCATAGCCAGGAGTTTTTAATGCAAATTTCTTCCACTTTTGATGGGTTGAGATACACCTACATTCTACTTTGGGAAATACTTGTGTTTTCTGAAAATAACTTGGTTTATCATGTGAGATTCTGCTTCAGTGGCTGTCCTTATGCTGATGCAACATGAAGAGAAAGGATGACAGGAAACATCATAAAATGTTCTAGATGTGGTTTTACTTTGCTAAGGGTCTGTATATTAGGCAAAGGCAGGTAATCTTGCCTTGTGGATAAAAGTTCTGCAGGAGCAAGGTGCTTGGAAACATTGGCCTAGAACCCTGGTTTTCTCAGAGTGTGGGTACCTCACCTCTCTATTTGCATTTTCTCTTTTGGGACTCATCTCTGTCTTTATGTCTTATGCACCAGTGCTGGGGTCATGTTTGAATTCCCTAAACTAACTTTTATGAGGGCAAGAGGGCAGAATCAGATATAGTTGGCAAGAGCATTTCTCAAGCATAAGATTCTCTATATGCTGGCTTCTGCTATGAACATTTCCCAGCCTCCAAAAGCCTCTTGGAGACTCTGGTAGAAGCACATACCGTCAAACATACACATTGCTCATTCTCATTTCTTCTAGAGCCAATAGGTGGTGGTAACAGGCAGACAAAGAAGCACGTGCTGAGGCAGGTGGTTTGGTTGGGTTATTCACACAATAGAATTGAGCCAAAGACTACATTTGGAGAAGCACTTTAAGTCTGCATGTATATGTTGCAGACATTAGCTCCTCCAAACAGCCTGTTTAGCACAGATTCCGTTTCCAAGCGTGTTTCATCCCTTTACCCAGAAAATTTATCTACCAGATGAACCACACATTCACGGTAATCAGGCTGCACCTGAGCACCCACTGCATGGTGTGCAACCTGCAGGGGTTGGTGGTTCCTGTATTAGCAGGGATTGGCTCTTCCCTGAGCATGTGGTCCAAGTTCAGGGGGTGGGGTTGGGGGGCACCAATACTCAAAGAACCAAATGTTACAGTCACAAACACAAGCAATCCGATAAGCCATGACTGCAAGGGTATTTGAGGAAGGTTGGATGAGGCAGGGACTAGCATGAGGCTGGGTTGCTCAGGCCAGGTTTGGAGTCTATGGAGAGATTAGAAAAAGACACCTGGCTTGGTGTGAGGAAGTACTGTGAGGTGGGAGGTAGATAGGAGGTCCAGCATGACAGAATGATTTAATCCAACAGAAGATGAGAGATTGATTTCAGGCCAAATAAATTAGTTGATGGGGAGATGACCAGGAGCTGATGGTGAGAAACACTACTATGGTGTTTATTGTATATAAGGTGATGGCCTATCAAGAGAGGTAGCTGTTTCAGTGTTGATAATCTGAATGCTGCCAGGAAACTAGATTTAGAGGCATAACTGGGCTTGATTTGCATGTCAATGTTCTATCCCACATTCCTATTCCTGAATAAATACTTTTCAGCCCTCCAAACTTTCTAGACTACAGTTTTATCAATAAACATAGCATGTAAAACCTATATCTTGCTTTTTGGGAGGGTTCTTCTCTAACTTGTCTCCCCATAACTGTAGGTATTCAGCAAATGTTTTATTTGGTGTGATCTACACAGAACCTAACTGGACTGAAGGGACCAGAGATGTCCTAATTTGGGGGAGAATAATTTTTTTTTTAAAAAAAAAACAATGTCTTTCAAATATTTTTGACCAGAACTCATGCAAGAAATACATTTCACAATGTGACCCACTCTACACATTATATTTATAATTGAAATCAAAGATTCATGGAAGAATTTTCATTGTATTATATCCTATTTTGTTAAACAATGCTGGTAGTGACACCAAATTGATCTGATGACTTCAACAATTTGAAAAACATTGATGGGTTGCAACTGAGTTTCCTTCTTACAGCTTACAGTGTGTGTTCTCTTCAGCCAAGACACCTCTGGGTTGCTTTCCAAAATCAGAAGCTCTCACTGCTTCAGAGACCTCATTAATTTGCTTTTTGTGATAATTTAACCAGAGACTGAACAAAAGTTTATCTTTGCAGCCTCTATAAAAAAGAGCAGTGCTGGGCCGGCCGAGTGGCGCAGTGGTTAAGCGCTGGCTTGGGAGGCCAGTGGCCCTGGTTCGGGTCCCACATGTGAGGCCTAGTGAGAGTGCCCTCAAAAAAAAAAAAAAAGAGCAGTGCTAACCAGGCTGAAAGTAACCACAGGGTTACTGAGAGGGTTGGGTGAAATAATGTAACGCATTTCCCCAGGTAAGTGTCACCTCCTGGTACCTGGCAGTTCCCCAATACTCCCTCTTTGACAATACTTTTTATTAGCCTATTGCTGGAAGTGCTAATAAAAACACGTTTCTTTTTAAAAAGAACCTATAAATCTAACCTTTTATAAATTCTGACAGGCTTTCCCACCAATAGACTTTTTGATCTTATATATATGTTATTTGTTAAAAAGTTCTGCTTGTTAATAACTTGTGAAAGCCAATTCAGAGTAAGTTCAATGGAAAAAGAAGTGTAATAAATGCAGGTTTTAGGTAATATGTCACAATCGAACCCTTTAAAAAATATTAGTCAGGTTATAGTGTCAGTGAGATTCCAAATCATTATCTAATAGTCATCATTTTCTTGAACTACAGAAGATGGACTACACAAGAAAAAAGTAGTACACATAAAAAAAACAATGTAGTTTTTATCCAGATAACATCACATGAAAAAATTTACTTTGAGATGTTAATGCAAGCAACATTATTAAACATACTGGGTTTCTTCCTGAAATACTTTCTCATTGTAACCATGTAAATGTCAGACATATAAAAATACCCCAATTCTGCCCTGTCCCCTACAATTGTAAGAACACTATTTTTTTTTTCTTTCTCCTCATCTTCCATCTTTACGTTATCCTTAAAACTTCAGGCATTAAATCTGTCCTGTGGTGTTGTTGTGTTTTACTCCATCAGTGTTTTTTGTGTGTCTTAGCCAAAACAAACAACCTTTGTCTACTTGGAGCATGCAAAGACAAGCCATTTTAGAGGAGCTTGGGCTAGCGCTGTGTAAGGACTTAAATTTCGGCTTTGTGTACACGACTGTTGAAGGCTTCCTGTCAGTCAGCCCAGAGCAGCCAGGAACAGGGGAAGAAAGTTTCTTAAGGAAACAGTCCAGTCTCCTAAAAACACAATGAAAGGCGGGGCAAAGGGAGAGGATGTGAAAAGGAAAGCCACAAAGGAAACTTCCCTCATGTGCCTGGTGTAGGGCTTCCACTTGGGTTACCTGGAAGTAATGCAAGGAATAATTTGCCTGTTGTGGGATGCTTTGCTTAAGAACTCTTGGATTGTTTTTCTGAGGTTCACTGTGGTCATATCTAGATTTTTAGGGTAGGAGATGGGTTAGGTACTTTGAGGTGTTGTTTCTTCTCTCCTTTCTTACACCTGCTAGAGGGGATTGGTCACTTCCTAGGTTTCTTGCAAACCTGCCCCTCTGTCCTATTCTCACACCAAGTCCAGACCTGCACCATTCCTTGTCTGAATTATGGCAGTGGTCTTGACTCCAATGCCTCTATTTATGTCACCTCTCCAACTTGTTTTCCGTTCTAGAATCATATGACTAGAATCATAGTCATCTTTCTAGGCTGAAACTATGAACATGTCACTGCTATAAGCTCATTATCCCTAAGAGGGCATCCATTGCCTTTGTGATAATGTTCCAACTTAGACCTTTGCTTCTTGACTAGCCCCCACTCACTTATCTCAGCCACACTCCTCTTACAATAACACACACACATATTCTTCATGAATCCATGCTTCAGTTCTTTTGTACATGTTACTTCCCCTCCCAAGAATGTACCTTGCAACCAACCGGTCCCATGCCCCATTCTACATTGTTCTATGATGAACTCCTATTTACACCTAGCACAAATATCACTTACGTTAACACTTCTCTGATCTTTGTTCACTCCAAGCCCAAAATACACATGGTAGAGTTGGGGCCTTTGTATCTCTCAAAGAAGCATATATTGGGTTGTTGGGAAAGTCATGACGTATTTTTATATGTTTTTCAATGCAAAAATGCGTCATGACTTTCTCGACGACCCTATATGTGTTACAGTTGTATTATTGATTTGTATGTTTGACCTCCTAACTGACTGAACTCCTTTAGGGCAGACTTTGACATGTTTTTGTTTCCTTGGTACTCAGATAGGACTCAGTGCATAAGAAATCCTCAGCAAATATGTTTCATTACAGAATATCATTTGTTTTCATTATTGTATCTCTAATACTGCCTTGCACAGAGTAGACACTCCAAAAATATTCATTGAGTGAACAAATGAGCGAATGAAAGAATGAATGAACCAGGTGATCACTTTTTTAGAGCAATGTCTTCAGCACAAATGAACCTCCAGAGCCAATTTGTCCTTTCCTAGCTCCATTCTCTCCTAAGGTGATAACAATTACAAAACATTACTGAAAGAAATTTAAAAAGACCTAAGTAAGTGGGAAAACATCTTATGTTCATGGATTGGAATATTTAACATTGTTTATATATCAATACTATTCAAAGAAATCTGCAGATTCAATGCAATTCCTATCAAAGTCCCAATGACATTTTTTTTTTAAATGGGAAAACTATCCTAAAATTCATATGGTATTTCAAGGGATCCAGAATAGCCAAAACAATCTGGAGAGAGAAGAGCAAAGCTGGAGGACTCACACTTCCTAATTTCAAACATTACAAAACTATAGTAATTGAAACAGTATGGTGCTGGCATAAGGACAGACATATAAACCAATGAAATAGAATAGAGAGACCAAAAGTAAACTCTCACATCAACAATTATTGATTTTTGTAAAGATTATTGTTAAGATTAAGATTAAGATTGTTAAGATTATTGAATGGGGAAAGGACAATCTTTTCAACATATAGTGTTGGGAAAACTGGATAGCCACATGAAGAGGAATGAAGTCAAACCCATATATAACATCCTATACAAAAATTAACTCAAAATGGATGAAAGACCTGAATTTAAGAGCTGAAACTATAAGAGTATCAGAAGAAAATATAGGGAAAAAATTATATGACCTTGGACTTGGCAATGGATTCTTAAAAATGACAACAAAAGAAAATTGTACTTCATCAAAATTAAAAAACTTTTATGCATGAAAATACACTATCACATGACACTAGGGAAAATGGGCAGAGTAGGAAACACCAGGAATCCATCTGCACCTAGACAACAATTGCATTGGCAGAAACTGTCAGGTAACTATTTCGGAATTCTGGAGTCCATTTTAAGCTTTCAGCTTCCAGGGGAAGGTTTGGATAGTAAATCTTGGTTAATTTTAGTCAATAATGTAACCTTAGCTGGTGGCTACCTATCTCAGCTGCATGGTAGGTAGCAATGTACTTGTTCCTGAAACTGGAACAGGTTTCTTGTGACTTGTGGGAGCCAGGGTGGGCAATAAAGACCTTGTTCTCCAAATATTAGAAATCTGTGTTCTTTTTTTTTTTTTTTTTTTTTTTTAAGATTTTATTGGGGAATTGGCGGAGGGGAACAGCGTTGGGGAATCGGGGAAGGGGAACAGACAAGTTGCTGTCTTTTTGTTCTTCAGTTTAGTTGCGGAGGATGTTGCTTCACTGTTGGTATCGTCATTGCGCTCTTCCCGGATGAGGCAGATCGGTCGCTGGCCTCTGGATGTCGCTCACCGCAGCTATTGGCAGCTCATGCTTGGCTGCCAGCCGCTCACGCTGGCTGCGGGCCAGTCACTGTAACCTATGGCAGCCCACTGCAGCAGGGGCTGCAGCCCACACCATCACCGGGGCTCGCACAGCCCAGCTGCAGGTGGAGCTGTTGTTAGCTGTAGAGGGCAGTGTCACTGGCCCTCATGTGGGATCCGAACCGGGGCCGCTGGCATCCCAAAACCAGCGCTTAACCAGTGCGCCACTCAGCCGGCCCAGAAATCTGTATTCTGATCAGAGATTACTACTTCTGAGTGTGGTGGTGCAGATGCAGAGGCAGGCTGCCATTGCTACAACTGCCACCTCATTGCAGCAAACTCCTTTTCCTGAAGTGGCTTCCAGGGGATTGAAAGAGCCTGTATTTTCCTTCATTTTTTTCCCCCCCATTTCCCCTTTTAGCAGCCAGGCTTTTAAGGATTTTGACATTCAAAAGCAACCACATGTATGGGAGGATTTAGAAAGCCATTGTGCATGGCCAAGGAAAGGCAAAGGCTTAGAAAAACTCACCAAGAAGGCCTTTAGTTTACACTTCAGTCTGATTCTTGGCATGTAACCACCAACCTTAATCAGAGAAACAAAATAAAACTAAAACTAAATAAAAAACAAAATTAAAAAACCCCAGCAAACTATGGGGAAGAGGGAGAATCTGATTTTCATAGTTATCCTATTATAAGATTCAGGTGTCCATTTTTAAATAAAAAATGACAAGGCATATGAAGAAACAGGAAAGTTTGGCCCATTCAGAAAACATCCCTGAGAAAGACCAGATAGTGGACTTAATGGACAAAGCCGTTAAAGCAGGTGTCTTAAAGATACTCAGAAAGCTAGGAGAAGTCATGAACAAAGTCAAAAAGCTAGGAGAAGTCATGAACAATATGGAAATATTGATGAAGAGATAGACAACACAAAAAATAAATTCTTGAGGTAAAAACTACAGTAATGAAAACAAAGATGTTATGAGAGGGATTTAAATGTAGATTTGAACAACAAGAAGAAAGAATTAGTAAACTTTAATATAGATAAATTGAGAAAAAGAAAAAAAAACTGAAGATAAATTAGAGAAGTTCTGTTTCAGCTGAAGGAGCCTGTGGGGGCACCATCAAGGAAATGAACATCACACTGTGGGAGTCCCATAAGGGGAGGAGAAAGAGAAAGGGGCAGAGACATTACTTAAATACATTATGGCTGGAAACTTCCCAAATTTTATGAAATACATGAATATAAACATCCAAAAAATTCAACAAACTTCAAATATAATAACTTCAGAGACCCACACAAAGACATAGCTAACCATACTGTCAAAAGCCAAAAGCAAAGAATAAATCTTGAAGGTAGAAAGAGAGATGACTCATCATATAGAAAGGATCTTCAATAATATTGTCAGCAAATATCTCATCAGAAACTTTGGAAACCAGAAGGCAGTGGGTTGATATATTCAAATTGCCTATATCTAGAGTCCTATATCTAGCAAAACTGTCCTTCAAAAGATGAGGGAGAAACTAAGATATTCTCAGATAAACAAAAGCTAAGAGAGTCCATTACTACTAGACGTGCCCTGTAAGAAATGCTAAAGGGAGTCTTCAGGTTTAAATGAAGAGACACAAGACAGTAACGCAAAGCTGTATAACCATCTTTTCATATGTCTGTTGCCCATCTGTATGTTTTCCTTTGAAAAATATCTATCCAGGTCCCCTTCCAATTTTTTAATTTGATTTTTGTTGTTGTTGTGGAATTGTGTGAGTTTTTTATATTTTTTGGATATTAAACCATTATCAGAGGGATCATTTGCAAATATTTTCTCCCATTTGGTTGGTTAACATTTGTTTTGTTGATGGCTTCTTTTGCTGTTCAGGAGTTTCTTAATTTTTTTTTTTTTTTTTTAGTTTAAATGCATTTTATTTTTCGACAACCTACATGACATATTTTTTTTTAAAAAAAAACAATGCTTCCTCTCCAAATAAATCAAGGTCAAGATAAATGAAGAGCTCAAGGTGACATCAGTCCTATCTGTCCTAGTCCTGGTGTGTGGATGAAAAGCAACAGACCCAAAGAGCTGCATGTGGCTCGTGAGCTGAAGTTTACTGACTGCTGCCCTAGGCTATCTATCATGGCTAAGAACAAAGGAAAGAATGGGTTGGCTGAGTGGCGCATTGGTTGGGAGCTGGCTTGGGATGCCAGCAGCCCCAGTTTGGGTCCCACATGTGAGGGCCAGTGTCATTGCCCTCTACAGCTGACGGCAGCTCCACCTGGAGCTGGGCTGCGAGCCCCGGCGATGGTGTAGGCTGAAGACCCTGCTGCAGTGGGCTGCCGTAGGCTACAGTGAGTGGCCGGCAGCCAGCATGAGCCACTGGCTGTCAGTGTGAGCTGCCAATAGCTGTGGTGAGCGACCATCCAGAGGCCGGCGACTGATCTGTCTCATTCGGGAAGAGCATGATGTTGATGCCAACATGGGCCAGTGGGGCGGCATCCTCCACAACTAGACTGAAGAACAGGGGGAACAGCAAATTATCTGTTCCCCTTCCCTGATTGCCCGACACTGTTCCCCTCCCCCATTTCCCCAATAAAATTTTTTAAAAAAAAGAAAAAAGGAAAGAAGACTCCAATTACTGAAATCAGAAATGAAGTGAGACATTACTACTGATTCTACATATATAAAATAGGTTATAAGAGTGTAATATGAACAATTGTATGCCAACAGATTGTATAACCTAGATGAAATGGACAAATTCCTAGAAACACAAAGACTACCAAGACAGAATCATGAAGAAAAAGAAAACTTGAGTAGATATGTAACTAGTAAGAGTGTTGAATCAGTAATCAGATACCTCCTGACAAAGAAAACCCCTGGTCTTGATGGCTTAATTGGTTAATTCTACCCAATATTTAAAGAACTAATACCAATACTTCCAAATTTAAGAGGAAGGAATACTTCCTAAATCATTCTATGATACCAGCATCACTCTGAAACCAAAGCCAGACAAAAATACTACAAGAAAAGAAAACTAGAGACAAGTATCTCTTATAATCATTTAATGCAAAAATCTTCAACCAAATATTAGCAAACTGAATTCACCAGCATATTAAAAGTGACCAAGTGGGATAAATTGCTAGAATACAATGGTATTTTAATATATAAAATCAATCACTGTAATATACCACTAATACTACACCCTTAACAGAATAAGGGGAAAAACCCACATGATCATCTCAGTTGATGCAGAAAAAGCATTTGACAAAATTCAATACCTTTTTATGATAAAAAATAATAATAAACTAGGAAACCTCAATAGAATAAAGGCATATATTAAAAACTCATAGCTAACATCATATTCAATAGTAAAAGACTGAAAGCTTTTCTTTTAAAATCAGGTATAAGACAAGAATGCCTGTTTTTGTCACTTCTATTCAATATTGAAAGTTCTAGATAGAGCAATTAGGCAAGAAAATGAATTAAAAGGCATCCACATTGGGTTTCCAGTCAAGATGGTGGAATAGGTAAATCCTGTGCTTCCCTCCTCTCATAACTACATCAAAATCACAACTAAACTACAGGACTATCATCATTGAAAGTCTCCTGAAGGCTAGCTGAACCAAAGTTCAATAACTAAGGACACACAGAAGAAGCCATCCTGAGACTGGTAACGGGGGAGAGGTGTGGAATGGGCTGGTCCCACACCTACATGTGACCATTAAAACTCAAGAGGGATAACTCAGCTGTAAAAGTTTCCTATGGAGGAAGGAATGGTCCCAGCCCCACACCAGGTCCTTCAGGGTTCCGGTGCTGGGGAGAGAAGTCCCCAAAACTTCTGGCTCTGAAAACCAGCAGAGATTGTGGCTGGGTGAGAAGGAGGTGGGTTGGGGATGGGGGCTATAGATCTCAGCATTCCTCTTAAAGGGCCTGCACATAGACTTACTCAATGATGGATTCACTCAGTCCAAGCTCCAGCACTGGGGCAGTAGATTTAAAGGTTCCAGGGACACACAAAGAGGAGCTGAGCTTTCTGGCTTCAAAGTAAGAGGTGGAAAGGCAGCTTTCTCCCAGACAGAAGTACTGGCAGAATCCACTATTTCTTTGTAGAGCCCTCCCTGCTCCCAGCATGCAGTTTGCAAGTGGCTGCCATGTGTGAGTCTCTATCAACCTAGCTAACACTTTTTTTTCCCCACCCTGGTAATTTGGAGCCCCTGGTCCCAACAAACTTTTGGACACATCCAAGCCACTTCCACTGGCTTTTCCGTACAAATGGCCTTCTTTGGCTCTTGTGGTGGACTTTCCTAAAATCTCTTAAAGGTTCACAAAACACAAACAAGTAGGATCTAGCTTTGGTGTGTCCTGTACCTCTTGCTGAACAGCTCCAAACCTGGCATTAGCAGCAGCCAGTCTCAGTTCATGGCTTGGCCTCTTCCAGGAACTTCCAAGCCCAGTGTGGGTAGAAGCTATTAGCAGATTGCTTTCTGGCTCATGCTATAAGGATGCTCATTGATCTCTGGGAAAACTTCAACAGTACATTAAGTAAAACAGAGGACTAAATCAGTGATTTAGAAGATAAGGCAGCAGAAAACACCCAATCAGAAAAGCAAAAAGAAAAAAGAATTTTTTAAAAATGAGGAGAGTTTAAGGGATTTCTGGGACAACATCAAGGATACCAACAATTGCATCCTAGTGGTACCAGAAGGAGAAGAAAGAGAACAAGGAATTGAAAACCTATTTGAAGAAACAGTGATGGAAAAACTTCCCTAACTTGGCAGATGAAATAGTTATACAAACCCAGAATCTGAGTCCTAAACAAAATGAACCCAAAGAGGCCCACACCTTAAAAGAATCTTAAAAGCAGCAAGAGAAAAGCAGTTAGTTACCTACAAAAGAGCTCCCATATGACTGTCAGCTGATTTCTCAACAGAAATTTTGCAGACCAGAAGGGACTGGCACAAAATATTTAAAGCAATGGAAAGCAAGAACCTACAATCAAGATTACTCTACCCAGCAAAGTGATATATCATTTAGAATAGAAAGACACATAAAGAGCTACCATGACAAGAAAAACCTAAAGGAATTCGTCACCACCAAGCCAATATTATAAGAAATATTAAGAGAGTCCTCTTTAAAATGAAAAAAAAAATCAAATATATGAATAATAAAATAGCAATAATTACATATCTATCAACAATCACTTTATATGTAAATGAATCAAATACTTCAACCAGAAGACAAAGGGTGGCTGAATGGATAAGAAAACAGGTCCTTGTATATGCTGCCTATGAGAGACTCACTTCAGATAGAAAGACACACATGACTAGAAATGAAGGTATGGAAAAAAATATTTCATAAAAATAGAAACATATAAACAAAAAGCTGGGGTAACAATACTTACACCAGACAAAATAGACTTTAAAACAAAGGATATATAATATGACACAAAGAATGACCCAGTAATCTCACTTCTGAGCATTGATCTGAAGAAATCTAAAATGCTTCTTCCAAGGGATATGTGCATCCATATGTTCATTGAAGCATTATTTACAATGGCCAAGATGTGATGGCAGCCTGGGTGTTCCTCAATGGATGAATGGATAAAGAGAAGGTGGTACATATATAAACAATGAAACATTGCTTGGTCATGGATGGGAATAGATTCTTGCCATCCGTGGTGACATGGATAGACCTGGAGGGTATTGTGGTGAGTGGAGTATGTCAGATAGAGAAAGATAGATGCAATGTGATTTCACTTACATGTGGAATCTAAAGAACAAAATAAACAAACAAAACCGAAACAAACTCATAGATACAGAAAACATTTTGATGGTTGCCAGATGGGAGGGGGATGGGGGGGTGAAAAGGGGGAAGAGATTAAGAAATACAAATCCGTTGTTACACAGTAGTCATTGGGATGTAGGTTATAGCATAAAGAATATAATCAATTACATTGTAATAACTATGAGTGGTTTCAGATGAGTACTAGATTTATTGGGGTGATAGATGGAAGAGGGTTTGGGGGGCTGGGTTAAAAAGGTGAAGGGATTAAGAAGTATAAATTGGTAGTTAAAGAATAGTCATGGGGATATAAAGTAAAGCACAAGGAATATACTCAATAATATGGTAATAACTACATGTAGTGCCAGATGGGTACTAAACTAGTCAGGGGGAATCACTTCTTAAATTATATAAATGTCTAACCACTATGCTGCTCACCTGAAATTAATATAAAATAATACTGAATGGCAACTTTAATGAAAAACTTAAAAAGAGGGGAATAAAGGTAAAGGAGAATAAGAGGTTCAAATTTCCAGGTATAAAACAAATAAGTCATGGGTTGTAATGTACAACATAAGAAATATAGTCAATAATATTGTGATAGCATGGTACGGTGTTAGATGGATTCTGGACTTATCATGGTGATCACTTCTTTAGGTATATAAATGTTGAATAACTATGGTGTAAGCCTGAAACTAATATAATATTATATGTTAGCTATATTTTAATAGAAATCTTTAAAAACTATAAATAAAAGGCATCCACATTGGAAAAGCAAAGTAAAATTATTTCTCTTCATAGATGACATGATCTTATATGTAGAAAATATATATAGAAAATATGTAGAGTTCACAAAAACTGTTAGAACTTATAAATGAATACAGCAAATTAGTAGGATACAAAAACACACAAAAATAAATTGTGTTTCTATGCACTAACAATGAATAATCCAAAATAAATTAATAAAAGAATTCCATTTATAATAGAATAAAAAAGATACGAGGTCTGCCAATTAAGTTCACAAATTGTTGCAAAGATATTGCTAACCTTTTTTGATAACAGAGGGATTATTCATTATGAATTTGTAACAACTGGACAAACAATTAACCAAGTTCACTCTTTGGAAGTGCTGAAAAGGCTGCGTGAAAAAAATTAGACAACCTGAACTTTTACCAACAACTCATGGCTCTTGCATCTTGACAATGCACCAGCTCATACAGCACTCTCTGTGAGGAAGTTTTTAGCCAGTAAACACATAACTGTATTGGAACATTCTCTAACACTCTCTCTGCTTACCTCATCTGGCCCCCAATGACTTCTTTCTTTACCTGAAGATAAAGGAAACATTGTAAGGAAGACATTTTGATGACATTCAGGAAAACAAAGGTAATACAATGACAGCTCTGATGGCCATTCCAGAAAGAGTTCCAAAATTGCTTGGAAGAGTGGATTAGGTGCAAACATCAGTGGTAGCTTCCCAAGGGGAGTACTTTGAAGGTGACTATAGTAATATTCAGCAATGAGGTCTGTAGAACTTTGTCTAGGATGAGTTTGCCAACTTAATTGTCATGCCTCATATTTAGGAATTAACTTAACCGAAGAGGTGAAAGACTTGTACATTAAAAATTATAAAACACGGGCCAGCCAAGTGGCATGGTGGTTAAGCGGCCCCGGTTCGGTCCCACATAAGAGGGCCAGTGACACTGCCATCAAAAAAAAAAAAAAATTATAGAACACCTCTGAAAGAAACAAAGGAGACACAAGTTCATGGAAAATCACTTATGTTCAAGAATCAGAAAATTTAGTATTAAGATTTCAATACTACTTTAAAATCCCAAAGATGTGTTTTTGCAGAAATAGAAAAATCTGTTCTAAAATTCATATGGAATCTCAAAAGACCCTATATAGCCAAAATAATTTTGAAAATGAACAAAATTGGAGGTCACACACTTCCTGATTTCAAATTTACTACAAAACCACAGTAATCAAAACAATGTGGTACTGGCATAAGGGCATGCATACAGGGCAATAAACAAAAATATAGAGCTTAGAAATAAGTCCTCTCATATATGGTCTAACAATTTTCAGCAATCTTGGCAAGTCCACTTCATGGGAAAGGGTAGTCTTTTCAAGAAATGATGCTGGGGAAACTAGATATTCACAAGTAAAAGAATGAAGTTGGACCCTTACATAACACCATATCAAAAATTAACTCAAAGTGGATCAAAGCCCTAAATATATGAGCTAAAACCATCAAACTCTTAGAACAAAACATAGAGGAAGGGCCGGCCCAGTGGCGCTGTGGTTAAGCACTGGCTTCGGAAGCCAGCGGCCCCGGTTGGGTCCCACATGTGAGGACCAGTGACACTGCCCTCAAAAAAAAAAAAAAAGAAATAGAGGAAAAGCTTCATGGCATTGGATGTCACAATGATTTTCTCAGATATAACAGCAAAGATACAGGGGGGAAAAAGTAGGAAAATTGGACTTCATCAAATTTAAACACTTTTGTGCACCAAAGGACACTATCAACAGAGTAAAAAGGCAACCCACAAAATGAGAGAAAATATTTTCAAGTTTGCATATCTGATAAGGGATAGATATTTAGATTAGAGAATTCCAAAAACTCAAAAACAATAAAGATAATAACAAAAGAACTAAACAACCTGATTAAAAAATGGGCAAGTAGAAGAAGGCGGCCAGACACGTGAGGTGCAGCCCGTACCTGCAGCTGCTGAGGCACCAAGCTTCAGAGAACAGATTGGTGAGTGTTCCCACTGCTCGCTGCCTGCGCCCACCTAGAGTACAGCAAGAGTACGATGGTCTGCAGTCTGAGGAAGAAGCCTCAGACCGGGTGAGTTGGGAAGGAGAGAGGGGAGACAAGCGTGCAGAGATACGAGCTACACCTGTGTCTCCCCGGGTCCACAGGAAACAGGGTGCAGAGCCCGGCAGCGGCAGGGCAAAGTCAATCCCTGCACCCACCTGGTTCAGGGATCAGTCTCTGTGCCCACAGGGTCCCGAGGAGTGCAGGCTCTGAAGCAGAAGCTTGAAACCGGGTGAGCAGGGGGAAAAAGAATACTCGCACACGGAGACGCAGTGTGCGCCAGACGGAGACGCAGGTCCCCGAGATACGGAGCGGGGATCTGAGCCTCGCAGCAGGGTGTGCGCAGTCCCCTAAACTCCAGCAGTCCCTTTGGGAGAGCAGTAGGAACTCCGCTGGAGTGTATGAGGCAAAGGCCTTAGCTCAAACAGTGTTGAGAGAGGGTCTTTTTTTTTTTCTCAACAGAAAGCAAAAAAACAAAACAAAATACAAAACAACAACAAACAACTACAGAAATAAGACACCCCCCCCAAACCTTGGCCCCCGGCAAGCCAGAGTCTTAAACTGACCCCTGAATGGAACAGTAGGGGCAAATACAGAGGTATTCCTACCCGCAGGGGGTGGAGAATTTCTGCCCCAGGAGAGGCTGCAGAGTCAGACTACCTACCCCGCACCCACCTTTCCTGGAAGGCTTGGGAGGCAGGGCAGGTTCAGATGCTGAGGCACTAATTAACAGACTCTTGGCAGCTGGCTTTTGGCAGCAAGGAACGCTTTTCATTATCCACAGCTGTCAACGGAAAGTGTGCCCAAAGACACTCATTGAGCCTTCCAAGGCACAGCCTGCCTTGGGACAGGTTAAAGCAAAACGGCAGTGATGTTGTAAAAACTACCAATCACACATTGCAACCACACTCAAGCACAGCAAACCTGCAGTGCCAGGATCACACTATGCGTCAGGTGGCCTACTCTGTTCCCACAAGATGCACAGGAATTTTTGTACAGCAGAGGAAAAACTGAAGAGAGCTGGGTGGACTTTAGCCAAGACCGGCACGGTTTTTTGTTTTTGTTTTTCCCCTTTATTGGTTGCTTATCTTGGTTGTTTTTGGTTTTTATTTCTATTTCATTATTATCATTTTCTAGTTTTTAATATAGGCATATATATAGGTGTATATAGATGAATATATGTCCATATATATGGGTGTGTAGACAAATGTATATATATATATATTTTTCTTTTTCTTTCTTTTCTTTTTCTTTATTTCCCACCCTCACTTCCTCCTTTCTTTTATTCATTCTTCTCACTGCTATACTTTTCCTCCTTTCTTTTTTTCTGCAAATTTTATTTATTTTTATGTTTATTTTTACTTATTTTTATTTATTTTTATTTTTTGGTATAGCCATTCGGTTTCTCCTTTTTATTCTATTTTTTATTTTGTGATATGTTATTTTATTTTGTTTCCTCTTCTGTTCTTTTTGTGTGTGTGGTTGTTTTTTTTTTAGTTTGTTTTCTTCTTTTGGATCTTTGATATTTCTGTACAAGTTGACTGCAGGTTGATGGTTGGCTTTTTGTTTTTTTTCTTTACATGTGAGAGCATTTGGTTTCCTTTGGTGGCTTCAGTGGTTGTTCTTGTTGATCTGTTTTCCTCTAAAATTACTCTTCAGCTGGGCCCAAACAAAGAGACACAAGAATCATCATACTCAGAGTCCAACTTTAGATAAAACCAGAGAATTTCTGGGTTTGATATACAAGACACACCCAAAAGGAAGTCGCTACAGGTACTAGGGCCCAAAGGGTCCAAGCCTCATCAGAGGGGTCAACCCTCTCACAGCAGCTCATAAACTGCAGACACTGCTGATCCTCACAGATAATCAATCTGGGAGTCAATCCCACATGCTGACAAGCCAAAACTATTCAAAGCTAAAATTTCAACAGGTGAGGACACACAACACAAGGAACACCTCAGATATACACGCACAGGAGAATAGGTAGACTCAATAATTCAAATATAAAGGACACATACCACATAAGTCCACCCAGAAAAGACTGAGAGACCTAGGGGATCTATCTGTTATATCGAAGCAAGCACAAAGAGTAAGCCAGAATGGGAGACAAAGAAACACAACCCAAATAAAAGAACAGAAAAAAGCCTCCTGAATCAGTGGAACTAGAGGAAATAGAGGTAAACAACCTATCGGAGACAGAGTTCAGAACACTGATTATTAGAATGTTCAAGGAAATTAATGAGAATATAAAGAAGGATAGAGAAATCATGAAAAGCAACCAGCAAGAACTTAAGAACACAATTACTGAATTAAATAACAAACTCGATGGAATGACTAGCAGATTGGATGAAGCAGAAAATCGAATCAGTGACTTAGAAGACAAGATAGCAGAGATCACCCAAGCAGAAAAACATTGAAAATACTTTAAGAGAGTTGGGAGACAACATCAAACGCAACAATAATGAATCATTGGAATACCAAAAGGAGAAGAGAGGGAGCAAGGGATTGAGAACATATTTGAAGTAATAATGTCTGAAAACATCCCTAAGCTTGCAAAGGACATTGAAATACAAGCCCTGAAAGTGCAGAGAGTTCCAACCAAGATGATCCCAAACAGGTACATACCAAGACACATTATAGTGGAAACAGCAAAGGTTAAGGACAAAGATAGAATCCTTAAAGCAGCAAGGGAAATGCAGTAAGTTACTTACAAGGGCACCCCTATAAGATTATCAGCTGACTTTTCTACAGAAACTCTGCAGGCCAGAAGGGAGTGGCAGGAGGTTTTCAAAGTGATGAAAAATAAAGGCCTACAACCCAGATTGCTGTATCCAGCAAGACTATCATTTAAAATTGAAGGAGAGATAGAGACCTTTCCAGAAAATAACAAGTTAAGGGAATTCATTACCACCAAGCCAGCTTTGCAGGAAATGTTAAAAGGGCTTCTTTAAGCAGAAGAGAAAAACAACCTAACTAAGAAAGGCTAGGAACACAAATAACAAAATGGCAATAACTATGTGCCTATCAATAATCACATTAAATGTAAATGGATTAAATGCTCCGATAAAAAGGTATAGGGTGGCTGAATGGACATGAAAGCAAGACCCCAGCATATGCTGTATACAAGAGACTCACCTCAGATCAAAAGACACATTCAGGCTGAAAGTAAAGGGGTGGAGTAAAGTATTTCATGCAAATGGAACTGAGAAAAAAAGCTGGAATAGCGATACTTATATCAGATAAAATGGACTTTAAATTGAAGAATATAATAAAGGACAAAGAAGATCCAACAAGAGGACATAACCCTAGTAAACACCTATGCACCATAAAACAGATATTGTCAGACATAAAGACGGAGATCAACAGTAACACTATCACAGTAGGGGACTTCAACACCCCACTGTCACCAATGGACAGGTCCTCCAGACAGAATCAATGCAGAAACAGTGACCTTAAATGACACACTAGACCAGCTGGATTTAATTGATATTTTCAGAACATTTCACCCCAAATCTTCAGAATATACATTCTTTTCAAGTGCACATGGAACATTTTCTAAGATAGACCACATAATAGGAAACAAAACAGTCTCAATAAATTTAGGAAGATTGAAATCATTTCAATTGTCTTCTCTGACGACAATGTTATGAAACCAGAAATCAATTATAAGAAGAAATCCGGGAAGTTGAAAAATAAATGGAGGCTAAATAACATGCTATTAAATAGTGAGTGGGTCAAAAATGAGATCAAGGAGGAAATCAAAAGATACCTCGAGACAAATGAAAATGAAAACACCACAACCCAAAATATCTGGGATGCTGCAAAAGCAGTCCTAAGAGGGAAGTTTATAGCAATGCAGGCCTACCTAAAGAAACAAGAAAAATCTCAAATCAAGAGGTTATCCTTACACCTCAAGGAACTGAAAAAAGAACAACAAAAGAAGCCAAAGGGGAGTACAAGGAAGGAGATACTAAAAACTAGAGTGGAAATAAATGATATAGAGAACAGAAAAACAATACAAAAGATCAAAGAAACCAAGAGCTGGTTTTTTGAGAAGATAAACAAAATTGACAGACATCTATTCAGGCTCATCAGAAAAAAAAAAGAGAGAGAGAGAGAGAGAGAGAGAGAGAACGAGAGTACTCAAATTAGTAAAATCAGGAATGAAAGAGGTGAAATGACTACAGACATCACAGAAATACAAACAAAATTTTAAGAAATTACTGTGAGCAACTATATGCCAACAAATTTGACAATCTGGAAGAAATGGATAATTTTCTGGAAGCATACAACCTTCCAAAGCTAACTCGAGAAGGAACAGAAAATCTAAATAATCTGATTACTATCAAGGAAATTGAATCAGTAATCAACAAGCTCACAACAAACAAAATCCCTGGACCAGATGGCTTCACAAGTGAATTTTTTCAAACATTCAAATAAGAACCATCACCTAATCTTCTCAAACTATTCAAAAAAATCCAGAAAGAGGAAAGGCTCCCAAATTCTTTTTATGAAGCCACTATCACCCTGATTCCAAAACCAGATAAAGACAGCACAAAAAAGGAAAACTATAGGCCAATATCACTGATGAACAGAGATGCAAATTTATCAATAAAATATTAGAAAACAGAATTCAGCAATATATTAAGAAGGTCATACATCATGATCATTTGGGTTTCATCCCTAGCACACAAGGCTGTTTCAAATCCGTAAATCAATTAATGTGATACACCACATCAACAAAATGAAGAAGAAAATTCATATGGTCATATCAATAGATGCAGAAAAAGCATTTGACAAAATCCAACAGCTATTTATGTTAAAAACCCTTAGCATAGTAGAAATACAGGGATCATATCTCAACATAATAAAGGCCGTATATGATAAACCTACAGCTAACATCATACTCAATGGGGAAAAGCTAAAACCATTCCCCTTAAGATCATGAACAAGACAAGGCTGTCCACTTTCTCTCTTTTATTCAACATAGTTCTGGAAGTTCTAGCCACAGCAATCAGACAAGAAAAAGAAATAAAAGAAATCCAAATAGGCAAGGAAGAAGTAAAATTGTCATTATATGCAGATGACATGATACTATATAAAGAGAAACCCAAAGACTCCATCAAACTATTGGAACTGATCGAAGAATTCAGTAAAGTAGCAGGATATAAAATCAATGTTCAGAAATCAGTAGCATTTGCATATACCAATAATAAACTAACAGAAGAAGAAATTAAGAAAACTGTCCCATTTACAATTGCTTCAAGAACTATAAAATACCTAGGAATAAATTTAAACAAAGAAGTAAAAGATCTGTACTCAGAAAATTATAAGGCACTGAAGAAATAAATAAAAGAAGATACAAATAAATGGAAACATCTACCATGCTCATGGATAGGAAGAATTAAAAAAGTTAAAATGTCCATACTGCACACAGCATTATATAGATTCAATGCAATTCCTATGAAACTACCAAGGGCATTTTTCATAGAAATAGAAAATATAATCCTTAAATTTATATGAAACCATGAAAGACCCCGAATTGCCTTGGCAATACTGAGAAATAAGAACAAAGTTGGGGATCATGCTACCAGACATCAAAACATACTACAAGGCTATAGTAATCAAAAAAGTATGTACTGGCATAAAAATAGCACATAGACCAGTGGAACAGAACAGAGAGCCCAGAAATAAATCCATGTATATTTGGACAGTTAATCTATGACAATGGAAGCAAGAATTTACACTGGGGTAAAGATCGTCTATTTAATAAATGGTGTTGGGAAAATTGGACTGACACATGCAAAAAAATGAAGCTGGACCACCTCCTTACAAGAACAAATTCAAAATGGATTAAAGACTTAAATGTAAGATTTGAAACCATAAAACTCTTAGAAGAAAACATAGGGAGTAAATTTTCAGACATTACCCGGAGCAATATTTTTACTGATACATCCCCTTGGGCAAGGGAAGTAAAAGAAAAAATGAACATATGGGATTACATCAAACTTAACAGTGTTTTCACAACAAGAAAACCATCAATAAAACAAAAAGGAATCCTATTGAATGGGAGAATATATTTGTAAACGATATATCTGATAAGGGGTTAATATCCAAAATTTATAAAACACTCATGCAACTCAACACCAAAAAAACAAACAACCCAATCATAAAATGGGCAGAGGAAATGAAGAGACATTTCTCAAAAGAGGACATACAGATGGCCAACAGGCATATGAAAAAATGTTCAACCTCACTGATCATTGGGAATGCAAATAAAAACCACAATGAGATACCACCTTATTCCAGTCAGAATGGCTATCATCAATAAATCAACAAACAGCAAGTGCTGGTGGGCCTGTGGGGAAAAGGGAACCCTGCTGCACTGTTGGTGGGATTGCAGATTGGTGCAGCCACTATGGAAGTCAGTATGGAGTTATCTCAAAAAACTGGAAATGGAACTACCATTTCACCCAGAAATTCCACTCCTAGGCATTCATTCTGAAAAACCCAAGACACTAATTTGAAAAAATATGTGCACCCCTATGTTCATTGCAGTGCTATTTACAATAGCCAAGACTTGGAAACAATCGAAATGGCCATCGGTAGATGACTGGATTAAGAAACTGTGGTACATTTACACAATGGACTATTACACAGATATAAAGAGGAATGAAATTGTACCATTTGCAATGATATGGATGGACCTAATGACATTATGTTAATTGAAATAAGTCAGTCAGAGAAAGACAAATACCATATGATCTCACTTATATGTGGAATCTAAAGAACTGAATAGTCGAGCAATGTAAACAGAAATAATCTTAGAGACACAAAGAAAGAACTGATGAGGGCTAGATGGGACGGGGTGGGCCTGAGGAAGAAGGGGAAGGGACGAGGCAACACAAGCTGCTAACTACAATACTACTGCAGAGACAGAAGAGACAGTTTAGGGAATATAATCAATAAGGTTGTAAATATTTTTCTTAGGGGATCAGAAGGACTCGTGTCTTGTCATGGAGACCATTTCATGGATGGTCTAGCGGCCTGACCACTGCATCGTATATCTGAAGCTGCCACTGAATAATATTATATGTCAACTATAATTTAACACATATATAGTTATGGGATGTGGAATATAGTGTGGGGATGGAGTCAATGGAATTGTAATAGATAAGTATGATATCAGAGGTGGGGAGGCAGGGGAGGGGGTAGGAGTAGTCACTTTGGAAGGGGTGAAAAATATAACTATTGCATTGTTTTGTACATCTGTAAATAATAATAATAATAATAATAATAATAATAATAATAAAAAGTTCAAAAAATAAAATAAATAAATACATGAAAAATGGGCAAGTAACAAGGAGTGATGTCAGAACCCATAGTGGTGTGAAGTGTCCCCTTGGTCTCTCCCTGTGAAATTACAACAAGGTGAACAATTATAATTTAACAAAGGATTTCTATGCCACACAAAAACACATTTGAGAGATATGCACATTGAAACATCTGAAGGTAGGTGAATCAGGGAAAACAGGGGAGGAGGGAAGAGAGAACAGCAGAGATGAGTGCCACAGATGCATCTCACAGCTTACTGTGGGTCCAGGGAGGGGGGGGATTCAGATTGCAGGTGTACTGTCTGTGGCCCCAAGCATTTCTGTGTGAATGATCAGTATATAATATGGCTTAACTCAGTTATTGGGGCAGAAACCAAATACAGAAGTACAATGACTGTTCTAGCAGCCACCATTACCAGGCAGAAAACAAAGCCAAGGAGCCTGGCTACTTTCTCCCACCCTTTCAGAGCTTCCTTCCCCACACCCTCCTAGAGCTAGCAATGGGCCCCAGAAGAAACTGTAGCAGTAAGTGTAGGGTTGCAAAGCACAATCTCTATAACCCTGAGAACTGGAGATGCATTTCCCGAGTGGCAGACACACACTGTAGTTAATCCCAATGACAAGGGTGGAGATACAGAAGCGAGGCAGCTGAGGTCTGGCAGTCACTTTTACTGCGAGAAGAATGAAGCCACAAACACACCAGCAGCCTCTCCCAGCCCACCCTTCCCCCCCTTTGGGGCTGACCCTGCAGGGGCACCTGGGATAGCACAGGCAGCACAGCATTGTATCTGGCTGCAGGAGCAGCACTGGGATTTCAGGGGCTTGTCACTCCATCACCCACCACATTCTGCCACAGGGGTGGTGCCCGGAGACCGAGGGGACCTAGTCACAGAGGAGACACCTACCTCCCCAGGGAATACAAGGCATTTTTCACCTCCCAGAAGAGATCTACAAGAAAAAATAAAACGCTCCAGTGTCACCTAATGGAAAACAGAAGAAAGTCCTCTTCTTATTAACCTGCTACAGAGTTCACTTCCCTATGCCTAAACAGAGAAAGAATTAATCAAAAACCAAGGTAATGAGGTATCTCAGAAAGAAAATAAAAAATCTCCAGAAAATAAACTTAAAGACATGGAAATATATGACTTAAATGACAGAGATTTCAAAACTTCAATTCTGAAAAAAACTCACCAAGATGCAAGAAAATTCAGATAAGTGGTTTAATGAACTCGGAAATAAAATCATTGAACAAAATGAATACTTACCAAAAAGATTGAAACTTTAAAAAGGAATCAAATAGAGATCCTAGACCTAAAGAACTCAATAAAAGAGATGAAGAATAAAATAGAGAGCTTAGGAAATAGAGCTGACCAGATGGAGGAAAGAATTAGTGATATTGAAACTAGAAATCTGGAAATGATACAGATGGAAAAAGAGGGAGACTTGAGAGTTAAAAGGGATGAAAGAACTCTACAAGAATGATCTCACTCCATCAAAAGAGCAATATAAGAATAATGGGTATTATACAACATCAGCTTCAGGTGTACAGTCATGGGATGTGGGGTAGAGTGTGGAGTGGAGTCAAGGGAATTGTAATAGATATGTATGATATGGATGGGGAGTTGGGTGGTGAATTGGGGGAGGGAGGTTGTCACTTTGAGGGGTAAAAAGTGTAACTATTGTACTGTGTTGTACACCTGAAACTAATTTTTTTAAAAATGTTTATTTCACAATAATAATAATAATAATTAAAGAATAATGGGTATACCAAAAGGAGAAGAGAGGGAGAAGCAAACAGAGAGCCTATTCAAGTAGTCAGTGAGAATTTCCCAAACCTATGGAAAGAACAGGATCTTTGAATTTAGGAAGCAAACAGAACAGCCAATTATCTCAATCCAAAAAGCCTTCTCCAAGGCACATTATATTAAAACTGTCCAAGATTAATGATGAGTAAATAATTCTCAAGGCAGCTAAAGAAAGAAAGACAGTAACCTATAAAGGAAAGCCTATGAGATTATTATCAGATGTTTTAGCAGAAACTCTACAAGCTAGGAAGAAGTGGAATCAAATATTCAAACTATTGAAATAGAGAAATTATCAGCCAAGAATAGTATATCCAGCAAAGTTAACCTTTAGATATGCAGGAGTAATAAATACTTTTCCAGACATACAGAAGTTGAAGTAATTTTCCACCACAAGGCCTGCATTACAGGAAATAATGAAGGGGATAATTCTACCTGAAACAAAAAGGCAAAAGGATACAAAACTATGAGTAAGATTATTAACAGACAGAAAATCAAGAAATGCCAAACCCTAGTCAGGATAAGGGACTATACACTTAAATATAACATAAAAGTTAAAGGAGATAAAAACATAAAACAGGAAAAGACAAGAAGACAATTGCTACTGCAACTTGAAAATGAACTCACAAGTAAATAGGGATAATTTGTGACAACAAAAACATAAAAGGGGAGTGGGTAAATGTCTGAATTTGCAAAGGGGAATGGAGATAAGGTGCATGCAAAAGAAAAAGGACTACTGTATATATGAAATTTTCTTTCACATAAACTTAATGGTACACACACACACACACACACACACACACACACACAGTCCAGATCAGAGATACATAATATAAAAAAAGAGGAAATAGAGGGAAAACTCATAGAATACCACCAAACTAAAATAACAGACAGAAACATAAGGCCAAAGAAACAATGGACACACCAAGCTACCAGAAAACAAAAGATAAAATGGCAATAGAAAATCCTCATATACCAAAAATCACCCTAAATATAAATGATCTGAATTCACCAATAAAAAAGTACAAGGTAGCAGACTGGACCAAAAAACAAAATCTAACCATATGCTGTCTTCAAGAGACACATTGCAGCTGCAAGAACAAATATATACTTAAAGTGAAAGGGTGGAAAATGATACTCCAACAAATATCAACCAGAGAAAAGTGGGTGTAGCCATACTTATATCTGAAGAAATATATTTCAAGATTAAAAAGGTAACAAGAGGCAAAGATGGACATTTAATAATGATAAAGGGGACAATATGTTAAGAAGACATAACACTTATCAATATATATGCTCCCAATCAGGGAGCACCAAAATGTATAAAGCAACTACTAATAGAACTAAAGGGAAAAACTGATAAAAACACAATTATGGTAGGGGACCTAAATACCCCATTAACAGCTATGGATAGATCACCCAAACAAAAAAACCAATAAGGAAATATCAGCCTTAAATGATATGTTAGACCAAATGGACATAATCAACATTTACAGATCCTTTCATCCCAGAACATCAGATTATACATTCGTCTCTAGTGCACACGGAACATTCTCAAGGATAGACCATATGTTAGGACACAAAACTAGCCTCAACAAATTCAAGAAGATTGAAATCATACCAAGCATATCCTCCAACTACAATGCTTTGAAATTAGAGATCAACTGCAAAAAGAAAGCGGGGGAACCCATAAATACTTGGAGATTAAACAACATACTACTGAAGATCGACTGGGTCAAAGAAGAAATAAAGGGAGAGATCAAAAGATATATAGAAACAAATGAGAATCAAAATACAACATATTAAAACTTTTGGGGTGCAGCAAAAGTGATAATAAGAGGAAAATTTATAATATATCATTACAGGCCTATTTCAAGAAACAAGAAAAATCCCAAATAAACAATGTAACATTACATCCTAATGAACAAGAAAAAGAAGAACAAATGAAGCTCAAAGTCAATGGAAAGAAGAAAATGATAAAAATTAGAGTAGAATTAAATGAAATAGAGAACAGAAAGACAATAGAGAAAAATAATGCAACAAAGAGCTAGTTCTTTGAAACTATTAATAAAACTGGCAAACTTCTGGCTAGACCCACTAAGGAAAAAGGAGAAAAGACACAAACAAAATCAGAAATGAAGGAGAAGTTATGGTGGACGCCACAAAAATACAAGATCATACAAGAATATTATGACAGGCTATATGTCACAAATCCAATTACCTAGAAGAAACGTACAAATTCTTAGAAATATATAACTTTCCTAGGTTGAATTATGAAGAACGGGAAAATCTAAGTTAGACTGAACAACAGTAGGAAAATTGAAACAATCATCCAAAACCTTCCCCCCCAAAAAATGTCCAGAACCAGATGACTTCATTAGTGAATTCTACTAAACGTTCAAAGAGGATCTAATACCTCTCCTACTCTTTCAAAAAATTGAAGAGACAATACTCCCTAACTCATTTTATGAGGCGGACATTACCCTAATACCAAAACCTAGTAAGGATAACACATAAAAGGAAAACTATAGACCAACATCTCTGATGAACACAGATGCAAAAATCTTAAACAAAATATTAGCAAATCAAATACAACAATACATTAAAAGATGATATAGCATTACCAAGTGGGGTTCATTCCAGAGGCACAAGGATGGTTCAACATGCACAAATCGATCAATGTTATACACCACATAAACAAAATATAGGATAAAAGTCATATGATCATATCAGTAGATGGAGAAAAAGCATTTGACAAGATACATTTGACAACATACATTTATGTTTAAAACAAAATAAAATGTGTATAGAAAAAAATTACCTCAACATAATAAAGACCATATACAAGAAACCCTCAGTTAATATCATTCTTAATGTTGAAAAGCTGAAAGCTTTGCCCCTAAGACCAGGAACAAAGCAAGGATGCCCCCTCTCACCACTGTTAGTCATTATAGTATTGGAAGTCCTAGAAAAATTGGGCAAGAGAAAGAAATAGAAGGCATCCAAATTGAAAATAAATAAGTCAAATTGTCAATTTTTGCAGATGACATGATTGTTGATATAGAATACCCTAAAGACTCCACCAAAACAAGAACAACAACAAAAATATGACAAAAAAACAAATACAGTAAAGTTTCAGGATACAAAATCAATGCACAAAAATCCATTGTTTTCTGGGGCCGGCCAAGTGGCGCATTGGTTAAGCGCTGGCTTGGAACGTCAGCGGCTCCAGTTCGGGTCCCACATATGAGGTCCAGTGACACTGCCCTCAAAAATAAATAAATAAATAAAATAAAAATCCATTGTTTTCTTATATGCTAACAATGAAATTTCAGAAACAGAAATTAGAAAAGTAATTCCTTTTGCAATCGCAACAAAAAGAATAAAATACCTAGAAATAAACTTAACAAAGGATGTGAAGGACCTAGACACTGAAAACTATAAGATGCTATTAAAAAGAAATTGAAGAGGACACAAAGAAATGAAAAGATATTCCATATTCAAGGATTGGAACAATAAAAATAGTTAAAATGGCCATATTACTAAAAGCAATATACAGATTTAATGCAATCCCCATCAAAATACCAATGCATTTTTTAAGAACTAGAACAGGCCAGCCAAATGGTTCAGTTGGTTTAGAGCTCGCTTAAGAGTGTGAGCTCTGAAAAAAAGAAAAAAAAGAGGACTCGCGAGCGGAGAAGCAGCGTGCGCCGCAGGAGTCACAGGTCCCGGAGAGACAGAGCAGGGATTTGAGCTGCACGGCAGGGTGCGCGCAGTCCCCCAAATCCCGGCAGATCTTTTGGGAGAGCAGCAGGAACACCGCGCAGGCACGCGCCGGCTGCGAGGCAGAAGCCTTAAACCAGGGAGCAGGGGGAAAAAAAAGACTAGCGAGCGAAGAAGCAGCGGGCACCGGCCGGAGACGCAGGTCCCTGAGAGACGGAGCGGGGATCTGAGCCGCGCGGCAGGTGGCGCACAGTCCCTTAAACCCCGGCAGTCTCTTTGGGAGAGCAGCAGGAGCACCGCGTGGGCGTTCACCGGCTCCAAGGCAGAAGCCTTAAATCCGGGAGCAGGGGAAAAAGAAGACTCGCTCAGACACTGCAGCGCGCCAGGCGGAGACGCAGGTCCCCGAGAGATGGAGCGGGGATCTTGGCCACACGGTAGGGTGCGCGCAATTCCCTAAATCCTGGCAGACCCTTTGGGAGAGCAGCAGCAACTCCACTGGAGCATAAGAGGCAAAGGCCTTAAAACAGTGTTGGAATTGTGGCTTTGTTTATTTTTGTTTTTTATTTTTATTTTTTTTCCTTTTTCTACTCTTGAACAGAAAGCAAAAAAAAAAAAAAACAATAACCCATCCACTCCCACAAACTTTGGCCCCCGCCAAGACAGAGTCTTAAACTGACTCCTGAATGCAGCAATACAGGCAGACTAGGAAAATATTCCTACCTGCAGGGGGTTGAGAATTTCCACCCCAGTAAAGGCTGCAGAGTGAGACTACCTACCCGGCCCCCACCTTCATGCAAGGCTTGGGAGGCAGGGCAGGTTCACCTGCTGAGGCACTGATTAACAGATTCTTAGCAGCTGGCTTTTGGTAGTGAGGAATTCTTTAATTCTCCACTGGCTGTCAACCGAAAGGGTGCCCAGAGACACTCATTGAGACTTTGGGGGTGCAGCCTGCCTTGGGACAGGCAAAAGCAAAAAGGCAGTGACTTTGTAAAAACCACCAATCACACGTCACAACCACACTCAAGTAAAGCAAACCTGCAGTGCCAGGATCACGCTAGGCATCAGGTGGCCTACTGTTCCCACAAGACGCACAGGAATTTTTGTATAGCAGACAAACTGAAGAGAGCTTGGTGGACGTTAACCAAGACCGGCACGGGTATTTTTGGTTTGTTTGGTTTTATTCTGTTTTGTTTTCCCTTTATTGGCTGCTTATATTGGTTGTTTTTAGTTTTTATTTCTATTTCATTCTTATCATTTTGTAGTTTTTAATATAGGCATATATATATAGGTGTATATAGGTGAATATATGTCCATATATATGGGTGTGTAGACAAATATATATATATATATTTTTTCTTTTTCTTTTTCTTTCTTTTCTTTTTCTTTTTTCCCCACCCTCACTTTCTCTCTTATTTTATTCATTCTTCTCATTGCTATACTTTTCCTCTTTTCCTTTTTTCTGAAAATTTTATTTTTTAAATTTTTATTCTTACTTTTTTTATTATTATTTTAGTTTATTTTTATTTTAGTTTATTTTTATTTTTTATTTTTTAGGTATAGCTAATCGGTTTCTCATGTTTATTCTATTTTTTGTTTTAGGATATTGTATTTTATTTTGTTTCCTCTTCTGTTATTATTGTGTGTGTGGTTTTTGTTTTGTTTCTGTTTGTTTTCTTCATTAGTATGATTGATATTTCTGTACAAGTTGACTGTAGTTTGATGGTTGGTTTTTTTTTACTTGTGCGAGCATTTGGTTTCCTTTGGTGGCTGCGGAGGTTGTTCTTGTTGATCTGTTATGCTCTAAAATCACGCTACAGCAGTGGGTCCAAACAAACAGACACAAGAATCATCATACCCGAAGGCCAACTTTAGATAAAACCAGAGCATTTCTGGGTTTGACATACAAGAGTCACACCCAAAAGGAAGTTGCTACAGGTACTAGGGCCCATAGGGTCCAAGTTTCATCAGAGAGGTCAAACTTCTCACAGCAGCTCATAAACTGCAGACGCTGCTGATCCTCACAGCTAATCAACCTGGGAGTCAATCCCACCTACTGACAAGCCAAAAGTAATCAAAACTAAAACTTCAACAAGTGAGGACACACGACACAAGGAACACCTCAGATACAAGCACAGGAGAATAGGGAGACTGAGTAATTCAAATATAAAGGACACACACCATATAAGTTTACCCAGAAAAGACTGAGAAATCTGGGGGATCTATCTGTTATATTGAAGCAAACACAAAGAGTAAGCCAGAATGGGGAGACAAAGAAACACAACACAAATAAAAGAACAGAAGAAACTTCCTGAATCAGTGGAAATAGAGGAAACAGAGGTAACCAACCTATCAGAGACAGAGTTCAGAACACTGATTATTAGAATGTTCAAGGAAATTAATGAAAATATAAAGAAGGATAGAGAAATCATGAAAAGCAACCAGCTAGAACTTAAGAACACAATTACTGAATTAAATAACAAACTTGATGGAATCACTAGCAGATTGGATGAAGCAGAAAATCGAATCAGTGACTTAGAAGACAAAATAGCAGAGATCACCCATGTGGAACAACAAAAAGAAAAGAGAATGAAAAACATGGAAAATAGTTTAAGAGAGCTGGGGGACAACATCAAACGCAATAACCCATGGGTCATTGGAGTACCAGAAGGAGAAGAGAGGGAGCAAGGGATTGAGAATATATTTGAAGTAATAATGTCTGAAAACTTCCCTAACCTGGCAAAGGACATTGAAATACAAGCTCAGGAAGTGCAGAGAGTATCAACCAGGATGATTCCAAATAGGCCCACTCCAAGACACATTATAGTGAAAATGGCAAGGGTTAAGGACAAAGACAGAATCCTTAAAGCAGCAAGGGAAAGGCAGCAAGTTACTTACAAGGGTACCCCCATAAGATTATCAGCTGACTTTTCTACAGAAACTTTGCAGGCCAGAAGGGAGTGGCAGGAGGTTTTCAAAGTGATGAAAAATAAAGGCCTACAACCAAGATTGCTGTATCCAGCAAGGTTATCATTTAAAATCGAAGGCGAGATAAGGAGCTTTGCAGAAAAAAATAAGTTAAGGGAATTCATTACCACCAAGCCAGCTTTGCAGGAAATGCTAAAAGGGCTTCTTTAAGTAGAAGAGAAAAACAACCTAAGAAAGACTACGAACACAAATAACAAAATGGCAATAAATACACACCTATCAATAATCACATTAAATGTAAATGGATTAAATGCTCCAATAAAAAGACATAGGGTGGCTGAGTGGATAAGAAAGCAAGACCCCAGCATATGCTGTATACAAGAGACTCACCTCAGATCCAAAGACTCATACAGGCTGAAAGTAAAGGGATGGAGTAAAATATTTCATGCAAATGGTACTGAGAAAAAAGCTGGAGTAGCGATACTTATATCAGATAAAATGGACTTTAAATTGAAGAATATAACAAAGGATAAAGAAGGACACTTCATAGTAATGAAGGGATCGATCCAACAAGAGGACATAACTCTAGTAAACATCTATGCACCTAACATAGGAGCCCCTAAATATATAAAACAGATATTGTCAGACATAAAGACAGAGATCAACAGTAACACCATCATAGTAGGGGACTTCAACACCCCGCTGTCACTAATGGACAGATCCTCCAGACAGAAAATCAATGTGGAAACAGCGACCTTAAATGACGCATTAGACCAGCTGGATTTAACAGACATTTTCAGAGCATTTCATCCCAAAGCTACAGAATATACGTTCTCTTCAAGTGCACATGGAACATTTTCTAAGATAGACCACATGTTAGGCCACAAAACAAGTCTCAATAAATTTAAGAAGATTGAAATCATTTCAACTGTATTGTCTGACCACAATGCTATGAAACTAGAAATCAATTATAAGAAAAAATCCGGGAAGCTGACAAATAAATGGAGGCTAAACAATATGCTATTAAATAGTGAGTGGGTCACAAATGAGATCAAGGAGGAAATCAAAAGATACCTCGAGACGAACGAAAATGAAAACACCACAACCCAAAATCTCTGGGATGCTGCAAAAGCAGTCCTCAACTAAGAGGGAAGTTTATAGCAGTGCAAGCCTACCTAAAGAAGGAAGAAAAATCTCAAATCAACAGGTTATCCTTACACCTAAGGGAACTGGAAAAAGAACAGCAAAAGAGGCCCAAGGGGAGTACAAGAAAGGAGATAATAAAGACCAGAGCAGAAATAAACAATATAGAGAACAGAAAAACAATTCAAAAGATCAATGAAATCAAGAGCTGGTTTCTTGAGAAGATAAACAAAATTGACAAACCTCTAGCCAGGCTCATCAAAAAAAAAAAAAGAGAGAGGACTCAAATTAGCAAAATCAGGAATGAAAAGGGGGAAATGACTACAGACATCACAGAAATACAAAAAATTCTAAGAAATTACTATGAGCAACTATATGCCAACAAATTTGACAATCTGGAAGAAATGGATAATTTTCTAGAGGCATACAACCTTCCAAAGCTAATGAAAGAAGAAACAGAAAATCTAAATACCCTGATTACTACCAAGGAAATTGAATCAGTAATTGACAAGCTCCCAAAAAACAAAAGCCCTGGACCAGACGGCTTCACAAGTGAATTTTATCAAACATTCAAAAAAGAACTATCACCTATTCTTCTCAAACTATTCCAAAAAATCCAGAAGGAGGGAAGGCTCCCAAACTCTTTTTATGAAGCCACTATCACCCTGATTCCAAAACCAGATAAAGACATCACAAAAAAGGAAAACTACAGGCCAATCTCCCTGATGAATATAGATGCAAAAATTCTCAATAAAATATTAGCAAACAGAATTCAGCAATATATTAAGAAGATCATACATCATGATCAAGTGGGATTCATCCCTAGTGCGCAAGGCTGGTTCAACATCCGTAAATCAATTAATGTGATACACCACATCAACAAAATGAAGGATAAAGATCACATGGTCATTTCAATAGATGCAGAAAAAGCATTTGACAAAATCCAACAGCCATTTATGTTAAAAACCCTTAGCAAAGTGGGAATACAGGGATCATATCTCAACATAATAAAAGCCATATATGATAAACCTACAGCTAACATCATACTCAATGGAGAAAAGCTAAAACCATTCCCCTTAAGATCAGGAACAAGACAAGGCTGTCCACTTTCTTCTCTTTTATTCAACATAGTGCTGGAAGTTCTAGCCACAGCAATCAGACAACAAAAAGAAATAAAAGGCATCCAAATTGGCAAGGAAGAAGTAAAATTGTCATTATATGCAGATGACATGATACTGTATATAGAGAACCCCAAAGACTCCATCAAAAAACTATTGGAACTGATAGATGAACTCAGTAAAGTAGCAGGATATAAAATCAATGCTCAGAAATCAGTGGCATTTGCATATACCAATAATAAACTAATGGAAAGAGAAATTAAGAAAACTGTCCCATTTACAATTGCTTCAAGAACTATAAAATACCTAGGAATAAATTTAACCAAAGTGAAAGATCTGTACTCAGAAAATTATAAGACACTGAAGAAAGAAATCATAGAAGATACAAATAAATGGAAACACCTACCATGCTCATGGATAGGAAGAATTAATATAGTTAAAATGTCCATACTGCCTAAAGCAATATATAGATTCAATGCAATTCCTATCAAACTACCAAGGGCATTTTTCACAGAAATAGAAAATATAATCCTAAAATTTATATGAAATCATAAAAGACCCAGAATAACCTCAGCAATTCTGAGAAATAAGAACAAAGTCGGGGGGATCACGCTACCAGACATCAAAACCTACTACAAGGCTACAGTAATCAAGGCAGTTTGGTATTGGCATAAAAACAGGCCCATCGATCAGTGGAACAGAACAGAGAACCCAGAAATAAATCCAGGCATTTACGGACAGTTAATCTATGACAAGGGAAGCAAGAATTTACACTGGAGTAAAGATAGTCTATTCAATAAATGGTGCTGGGAAAATTGGACTGACACATGCAAAAAAATGAAACTGGACCACTTCCTTACGCCTTATACAAGAACAAATTCAAAATGGATTAAAGACTTAAATGTAAGACCTGAAACCATGAAAATCCTAAAAGAAAATATAGGGAGTACATTTGCAGACATTACCCGGAGCAATATTTTTACTGATACATCCCTACGGGCAAGGGAAGTAAAAGAAAAAATGAACATATGGGGTTATATCAGACTTAAAAGTTTTTTCACAACAAAGGAAACCATTAATAAAACAAAAAGGAAGCCTACTGAATGGGAGAATATATTTGCCAACGATATATCTAATAAGGGGTTAATATCCAAAATTTATAAAACACTCATGAAACTCAACACCAAAAAAACAAACAACCCAATTAAAAAATGGGCAGAAGATATGAAGAGACATTTCTCTAAAGAGGACATACAGATGGCCAACAGGCATATGAAAAAAAGTTCAACCTCACTGGTCATTAGGGAAATGCAAATAAAAACCACAATGAGATACCACCTCACTCCAGTCAGAATGGCTATCATCAATAAATCAACAAACAACAAGTGCTGGCGGGGCTGTGGGGAAAAGGGGACCCTGCTGCACTGTTGGTGGGATTGCAGATTGGTGCAGCCACTATGGAAGTCAGTATGGAGGTATCTCAAAGAACTGGAAATAGAGCTACCCTTTTACCCAGCAATTCCACTCCTAGGTATTTATCCTGAAAAAACGAAGACACTCATTCAAAAAAAGTTATGCACCCCTATGTTCATAGCAGCACGATTTACAGTAGCTAAGACTTGGAAACAACCAAAATGCCCATCAGTAGATGACTGGATTGTATATTTATACAATGGAGTATTACTCCGCTATAAAGAAGAATGAAATCGTACCATTTGCAATGATATGGATGGACCTAGAGACCATTATGTTAAGTGAAATAAGTCAGTCAGAGAAAGACAAATACCATATGATTTCACTCATATGTGGAATCTGAAAAACTGTATGAATGAGCAAAGTAAACAGAAACTGTCTCATAGATATAGAGGAAAAATCAGGGTTGCTAATTGGGAGGGGGATGGGGATGAGGGAGAAGGGGAAGGGATTAGACAGCAAAAATAGGCAACTACAATATTGCCACTGGGATATGAAAAACAGTTTGGGGAATATAATTAATAATGTTGTAAATATTCTGTGGAATGTCAGATGATCATAGGTCTTGTTAGGGAGACCATTTCATGGATGGAGTAGAGGTTTGATCACGGCACTGTATTACTAAAGCGGAGGTGGTATACCTACTGCAATTGAATATATATAGATAGTCACGGGATGTGGATTATACTGTGGAAGAGAGTGAGAGGAAGAGTAATAGATATATATGATATGGGGGGGACTGGGGTGGCGAATTAGGGGTGGGGGTTGTCACTTTGAGGGGTAAAATGTATAACTATTGCACTGTGTTGTACACCTGAAACTAATTAAAATAAAAAAAAATAAAAATTAAAAAAAAAGAGTGTGAGCTCTGAGAAACAGGTTTGCCAGTTCGATTCCCGGCTTAAGCTGAGCTGCCAAAAATGCTTAGCTTAAAAAGAAAACCACAAAAAGAAAACTAGAAGAAAAACCATCAGATTTGTATGCAATCAAAAAAGACCCCAAATAGTCAAAGCAATCCTAAGAAAAAAGAACAAGGCCAGAAGTATCACCCTCCCTGACTTCAATTTATACTATAAAACAACAATAATAAAAACAGCATAGCATTGGCAGAAAAGCAGACACACAGACCAATGGAATAGAATTGAGAACCCAGAAATAAACCCACAGAAAGCCTCTTCAATAAATGGTGCTGGGAAAATTGGAAAGCCATGAATGAAAGAATGAAACTAGACTACTCTCCGTCGCCATACATCAAAATTAATTCAAAACGAATTGAAGAATAAAGACTGAAACAATAAATTGCAAAGAAGAATGCATAGATACTAAACTTATGGACTTTGAATTTAAAGAGAATTTTACAAATTTGACCTCAAAGGCAAAGAAGGTATAAACAAAAATAAATGAATGGGACTATATAGAACTAAAATGCTTCTGCACAGTAAAAGAAACCATCAGAAAAACAAAGAGGTAACCAATTGAATGGGAGAAGATGTTTGCAAACAACAACTCCAACAAGGGACTAATATTCAAAATATATAAAGAACTCATACAACTCACCAACAAGGAAAACAACAAAATCCAATTTAAAAATGGGCAGAGGGAGCTGGCTGGCCGAGTGGCGTGTTGGTTAAGAGCTGGTTTGGGACGCCAGGGGCCCTGGTTCAGATCCCACGTATGAGGGCCAGTGACACTGCCCTCTATAGCTAAGATGGTGAACAACACCTCCACCTGGAGCTGGGCTGCTATGAGTCCCCGGGATGGCATAGCTGCATCCCCTGCTGCAGTGGGCTGCCATAGGCTACACTGTGTGGTCAGCAGCCAGCATGAGCGGCTGGCAGCTGGTGTGAGCTGCCAAGAGCTGCTGTGAGCGGCCATCCAGAGGCCAGAGACTGATCTGCCTCACCTGAGAAGAGCACACTGATGATACCAATATGGGCCAGTGAAGCAATGTCCTGCACAACTAGACTGAAGAACAAAAGGACAGCAACTTGTCTGTTCCCCTTCTCCGGTTCCCCAATGCTGTCCACCCCCCCCAATTCCCCGATTAAAAAAAAAAAAAACTTAAAAAAAAAAAAAGAAACATGGGCAGAGGATCTGAACAGACACTTCTCCCAAGAAGATATACAAATGGCCAACAGATGCTCAACTAGACTAGTTGTCAGGGAAATGCAATGAGATACCACTCACACCTGTTAGAATGGCTACTACCAACAAGACAAGTAATAACAAGTGTTGGAAAAATAGGAACCCTCAGATGCTGCTGGTGAGGATGTAAATTGGTATAACCACAATGTAAAACAGTATGCAGGTTCCTAAAAAAGTTAAGAATACAGCTATCATACGACTCAGTAATCCCTTTTCTACCCAAAAAATCTGAAACCATTTATCTATAAAGATATATAGGGCCGGCCGAGTGGCGCGGTGGTTAAGTGCTGGCTTGAGAAGCCAGCAGCCCCGGTTCGGTCCCACATATGAGGGCCAGTGACAGTGCTCTCAAAAAAAAATAAATAAATACATAAAAAAATAGATATATATACCCCTATGTTCATTGCAGAGTTGTTCACGGTGGCCAAGGCATGGAAACAACTGAAATTTCCTTCAGTAGATGATTGGATAAAGATGTGGTACATACGAGTATATACAGTGTAATATTACTGTGCCATAAGAAAAGATGAAATACTGCTATTTGCAACAACGTGGACAAATCTTGAGATTATCATGCTAAGCAAAAAAAATCAGACAGAAAAGTCAAGAACCATATGATTTCATTCATATGTGGGACATAAAACAAATTAACAAATTAACAAGACAAACAAACAAACAAAAATTCATAGACATAAACAAGAGTTTAGTGGTTATCAGAGGGTAAGGGGGGAGGGGATTATTAGAAGAGGGTAAAGGGGTCAAGTATATGGTGATAGAAGTAAAATTGACTTTGGGTGGTGAACACACAATGAAATATACAGATGATGCATTATAGAATTTTACACTTGAGCCCTTTATAAGTTTACTATCCAGTGTTGCTTCAATAAATTTAATTAAAAAATGGGCAAATAACTTGAATAGACATTTTTTTCCAAAGAAAATATGTAGATGACCAACAAACAGATGAAAATATGCTCAACGTCACTAGTTATTAGAGAAAAGCAAATCAATGCCACAATGAGACCCAACTTCACACTCACTAGGATGGCTATAATTTTTAAAAATGAAAATAACAACTGTTGACACAGATGTGGAGAAATTGGAACCCTCCTACATTGCTAGTAGGAATGTAAAATGATGCAGCTGATGTGGGAAACACTTTGGCAGTTCCTCAAAAAGCTAAACATAGAATTACTGTTTGACCCAGAAATTACACTACTTGAAATATACTCAAAAGAAATGAAAACAGGGACTCAAACAGATACTTATACATCAATGGTCAGAGAATTACTCACTATAACCAAAAGATAGAAATAATTCATCTGTCCATGAGACCAACAGATGAATGCATAAACAAAATGCTGTATATACATACAATGGAATATTATTCAGTTGTAAAAAGGAATGAAGTTTTGACATTTGCTAGAAGATGGCTGAAACTTGAAAATGTCATGCAAAGCGAAATAAGCTAGACAGAAGGACCATTGTATAATTCCACTGATATGAGGTACATGAAATAGGCAAAATCTTAGAGACAGTAGATTAGAAGTCATCAGGGGCTGGGGGCAGGAGAGAATGAGGAATTATTGTATATTGGGTACAGATTTTATGTTTGGGGTGATGAAAAAGTGAAAATGGATAGTGGTGATGGTTCTACAGCATTGTAACTATAATTAATGTCACTGAATTGTACACTAAAAATGGTTAAAATGGAAAACTTTATGTATATTTTGCCACAATTAGAAATTATAAACAAACAAACAAACAACCCTCTCCACACCACACAAAATAAATGATTAAAAATCTAGGAATAGAGGGGAATTTTTGTGTGAGCTCTGAATAGGAAAGGTCATTGAAAAGATAAATTCAATAAGAGATTCATAAAGAAAAAAATATTAGGCTGTCTATATATGAATTAGGACATCTTCAATCCCTCAAAACACATATAAACAAAAATGAAAATGCTGATAGGGAGACGTTGAAAATTCTATAACTATTAAATATTTGACAAAAGGTTAATTCTTAGACTACAGTGTAATTTAATAAGAATCACCCCCCCCAAAAAAAAATTCATGGGCAAAATAGTCTAATCCACTAAGGAGAAACCACAGGTATTTAGTAGTGTACATTTTGTACTATTCAGCCCCATTGGTAAATAAACATTTTAAAAAATAAAATGAAATGAGATTGCTTACCAATTATCATAAGACTATCTAAGACTGGTGAAAGATTGCAAATTTCTCCAACAATTTTTGAAAGCGTCTTGATTGGTGTGTATACTCTAAGGATGTCCATACTCTTTAAAAATGTAACTTCACTTTCAGAAATGTAGCCTAAGAAATGTTTTCTTAACCACAGAAAATGTTTTATGAACAATTATATTCGTTTTAGCATTATTTAAAAGCATGAAAAATTGCCAACTGGTTGAATAATGGAGGAATGTTCATCATGTTCAGGAAAAAAAGCTAGAAATAAAATTGGACAACATGTAAGGTAACATGAAATACACCAACATGTTCATAGCTTAGGCTCTTGGTGGAGACATTTTGATTATTTTTTTCTCTTTTCTACTTTACTTCCCACATTGTCTCTAAGGAACTCATACTTTTGTAATGAAGAAGAGAACTTAATCAATATTACTGTATACTAAGAAAACGACTTAGAACAAACAGCTGGCTGTATCTGAAAGGGTAGTATTTATCTTCAGCCTCTGGTAGAGTGCAAAGTCAAAGCAATAGTTTTCAAAATTAAATTAAGAACATTTGTTGGGGGAAAATGGAAATAATGATAGCATAAGAGAATCTGAAATTTTCTATTTCAGGAGAGCTGGCTTCTAGCTTTTTTAGAATCATTTGTAAGCAACAGTTATTACTGTTATTGCTGTGGATTCAGTTGTTTAGTCTCAAAATGTGCAATCTTGTTTGCTTGGGTTCCATGCTCATGCAGTGAATATTTCTTGAGCCTCTACTGTGTGTCTTGGACTGTTCACAGAGGGAAAAAAGAAAGTTTATTAATAAAATCTCCGATTTATTGAGTGCTAACATGCATACTTGAGGTATTACAACTCTACCAAAAGGGTACCATGGATCCCATCTTTTAAAGGACTTAACTAAAGGCCAGAGAGGGACTTGCTCCAGGTCCCATAGCTACAGAGCTGGACTTAGTCTTTACCCATACAGTCTTTTAGATTGGAACATGCAATCCTGTTTCCAAAGTAGTACCTAGTGATGGCATTCCATGTGGGAAAATATGCCTCACTCCATGACTGATATTGCTGTGGAGTATGTCCCAGACTCTTATCCTGGACATGCGCATTTACCCTTAATGCCCCTCCTACCTGCACAATACAGTACTAAAATGACAGCTCCACAAAACACCTAGATCCGCAAGAAGGGCATAGAACAGGCAGCTTTCCTCCTACTCACGTTGGACTGACAGGTTTGCTTTGGTGACCAGATCCTATCTAGGTTTTGAACCTTTCCCAAGGGAGGGCTGTTGACAGAAAGGTGTGGAGAGATAAAGTACTTGTCAGCGAAGGAAGTCACCCTGAGGCCGGGGAGAGACACACGCCTTGGCTGATGTGTACACAAAGCAACCAATAGGCCCAGCCTTCCCCACCCCACCCCCGCACTGCATCAGCTTAATCAGATTGCCAATCACTAAGGTATTAAAATACCTTAGAGAATTATTAAAATACCTTAGAGAAAGTCAAACAACTCAGCCTTCAGGTGCCTCATCTTGTAAAATCTGCACGATGGGCCAGAACTAAATAATTTCTAAGGTTTCCCACAGCTTAGAGAGTTGATGATCTTGTTTGCATAGACTTGGAAAACTATAATTTAATGTTAAGTGAAAGCCAAGGATATAAAACTGTATTCCCAGGATGGTCCCAAATAAATGTAACATAATTATATTTGCATAGGAAAAAGGCTGAAGAGATTCTTAAAAGTATTTACAGTGTGTGTGATCATAGGAGATGTAAATTTTCTCATTTCTATCATGGGTCTGCATGAAGGGAAGATTGTGTAATAATGAACATTCTCAAGAGCAGCATTTTAGAGGAAAAAGTGGTGCTACAACAATGAAGGATAGTTTCAGATACAGTGTATCACTGAAGGCCACAGTGCCAGAGAGGAAGGCCACACTCATGACTTCCAAGATCCATTGGACCAAAGAGTAGGTGTGCTCTGGGCAAACCATCAATGTCTCCAGCAACAATAAATCTTCAGCTTATTTCAAATATAATCAAATAAGAAAGAGATATATTTGTATTAATTGTGGGAAAAAGTTCAGTCAGTATTCATTGCAATAACTAAATTGAAAAACAACATGCATAGTGTTACATCATTTATGTAAAAATTCTGCAGGTGTATTCTTGGGGAAAAAAACCTAGGAAAAAAAAATATATCCAAGAGTGCTTACCTTTCGTTTTCTAAGTCATACATTTCTCAAATGTTTGATTCCTTAATGCATTATTTACTAACCAGGAAAAGTATATGAAATTAATACATATTGTTTATGCTTTTCCTATACTTGCCTGATATTGCAGCTACACAAGAACACTGAGAGCTAAATGTGCAAGACACTGTTAAGAGTTTTACCTCTATTATCTCATTTCATTTTCACAGGGGAGATAGGTAAATTGTCCTCATTTTAAAAATGAAAAATGAGGCTACAGTTTAAATAAAGATCGTACATTTTATACATCAATCTTTCATTCAGTGAGTATTTATTGATTCCCAGGTACTGTCTAGGGTTCTGGGGATACAGCAATGAACAAGTTAGGCAAAGTCACAATCAGCAAGCAGATAAATACATAATGTATTTCAGGTTGTGATTAGTGCCATGAGGAAAAGCAAACCGGAGGAAGGGGATAGAGGATAACGGGGGCTGGGGGTGGGTTCAGATCCAATAATTGCCTAACCAACACCCATGCCCCCTCTTCTTTCTTCTCAATTTATGCATCTGAATTTTGTTAAGGTGGAAAAATGGCTTAGTTTAGGTAGTCTTCCGTCTCCCAGAGAAAGAAGTGTGATTAGTTTAATACAAGCACGAAAATTCCATTCTCTTTTTTAGTGATTGGTTTAAGGGTAGCTCTTTGACTAAGATCCAGCAAAAGAGATGTGAGGGAGCAAGTCTAGTGTGCTGGATTTTGTGGAAGCTTTCTTCCCTTCTTTCACCGATTAAAGAAAAAAGGTCTGAGGAGGAGTCTCTGCCTTGAATGTCCCCTGCTTCCTGCCTTAAATGTACTTGTAAAAGGATGCGAAGGCTGGAGCTATGATAGCCATCTTGTGATCATGCATCAACATTTTGGAGGAGCCAACCTATTGGGATGGTAGAGCAGAGAGTTGGAAAGAGCATTGCCGAGATACCAAATCAGACCTGGAACTGCCCACCTTCGGTCTCCTTGTTGAGTTATTAAATGTCTGCATTGTTTAAGTTGTCACTTGCAGCTGAATGTAATCTAACTAATACAAGAAGTTATTTTAGATAGACTGTTTTAAGAGGGCTCTCTGAGCAGGTGACATTTGAGTGATGCGAAGAAGTGAGCCATGTAAAAACATGAAAGAAGAATATTCTCAGCAGATGGAACAGCAAGGACAGCATTGTATGACAGCACAGAGGAAGGCCAGTGTGGCTGGGGCTCAGGGAAGTAAGGGGTAAGATTGGCAAAGTGGATAGTGAGAGTGAGAGTGATGAGAATCAGGGTTGGAGAGGGAGGCGTGGATTAGACCACAAGACTTTGGGGTCATATTACGGGTTTGACTGTGATTCTAAGTGCAAGGAAAGCCACTGGTGGGTTTTGTGTATAGTGATATGATGTGATTTATAGTTTAAAAAGCTAATTCCAATTGCTGCATGAGAAGGACCAGTGTTGCTGTGGGCCATGTGTGAGATGATGTTGGTTTGGACCAGGTGGCACTGTGGAGATGATGAGAAGTGGTCAGATTCAGGATATATTTCTAAGGCAGAATACTTGGATTCATTGATGGCTTGGATATGGGGAATGAGGAGAAGATAGGAATCAAGAGTGACTCCTAGGCTTTTTGCCAGAGGCTCCGGGTGAATGGTGGTACCATATTCCAAGGGGGTAAGACTGCAGGAGAGAATAGTTTTAAAGTGTGGATTTGGGGTGAGGAAAATAATGCTACAGAAGGGATAGGATTAGGGTCTAGCTCCACCTTTTATACAAGACAATATCATGTGGCCTCCACAAACAGTGGAGCTCATTTTAAAATGACATGCTCACTCTGAACACTCTTTGTTATTTGTTTACTGATCCTGTTTACCTTCACTGATTAAGATATGGGTGTTTACTCCATGATCCAGGCCAGCAATCTTGAAGAACTTGAGTTTCCTCTGTTGTTGTTTTTTTTTTTTTTTTTTTTTTTTAGCTGAGCCATCCTGCCACCTGTTGGCAGCTCAACGGCAACTCAGCTCGGGCTGGCCTCGAACCGCTGTTGCTCAGAGCTCAGCTTGCACTCTTGAGCGAGCTCTTAACCAACTGAGCCATTCGGCCGGCCCTGCTGTTGTTTTTATTGAAGCTCTTTTTTCCTTCCACAATCTGTTGCTTCTGTATGGTTGGTGACACCTACAGAGGATGAAACTGCCTGTGTGGCACATATTCTACCCATTCACAGGTCAGTGGGTCAGGAATCACAGCCTTCTTAAAGATGCTTGTTTATATAGGGCTTGTTTCAGATATCACCTCTTCCAGAAAATCTTACCTGAGTCACCATCAGGTTCCCTTAAGTATCTGTAGTTACTCCTCACTGCAAGGAAATCTCAACACAAAGAATAGGAAAGTGAATATTTTTTTTCCAGAAAAAAATTGAAAAAGCCCCAATTTAGATCACTCAGGCAAAGGAGGATTTATTTGTGCCAGAATGTTCTACATGGTCTCCAATATTCTCCATATTGGTTCATAGCATTGCAAGATTTGAGTGTATTTTCATCTCTTTTTATCTTTCTCTATTTAATAAACTCTCAGGCTGTTGATTCTAGTTGGTAAATTATATATCTCTTCAATCATTTAACTCTAGTGAGCATGTTTTTATGTTGATAAATACCAATGCTACATTATTATATGACATTTATTGAGTATATGCTTTGGGTCAAATCCTCTAGCATTATCTCATTGACTCCTTGCCAAAACCCTATGAGGATGTCATGATTGTCTTTATCTTATGGGTGAGGAACCTGTAGCAGAGAGAAATTAACCAACTCCTTAAGGCTTGTGAGTAGAAAAGGTAGAATTTGAAGCAAGGCAGTATGACTCTGAAGCCTGCACTTTTAATCACTATGATTTAAAAATATCATGTTTTATTTCATCAACATGATAGAGTTGCACACTTTGGTTGGTTTCAATTTTTACTATTATAAACTGTGTTGCAGTGAACATCTTTGTGGTCAAATTTTTACAGGTCATGGATAACCCTTTCCTTAGGACAGACTGATGTCTGTCTTTCTTGTGTACATTTCTATGGCCTTGACATGTATTACCAAACTGTTCTTCAGAAAAGTAGTGTACACCGATTGTATTATACAAAAGTTCCCTTGTCCTACACCCTCAACAGTGGGTCTCACCCATTTTTATGAGTGTGTTAAACCCAGTGGTTTATTATTATTATTATTATTATTATTATTATTATTTTCATATTTATTGGGTGAGGGGAAGAGCGTTGGGGAATCGGGGAAGGGGAACAGACAAGTTGCTGTCCTTTGGTTCTTCAGTCTATTTGTGGAGGATGTCACTTCACTGGCCCATGTTGGTATTATCATTGTGCTCTTCCTGGGTGAAGCAGTCACTCATCGGCCATTGGACGGCCGCTCATGGCAGCTCATGGCAGCTCATGAAAGTGCATAGCAGCTGCTGGCCAGCCCCACTGCAGCCTATGCCATCGCTGGCAACTCACGGCAGCCCAGCTCCAGGTAGAGCTGTTGTTCACCATCTTAGCTGTAGAGGTCATAATGTCACTGGCCCTCTATGTGCAATGCGAACCGGGGCCCTGCTGCTCAGAGCTGGCGTCCCAAGCCAACTCTTAACCAATGTGCCACTCAGCCGGCCCTATTATTATTTTTTCACATTGTGTTTGTAACCTGACATCACAATGACAGTATATTGAACTTCAATAAATATATCTTATTTGACAAAACTTACTGAAAACATGTATTTGGTGCTGTACTATTTTCTAAAAATAATATTCCTCTTGAAAATAATGATGCATAAACAAGTATAGTATGACTTCATAATGTGAGAGTGTGTAGGCATTTCCCATAATATAATAGATTAGTTTTAGGAACAGTGTTGGGGAATTGGGGGAGGGGACCAGCCAAGTTGTTGTTCTTCAATCCTCGCTGTGGAGGGCGCCAGTTGCCATCTGGGTTCCCGTTGGCAGCTCATGGCCTCTAAGCTCAAGGTGCTGTATTCAACTTAGTTGCGGATAGACGTAGTCACCATCCCATGTGGGAGTCAAACCAGCAACCTTGTTGTTAAGAGCACGCGCTCTATCCACTGAGCCATCCGGGAGGCAGCTCAGCTCCAGGTGCCAAGTTCAGTCTTAGTTGCCGGTGGGCATAGCCCACAATTGAACAGGCAATCTTGTTGTTACACCAGCTGAGTCATCCTGCTACCTGTTGGCAGCTCAGCGACAGCTCAGCTTGGGCACAGCATCACTGGCCCATGTGGGATCGAACTGGTGGCCCTGTTGCTCAGAGCACACACTCTTTAGCCAACTCTTAACCAATTGATCCACTTGGCTGGCCCTATAGTTTTCTTTTTTTGTAATGTCTTTGTCTGGTTTTGAAACTAGGGTAATGGCAGCCATGTAAAATGAGCTTGGGAGCCTTCTCTCTTCCAGGATTTTTTGGAATAGTTTGAGGAGAACAGATGTTAATTCTCTTATGGATGTTTGGTAAAATTCACCTGTGAAGCCATCTGGTCAGAACTTTTGTTTATTGGGAGTTTGTGGATGACTGATTCGATTTCATTGGTATTTGATCAGTCTGTTCAGATTTTGTTTCTTATTGATTCAGCCTCAGAAAGATTGTATGCTTCTAGGAATTTATCCATTTCTTCCATATTGTTTAATTTGTTGGCATGTAGTTGCTTGTAGTATTGTCCTAAATTTTTTAGTATATTTTTGGTGTCATTGTCACTTCTCCTTTTTCATTTGTTTTTGTTTATTTGAGGCTTCTCTCTTTTTTTTCTTGATGAGTCTGGTTATAGGTTTGTAAATTTTGTTTATCTTTAAAAAAAGAAACAGCTCTTGGTTTTATTGATCCTTTGTATAGTTTTTTTTTTTTTTTTTGGTTTTGTCTCTATTTTGTTTATTTCTGCTCTGATCTTTATTGTTTCTTTCCTTGTACTCACTTTGAGCTTTTTTTTTGCAGTTCTTTTTTCAGTTCCCAATCAGTTCCCTTTTGCAGTTCTTTTTTCATTTCCATATCAAAAGATAGACTGTTGATTTGAAATTTTTCTTGATTTTTTAGGTAAGCCTGCATTGCTATGAATTTCTCTCTCAGGACTGCTTTTGCTGTGTCCATAGCTTTGGGTCATTGTGATTTCGTTTTCATTTGTCTCAAGGTATCTTTTGATTTCTTTCTTGATCTCGTTGACCCGTTCATTATTTGGTAACATATTATTTAGCCTTCATCTGTTGGTGTGATTTTCTGTTTTTTTTTTCATGTAATTGATTTCTAGTTTCATATCACTGTGGTCAGAGAAGGCATTTAATATGACTTCAGTCATTTAAAATATTGAGACTTATTTTGTGGCCTAACATATGGTCTATCTTGGAAAATGTTTCATATGCACTTCAAAAGAATGTATATTCTACTCCTTTGGGGTGAAATGCTCTAAAAAATATTAATTAAACCCATCTGGTCTAGTCATTTAAGGCCCCTGTTTCCATGTTGATTTTTTGTCTGGAGGATCTGTCCATTGATGTCGGTGGGATGTTAAAGTACCCTCCTATGATTGTGTTACTGTTGATCTCTGCCTTTATGTCTGTTGATATTTGTTTGATGTATTCAGGTGCTCCTGTGTTGGGTGCATAGATGTTCACTAGGGTTATGTCCTCTTGTTGAATTGATCCCTTTATTATTATGTAATGTCATTCTTTGTTTCTTATTATAGTCTTTGTTTTAAAGTCTATTTTGTCTGATATAAATATTGCTACTCCAGCTTTTTTTTTATTTCCATTTGTGTGAAATATCTTTTTCCATCCCTTGACTTTCAGCCTGTGTATGTCTTTTGATCTGAGGTGGGTCTCTTGTAAACAGCATATGCATGGGTCTTATTTTCTCATCCACTCAGCTACCCTATATCTTTTGATTAGAGAATTTAATCCATTTACATTTAAATTGATTATTGATAGGTAAATAGCTATTGCCATTTAAAAATCTTTGTTAATTTTCTTCTTTCTTTGGCTTAAAGAAGTCCTTTTAACATTTCTTGTAATACTGGATTGGTGGTGATAAATTCCTTTAGCTTTTTCTTATCTGGGAAGCTCTTTATCTCTCCTTCAATTTTAAATGATAGTCTTGCTATTATAGATTAATATTGGTTGTAGGCCCTTGTTTTTCATCACTTTGAATATTTCCTACCACTCCCTTTTGGACTGCAAAGTTTCTGTAGAAAAATCAACTAAAAATCTTATGAGAGTCCCTTGTGAATAATTGTCTTTCTCTTGCTGCTTTTAGGATTCTCTCTTTGTAAACTTTGCCATTTTAACTATGATGTGTCTTGGTGTGGACCTTGGTTTGCATTCATCTTGTTTGGGACTGCTTGCGCTTCCTGGGCTTGTAGGCCAATTTCCTTCACCAGGTTAGGGAAGTTTCCAATCATTATTTCTTCAATTAAGTTTGTTTTTAAAAAGATTTTCTTTTTATTGAGAAATTGGGAGAGGGAACAGTGTTGGGGAATTAGAGAAGGGGAACAGACAAGTTGCTGTCTTTTTGTTCTTCAGTCTAGTTGTGGAGGATGTTTCTTCACTGGCCCATGTTGGTATTGTGATCATTGTGCTCTTCCTGGCTGAGGCAGATCAGTTGCCAGCCATTGGACAGCAGCTCAAGGCAGCCCACTACAGCCCTACTGCAGCCTATACCATTGCTGGTGTAGGCAGCCATGGCAGCCTGGCTCCAGGTTGAGGTTTTATTCACTATCTTAGCTGTAGAGGATGCAGTGTCTCCGTCCCATTTGGGATCTGAACCAGTGACCCTGCTGCTCAGAGCTCGTGTGCCCAAGCTAACTCTTAACCAATGAGCCACTCAGCATGCCCTTCAAATAAGTTCTTGATCCATTGCTCCCTTTCTTCTCTTTCTGGTACTCTTATGATGCAGTATTGTGCACTTGATATTATCCCACTGGTCTCATAAATTCTCTTCATTGTTTTTACTTTTTTTCTTTTTGTTGTTCCAATTGTGTGTGTTCTGCTAACTTGTCTTCTAAATCACTGATAATAACTCTGCTTCATCTAATCTGTTGTTGATTCTTTCTTGTGTATGCTTCATTTCAGTTATTGTATTCTTTATTTCTGACTGGTTCTTTTTTATGGTTTCTATGTTCTTCTTCATGTTTGCTATCTCTTTGTTAAAATTCTCACTAAATTACTAATGCATTCTTATAATAAGTGGTAGGTTGGTTGTCTCCATTTCATTTAGTTCTATTTCTGGAGTTTTCTCCTGTTCTCTTATTTGGGATATGTTTTTTGTTTCCTCTTTCTGGCTGCCGCTCTATGTTTACTTCTATGTATTAGTTTGATCTCCTATGTCTCTCAGTCTTTGCTGGGTGGCCTTATGTAGTATGTATCCTTCGTAGTCCAATTGCGCAGTCTCCCTGATCTCCTGTGCATGTGTTCCATGAGTGTCCCTTGTGTGTTTTGTGTGTTCCCCTGTTATAGTTGAGCCTTGATTGTTTTTGGCATGTTAGTGGGTGGGATTGACCCCCAAGCCAACTCTGAGATTTTGCTATACCTACAGCATATGAGCTGCTGTGTGTGGGCTGACCTCCCCATAGAAGATGTGCCCCCATGGGGCCTTGTGCCTGTTGACACCTCCCCTTTGGGTGTACTGCTTGTGGGACCAACCAGGTGGTGCTCTGGTGTGGTCTAAAGTTGGTCTCTGGGTGTGTTGTTTCTGGTGTCTCTTGGGAGAGGCTTCCTTGCAGGGCAATTTCAGCCCAGCCTGTTACTGGCCTATGTTATCTGGTAGGAACCATAAAGCTATGAGGTCAGCTAATTAAGTTCACAAACTCATCCTAGAAAAAATGCTACATACCTCATTGCTGAATATCACTGCAGTCACCTTCGAAGTACTCCCCTTGGGAATCCATGCACCGACACCAGCATATAGTCCTCCCTTCAAAGCAATTTTGGAACTCTTTTTCTGGAATGGCCATCAGAGCTATCATTGTATTACCCTTGTGTATTACCCTCAATGTCATCAAAATGTCTTCCTTTCAATATTTCCTTTATCTTCAGGTAAAGAAAGAAGTCATTGGGGGCCAGATGAGGTGAGCAGGGAGAGCATTCCAATATACTATTTGTTTACTGGCTATAAACTCCCTCAGGGACACTGCCACGTGAGCTGGTGCATTGTCATGAAAAAAGAGCAATGAATTGTTGGCAAAATGTTCAGGTTGTTTTTGTCTAACTTTTTGTTCAGTTGGTACAAACTCATAATGAATAATCCCTCTGATATATATAAAAAAAGATTAGCAACATTGTTGCAACAAGTTTATGAACCTAATTGTCAGACCCATATCTGTGGTTGGCTGCTGCCTGTGCTTGACCTGGAGGCATGTCAGGTGGCCTCTCTGTGAACTGAGTCTGGCTGCCAACAGTAGTGGGCCTGAGGCAGCTTATCAAAATACCCAGGGCCCCCTATGCCTAATGCCACTCACCAGCTGCCCTTAAGGCCCTGTTATTGAAAGAACCTCCTTAGGTGCATGGGTTGGGCTAGTTGACCTGATGTTGAGAATGCCCTCAGTGATACAGCACTAGCTGGGAGAGTTAGAGTTCAAGGGAGTCACAAAATGTGACTGGTGGGTTTTACAGTTAATGCACATTCAGTTCTTATGCCTGTGCCTGGTCTGTGCTCACTGCCTCAAACTCATACATTCTCAAGAACTGCCTCTGAGTGGCAGTGATGCAGTTTCTGGGTCACTGCCCACCACTAAAATCTCTCCAGGCCATCACAGATTATCTGCTGCTGTAAAAGGTCTCCACAGCATTTGGGGTGGGGCCGGCCACCCTGGCGTCCGGGGTGCCCCTGCAATGCAGCTATAGGTTGGTGGGGCAGGGCTCCAGGGAGCTAAGGGTTGTGACCTGTGGTTTCTACAAAGTCAAGGCCATCTCGTGTCCCACCTCTCCCCCCACCTGACACACACACAGGTGCTGGACCTGTGACCACCCCTCAAAAATGCCCTGAGAACACCACGGCCCACCACTGTTAATCTTAGGCCTGCAACCACCAGTCTTAGGCTGCAGGTTCCTGAGAGCAGCCCAAGAGACACTGTATCACAGGTCTTGGGGTACTGCCCACTAGCAAATGTTTCCCAGGCTGCCACAGGCCCTCCACCTGCCTGCTTCAAACAGCCTTCTGCAGTCTGTGCAGTGGACCCAGCAGCCCAGTTGTCAAGAGTTTCCTGGGTGATGTAGAACCAGCTGTGTGGGGTTCTACATCACCCAGGGCATCACCGAGGCAGTGTGCATATGCGGATTCTACCAGACCAATGAGGTCCCAGGCTTGGCTTTTTGTGGGAGGGCTTTACACTGAAAAGATCCACCTTCCTGTAGGCCACTTGTGTTTCAGGCTCCACACAGGGATAACAAGGCCCCTGTCCCTCCAGTTCCCATGCCTAAGCCATACAACTCAGTCCTTCCCTGCATGTCCCTGGGCCTCCCGAACTGCTACCCCTCCACCAGAGTCCAGGTGAGTGCCCACAGCAAGTGAGTCTGTGTGCCAGCTCTACAAGATGGTGTCTGCATTTCTAGCCACCTTCTGCCTGACCAGGAAGGGCAGACAGAGTCCTCCCTGATTTTCATTGCCAGATGATGTGGGAACTCCTCTTCTCAGCACAGGACCCCTGGGCCGAGGAGCTGATGTGGATCTGTGACCCCTCCTTCTTCAGGGGGGACCTCTGCCACCGAAGCGTCCCTCCCAGTGTTTAACTACTATCAGTAGCTTGGGGTCAGCTTGTTTCATATCTCTGCGCCTCCTACCATTCTCGATGTGGCCTCTTCTTTATGTGATTTGTTGTAGGGGTTCTGTTCAGCTAGTCTTCAGATGGTTCTTGAGGTTGATTGTTCTATAATTTATTTGTAATTTTGGTGTGATCCTGTGATGCAGTAGCATAGCGTTTACCTAATCTGCCATCTTGGACCTCTTTTGGGTCTCATCCATTTTTTAATCATTGTTGATATTCTAAGAAAATAATGCCATCTCACTGTTTTAATTTGTGAGTTATAATATTTCATTGCATATTTGTTATATCTCTCAGTTGCATTTCCTGCTAAAAGTCCTTGCTGTCTGAAATTTATCTTTTTCTTATAGATTGGGGAGCTCTTTATATATGTCTTATGTTTTGGAAATTAATAAATTTAATAAGTAAATCCAATAAAGAAAAAAAAAAGTAGACTTACTCTGTGGATTGCACAATTTACATCATCTTGTTCTTCCTTAATATTGGAAATAAACCATAAAAAATGATTCATGTGCCCAGAGGATGAAAGCAAGCCCATTTTAACAAAAAGTCACTTGGAAGCATTTTCCCTTCTCCAAAAAAAAGCTCCTACCTTCTCTTCTTGTTCTTCAGTCTCAAAGAAAGGGTACTGTCAGAGGGTACAAACTCACTCAGTAATGAGCCACATGATCAGAAATTCAGCTTGAACAGGCTCCATGCCATCTTTTAGAGTGTCAGGAGGGTCTGGGCCTGGTATGTGAATTCTGGATGTGACTCAAATGTGGAATAGTCTTGACTGTATTTATACTTATTTTCCCTCTTTTGTGATTTTGGCATTATCAAACAGTTCCAAGATGAAATTTCAGTGGAACTAAATTTAAACAGTTCAATATCATACAATTGATTACACAGAGTTTTTATTTGTAAATGACCCTTGGGGGCTGAGAGACTGGCTGGTCCAGTGATTATCCAGGGCTGGTCACAAACTAGCAATGGGGTTCCAGGAATGTGGAGCTTAGGCAGGTTGCTGTTCAGAGTCAGTGGGTTGAATAGGATCAATGGCTACAAGCTTGAACCTCAGGCATTCCTAAGAAAGCTGGTCCCCCACCCATGCCTGGAGATCCCCTATGTCCCTTGATCACACTTGGAACAGGAGGGTTCCTCAGGAAACTGACTTTGAGATGTAGTGTAGCCTACAGGGTGTTTATTAAGGAACACCTATGGGTTCAATGCCTGTGGAAAGATGGGGAATAAAGCAGGAGTGGACAGGAGAAGTGGATTCACATCCAGCTTCTGCCAGAACCACAGGTAGCTCTGCAATAAAATACCTCTGAGTTGTTCTGAGTTGGTCAAGATGGCCAGGCTTCATATTTCCAGAACCTGGAAAAGGATGTGTGATGGGCTAGATGGCTCTCAGTCATGATGGCCACCACACCCCCTTCTTTTTCTCTGCTTCTCTTCTAGGTTTTGTTCCTCCAGGTTTCTTCCATGTCAAATAAATTTTTGCTTGACCCCTGCTCTATTTCCCTCCTGCTTCAAATATGCCTATACTGTGACATTATCCCAGCTTCCCATCTGGTTTCTCCTCCCATTCTACTGAAAATATTCCCCCAGATCACCAAAGGAACAGGTGCCCAGCCCATATTCCTGATCAACTTCTGACTTTGGCTGCAGTTGGAGGAGACCATCCCTTGCACCTCACAGCCTCCCACTTTCAGTTGCATTTCCCAGCTTTTCTGCCTACAGGTTTTCCTCAACATCAACAGGCAGGCTGTGATTCTACCCCTTTCCTTCCTTCTTGAGGAAAGCAAGAGAGTGAGTTGAACAAGCTCAAATCTGCTAGTTTATGAAAAGAAGTCCGTTATTGGAAACTTCTCAGTATTTTAACATCTATTCACTGTGGATTACTTGTGACAAACCTCCAAACTAATATAGACCAAGAGTGTGTGCAGGGTTTGCAACATGTTTTGTGATGCCTAGTATAAGTTAAAAATGTGGGACCCCAACTGGGGTTTCATCCTTCTATCTTTATATAATATCCCCTTCTCATGGGTCTACTGCCCCAATACATAGCTAATGGGCAATCCTGAGTATTACAATCTCCCTGATGCTGGGACAGGCTGGACAGCAATGGGAAAGAGGCTGGCCAAGTTACCTGCCCAGTGCTTGTGGTGCTGCCAGCCTGGGGTGTGTTGTCTGCCACTTTACCTTTCCCTGAGACATTGTGGGGACTACATTTGACTCTAACATCTCTTCACCTGGCCCAGTTCCCCTCTCATGTTGAGACCAAGTTACTTCCCCATGTGGAGGGTGGTAGTGCTCACAGGAGCCAGGGGAAAGCAAGCTGGTGGCCAAAAACCTGTCCCAGGGATGCAGAGAACTGTGAACTGGAGGATCACGTGTGGGAAGAGGATCCAAGCCCCTGGCACATGCCCCATTTCCCACAGGCCTTTATTTACAAACCACAAATTGAAAAGTAATATGAAGTATTTCAAGACAGCAAATGCAAGCAATAAACCCCAGGAGGAGTCCTCTTACTGCATCTAGCTCCAACTCATGTCTGTTCTAGTCTCAGATCTCTGAGTGCCTGGCGGATAGTTCTATCTGCATCTGTCACCTCTCAAATACAGTAAGTTCATGCTCAGACTATTCAGATTTATCTCTAAGCTAGCACCTTATCTGATTTTACTGTTACTGTCAAAAGTACAACCATTTAGCTGGACCAGGTTTAAATTGGGGAATCATCTTTGATTCATCTTTCAGAAGAGTGTTGTTGAGAAGAACAACCATATGTCAGTGTATTGGGTTTCCAACCTCCCTCCTATGTGTGTGCACACACACACACACGCACACACACCTCCTTTTGATCGGGTTGCTCATGACATAATGGCTCTTTGATCCTGTTCTTAGAGTGGCCTGAAGTAAGATGGGTCCAAGGACATTTCTGATGACTGCCTTGCTCATGATCACATACACTTCTCAGAAACTGTGTCTTTTGTGAAGTTAGTTAGACTTATATAGTTCCTGGAGAAACTCCACAGTCCTGGGGATTATTTAGTTTTAATTTATTCTCTCTTTGGGCTTTTAAAAATGCATTTATTATCACTTGAATATCATTATAAATTACTCTAAGATTCTATTTGCACTGATGTAAAAAAATAGATCACAAAGACATTCTGAAGTAAAAGTTTGTTGTTGGCTTCAACCCTTTTTCTTCTTCACCTTCTTTCTAATAATAATTTTGTACAGGTTTTGACTTAGGTAATTTCTTGGTTCTTATTTTTACATTAAATTAGATTTCTGGAACTTTTGGAAGGAAGAAATGATTTAGGGTTGTTTTATAATTTAATGGTTCCAGAGAGCTCCTTCTATTGCTGGTGTGAGGTGTTAACAATTGTGGCATCTGACTTTTGGAATTCTTCCAGGTCTGGACCTTCCCTTTCCTTTGTCTCTCTCATGACTGTTCAGTTCAGGTGGGATTCTCATCTCTGCAGTCTACCCTCAGGTTTTTTCTGAAGGAGTTTGTGGGGAGTTTTGACAGTGTGTTGGTTCTGTCTGCTCCAGTCTCTATGGACATTAACTTAGCACCTTGGAGAATGTAAATACCTCTGGTTTCAGCTGCTGGCTTGAGGGAATAACTGGTCTTAAGGCTTTCAGATGACCCCACATGCACAGGAGACAACACCACACAGATCCTTACACTGTTAGGTGGCTTGTCTCCATCCACTGGTGTTTTGGGGTTCATGAGATTTTGATTTCTCTATTTTAGTTGCTCTGTGTGTTTTGATGAAAATGGTTAGAGGGATTAAATGATTGTGTCACCCTTGCCATGATCTTTCTATGCATGCTTTTTAAACTATGGTGTCCTCAGCAACCCCAAATAAGAAAGGTCATTAGGCATTGCAACATTTCAGAAACCACAGGTCACAACCCTTAGCTCCCTGGATCCCTGCGTCACCAACCTAGACCTTCATTGCAGGGGCACCCTGGAGGCCAGGGTGGCCGGCCCCACCCCAAATGCTGTGGAGGCCTTTTACAGCATCAGATAATCTGTGGTGGCCTGGAGAGATTTTAGTGGTGGGCAGTGACCCAGAAACTGCATCACTGCCACTCAGAGGCAGTTCTTGAGAATGTATGAGTTTGAGGCAGTGGCTGGCTCCAGTATTCTAAGGGCATTGTGCGAAGTGGTCACAAGCCAGGCACAGGCATAAGAACTGAATGTGCATTAACTTTAAAACCCACCAGTCATATTTTGTAACTTTCCTGGGGTCTCTGAAAGGTTTGTGGAACCCAGACAAAAAGCATCTGCTTTGAGTGTGTCCTGTACTTTGGGTTGAGCAGCCCTAAGCCTGAAACTAGCAGCAGCAAGCCTTGGTTCTCAGCTTGGCCACTCAAGGCACTTCCAAGCATGGCATGGGCAGCAGCCACCTGTGGATTGCTTTGTGGCTCCTGCTTTGTGGCCCTGGGTGGGGCACAAGCTGTGGCTGAACTTGACTTGCAGTGGGTCCCCTCCCAGGTGACCCTGAGGCTGGTACACCCAATGGACCATCTTTGAAATGAACTGGAGCATCACTCAGCCACCTCCAAGGATGACATATGCAAGGGGAGGATTGGACAGGCACAAGAGCCCTGGTAAGGCAAATTCTACTCTGTAGGGTCAGGACCTGTATCAAAATTTCTCCAATATAATCTCAGCCAGTCCTCACAATCAATGAGCCTGAGTGCCAGTTCCTCTCATTGACATGCAAATAGCAACCAAGGCTCAACTACAAGAGGAGGACACATACAATCTACACAAGGGACACACCTGGAGTTTCCCAGCTCAGGTGACCAGGAAGACTATACCACTGAGCCCCACAGCACATCTAGTACATAAGACCCTAAGTAGGGAGACATAGCAGCCCTATCTAACACATAGAAACAAACACTGGAAGGAAGCCAAAATAGGAAAACATAAAAACATATCCCAAATAAAAGAACAGAACAAAACTGCAGGAAAAACAAAACAAAACAAAAAACCCCACAACTAAACAAAATGAAAACAAGTTATCTACCAGATGCAGAGTTCCAAACACTCGTTATAAGTATGCTCAATGATCTCAGGGAGAACTTCAACAAAGAGATAGGCAACATAAAAATGAAGATGAAAAGCATAAAAAAGAACCAGTCAGAAATAAAGAATACAATAACAGAAATGAAGACTACATTACAGGGAATCAACAGTAGATTAGATGAAGCAGGATCGAACCAGTGATTTAGAAGATAAGGTAGCAGAAAACACCCAATCAGATCAGCAAAAAAGAAAAAAAGAATCCAAAAAAATGAGGAGAATTTAAGGGGTCTCTGAGACAACATCAAGCATACCAACATTCACATTATAGGGATACCGGAAGGAGAAGAGAGACAGCAAGGAATTGAAAACCTATTTGAAGAAATAATGATGGGAAACTTCCCTAACCTGGTGAAGGAAATAGATATACAAGCCCTGTAAGTGCAGAGAGTTTCAAACAAGATCAACCCAAAGAGGCCCACACCAAGACACATCATAATTAAAATGCCAAAGGTTAAAGACAAAGAGAGAATCTTAAAAGCAGCAAGAGAAAAGCAGTTAGTTACCTGTAAGGGAATTCCCTTAAGATTGTCAGCTGATTTCTGAACAGAAACTTTGCAGGTCAGAAGGGATTGGCAGGAAATATTCAAAGTGATGGAAAGCAAGGATCTACAACCAAGATTACTCTACCCAGAAAAGCTATCATTTAGAATTGAACGACAGACAAAGAGCTTCCCAGAGAAGAAAAAGCTAAAGGAGGGCCAGCCGAGTTGCTCAGTTGGTTAAGAGCTCGCTCAAGAGTGTGAACTGAGCTCTGAGCAACAGCAGTTCGATGCCCAGCCCGAGCTGAGTTGTTGCTGAGCTGCCAATAGGTAGCAGGATGGCTCAGCTAAAAAAAAAAAAAAAGCTAAAGTAGTTCATCATCACCAAACGAGTATTACAAGGAGCCTTAGAGGGACCTTTTTAAGATAAAAAAATAAAAATAAAAAATATGAATAATAAAATGGCAATAACTACATTCCTATCAACAATTACTTTCAATGAAAATGGTTTAAATGCTCCAATCAAAAGATAGGGGGTTGGATGGATAAGAAAACAAGATTCTTACATATGCTGCCTATAGGAGACTTACTTCAATCAAAAGATACACACAGACTGAAAGTAAAGGGATTAAAAATATATTTCACGAAAATGGAAATGAACAAAAGCTGGGGTAGCAATACTTATACCAAACAAAATAGACTTTAAAAGAAAGACTATAACAAGAGACAAAGAAGGACTTAGTAATCCCACTTCTGGATATTTATCCAAAGAAACCCAAAATGCTGCTGCAATGAGAAGTGTTCACCCATACGTTCATTGCAGTATTATTTACAATAGCCAAAATATTAGGGCAACCTGGGTGTCCCTGAATGAATGAGTGGATAAAGAAGAGATGGTACATATATACAATGGAATAGTACTCAGTTGTAAAACAAATTGAAATCTTGTAATCTGCAACAAGATGGATGGATATAGAGGATACTGTGCTGAGTGTAGTAAATCAGACAGTGAGAGAGAAATATGTGATTTCACTTATAAGTGGAATCTAAAGACAAAATAAACAAGCAAATGGAACAGAAACAAACTCATAGATACAGAAAACATTTTAATGGTTGCCAGATGGGAGGGGGGTGGGGGTGGATGAAAAAAGGGGAAGAGATTAAGAAGTACAAATTGGTTGTTACACAGTTGTCATAGGGATGTAAGGTATAGCATTAGGAATATAGTCAATAATATTGCAATAACTCTTTATGGTGTCAGATGGGTACTGGGTCTGTTAGGGTGATAGATGGGAGTAGGGTTGGTGGCAGGATGGAAAAGCTGAAGGGAATAAGTAATACAAGTTGGTAGTTACAAAATAGTTATGGGGATGTAAAGTAAGTGTAGGGAATATAACCAATAACATGGTAATAGCTATGTATAGTGCCAGGTGGGTACTAGTCAGGGAGATCACTTCTTTTTTTTTAATTATTATTTTTTATTATTATTAATAGTTACAGATGTACAAAACTATGCTTAAATTATATAAATGTCTAAACACTATGCTGTATGCCTGAAACTAATATAAAATAATATTGAATGTCAATTCTAATTAAGAAATTTAAAAAATGGTGGAAAGACAAAGAAGAATAAGACGTTCAAAATTCCAGGTGCAAAATAAATCTTGGGGATGTAATATACATCATAGGAAATATAGTCAATAATATTGTGATAGTGTGGTAGTGTCATATGTTTGTTGGACTTATCATAATGATAATTTCTTTAGCATAGGGAATATAATCAATATGGTAATAACTATGTATAGTGCCAGGTGGGTACTTTTGAATAACTATGTTGAACTCTTAAACTAATATATATTGCATGTTAGCTATATTTTAATAAAAATCTTTAAAAAAAATAAATGAGTCATTGTAGGAGAAACCACATTTCAAATTGTACAATTCACAATGTAAGGCATAATCATTATTACTATGGGGATAGTCATCAGTCTATTTATTTATGTTGAAACCATAATTTCTTGAATAATAGGGATAATATTTGTGAATATATCAGTGGCTTTGCTTTTAGTGACTTGTTCCTAATTCTCCAAAGGTCCGTTTGCATCAGGGAAGATTAGAATCACTACAGGAATGCCAATACAGAGGCTTGATGCCCAATTTTTGATATTTACAAGAGTATTTTTTTACTTCCCAACTCTAATATTGAAAGCCAGGCTTTGGGGAGGGACAAAAATATTTTCTAAATTTCTTTAGCTCATTACCATACCAAGAGCCCAACTTCATGGGCAACATCATAATGTTTTATTATGAGTCATGGTTAGAAGGAATCTAAAGACATGATATAAGGGAAGTCTGTGCCACATAGAAAAAAGATAAAGGGATGAGCTCTTATCAGCTTGGAGACAAGGTGGAGAAGCAGGTCATCAAATGGGCACGTATTATGGTTTCCCATGTCTCAACCAAAATCCTGCAAAGGATGTATTGGATATTTTGAAGGACTACAGTCAAAGGCAGGAGATTTATTCCCATTCCTTGTTCTGAATGCTGAATGGAAACAACTTCACAGGGTGGTTTGGTGGCTACATGAGGGCAGGAATGAATGGTGCAGCAGTAGAAAGCAGAGGTGGCCCACACAGATGATCTAGAGTTAGTATTCCCAATGCCCTGGTGATTTCTGTTTGACACAGAAGGAACCACAATTTCCCACACACCCAATAAGGGGGAAGAGGGGAGGTGTCAATTATTCCAGTTACCTGTTGCTGCCCTAAAAACCAGTCCAAAACTTAGTGGTACAAGACAACAGTTGTTATTACCAAGGATTCTGTGGGTCAGGAATTCAGAAAGGCCCTGTGGGGAGGACTTGTCTCTGTTCCATGATTTCTGAGGTCTCAGGTAGGATGATTCAAACTTTGGGTGCCTGGAATCATCTCAGTGCATTTCTAGTCTCATGTGTGGTGCCTGAGCTGGAATGCTGAAGGATGGGAACTGCTGCCTGGAGCACCTACATGTGAGCTCTCCATGTGGCATAGGCTTTCTCACAATATGGCTGCCTTGGGGCAGTTGACTTCTAACATGGTATCTCCTGGCTTTAACCGTGAGTATTCCAGTGAAACTAAGCAGAAGCTTTCAGGGTCTTTTATAACCTAGCTTCAGGTGTCATACAACCACACTTCAGCCATTATATAGTGATCAAGGTAGCCACAAACCTGCCTAGATTCAATGGAGGATAGAAATACCACTTCTCAATGGAATGAGTGTCAAAGAGTTTGCAGCTATGTTTTAAAACTGTCACAATAACGTAACTGAGAGTGTGGCTGGGAAATTCACACCATGGCAAGTAGGAAATGCCAGTAACTGAAAGCTACAGGGCAAGTCACCATGCCGAGGACCAGTTAGGAGCAAGGGGTTTCTGTAGAGCCAGCACAAGTAAGGGTGACATGAGTCAGGGAGATCACCTGAACCTTGGAGAGCCAGGGAAAGACCTTGTGTTCTCCAGGTACAGAAACCAGCAGAGGACACCAGCAAGGCTAACAGAGATGGATCTCACAAGCCACATCTCAGCCAAACCAGTTGGCCCACACTCCAGGACTAGACCTACTGCTCCTCAGCCACACCACATAAGGGTGGGCAGGAGCTGAGGGAGACCTGCCCAAGAAAGTCAGGTGTCCCTGCCCCAGGTGGCATCTCGGGAAGGCTGAAATGCCATAAGTTAGCAGCCTTATCTCTCTCCACTGGTGTGGAGGTAGGGCTCCTAAGGCAGATGGGATCAGTTCTCAGAAATAAAGAAGCTACATTATTCTTACATATCTGATTGGAGTGAATGTTGAACCCTGACAAACCATCAAAGAAGACTTCCACATGTGTTCTTTTCCCACATAGCACTCTTTATGTTGTCAAAATTCATATTCATTTTTAAGATTACTTACTAAGGTCTCTTTTCTATACTATAAACTTCATAAGGGTGGTTTTAAAACATGGTCACAGACTTGTTAAACTCCCATGGAGAGGCAGGGTCTATGTCTTCTCCCCTGGAATCTAGGTGGGCTTATGACTCATTTGTAATCTAAGGAATGTGGTAGTAGTGATGCCATGGAACTTCTTAGGTGAGGTCATGACAGGCCATTCATCTTCCAACTTGTACACTGAAACACCTGAGTTTTGAGCCACATGTAGGAAATCTGGACCTCCTGTGAGGAAGCCCAAACCACATGGAAAAACCTTGTGTGGGCATTCCTGTCAGCCATCTCATTCTTGCGGTCATTGAAACCCAGGTATCACATGTGGGAGTGAAGATGCCTCCAGAAAATTGTACTCATTCAGGTCTTCCCAGCTGAGACCTCAGACATGGAGGGCCAGACACAGCCACCTTCCCTTTGCCCTGTCCAAATTCCTGACACAGAATGCCTGAGGAGAATCAAATAAATATTTGATTAGTTTCACACCACTAACTTGTGGGGTGGTTTGTTATACAGCAGTAGATCACAGAACAGCAGAGATAGAGTCATTCTATTCACTGTGTTCTCAACCCCGCAGATACCTGGGACAAGATGCCCAAAGAGTAAAAGGGAATTTGGGTTAATCTGTCTCAAAATATTTGAAGACCTGAAGTGCTCTAAGGGGGCCCATTATTGCTTAGACATCATCAATTTGAGTTCATTTACCAAATAAAGTAAAAATGCACAATGCTACATTGTTGAGAATTTGGCTACCTTAGTCGGGGGTCAATTTTCTTCCTTTTTTAAAAACAAAAAATACAGGCTTTCGGTTCTCTGTGGATGACATCACAGAAATGGCGGCATGAGGTGAGCTATTTGAAATCTCCCCTGGAATTTACAACAAATTGAACAGCTCCACAAAGGACTCCCTGTGCAGCAGACAGGCAATACTAAGAGATTCACAACTGAAATCATCTAAAGGTGGGCAAATTGGGCGAGTGGGGGAGGAGAGAAGGGGGAAAAGCAGAGACCTGGGCCGCACGGGCACAAAACCCAGACTGGAGCTCGGAGCTCTGAGCTCCCTGCATTCCAGAGCTACCGCAGTTGTGGGAGAGGGAAGAATTTGAACTGCTAGTGCTTCCCTTATGGCCCAGAGTCCTGCCTAAGGGATCAGCATATAGCATGGCTGAACCCAAATCTCATGGCAGAGACATCAGAGGAAAGATTGAAGGAATAAGGGTTAAAACAGCAGTTTAAGCCCTCACTGCCAAGCAGAGAATGGAAGGCATAGGCATGGAGCCTAGCTGCCCCTTCCCATCCTCTCAGGGCTCACCCCACCCCCAGTGCTAGAAGCAGAATAGTAGTAGTGTCAAATCAAAATAACAGAACGTTTGCAGTTCTGAAAACTGCAGCCAGAGCCAAAGACTCACAGCCCAACAGGTTCCCACGAAGGGAAGAGACCGTTGGGTGCAGGACTGGCTGTGTTGGTGGTTGCCGCCATTGCTCAAAGCCACCTCTCACAATCCACCCCGCCCCTGCCCCCACCTATCTGGGTGGATCCCTGCAGGGGTAAACAGCTTCTGAAACACACAGGCCCTGAATCTGCTGCAGAAAGAGCTTCAGAACTTCAGAAGCTCTCCAGATTCCACAACGGAGGTGGTGCCCTGAGACCCAGGCGACCTGTTCACATAGAAGAAGCCCACTTTCCAGGGAGTCCCACATTGCATGAGAAGCCAGAACATTGCATAGAAAATATAACACTACAGCATGAGAGAGGACAAAAGGCTGCAGTAGGAGAGAAAATAAAGCATTCTACAAACACCTACTGGAAAGCAAAAGAAAGACCTCTTCCTACCAACCTATTGCAAAACCTACTCCTGTAGAAGCCTAGGAAGAGAAATAAAAATTCATTAATTGCCATGAATAACTAAGGTACCAAGGCAGCTCAGAAAGAAAATGAAAAGTCTCCAGAAAATGAACTTAAAGACATGGAAATATGTGACCTGAATGACAGAGAATTCAAGATTGCACTTCTGAAAAAACTTAATGAGATGCAAGAAAACACAGATGGGCAGTTTAATGAACTCAGAAACACAATCAAAGAACGAAATGAACATTTTACCAAACATATTGAAAATTAAAAAAAACAAACAACAAATTGAATTTCTGAAGAGTAAGAACTCAATAAAAGCAATGCAGAATGAAATAGCCAGCTTAGGTAATAGAGCTGAGCAGATGGAGGAAAGAATAAGTGACATTGAAGATAGAAATCTGGAAATGATATAGATTGAAGAAATGAGAGACTTGAGAGTTAAAAGAAATGGAAGAACTCTACAAGAACTTTCTGACTTCATCAGAAAGAGCAGTAAAAGAATAATGGGCATACCAAAGAAGAAAGGGAGAAGGAAACAGAGTACATTCAAAGAAATAGTCAAGGAGAACTTCTCAAACTTGTGAAAAGAACTATGTCCTTGAATCCAAGAAGCAAATAGAACACTTAATTATTTCAATCCCAACAGGCCTTCTCCAAGGCACATTGTATTGAAACTGTCAAAAATTAATGACAAAGAAAGCACTCTCAAGGCAGCCAGGGAAAAGAAGCCAGTATCTTACAAAGGAAAGCCTATTAGATTATCAGTAGAGTTTTCAGCAGAAACTCTACAGGCCAGGAGGGAGTGGAATCAAATATTCAAACTATTGAAAGAGGGAAATTATGAGCCAATAATTATATATCCAGAGAAGATGTCCTTTAGATATGAAGGAGAAATAAAGACCTTTCCAGACATACAGAAGCTGAGGGAATTTTCCAAAAACAACCTACACTGCAAGAAATACTGACAGAGGTTATTTGACCTGAAACAAAAAAGCAAAAGAATACAAAAACATGAGTAGTATTACCAACAGACAGACAGAAGCAGGAAATGGCAACCCCTACACCAAATAAGACAGTATATATTTAAACAAAACATGGAGGGTAAAGAAAAAAAATTTAAAAAAAAAAAGAGGAAAAAGACAATTTGCTACTGCAGCACAGAAATCAACTCACAGCATAAATAGGAATAATTTATGACAAGAAAAACATGAAAGAGGAGAGAGTAAAGGTCTGAACCAGCACAAGGGAATGGAGAAAGGAGGCATGCTGAAGAAAATGGAAATCTTTAAATATGAAACTTTCTTTCACATAAACTTAATGGTAACCACACACACAAACAAACCCAAGACTGAAATATATAATAAAATAAAAAAAGAATAAACAGAGAGAAAAATCATAGAATATCACCACACTGAAATAACAGACAGCAAATAAAAGGCAAAGAAACAATGGAGACACAGTCCTACCAGAAAACCAAAGATAAAATGATAGGAAATCATCATATATAAATAATCACCCTAAATGTAAATAGACTGAACTCACCAAAAAAGAAAGACACAGAGTAGCAGATTGGATCAAAAAACCTAAATGCTGCCTCCAAGAGACACATCTCAGCTGCAAGGACAAATATAGACTCAAAGTGAAAGGGTGGAAATTGACACTCCAAGCAAATAGTATTCAGAGAAAAGCAGGTGTAACCTTATTGATATCAAATGAAACAGACTTCAGGATAAAAAAGGTAACAAGAGACAAAGATGGACATTGCATAATGATAAAGGGGACTATATAACAAGAAGACAAAACAGTCATCAATATTTATGCCCCAAACAGAGAGCACAGAAATATACAAAGCAACTACTAACAGAAACCAAGGAAGAAATTGACCAAAATATGATTATAGTAGGAGACCTGAATACATCATTGACAGCTATGGAGAGATCATCCAAACAGAAAATAAATAAACAAATATCAGCCCTAAATGATATATTAGATGAAATGGACATAATTGACATTTATAGAGCACTTCATCCTAGAATATGAGACTATACATTGTTTTCTAGTGTACATGGAACATTCTCAAGGATAGACCATATATTGGGACATAAAACTAGCCTCAGCAAATTTAAGAAGATTGCAATCATACCAAGCATATTCTCTGAACACAAGGTTTTGAAATTGGATATCAACTTCAAACAGAAAGCAGGAAAAACCACAAATATGTGGAGATTAAACAACATACTTTTAAAGAACGACTGGGTCAAAGAAGAAATCAGAGGAGAGATCAAAAGATACATAGAAACAAATGGGAATGAAAATACATCTTACCAAAAGTTTTGGGATGCAGTGAAAGCAGTTTTAAGAGGGAAATTTATATCATTACAAGCCTATTTCAAGAAACAAAAAAAATCCCAGGTAAAAATCCTCACGTTAAAGAACTAGAAAAAGAAGAATGAACAAAACCCAAAGTGAGCAGAAGGAAGGAAATAATAAAAATCAGAGAAGAACTAAACAAAACAGAGAACACAAAGACAACAGAAAAATTTAATGCAAAAAAGAGCTGGTTCATTGAAAATATTAATAAAATTGTCAAACCCTTGGATAGACTCACTAAGATAAAAATAGAAAAGACACAAATAAATAAAATCAGAAATGAAAGAATAGAAATTACCATGGATGCCACAGAAATACAAAGGATTATCCAAGAATACTATGAAGGGCTATATGCCACCAAATTCAAGAACCTAGAAAAAATGGACATGTTCTTAGAAACAAACAGCTTTCCTAGGCTGAATTATGAAGAATCAGAAAAAATCTAAATAGGCCGATCAACAGCAAGGAAATTGAATCAGTCATCTGTAACCTTCCCCAAAGCAAAAGTCCAGGATCAGATGGCTTCACTAGTGAATTCTACCAAACATTCAAAGAGGATCTAATACCTGCCCTACTCAAACTCTTTCAAAAATTGAAGAAGAGGCAATGCTTCCTAATTCATTTTATGAGACCAACATTACCCTTATACCAAAACCTGATAAGGATAACAAAAAAAAAAAAAAGAAAATTACAGACCAATATCTCTGATGAATGCAGATGCAAAAATCCTAAATAAAATTATAGCAAATCAAATGCAACAATGCACTAAAAAAATTATACATCACGAGCAAGTGGGGTTCATCCCAGGGGCACAAAAATGGTTCAACCTATGCAGATCAATCAATGTGATACACCACAAAAACAAAATAAAGGACAAAAATCATATGATTATATTAATAGATGCAAAAAAAGCATTTGACAAGATACAACATCTATTTATGATTAAAACACCTAATACAATGGGTATAGAAGGAAAATACCTTAACATAATAAAGGCCATATATGACAAACCCTCAACTAATATCATAATTAATGGTGAAAAACTGTATCCCTTTGCTCTACATTCAGGAACATGACAGGACTGTCCCCTATCACCTCTGCTCTTCAACATAGTATTGAAAGTCCTAGTCAGAGCAATCAGGCAAGAGAAAGGAATAAAAGGCATCCAAATAGAGGATGAAGAAGTTAAATTGTTACTTTTTGCAGATGACATGATGCTATATATAGAAAACCCTAAAGACTCCAACAAAGCTATTAGAAACAATAAATGAATACAGTAAACTTACCGGATACAAAATCAATGTACAAAAGTCCATTGCATTCCCATATACTAACAATGAAACCTCAGAAAAAGAAATTTAAAAAAATCATTTTGCAATTGCAACAAAAAGAATAACATACTTAATCAAGGATGTGAAAGACCTATACGCTGAAAACTATAAGATATTTTTAAAAGAAATTGAAGAAGACACAAGGAAATGGAAAGACATTCTGTGTTCATGAATTCGAAGAAGCAACATAAAATGGCGATATTACCCAAAGCAATATATATATTTAATGCAAACCCCATCAAAATCCCAATGGCATGTTTTAAAGAAATAGAACAAAAAATGATTAGATTTATATGGAACCACTAAAGAACCTGAATAGCCAAAGAAGTCCTAAGAAAACAGAACAATGCTGGAGGTATCATACTCCCTGACTTCAGCTTGTACTACAGGGCAACAATAATCAAAACAGCATTATATTGGCAGAAAAATAGACACACGGACCAATGGAATAGAATTGAGAACCCAGAATTAAACCCACATAAATATGGACAGATAATTTTCAACAAAGGAGCCAAAAACATACAATGGAGAAAAGATAAATGGTGCTGGGAGACTTGGAAAGCCACATGCAAAAGAATGAAACTAGACTGCTATCTGTCACCATGTACCAAAATTAACTCAAAATGGATCAAAGACCTAAATATAAGACCTGAAACAATAAACCACATAGAAGAAATCATAGGTACTACACTTATACCTTGGGTTCAGAGAGGATTTGATGAATTTGACTCAAAGGTGAGGGAAGTAAAAGCTAAAAAAATGAATGGGACGGTATCAAACTGAAAAGCTCCTGCACAACAAAAGAAACCATCTACAAAATCACGAGGCAACCAACTGAATGAGAGAAGATTTTTGCAAACAATGCCTCCAAAGAGGGGCTACTATCGAAAATACATAAGGAACACATACAACTCAACAACAAAAAACCAAACAATCCAATTTAAAAATGGGCAGAGGACCTGAATAGACATTTCTCCAAAGAGGACATATAGATGGCCAATAGACATATGAATAAATGCTCAACATCAGTAATCATCAGAGAAATGCAAATAACCACAGTGAGACATCACCTCACACCTGTTAGAATGACTGTCATCAATAACACAAATAATAGCAAGTGTTGGAGAGGCTGTGGAGAAAAAAGAACCTTCATACATTGTTGGTGGGGATGCAGATTGGTACAGCCACTATGAAAGGCAGTGTGGAGGTTCCACAAAAAACTAAAAATAGAATTACCATGTGGCCCGGCAATCCCTCTCTTGGGTATCTACCCCCAAAAATCTGAAAACATTTATCCATAAAGATATATGTATTCTGATGTTCATTGCAGCTTTATTTATGGTGGCCAAGACATGAAAACAACCAAAGTGTCCTTAATAAATGATTGGAAAAAGAAGTTGTGGTAGGACTTCCGGTAAAATGGTGGAATAGATAGACGCTGTGCTAACAACCTCCCAGGATCACAACAAAATTACAAACAAATTATATAGCATTCATCCCTGGAGGTCCCCGGAACACTAGATGAACAGAACCACTAAACGAAGAACTTAAAGAGGAGGCCACGTCGGGTCTGGTAGGATGGGCGGAGATGAGAGAGGGCGAACCCCATGAGGGAAGCCCCAACTGTGGGGATGGGAGGCTTCTCCGGTTGGGGGAGAGACCCTCCGGCTGCACACCAGGCTCACCAGCCCAGAGATCTTTTGCCGGGAAGAGAAGTTCCAAAATAGCTGGCAGTAAATTAGTGAGGACTCTCTTTGCTTAGCTCAGTGAGGCTAAGAGCGGCTAGAGAATCAGTGGGGCTGGCACATGGGCTTGCTCGCCTGTGAGCACTTACCTGGTTCCTGGTGGAGGGAGTGGCTGTGTGGGCTGGGCCCAGGAGCCTGCGGGGATGGACTGAACTGAGCACCTTTGGTGCAAAGGCTAGAGGTTTTTGGACTATTGTTCCCCTGGTGTGGAGCCTGCATGCGAGTGGTGTAAGGAGGGCACCATTTTGTTAGGGTTGGGCCCTCCCACAGAAGATCAGGTCCGGGACCTCATTGGTCTGGTGAAATTGGCACAGAAGTGTGTGTGCGTGCATGTGCGCGCGAGCATGCAGTCTTGGATCCCCACCATCTGCCCGGCTTATACTGCGTTGCCAGGGAAATGCTGGGTGGGTGCGCCCGGGCTCCAGCAGGCTGCTCTCTGAGACCTGGGAGTCCGCGAGCTGCCTCGGATCCCCACTGTCTGGACGGCTTGTTCTGCATTGCCAGGGGAACGTCTGGTAGGCGTGCTCCGGCTCCAACAGGCTGCTCACTGAGATACAGGAGTGCGCAAGCCACCTTGGGTCCTGGCTCTCCGCACTGAGCTTGCAGAGTTGCAAGGCTGGTGATTGGTTGTCAGGCTGCTCGGCCTGATCTGTGAGCGGCTGACTGGGACAGGCTAAGACTGGGAATTTTCCTGGGAGTGTTCCACCATGAGCTGTGTGCCTGCATGATCCAGCTGGGGCTTTCCTGGTGATCTATCTAATACATCAAAGCAATCCCAGAGCAACAGCCAGAATGGGGAAACAAAGAAGCATGTCCCAAGTAAAAGATCAGAAGAAACCTTTAGAAATAGAACCAAATGAAACAGAGGGATCCAACCTTTCAGAGACAGAGTTTAGAACACTGATGATAAGAATGTTTAACAAACTTAGTGAGGACATAAGGAAGGATAGAGAAATCATAAAAAAACAACCAGTTAGAATTAAAGAATACAATAACTGAAATGAAGAACACACTCGAAGGAATCATCAGTAGAGTAGATGAAGCAGAGGAGCAGATCAGCGATTTGGAAGACAAAATAGCAGAAATCACCCAGTTGGCACAACAAAAAGACCAAAGAATAAAAAATAATGAAAATAGTTTAAGAGCCCTATGGGACAAGATGAAACACAACAACCTTGGCATCATAGGAATACCAGAAGGAGATGAGAAGAAGCAAGGGGTCAAGAATGTATTTGAAAAAATAATGACTGAAAACTTCCCTACCCTAGTGAAGGAAATCGACATACATGTCCAGGAAGTGCAGAGCGTTCCAAACAAGCTGAACCCAAACAGGTCCACACCAAACACATCATAGTTAAAATGGCAAAAGCTAAAGACAGAATCCTAGAGGCAGCAAGAGAAAGACAGAAGGTTACATACAAAGGAACTCCTGTTAGACTAACAGCTGACTTGTCTATAGAAACTCTGCAGGCCAGAAGGGAGTGGCAGGAGATATTCAAAGTGACACAAAATAAAGGCCTACAACCAAGATTGCTCTACGCAGCATGGTTATCACTTAAAATTGAAGGAGAAATAAAGAGCTTCTCAGAAAAGAATAAGCTTAAGGTATTCATTACCACCAAACCAGCATTGCAAGAAATGTTAAAATGGCTTTTTTAAACAAAAGAAAGGGGTAAACAAGCTAACTCAGGAAGACCAGGAATACAAATAACAAAATGGCAATACATATGCACCTATCAATAATCATTTTAAATGTGAATGGGCTAAAATGCTCCAATCAAAAGACAGAGAGTGGCTGAAAGGATAAGAAAATAGAACACATGTATATGCTGTTTACAGATGGAATAAGATATTTCATGCAAATGGAAATGAGAAAAAAAATGCTGGAGTATCAATACTTATTTTGGACAAAATAGGCTTTAAAATGACTACAATACAAGACAAAGAAGGGCACTATAACCCTAATAAACATCTATGCACCCAACATAGGAACTCCTAATTACATATAACAGATTTTGACACACATAAAGGCAAAGGTCAACAGTAACAGTATCATAGTAGGGGACTTCAACACCCCATTGTCACCAATGGACAGACTCTTTAGACAGAAAATCAACACAGAAAGAGGGGCCTTAAATGACACTTTAGACTAGCTGGACTTCGTTGATATTTTTAGAACATTTCACCCTGAAAAAACAGAATATACATTCTTCTCAAGTACATACACATGGGACATTTTCCACGGTAGACCATGTTAGGCCACAAAACAAGTCTCAGTAAATTTAAGAAGACTGAAGTCATATCAAGCAGATATAAAGGAAAAACTGATGGTTGCTCGCTGGGAGGGAGTGGGGATGAGGGAGAGGGGGAAGGTTTTGGACAGCGTAGGTGGGTGACTACAATGTTGCTGCAGGGATATGGGGGCAGTTCTGGGATTGTAATTGATAATGTTGTGAAGAGACTCTTATGTTAAGTGAAATAAGTCAGTTGGAGAAAGACAAGTACCATATGATCTCACTTATATGTGGAATCTGAAAAACTAAATGAACGATCAAATAAATAGATTCATAGATATAGAGGAAAAACTGAGGGTTGCTAGTTGGGAGTGGGGTGGGGATAAGAGGGAAAGAGAAGGGATTAGACAGCATAAATAGACAACTACAATATTGCCACGGGGATGTGAAACACATTTCGGAGAATATAATAATGTTGCAAAAATTTTGTGGCATGTCAGTTAGTCACATGTCTTGTTAGGGAGACCACTTCATGGATGGAGTAGAGGCTTGATCACTGCACTGTACACCTGAAGCTGATGTTGTATAATATTGTATGCCAACTGTAACTGAATATATAGATAGTCACGGGGTGTGGAGTATACTGTGGAAGGGAGTCAAAGGAATTGTAATAGATATGTATGATATGGGGGTGGGAGTGGGGTGGCGAACTGGGGGGGTTCACTTTAGGGGGTAAAGAGTATAACTATTGCATTGTGTTGTACACCTGAAACTAATAAAATAAAATAAAAGTTAAAAAAAAAAGATTGTTGTGATATATACACAATGGAATACTATTCTGCCATAAGAAAAGATTAAATAGTGTCATTTGCAACAAGATGAATGAATCTTTAGATTATAATACTAAGGCAGAAATAGTAGAGAACCATATGATTTTAGTGATATAAACAGAACAACAAAAGAACAAGTAAAACAAATGAAGAAACAAAACTCATAGACACAGACAATAGTTTAGTGGTTACCAGAGGGTAAGGGGGAAGGGAGGTAGTAGATTAGGGTTAAGGGGATCAACTATATGGTGATGGAAAAATAACTGACTCTGGTTAGTGAACACACAATGTGATATATATGTGATGTATTACAGAATTGTACACTTGACATCTATGTAATTTTGCTAACAATTGTTACCTCAATAAACTTTAATTAAAAAAAATACCGCCTTTGGTAAACAGTAACCCACAGCAAATACACATACATACAAACACAGATACATACATACACACACACACACACACATAGGTACACAGATACACACACATCCACACCACCCACAGACCCACATAGACACACATCCAACTTCATGCTCTCTCTTTTTTTTTTTTTTTTAAACTCATAGAAATATTTTATTTTATTTTTTGAGGGCAGTGTCACTGGCCCTCATATGTGGGACCCGAACTGGGGCCGCTGGCCTCCCAAGCCAGCGCTTAACCACCACGCCACTCGGCCGGCCCTCATGCTCTCTCTTAATCTCTAGCATTATGGGCATATTTTTGTCTGCTGTGTTTAGAGTTAAGTGAGGAAATAGCCAAAATTCCTCAGAATGTCTTCAAATGCCAGAAATTTAGGAGAAAAAAACAAGGTACTGAAAACCTGTCTGATGCAGCCGCTTTGCCTTGGTGTGTCCTGACCCCAGACACTCCATGCCAACCTCTTGACCCCTTGGTGGCCTCCAGTGCCAGGTCCTCAGCTGAAATACTCACTTAGTTCCCCCTAAATTGTTCCTCAATTTGGAGAAAGTATCAGTGGGCACAGGGCCTGGGGAGACTTGGGTTGTCAGCTGGAGTTTGATTGGATTGTGGGAAGGAATGAGACACAAGGACACTGAATCCAGGAAGCAGGGCTGGGAGTCCTGAGCCACTAGCCCTGCAGAGAAATGGTGGGGTGAGCAGGACTGAATCTGTGGCAGCATGACGGTAGCTGTGGGAAGCAAGGCTGGTGGGTGGGATGGGAACAGGGGGACCAAGCTTCAGAGGGTGACACAAAGGGAGTGAGGGGGCCCAGACTGGGTGCCAACAGGCCCAAGCCAACCCAATCAGCAACTTCATAAACACAGGTGGTGAGCGCACTGTATTCTCCTATCCCAAGAATAATTTCCTGGAACCGTTTTTTGAAACCCCAGTAAGAGTTGAGATTCCAGCTCCAGAAAAATGTGATAAGCAATGAGTACCACTTCTGCCTCATCTCCTAAGCTGGTACAGGGGTGTAATCGATCTGTTTACAGGGATCTGCCTTTCATTCAAACCCAGCATTTTTAGGCAGCACAAAGCACCCCTACCTAAGAGCCACCCTCCTCAGCCTCCCCATTCCAGCTGCTGGAGTGGGAGAAAATGTGTTCCTGTGAGAAGGGATACCCCTTGACATTCTCGCACCCCTGCCTTGCCAACTCTGCCTCCAAGCATGGTGAGTGGGCATGTGTGGCTTGTCAAACTTTTTAAAGGGAATCTCTGTCTAATTGGCTTCCTATTTGCCCTGGAGTAAAAGCTTTTCAGATTTTCTTCACCAGCCCTCTCTTGGTAGAATTTTCCATTAAAAACCTTGCAGAAAGTCAAATGCAAGCCCCCTCTCTGTGACCTTGTCAGCGTTATTTTCAGCATGGATGGATCCAGGCATACATGTCTGAAAAGAATCATATTAATGAAAATAAGATTTCCTGATAGTAATAATGAAGATAATAATACCTAATGTTTACTGACTGCCTACCATATGCGTAAGACCTTATTCACCCTTATGAGGTGGATGCTATTACAATTCATTTTATAGATGAGAAAACTGAGGCACCAAGAGGTTAAGCATTTTGCCCAAGGTCACATAGTTAGCAAATGGCAGAGCAAGATTTGAGCCCAGGCAAACTTATCAACTGTATACATTCAATACATGAAGTCTTTTTTGTATATTCATTATACCTTGGTAAAATAGTAAAAAAAAAAAAAAATTAAAAAGATGCACACCTAGGGAGTTTGTCTCTAGCATCCATGCTCTGGTCAAATATCAGTGTTACTCACTAACACCATCCAGTTCTGTTCAATATTTTGATTTTGAACTCATCTTACAAAAGATCATTTCATTTGCTCACATAGACTTTTCCCCAACCCACACCTTAATAAAATTTTTCCCTCTGAGATATACTTTCTTTCAAGAAGAGGATAGATGTTTACAAAACACAACTTCAAATGCTGCTTTTCAGCAAAGAAATTCTATGACCTTCATGTAGCCTCTATTTCTCCAGGCACAAAATGAACTCAATGAGAATATTCTGAAAAATTTCTATAGCCAGAGACGTCCAATACTTACATGTGTGCTTCTTGAAAGAAAAGAAGGTATGTTCTGATTAAGGTTGTAGTTACATGACTATGCATTTGTCAAAAGTCATATAATCATATAAAGAAAATTGAATTTTCCCATATGTAAGTTAGAAAATTTTTAAAAACTTAGATGAGAAGGTAAAAGTATTTTTACCAATAAATCAAAAAGAGAAAAGGAATGTTTAGAGTACTCTTAGAAATGTCAGATGTAAAGGGCTGGCCGAGTGGCTCAGTTGGTTAAGAGCTCACTCAAGAGTGTGAGCTGAGCTCTGAGCAACAGCAGTTCGATGCCCAGCTTGAGCTGAGTTGTCATTGAGCTGCCAACAGGTGGCGGGATGGCTCAGCTAAAAAAAAAAAATGTCAGATGTAGCAAATAATATAAATGTCCTCTTCAGTAGTTCATAAAAAAATGACAGTGTGTGCAAATTATTTTTGTATCCTATGAGAGCCCATGAGGATCTACCACTCCTCACTTACTGAGGGTGCAGGACCCACTGAGCACATTTTTTCTAATAGTTCTAGTACCTGTCTGGCTCTCCACATTAAACATCCCATCATTCATATAGGAAAATACAGAAAGTAGATTTGGAATTTGGTTGATGGAGCTGTTTGGAATTCAGGTGTGAAGAGTGTTGTCACACCAGCTCAGACGATTATCTTCAAGACGCCTGTAGTTTGGTCTCAAAGAAAATAACATTATTTATTGAGCAACGTGCCTCTGAGGGTTTAGACATTTCAGGGGAAAAGACACATTTTTGTGTGGCTGTGATGGCAAAATTACTTGACATGACCTTTGTCAATGAAGGTTCTAACTTGCCCTCACAGGACATGTGGCATGGAATCCTTCCATGTCACTTGCTTGGCAACACTGGCCTTAATTTTCACTTTGAGTAGTAAGAGAAATGGGATATTAAGAAGCGACTTGTAATCACAAACTATCATATATGCGTTGTTAAAAATTGTGAAGATAAGCAAATCATTTCTAATTGTAATACTTAGAAATAAGCCATTTATCATTTTAACAAAATGAAATTAAATTAAACATATTTTAATAATTACTGAGTATCATTACATATTCTGTCATTTCCCCCTATTTTTAATAAAAATTTTCAAACATACAGAGTAGTTAAAAGAATTTACAGAGAGTGAGCCCCTATAAATCTACCATTCACATTCTGTAATTAACATTTTGATTTAGTATTTGTATTATTAAATATCAATTCATTTCTCCATCACTCTATTCACCCATCAATATTTCATTTTTTTTTTATTAGAGTTCAAGTAAGTTGCAGACATCACTACACGACACTACTAAATTCTTCAGCATGGATATAATTAACTAGAGCTCTGTTTATGGTTCTTTCAGGAATATTTACATACAGTGAAATGCACAAAGAACCATTCAAGGAGTGACAAATGCACACACTTGTGTAATACAAACCCCTATCAAGGTGTAGGTCATTACCATCAACTTACAAAGTTCTTTCATGCCTCTTCCTGGTTAATCCCCACCCTACACTCCCAAGCCAGGACTGTTCTGATTTTTTCACTACATATTAGTGTTCTGACATTATTTTTATTGGTTGCAGACTATTCCATTGTATGGATGTACCAAATTTTTAGCAGTTCCTATAGTTAGACACTTAGGTTTTTGCCATTCTTTCAGTGCTGTCAGCTATGCTATATGGACATCCTTGTAGCTAACCTACTGGTCACCTATATTCTGGAGGCAGGGGTAAAGTCATTGTAAAAACATTTCCTGGGTCACAGGGGTTACTCATTTTCAAAACCTTGGATCATATTGGCTAATTGCTCTCCCCAAAGCTGCACCAATCTATCCTCCCACCAGCAATGTTTGAGCATCTGTTCTGCCTCGGTCACATAAGGCTTTGTGGTTCGACTCCATTTCAGCTGCTCAGCGAGCACGTATGTCAAGTAATTCACTAAGGCTGAGAATGCCTCAAGGATGGGTGGGAGGTCCTCTCCCATGGATTGCAGATTCTCCTACTATATAATGCACCATTGAACGGGGAAAAGAGAAGTGAGGTGGTGCTTCCTAGGACCTATGTAAATTGATGTCCTCTCTGAACATTGTTATGGCACAATAGAAAACTGGACTGGTTCATGGTGCATGCTTATGGGAAGAAGAAAGAAAACAAAATCTATTTATTAAGAATGAAAGAAATACTGGATTTTCAAGAGTTTTAAGTCATCAAAATGGAATAGATAGGGCCAGCTGAGTGGCGCAGGGGTTAAGCGCTGGCTTCGGAAGCCAGTGGCCCCGGGTTCGGGTCCCACATATGAGGACCAGTGACACTGCCCTCAAAAAAAAACACAAAATGGAATAGATATATCCATATCACCATCATGAGAAAGATGCTCCATTTAATTATGTTTAAGTGCACTCCATTTATTTATTTTTCAAGAGTTTAAGCTTCACTCTTAAAAATTCCCATGTTCTGGGGATGGAGGTGTTAGCTAATGCTACTGTGGTAATAACTTTACAATATATAAATGTATCAAATCAACATATTGTGCACCTAAAATGTACATAATATTACATATCAAGTATATCTCAATAAAACTGGGGGAAAAAATCCTGTGTCTTGTCAATAGACTAGGTCGATGATGTTGATTTAAAAAGCCAGTGACTTGTAAATTCCTCCCTGCCAGCACCGTCTGCATCTGTGGTCATGTTATCCCCATTTTTCAGATGAGGGTGGAGGTGTTAGGTTGTTAATGATGTGTTCACGGACAGCTTGGGAGTGTGACAGGGGTGAGAATGGAATACTATATCCCCTCACCAGGCCACAGAACATGTAGATTAAAATAAAATAAGCTGACAGAGGTTTTACCCAGTTCCAGATAATTGCTTCTCCCTGCAGCACTGGCTTTGGAGAGGGCCACCTCCACAGGAAAGAAAATGTTGAAGGGTGGGGTGGTGAGAGGAATATGTCCCAGCTTTGAGAGAATCCAAGGTGAAGGTATTTTTGCATTATAATAATTTCTGCTTTCAATGCCCCCTGGACACACTAAGTAGTTCACCCACTGAATGCACAGAGGATGACCCACATCTGTCCTGAAGATGAGACAACTGAGAGGTAGAGAGAGGGTTGCAGCCTGCAGGTACCAGCAGCTGCAGCCTTGCACACCAGGCCTCTCTCCTTTCCTTGAAAGCTGCAGAGATGTGCATGCAACCTGTGGAAAAACTCTTCCTTGGGTAGCCAGTCTGAATTGCACTCATATACACTTTTCTGTGACCTGGAGCTGAGAAGGCCTCCTTAGATGTGATGTCTAGGAATGGATCCCAAGCAGCTGATGCAATTCACTTTCTGATTAGTCCTCATGCCACTTCTATCTTCCTCACACTTGGATCTATCATTTGGTTGAGACATCTGGTCTTCTGTAACAATTTCTCCCAAGCGAAACGCCAGGCAACACCCATTTGAAGCTGTCCGTGCAGGGGATTGTAGGCCTGGGCCGAGAGGGTGTGAAAACCCGGTCTATCCACACAGTCTCCTATTTCTCCTGGGCAGTGACAGCCTATTGGCCTGCTCTGCTTGCAGCGGCTGCCTTGGAGTCCCAATGTTTCATCACATCTGGAATGTGCAGTTGCTGCAGGCAGTGAGATCTCTTGGCGCTCCGCTGGGCTGCTGCATTTGGAAGAGATTTGGGATTCAAAAAGGCTGCAAATCGAGGAAAGTCTGAAGCATTGTTTCCTATTTCTGGCCACCCACTTTCTGAGCTGAGAAAGTGCGATCTGGCCAAGCTGAGGCGAAGTGTAACTGAAGTCAAGAAAGATGGTAGCCAGCATGACAATGGGTGACTGGGTGAGAAATTTCTTCATCCTTCTCAGCGTAGTGGGCTGTCAACTCAGACGGCTGGGTGGGGCCTTGCCAGCCCCTCCTGCTGTCCTGTCTGCCTGGCCTGGCATCCATTTTCCATCTTTATATGATTGTTCCTCCTGGAGCCCTATAAGTGCCTGATATATCTCCTGCCATAGACATCACCCTGATTTCTCAAGCTGGACATGGGTTTGATTTCCTCTCTGCCTGGAGACGAAGCATCATTCCTCTTCCTCTTCTTCTGAGCTCAAGTATAGCTCAAGTATAGCTTTGCAGTGTGTAAAGGCTCTTTACATAATTGAAGTGCTTTGTAGTTTTCTTCCCCTTGAGCCACTGTGCCCTCTTCTGTTCTTACCTCTGAAATCCAACCAGATGGTGAACTTTCCCATCATCTATTTCAACTACATATCACCAACTGCATGTCAAATAGTGATGTTAGAAATGACTTTCCCTAATGATCCAGAAAAAGTCCCATTTTTCACAAAGTTTTTCTCCACGACTTGGTTTTACACATGACCATTGTTTTCTATAAAGACCATGTTTTTCAATCAATCATGCTTCCTTCCTGACTCCTGTCTCCCTGCGGTACTGTCTCCCTTCTACGTTCCTCTGTCCTCCCTCCCTACCAGCCGCCACCCTTTCGTGGGCTGTGCCAACAGTGCAACAGCAGGAATTTCTGGAAGGAGGCCAAATTTGGCTTCAGATCATTTCTCTTCAACACACACTGGCCTCTGAAAACCAGATTCTGTTTGTCATTTGGTTTGCTCTCCCAGCATTGTGTCATTCCGATGGTAATGCTGATGGATTTCAAGCTTGCCTCGTAGAGTAACGCACAAGGTTTTCATAAGCACATTAATCTTAAAAGAAAAACTGTCAGATGCAAACAATACCCATATGACTGATGTTGTAAAGACATAAACTAATTCTTAACATCCATTTCCAAAGAATATTATCTTACATGGGCCTTATGTTGCCTTTAACTCCCTTCAAACATACGTACCTGTGTTGCAGCGTTTCATGGCACCTAAAAAGCTTGCTTTTACACACAAAGGCTGGGGATTAATGGCATGTCTGCTCATTTGCCAAGTCCAAATAATAGGGTCAGTCACATGGCCATGTAAATAAGACCATGATTACAAGAAATATGTAATTTCATTAGTTTTCACAAATGTAATATAAGCCGCTCTTATGAAAACCAAATTGTAAAATCATTATACCCCAAGGAAAGGGTCTCCTAGAAACACTAAAAACTCATTAGCAGATGAGACATGCTGCTCAAACTCTCTCCCTGGAGGAAGCATTCCTAGCTCACAAGCAGACTTGTGGAAGGCATTTTCCCATTTTGTTCCGAAGTTAGCAAAATGTGTGGTGTGAATTAAATATCTGATATTGCTGTAAACGTCATTTGGAAGTGAGCCAGGCCACAATCAAAAATGAGCTAGTAGCTTGTTTTAATTTAATGGTGTTGAAGTGTTCCACTGTAATTAAGCATCTGAAAAATAAATAGAAACAGTCATTAGGCTCAGTGATACAAAGCCACCAGACCAAAAAATATAAATTATTTCAAATAGAGGTCCCTGAGGAGCATGATGGGATCTGTGAGGGGGTTTTTCAACAGAGGCTTGAATGATCACTGGAGTTTAGGGCCATTGAAATTAATGAACAAAGACAGTTAATCTGAGAGTTGAGACTGTCATCAGGAAAGCCTGAGTTTGTTAGGAGTAACCATATTTGGTTAAAATTTTCTGGATAAGGTTTGGCCCAGCCCTGGCACTATATAACCTCATCTTACTACTACAAGGTTGATGTGAATCATAACCTGAGATGGAGATGGTCAAACTGATGGATTCCCTAAGAAGATGAAGGAGGCTCTGAAATCTTTCACATTCCCTGCCATGCCCTCATTTGGTACCAAGGCTCTCTCTCCTCTCAGCATGTGATAAATCATGACTTTTGGGATCTCTCAGGAGTCCAGTGTGCTTGCAAACTAAGAAAGCAGGAATATTTCCCAGGTTCCAAACTAAGAAAGGACAAGTGCATGCCTTTGTTTTTACTCCAAAGTCCATCTTTCATGGAAGTGAAAGATATGTGGCATATTTGGCCAGGCAAGATGACTACTTGTCCTTCAAAGCACTCTCTAAACCTTAGGAAAATATTGTGTATAAATGCACACTTTGTAGGGTTAAAGCACTTTCATAAGACAATTATATATATTTTTAGACCCATAATTAAACCATTGCATTTAGCAGGCAAGGTGCATCTTGTTATGCTCCTCCTGTAGATAAGCCAGCTGAGACTTAGAAATACAAGAATATCCTCAGGACACAAGTGGTCAACAGCTGAACTGGCATGAGAACCGATGTCTTCAGATTCCAAGTTCAAGGTGTTTTCTAGAATGCTAAATTGACTCCTCATAGTAAACAGAATGAAACTTATTGTGCTACCCTAAATGGTTTTTATTTGCCTATTTCACAATAAACTTTTCTTTATCCACATATTTGAATAACAAAGACAGTAATTATTTTAGATCTTTTTTAGTTAAACCATTTGAAATGTGAAGCAAGCAAAGGATATATTCCCAAGAAAATATATAGAGTTGTGCAATCAATTTTAGGGGTTTGTGGACCATAGCTCATGGGACCTCCAGTTAAAAAATAATGGATAGATAACTGAAATCTTCAAATTAACCCAGGTCTTCACTTTATAAGCAACTTCAAGAGTCACCCCTACCAAATATTTTGGAAACCAGACTTATCCAATTCCCCAATGCCTTTTGTTACTTCCACTCCTACCAGCCACCTCCTGGTGGGGGCACTGGTGAGCAGTCAACACATCTCAGGTGGGAAACTAGAGGGTGCAGGAGGCATGCAGGGCCTGGTTTGCTCACTGGCCAGAAATCAGTTCTGGGAGGTTCTGATTGGGCTGCATATTAAATCTCAGAGGAGGGTTGAAGGCTCTGGTACTGAGAGTAGAGTGTCTATGCCCCAACATTTCCATCTCCTGCATAGGTTATGGAATAAATGTGCACTCTAAAGCCAGATGCCAGGTTCAAACCTTGGATCAGCCATGTCCTGGTTTGTGTGGCTGGGGAAAAATTGTCTTCTTAGTGCCTCAATTTCCTCATCTGTACAATGGGATAATTCAATGTTAGTTTAGCCTCTAAAATCTGTTGTGAGATTCATGCAAGATAATGTGTACAGTGTTTGAAACAATGACTGATGTAAAGAAGGTGCATGAGGAACTTCAGCTTCTGTTATTAAGGCCAAGAAGGAGTGTGTTAGTTTGGAGCAGTATGGTACCAGAGTGCAAAGGACACAGTGATGTAGCTGCTACCCTGCTTCAGCAAACAGGAGAGGCATGACGTTGAGGTTTCCTCCTTCATCAACTGCGTTTGTGGTACTTGTAGGGACTAAATATCCAAGTTGGCATTTCCTCCCACTTCAGTTGGTATACAGCTCCCCCAAATACAATCAGGTAAAAAACATTTCATGAACAAAGGGCCCATTTGCTTTGAAAGCACTGCACCATCTCCTTCTTTGCCCCGGTTTAGTGGTTTATTTGCTTTGTGTCTGTGTCTGTTGCAGTGTCCCAGTATTTCAATGCCACTTCTCTCTGACTGTTGGCACTTGGTTATAACTATACTCACCTTGAAATTTCAGTACATAAAACAGCTTATATTTCTATGTATAAATAGAATATTCCCTTTATGCAGTTTTTAAACATTGAAGCACTTTGTCTTCATTATTTTTATTATTATTTTCTTAGCATTTCTAAAATTCAGAGTTCCAATTCTGCTTTCATGGCCTAAATTGTCAGTATAATGGAATGCAGGTTATTTCTAACTGGAAATATTAAACTGCTCCAGGGACTGTGGCAGAAAAGCATGCTTAGAGGAGCACTCTTTCCTCACACCGGTATGGCTAACACCCTAACTGAGGTGACCACTTCTCAGTGGATGCTCTTTTCTAGGGAAGCTCTAGCTTGAAAGTGGAGATGACAAGACAATTTAGGAGCAATCCTGTCTCATTGGCAGTGGGAGGGCTCAAACCTCTTTGCACTGCCAAGAGCCCGCTGCTCGTTATGGCTCAGAAAGAGGGACATCTGCATATGTCTCTGTGGGGGCATGTGCAGGTGAAGCAAGTATCAAGAAGGAGTTTGAGGGCTGGCCGAGTGGCACATTGGTTAAGAGCTGGTTTTGGGATGCCAGCAGCCCCGCTTCAGATCCCACATATGAGGGCCAGTGACACTGCCCTCCACAGCTAACAACAGCTCCACCTGGAGCTGGGCTGTGCGAGCCCTGGCGACGATGTAGGCTGCAGCCCCTGCTTCAGTGGGCTGCCATAGGCTACAGTGAGTGCCTGGCAGCCAGCGTGAGCTGCCAATAGCTGCAGTGAGCGACCATCCAGAGGCTGGCGACTGATCTGCCTCATCCGGGAAGAGCGCAATGACAATACCAACGTGGGCCAGTGAGGCAATGACCTCCGCAACTAGACTGAAGAACAAAAAAAGACGGCAACTTGTCTGTTCCCCTTCCCCGATTCCCCAACACTGTTCCCCTCCCCCAATTCCCCAATAAAATCTTAAAAAAAAAAAAAAGAAGGAGCTTGAGGGCTGATGACCCTGAAGGTCATGGTGCATGATGGCATTACTGTATCTGAGTTCCACATCAGGCTATGGGTAATGACTCCACCATATAGCAGTAGGCAGGATCTGCTTGTAGTTTTCAGATATAATATGGTGATCTCTTTGCTGTCCATAATGGCACACAAAAGATGTGTGAGCCTAGAGGTAAGGGAAATAAATGAAAAGGGATGGCTAATGTCCCACTCCAGAGGGAAAAAAACATACCTGCAAATAGAATTGCTTTATGCAAGACCACTATCAATGGTGGAAAGAGTTCTCCTCCAAAATACCAGGCCAACACCCATCTTCCCCTTCCATTACATCAAAACCTGACTTTGTTATCATTATCCAGTAGCATCTCACAGCTATTACACAAGTTAGTCTTCCTTAAAATATGAAATCTCTGTTTTATTTTATATCAGTGTATCAATAAGGTACTGTATCAATAAGACCAATAAAATAAAGTCACAAAAAGATAATGAAGTAAATATACCAATGATGATATCCAATATAATTATCACAATTAAACATTAAAATTTGATGGATTATACAGTTCTGCATCTGAAAAGAGAGCAGGCAAATTATTTAAGAAAAACAAATTGGGGGGCGGCTGGGTGTCTTAGTTGGTTAGACCAACTAAGTGCTCTGAACAAGGTTGCCAGTTCAATCCCTGCCTGGGCCACTCTGAGCTGTGTCCTGTTTTAAAGAGAGAGAGAGAGAGAGAGAGAGAGAGAGAGAGAGAGAGAGAGAGAGAAATGGGAAGGGGGTCAAGGAAAAATTCTCCTCAGGGATGTCATGTGGAGAACACTGATGGACACGTTTTTAATTGTCCTCACGGTAACCTGGTGATAAAGTTAAGACTAGAAAAGTGTGTTTCGTCTTACAGTTATAGACTTAGCCTCAAAATTTAGATCCATATATTGTCTCTGAGCAGGAATTGTAGATCTATAAGTCATAGATGAGCAGGAAGTTGGCATTGAGGAAAAGAAACAGTATAAATTGACTCTGGCCATTCTTTGTTCATTTACTTTTATTTTTATTTTTTTTGAGGGCAGTGTTACTGGCCCTCACATGTGGGACCGAACCAGGGCTGCTGGCTTCCCAAGCCAGCGCTTAACCAACTGCGCCACTCGGCCGGCCCTGACTCTGGCCATTCTTTGGAGAACCATTTGAGTTCAACTGTGTTTGGGAACAAAACAATAAAATTCTTAAGAAATATTTGAAGTTTACCACATAAGTTTTTCATTTTCCTGTGCTAGATATTTAATGGGGGCTGGTGGCTCTTGCTATCATTATTTTTCAGGTTCCTACTGAGGGAAGGTGACCAGCAGTTAAAGATAGGTTTTACAACGTCTTCAGTGAAAATTTAAGAATGCCAAATCTCAACAAACTACTGTCATCTTATCAGATTTCTGTGATGACCCAACTTATCTAGAGGCAACCCTCAAACTGAGAGACATTAGGAAACCAAGCTATGCGCCTATGCTCATGTGACTCCATGCTCAGGAAATTCAACAAATGCCTCTTGGAAATTCTACACTGAAGGTAGAGTGGAAAGATGTAGGACCTGCTTCCTTTACCTTGAACAGTTGATGGCATAGTAGGAATAGATAAGAAATGTACTGGAATACATCATGGGCATTTGGTGGATTATGTTTTGTTTTGTTTTGTTTTGTTTTGTTTAGCTGAGCCATCCTGCCACCTGTTGGCAACAGCAACTCAGCTCGGGGTGGTATCGAACCACTGTTCCTCAGAGCTCGGCTCGCACTCTTGAGTGAGCTCTTAACCAACTGAGCCACTCGGCCGACGCTGGTGGATTATGTTAAAGCTAAACCCTGACGACATCCAATCAGTAAATATTTTATTATGTATTGCTAAGAGATGAGGGTTTAAAATAAGACACCATTTTAAAACAGAACACCATTATACACCTAAACTAATGATAATTTCTTAATATCTTCTAATATTTTGTCAGTGTTCATATTTCTATGATTGATCAATACATGATTTTTTGCAGTTTGTTTGAATCAGGACTCAAACAAGGTCAACCTTTTTCATTGGTTGTTATATCTCTTGGTTTTCTTTGATTTATTTTAATTTTATTTTTATGTTTTATAGGCCCTTCTTTTTTTTTCATGGCAATTTATTAATTGAGTAAATTGGGTCACTGGTTTGTAGACTTCCTCACATTTTGGATTTGGCTAATTACATTCTCATGAGGTTATTTAATAACAATTTATCTTTTACGTCCTATAAGCTGGTGATTAAATCTAGAGTTTTAATTAGATACAGGTTTATTCCTTGAGCCTGGGGTTTCCTACTGCATCATAGGGAGGCATTCAAGGTCTGGCAATTCTTCTTTTTGTGATGTTAAGATTGATCAGTTGGGTTCAGACATTGTCAGTCTTATTAATGGACAGTTTTTCATTAGAGCTATGAAAGCCTTGAAGACAATTTTGAACTCTAATGTGTACAGCTAAGAGACTAGTATCAAAAATAGAGACATAATACAATAGGGACTCGAGGCAAGGTAAAGATAAAAGTACAGATGTTAATATTTTTTAATGCATACAACTTAGGCCTTGTGTAACATGTTTAGTATACATGTAAAGTATACTAAAGCAGTGTGCAGAGCATAACAAGATTAAATAATAAACAATATTATTATTATTTTAGTTTGAACCACTTGGTAGTGCTCCCTCCCTAAAGCAGCCTGGTAAACCAGGGAAAGGAAGTACTCCACCAACCTCAACTCTAGGCAGAATGACTTAGTTGGTTACAATTGTGAAATGGGAACTTTTCTCTTTCTTTGGTGACATTGAGCAGGGCCATTTGAGGAAATGAACAACTGGGTTTATCATAGATGCTTCAGAGTAGGATGGAGGAGCACTGGAAGTTTTAGATTGGAGAACAGCATAGTGAAAGAGGCATTTTAGAATGAGACACTGGGATCATGTACACAAAGAAGGAATGGCTTGGGATGACAAAATTGGAGGCCGAAAGAGCAGATTAGGAGGCTTGTAATTGTCAAGCTAGGAATTGCTACAGTTTTTAGCTCAGAGTGACAACTATGAGTGGTCCCTCTGCCAGGTGGCCCTCTGGAGAAAGATAGATCCACACCTCACACCATACATTCAGATTAACAACCATGGGTCACAGATTAAATGTAAAACATGAAAGTACTAGATGGAAGAATGGAAGAATTCTTTATATCATGAAGGAAGGAAAGCTTTTCTAATGTGATTCAAAATCCAGAATCCATAAAAAAATGTGTTTTTTTTTTAAAAAAACAACCAGAATAATCTGATTCCTAGGAGTCAAGAGCTTCTACATGAAAAAGTATTGCCACAAGCAAAGTCAAAAGAGAAGTGAGAACTGGGAATAAATATTTGCATCTTGTATTCCAGATAAAGTACAAATATCTCTAATACATGAAGATTTCCTAGAAAGTGATAAAAGGACCAAAAACCAGTATAAAAATCAGCAAAGACATTTACAGAAAAAGAACTATCAAATGCCTTAAACATCTGAAAAGATGTTTAATCCCATTTATACAAAGAGAAAGGCAAACTGTAGCTGCAGTAATATACCATCTATTCCATAACAGATTGGCTGGAAAAAGTTGCTGTTGGGAGTGCAAAACATACAACTCCTGTAGAAGACCATTTGGCAATATTTATCAAAATTACAAATGCATATACCTTTGGCATAGAAATTCCACTTCTGGAATTTACCCCACAGATGCATACCTGTGTTCCAACAATTAATAAAACATTGGACACAATTCAAAGTCTGAATAAACCCTGGTACTCAGACAGTGGAACACTATTGTTATGTGCCATTGAGTTAGCTCAGACTCCTGGTGACCCTAGGAATGATGAGGTTCACAATATTCTGTCCTTAACAGTACTATTCAGCTCCTGTAGATTCATGTCTATGACTTCTTTTAAGGAATCAATCTGTCTCATATTTGGTCTCCTCTTTTCCTTTTGCCTCTTACTTTTTTTCCAGCATTATTGTCTTTTCCAAAGAACCGTGACTTCTCATGGGTGCCCAAAGTAACACAGCATCAGTTGTGTCATTATGCCTTCAGTGATGTTTCAGGTTTATTTTATTCTAGGACCCACTTCTTTGTCTTTCTGTTACTCCATGGTATCCATTAAGCTCTCCTCCAAGACCATATTTCAAATAAATCAATTTTTTCCTATTAGCCTTCTTCACTGCCCAACTTTCACACCTGTATGTAGTATTTGGGAATATGAGACTGCAGATGATCTTAGCCTTGGTATCTAATGACACATCTTTGTTTTTGATGATCTTTCCAAATTCTTCCATTACTGCCCTTCTGAGCCTCAGCCTTCTCTTGATTTCTTGGCTTCAGTCTCCATTTGTATTGATAACTGAATCAAGGTAAGTGACATCTTTAACAATTTGAGTGTCTTCATTGTCTATTTTAAAGTTGTGTACTTCTTCTGTAATCATGATTGTTGTCTTTCAGAATACTACGCAGGTATTAAAAAAAAGACTGTGAGGCCCTTCATGTGCTGATGTGGAAAGATCTCCAGGATAAGTGAAAACAATTAAGTGCACAACAGTGTGCCTGGCACACTGCCTTTTGTGTAAGAAAGTGTGGAAAGACTATGTGTTCTTATTTACATGGATTTGCATAAAAGCATGCAAAAGCAACTGATAAAAGTGAGTCACTGGGGCGACTGGCTAGCTCAGTTGGTTAGAGCGTGGTGCTGATAATACCAAGTTTGCCGCATGGGCCACTGTGAGCTGTACCCTCCCTAAAAGAGTCAACTATGCCATTGTAGCATGAAAACAATGTGTAACCAATGTTCATGGCTGTCATGTGAATGTAATACCTATTGACAAAAATATAATTAAATTTTAAAAAATGAATGGTTCATGGTCTCAAAAGTCCATGGTCACCTCTGGGAAGAGAAGGCTTGTGTACTCATGGATGCAACAGGATATCAATGTGATAGAATTGGGTGATAGCTGAGCTCATTGTTGGCCTGGATTGGAAGGCACTGGAGGTCAAAGATGACTTGGTGTTAGGATAGGGAAGACCTCAGCTGGCCGGATGAAGCCTGTGCTTATTCCAAAGGCTGTCTGATGTCATTAAAGGGTTTTGAATAAATAATTGAACCTATCAGAGCTGTATTTCTTTTTTCCATTCAAACATTTCCTGTGTGCCTAAGACAAATTGCCACTGAGCCAGGTGTTGGGGATGCTGAGATAAATGCTACTCAATACCCACAACCCAACATACGATATTTTAAAGTTGTTATATATTATTATAGCAATAATCATTTATTGAGCACTTGTTATGCAGCTGGCACTGTGCTAAGCATCTTATCATCCTGATCTCATTTAGTCCTCTTGATGTCCTCAAGAAATGATTGTGACCTCATTTTCCAGATGGAAAAACTGAAATTGAGAGGTTTGATGACTTGCTCACAGAATGAAAGGAGTCGTCTTCATTCTGCACAGTCTGTGTTCTGAATTTTCCTAGGGAGAGAGATTCACAAATAAATAATTAGGGACAATGTGTTGAGTGTGGTACTAGAATTCTGAGCCAGGTAAATAGGAAAAAGTTTCAATTAATCAATTTTATAGGGATACAGAGGCATGAGAGAGCCTCCAGAGAAGATGAGATGCTTTAAAAAAAAATGGCATAAATGCACATGGTTAGTGTTGTAAGTATTTGGGGTACATGAGAGGGGAGAGGACTCTGGAAGCAGAAGTCCAGGTACCACGTGACTCAAAACATCAAGGAAAAGCTGCTATGAGCTGAAGTGATGGTGGTTCCAGTAGGAAAGAAAAGCATCAGTGACAACAAGATTGAGGGTGCTTGTGGTGAGGGGCAAGCAGGGTGAAGAGATATGGGAAGAAAAGGAAAGTCCTAGAGTGATAGTCATAAGATTAGAAGGGCAGGAGAAAGAGCAGGTCATTCTCCAGGGCCCAGGGAGAATGTGGCATGGTGGTGGTGGAGGTGGTGATGGTAGGTGGGGGAGGCAGGAAGCTGGAAATGCAGAACCAAGGCTCTGAAAGGAAGTGTCAGCTGGGCATGTGAAGTTGGAACCTTAGTGAACATGACTTGAAGCAGTAAATATGGCAGAAGGAGGAGGAGGAGGGGAAGGAAAAGAAGACTGAGAACAATTACATTTTAGAGGCCAAAAGGAGGTAAGAATGAAGCAGGGTGAAAAGCAACACTCAGGCAAGTCAGAGGACATCAACTCCTAGAGAGCAAGGAAGGAAGGAAGACTAGAGAATAGGATGTCCTTGATCAGAGACCAAAGTGAAGAGAAACCTCCAACAAACTGCAACCTAGCCAGTGGCAACTGGGAACCCCAGCAAGAGATACTGGCTAAGGATGAAGGTTAGGGTGTCAAGAGAGACAAGGGCATTGTACTCTTAAAGGAAGATCAGAAGTGAAAGAAGACTCAGCTGGGAGAGGGTAGGCAGGGAAGTCTGTAGGATGCAGAGTTGTGGTTTTAGTAGTAGTGCAAATAGGGCTCACTACAATGCAAGGAAGACCCCACAGTCACACAGGCAACCAGAATGGGGGACCTGATCTTGGCTTTGGAAGAACCCCTAGTGGGCAGAGCCCTGGTAGGCAGGCAATAGGGAAGTAGGCTGTGTCCATGAAAGTCAAGGCTAAAGGAAGCAGAGGTGATTCTGCCTATAGATCTCATCCAGCAATCCTCAGGGAGGTCCTGGACAGCATATCCTCCTGCCTTTACTTCCCTTTTATCCCCTGGCCACTCAGGCTTATCCTGAAAGTACCACTTGGCTTTCTAATGGCTGCTCCCAATGCTGTGTATGTTGGGGTGGAAAGGGGGTAAAGAGGGGGAGGAGAACATTGTGAAAGCACAACTCAATTCTGAAGAGTTTTTAAAAATGGGGTGCCATTGTTCTCCAAGGATAAATATATCAGAGGCCAGCAGGCTGTGGCTTGCAGAAATTTTGCCTCAGTGAATAAGTTCATTTTACAATAAGCAGAGCAAAATGCCTACCTGGGCATCTTTCTCCTCTTTGGTATTCTCAGGTCACAGCTCACCTGGCTTCCTCTTGATTGCTCATTACTTTAAGAACCATAATAACAAAGGTATTATTTGTTAAAATTGTTATGTGTTATTATACCAACAATCATTTATTGGGCAATTGCTATGCAGCTGGCACCATGCTAAGCACCTTACCTTCCTGATTTTATTTAGTCTTCCTGATGTTCTCAAGAAATGGGTTCTACTGTGACTCCATTTTCCAGAAGGAAAAAAACTGACATTCAGAAGTTTGATGACTTGTCCATAGGATGAAAGAAGTCGTCTTCATTCTGCATAGTCTGTGTTCTGAAGTTAGTGTCCTATCTCCCAGGACTTAGGCTTGAGCTCATCAATCTTTGGCACCTCACCCCTAGTTCTATAGCCCCTTAACTTGCCTTCTAAGCTTATCTAGGCCTCAGCTCTCTCCTGCTTTTGCTGCCACCACTTTCTGGGGCTCTGATCCCTGCCCAAACCAAATTGTTTCTTCTCCACCCCTGCTTTCCAATGAACTTCCCTTTGCTTACCTTCTTTTCTTTCATGGAAAGGCCCTTCCTGTCCCTCCTCACCCTCTGGGCCTCTACCTGTCAAAATCTACTAACTCTTCAAGGTTAATCTCAGATGCCAATTTCTTCTTGAAATGCCCAGCATGTGACCTCTTCCAACTTCATCTGCATTTTTACCTCTGATTTGTTCTGCCTACAGTGGGGCTCAAAGTTTTCCACTATAGCCCCCTCCATGCACACACCCCCCCTCCACCGATGCCCAAGATGAACTCCCTGGCTGTCCACGTGCTCCAGGGGAAGCGAGGGTGTTTTTTTGGACACTGATTTTATCTTTCAAATGGGCAAAAAATTTGTATCCTGTGCCATGACAATCCATGCATGTTTTGATATCAAAATAATGTTATTTTCCAAAATTATTAGGTGAGGTTGTGAGTCCAGGAAGATGTGCTTTCCATTGCTGGGAGTTCCCTTTATCCAACCAGTTGGAGATGCACACTCAAGTTTAAGAAACAGGTGACCAGAACACAAAGTCCATAAAGGGCAAAACTGCATCTCTTTCTCCTAATCCTGGCTTTACCTCACTCATACCTACCCTGTATGTTGATTGGAGAAAGGACTTTCTCTATATTTGCTCAAATGAATTACATGTTAAGACAACCCCCTAAAAAGTCTGAAAATCATTTGTTTCTCAGTAGACATAAGTTCCTCTTGTAATAAAAGCTTAGGACAAAAAGCAAGAAAGTAAACATATAAGTAAAGATCTTATCTCTGACAAAGGAAGAGCTTGATATTACTGTAGGAAAAGCCAGAACAGGCCTGTGAATTCTGTTAGTGCAAGGCCAGCATTTCAAGAAGAATCAGCTTCAATAAGAACCACAGTTCTCTCATAGTTATGTGAAAACTCTGAGCCAAATATGCATACCCTTCTCGGCTTTCTCAAACCAGGAGAGTTTACAGCTGCCATTTGACACCTCTGTCACTCACACCCTGTCTCCTCCTGAGTGACACTTTACTGTCTTGAACCTAGCCTAGGGCCGTGCCTCAGAACCATGAAAGAAAGTGGCAAACAAACAGAAACTCAGGAAAACACTTTAAAGCTGTTTTCTTCTCAAGACACAATTAAATACAGCTTGATTTATAAATACTTCCATTAGCAAATCTTCCACTGTATGTCTAACATATGTTCTATAAAAGAGACAAAAATCAAAATGTATTACTATCTTAAAATATGGAAAAATAATGTAATGATAATAATGGTCACTGATTAACCACCTCCTGTTGTTAAGCATTTTTCATGGGTAGGCCACTTAATCCTTATTATGACCCTATCTTGTATGTGAACCCACAGAGGTACGATGAGGGTAGGTCCCAGTCACTGGTAGAGCCTGGACTCCAACCTGAGACTTTAGAGCTAATAAAAAGTCTATACTCATCAATATTATGCTTTTCTGTAGCCAGGTCATTTGCTGAGTTTATGTACATGTGCATTTTCAGACCTATGGATACTGAGCCTTAAGAGATTGTGTAGACCCTCTGTGTGCTAACTCTACAGTGAAACATACACGTCCCTGCCATGGATAGTAGCTCTAATCAAGTGTGATCACACTTTTCTCCAACATTCCCATCAGCTTAAATATTAGAGACACAAAGAAAACCTCTAAATGTGCAATGAGACCAGAAATCCGATGATGAATTAAATCCCCATTCTCTCTGTGATGAAAGGCAGCATGAGTACAGCCTAAAACGATAGAAGGACCTCAAACCTAAAGTGGTATTAAACCACCATCAAATCTCACCCAAGGCTATTTGTCCAATTAAAGCTCTGCTCTATGCCACGTCCCAGCCAATTCCACAGTTCCTCTTCCAGAGTTACCTACACCCCAGTTTAAAGAGAAACTAAGATGAAAGTGCCAGATTTGTTCTGCCCAAATCAATTGGCTGACATTGCAAACACATGTCCCACACATGCAAAGACCAGTTCCGCACAAAACGACCTGGGTTGTATTTTGTGAAATGTATTACAGAAGAGAGATTAAACTAAGCAAAGTCTTGTCTCAACCAGAGGTGTATTACAAAAACTAAAAATGGACGGCACCTCTGACATTGCCCCATTAAAAGGGAGCAAACCTCGTCTGTTGTCAAAAAGCAATATTCCAAATCCTGAGTATTTCCCAGTGGGACAGATATTAATTCAGTTATCCACTTTGCTAACATCTCAATACTTAGAAACCCTGTCAAAACTCATTTTCTCAGCATATCCGTTTGTAAAGTCTACAGTCTTGTAGCTGTGTTCAGCATCTGTTATTGCCTTGTTACAATCCTATAACCTTTAAATTCTTGGCTGTTGCTGAGAAATGCCACATAATTTTAAAGGCATTTTGGTTTTTATTTTTATTATTATTATTAATTTTCATGTACCTTTAAATTAGTTTAATGTTATCTTAGAACATAATATAAACAGCATAAACTTATTAAAGTAGATGAATATAAAGAACTTTTTTTACAAGATTGGCGTAGTTTCTAAAATACACATTTTAAGATCTCAAGAGATGCCCACATAAGATTTTTAAAAATAAACAAGACCTAAAAGCCCCAAGAATTGATGTATTTATTCTCTTAGTCTTAATAGAAAAAAGTTTCATAGCTAAAAAGGATCTTAAAAACCTGAACTTCAAAAGTCAAGGACATAAAGGTCCTGCAGCAACAGACTAACCCTCAAATTTTTTTGGAACTGGTTTAAAAATGAAATGCAGTTCATATTTTGGAATATGCATAAGTTTATAAACAATAAAAATCAAATCAAATAAAACATTCTACATCTTAACATTTATTACCAAGGCCAGGTTAATAAAAATGAAAAGGAGGATTTTTCTTTTAATTGATTTTGAGACCTTAAAGAGGATAAGTATTTTTCTTTCTTTCTGTTACCTTCCCCTCACTCCTCCCCTACTTACCCTCCCCCCAGGATACTTGACTTTTCTATCTTTATCATAAGCCAGCTAACTAAGAGGAAAGCAACTCTGAGATCTAAAGTGCAACATTGCCATAGCCAATGTGAAAACAATTTTCCTTTTTCAAGGTGCATGACAATCAAATAATGTTAATGACAACAGTACTCATAAAAATACAAACTATGGTTAGCCTTTAAGATTCAATCTTTCTTACATAGTACCGGAAGCTTGAGGGTTATGCCTGCCCTGCTGCCTTTCATGTCTAGAGAGCAGTGTTATTTAGCAATGTTAAAAGTCAGTTCAACTCCCACCTCCTTGGACAATGCAATTATTATTCTGAGCAGTGTTTATGATTTGTTGCTACCTCTCCCAAAGTTTATCTTCTTCAGCGCAAGTGGCTGAGTCAATCCCCATTTCCCCAATGGCCCACATCTCCAGTTCATTGTGCAGATGGTTCCACTTAACCAGGAGGCTGTGATCACCTGTGTGAGGGTAGGGAAACAGAGGGTTCTTGTTTTAAAAAAACATGAAACTTAGCGCAGCAAACTGAGACTGAGAAGGCGGCATTCTCCCTTTTCAGCTGTTTCCAAGAGGGGCCAAAGTGACACAGTGTAAACAAGTACAGGAAGGACATTTTAGACATGGATTTAAATACGTTTTCATGTGTTATGTTAAGATGTCCACAGAAGTGAGTGAGGCCAGTCAGTTGCCGGTCAATCCTGCCTGCATCCCTGAAAACAGTTGCAGAGTAAGAAGCACCACATTACATAGCACCTCCCCAAGAGCAGAGAATCTCAAACTTGCATGCACATTAGAATTACCTGGGCAGCTCTTAAAAATCCTGGCTGCATCCCGACAAATTCAATCAGAATCTCTGGAGGTGGGACCTAGGCATTGTGACAGTCTAAACTCCCACCCCTACCCCCACCAGCCCATGATTTCAAAGTACAGCCACCTGGAGAATCAGAGTCCTCAAGAACTTTTTGCTTATGCAGAACTGGCTGAAGTGGTCTGTATCCAAAGGCATAAAAACTGCACATTGATTCTAGATGGCTGTGCAGTCATCTTACTGCAGTGCTGGGGATGAACACTCAGTCTACGGTGGTGATTTGGGTCTTTTCCTGCATACAATCTGCAGACCCTGTCTAATATTTTCCATACCGAGCAATGAGATCACAAACTCCAAAACACTAAATCAAAACCGGAGGCATTACGGGTCTTCAATAAAACTCCATAGCTCATACACAAGGGGGAGGGGGTAGAAAATTAAAACCATCACTGAGCAGCAGACATAATATATATATATATATATATATATATATATATATATATATATATATATACTCACACACACACACACACACACACATGCACACACACACACATACGTATAGGTAGCAGGCATTGGGGTATTCCAGCAATTAAAGAGAAAAAGATATCCAGCAATAATTAGTTTAAAATGACCAACTAGACTGGCAGTAAAAAGTTCCTCATGAGTAAAAATTCCATTCGTATCTCAAAAAACACTAATCATAAAAGACACTTGATTTTTGACAAAGAAAATAATTTAAGTGGTATTGCAGGGAGAAATAACATAGGGATATGCATATCAAAAATTAAAGTAACTTGAAGGAGATCCTATTTTGAAGAGAATATGTAATTCTAGTGGGTTTCAGGACTTCTGAGCTTACACTAAATAAACCTGCAACCCTGGGACAAAGCCTTTATTCCAAAACTGCAATGTTTCTAAATAATATGCTGGATACAAAAAGTAAAGTCGTTAACATCTAATTATGAATGATAATTTTAAGTATGCAAAAAATGGGTAACTGCGGAGAGGGGCAGTACTCCTGCTTCACTCTCCATTCGCCAGAAGGGAAGTTGGAAACAGTCCACCAGTAGGTTTCAGTGTTCTTTTGTGCCCCATATTATAACAATCATTCTGCAAACCTCCAAATTACCGTTTCCAGCACTTACTTTTTTTTTGTGCTGAAGACTGCAGAGGACTGATCTTTAAAAAGAAATCAAAACAAATACAGGTAAACCAGGACTGGCTGGGCAGTCTTTAATTCCAGCAAAAGGGTTCTACATGTGTCCTTCAGTTTTTATGTCCTCGATCCATTCTCTAGGTTCTATGTCCATGGAGGATCAGAAATTTCCAAAGCATTCAAGGGCAGCACACTTCAAGCTGGTTCCAATTAGACTGGCTGGTGTGGATGCCTCACACGTGTCAATATTTGCAGCAGAGCAAGTCTGATCTAGAGGGGCGTCCTTACCCACTGCAGTCTTTGCAAGTCATCTTATAGGCAGTCACATTTGGTTCCGTTAGAAAATGCCACTTCTATCCTGTGTATCTTGTGGCTACTCTTAGATTTCTCCTTTGCCAAGTCCCTAGACCTAGTGCAGGAGATATTCCCCATGGATATTTTCAAGTTTCCCAAATATTTCCATTTTAATATTGCTGTTTAGACTTTTAGCACGGTCACATAAACATTTGTGAGAGCTCACTGCAAAGGTGGAATTTTGACCAGTGCCCAAAGCCCTTTACTGGCTTTCCTGTAGATGGAATGAAATGAAATAGATCTAATTAGACAGTATAGATCATTTTATATAAGGGGAAATTGAGATTTATTTGTCATGCCCATTGTCAGGGACAGACGGGAGACACAAGAGCAATAAAGGGAACCCTGAATTTTGTACCCATGAGAATATACATGCAAAAAATGACAAGGACACTGCTCCTTCACAAGACTCAAAGAAACCATTGGCACAAATGACGCTAACTTCCTGTAGTTTATTTTTATCATCCAAAATGCCACGTTTAAAATGTTTCTACTCCAAAAGGAATGTTATAAATGTAGTAGTCAGATCCCTGCATTGCAGGGTAGAAAGATCTTAGGTCTTCATTCCCAACACTCAATTCCCTGTTTATTTATGATGGGGGTTTCTCCATAAATCTGTTTTCTAATTATTTTTCCTACACCTCTGAACGAATTTGGGGAACTGTTTTGTCATTCGTGCAGAAAATATTAATTTAGTTTTGCTTATCCATTTCAATTTAGGAAAATGAAAATTTTTTTCTTTGCTTCTCTCCCGTTGCATTTCCAAGGACATTGTCCGCTGTTAGCAGCCAGTATAGGCTGAATTGGCTCTCCATCGCCATCACTGCTGACATGGCCGCTTTCAACAATAAATATTTACAGGTTAGCAAATAAAAGTCGAGGCTAGGCAAAGAACGTTAAGCTCACCATGGTCACAAGCATGCTGAGATGCCGAGGACGGTATTTCACGTTCTTGGGGCTCTGTTTTAACGCTAATTGGCACCATTATCAACACCTTCCATTTGGGATCTTGGATGTGTGTGTGTCCCAATTTGGAGGGGCAGGTGCAGGGCGCAACCCTGCTTCCCAGTGAGGCCAGTTGGTGGGGAGGGCGCACCTTCCCGGAGTTCACCCGCTGCCTGTAAAGGGGCCAATTCAGCCTTCAGTCCTCTTCCCTCCTCCTCACTCCCTCCCCCGCCTCCTCAGGGTCCCTCCGGGTGGAGTTTCGTTGCTTTGTCTCACCTTCCGGTTTCCCGCGAGCTAGTTAGCTGTTGGTGCTTTCCCTGAGGGTTTGTAATTTTCTGCTCTGGGCCTGCTCTTCCTCCCTTTAGTTTGCTTGCAGCTAGCCACTTCCTACTCATTACTCTTTGTATGTGTGGCGCACGGGATCTCGTTTGCAAAACTGTGTGCGTGGAGGGGCACAACGTAACCTGGTGCATACAAAGTGCGTTTGTATCCTGCCCTACTTTTTTTTTTTTAAAGCAAATTTAAAACGAAAACTAAGAGGCTCGATTTGTTTGACTTTCCAAACACACGACTCAAAATCATAGCAAAAGCGCGGGGCCGAGGTGAGCCAGGACACAGGCTGGAACCATGCGGGCTCCTCAGGCCTGAGGCTCTGCTGTCTGGGAGGACTCAGGATCTTGACCCTGCTCACCCGGAGGGAGGCTGGTGGGTACCGGTGTTGGTCGTTAGTGGGGCCCACGCTCGGCTCAGGGCCTTCAGGAAACGCTGCCTGTATTTCCTGCCCTCTGCTTCTTCCCGGCCGCTGAACCGAGAAGCGCCCAGCTGGCCGTTGATCCTCCCTGCGGGATCTGAGAGGGACTTCCATTTGCTTGTTTAGGTTTCTCCTGAAGACTTCAAAATGCACGGGCCCACGGAACACCCTGGCCCTTTGCGACGATCATGTTTCATTTGCACCCGAATAACTCCCCGAAACAGTCCCACCAAAATTCAAAGAGACGCAGGAGAGGCGACTGTTGCTCCAAGGAAGACTTTGTCACGGAAACTCCCGCAGCCTTAACATTCCAGTGTTGGGCTCAGGAGGCAAACCGCCAGGGAGTGTTCACCAGCAATCCTTCCGGCCGCGGATAGCCCCAGTCCCCAGGAAGGCAGGTACCCTTCTTGCCTCCTCTTTGCCTCACGCTTTTGGCATGGACCTTGCCTTTCTCCTTTCTCTGCCTTGGGAAACTTGGGTCAGTTTCCAAGGCCACTCGGGGTCCCTGGAATCTGACCTCCGCCCCTCTAGGCGTCCAGCCCCAGTTGGACGCATCAGGTCCCGGATCCCCGGGCGCGCCCCCTGTGCTCGGCTGACCCCGCGTCCCGGGGAGCCGCTTTTCACTGTGTTCCACGCTGCGCCCGGGGTGCTCAAAACAACGGAGCCACAGCTAGCCAAGTACAGACATGGAATCCGCCAAGTTTTTACCTCTGCGTGCTCAGCACCGGCCACGTCGCCGCTCCCTGGTCACGGAGCGGGCAAAGCTGCATCCCGTGGAGGTGGAAGAGACGTTTCTTTTCTTCTGTAATCCCACCGTTAGGCCATTTCGCCCCTAACCCAGCCGGCCGCTGGAACCCGCGGAACCGGACCGCGGGCCGACAGGGGGCGACAAACTAAACTTTTCGGGAGGCTGGCTGTGAGCAGGCTGCAGGCAAGCGCTGTGTGGCCCCGGCAGGGAGCAGCTGGCTGCCGGAGGGAGGGTAGTGGGAGGAAGGTAGGATGTGAAGTGAGGGCCGGCGGGCTCTGATACCCCAGAAAGCCCCAGGGCAAAGTCCTCTAACGGTCTACTCCAGTCCCAGACAGACTTCGCCCAGGGGAATGGGGGGATGATGCAGTTCTAGACTGCACCTCCTTACACCTCCTTGCCAGAGACCCACGCTCTACTGGACGAGGTGGAGTGATGTTCCCCTGACAGGACATTTGGGGCGACCAGCTCTCACCACCGGCTTTAATTGTTTCTTCTCTGAGCGTGCCTGTGGACTCCTCCCCTACAGGGGAAAGAAATAGCTTTAGTTACTTCACTTTATTTCGGGGTTGCACCGGATTATGGACATTGAGGTTCCCAGGTCTAGGAATGAATCCTGTTGGTCTCTGGGTCACGGTTTGAAATTCAGACAACGAAAGTCTAGATTAGGGGCAAATAGAGTTCAAGCCACTTGGACAGAACTAAGCGGGGAGCATCGCACTGCGCACGGCCTCGGAGCGTCCCACAGTCGGTGCGTGTTCAGTTATCCACCTTTGAATAACTGCTGGTTCCGGTTTGCTCACCTTAATCCAAACCACCCCCTTACTCGGTCCTTACCCCGACCCCGCGCGGTCGTGGACTGGCCAAGACTTCTCAACAACACCCCACCCCTCGTCAGTGCACAGACTGTCTTCTTCCTGGTCCCCCTGGCCTCCCTGAGGCTGCACTGTGCTCTCGGTGATGCGGCAGGAGAGAGTCCTCACCTCGTTTGAACTTGGGTTTTCTTTCCAAGGATATTTTTTGTCTGTGGCCAGGGCCCCAGCTTTGCCCTGCCCCTGCCCTCCCTCCAGAGAGCCCAGGATTTATGGCTCAGACCCTCCTAATTGACAGATTTGGATAGTTTGATTCGGAGCCAGCTGTACTTTCTGATCCCGCAGCGGAGGGAAAAGAATCAGGGACTCCATCGCCGCTGCTCCCAAGGCTTCGCTGATGGGGTCCATCTGTGCCTCCAGCAGCATCACAGCACTGATGCGGTGCGCAGCTCTCGGCTAGCTCCTAAGTTTTAGACTGTCGTGGAGGAGGGTAGCAGGGAACTCTTCCCGCCTCTTGAGGAGAGCTGGGAGCACACGGGAATCCCAGGAACTGTGGCTCTTCCTAGGCTCCTACTTAGGCCCCCCCTTTTGCTCCTTTATGTTCAGCCCAATGCTTTTTGGCGCTTACTGGCCCCAAGGTCAGAACTCCTAGGTCCCAGCCTCCTCGTGTCAGTTCAGGGCAAAACCAGGGGCTTTCTTCTTCCACCAGCTCTCCATGGACCCTACCGCGTGGCTCCCTCTGGACTGCCACAGCTAGCGACACAGGCTGAGAAGTCCAGAACTGGGCGTTGATGAAAGACCGAAATAAAGAAAAAAGACCAAAGAGTTTAGAGCTAAGCAAACTCCCGCTTACATGGAAGGGAAAGGACCATTCAGTGATTTAATAACTACCCCCTGGAAGCCACAGGGGCTAGGTGAAAGGTGAGGCCAGGCTGCCTAGGTGTGGAAGGATTGGGGGTTCCCGGTCTGGATGAAAGGAACTGCCCTTCAGGCTTAGAGTGGGAGCTACCGCTTGGGGCCCGGGGAGCCCAGGCTCCCTGACCTTGGGTCAGCAGGTCGGAACCCCTTTCCGACCCGCATCCTGTGTGTCTTCAGAGAGGAAGGAGTTCAGGTGGATGAGCCTAACCGCAGAGAGACAGAGTCTAGGATGTGCCCGTCTCACATCAGTGAAATCACACCATGGGGGAGGGGTGGCTATTGAACATTGTAAAGATTTCCTGAAAGCAGGATTGGAGTATCGGCCAGAAATAGTACAAGACAAACTCCTTGGGCCAGTCGCTCTCAATCGGGCTGAATGCTCACCACGAGACTCGCACTCCCGAACATGGGGCACTGGCACCACTTTTTCCGTGGCCCCTTCCCAGGAAAAGGAGCAGCAAAAGCAGCCACACACTGACCACCTGGCCATGATCAACTTTAATCCTCTAATATCTTAGCGGTAATGGCGGTGGACGTAGTAATAACACTAAAACCAAAACTAGTACTAGTACTGATGATAGTAGTAATAAATATTTATCAGTTTGAAATGACTACCCTATCTTTATCAAAACCCGAGGTGTAAGGGGCTTCAAAAGTTGCAGAGCGAGTGGTAAATCTCAGGCCCAGCTGGGATTACGGTAGGACTCCTGTGAGTGTGTGTGTGTGTGTGTGTGTGTGTGTGTGTGTGTGTGTGTTTTGTGTAGAGGGGATGGGATCCGGAGGAGGGCCTAAGGAGGAGGATAGGGGGAGGGGGTAGAGTTTCACGGCAGGGAGGGGGGCACCGGGGTGCAGTGACGGGAACCAATGAGCTGCCAACTCGCGCGTCTCCGGCGTGACTGCCGAGATTGACGTGGAAGACACGTCAAATTGATCCCCGCACGTTGCAACCTCCCGGTCAGACGAATTTCTCTTAATCGGATGAAGTTCACCCTGAGCCTGACGTCGCGGGCGTGGAGAGTATCCTGGGAACCGGCGGCGGAGGCGGCGGCGGCGGCAGCGGGCCCGGAGGCCGGCCGCAGCAAGCTCGGCCGCCGCGCAGAGCGCATTTCCAGCCCGCGGCGGGGCCGCCGCGGATCTCCGCTCTCCGGGGCTCTCCCTTTATGCCTCTCCCGCCGCTGCGGCGCCCGAGCTCTCCCGGACTGCGCCGGGCCCAGCCCCGGCCGCCCCGGCGCCAGGCAGCTGGCTGGCCCGCGCGCTATGGGTAAGGGAAGGGCGGCAAGCAGGGCGCGGGAGGGCTGACAAGGTGTGTTGCGCCCCGGCGTCTCCCTTTCCTCTCGCCTGCTTTCCCTGAGAGATCTGGTTCCCGATGAGCCGCGTTCTGCTCACGTTCCCAGCCTTCGCTGAGGGGTGAGGGTGGGAGCAGTTTGGCGTGTCAGGGGATGGGACGGCTCCAGTAGACGCCTCCAAAGGGCACGGAGGGCTGTAGCGCGCCGCGCCCTCCTCCTCCGTCCCTACGCCGGTGCCCACCCCCAAAGCAAGACCTAGGCTGTTTGCCCGCAGATTCTGGTACCCGCGGGTCAGTTTCCGAGGCGCGCCTGGGTACCGCCTTTAGCCCTGTGCGGCCACCCTCGGCTAACCCGCCGGTGTTTTCTCCCCTTCCTGCTCACTGTGCTCCGGCGCGTCCTCAGAGCAGACGTATGGCGAGGTGAACCAACTGGGCGGCGTGTTTGTCAACGGCCGCCCCTTACCCAACGCCATCCGCCTGCGCATCGTGGAACTCGCGCAGCTGGGCATCCGACCCTGTGACATCAGCCGGCAGCTGCGCGTATCCCACGGCTGCGTGAGCAAGATCCTGGCGCGCTACAACGAGACAGGCTCCATCCTGCCGGGAGCCATCGGAGGCAGCAAACCCCGTGTCACCACCCCCAACGTGGTCAAGCACATCCGGGATTACAAGCAGGGCGACCCTGGCATCTTTGCCTGGGAGATCCGCGACAGGCTGCTGGCCGACGGCGTCTGCGACAAGTACAACGTGCCCTCTGTGAGCTCCATCAGCCGCATCCTACGCAATAAAATTGGCAGCCTGACGCAGCCAGGGCCATACGAGGCGAGCAAGCAGCCGCCGCCACAGCCGGCGCTGCCCTATAACCACATCTACCAGTACCCTTACCCCAGCCCTGTGTCGCCCACGGGGGCCAAGATGGGCGGCCACCACGGGGTCCCGGGTACAGCAGGCCACGTCAGTATCCCCCGTTCATGGCCCTCAGCGCACTCGGTTAGCAACATCCTGGGCATCCGGACGTTTATGGAGCAAACAGGTCAGTCGTGGAGGCGTTCTGTAGCCTCCTTGGAAGGGGCAGAATTGGAGATTTGGGGGGTGGGCATGAGGGTGAGGGGTCACACTCTTCGTTCTCCTTGGAACAGTTTTGGCTCAGGGGAAGGCTGGGGCTGGCCAGGGAGGCTGAGGGTCCCATGCTTCTGAGGGAGTCCTCGGACATCTTGAGCTTTTTATGACAAATGTGGAAAATATTTCCCAAATGGAAGAGCAATCGCCGACCACACATTCAGAGGCCTGAAATTGTGCCTTTTCATTCTTGCAAAAGGTGTACAAACCTCTATCATCAGATGTAAGCCAAACAAACCGCAAAGTCAATTCTGCGATCCTTTCTTCAGGGCCTTTCGGGGTTCCTCACCATTTCCCAAAGAGTTCTGTCCCTCCCAGGCCCCAAAGACTCTTTTGAGTTAAAGGTATGGGGGCACCTAACCAGTCTTGTCTAGTGGCCTGGATATCCGGCAGGCCCCGCGGCTTTGCAGATTCTGGAGTTGGGAATCTCCGGCGACAGCTGCCCAGAGCTGCAGCCATCCTGGGATGAAATCTCACGAGGATTTACCCTTTGCCAGTAATTAGAACTCAGCAAGCTGTTGGTTATCTCTCTCAGTAGGGGAGGTAGGGGGCGGAGAAGGGAGGGCGGATTGGGGCGGCCACTATGCGGGGCTAGAAAGAAAGTGTTTGGGCCGAACCAAGTCCCTGCACCAGGCAGGGCATAACACGCTCTTATGTGAGCAGACTCAAGAGGAGGGTAAGAGCAAAATTCACCGTAGCCCAAGGTTGGGAGGCGGAAAGAAACTGAAAGCTTAGCTCTAGTGGCAGTTTGTCGCCGCCGAAGCCGCGCACACGCTGTTTCTCTTGGTTGTTCAAACCCAGTTTGGACGATCGGCTGGGGACAAAGCTTCCCCTGGAACGACCTGTGTGCCGCTGGCTGGGAGATGACCTCACCAGATCTTCACTCAGATATGGCGCTTTCTCTCTGTTTCCTGCGCACACACGTGCGGGAGGAGCAGACATGTGCCTGGGATGTGCGCTGGTCGCTGGGTTGACGCCTCTTTTGGGAGATCCCGGATATCTTCCGAGGTAGTTCTGAGTAGAACCGCCTCCCAGCACTCCAGACCCTTACTGAGACTTGGAGAAAGCCTATAATTCGCACTGGCTTGGTTTGGATTTGAACTTGAACCTTCTGGGTACCTCTCTGGACAGCGGAAAGGTGCATTGGTCAATTGCGCCCAGCCCTTGTCCCACAGGCCTCGTCCCCTGCGGGAGATCTCCTGTTTTGCGAGAAGCGGGTCGCAGGCTGCGGGGAACGAATAGCAATCTCTGCCCTGCAGGGAGTTAAAGCGGAACCCAGTGCCCCGCCGCCCCTCCGCCTCTGGTCGCCCTCCGAGCGTTTGGCTACCACAGGTGTTTTGATTTGAGGACTCTTGGCCGCGCCCTCAAATACTAGCTAAGTGCTTGTAGGCACGTGTGTAAAAGTCTGGGCGGGAGTGCCGTGCATGTGACCAGCGCAGATTCCTATGCCCCTACTAATCCGTCCTGTGTCCAACTAGGGGCTCTGGCCGGGAGCGAAGGCGTCGCCTACTCCCCCAAGATGGAAGACTGGGCCAGTGTGAACCGCACCGCTTTCCCCGCCACTCCAGCGGTGAATGGGCTCGAGAAACCCGCCTTGGAGGCGGACATTAAATACACTCAGGTAACCGAGCGGCAGGGGAAGGCAGCGTCCTTAATTGGGGTAGCAGAGGATTGGGAGGGGGAATGTGGTGTGGTGGGGGAAAGAGAGAGAAAGAGAAAACTTCCCCATGCCAGGGAAAGAGTATGGAATGTGGGGATGTCTGGCAGCCCCGCCATTGAGCTTCTGCGGGTCATTTTTCTCTCCTTTTCTCAAGGTCACTAATTTGGGGGAGGCTGGCTTTCGAGGGCTTTTAGTTACCTTTTGCCAAGATACTTTTCTACAAAAACTGGAACGTGTAAGTAAAATAGCTGGTCCAGGACTCCCTTTTTAAAAATCCCCGCTGTAATACCATGATCGCTTTCATCTCTTATTATTATTTTTTATAACAACTTGAGTGGAAATCACTTTGCCAGAGTCCTTACTAGGAAAATTAAAGTCCAAGCATTGTGTATGGATAACTGAGGGGACAGCAGGGGGAAAGGAGAATTCCGCGCCTCATAGCTACGAGTACTGAAGAGCACGGAAGGATTGCCTGCTGCTGATGGTCTGTCCCTCTCGATCTGCACAGTCGGCCTCTGGCCTCTCCGCAGTAGGCGGCTTCCTCCCGGCCTGCGCCTACCCGGCCTCTAACCAGCACGGCGTGTACAGCGCGCCGGCTAGCGGCTACCTCGCCCCGGGCCCGCCGTGGACACCGGCGCAGGCTCCCCCGCTAGCGCCCCCCGGGGCCGGCGTCGCCGTGCACAGCGGAGAGCTCGCCGCAGCAACGACTTTCAAGCATCCCAGCCGAGAAGGTGAGGATCGCTGGTGGGGAGGAGTCGGTTGAATGCAGGTAGGGTTAAGGAGGGGTGCATGGGAAAAAGTAGTGCAAAAGATATGGTACCTGGCATAAATCTTTTCTTCCTCTGGGTTAAAAATTAAGCCTGTAGCTTCTTGGAGCATTTTAATTTCTAACAGGTGTATGCCCAGTCCCAAGAAAAGCAGGCAGAGGTTGAGGGAGGCTCCAAGACTGTCCCCTCTGACTTATACTGAGAGAGAAGAAAGAAGGTCAAGTTTGGGTCTGGCTTATGTGCCCTTGGCCAAGTTTTTGCTCCTTTCTGAGTCTCATTTCTCCATCCATAGAAGGGTCTAGAAGCACCATCCAGGCTTGTCTTTCTGTGGCCCGAGGAGCTTTGCCTTCTGTAGTGGAACTGCCCTGGCACTTGAACCTGCGCCTCGATCCTTTCAGGCACTGCCTATGTTTCTTCCAGGTCCCTCTTTTTTTTTTTTTTTAAACCCCAACCTGGTCTCCCTTATATTCACTTTCCTAAATACATTCTTTGGGGAAGGAGAGAGGAATTCAATCATGTATCCCTAAGTCTAGATTATTTTGAACTCTGTGTGATTTAGGGATCTTTCTTTCTGTGGGAAATGTGGCTGAGAGTTCTCCCTCCTCCAACAACAGCATCTTCTCCTCCACCTGCATAAATTGACTCCCTGATAAGCCAAAGTAACAGATTTGAGGTATTTAACTGATGGTCCACAGTGTGAGGGCATTTTCTCACACTGACTTTCAGGTTCTGGGTTTTCCTATAACTTGGGAAATGCTCACCTGACCTTGAGTCCTCATTTTCCTTCTAGGTGAAAGGAATGGGTGAATTTGCTAATTTGGAACCTCCAGGCATTTAGGTTTTGATCACCAAAATTTGCAACTTCAACTACCCCGGGAAAGGAAAGAGTCACCTCAGGGGGTCTCAGACCCAGCAGTGAAGGAGACTGGGCACAAACCTGGGGGAAGAGGCAGCTTGGGGCAAAAGGGTGTTCCAATTACAAAAGGATCTTTACCAGTTGATCCACTTTATACCTGCTAAGGCAGAAGTAGGGGGTACGATGGCTTTGGGCAGGGGACAGGAAAAAGCTTTTATTTCCAAGGAGACAAGACAACTGGACCTCTGAGGGGGGGAGGGGGAAGGGGAAGGAGGGAGGGAGGAAAGAGGAGAGAGAGAGAGAGAGAGAGAGAGAGAGAGAGAGAGAGAGAGAATTAAGATGCCATCAATAGTCAAGTGGAGGAACAAAAATATTTTTTATTTTCACCTTTCCTAGAACATAAACATCAAGGGATATAAATTACAAAAATTGAGAATAAGAACTCCTTTAAGCTTTAAACTTAATTTAAATAATAGGATAACACCATTTGTTCATTTATAGGAAAATAAAAGTAAAAGATATTTTTTAAATTGAGAATTAGGTTTCCCTTAAACTTAACACTTAAGGATCGATAAGTGGTCTCAGGGTGAATGCTTTGCTTAAGGTCCTGTCCTTTGCCTCAAATCTACCTGTTTTCTGGACAACTGAAATTACCCATTGAATTAGAAATGGAATTTAGTGCATTATACAAATTGTTTAACTAGCAAGTTCATTTGAATTAGAAAAATGTATCCACAAATTTATAAAAGATTCCCCTTGAGCTGATCCCAAGGAGAAGAAAGGCTTAAAAAAGGACTCGCTGTCTGCAGAGCAATGCAGTCCTTTGTTAACAGAGCCACTTTGTTCTGGGGCATTTCAAGCTCTACATTGGAAACAAATTATGCCCTGTAGGCAACAATCCAAAGGTAAAACACACAGTTCTGAAATCTAAACTAATTTTAGTTAGTTGGGTAGGGGGAGTCATTGGTGGTTGATTTTCTTTAGAGGACAATTTTCTTTCAGAAATACAGAGCCATTGAATGGCACTTACAGTCATATCCCTTTTACCATTATGTTCACTTCCTATCATGAAACATTCCACATTCAAAGTCTGTAATAATAATTAGCTACATTAATTATTAAATTAATAACTTAATTTCCTGGTCCTCACATTTCTTTAAAGATACACACTTCTTTAAAGGTCATTGAATAAATGAGGCCCACCATTAAAAATGATTTCTCAAACTGGCACACAAGTGTTTGTGTTTGAACAAGGAACACAAAAATAATGAGAACTACATCCCCATTTGGGTTAAGCGTTTTTATTCTTTTCACTGTTAGAAAATCTGACATCAAAGACCTTTCACACTCCCAACTGGTCTTTGAAAAATTACAAAGCAAACTAATCCGAATCACTGCCTTTTTTCTACTTATTGCTTTAAAATTATATTCAAAGAAACTTATCCAATAAGACAATTACTATCATTAATTGTTGTTCAGTTCAGAGAATAGTAGGAATAACATTTATTGAATTATTTTTTCAGTAGGAAAAAATACCTCTAACTAAAGAAATTTAATATCATGAATCCTCAGTAAAAACAAATATTTTCCATCATCTAGTCCATATATCTTCCAAACCAGGTGCAAATGAACGTTATTGTTTACCCTAAGGGAAGCCTAGTCAAATGCCAAATTATACATCACAATTTATTAGTTTTATTTTGGTAAAGGGTAATGAGTCTGTATTCCCTATTTTGTGGGCAAGAAGGTATAATTTACATTTCCCATGTGTTAAAGGAAACTTTAATTCTTGGGAACTGAGAGAATAGAAAAGTTTCACTTTATCTATATACATGTGGAGGGGTGCTGATATTCTGGAAATCTCCACACCCATCCAAATGTCTTTTCACAGCCAGCGCAGGATCATCTCTTCCCACCGCCACACGCAGGTAACAGACCCCACCAGATGTTCCCTCAAGACAATTGGTATTTACAGTGTGTTTTCAGAAACCTTCAAAATCTCATGGTTCTAAAATCCTTCCCAGTGGGGCTTTGGAAAGACTAAAGATTTGTAAATCAAATCTATAAGATACTGTATACGCTCAAAGAAAACGTGTTGTTTATATTTGTTACAGATAATTCATAGCTTCATTCTAGTTGTCTCTGATCGAATTTATTCTTGAAAAATCAATCCTAAAAGCAAACTTTGCCAGGAAGCACTAGGGCGCAGGAGTTTGCCTGAGAGCCAGGCAACCACCTACACTGGGCTCATTTGACCCGCCCTGGGAGAGACCTGGTTCCCAGACTCCACCTTCGTGCGCCCCACTCCCGTTGTCCCAGTGGCCCTACTTTAGCAGTCCCAATATTAAAAAAACCCGCGTCACCTTCAGATTAAAGTTACTACCCGCTAAGATTAAATGAGCCCGCAAAACACTAACGCTCTGGGGCCCAAGCCTTCCAGAAACCCACGGCAGAGCCATTCACGTTGCGAAGGGTCTTGTGGGTGGGAAAGGAGGGGAAGAGGGGCCCTAAGGAGAGGGACTGGCTTGGACAGAGCTAAAAACACAGCAGCAGGATTCGCCCTGCAGAAGGGGTGGAATCTTCTCTGGGCTCCCGGGTGTTTATTTTTCTTGCTTTTCCTCCCTTGTCTCTAAGGCAACTAGCCCTTGGCTGAGAAACCTCCTTCTCTTCAGATGTTTTCTAAACGGGTCCTCACCTTGAAGTGTGTGTACAAGGTGGAGAGGAAAACTTCGTTGGCTACTGTCCCAGGAACAGTGGCCACAACTGTGTTTAGGAAAGAGAGCCAAGAGGCTGTGGAGGGGGGACAGTGAAGGGGTCACTCTGTTTTGGAAAGGTCTTTAGACCGTTTCTGAATCTCTTCGAAACCAGATGAGTGTATGCGTGTGCGTGTGTGTATGTGCATGTGTTTATGAACGTCCCTCGCACAGAAGTGTTGGCCCAGCTTTGCGCAGCCCAAGCAAGTTGCGTCTGGAGCTGGGGCGGGGGCAGCTGCAGGGGAAAAAAATTCCAGAGTTCCCCCTCACTCCAAAATGAGGCGCTCTAAGCTCCCCCTTTTAAAGAAAGACTTGTTTGGGGGTGGTGGTGGTGGAAGAAAGCTGAAAACAGGGCCTTTAGATATAAACAAGCGTGTGTCTCCTAGTGCTGGAGAAGCTGAGCGGTGAGGGACTGGGGAAGGCAAAATAGAGGTTGGGTAATCCTGGCGTCACTTTTCTGGCTTCCAGTAGCAAATCTGGGCCCCTTCCCAAAACCCTAAATAATATAGCAACGCACAGAATGCCGCCTGATCTGGCAAAGCCACTGTCACTTAATTCGGAGCCCCCTAGGCCCCAGGACGTGCTGTGCCCACAGTGGTGAGAGGGAATCTGGATTCCCCAGCGGCGGAGGCATAATGAAGCCCGCCGCTCCAATGAAACGCGGCCGCCTTCTTTGTCGGAGGAATCCAGGCGGTCCCCGGCCCTCTACAAGGAGCGTCTTTGGTCCCGATCCCCACTCTGTTACCCCGTGTACACCGCGAGCACCCGGAGCCTCTTTGAGGGACAGCGGACCAGATGCGCTGGCAGCTCCTCCGGCTTGTGTGTACGGCTGTGGTTTGGGAAGGGGTGTGTGAATCTCAGTTCCCTGCTCCCTTCCCCAGAGGTCTCGGATCTGAGAACCTCTCCGGCCCGGGGGTGCACGGGTAGGGTCGGCAGCACCTCCCTGCACTCATTGTCTTTTTTATCAAGTGGGCTTGAGGCAAAGGAAATTGCGCCTGGTCGGCAATCTGGGAGCGGCTGTAAAATGGACTTGCTAGAAGAGCCACTTGCTAAGACTGCCCTGGCACGTGTCTCCTTAGGGAAGGGGGAGAGTGGGCGCCGGCGGACGCGTGGAGCTCCTGTAAATCCGGGTCTTTGCCTCCTTCCTCCAAAGCCCTGAGTGGAGCGCGCCGCATCGTTCACCCCCGGATCCTTGCGCTGTCACCCTGGTTTGTGGACGTCCTGGGCACCGGGTCTCTGGTTCTGCGCCGGCCCAGGCAGTGACCGACGTCCCTGTGCTTCCTTCCACAGTGGCCGACCGGAAGCCGCACAGCCCCGGCGGCGGCAAGGCCCCCGATGGCCTCAGTAGCTTACACGGACTGCCCATCCCGGCCTCGACCTCGTAGGGGTATCGTGGCCCCGAGACCAAGCCGGACGGAGCCGGGAGGAGGAGGCGGAGCGGCTGGCGGACCCTGGCGCGCAGCTCCGCCCTGCAGCCCAGGCGGCGCCGCAGGACCCGAGGACACGCAAAAGAGATACCCGGAGCCGGCCCGCTGGGACACACCGGGTCCGCCCCAGGCCTCACTCTGCCCTGTAGCCTGGCGGCCACTCTTCAGTTGTTGGCCAGAATTTCAGGCTTTCCTGAGCTTTGGCTTTAGACTGTTGTACCATCTTCCCGATCTTTGCTCCCGACGTGGCCTCTCTCGCCTTGCCTTTACCGACTTCTCCCAGAATTGTTCTGTACCCTCCTTCCCTCCTTCTTTCCCACTATCCCTTGCGTCCCTTCCTTCTTTCCTTCCTCCCTCCTTCTCACCCTACCTTCCTTTCCTTTTTTGTTTCCCCTTCCTTCCCTTTGTCTCCCCTCTACCTCCCGTTTTCCTCTCTCCTCCCCTTTCTGCCCTGCCTACTTAGTGCTCCTTTTCCTGTGGTCCAACCCGGTCTATCACCTTCTCTCTTTGGTGCCTTTTACAGTCAATGATTCTGTTTCTCCTCATTCCTTCTGCTTCTCTGATCCCCATCCCCTTTCAAGAGAGCCCTAGACCGGTCTCTGTGACAGTCCACACTCTGGCAGCTGGGACTCTTTAGCCTCCACCCCCTCGGAGTTTCTGGCCTAATAGAGGGGCCTCAAACCTAAGAAGAGGACAGAGAGGCCACAGCCTTTATTTTATATTTTTATAATAATGAACCAGAACAAAACCTCTCCCCAGGATATTTTCCAGAAATCTGTATTTTGTCAGTGCCCAGTGTCTGGGCTTCTCTTTGCTTCTTCTGAGATGATGTCACCCCAAAGAAAACTGGGGTAGAAGGAAGGGGCTCTGGGGCCATTGGTGTTTTCTCTAGTTAGAAAACCACGCATCCTGCATGTGCTCCTTCCCACCCCTCCACACCTAACCTGAAGGAATCTGGCACATGGTAAATGCACGAACACTGTTTCTGGTGTGGGGGTGGGGTGAGGGGTCAGCACATTTATAATTTAAACCACAAACTGCTTCCGGGTACAAAGGTGCAATCTGGCTTCTGATTTGCAAGGGGTGGGGGTCTAGAGTGGGACACAAGAGCTGTTAACTGCTCCCAAGTTCAGGGGCACTGGTGGTGGGACCCTGGACATAAAACTGCAATTTTTGTAGTTATAAAAATGTCACTGGTGAGAGTCTGACATCGCCTGTTAAACGTGGCTGCCTTTGAATAAAGGAAAGTATCTGAAGTATGCTTTGTAAGGATGAACAAATCTGTGTCCAGTCTGAGTCTGGAGTGTTATGCAGCCACGCCTTACCTACTCAAGTCCTGAGTTTCCAGCATGAACACTATTAAAATGAAATTATTTTATTGGATTACTCATTAGCACTTGCAGCCCAGATTGGGCAGGAGGTGGAAGAGAAAGTGAAACGGGAGGAGCATTTTCAGGGATTTGTCTCAAGAAACTCCAGGTCAACTTTGGGGAACTGAGGTAGAGAGGCAATATGCAGAAATCATCCTAAAATGAAATTAATTTTTAGAGGAATAAACTGGCCAAAAGGCAGTGAGCAACAAAGGAGGACTTTTTCGGAACATTTCTAACATTCTGAAATCTTAAGAAAATTATCTCAGGCTACCAAATAATTTAGGGGTTTCTTACTACACAAGGGTCTCTGGCTAGTTTTTTTTTTTCTTTTCTGTATTTGGCTTTCTAAAACTGACAAAAGAGATTTTTTTTTTTTGAGGGCAGTGTTACTGGCCCTCACTTGTGGGATCCGAACCGGGGCCGTTGGCGTCCCAAGCCTGCCTGCGCTCAACCACCTCGCCACTCAGCCGGCCCAACAAAAGAGATTTTTGAATGAAATGTTTTGCTTGTAAGTGAAACTGCCTGTTTGGATGTGTGGAAGGAACCAGTGGAGAAATTATTTTTGTTGCATCTTGCAATCGTACCTGCTGAAGGTATTAATCATAAAATAATATCTGGTTTCTAATATTGAAATTTTCTTCCCAGGTTTTCAAAGTCACTTGCCTTTTTAAAAAGTTCCAGTTTATAGATAGGCATATTGAGGGCTAGCCATTTGGTTTATTTTCTCGGGACTGTAGAGTAGCAAGCTACAGGGGTTGGGTACCGAAACTGGGTGACACCATCTCATCAGAGAGCCAAGATTGGGGTTTGAACTTTGAGCCTCAGCCTTTGGTGCCAGCATTTCCTACAGAGAAGCTGTCATAATGATAATAGGAATAAAATATGAAAAAAAAAGCATACTTTCAAGTTCCCCAGCCTCTCAACTTGTCCTTATGTGCTTAAATGAGCTTTACATGCTCAGCCACCCATAGTATTTTCATGTGTCCATCCTTGCTGCTTGGAGGACTGGCTTGTTGGGCCAGAAAGAAAGTATCTCAGCCCTTTCTGAAGAAACGAGAAGAATTTACATAACCAGCCTCTATCCCTGAGTTGCCACAATTCCCATTTCCCTGCCACTGCCCACTTCTGTGTTTGGGCTGCCCAGGGTAAAGGGCGAGAAGAGCTGGGAAAACCAACCCAGGAAGGATGGAAGGTGCCTATGTTGTAATTGCCACTTGCAAAGTGAGGAGCTTTCTAAATATATCCTGTGGTTCCCTATGAGTTGTGTCTTTTTGAGTTCCTTGGCTCTGAGGTGAACATTCACAGAGGAGGGCAGCATCCAGCCACAGTGTCAGCAGGCTTTGATGTTTCCTGTGGGATATGCTGGGAGATCCTTTTTCTCTTAAGGTTGAGGACCATGGGAAATCCCAGTGATCTTGGGTTAAATCCCTGCTCCACTGAAGTACGATGGAGGCCTGTGACCTCTCTGAGCCTTTGTGTTTCTATCTGTGAAATGCACCCTTCAATGTAGGGACACCCACAGTGATCTGGGCTGCAGGAAGACTGGCTTGGGTTGCCTCACCACTGTGGAGGTGATTTTACTCTTAACAAAGGGAAGGAGACAAAGGGGCAAGAGACACAGAATGTTGTCCTTCTTGAAGACAACAGGACTCGTTCCACAGATCACTGAAGGGGGTTCAAAGCTGCTAGGGGCTGGGGAATGCTGTTTTCCTTTCCTTTGAAGGGAGTTGGTCTTTCTAGGTCAGGAAAGAGAAATGGAGGCTAAGGGGTGGGGAAGACTGTGTTTGAAGAAATACTGGATAGGAATAAGATGTAAAAACCAATACTGGCACAAGCATTCTTTTTACCTATCCCAAGTTTTCTTGAAATCCATGTGGAATTAGCTTCCTGATGGATGAACCCTACTCATTAACAAGTGTTTCCCTGTTTGTTTCTTGACTCCTGTTAAAGAGGATAGGACTTATTTAGTTGAACAGTGGTCTGCATTAAAGCACTCTGTAATTTCCAGGCATCAGCCTCCCTAGATAGAATTACATTCGCTTAGGTTTCTTTTCGAAAAACTCTACCTGATCCATGTTACGCTAGATAACATGAATTTAGAGTCTTGCCAAAATGTGCCCAAGGAGCGCCTGAAAGGATTGTGTATCCAGACAGGCTATGTAATGGGAAACATTCAATTCTCTTCTTTTAATGTGTGGGAATTATGCACAAAATGGTATTTGGTCTTCACTTTGACATTGCCATCTGAACTATAGCTTTGCTCACTGAAGAAATGTCTTGCGGCTATTTCTGGCCAACCTATTCGATCTCAACTGAAAAAAAAATTCTTCTGTTATTGGAGTCTTTTTTTTTTTTTAAAGGGAAAAGCAAGGAAGAATCACACTGTCTTCTTTTTCAAGGCATTAAAATGAAAACCACACATTTAGTCACAATCCAACTTGGGAATTTTAAACACTTGGAACAATTATACTCAATTTATTACAGTCTCTTCTTTGGAGTTGAAACTGGTTGAAACCCCTAATTCCCTCTAAAGAACTTTCTTCAGGAGAAGCAGTCTGTGGTCCTTGGTGGGACACATATCTGTTTCTGGGCTGGCTAAATCTAAAAGTGGAATCCCAATTACAGTTTTCATGGGTGATGGAATTTCAACTGCATAACAATTTAACCACCTAGGTTGCTTCCACTCTATTTTCTTCTCAAGGATGAAATAAGCTGGTCAAGTGTTCATTCAGCTATTAAATTACATTTCCATCCTGTAACATTTTATTTCCTTTTTCTCTGGTGAGATATATTGACTTGATGGATTATCTCCAGTCTCTTATATTGACCACACAATTTTCATTTTGGGAAATTCTCCCAGTCATTGGTGGATATGTTTATAGCTTTATAAATGAGATTTTATTTTATCTAAAACAATGAACAATAAAACAAAACAAAATATTTACTAGATGGCTTTGATTTAACAATAAATCTCTTCGATGAAAATTGGGAAACATACTTGAATAAGTTGAAGGAAATTGGTTTTTTTAAAAACAGTTGAATTGGAACTTAAAACTTGTGAAACATAAGAAAATAAAAGGCTCCTTTGGCAGACAAGTTGTAACGTGGTTAGCTTGATCTAAGACACTAAAAGTATCATCTGGCCACTAGAGGGAGCACACATTGTTCTATGAAGATAAAGTTGAAAACAAAGATAACATTCAACATACAAAAGAATTCGTCATTTTATTAAAGTGATAACCTGTACAGTGATGAACATTTGTTTGCAAGAGGAGTGTTTTTGTTGTTGTTTTTATTATTATTGTAATTGATAATCAGGTGCTTTGATTCTGTAACAAAGAGGACAAGCTGGGCATATGGTGAAAAATGGATTTTCCAGGCTCATCCACATGGGAATTATCAAATAAGTTAACTGAGAAGTCAAGAGCTCCGCAAAAATAAGTTTCACTTCTAACTTTGACATATATAAATATAAATATATTTATATCCAATTCTTTGAATATAAAACAAGTAAATATGAGTTTTCAAAAGTAACATAATTGAAACTGATGTTTTTAGGAAATGAAATAAATTTTATCTGTATTTGTGCAATTTTGATATTTTTTATTAATTTGCATTTGAATCTTCCTAATTTTAAGCAACATGTCCAGTTTTAGCGATCTCTTTGAAGTTCTTCATCATTTAAAGGCACATTTCACATTTAAAGTAAGGACCAATAGGGTTGGCCGAGTGGTGCATTGGTTAAGAGCTGGCTTGGGATGCCAGCGGCCCCGGTTCGGATCCCACATATGAGGGCCAGTGACACTGCCCTCTACAGCTAAGATGGTGAACAACAGCTTACCTGGAGCTGGGCTGCTATGAGTCCCTGGGACAGCATAGCTGCAGCCCCTGCTGCAGTGGGCTGCCGTAAGCTACAGTGAGTGGCCGGCAGCCAGCATGAGTGGCTGGCAGCCAGCATGAGCTGCCAAGAGCTGCTGTGAGCGGCTGTCCAGAGGCCAGCGACCCATTGCCTCATGCATGAAGAGCACAATGATAATACCAACATGGTCCTGTAAAGCAATGTCCTCCACAACTAGACTGAAGAACAAAAGGACAGCAACTTGTCTGTTCCCCTTCCCCAGTTCCCCAACGCTGTTGCCCTCCCACAATTCCCCAATAAAAATCTTAAAAATAAATAAATAAATAAATAAAGGGCCAATATATTATAGAAAGACAGCAAACAACAAAGAAAATGACTACTTTCTCACTTTTCTATTTATTTTAGGATAAAATCTAGAAAGATTTCTTACAGGTGGGATCAAGCGAATGTCTTCCTTAGTTTTGAAAAAGAAAGGGAACCTTTCTTACTGTGTTTAACCTGGATTTTTATGTATATTAAACTCAGACTATCAGTTGCGGAACACCCCCCTGCAGGAGGTAGTAGGAAGAGATGATATGTGTGGTGGCTAAAAGTTCGTAGAGCTGGCTGGGTTCAAGTCTCAGTTTTTCTTTTTTAAAGATTTTTTTTTATTGGGGAATTGGGGGAGGGGAACAGACAAATTGCTGTCCTTTGTTCTTCAATCTAGTTGTGAAGGACGTTGCTTCACTGGCCCATGTTGGTATCATCATTGTGCTCTTCCCGGATGAGGCAGATCGGTCGCTGGCCTCTGGATGTCGCTCACCGCGGCTATTGGCAGCTCACGCTGGCTACCAGCTGCTCACGCTGGCTGCCGGCCACTCACTGTAGCCTATGGCAGCCCAGTGCAGCAGGGTCTGCAGCCTACACCGTCGCCGGGACTCGCAGCCCAGCTCCAGGTGGAGCTGTTGTTAGCTGTAGAGGGCAGTGTCACTGCCTCTCATATGTGGGATCTGAACCGGGGCCGCTGGCATCCCAAAACCAGCTCTTAACCAATGCGCCACTCGGCCGGCCCTCAAGTCTCAGTTTTCACACTTAGCAGCTGTGTCACTTTGGGCAAGTTTAGACAAAATGTACCAGCCTCAGTTTCCCTGTCTGTTTAATGGGACTCATAATATCTGCCTTCCTAGGCAGTTGTGAGGTTTATATTTGATGTGGGTTTTTTTTGTTTTGTTTTGTTTTGTTTTTTAGAGGGCAGTGTCACTGGCCCTCATATGTGGGATCCGAACCAGGGCCCGCTGGCTTCCCAAGCCAGCTCTTAACCACCGTGCCACTCGGCCGGCCCCACATTTGATATGTAAAGCATAGAGACTTGTTTTGGGTCCTGGTCAGTTGTTGTTGTTAGTGTTATTATTGTTGTTGTTTTCCTCTCTTTCTGCATTCTCCTTCAGCATTTTATGGTGGACTTAGTCATGTCACAGCCCTGCAGACCATATTTGCATAGACCATCAAGGCTGCCAGCTAGTCTCTGGATTTACTGAAACTTTCAACAGCATCGGAGGGAGCTGCCATTGTCAACTACTAATAAAATCTGATAGCCATGGAATATTCACCAAGACCTTAGGAGTACTTCATAATTTCATAACTAGACCTGTGAGGATTAATGACTGGTCCAGTAGCCATTGTTACTGCATTGAAGTAGATTTTCTGTAGCAAGTCCACTTAGATCAATGCTGTGTGACCAGGCTTACTATCAAGTCAACACACTGAAATCTAGTGTATAGTGTATCTTATCCTACTCTTTGCATAAAGGGGGTGAAAAAGCCTGTTGCATCTGTTGCTGACCTTAGCATGCTGATTCTGAGTGGCCATGTTGGGCTTTGGCTTGTGTCTTCCTGTTCTTTGCTGAATAAATGAATTTTGTTAAGATAATGCCACCCCATTTCTGATTTTGTCCCTTTGGCTGGCTGCCACTGGGCACGCACCATTGGGGACACAAAGAGGTAGTGCAAAAGTCTTGTAGTATCTTCAGGAAGAGTCACATTGAAAGTCTTCCCCCTTGTTAGATCTTAAGAGACTTTTAGAGTCATCAGGAGAAGAAATGACCTGTCCCCATCAGATTTTCATTTTAGAGTTCAAAGTGTAGGTGAGATCTTCATATATTGCTGAAATTTAATTAGATGAAATCCACAAATGTTCAAAGCCTTAATAAAAGCACACCAAATTTGTGTGACAAAATAATATTTAAAAGGTACCTGTAGGGAGTTTCCAAGTTGGTGAACACGTGGAGATTCAGAGAAAGTAGCCAGCTTGGAAGGGGCATGGCAGCTCTCTTCCACCTGGTTGTTCCTAAGTTACATATTTTTTTTATAATAAACAGTTTCATGGTGGGCAATCGGTAGAGCCAGGACTGACATTCAGAATGAGGAAGGCAAATGCTGGGTAGCCTTGATGATACTTAGGGAGGCTAACTCACAGCAAAGATTGAGTTTCCTGTCAGTCATATAGATGCAGCTAGAGCACTGAGATTTAGGTGAGTAAATAAAATGCACTGAGATTTAGGTGACTAAAAAAAAAAATGAGACCCCAGTTCTTCCCATAAGTTGGAGAAGTCAGGGATGTTTCAGTGATATGAGGATTCTGAGATATTACTCAGGAAACTTAATGAAAAGAATGGAGACTGGGAAGTAGAAAGAAAAATAGACAGGGAAGCAAATGATGGGACAGAGTAAAGGTTGCTGCACTATGGCCTCGGGAAGGATGGAGGAAGATGAGTTGAGATTAAGGTCAAGCTGCAAACTGTACCTGGTAGATGGGGGAGAGGACTAACACATGTATAAGACAGAGTCTGAGCTCTGGCAGAGGGTTCTATTCTGATGCGGGCTGACATGACAACATCATGGATGGACCTCACTACATAACTCTACAGAAAGAACTAAACAAATATTAAATGAAGTATTTTCTTTTCCTAGCAACTAAGATATTCTAAATACATCTTCAGGACATATGCATGAAAAAAGTGACATATACATAAAATAAAATCCTACTGGCATGGTCCATTATCTGTGTGACCTTCTTACTGTGTCTTTAACATAAAACAGAATGATGTAGTTTATGGAAATACAAAGTGTAGCTGGGTCAAAGTGTGCACAACTCTATTCAGATGTGCTTGGACAAAATAATCTAACCTTCTTTATGCTTTGTAACAGGTTTCGTTTTGCTTTTGAGATCCCTATTACTTTTCTTCCTCAGTGCCTGGAAAAAAAGCCATTTTTATTTTTACTTTTTTGCATGGTTAGCCCTCTCTTCTCAATGCCTCTTCTCCTCTCATTAATCCCCCCAAACAAGGTAATCTATATTAATAAATTAATGTATATATGTTATATTTTCTCTCTACACATATACTTTAAGACAGATAATATATGTACAAATAAACATTACACACATAAAAAAAGTAGCTGTAGAATTTAGTATTTTGTAACATTCATATGCATCCATCTAGATCTTACTTAATAATGCTTCTTTGCTCCAGGGGGTGTCCATGGGTTTATTCCAAATGTTTATAGTTTTATCAATCATGTATGAAAGATGCATATTAATTGAATATGGTAGTTGGGTTCTGACTTAAAATTATTTGGAGTTTATGCTCACAAACTGGATGTTTTCAAAAGTAAACAAAAAAAAGACATTAAAAGATTTATAAAAAGATTCTGTCACATATTGTAAAATGTAAAGTGTAAATGAATTTTTATAAGCATATGTATTTCATTTCTCTTATGATATGCATGAATTTAAAAATTAAAAGAAAATATGCTGGCTACAATGTGTTTTTAGTTCTCATTTAGACTTTAAAAATAGTCAGAGGTGGCTAATATATTCAAAACTGAGCAGACTTCTCTATCCCATGATGTCATTTGAACCATGGGATAATGATTAACATTGCCCCCAAAAGAGTGGTTTTTTTGAAAGAAGCTAAAGCAGCATTGGCAATTTGAATTTCTATTTTTAGCACATTCTACAGTTTATGACTCATTTCTTCCTGTACAAACTTCCAGGTTGCTATGCTGAACAAACTATCACTCTCTTTTAAATTTGGATAACACCATACTCAAGTGAAACAGTTGAAGCTTCATGATAATATTTACATTGAAGGAGAAGAAGCCTGTGAGAGGAAAAAAGTGTAGGGAAAGCAATGTTCGGGTTCCTGTGGTCATATGGAAAGGATTCTGTCAAAAATTTTAAATAATGTTTGTATCTGAGTAATGCTTGAATAAATAAAAAACTTACAGTTCAGTCAAGAATGTAGGCAATGTTTTATTTTTAATTGTCATGATAACATAGCCTAAGTGAATTATTCAGGTTGTACTAGGCTCAGCATCAGAAGAAATTTTGGCTGCAAGAATTTCATTCCATTTAGTTAAATGAAAACAAATTATCAGAGATTTTTTTTCTTGCAAGTTCCACTTTTAGTTGTGATGTTATCAATTGCTGTCACAGTTAAGTATTGGTCCAGTAAAAGATTTCTTTTGAGAATTTAATACACATGAAAATAATAAATGGTCTAGTTAACTTCTATCTGTTTTTATCAGTATAGAACCTTTAAACTTAGGATTTCTTGGATAAAAATAAAATTCCCATACTCTCATACTTGTAAAGTATTCTTGTTTCAAAATAAGTATTAGGGATTATAAAAGGAGGTAATATTAGGAGAAAACGTTCTAATTTTGAGAGAGCCATTTTCTCTCTCTCTCTTTTTTAATAGGACGCTCTGGTATGGGTGAAAAGGTGGAGTCCCTTGATTGTCCCAAGCTTTTCTAGCAGAGAAGGATACAACATTGTTGACAATTAATATGGAGGCTACAGTTTTTAAAGCCAGGATGTGGGAGAACAGGCTGTACAAACATATGCTATCATCTTATATTATTAAATTTGCCCTATGAAGTGTACAGGTTTCCTCCACCCCCAATAATAAAGGTTAATATTTATTATGCTCTTACTAGGTGCCATGCATATTTCAAAATACTTTTTGAATATTTTCTAGTTCTATCCTCACAGGCCTTGGGGAAGGTACTACTTCTATTCCCAATGGCAAATGAAGAAATTAAGGAACAGAGAGGTAAAATGACTTGTCTGAGGTTACCCAAAGGATAAAGGCAGGTCCAGAACTTGAGTCCATACAATTTTGCCTCAGAGCCTGTGCTTAATCCTTGCAAAGCCAAGAGATTCTCCTAAGTTCATTAGTGGTTTCATTCTCTTCTCTCCCTGCTTACCAGTGGAAAGTCTCTGCCCTTGATGTCTTACCTGTTTCTGATGTCTATATGTGTTACATTTTGAGAGTCCTTACATTTGGGTTGGCTCCAAGGCAATGCAGAGTTATTACTTGAACATAACATTTGCCACATTGTCATGGATATATCAGTTAGCTATTGCTGTGTAACAAGCCATTCTAAAAGGTAGTGAGTTAAAGCAACAACAATTTATTATTTCTCATGTATACATGGATTGGCTAAGTGGTTCCTTAGCTGTTTTCCCCTGGGCTGACTTACGCAGTTTCACTCAGCTGGAGTTTGGCTGGGCTGAAAGTTCCAAGGTGGCCTCATTCACATGGTTGGCAGTTGGTGCTGACTGTGACTGGAGCTCCTCAGGTCTGCTCTGCATGGTCTCCTCTCATCCAGTAGGCTAGAGCAGCTTCTTTACCTAGAAGTCCAAGAGCAGCATTCTAAGAGTGTGAAAATAGAAGCTGTATGGTCTCTTAAGGTCTAGTCTTGAAAGTTGGATAGCATCACTTCCACCACCTTCTATTGGTCGAAGCAAGTCATAGGCCACTCAGACTCTAGAGATGATAAAATAGTTTCCATCTCTTTATGGGAGAACAGTAAAATCACATTGCATAACTGAATGGAAGAAATTTATAGTCAAGTTTTGCAATCTACCATAGTAGACACCATTTAAATGATAGATAATAATTATTAAAAGGATCATCAGTTTCTAATCATAACAAAATATAGTTTTTACAATATTATGTTTACAATGTTATCTTTAATGACTTAAAGGTCACAGCATCTTATTCAGGGTTCTCATTAAGACATTGACAGTCATTGTGTTAAACAAAAGTTAGCTATGGAATTGGGAGACACTTCTGGATTGTCATCAGATCAGATATGAGTGAGAAGAATAAATAAATGGTTTTTTTTTGTTTGTTTTTTTAGCTGAGCCATCCTGCCACGTGTTGGCAGCTCAACGGCAACTCAGCTTGGGCTGGCCTCGAACCGCTGTTGCTCAGAGCTCAGCTTGCACTCTTGAGCGAGCTCTTAACCAACTGAGCTATTCAGCCGGCCCTTAAATGTTTTTTTATTTAAACAACTTCCGTATAGTTGTTTACATCAACTATGCATCCTGGAGGGAACATTATAACTATGAAAAGGTATGATGTTTTATTTTGATATTTATGTAAGCAGTAAACTGGAAAACTGAAGAATCTATCTATCTATCTATCTATCTATCTATCTATCTATCTATCTATCTATCTATATCTTTTCATAGTTACAATGATATATATATATATATATATATATATATATATATATATATATATATGGCGGTCAGAAAAGTCATGACACATTTTTGCAATGAAAAACATAGAAAAATACGTCATGACTTTTCCGACAACCCAATATATTTGGGCTTCAATCATGTAGACAGTTTAATTCTTGCTTTCAGACTTTTGTCCTGGGTGTGGAGGCAGCTGTGAAAGCAAGATAAGTAATAACACTGCTGTGAACCGGTCATTTTAGTTTTATTTCCAGTAAGATCAAATGCAAAAGTCCATAATTTCCAGCTTTTTTTTTTTTTTTTCAGCTGAGCCATCCTGCTACCTGTTGGCAGCTCAGCAGCTGCTCAGCTCGGGCTGGCATCGAACTGCTGTTGCTCAGAGCTCAGCTTGCACTCTTGAGCGAGCTCTTAACCAACTGAACCATTCGGCCGGCCCTAAAATTTTAGACCAAAGTCAGTTTTTTTTTTTTTGGTTTTTTTTTTTGTTTTTTTGTTTTTTTGTTTTTTGAGGACAGTGTTACTGGCCCTCATATGTGGGAACCGAACCGGGACCGCTGGCGTCCCAAGCCAGTGCCTAACCACCACGCCACTCGGCTGGCCCCCATAATTCCCAGCTTTTAAACACTATTGGTGAAAGCAAAGTTTACTCAAGTATCTGAAATGCTGTTAGCATACCTGGAAACTGACCTCTTACGTTTTGAGATTCATTTACTGAATCCTTAATGTTCTTTATAAGAATTTATTTTTTATTTAAAAAAAAATTTTTAAATTGAGGTTTGGCATTTAACTAAGAACTAGGAAAACAACCTGCTGTGTGTACAGAGGTGAGAAGACAATCCTTGTCCTTAGCTGAAAACAGAGCGGCTTTACCTCCCTTAGCCCTTAAATATGGGTATGCAAGTTCAAATGTATACAGCAGCTCCTGGTCTTTTACAAGCACAAGGCCTATTTTAAGGGCATGTGAAGTGCAAAAACACCAGACTGACCACCCCACTGTCTTCCAAAATCCAGAGTTTCACTCATATTTGTAGAAGGCAGAGTCTATCTTTACAGTGACAGAACAACATAGAGACCAAGAATGAGGCTCTGGATTCAGGCCTGAATCGGAGCCCCTTTTGACTGCTGATGGGCTGTGTTAACTGGGGAATATACTACTCTTCTCCCCAGGCCTCAGGTTCCTCATCTGTAAAATGGGTCTGTACAGTGCCTGCCCTGTGGCACTTGTGGCAACCTGTGGGGTTGCCATGTGGACTACAACAAACCTTCCTGTAAATGCACTTAGTCCAGGACCTGGAGGATGATCATTACTGGCAATTATTTAATTTTGGAATTATGTCTTTGGGATCTTCAAAGATAACAGACTTCAGGTTTTCACTTCAGATATTACCTCCAAATTGTTTGCAGAACTTTTAGCCTGATAACTCCTTAATTTTTTTCCCTCTGTCCCATTGCGTTCAGCTAATTTGGTCAAAAATAATTCAGTCACATTCCTTTAGCAGCTCATCAGTGAAAAACTCATGAAAGATTTTTTGACTGACTTCATCTACCTGGCCAAAAAAGTTGATCTGGAAGGACTGGTTCATATACGCTGGGCAGGGTGGCTTCATGGGCTTTTGACCTATGCAGTTGCACAGGGTCCTGTGCTTAGAAGGACTCCAGGCTTGGTTTCATGTTCCACTGTTGCCTTCTTGAAATTCTTAACAATTTTTGAAAAATGGGCCTCACCTTTTCTTTTTGCACTGGGCCTTGAAATTATGTAGCTGGTCCTAGGAAAGGCATTTTAAAAGGCAGTGAAGGCTGAGATAGTTCTGGAGAAGATTGAGTGAGACGCTTGCCTGGCCCATGGAAGAAATGACTGTGGCCTCAGAGCCCATGGAAGGGAGAGCAGACTTTTCTGGATGTCATAGTGGTTGGCTTTTAGTTTCCTCCATGACAAAATAATAAATTTTTTTTAAACACTGACAGAACAAATAAGACCATAACAGAGATTTCCCAATTTATATAGACAATTTCATACTCTTTGAGACATTGCTAAATATCTTTTCTTTCTGGTGGATATTTATATAATGTTAGGGTGAGAAAGGACTTTCCTGGTATGAAAAATACAAATCACAAAGGTAAAGTCAGAGATTTGACTACACTGAAACAAAAATGTCAGCTTATTTAAAAGTATTATAAATCTATTAATAGCTTATTTAAAAGTATTGTAAATCTAGTTGGAAGACAAAGGATACATTTGGGAAAACACCAATCAGTAGGGAAAAGATGATCACTGCATCAGAAAATGGGCAATTGAAGATAGCAGGATTTATAGACTAGCCACAAAGGGTAAGAACAAAAGTGCAATGAGCAAGTGAAACCAAATTGCTCCTTAGCAGTAATCAAAGAAAGACAAAAATAAAACCAGTTACCATTTTTTCTTGTTCATTGTATATACAACAATTCTTTTAAAACTTTAGGGGTCTGAGATTGGGGGCCTAGTATCTGCTGAGAGAGGAGAGATTGGTGCTGTTGTTTCGGGGGTCCAGTCTGATGATGGTGCAGGGGGTGGTTCTCAGGAAGTGGACTCAGATGGAGAGGAAGGTGAGGGGTGTCCATCTGGGAGTGTTCATGGGATCTGCCCCAGGAATGGATGGAAGGAAGCAGGTGGGAGAAGCGGGCTGTGGTATGTGGGCAAGAGCTCTGAAGACAGAGTGGCCTTGCAGGGCTGTTCCAACCTCAGGTGAGAGCTTCAGGACTTGACATCCCTGATGTGAGCCACGTTGGGAAAGGGTGGCAGGTGGCTTTTTGCAGCTAAGGCACCCCCTAAATTAGGCGGTACTCCTAGCAGCTACATGGTAAATTCTGTGTTCCAGCACATCCTACACCATCAGATGTGGAGAGCAGAGGATCTACCAAGTTTAGGACATTTGGGGGGTAGATGTGACTCCCTGGTGCTTTACTGAGCTTCTCAAGGACAAGTCTAGGGTTTAGTGGTTGCGGCCAATTGCACACCCTGGACCAGGCCCAAGGAGCACAGAACCAGGGCAGAGGCATTTACATCTGTTAGTTGGAGAGAAATTGTGTCACCCTTTACCCACCATGAGCCCTAGGGACCAAAGGCTACGCTCCTTGCTCCCAACTTAGATTTCCCTGTTGGATTTCTTGTCGCTTCATTAGGCTTACCCACAATTATCAGTTCACAGTATGCTTACATTATTATAAAATAACAATTTACATGTGCTAAGCAAAAGGCTAAAAGTAAATACAGTAAAATGTTGAAAATGCTGTCCAAAGTGGTAGTTTAGGAGTTTTTAAAAAAATCTTTGTTTATTTGCATTTTGAACATTTTTCAAAAAAAAAAAATCATGTTCATTTAATAAGACGAAATAATACTTTTTATTTCTACTAAAAATGGTATGAGGAATAAAGAAAAAGTATGAAAAAATAGAATAACTTAAGTATAAGATTTAAAAACGTGAGGCTTTGACATTTGGAATAAAGAAGATTTAGAATAAACAAAAATTTAAAACACAAGAAGAATAAAATTTTTCTTCTATGAAACAGCAAATTATTTTAGAATGCTAAGGTTTATTGAGAAAACATTCAAAACGAAAAAAAAGTCAATCCAAAAAATATCGTACGTCAATAGTAATAAAATTTTAATTCATACTGGAATTTGAATTTTTAAAAGGAAGTTATTGATTTTTAAAAGAAAAATATTTAAAAATTTGTTAGAAAAATTGAGGCAAAATGTTCTAATTTTCCACTATTCAGACATTTTTACCATTAGTAGGGACCTAGGACAATAGCATTTTATTAGTACAAGAGCAGAAAAACAATGGAATAGAAAATATAATTTAAACTAGAAAATAAATTGACCAGCTTAATTTTATTAAGAAGAAGAAAAACATTACCAGCAGGAATGAAATTTAACTGTGTTGAAAAATTTCCCAGTAATATAAGTCGTTGGTTTTCAAATGTTTTAAATTTGAGAACTGTTTTGTTTTGTTTTCCAAAAGGAATCTTTCTGCAGAAGCCCAGTGAGTGTAACAGGTAATGAGACAATGATAGATTGTATGGCTGATAGTGTGAACAGGGCAGCACCTACCCTAGCAATCACTTCCTGCTTTTCTCCTTTCTGCTTTTCTTTCCTTCCAATAGTTCCCTTTTCAGCCCAAAGCATAGATATTAGTACTTATAACAAATCTAAGAGCCCTTGAGGCCCCCTACCTGGCACTTTTCTCAAATAGACGATTTCAGTCCATACAACTGAGTAAGTATTACATTTACACTTTCTCCACAGGCCTGGAAAGATGCTGTTCAAATCATGGAGAGTCTTGTTTATATCACGGAAAACAAGTCTAAAATACACTAATGTTGTCATCTCATTAGGAAGATTTAAATTCCCAGAGAAGACTATCAAATTCGTTTACCGAAACCTGCATGTTATAAGTTGAATTTTGTTATCCAAAAAGATAAATTGAAATCTTCATCCCTGGTACTTGTGAAAGTGACCTTATTTGGAAATAGGGTCTTTGCAAATGTAATCAAGTTAAGATGAAGACATTAGGGTAGAAACTAATTCAATATGACTGGTGTACTTACTAGAAGAGGAAAACACCATGTGACGACAGAGACACATAAGGAAGACTTTATGTGTTGATGGATATAGAGATTGGAATGATGCAGCTAAAAGCCAAGGAGCTGATGACAACCCTCAGAAGCTGAGAAGAGGTGAGGACCAATTCTACCCAGACTTTCAGAGGGAATCCTGTCCTGCTGATTTCTAGACTCCAGACCTATGACAGAAAAACTTTCTGTTGTTTTAAGCCACCCTGTTTCTGGTAATTTGTTACAGCAGCCACAGGAAACTAATACAGTACTCAAGATTTTAATCCTGGATAATTTTTTTTTTATCATTAAAGTTTTTTGGAGTGACAATGGGTGGTGAACACACAATGTGATATATAGATGATAAATCCTGGATAATTCTTATTTTTAATAATAGTTTTAAAAAGAAGGGAAAATGTTCATTCTCAACATCTTAAGGAAAGGTGATCTGCTCAAAGACAAGTACTATGTTTTATTTATCTTTTCATTCATGTAATTTGTCACTCTTTGTCTGGTACATTTTGGGCACTCAATAATTTCTGTATTATTTACTGATAATGAGTGAACCAACTGGAAGATTCCTGAATCAAATCCTAATCGGGCAAGTGTCATAACTTGGATCTACACAATGAAGAAATAATTATCTTGGAAGGGTAAATTTCTGTCAATTGTCTTAATTTGGGGATTGTGTGATGGTAATAATGTTTTCAGAAATGAAACAAGAGAAAACTTTCACAGGAAGTTTATCTTTGTACTATGATTTGGTTTTATATAAATTAAATATATGTGGCACTGGCAACTTTTTAATAAGGGTTCACACTATTTAAAGTTTACTTTTAACCAGAATTTGAGCCCAAACCATAGTAATAGTTGAGGAACCCTGGAGGAGGTCTCTGGGGAAATCACCTCTTCCCCCCATTTTAAGTGGCCACCCTGCAGGTTAGTGTGATTCCCAGATGGTACAAGTTCAGGCACATTTTGTTTTTGGTTCCATAATTCATTTCCATTAATTTAAAATTACACAAATGAGAAAAATGGAACCTTGGTTTTCTCAGGCACTTTGGTGGGTGCTAGGGTCTTTCACATAATGTATATGTATTTTTTCCAGTTGTAGGCTTTTTATTGAATTATCATTTTTTCTGTTCACTTTTTAATGTTATTTAATTCCAGACTTAGAAAAAAAGTTGTAAAAAGACACAAAGAATTTCTATAAACTCTTCACTGAGATTTCTTGGATTTATGTACAAATAGTGCAAGTGTGTATTTCCTACAGTTAAGGGCATTTTCTTTTATAACCATAGCACAGTTAATAAAATTAGGATATTAACATTATGCTGTTATCTAACTGATGAACATTATTCAAATTTTGCCAGTTATACCTTTTATCTGCCAATATAGCATCACATGTTGTTTTTTGTTGTATGTCTGTTTAGCCTCCTTATGCTCATTCTCATTTCCTTGGTCCTTGTATTTCATAACCTTGAGACTTTTGAGTACAAGTCAGTTATTTTGTAGAATGTCCTTCAATTTGGGTTTTTCTGATGTTTTGTCAATGAGATTTAGGTTACGAATTTTTTGCAAGAATGTCACAAAAGTGAAGCTGTGTCCATTTCAATGTGTTGTATCATGAGGCAGGTTGCTGTCCTGTTGTCCCATATTCATACATGTTAACTCCAACATCCTAACTCCAAGTATTTCAGAATGTGACTGTATTTATAGACAAGGTCTTTACAGGGGTAATTGCATTAAAATGAGGTCATTAGGATGGTTCTTATTCAATGTGATTGGTATCCACTAAGAAGAGGAAATTTGGACACAGGCACACACTGAAGGAAGATGATGTGAAGACAGAAAGAGGACCTCCATCTACCAGCCAAGGAGAAAGGGCTGGAAGGACAAATCCTTCTCTCATGGGCTTCAAAAAGAACCAACCCCATCAACACCTTGATCTTGGACTTCCAGCCCCCAAAATTGTAAAAAACAAAATAAATTTATGGTGTTTAAGTCTACCCATTCTGTGGTATTTTGTTATATGAGCCCTAGCAAACTAATACACAAGTTAACTTTGATCCCTTGGTAAGGTGGTGCCTATCAATTTCATCTACTGAAAAGTTACTAGTGTTCCTTTTGCAATTAATAATATCTTGTGAGGAGACACTTTGAGACCATTCAAATATCCTGTTGCTCATCATGCTTTTACCCCACTTAATCTAGCATTCACTGATGATTCTTGCATGAAACAGTGATTACTGTGCTAGTTGCCTAATGGATTTTTTTTTTTTAAGATTTTATTGGGGAATTCGGGGAGGGGGACAGTGTTGGGGAATTGAGAAATGAGACCAGCCAAGTTGTTGTTCTTCAATCTTCATTTGGAGGGTGCCAGTCACCATCTGGCTGCCCGATGGCAGCTCGTGGCCTCTAAGCTCAAGTTGCTGTGTTCAGCCTTAGTTGCAGGTGGGTGTAGCCACCATCCCATGCAGGTGTAGAAACCAGCAGTCTTGTTATTAAGAGCACATGCTCTATCCACTGAGCCATACTGGTGGCAGCTCAACTAAAGGTGCTAAGTTCAGTCTTAGTTGCAGGTGGGCATAGCCACCATCCCATGCAAGAGTCGAACCCAGCAGCCTTATTATTAAGAGTGCACGTCCTATCCACCGATTCATCTGGGTGACAGCTCAGCTCAAGGTGCCAAGTTCAGTCTTAATTGCAGGTGGGCATAGCCCACCATCGAACAGGCAATCTTGTTGTTACACCAGCTGAGCCATCCTGCCACCTGCTGGCAGCTCAGCAGCAGCTCAGCTAGAGTACAGCATCACTGGCCCATGTAAGAATCAAACCGTCAGCACTGTTGCTTAGAGCTCGTGCTCTCAAGCCAACTCTTAACCAACTGAGCCACTTGGCCAGCCTGTCAAATGTATTTTTAAAGTAAACGATTTTTTTTAAAAAAATTCTTTTATTGTGAAATAAATATTTAAAAAAAATTAGTTTCAGGTATACAACACAAGGCAATAGTTATATTTTTTACCCCTCAGTGACAACGCCCCTCCCCAAATTCACCATGCACTCCCCACTATATCATACATATCTATTACAATTCCTTTGACTCCCATCCATAGTATACTCTACATCCCGTGACTATCTATATTTTCAATTACAGTTGGCATACAATATTATACAACATCAGCTTCAGGTGTACAGTGCAGTGGTCAGGCCTCTACCCCATCCATGAAGTGGTCTCCTTAACAAGACATGTGACCATCTGACACCCCACAAAATATTTACAACATTATTATATTCCCCGAACTGTCTTTCATATCCCTGTGGCAATATATTTTTTTATATATATAATTTATTTATTTATTTTTAATTAGCTTCAGGTGTACAACACAGTGCAATAGTTATACTTTTTACCCCTCAAAGTGACAACCCCCATCCCCCGTTTGGCCACCCCACTCCTCCCCCCCGTATCATATATATCTATTACACTTCCTCTGACTCCCTTCCACATTATAATCCACATCCCGTGACTATCTATATATTCAATTACAGTTGGTATACAATATTATACAACCTCAGCTTCAGGTGTACAGTGCAGTGGTCAAGTCTCTTCTCCATCCATGAAATGGTCTCCTTAACAAGACATACGACCATCTGACACCCCACAAAATATTTACAACATTATTAATTATATTCCCCAAACTGTCTTTCATATCCCAGTAGCAATATTGTAGTTGCCTATTTTTGCTGTCTAATCCCTTCCCCTTCTCTCTCATCCCCACCCCCTCCCAATTAGCAACCCTGATTTTTCCTCTATATCTATGAGACAGTTTCTGTTTTAAAGTAAACGATTTTATCAAACTAAAACATACACAGAAAAGTACACAAATCAGAAGTTTAGAGTTCAGTGAACTTTCACACAGTAAACACATTTGTGTGGCTTCTCACTAGCTCAAGAAATAGAACATTATCAGCACCCAGAAACTTCCATATGCTCCTTCTCATTTTACACTCCACATTTCCTCAGTGCTAAATACTGTCATGATTTCCAACACCAAATATTAATTTGCCTGATATAGAGATTTATATCAATGGAACAATTCATTGTGGATTCTTTTGTGTCTGGCTTTTCTCAGTCAATATTTATTTTCATTTACTGTATAATATTCCATTGTATGACTATATCCCTATTTATCTATTATGTTGATAAACAAACATTTGAGTAGTTTCCAGTTAGGGGCTTTTATGCATAAAGCTATTGTAAATATTTTTAAAAGTTTTCATTGACATTTTTCATTTCTATTTTATAAATAGAAGTGGGATTTCTGGGTCACAGAATACGTATAACATATAAACATATGTTTGTAAGGAACTCCAAACTATTTTCCAAAATTGTTGTCCAACATACTCTCTTCACCAGCAAAAGTGGAACATTCTAGTTACTCCATATCCTCAACCACCCTGAGTAATTTTCATTTTATCTATTTGAGTGGGTGTGTAGTAGTATCACATTGTGGTTTAATCTGTGTTTTCCTGATGACTAACAATGTCAAATACCTTTTATTTTCTTATGAATATTTGTATATTTTCTTTTGTAAAGTGCCATGCAAATTTTTTACCCATATTTTAATTGGGTTGTCTTCTTCTGATTGATTTTCAAGAATTGTTTGTATTTCCTGTTTTTGTTTCATATATATCTTTTATTTAATTTTTCAGTGGTTGCTCTATAGCTAAAAATATACTTCCTTCCATGACCACAGATTACTTAAAGTCCATATGTCATTTCCCACTTCATACTTTACATTTGATCTGATATATCTCACTTCCCACCTTACAAATGTAATAATCTTGCAACAGTAAAATTTCTTTAATCTGCTCCCCTGTCATTTGTGCCTTTTTTTTTTAAAGATTTTATTGGGGAGTTGGGGCAGGGGAACAGTGTTGGGAATTGGGGAAGGGGAACAGTGTTGGGAATTGGGGAAGGGGATCAGCCAAGTTGTTGTCCTTCAACCTTAGTTGTGGAGGGCACAGCTAGCTCAGCTCCAAGTCCAGTCTCCGTCTGGCCACCCTTCAGCAGCTCATGGCCGCTCAGCTCAAGGTGTTAGTGTTCAGTCTCAGTTGTGGGTGGGTGTGGCCCATCATCCTGTGCTGGAGTCCAACGGGCAACCTTGTTGTTAGGAACACATGCTCTTACCTGCTGAGCTATCCTGCCACCTGTTGGCAACTCAGTAGCAGCTCAGCTCAGGCGCAGCTCACTGGCCCATGTGGGAATTGAGCCGGCAACCCTGTTGCTCAGAGCTTGCGCTCATAACCAACTGAGCCACACGGCTGCCCCCATTTGTGCTATTTTTATAAGTCATATTGCTATGTACATTATAAACCTCACCTTACCATGTTATATTTTTCTAGGTTAGTTGTATTTTAAGAAATTTATGAGAAACAAAACATCCATGTTATTTTATATCTACCCACTTGTTTATTGCTTCTCATGCCTTTCCTGTAGATGTTCTTTCCTGTAGATCCAAATTTCTATCTGGTAGCAATTCCCTTCAACATGCAGAAATTATTTAACATTTCTTGTAGTACTTACTGGTCTGCTGGAGATAAATTTTTTCAGTTTTTATTTTGTTTGAAAATGTATTCAGTTTACTCTCATTTTTGAAGGGTATTTTCACTGGATATTGATCTCTGGGTTGACAGTCTCCCTCCCCACCATACGCTCACTCCCCCCAGCACTTAAAATATATTATTCTATTGTCCTTTGGCCTATATTGTTTATGATGTGCAGTCAGTTGACATTTGTATTTTTTCCCCTTATATAATGTGTCTTTGCCCTCCTTCCTGGTTTTAAGATTTCATTCTCTCTCTCTTCCTCTAAAAAACTTAAGATTTTCTCTTTATCTTTGATTTTTAGCAGTTTAACTATGATATATTTATTATAGTAGCACTTTCTTTGTACTTCTGTTTAAGGTTTGATGAATTCTTGGGTATAAGAATTGATATTTTTCCTGATTTCTTCTTCTGATAGTTCATTATTGGTGTATAGAAATGCCACTGATTTCTGAATATTAATTTTGTAACCTGCTACCTTACCAAATTCGGTTATCAGTTCTAGCAGTTTTTTGGTGGACTCTTTGGGATTCTCTCTATATAGTATCATGTCATCTGTATATAATGACAGTTTGACTTCTTCTTTTCCAATTTGGATGCCTTTTATTTCATTTTCTTGTCTGATTGCTGTGGCTAGAACTTCCAGAATTATGTTGAATAGAAGTGGTGAAAGCGGGCAGCCTTGTCTTGTTCCTGATCTTAAGGGAAAAGCTTCAGCCTTTCCTCATTGAGTACGATGTTTGCTGTGGGCTTATCATATATGGCCTTTATTATGTTGAGATATGATCCCACTATTCCCACTTTGTTAAGAGACTTTATCATAAATGGCTGCTGGATTTTGTCAAATGCCTTTTCTGCATCTATTGATATGATCATATGATTTTTATTTTTCATTTTGTTAATGTGATGTATTACATTAATTGATTTGCAGATATTGAACCAGCCTTGCATACCAGGAATGAATCCCACTTGATTGTGGTGTATGATCTTTTTAATGAGATGCTGAATTCGGATTGCTAGTCTTTTGTTGAGAACTTTTGCATCTTTGTTCATTAGGGATATTGGCCTGTAGTTTTCCTTTTTTGTAATATCTTTGTCTAACTTAGGAATCAGGGTGATAGTGGCTTCATAGTAAGAGTTTGGGAGCCTTCCCTCCTTCTGTAGTTTTTGAAATAGTTTGAGGAGAATAGGTACTAATTCTTTTATGAATGTTTTGTAAAATTCACCTGTGTAGCCATCTGGTCCAGGGCTTTTGTTTTTGGAAGATTGTTGATTACTGATTCAATTTCCTAGGCAGTAATCAGTCTGTTCAGAGTTTCTGTTTCTTTTTGGTTCAGACTTGATAGATTGTATGCTTCTAGAAATTGACCCATTTCTTCCAGATTGTAGAATTTATTAGCATATAGTTGCTCATAGTATTTTCTTAAAATTGTCGGTATTTCTGTGGTTTCTGTTGTCACTTCTCCTCTTTCATTTCTGATTTTATTAATTTGGGTCCTGTCTTTTTCTTGGTTAGTCGTGCTAAGGGTTTGTAGATTTTGTTTATCTTTTCAAAAAACCAACTCTTGGTTTCATTGATCTTTTCTATTTTTTTTTTTTTTTTGTTCTCTATTTCATTTATTTCTGCTCTGGTCTTTATTATTTCCTTCCTTATACTCCCTTTGGGCTTGTTTTGCTCTTCTTTTATCAGTTCCCTTAGGTGTAAAGAGAGTCCGTTGATTTGAGATTTTTCTTCCTTCTTTAGGTAGGCCTGCAGTGCTATGAACTTCCCCCTTTAGGACTGCTTTCACCTCATCCCCGAGATTTTGGGTCGTGGTGTTTTCATTTTCATTTGTCTCGAGGTATCTTTTGATTTCCTCCTTGATCTCATTTTTGACCCACTAACTATTTAGTAGCATGTTATTTAGCCTCCATGTATTTGAAACCTTTCCAGATTTCTTCTTATAATTGATTTCTAGTTTCATAGCATTGTGGTCAGAGAAGACACTTGATATGATTTCAATCTTCTTAAATTTTTGAGACTTGTTTTGTGGCCTAACATGTGGTCTGTCTTGGAGAATGTTCCATGTGCACTTGAGAAGAATGTATATTCTGTAGCTTTGGGGTGAAATGCTCTAAAAATATCAATTAAATCCAGCTGGTCTAAAGTGTCATTTAAGGCCACTATGTCCATGTTGATTTTCTGTCTGGAGGATCTGTCCTTTGGTGGCAATGGGGTGTTGAAGTCCCCTACTATGATAGTGTTACTGTTGATCTCTGCCTTTATGTCTGTCAAAATCTGTTTTATATATTTATGAGCTCCTATATTGGGTGAATAGATGTTTACTAGGGTTATGTCCTCTTGTTGAATCGATTCCTTTATTATTATGTAGTGCCCTTCTTTGTCTTTTATTGTAGTCTTCATTTTGAAGTCTATTTTGTCTGAAATAAGTATTGCTTCTCCAGCTTTTTTCTCATTTCCATTTGCATGAAATATCTTATTCTATTCCTTTACTTTCAGTCTGTGTGTGTCTTTTGATCTAAGATGAGTCTCTTGTAGGCAGCATATGCATGGGTCCTGTTTTCTTATCCACTCAGCCACTCTGTGTCTTTTGATTGGAGCATTTAGCCCATTCACATTTAAAGTAATTACTGATAGGTGTATATTTATTTCCATTTTGTTATTTGTATTTCTTGTCTTCCTGGGTTAGCTTGTTTTCCCCTTTCTTCTGTTTAAAAAAGCTCTTTTAACATTACCTGCAATACTGGCTTGGTGGTAATGAACTCCTTATGCTTATTCTTTTCTGAGAAGCTCTTTATCTCTTCTTCAATTTTAAATGATAGCCATGCTGGCTAGAGCAATCTTGGTTGTAGACCTTTATTTTGTGTCACTTTGAATATCTCCTGCCATTCCCTTCTGGTCTGCAGAGTTTCTGTAGAAAAGTCAGCTGTTAGTCTTATAGGAGTTGCTTTGTATGTAACCTGCTGTTTTTCTCTTGCTGCTTTTCGGATTCTCTCTTTGTGTTTAAGCTTTGCCATTTTATCTATGATGTGTCTTGGTGTGGGCCTGTTTGGATTCAGCCTATTTGCAACTCTCTGTACATCCTGGGCTTGTATGTCGATTTCCTTCACCAGGGTTGGGAAGTTTTCATTCATTATTTCTTTAAATACATTCTGAATCCCTTGCTTCTTCTCTTCTCCTTCTGGTATTCCTTTTTTATTCTTTTTTCTTTTTGTTTTTCCAGCTAGGTGATTTCTGTTGTTTTGTCTTCTAATTCGATGATCCGCTCCTCTGCTTCATCTATTCTATGGGTGATTCCTTCGAGTGTGTTCTTCATTTCAGTTATTGTATTCTTTAGTTGTAACAGGTTGTTTATTTATGGTTTCTCTATCCTTCTTTATGTCCTCACTAAGTTCATTAAACATTCTTATCATTAGTGTTCTAAAGTCTGTCTCTGAAAGTTTGGATCCCTCTGTTTCATTTAGTTCCATTTCTGGAGTTTTCTTCTGATCTTTTACTTGGGACATGTTTCTTTGTTTTTTCATTCTGGCTGTCGTTCTGTGAATGCTTTGATGTATTAGGTAGATCACCTAGAAAGAAAAGAAAAAAAGAGAAAAAAAATAGAAAGAGGTGGGGGGTGCTCTCTGTCCTCTTTAATCTGCACACCACTTGCTCAGGGTTGAAGTGAGCTTTCCACAATTAGCTGCTGTGTGCTCTGGAACCATACTCACTACCAAAAAAAAAAAAAAATCTTCACAGGTTGTTGCAGGTTGTCTGCCTCTGAGTCTCAGTGAACAGATTGATGCAGCTGGAGAGCATCCGCCTTGCGTTTCCCTGGCAACGCAACAGAAGCAGGGCAGAGGGTGGGGACCCAAGACGGCTCGTGCACCTTGTCTCAGTGAGCAGCCTGATGGAGCTGGAGGCACCCGCCAGGCATTTCCCTGGCAACTCAACACAAGCAGGGAGGAGGGTGGGAATGCAAGGCTGCATGTTCACGCACACATGCACTCCTGCACCAAGTTCACCAGACCAATGGGATTCCGGCTCTGACCCTCTGTGGGAGGGCCCAACTCTGAAAAAATGGCGCCCTGCTGTACACCGCTCGTGTGTAAGTTCTGCACCAGTGGAACAATAGTCCCCAAACCTCCAGCTTCTGCACCAAAGGTGCTCAGTTCAGTCCTTCCCCACAGGATCCTGGGTCCGGCTCACGCAGCCACTCCCTCCACCAGGAACCAGGTGGTTGCTCGCCAGTGAGGGAACCCATGCGCCAGCCCCGCTGGTTCTCCAGCCACCTTCAGTCTCATTGAGCTGAGCAAAGAGAGTCCTCACTAATTTCTACTGCCCACTATCATGGAACTCCTCTTCCTGGCAAAGCAACTCTGGGCAAGTGAGCTCGGTGTGGAGCCGGAGGGTCTCTCCCCCAACCGGAGAAGCCTCTCCACACAGCTGGGGTGTCCCTCATGGGGCTCGCCCTCTCTCATCTGCATCCCTCCTACCAGACTTGATGTGGCCTCCTCTTTAGGTCCTTCGTTTAGAGGTTCTGTTCATCAAATGTTCAGGGGACTTCCGAGGTTACATGTTGTATAAATTATTTGTAATTTTGATGTGATCCTGGGAGGCAGTTCGGAGAGCATCCGTCTATTCCGCCATCTTGCCAGAACTCCTTATTACAATATTATTGACTGCATTGCTTATGCTATACTTTATATCCCTGTGACTATTTTGTAACTACCAATTTGTACTTCTTAATCCCTCCCTTTTTTCACCCATCCCCCCAACTTCCTCGTATCTGGCAACCACTAAAATGTTGTCTGTATTTATAAGTTTGTTTCTGTTGTGTTTGTTCATTTATTTTGTTCTTTAGATTTCACATATAAGTCAAGTCATATGGCATTTGTCTTTCTCTGTCTGACTTACTCCACCCAGCACAGTACCCTCTACGTCCGTCCACATGGTTGCAGATGGCAAGATTTCTTAGTTTTTTTTATGGCTGAGTAATATTCCATATATATATATATATATATATATATATATATATATATATATCACTAATTTTTTATCCATTCATCCACTGATGGACTTCCAGGTTGCCTTCATATCTTGGCTATTGTAAATAATGCTGCAATGAACATATGAATGCACATGTCCCTTTGAAACAGTGCTTTGGATTTCTTCAAATAAATACCCAGAAGTGGGGTTACTGGATCCTTCTTTGTTTCTTGTTATAACCTTTGTTTTAAAGTCTATTTTGTCTGGTATAAGTATTGCTACTCCAGTTCTTTTTGAAATTTGTTCCATTTTCCTGAAATATATTTTACCATCCCGTTACTTTCAGTCTGTGTGAGTCCTTTCATCTGAAGTGAGTCTCTTGTAGACAGCATATCTTCTTCTCCATTCTACCCTATGACTTCTGATTGGAGCATTTAATCCATTTACATTTAAGTGATTGTTGTTAGATATGTAGTTATTGCCATTTTATTATTCATATTTTTTATCTTTTTTCCCCCTCTTTTTCTTAGAGAAGTCCCTTTAACATTTCTTGTAGTACTGGTTTGGGAGTGATGAATTCCTTTAGATTTTTCTTGTCTGGGAAGCTCTTTATGTGTCTTTGGTAGCTTTACTGGGTAGAGTAATCTTGGTTGTGGGTCCTTGCTTTTCATCACTTTGAATTTTTCTTGCCGGTTTCTTCTGGCCTGAAAAGTTTCTGTTCAGAAATCAGCTGACAGTTGTATGGGAGCTCCCTTGTAGGTAACTAACTGCATTTATCTTGCTGCTTTTAAGATTCTTTCTTTGACTTTAATCTTTGAAATTTTAATTATGATGTGTCTTAGTGTGGGCCTGTTTGGGTTCATCTTGCTTGGGACTATCAGCACTTTCTGGGCTTATGTCTATTTCCTTCACCAGGTTAGGGAAATTTTCCATCATTATTTCTTCAAGCAGGTTTTCAATTCCTTGCTCCCTCTCTTTTCCCTCTGGTACCCCTGTGATGTGAATTTTGGTATGCTTGATACTATTCCAGAGGCCCCTTAAACTGTTTTCAGTTTTTGGATTCTTTTTTTTCCTTTTTGCTGTTTTGATTGAGAGTTTTCTACTACCTTATCTTCCAAGTCTCTGATTCGATCTTCTGCTTCACCTAATCTACTGTTGATTTCTTCTAATATATTCTTCACTTCTGACTGCTTCTTTTTTATATTTTATATCTCTTTGTTGAAGTTCTCACTGAAATCATTGGGCATCCTTATAACCAGTGTATTGAACTCTGCATCTGGTAGATTGCTTGTCGCTATTTTGTTTAGTTCTTTTTCTGGAGCTTTGTTCTGTTCTTTCATTTGGAACATGTTTCTTTGTCTCCTCATTTTGGATACTTCCTTGTGTTTGTTTTTATGTCTCTTGATCTCAGTAGAGAGGCCTTATGTAGTAGGTGTCCTGTGGGGCCCAATGGTACAGTCTTCCTGGTCCCCTGAACCGGATACTCCAGGTGTATTTCTTGTGTGGATTGTGTGTACCCTCCTGTTGTATTTGAGACTTGATTGCTGTTAGCACTTCAGTGGGAAGAACTGACCTTCAAACTCATTGGTTGTGAAGACTGGCTGTGACTACAGTGGAAAAGCTGTTGTCAGGAGCTGACCCTACAGAGCAGAATTCACTTTAGTAATGGGCTTTGGTGTCTCCTGAATCTGCTCTTTGGGTGTGTCATTTATGCACTTGGTTTGGTGGTGCTCTGATGTGGTCTGAAGCTGGTCACTGGGTGTGTTGTTTCTGAGGCCTCTTGGGAGAGGTTTTGTTGCAGGCCAAGTTCAGCTGCTGTCTCTGTCCTGCCTGAGGCCACTTGGTATGAGCTACAAAGTGATCTGCAAATGGTTGTCACTTGTGCTGGGCTTGGAGGTGCCTAGGGGTGGCTGGCTGTCTGAACCAAGGCTGGCTGCCACAAGCACTTGGGTTGGTGCTACTTAGCAAGAGGTACAAAGCATGCCAAGGCCATATGTTTCTTATCTGAGGTTTGTGAGTGTTTTAGAGATTTTAGGAAAGTCCACAGCATGAGCCAAAACAGGATGTATGCATGGAAAAACCACTGGAAGCAGCTTGGGTGGCCCTGCAAGTGGGGTAAGATGGGCTCTCAGGGGATCACCTGGGTGGGGTAAATGGTGTTAGCCAGGTTGATAGAGTCTCAGACTTGGGGTCTGCCTGTGCATGCAGGCTAAGCAGGGGAAGGGATCAACAAAGGAACAATGTCTTCTGCCAGCACTTCTGTCTTGGAGAAAGTTGTCCTTCCTTCTCTTTCCCTGAAGCCAGACAATTCAGTTTCTCTCCATATGACCCTGGCACCTTTCAAACTGCTGTTTTAGTTCTGGAGCTCAGAAAGAGTGAATTTGTCTCTGAGTAAGTCAGTGCACAGGTCCTTTACAAGGAATGCCTGGGACTCCAGCAGCCCTTCATGTCATTCAGCCACAATCTTCCTTGTTTTCACAGCCAGAAGTTGTGGGGACTTCTTTTCCCAGCACTGGAGTCTTGGGCTGGTGAGTCCAGTGTGGGGCTGGGACCCCTTGCTCCTCAGGGGGGATTTCATCAGCAGACATATCTCCCATTTCTTAACTGCCACACGAGGGTGTGGTACCAGCCCAACCTGAGTCACCACCCCTCCTACCAGTCTCAATATGGCTTCTTCTGTATATCTTTAGTTGTAGGACTTTTGTTTAGCTAGAATTTAGGCAATTCTCAATGATGGTTTTCTGTAGTCTATTTGTGATTCTGAAGTGGCCCTGAGCTGTGGGAAGCACATCATTCATTTCCTCCACCATCTTGACCAGAAAGCTAGTTATTTTTTAAATATTTGTTTCTAGCTTGATACCACTGTGATCAGAAAACATACCATCTTCAGTTTAAAACCTCTGACATTTATTGATACTTGTTTTGTGACCCCCCCCAGACTTATTTTACTTTAACATTTACTTTTGTAATTTTCCATATGGATTCAAATAGAATGTAGATTCTGCAATTTTCTATCCATATTTAATAAGTCAAGTTTGCTAATTGTCTCATTAAAATATTCTATATCCTTACTGATTTTTTCCCCATTTGCTCTATTTAACAGCATCTTGGTAGGCTAGATGTGGTTTTCTTTGTATGTTTTTCTGTTTGGGTGCTTAGTCCTTCTAAATCTAACACTTGATGTCTTACATCACTTTTGGTAAGTTGCCTTTTAAATTCTGGGAATTCAAAATTAACATACTTGCCCGTGAACTTCTTATAGACACCAGAAAAGGTTTCAACCTTGTGCTCCACATTGTTCTGTTGGGCTTTGTCTAGGTGGACGTTTATGAGTTGATTGCCATCCAGTTTCACGTGGATTCTCTTGCCCACAATTTCATTTGGGAAAACCAAGTCTTCCAGGATGGCCTTGTGAACGGCTGTCAGAATATGATTCCTGAGACCTTTTTGCTTATATTTTGTCCAGCTTTTAAAAAATTTTTAAACTTTATTTTTTTTTCAGGTATTATTATTATTTTTTGATTTTTTGCATTTAAAAATAGTTTCAGGTGTACAACACAGTGCAATAGTTATACTTTTTATTCCTCAAAGTGACAACCCCCTTCCTCCAATCTGCCGCCCCACTCCCTGACCCCCCCCCCCGATATCATAAATATCTATTACAATTCCATTGACTCCATTATTTTGTAGGGTGTCAGATAGTCACATGCCTTGTTAGGGAGATCACTTCATGGATGGGGTAGAGGTTTGATCACTGCACTGTACAACTGAAGCTGATGTTGTATAATATTGTATGTCAACTATAATTGTATGGCTTTTTTGAGTTGGCTTAGGCAGAATTCTCCTCTGAGAGACAAAGACAGTGTGCTTCCCAATGAACTTTTTCTCCAATTCATGTACTAGCTGGACTTGGATTTTCTGGAAAAATTTCAGTTGAGGAACAGGAACGAAGATTAAATAGTTTCCCGACCACCACCAACTTCAATTTCCTTGGCTGCTGTTATATTCAGCTCCGGAAGCTGGGCCTTGAGGTTGAATTCATCTTCAGCTCTAGGAAAGCCTGGGAGATGCCGAACTCAAAATCACCCAGCTTCTCTCCATTAGACTTCACGATCTTCTTGCTCGAACTGAACATGACTTCTCCTTGGCGAGTGCCAACCTGGGAAGGACTTTTGGTAAGTTTTTGGTCATTATTTCTGCAATATTCCTTCCTCTACTTTTTTCTTTTTAAAGATTTTATTGGGGAATTGGGGGAGGGGAATAGCACTGGGGAATCGGGAAAGGGGAGCAGACAAGTTGCTGTCCTTTGGTTCTTCAGTCTAGTTGTGGAGGAAGTCGCTTCACTGGCCCATGTTGGTATTATCATTGCTCTCTTCCCAGGTGAGGCAGTTGCTCACCAGCCTCTGGACGGCTGCTCATGGTGGCTCTTGGCAGCTCACGCTGGCTGCCAGCCATTCATGGTAGCTCATGGCAGCCTACTGCGGCCGGGGCTGCAGCCCACACCGTTGCCGGCAACTCACGGCAGCCCAGCTCCAGATTGAGCTGTTGTTCACTATCCTAGCTGTAGAGGGCAGTGTCACTGGCCCTCATCTGTGGAATCCGAACTGGGGCCCTGCTGCTCAGAGCTGGTGTCCCAAGGCAGCTCTGAACCAACATGCCACTCAGCCAGCCCCCCTCCTCTACTTTTGAGATTCCAGTTATATTATATGTTACACTTCTCTGTGTCACATATTTCATTTATGTTCTTTTCTGTATTTTCCATCTTTTTTCTCTCTGTGCCTCAATTTGGCTAATTTTCACTGTCTTTTTTTCCAATTCTTACCTGCTTTTGGACTCATTTATTTAGCATTTATTTCCAGTTTCTTTATTTTTTAGTATTGAATGTGCATTTAATTATTTTTTAACAATTGTTTTTAATTGTATGCTAAAATCCTTCCGCTTTTATTTTCTAGAACATGTTCTTCACAGGTATTTAAAGACTTTTTCTAGCAATTTTATTACCTGGATTTTCTGTAAGCTGTTTTTAAACTTGTGTATGGTCATGTAGACTCATGTTGACTTGTCTCTCGGTATGCTAAATAATTTTTAATAAATGCCAGACATCAGTTTTGGTAAATGTTAGAGATAAATTGTGGCTCTAGACAGTCTTATTTTCCTCTCCATAGACTTCATTTGTGCTTGATGCAGACTGCTAAAGAAGGTGAGATCATCGTGGTCCCATCAGGAGCTGCATCCAGCTTTGTCCTGCTGGTGTATTTCAGGGTGTATGTCTCCCCTGGTCCCATCCCAAAACCAGTACTGTTACCCAGGGCTTCTCCTTTTTGGCATGCTAGTTTTAATTTTTGATCCCTCCACCCAGCTTTGTGTGACTGCTTAAGGTGATACCAAACATAGCTCAGACTTCTAGCTATCATTTCCTGCTGGGTTTTTTTTTCCCCCCACTCAATTTTCAGGACATAGGTGGTTGCTTTGAAATCTCTCAAGAAGACAGGCTGAACCAAATGTAAAGGCACCTCTGTTTTTCTTCTTTCTTGTATCATGACCCCTCAAATTCTTGCTGCCCCCTTAACTCTCTGATGCCTACAAACAGATTTTTAAATATCTTATCCAACTTCTTTAGTTATTCTATATGGTAGATTTGGCTTATTATAAGCTAGTCCATGATAGCTGGATCACGTATAAAATTTTTAGTAAAAATTCTCACTTATCCTCATCTTGCACATTATAAATCTGAGATTGAGAGGACTGAATGATTTTCCCAAGGTGACATGTCTAGTTAAGTGCAGAATCAGAATGTACACTGTTGTTTTCTTCCAGTTGTCTTCTCAAGATTCCACAACTTCCTATAGCAACCACATCTAAGGATTGATGCTTTAGACATGGCAAAGAGAGTGTTTTGAACATGTCAGAAGGGAAGAGGAGGAGCAAGCTGAGTTGATGGTTGCAGTGCCAACAAGGGTCTGATAGCTTGTTTGTTCACTTTAGCTGCTATTCTCATCCTGAGCTTGGCCAAAGATGTATTTCTGCTGTGGCCAGTGAGGCCAGTTGAGTGGTCCGGAATGGGGGCAATGGAGGATTAAGAAAGACAGACTGGAGGGCTGGCCGAGTGGTGTGGTGGTTAAGCGCTGGCTTGGGAAGCCAGCGGCCCCGGTTCGGTCCCACATATGAGGGCCAGTGACACTGCCCTCAAAAAAAAAAAAAAAAGAGCATGAGCTCTAACCAACTGAGCCATCCAACCACCCGTTGTCAGCTCAGTGGCAGCTCAGCTCGGGCACAGAAAGACAGACTGGGCCGGCCAAGTGACGCGGTGGTTAAGAGCTGGCTTGGGAAGCCAGCAGCCCTGTTGGAGTCCCACATATGAGGGCCAGTGACACTGCCCTCAAAAAAAAAAAGAAAAAAAAGAAAGACAAAAAAATACTTAAAAGCGGGCGCTAGGTGGACAGCTGGGTGGACAGCTGTCTCCTCTGCTCGGAGTACAGTGACCCAGTCTAGCAACTGTGGTTTATTGATATAGGCTTGCTTAAGCAGGGGGAGGAAAAGGGAGGCAATGGCCTTGGGCAGGGACTATTCCAGCTAAAGGATATCTGTACGCAATGTATCATACCCAGAATGATCTGTACCCAATATATCGAAACCACCTCCATGCACTGAGGTGCTTTGTCAGCATGGAGACCGAGGTCGACTCTGGATACTGAAGTGCTGTGCCAGCCTTGCAAAAGCAACAGCCAGAGGGGCGAGCCTTGCAAACACCCTTCCTTTACAGCTCCTGGAAGGTCTCTTAGTCCCCAACATATCCCCCTTTTCTTTTTTGTAAGCGCAGCTGATGCACATCCATGGCTAATTGGATGAGTTCCCCATGGAGTCTTTGGCAGACTGTAAGAAAAAGACATGTTAGAAGGAGGATGCCCATTAATAATCCTATTAGATGCCAAAAGAAGTATTTAAGAATATTAAATGGATTTATGCCTTTAAGCTCATCTAACAGCTGGCTGTATATCTGGTCCAGGAGAATTTTGTATATCTAGGATATGCTGGTGTAAGGAGGCCAGGTCCAGGGAGGCACTGGACCATTGCCATGCTCCTAATAGTGCTGCCTTGATTTTGTTCCAATCCCAATCTGGAGATGAACTGTAAAAGCAGACAGGGGTAACACAGACAGCCTTGTATCCCCTGTGGCAATGCAACTTTTGTTGTTCTTTTATCAGCTGGATCTGATCTCCTAATCCTAAGACAACCTGCTCCAATAGTTGGATATGGTCAAACATTTTTTGATCTATGTTTTCCTGATTATGTAAAGCCAAAGAGGTATTGTGTGCCAAATTTTCAGCAAATTGAGCAGTCTGTATTGAGGTACTAAGAGCTACTGAGGCTACAGATAGTGAGGCTGTAATTGCTGAGAAAGCTGTTAGTCCTGCTATCAGGAGACCTACAAAACACTTTGGCTGTAATAGCAAGCCATATATTTCCTTGAGCACCTGTAAGGCAGTTTCTTCATACCAGGGCTCTGTGAAAAGAACATAACTGATACATTGTTAAGTATGACAGGAAAAGCAATTGAGGGGTCTAGCTGCCATTCGTTTTGATTATATCTGCTGTGACTGGCTGAGTAAGAATCGCTCCAGCAATAGAGGGGGGTGGCTGAGGAGTTGTGGAGTGGTAGATCAAAAGTCTGATGCTCTACTGACTGAGCTATCCAGGCAAAAAGAAAAAAGGGGACAAAAGGTCATATTCTGTGGGATGTGCAGGAATGTAGAGACCCAATGTCTGCCTCTAACTGCCTGACTAGTTTTCCCCTTGAGAGATGTGATCCCCATAAAATCTCTATGGGAAGCTGAGGGACAGGAAGTCTCCTCTTCTGTATCTGCTTCCTGCTGGGCAGGGGCATAGAGCTGTTCCTGCCTATTGGGGATTCACAGAACTCTCACCCTAGCTGATCTCAGATGAGTGGAAGGGGTCTCGTGATCTGCCTTCTGTGATTCCCATCCCTGCTCTATTAGTGGCAGCTCTACATGGAGGAGGTGGTGGCTCCACACTTCCTCTAATTTCTTTTAATGACATGTTATGTGTAAAAGCATAGAATATTTCTTCCTCCTCTTCATCATCCTCTTCATTGGGGTCCTGACTTTCCCTTTCGTGTTCATCTTGTCTCGCCTCTCTCTCTAGTTGTTCTTCCTCTTCAGGCAATAACTGGCCAATCCCGTGGCTCTCCTGTACTAGGTAGGAGACGAGAGTAGCCCTCAAACATGGCAGGACACTCTGGCACTGAGGACATGTAGTCTAGGTTATGCTCGGCCAGATTAGTGGGGTCCAAACATTCTTTAATTAAATTCCAGAGAGTAAATGTATACACTGGCAGATGTTGAGGACCTTCCTGGGTATACTGCTCCCTCAAATCTCTTCCAACCTTATACCAGATCTGAACATTTACGGTCCCTTCCTCTGGGAACCAAGGGCATGTCTCCTGAACAAGTCCTAAAAATTTATCTAATGTTTTACTATGTACTTTACATCCTCAAGCTTTTAACAACAATTGTAGCACTTGTAAATACAAAGTGCGATCTTGAGATCCTGAATTCCCCATGTAAACCTAGCTTTTAATTTGTTCCGCTTACCTTTTTAACTCTGTGCATTGGCCAATGCCTTCCCATCGAACATCCTCTCATCTTCTGTTTTAAAATGCCCCCATACTCAGGTCCCTGTTCGGGCACCACTTGCCGCGGCCAGAGCGCCCAGTCAAATGGTCCGGAGCGGGGGCAATGGAGGATTAAGAAAGACAGACAAAGAAGTACTTAAAAGCGGGGGCTAGGTGGACAGCTGTATCCTCTGCTCGGATGACAGTGACCCAGTCTAACAACTGTGGTTAATTGATATAGGCTTGGTTAAGCAGGGGGAGGAAAAGGGAGGCAATGGCCTTGGGCAGGGACTGTTCCATGCATCAGCTGCAGAATATCTGTACGCAATGTATCATACCTAGAATGATCTGTACCCAATGTATTGAAACCACCTCCATGCACTGATGTGCTTTGTCAGCATGGAGACCGAGGTCGACTCTGGATACTGAAGTGCTGTGCCAGCCTTGCAAAAGCAACAGCAGAGGGGCGAGCCTTGCAAACACCTCTCCTTTACAGCTCCTGGAAGGTCTCTCAGTCCCCAACACTTCTGATTGAGAAAGCCACATTTATCACTCATTCACGGATACAACCTAAGACTTGTGACAACACATATGATCACCTGCATCTGAAGAGGTACATACAATAGTAAAGCTTCTCAGGTGATATTGGTCTTTAGTGGTCAGTTGATTTAGAAAACTGGGCAAGGATTTTTATTGCCTTTTGGATGTGTATGCTGTGAGGCAAATCATACCTTGGGCATGAAAACCAGTTAGCTTGGCCTAAAAGGAACTAAGCACATAAGTGCTTTATTCATAACACCAGGGAGTACAAGCTACAGAACTCCTCCGTTACCATTTTTCCTTCTGTAGGAAATGAGCCAACAGACATCACCAATGTGGTTTGAGGTCTGACCTTAATTGGTGGCTGAATAGAGAATGCTGTCTCAGGGCAGATTATGGAAGTGGAGTCAGCAAGAAGAATGAAGGGGGAACCTAGTTTGATATTTTGTGGAAGAGATTAAACAATACAACAACTTTTTCTTTTTGTTTGTTTTGGGATTTTTTTTGTTTGTTTTTTTTTGAGGGCAGTGTCACTGGCCCTCATATGTGGGACCCGAACCGGGGCCGCTGGCTTCCCAAGCCAGCTCTTAACCACCGCACCACTCGGCCGGCCAATACAACAACTTTTTAGTGGCATCCAAATAGCTTGGGATGACATGGTAATGGTTATTCCCCTCATTTCTCCCCCAAAAGTCACGGTGGCTGACTAATGGTGATTGTTAAGATGGAGGCTGGGATGAAGTTCTTGCCCAAATTCCTTCCTTCTACATCCTCAAGAATAAGAAATACTAGTAATGTCTACAATGAAAATAGTCTCATCAATGATCCTATCCTCTGACAAATGCATGTAAGGTTGGCACTTATTTCCCTCCTCACATTTTATGTCTACTTTTCAGGGGTTAGCAACCACAGAATAAAAACTTTCAGCCTCTCTCTTGCTTACTCTTCTCCAGAGGAAGGAGTCAATATGACTGGTGATAGTTTGCTGCCCAAGGGTGGGGTTACTGGGCCTTAACAGCAAAAACAAAACAAAACAACAACAAAAAAGCAAAACCCAGACCCCAACTTTTCCTTCTCTGTTGCGCTACTTCTCTAATGAATCAGTAAAATGTTCCAGGACCCCTTACTCCCATGCTGTTAGCAGCCCAGGACAATTCTTCCTTCTCCTCCTTTCACTTTCTTGAAGCCCTGTGCATGGAGATGCAGTTACTTTACCTGGAGCTAGATGGGGAGCCATGAAGGCGTAGACCTCCCATTTCAGCACAGGCCTAGGAAACTCATCATGGCCTCTAACCCAATTTATATCCACCTGTCCAACTGCTACCATAAGGCCTACTAAAGCTACTATTTCGATCCCCATTAGGTCATGTGGCATATTATGGAGAGAATCACCTTGAACCTAATCCCTCACAGGAAGAACAGCTATTCCTACTTTTTCAGGAACTTTTGCTACCAGTGGCTGGATGTGCATTTACTGGCACTTTGACAAAAGTAGGACATGTTATTAATATTTCTTAGTGTGCTAATGCATTTATTCAACATGTAATATGTAAAAGGCTGAATCATCATGTTGTAATTATAAAACATATTCTATTTTTAAGCATGTCATCTTAGCATTCTAGGTTCTTAAAACACAAGTCTCAAAATATTTAAGTAAATTGATATACCAGAACATTACAATTGTGACTAGCAATAAGAGAAAGAAAGGGAAAAAAGAAACCACAGTGGAAGCAGGACTGAACAATCCAAGCATACATATGTGAACAGAAGTAGCATATATAATGTTGATTGGTGTTCAAGCTGCCCCCTGAGTTCCTTGGAGAAAGGTGCTCCTGAAATATAAATATAATAGATATTTTCCCCACATTTCTCATATCCTTTTTTCTGGTCATGGTCACAAAATGTATAGGGCTTCAGGATGCTGTTCAATCAAAATTATATCATGGGAGACCTTAAAACAGTTCCTCTCAAGAACCTGGGGGCTAATCCACTGGTCTCTCCTAAGACCACCATGTTTTTCCATCAGTTCCCATGCCAGAGCTTTTGGGGAGTGAGATCTCTGGATTTTTCAAAGAGAAACTTGAAGACTATGTGCCAAGCTGCATCCTTGTCAAATACACATTCAGGGCAGTGACTTGAAACATTATTTACATTACCTCACTACACACATCTGCAGTCATGACAATGGAATTACTGTTGGAAAACTGGTCTGAATTCCTCTGAGTTAAATTGTAGATGGTTATGTGAATTCTATATTGGAGGCCAACAGATTTTGGAACTCTGCTCTCATACGTCACCTGCTACCTGTTCTCTTGCACATTTGTCTGTCTGAATCAGCAATGAATCCCTAGCACCTGGCAGAGAGGCCTGGCAGGTAACAGTTACTCAGTTCTGCATGCACAATTTACCCAACGAATGCAACCTATGCTGAGTGGGAAAGGGATATGTGGAAAAGGTGAGAAATTTAAGCCTGAAGTAGGAAAAGGGGCCATGGGCAAAGGGTTGCTCCTCTGTAGGAGCTGGCTTTATCTGAGGGCACTACCAATTTAACATCTTGTCTCCAGGCCGTATGCGTATTCTATGTGCTTGTTGTCCCATCAGCACCCACCAGATCCCTAACATCCTCCATCAAAGGAAGAATTTGTTTTTCAGTTTTTGAAGAAATGACATCCAGAATGGCTTGGAGAGATTCAGCAATCAAAAATTGGATAGAATATATTCAGCAACAGAAAATATTCAAAATATTGGCTTAGTCTTTGTTTCCCCAGTGAAACCCCAGAAAGCACCTTCCTAAACATCCAAGAGGACCCCCACTAATTCTTTCTTCTTGGTGTTCATGCTCTTCTGTAGCACATCTCCCTTGGGAGAGGAAGAAGTATGGATGTTTCTATATAGGCTTCTGACACAACACAAATATTTGTACTTCTTCTAACATGTTTTTGGTTAACTCCATGCTCATAGTCAGTATTTATTTCAGCCTTTCTGCAAATGCTTTTCTTGCATAGTAATCAGATCTCCTAAGACTTCTGGGCTATTTGGCCCCTTAGGGAATGTATCTGATTCCGCATTAAGAAGAATATCCATGATTTAACCAATGGTATTAACATAGTTTATTAAATATTTCCTCCCAGTCTCATTCATGTTTGATAATTCTTTTATAAAATATTAAATTAAAGGTGTTTGTTTTTGGGTTGTCAATTTTACTCTCTGAGTTTGCCTATGTATTTTTGCAACATTACTATACTCATTGGGTTTTTGTGCTTTTCTGCTATGCTTTCATATATAATCAATCATTGGACTATTTGCCTCTCTTACTCCTTCTCCCCCTCCTACTCCCTTTTTTGTTTTTCCAAAAGTTCTAGCTTTTCTTGTCAATTTATTTTTCCTGATAAGAAAATGGAAGATTAAAATATAGGTGTGAAGAAATTATAGCTCACATAGGATTCTGTAGATGTTAAGCACATAGTTAATTTCTTTCTTGTCCTTCACTCAAAATTAGTGCTTTTCTTTCCTGCTTCCACTTCTTTCCCCTTTCCTCTGTTTTCATCTCTCTTCCTCTGTTCTCCACTTATACTCTCGAGTTTGCATTTCTTGCTTATTGATTTGCTGGTGTCCTGTTGGATCTTTTCTGCATTTGTCATTTATGTCTGAGTTATTTGCAATCCCTTAATTTTTTTTATCAGTGTTTTATTTTAAAAAACAAGAAAGAAAAAAACCTTTAATCAGATAGTCTGATTAAGGCTGGCCGAGTGGCACGGTGGTTAAGCGCTGGCTTGGGAAGCCAGCAGCCCCGGTTCGGGTCCCACATATGAGGGCCAGTGATGCTGCCCTCAAAAAAAAAAAAAAAATCAGTATTAGCTCAAGCTCTCAGAAACCTATCGGGGAAAATCAACAGGTGCTTCAGAGAAAAGCAGGCAGCTGGTGGCAATTCGCTGATGGAAAAGTAAGTTGCATACTTATACAAGCTGCCCTAATGAATATGATGCCCAAGTTTTTTTTTTTTTTTCAAAAATAGGTTTCAAGATTTACCAAAGAAACCATACAGATACTCCCAACAGTACAAAAATTTAACAATGAAGTTTATGGATATAGGAAAAACCAAATATGACAATACATACAAATTATTTATAAAATAAGCCTTCAATCCTAGAAAACTAAAATAGGGAGACCTCATGAATGGTAGCACACATAAAATCCTAGACATTTTTTCAATGACCAAGCCATAAAATGACAACTCAGGATACTACTAACATGTAGCTTTTCTTCTGGTTATCAGTCAATAAGTATAAAATTAAGGTAAATTTTTTCTACTCAGTCATCCTCATTGTTTCCTTTTTACCTTTTCCCTAATTTTCTCTAGCAACATTTTCCCTTTGGTTTGGCCAGTTGAACTAAAAAATTTTGGAACCTAGAGTATCAACTCTTTTTGGATAACACTTGGGAAATGCAGTCCTAGAAAAGGCAAATTGTAACCGAATTGGTTTGGCAAAGTTATGTACCCATTTTCAATGTGACAGTGTCCCCCATGTTAAGCATGAGGATAATGGCTTTTATTATGGCTATATCACATGATCCAGTATGATACTGGCATGTTCCCTGGTGAGGTGCTGCAGAACTATGTGCCCAAACACCCACCCATTTAAGCTTTCAATAAATGCAAAGCATCATTTAAAACCATTTCAGTAGGACAAATAAAAACCATTGGATTTCTATTGGCCTGTTTTGCCTCTTGAACTGGCATGGAGTACTACTGTTCACAACACAGAAGACACAACAGTTAATTAGTTGCCATTCCAAGCTCCTTAGACTTCAGAACTTCCCACTCTTCAAGCCCCAGCACCTTTTCTGTAGTGATAATGGCATTCTTCATTAGCATTGCCACTGTCATGGGACCAGTAATCTCAGGGACTGGAGGGATATAGTCAGTTTTCTTCCTGACTCCTTCAAAATCCACATCTCCAACCACCTTGGATTTAGCAGTGATGGGACCTTGCATTCTATTTATTCCATCAGTGACAACTGCTCCATCCTTGATCATATCTGCTGTGATCACATTTGGAATACCTGCAGCGGAGGCCACAAGGTCTGCAAGTATTGTATGTTTCTTCAGCTGTTCTTTGAGAGTGTATTGATGAGACATCGTAACAGTGGCATCACCTCCAGGACGTTCGTGCACCCCATTTGTGTGTAGTAACATTGCAATGGGCATTCCAACACTTTTTGACCTTTCAGCTACAAGCACGTTCTTCCTTAGGATTGGAATGTCATGTTGCTTAATTATTTCCCCCACTCCCCATGGAGTAGCCAGCAATATGGAATACTGGTCCAAACACATTCGCCCTATATTAATTACATGAAAGCCATCAGCATCCTTGTCTGGAGAAACAGCGTTGCAGATATTTCTCATCAGTGTGCTCTGGAAGAAGCAGGTGAACAAGGAGGCCATCTATATTGTCAGCACTATATAGTTTACTGATAAAATTCAACAGTTTTTCCTTTGAAATTGAAGCTACTTTCACAATTGTGTCACTGTTGGTTCCCACATCTGCAGTGGCCTTGGTTTTATTGATGACAAAGGAATGATTTGCAGGATTCTTGCCAACCAGAACCACACTAGGGTGGCTGTTTGTTGCCTGATGCCACCCACTCTTCCACCTCCTGCCACACTTCCTGCTTGATCTGCTGGGCAAGTTACCTTCCATAAATGATAACAGCTTCATTTTGAATTTCTGAGAGCTGGAAGGGACGATGGTGGTGGCGGCAGTTCTGCGAGGGCCAGAGCAACTTGGTTGCCAGTGTGGACACCAGGTGAGTGGCAGCCGTGATCCACACTGGTGTCCCTGCTGAGAAAGCTCTTCATTCTTTAAAGATTTAAAAAATTGAGGATTAGCATAGATACAGTATAATGGAGTACTAGTACACTAGTCTTACGTGTACAGCTTGATGAATTTTTATAAATGTGTAGATCCATGTAACCACCACCAAAGTTAAGAATCCATAAGTTTCACTCATGTGCCTTTCCAATTTTTCTCCATCTCCACTCAGATTAACTACCATCCTGACTTCCATCACCATGTTAGCTTGGCTGTTCTTCGACTTCAGATAAATGAAATTACACTGTTAGCATTCTTGTGTCTGGCTTTTTTTTTGTTCAACATTATGTCTGTGAGGTTCATCCATGTTTTATGGGTACCAGTAGATTATTCTTTTTATTGCTGTGTAATATTATAATGTAAAAAACCCCACAATTTATTTATCCATTCTCTTGTTGATGGGACAGCCATATTCTTAAATAACATTTTGATAAACTTTATTATCTACACTGTTTCATAGATCTTTGCACAGTATTAAAAAACTGCTTTCTAGATTCTTTCATCATTTTCCATATCTAACTAACTCAGCAAATATGGAACACACTTTGCAGTAAATGGTCACAGAATTTGACCTGAGTATGTATCTTCTCACTTCTGAGATAAGCATCTTTTTTTCTTCTTTTTCTTCTGGTGACCTTGAGATACTGAGGCTTAAATATACTTTCTTAAAGTTCCATAGACAACTGTGCAAAAGTTGTGGTCATCAAAGACAGAAAGACTGTCAAAAGCTGGTTTGAATGTCTTTGATGTTTATTTATTAACTACATTTCAGGTAACATTCTCCTCTTGTTATGAAGAGTTTAAGGTGATGTGAAATACGTGAAATGGAGGAATCTATGTAAATTTTAAGACAGTAAGCAATTCATGATCATTTCCTGTGATCACTTGAGACAGACAGCAAAGAGGCCAAAGGTTTGACAGCTGGTAAAACAGGTTTGCTGATGGAAGAAATGGGCAGACACTGCCTTATTTTCTTTGGAAGCCATTTGTCACTGTCAGGCACACTCAGTAGCCTCTCGTTTAGCGCTGTTCAAACAAGAATACACTTTACATCCTGACATTTCCCTAAAACCGACAAATTTCATTTATCACCACAGTAGTTTTCAAGCTTCACATACACTGTTGTAAAGGTGAGTTGAGTTTTCTAAAAGTGGCTTTGTCGAGCAATGTTTTTTCCTCATGAAAACTCATAATTTGACTTTTCAAACATACATCCTTTCACATCCTCTTGCTGTCTCAATAAGATGACAATTATTTATTTTTGTATTATATACTTATTGAGCTCTATTTCATTCTTTAAATAATCACATTATGTTCATGTATATGATTGTGGGTCACTGATTCTTAAACTATTACTATTCATGCATATTTCTTCTTATATAAGAAACTAAACATTTAAATATATGAGTCAAAGATAAAGTTAAGACCTTTTTTAGAACAATGATCTAAAACTCAGCTTTGAATAAAAATTACGGTTTATCCATGACAGAACTGGGAATAAAATGAATTACTTTTCACATGAGATAGGAAAGTATAGAGACTTTTATATTAGAAGACTGGTAAGAAAATGGTTAATATATAATTAAGGGTATATACCTCATTCAGCTTCTATTTACTTAAAAAGATTTCTAAAACTATGAAAGATTTGTAAAGTCAAAAAACCCTTTTTCTTATTATAAAGAAAATACACTTGGACTATAGGATTAGCAGAAAATATACATAACTCCAGAAAAATTAAAAAAAATTTATGTAAAAACTGTTACAACAATAAGTTTTTTAATCTTAAAATTTTGATGATATCTAGGCAATATTTTAGTTCAGAGGTTGGCAAACCATGGAATCCAACCAGCTACCTGTTTTATAAATAAGGTTTGATTGGAACACAGCCACATCCATATGTTTACAGATTACCTAAGGCTGCTTTGGCAGTACATTGCAGAAGAAAGTAGTTGTGACAGAGATCATATGGCTTGCAAACCCTAAAATATTTGTTTTCTGATTGTCTACAGAAAACATTTCCTGACTTCTGGTCTAGTTTATCCAGTAAAGATTAGATTACCTGAAGAAACACTCTTGAACATCTTATGATATGCCTGGGCCTTACTTCAAGGAACTTACTGTCTAATTGGGAAAGATAAGACATAGACATTAACACAAGTTGAAGTAAAAAAAAAAAAAAATGACTAGCACCAGAGAAGGCATAAAGTACTTTAGAATTTCAGTGAGAGCATTGGGGAAGGCATCATGTAGAAGGCTAAGTTTGATGGATGGTTAGGATGTAACTATGCCAAAATGTCTGTAGAATACTCCTATTCAAAGGAACAGAGGTAAGAAAGGCTCAGAGATGGGAAACACTGTGCACGTGTGAGGACCACCAAGCAGATCAATTGGGTTAGTATGAGGGAATATTAAAGAATGGGATGGGGTATACATTTTGGAATTATAGGGCCAGGGGATTTGAATACAGGCTGAGAATAATGTGTTTCATATGGTAGGCTTAAAGGGGTTGAAGGAAAACATGGTCATTATGGAAGTTTAAGGTTTATCCACAACTTCTTTGATATTCTCTTCAAATGATGGAGCTGACTTCCTCTCTCCTGGAATGTGGACTGGACTGGACTTGGTGAGTCACACCTAGAGAGTACAGTAAGGTGAGAATGATGGTGTGTGGCCTTCAAGACTAGAGAATAAAAGGCACCATGGATTCTTTCTTTCTCTTGAGTCACTTGCTCTGGGGGATATCAGGTGCCTTGTCATAAAGATACTCAAGCAGCCGTATGGAGAGAGCCATGTGTTAAAAACCTTAGCCTTTCTGCTAACAGTTGGCAAGGAACTGAGGTCTCCTGTATAGCCATGACAGGGAGCCATCCTAGAAGCAGATCCTCCACTCCCAGTTGAGCCTTCAGATGATGGCAACTGCATCTGATAGCTTGACAGCAATTCTGAGGTGTGTTTCTCACTGTCACTCAGAGGGTTGCTGTGGGATTGAGCCCCAGTTGGCCACAGCAGCAACTCTTTCATTCATATACTAATTGATTGACTGTTTCACCTCTCCTGTCATTCTCAGTACTTCCCAAGATCATTTATCAAATTAGTAACTTGCATCCAAATTCTTGTATCAAGGTCTGCTTTTGGGGAAACCCAAACTATTTGAGTAATGAAGGTCTGAACTCGAGTAGTAACTTCAAGAATGTGAAAGATGTTATAAAGAAACAACAGAACTTTGTAACAGTGGCTGTGAGGAATCCACCTCAGTGATATTCAAGATGAAGCCATGTTTTAAATGCCCTAAACATCTAGGCTTAGAATCTGAGTACTGAGGGATAAAGTGACTGGGTTAGTGTCCGACAACAAAACCTGGGTTTTTTGGAACTGTTTCCCATATTCTATTGGGTTTTTGGAAAAGTCATGATGCATTTTTGCAATGAAAAACAGAAAAAAATAACTTTTCCAACAACCTAATACATTGTAGAGTTAATTTTTACAAGGTTTCCCCAAGCTGCAGATGAAAAACTGACACATGGAGGCTAAGTTCAAGGATCTGCTGCTTACAAATGACAAGGTCAAAAGCCCAACTGGTCAGTCAGCCTCAGGCCAAAGTTGTCATTGGCCCATTGTGAGAACCTAAGTATACCTTTGTTTACAAGTTTAAAGGAAAGTGAATCAAAAGCCGTTAGGATTTGCTCCCTCTCTTTTCTTGATTTTAGGATTCAAAAGTAGAAATGAATTGAATGGAAAATATGTGTTCTTATGAGAACGGGTTCTGAAACAGAGCATATTTATTCATTCATTAATTTACTTACTGAATGTTATGATCAGGCTCTGTGCTGGAGATTTAAATAAGAAATCATTCTTGTCTCTTCCAAGCTCAAGAACAGAGACTTTTTATAATGTAAGAAATGTTAAAATAGAGGTACCAAATTAATGCTACCTCTAGGCAGGAAATAACATGAAAGAACATAAACACACATGCACAAGTGTATGCACGTTTTCCTTCTCAACCAGTTTAGGCTGTGGATTGCCCACTGTATGTTTTATAGTCTTTAAAATATGGGGCTTTCTCTTGTAGTTTCTTTTTTCAATAATTGCAAGGAAGAAAACTTCTTGGTGATCAATTAGAGCTTGACTTTTAAAGCTTTTAAAGCAAAAGCAGTGAGTGGTTACATGTAAAATATAAAGCTCATCTCATAGAAAGGTAGTTGTCTATGTGGCAAGATTAGAGACCTGGGAACACCTCAGTGGCTTAAAATATATCATCACTTGCTCATCAAGGTGCATGAACATCCAACATTAGAGGTGGAATTCCACTGATACTGGAGGTCATGGGTCTCCTAGATATCCCTCTTAAGTGCATCTACTACTGCATAGTATCAGCCTATCACCCAATCCTTGACAGGGATTATGTTACAGCTAACTTTGTGCAAAGTTTTCAGGAGACTGAATGAAGAGCAAGGGGTGGCAGAGATGGTGATAGAGGGTAAGGGGCACATGTGGCACTGAAAGAGGATGCCAAAAGTTATTGAAGTTCAAATTCACCTGTTTTGCCTGGAAATGGTTGGCCCTGACTGGCTGCATCAAGGAGTCAAGGCTGATGGTTTGTTTTTAATCTGATGTGGTTTAACCCATCTTTCAGCTGAACAGTTTTGTCATAGAAGACCAGGTCTCCTAATAACCAATAGCAGTATACTGTTTTTGGTGGTATTGTACTCATTACCTATTCAAATGATCATCTCTTGGGCAGCAGGAAAAATGTTCCTTGCCCCAAGCATACAAGCCTACTTTTCACCACATTCAGAGAGCTTTCTATTAGTCAATGAGGCATTATTTCTCTATCAATAATTTTTGTACATCCTTGTAGAATTATTTTAGTGGCAGCATGAGTATATATATATATATATATATATATATATATATATATATATATAAAACTTCATTTTTTTAGAGCAGCTTTAATTTCACAGCAAATTTAGCAGAAGGCACAGAGATTTCTTGTATACCTATCCTCACATATGCATAGCCTTCCCCATTGTCAACATCCCACATCAGAGTGGTACAGTTGTTAAAATGGATGACTCTACATTGACATATCATTGTCACCCAGAGTCCATATTTACATTAGGGCTCAATCTTGTATGTTATGGGTTTGGACAAATGTATAATGACATGTATTTGCCAGGTCTACATATCCTCCATGCTCTGACTCTTCACCCTTCTCCTCCCATTCTCTGACATTCACTAAACTTTTTACTGTCTCCATAGTTTTGCCTTTTCCAGAATGTCATAGAGTTGAAATCATATACTATGTAGTCTTTTCAGATTGGCTTCTTCCACTTTGTAATATGCATTTAAGTTTCCTTCACATCTTTTCATGGCTTGATAGTTCATTTCCTTTTAGCACTGAATAATATTCCAATGTCTGGATGTATCACAGACTATTTATCTATTTACGTATTGAAGGTTTATGTATCTTGGTTTCTTCCAAGTTTTGGTATGAATGAGGTTACTCTAAATAAGTTTGGAAAATTTTATATTGCTTTTCAAAGTTATGCATTAACTGTCAAAGTGCCTTCTATTTATGATGATACTGTTTTTCCACCTGTGATAGTGATGGCAGGTTTGCATTTAAAATATATTTAATTAAGGGCCGGCCGAATGGCTCAGTTGGTTAAGAGCTTGCTTAAGAATGCAAGCTGAGCTCTGAGCAACAGCGGTTCGAGGCCAGCCCAAGTTGAGTTGCCGTTGAGTTGCCAACAGGTGGCAGGATGGCTCAGCTAAAAAAAAAAAAAAATTAATTAAGCAAAAAAAAGCAATTAATCTTAAAGGAAGATTTTAAATAACTATTAGCTAAATTGCAAGGCGATAACTAAATGATTAAAATTTTGTGGAGTGGGAAAAATTTAATTTTGAACACAGTTCTGGTAGAAAAGAATGAAATCAACTTTAGCATTTTGTCCAAGCAGAACTGAATGCCATGAAATTTTTGTTTTCCACCCTGAAGACCTTTAACTATACTCAGATTTTGCTTTGTGAGAAGGAAGTTACAGGGAATGAGTCCACCAAAAAATACCCTGGTATATGGTTCAAAAGGATATGAGTTTGGATGTCAAGCAAAGCTGGTTGGAATTATATAGTAATATGAAATCTTGTCACTCAGACCTCAGTGAATCATCTCTAATATGGGTTGAGTACTTTTCGTGAAGGTCTATTGTGATAAATAAATCATGAAACATTTGAAAATAGGCAGCACATAGTGGGTACTCAGTAATTGGTGGCTGCAATATCACCGCCTTGTTTGATGTTCACAACAGTTTCCAGGTTTGTGGTCATCCAGATTTATAGGTCCTACAACACAAGTTGTGGCTCCTGGCTTTGTGCACAGTTGTCTTGGAGTATACTAGAAGCTTGTGTCTAGGCCATGCTTAGCCAGGAGGGCTGCTCTGCCTTGAATACATTTTATGCTCTTACTTTGATCTTGCTTATTTTTCAATTTATTTTTATCATTTGACATAATAAATGGGTAGCCCCAGAAAGAGGCAGTTGTTGGAAGGAAGCTGGGATGCTACAGGATGCTCTGACTCAGCTTTCCACAGTGCAAACTTCTGCACCATTACTCATCCAGAGCAGGAGCATGAATTAACCACCCTTAAATACATGTGCCTATTTGTTCTAGACATTTTAAAGAAATGCTGGTTAGAACCACACTAAAACAGAATTGTTTCACCTGTCTGTTGTGTGAGTCTTGCTCATTAGAGACACTTGTTTGGATTTCCTTTATTGCCAAACGTTACCACGGGGGGCACCTGATGTCCAGGTTTGCTCTGGCCACCACTGATTACATTATCTTTTGATCAAAGCTCCTTGGCTACTGGAATGTGACCTTCTGACCGCTGGTTGATGGGGTCAGTGAAATCGAGCATCAGATGCTGTTTTGATGATCCCAAATGTAAAGGACTGGCCCTGTCCAGGTGTGCTGTGGTTTCCTAGGTCTTCTAACCTTTGATGCATGAGGTAGAGACTTCATCATGAAGTTCTTTGGAGGAGACAATAAAAGATTGGCACAAGGGGTATGATCTAGAAAAGATACATAATAAGCACTGTATTTTGTTAGTAAAGATAATAGCTTACATTTAAAAATATTCATATGCAACATTCTTATAAAAATCTACGTATTTAAAACCAAGCTGATCATTTTTAAAATCAACTTTTATCTGAAATGCTGTGAAGGCATAACTTTACAAACAGCAGTGTAAGCTTATAGAACTTGCCTTTATTAAAGTGGTATGATCATGTAATTCCAGCACCTTCACAATATAATGAACCAAATTTACTATAATTCACTTTTAAAAACCTAGATGAAACATGAAACGGAAGAGAAATAAGTCAGACAGAAAAAGTAGAGAACCATATGATTTTACTGATATGTAGGATATAAAACTGAGAGCAACAAAGGAACAAGACAAACAAAGAAACAAAAACTCAGAGACACAGAGAATAGTTAGTTTAGTGGTTACCAGAGGGTAAATGGGATCAAATATATGGTGATGGAAGGAGAACCGAAACTGGGTGGTGAACACACAATGTGATACACAGATGATGTATTACACAATTGTACACTTGAAACCTATGTAATTTTACTAACCATTGTCACCCCAATAAACTTTAATTAAAAAAAAGAAGTCATGCAGTATAAATTGCAACTTCAGGAAAAGTTCCTGCTTCATCATTCCAAATATTTTTTCCCATGTAAAATCAATTTCTGATAGTTCCTGGTATGTGGGAAGATAATGTTTGTTAAAGTCACAATGAAGCTTTATTGATGAAAGCTTGGCTATATAAACAGCACAATTTGGGAAAAGGTTAAATTGGATGAAATGAGATCAGTAATGGCCACCTTGCAACATTACAGGAGGTCTCATTCCCGACTAAGGTCATGTGACTTTCCTGTACTATTAAAGTTCATTGTAATAAAATGAGAGAAAAACTTATGCCTTTTAATTCATAACCCAGCTGTGGACTAATTCCTCAAAGGTTTGTACAAACGCATGCCACATTAGATGTCCACATGATAAAATTCATAGTTACAATGCAAATAAAAAAAATCAACTTTTATCCAATTATATTTTTTTCTATTGGAGGACTAAAAGTCAAATATTACCACAATAAACAATGAAGAATTTTATTATAAAAATTGTCAAGTATATAGCAAAGATAAAAGATTTCTACAATAAACTCTGTTATATCCACCACCTAGATTCTGCCATTAACCTTTTATTGTCCTTCTCCATCATGTACCTATGTATCTAAATATGGGGGTTTTATTAAGATTTATGACTCTCATAAGTTGATTTTGACTTACGAGAGTTCTTTTGCACCAAATTCATGTAAAACTATCCAGAATAATTTGAGAACATGTGATTAAATTTATATTTGATGAAAATAAGAACAGCATAAATATTTATGAAGAACAAAATGTAATCACTGCCTAATTTTATCATAGTCTCCTCAGAATTCTTGATCTCAGATAGACTATAACTCCTGAAAATTAAATTGCAAGATTCTGGCTAGTTCCATGGGAGCATCCAATTTATGAAAATTTGTTAAGCTGTATATTTATTATATATAATAATATATTTATAAAATCATACATTGAATTATTATGCATAATTCAATATTATATATAGTTCAATGCACAATTTTATAAATCATAAAAGTAAAACTGTATGGCAATTTTATATGTTGGGAGGAGATGCTCTACTCCTCATATAGTTTTCTACAGGCCCAATGAACCCTGGAAGCCTGGCCCCACCCCTGCCCTGGGCAAGGAATAATAGCTAGCTCTCTCAGGGAGTATGTTTTCTACATGGGGTCTTCTGGGGACTATGTTCTTACATGGTTTAGGGTTTAGGATTTCCATCTTTTCAGGTTTCACCTTGGTTTAGGGTTTAGGATTTCCATCTGTCCATGTTTCACCTTGATGGCACCAAGAATTTGAGCTAGTTTGTTGATAAATTGATCTGTAAGCTGTGTTGGAAAATCCTATTAGTGAGGTGCAATGAGAAATGGGTATGGGACTGGGAAAAACTAGTTTCACACTAGGGACATGATACAACATTCAAATGTCATCCCTCCTCTCCCATCACCTTCTGCCTTCCCCTGTAGTCCTCTGGGCCTAGAGACACAGGGATATGCCCAGGGTTTTCTCCAGTTATTCTGAGAAGTGAGAAGATGTGGCTTATCTGATGAGGAAGGTGGGGATCAGGAGGCAACATTTGGAGGTAAAAAAGCTGGTCATAAGCATAGAAAGTCAAAGAAGGACACTGTAGGAATTTGAGTTGTAAGATATCATTTATTTTTATTTTGGACAGATAGGAGAAATATTCTTTGCATATTCTCATTGCCTTGGTTTGTAAAACAAAAACCCCATTATATAACAAATTTATAAAAACACAGAGATGTGATCTTAGGCTCTCAGAAAAAGAAGCTGATAAGTTTCTTCCTCCTTTGTGCTCTTATGGAGTTTGCCTTGGTTATTTTGGGTGCCTGGAGGTTTGGTATCTTCTTTACACAGGGTCGATATTTCGTCCAGAAAGCCCTGCCCTGAATTTTTTCTGCTTATTCCTTGACTCAAAGTTAACAGTTAGCTATCCTCCTTCTTTTCCTGCTCTTGTTTGTAACAAGAAGTCCAGAGAGATATTCATGGGGGCTCTCTCTGTTCCTGGCCTCTGTCTCTCCTTTATGTCCTCTAGTCTGGCTGTCATGCCCACCACTCTGCTGTCTCTTGTCAAGGCCACTGGTGGCCTGGTCTTGGCAAAGCCAATGTCCACATCTTACCTGACCTCTCTGCAGGTTTAACTTCGTAAACCACTTTCTCTTTCTTAAAGTGCCATCATGATTCTCCTCTGGTTTCCCTTCTGTGTCCTGGCCTTTCGTCAGCTGTATAGGACACAAAACTTAAATAACAGCAGCTCTTCTTTTCTTAAGGAACAGGAAGGCCAGAGGTGGATGGTTCAGGGCCAGTGTAGGGCTCCATTGTATTATAAACATCCCAGACTCCCTCCTTATTTACATTCTGCATCCTAAATTGGGGACTTTTGCCCTCAATGTCACAGGATGAGCCCTACATCTTCAGGCATTGTGATTGCTTTCCAGGTGCTGAGAGGAGGCAGCAACAATGGTAAAAATCCAACTGAATCTGAAACTATCTGGAAAACAATACTTCTGTGGAAGCTCCAATTGGCATATTTCTGCTTATGTGAAATAGGACAGAACTAGGTCACACGGGAAACCCTAGTTCCAACAGAGTCTAGAAGGCTGAGTATTTTTATTTTATTTTATTTTATTTAATTAATTAATTAATTAAAATTGGGGAATTGGGGGAAGTGAACAGTGTTGGGGAATTGGGGAGGGAGACCATCCAAGTTGTTCTTCAATCTTAGTTGTGGAGGGTGCCAGTTTGTGGGCAGCTTGTGGCCTCTAAGCTCAAGGTGCTGTGTTACAATCTTAGTTGCAGATGAGCATAGCCACCATCCCATGTGGGAGTCCAACACAGCAGCCTTGTTGTTAAGAGCATGCACTCTATCCACTGAGCCATCTGGGCGGCAGCTCAGCTCAAGGTGCTGAGCTTAGTTTTAGTTGCAGATGGGCATAGCCACCATCCCATGAGGGAGTCGAACCCGGCAGCCTTGTTGTTAAGAGCATGTGCTCTCACCAGCTGAGTCATCCTGCTGACTGTTGGCAGCTCACTGGCAGCTCAGCTCAGGCCACAGCATCACTGGCTTATATGGGAATCAAACTGTGGCCCTGTTGCTTAGAGCTTGCACTCTTAAGCTAACTCTTAACCAACTGAGCCACTCGGCTGGCCCAAGGCTGAGTATTTTTAACTAGGCACATTGTTCTACCAAACCAAATCAGTTATTTCTTAATAAGGAAATGGGGATAATTGATATAGAGGAGCTAGCAGGGTCTGCCACATTCCCCATCCTTTAACTCCTGTTTAGATTTCTGAATACAGAAAATATTTCTAACAATCCAATAGTATTTGAGGCATTTATTATACTTTAACTTTTTAAATGAAAATTTCACTTCAACAGTTGTTTTGAGAATCTAAAGTAACGCAGGTGAAGGATCTTATGTAGATGTCCCTCATATAATGACTGTATAGATATCAACTTTTCATTATAGCAGCTCTTGAAAAATTATACCGCATTCTAGGTTTTCCCCTAATTTCCATTCTTTTAAAATAATAATAAGCTTCTTACCCCCAAATGCACTAATAAATATACTATAAGCAGTAATTTTTTGACACTATGGTTTCAGACAAGGCACACACTCATCAATTTACTCAATTCCATAGTCCTATTAGCCAAAGAACATCAATGGGGTACATTTGAACTGTGTGCCCTATTTAGTGAACCCACAAGGTTTTGCTTCATGCATTGGGGCCAAATGAGGGATGAAGTGGCAGCAACTTCAACTAATGTTGCTTCTCTTGTACATGTGTGCCATTCATATGCATGTTGAAGTACTTCCATGTTCAGCCTGTATTTTGCCTTCTTTTTCTGCACTGTGCATTTATCTTCAGTTTGTGTGCAAGATAAGCATTAACTCCTCCAAAGTTAAGAAATTAGAGAAGAAAATGTGCAGAAAAAAAGAAAGAGAATGAGTAACAAATCTTTATTACTTTTTTTATGTGTAAACAATTTGTTATTTTTACATTATTGTTCATTACTAACATAAAGTTGCTTTTGTTTTTCAAGTGGCATGTTTTTCTATTTGTAAATTTTTTAAAATTTGGATTGAAATGGAATGCATTATATTCCCCTTACCCCAGTTAATACTAAAGAAAAAATTTAAGAGCTAATGGCTTTTCACTTATGGACAGATTTTCAAGAATAAATTACAGTTGTTAAGCAAGGGATACCTGTATGTTGTAAATCTCTGTGCAGACTTACATTACATGAGAATGGTGGGGAAGGGGTTGTTATATTCATATGCATTATCTTGTTCAATTGCCTCAGGTGCCCTCTGGGGGACAGGCACACCAATTCATTATGCAGGGAAGTTATGATGGCTTTCTCCTCTGTCAGTGCAGCTTACATGGAACTATGTTTCCCATAACTCTCTGCCTTACATTGTTCTAGTTTTTGGTTGTGTGAAGCCTAAAGTCAGAACAGAAGAAGCAACCCTTGTGTGATGCACAGTTGTGCAGGCTTATCTAGTGGGTGCAGAGTCCTCCAGCTCTCACCATCTCCTCTTTCACCTTCTCCAAATTCTGGGCTGTGTGGGTGCAGCTTTGTGGTGAAGGTGCCAGTTTCTTCTGAAGGTCACCTGTGTCATCAAGACTGAAAACGGTAAGAAGGGATGTGGGCTCCAGTGGGTCCTGTGGGTTCCTTCTTCATGTCTAGCTTTTCTTCCAGATACCCCACCTAACTAACTTCAGTGACTTCCGGCCCTCCACCAGATACAGAAGCAATGGCCTTTCTAGACCATCCCACAAGCTCCCACATTGCAGAAGATCTAGACCCTGTAATAAATAAATCCCTTATTCCATGTCATTCATGGGGCTCAAGCCTCCTGAGTGAACCCTAACTGACACAGAAGTCATCAGACTCAGAGAGATAGATGTTCCTTACACTTGGTCATACAATCCCTTGAGGATTATGAGAGAAGGGAAAAAAATATATTCAACTCCTATCCTGTGTCAGGCCTTGGTCTCAGTTCTGTTAATGCATTTAATCTTTACAACAGGTGTTATTACCATTTTATAGGTGAGGCAGCTCATTTTTTCTTAGGGCTAGTTCTACAATTTTTTTTTTTAATTTTTTTTTTTGCCTTAGGGCAAGCTGATGTCCAGAATTTATTTTTTATGGAGAACCTGTCTTTGTAAAAATATTACTTTGGAGACAAATTTTCTGACAGCAGTAAATGACAAAAGCCAAGACCAAAACGTCAGTACCCTGTTAAGATTGGGAAAAGTCAGTATTAGATTATTTTCACTTAAATTTGTGACTTGGAAAAAAAATCAACAAAGATACTTTTCTTCTTGTTCCCTTTAAGGCCTGTGGTTGCAATATTTTTGTATGCCAATTTATTTCACTAAAGCAAATGTTATCCCAAAGGTGCCTAAGATACATGGGTTTCAAGATTCTACATTTCCCAGAACTCAGGAGTGCAGTGTTCAATTGAGTAAACATCACTTCTGTGGAAATTAAGCTTATCCAGGTTTTGAATTTGAATATTAAGCATACCCTGTCATGACTCAGGCTTGCTGGTTGACCAGCTTGCTAACCATTTCTTTGTGTTCAGTCTTCCTCATGTCTTTTGATACTCCAGGCTGGTATTCAAATGCCAAGTCTTGAGCATGTTTTGAAAGAATACATTTGAATGCAATTACTAAGCCTTCTTTAGAAGTCCAGCAGTCCTGTCCATTATAATAATTGATAGTCCGGAAACTTGTTAGAGAGAAAGGAATTTAATCAAGGCTAAAAGTAATTTATAGGGTAAGCCCGACATACACATACTTTCTCTAATCTTTGGTTTGATTGGTTTTCATTTTTGGGATGTGTATTTGACATTTGAAACAATTTTGGTCAATAATGGTTTCATTCGAGGCTGAGAGTTCTTTGACCTGTGTATAGAAAATGAGAGAGAGCGCCAAGAGAAATTTGGTGTCGGTGGTGACTGCTGAACTTTCAGGATCATTAAAGCATACTGCTAACTACACAAAATAAGCACATTTGACTCAGGTTTCTCCTTTGGGATGGTATTGGCCAGTTTTCCAGGAGAGAAACTTCTCCCTTCCCAAAGATTCTATCTTCAGTTGAACAGACTACTTCACTTATCAGTGGCTGCAGCAGATGCTGTTGAGTGTGGTACCTATGTCTTCTTATTGAAAACTCTGAGGTACTTCCTGAGCTTTGCCTGGACTTAGGAGCATGTAGGCCTGGACACATGCAAGCCATAAATTCCGAGGAATTAATGCATCAGGAAGTAGTCCCTGCACAATGAGGGATGGGAACTGGTGAGTAAATACATAACCATGAGGTGCTTTCTATGTAGTCTCCCCAGACTCCCTGGTGGGATTGACTACAGAAAGAACTTTTTCATTTACACAATCCTTCACTGGCTGTCTTCCTTTCCCTGACTCACTTTCCCACTTCCCCATCACCTCCCAAGTAATATGTATGTAAATCCTTGTCTCAAGATCTACTTTGGGGGAACTCAAATCAAGATAGTGGCCTTGATCTCTAGTCCTGCCAGGGCTGTCTTGGAGAGCTCAACCTGAGGAGTAAGATCACTTGTGCTGAGTAGATGGTTAGATGATTACTAGTGAGCCTGTCTGCAGAAGGAGCCAGCTAAAAGCAGTTAGGAGAGCTGAGTCCCAAGGCCAGCTTCTGCAGAGGCAAGGTAGAGATGAGAGGGAAGAATTCAATGCTGATCAGCAGGGGGATGGATAAAGAGAAACGGAACTTTAATGACTGGGAGCAGAGGTTTAAAGGGGCCCATAGGACATTAGCCAGGAGACTGTTAGGTTTTTCTTCTTTCGGCAAGTATTTGATGAAGTACTTCATTCTCTTCTGTCTTTACTCGTCATCTGTGAGCTGATTTGACAACTCTCAAATGGCTAGCCCCACCTCTACAAATCCCACGTGGATTTTTACAGTGCTTCACAATAATTGACAATAACTGCACCCAGGTGCCCTATTGGTACGTCAAACTCAGCATGTACTGAAACACATTCATTTTCTCTCTGTAATCCTCCCTTTCACCCACACCCAAAATGTCCCAGATCTTTTCCTTTTTCAGCATTATGTTCTTCAATTAAAAGAAAGCTCTACACTACTGAGCTGTGTGCTGTTCCTTCTCCCCTATCTTCCAAGTCTGACTCCTCACCCAAACCTCTTGACCCTGTCCTCTGAACTCTTTCTGGAGAAGCCTTCTCCTTCCCATCTCCTGCTTCATATCCATATTATCTCTCATTTCAGCTTTTCAATAGTCTCATGACTCTGTCCACTTCCCACCCTACCACCCCGTTTGTCTTTCCTTCATTTTGCAACCAGAACAGCCTTTCTAAATGACAAATCTGTTCATGTCATTTCTTCCCCTAAAATCTTCAATGGCCTTCCAGTCTCTACAAATAAAAGTTTCAATAATTGAGTGTGGCATTTGAGGTTTTTCATGTCCTTGTTCTATTTCTTTCCCTACCTTCTATGAATATCTATATTCTTTGTGCTCCAGACATGCATTTCCCAAAGTGTATCCCAAGGAATGTGGATACTCTGAGATGCTCCTCTGCAAAAAGGGTTTCAGGGCAAGAAGTTGGATAAAACTGCCCATTCTGTCTCAGTCTTACATATTCAAAATGTGCATTAGCACACTGTAGACTCTGAGAAGTCCTGAAGGGGAAAAAAATCTGTTTAATTTCACTTAATTCAGTGTTTCCCAGCTTATTTGGCCATGGAATCTTTTTTGCCTTTACAGAAATGCAGCTATTATTAATATTATGAAGAACTAGTGTTCCTGGGATACATGCCACTTTTTCTAACCACACCAGTCTTGACATCTGAAACACACGTCAAACTGCAGAACTAGAGTTTTGTTTGTTCGTTTTCCCCTCAAGCTACTCTGAAATGATTTTACCTCAGTGTTTCACTCAAACCCCTAACTCATTCTTCAGGGTCTAGCTCAGATGTCACACTCACCACGAAGCCTACTCATCCCTGCCCTCACTTGATCCCCCAGCACTTCATGGTACCACTGTTACAGGAATGATATATATATATATATATATATATTTTGCTTATAGTATAATTAACTTACATACTTATTCAACTTCAAGATCTTTGAGGACAAGGATGTTTTATTTTCCCTTTTTAAAAATGTTACCTACAGTGCTGTGCAAGTACATTGACCCTAAATAGTTCATGAGCAAGTTCTTTTTTGAATTGATTTCACAATGATTTCATTATTCCCTGTGATGTCTGTCCAAGCAACAGAGGAGAATGATTTGTTTTCAGTCAGATCTTGTTTGAATTCCAGCAGGACTGATTACCAGCTGGTGGCTTTGACAATTTATGGAGCTTCTCTGAGTCCCAGTTTTCCTATAGGGCTATTGTGAGAGTTAAAAGAGCTAATGTGTGGAAAGGGCTTAGCACTGTGCTTGGAATCCGATAATCAATCTCAAAGCCACAATTATGGACAACAGGTATTGAGTGGTCACCAGGTGCCAGACCTGGGACGAAGTACATTACAAGCACAACTGAATTAAATAATCACAACAATTTTATGTGATGTGTTACTAGTCTCATTTTATAGATGACAACATCAAGGCTTGGATCTGAGCTTTTTAGTCTCACTCCAGAGTCCCCTGGTCTACTGAAGTACTACATGATACTGTAGACTGAGATAGTAAAAAAACTGTACTGGTTGTGTAATTTTTATTCACAGAGATTGCAAGAGAAATGGAATTCAACAGAGAAAATGGAGCTCAAAAACTGCTGGAATGGAGACAGGTGTTGAATCTTACATTTGTCACCATCTCTTACTAATTGTGAGGTACGGGGCAAAATAATCATTTTAAAATCTCAGTTTCTTATCAGTAAAGTGTGGATAATAGTGATATACCTTATTGGGCTGTGAGAATGAAATGAGACAACATATGTACAATCCTTAGCCACATATGTGTGGCTTGTTTTTTTGATGAATGGTAGCCATTGTTGTTGTTGTTATTATCATCTCATCATCATCATTATACAAGAGTCATGATGAATGACCTCAGATGAAAACCTGCCACCTTGTGGTTATGCAAATTAGAAGCACTGCACGTAAGTTGTCAGTAATCTTTTTTTTCTTTAAATTCTTTTATTGTGAAATAAACATTTAAAAAAATAAGTTTCAGGTGTACAACACAGTGCAATAGTTATACTTTTTACCCCTCAAAGTGACAATCCCCCTCCCCCAGTTCACCACCTCACTCACCCCCCATATCATACGTATCTATTAAAATTCCTTTGACTCCACTCCACACTATACTCCACATCCCATGACTATCTATATATTCAATTACATACAATATTATACAACATCAGTTTCAGGTATACAGTGCAGTGATCAAGCCTCTACTCCATCCATGAAGTGGTCTGTCTAACAAGACATGTGACCATCTTGTCAGTAATCTTTTCACTAGAGGGAGTGAAAGGATTAATTCAACCATGAAATTTCATTCCAGTTTCCTCTGAAAAACAAGAAAGAAGAAAACCTCCCTTTTGAAAACTCCGAGACTTATGACAAAGATACCTGGAAAAAATTTAGTCCATATACTGCACAAGCAGGTGCAACCACAGATCTTTGCCCACATAGGCCTTTGAGGATGTGTCCACAGTGCTGCTCTTATCCAGCTTCCCTTCTCTAACACCTGTGCCACTACTCAGCTGCAGTCCTCCTTACTTCTCCTTAAACAGTCCATTACATCCCTAACTGGTCTCCTTCCTGCTATCCATTGATTTCATTGTGTCATCATTCATTCTCACAGCTGCCTGAGTTATCTGTAAATTATAGGGCAGAACATGGCAACCTCCTTCCTCTGAAACAGGAAAATTTAAACTTGTTAGTGTGGCATTCAAGGCTCATCACATTTGACTCCATCTTACCTAATCTCACTCTCCACTATCCACCCACTCATTTTTTGTGTCCATCACCTCAGGATGCTCACAGCTATGATGCAATTTCTTCCAAAGTTTATTATATACTCAACATTTTTACTTTTACTTAAGCTAATTTTAATAATTAAAAAATTCTCCTCTATAATTCTGTTTCCTTTCTCCAAGACTTTGCCTGTTTTATTGGTCTTCAAATAAATAGCTTTGGCTTAATAGATTAATTCTACTTTGTTTGATTTACTGTTTTAATAACTTGTTACCTTTATTCTTCTTTTAATCTACTACTTTTGATCTTTATCTAGCTTCTTGAGTTAAAAGTTTAGATAATTTATTTTTAGTCTTTCGCATTTTTATATAAATGCAGTAGTATTGTAACCTTTCTGGAGTGCACCTTAGTCTTCATCCCATACAGTTTGATATAAAATACTTCATGATTTATTAATAAAAGGCTTTATAACTTACAATTTGATTTTTTAGTAACTATTTGGATCAGTGTTTCAAATTTTCAAGTAGTTCTTTTTTATTTTCACATTCCTTTTCTTCTTTATGTTTTCTTTTTCCTTATTATTCTAATTTTATATCAATATGGTCATCATATTGACTGTGTGACTTCTTCAAATTTGTTTAATTGCTAAATCTTTGCTGATTTATTTTGTTCTGTAGGCCATATAAATAAGTGACAGCAATAATGTGAAATTTTCTACTATTACAATACATTTGTCAGTGTCTCATTTTGGTGTTAAAATTTTTTGCTTTATAAATTTCAAGGGTAATTTATCAGGTGCTTTCAAGTTTAGAATTGTTATAACTTTTTGAAGATGTGAGCATTTTATTATGATGTTCTGGCCTTATCTGTCCCTCTTAATGCTTGTTGTATTCAAATCTATTTTGTCTTATTTTAACAAAGTTTGTCCATCGTATATTTTTTAAAATTATTGTTGACTGTCCAGCTTGTTTTGATTAGTATTTACCTGGCAGTTATGTTTACATCCTTATATTCAACCTTCACATGTCCTTAGCTTAAATTGTATGACTTACAGTATAGAGCTAGATTTAGTTTTTTGTTTTATTTCATCTTATGAATTCCACTGGATTGATGAGTTACATCCATTGTTGTATGTTGTAATTATTGATATGACTGAACTTGCCTATTTTCACCCTACTTTTTAATTTCAATTCAATCCAATTTGTCTATGTTTTTTTTTCTTCTTTATTGCTACTATTTAGATGGAGTAAAATTTTATGATTTATTTTTATTACATTTTTCCCCTCTGTGGGTTTAGAATTATGTATGTATGTAATTTTTTAAATATTTTATTTCTGTTATTTTAGTGAATCTTCAGTGTTATATAACACTATGTGTAGAATATAACAATGTTTAAAGCCCAGCTCACATTTTGGGTTATATGGGTGAGTGAAGGAGAATGCAGCGTGTCCATGATTTGTAGAAACCTCAGACTAGAGTCCAAGTAGGAGGGACATTCTGGTGTTTTCACCGGGTTTTTAGGAGAAAGAGGAAGAGCAGCAAGTAGACAAGAGAGGCAAAAAGAACAACCTGGGAAGCACAGAAGAGAGCAGAGCCTCAGAGGGATAAATATGCACTTCCCATTGGGACACAGTGTACAAACTTGCGTGTGTGTGTGTGTGTGTGTGTGTGTGTGTGTGTGTGTGTGTGTATTATGCTAAGCACGGAGGACAGGGAGAGGCAGAGAATGGGAAGGAAGCCAGAAAACACACTGGACAATAAACAAGGGTTCTTTTTCACTTATTATCAACGATAGCAAAATTTGAAAGGAAATAAAGCGGTGAGGGGGCTGAGCACATAAAGACCACTCTTGTCACAGTGGAAGAAAATGTTAAAGGCAGGATCTGAATTGTGGCTTCCTTTCCAGAAGACAAATGTATCGGAGAAATTGAATTTACTTGGATCAGAGGTTATGGGTTGACAACAAATACTGACCTAGACAGACCAAACTGGCGTAGTTCAAAAATATCTTCTCTTTCACAATGAAAGCCCAAGTGACATTATTTTGGAGACTTTCATCCTGTGCTATTGATATTCTGTTTTGTACACTAGGTATCAGTACAAGAACCAATTTGTTGGACTGGCCGAGTGGCGCAGTGGTTAAGCGCTGGCCTCGGAATCCAGCGGCCCCGGTTCAGTTCCACATATGAGGGCCAGTGACATTGCCCTCAAAAAAAACCACACAATTTGTTGATGACGGTTACTAAAGAAGTTTCAGTTCTTCTATACATCTCAGTGTAATCTATACCATGAGTAAATTATAAACAGATTTTTTAGAGTTCAATAATGATAGTTCACATGGCATAGAAAGTAAAATTCAAATAGAATATTCTTTCATACAGTGACGAGAGTACTAGTGACATATCAGCTTATGAGCAACAGACATGGTTGAATAAAATACCCCCATGTCTAGTTTACTTTTCTCCACAAGTCAGTTATGAAATCTTTTCCTGAACTGCCACTCAAAATAGAGTTAATTAGTGGGATTTAAAAAAATATTGTTTTTCATTCTAACCTGTATTTTTTTGTTGCTGTTAGCACTAAAATCTCAGCATAAGAACTCCCGACTCCAAACAAAATGTGACCTTTCAGTGTTACATGGGCTAGCTTCATAGTGTATTTCCCTTCATAGTGTGTTTTAGTGAATGAGAGAAGGGCTGGAACATGCCTTATGCCTATAAAATACCTTTGATAAAAAGTGTAATTGAGAAGTGAGGAAATGATAACTTATTTTCCTGTTATTATGTGAAGACTGATGGGATTTTTGAAAATACTATTTTATCATCTAAGTCAACTGAACACTACCAATAACCCCAGAACACATATGGACAGAGCCGTGCAATAAATTAGAGAATACTAATATGCTAATGGGGGAAGCACAAGTTTGAAACCAAAGCTACATTGTTACATGTTTTATTTAAATAGCCCATGAGTATTTCTTATGACTGTTTAGAAAACACCAATTATTTTTTAAAAAATCAAATAATTTGAAGTCACTTTGAAATGCCAATTTTTCTAATGTAGGTTTTGCTACTACCAATTGGAGAGACCCTGTTCACCTGTCATCTTGCTCCATCCTGTAGCTCCCACTGTCTCAGAACTCACAGTGTTCCTTTTAGAAGGCTTCAACCTCTCACTTGCATTATCATTACTCCTTTTCTCACTGCTGGTTCATATTTTCTGTCCACATAAGCTCCTACAAGTAGGCTACCAAGGACCAAAGTTTACCCTGAGATCCTGCCTCAAGTTTTCACCCAGACACCAGAAATGTATACATGGGAGTTGTGGCCATGAGCAACCATGGGATGGTAGTTGCCTCTTCTGGATGTAAGAGAATTTGTATATAAGACTTCACTGATGGTTGATCTTTCCCAACTCTTCCTCAGGTGGGATTTGGTGTCATCCTTGTACTGTCCTGTTACTCCAAGTGCTCATTGGTCTCCACTACTGCAGTTGGATGTCCAAATGCCCAATACACATAACCATAGTTTCATGCTCTGAGGAAACAAAGGCTTGAAATCATCCATGAATCTTTCATATGATTGGATACAGTTGGATTTATGAGGGAATCTCATGATTTAATGCAGAGCCCTCTCATCTTGCTCAAGTTGTAGAACAGGCTTCCTTACAGCATAGTCACTGTTAATTAGGCAAAGTGGAATTAAGAACATTCTAAACTCAAGAGTATCAGAAACATAATTAACTTCTAATGGATGGAGAGCACTATTTTGAAGGTTGATGCTAGAGCTCTTCAAATGCAGTCCTGGCCATGACGAACCTTGGTAGGAGAGTGGTGGGGTCAGAACCAGAAGATCCTTGTACATCAGAGACTGCCTCCCACCAGGGAGGAATGCACAGGAGGAGGGTGTTGCAGATGGTATGTCAGCAGTCCTTCCCTATTAGATCCATCCCATTGGCCAGCCTGTCCTTATAGAATCTCAGATGCATCCACCAAAGCCTCTTAATTCTCTCCCCTTCAGACCCTACTGCAGCCTCTTACCCACCTAGGTCACCTAATTCCAGTGTTATCTCTCCTTGCCCACTTAACATCAGCAGCCACCACCATTACCTTCCTGAAATATGAGTCATTGCTCCCCATTGTCTACAAAGCAAAGCACCAACTCCAGGGTGTCTGGCCAGCTTTCTCCACACATCCATAACCTATCACACTGACTTAATCTTTATTTCCTGAGGGGTTTCTATACTCTGATGCCTCTGGACCTTTATGCATTAAGTTCCCTGAGCCCGAAAATCTTGTTGCTTTCCCATTTCCAATGATCACAAGGCCTCTCTTTACTGCTCCTTTTTGTGTGATCCCTTCCCTAAGCTCATCAATTGCAGTTCATTGATATCCTTTCTCAGGTGCTCCCTGAATCTAAGCAAGTCGGGAGCATTTCCTCTACACCATTTTGTATGTGTCCTATCTGGCCTTGAGTCTGTTGGACTTTTATGTTCATCTTATTTCTCCAGCCAGATGGTGTTCTGGATACCTGTTCTGCTCCTGCATTGGGGTGCCTGATGAGGAGCCTCTGCCTCTTTTGCACCTTTGCCTTCCTGTTGCAGGGAGTCCACCTGTTAGTAGAGGGGGCAGGCAAGGTGGACATCCAATTTTCAGGGCTACCAGCAGTGCCCAGTGCTTTGGTATTTTAAAACACAAGGTTGCATTTATGTTTATAAAAAAATTCTAAGCTCTTCCTTTCTTTGTTTTTTCTTTTGATGCCACATAGAAGCTCCCCTTAGGAGATATGTATCATCTCTTGGGTGATCCCACAGTTTTTTATTTTTGGGCCCAAATTAGACTTATACATCCCTCTCGCTTCTTGGAATCACCATATCATCCTAATATGAGGAAGGCCTGGGGTCTTAGGTTACTGTACTTGGTGCTTGAGCAGTCCTTCCTTGGTGCAGAACCTAATGCCATTTTATTTTCTTATAATTATGGAAGAATCATATTATGATTCTATAATCAAAATTATATGAAGAAGCCTCTACTCCATCCATGAATTAGGCAGTATTTTCAGTTGATTCTGAATTGATTTTTTTATTGTCCATGTAAATTGCTTCTATTTTTTTAAAATTAGTTTCAGGTGTACAACACAGTGCAATAGCTATACATTTTACCCCTCAAAATGACAACCCCCACCCCCAATTCGCCACCCCACTCCCCCCCATATCATATATATCTATTACTCTTTCTCTGACTCTCTTCCACAGTATAATCCACATCCCGTGACTATCTATATATATTCAATTACAGTAGGTATACCACCTCCACTTTAGTAATACAGTGCAGTGATCAAACCTCTACTCCATCCATGAAATGGTCTCCCTAACAAGACCTATGATCATCTGACATTCCACAGAATATTTACAACATTATTAATTTTGTAATTAATTTTTCCTATTAATTGTTTCCAAACTGTTTTTCCTATCCCAGTGGCAATATTGTAGTTGCCTATTTTTGCTGTCTAATCCTTTCCCCTTCTCCCTCATCCCCATTCCCCTCCCAATTAGCAACCCTGATTTTTCCTCTATATCTATGAGACAGTTTCTATTTTTTAAATATTAACTTGCTTTTCCTTAATTCAACTAATTTATGGAGAACCATTAGGCATACCTATTAGGTGATAAGGTGTTTTTTTTTAACTTTTCCTTGTGGAAATATTCAAAAATGTATACAAATAGAGAGAATGTTATAGTGAATCCTCTATATTCATCACTTAGCCTCATCAATCATTCTCCAGATTATTTTGAAGCTAATCTCAGATATATCTTTTCATCTGAAAATATTTTGACATGTTCCCTTAACAGATAAGGCAGCTTAATAAAACCCCACAATCCCATACTTAAATATATTAATATATTCTCTTGACTTTTTTTTTAGCTGCGCCATCCTGCTACCTGTTGGCAGCTCAGTGGCAGCTCAGCTCGGGCTGGGCATTGAACTGCTGTTGCTCAGAGCTCAGTTCTATTAATATATTCTTTTTTTTTTTTTTGAAGGACAGTGTCACTGGCCCTCATATGTGGGACCAAACCGGGGCCGCTGGCTTCCCAGCGTGCCACTTGGCCAGCCTTATTAATATATTCTTAATATTAGATGTAGGTTTCTTGTAAAATGGGGCTGTGACACCCTTGTCACTAATGTGCTTACAGGTGCTAGAATCTTGCACACAGATGTTGTTCAGTTCTCTATTGATTTATTGATTAATCAATTAAGTGATGCTTGGGTTATACCAACACTTGCAGAAGGTAGCCCTGTCTTGTGCTGATTGTTTCTTACCCATCTCATGACAGATGGGTTTTAAAGGCCAGTACAATTGATGAACACTGTTCTAACTCAAAGTAGCAGTCAAGTGAACCAATCTTGATGTCATATTGACAATGACCTTAATGTACCAGTACCATTTCCAGTCTTGTAGACTTGGCCAAGTTGTTTAACTTTTCCAAGTCCAGTTTTGTTATTGGAAAAATGGAGCCAATAATTCTGTCTACCTCCTAGGGTTTCTGTGTGGACTAAATGAGATATCAAAATATAAGGCAAAATATAATAGTAAGTGCTCAGTAAATATTCTGTATTCTCATTTTTCATGTCTGCAAAGTCTTAATTTCCTCTTTTTTCACTTTAAATGCTGGAAGAAGATTGAAAATGGTAGCTAGCATATTATAAGATGACATAGGACCATTTAGAAAAGTGGAGAGGTATTTATATCTTAACTCAGCACTATATAAACATCTGGGGGAGCCAATGACATTATATGTTCTCCAAATATTTCACAGAAGAAATGGGGGTTCTGCTGGAATATGATCTTGCCAAAAGCTCTTCTCTCTGTTGTTCCAGACCATGTTCTGTCAGAAAGCTGCCTGAACACAATTTCTTTAATCAGGTCACTAAGTGTGACCCCAAAGAAACAACACACCAGGATATCTGTCCAACTCTCAAAAGCTATACTTGTGCTTCCTGCTCTGACCAAAGAGGCTTTCACAGGATATGTGAAAGAAGAGAAGAGTTTTTCAGAAGCCACATGAGTCCATGACACTGTGGAAGAGGCAGGAGGCATTTGGCCCACTTCCAGATTTCCCTCTGGCCCACGTTATCTAGATTTACATCCAGCCAATGGGGCAGTTTATTGAAAAGCTGTTAAGGTGACTTGGGTTTCACACAGGGTTATAAAAACACAGTAGAAGCCTAATGTTTGTATTTCCCATGAAGTTTTATTGGGGGGAAGGGAAGCATACTTGTGTCCCAAATCCTGGAGCTATAAGGGCAATAATGGAGAAATATTCAGGTCATTCAGTCAAGAGCCGATAGTAAGGAAGGACAATCCCTACCCCTTTTTTCACATTCACTTATAAGTTAGTAAAACTGTCATCTACTTACCAGTAAGTTTTTAGGCATGAGACATATGGAACAATCTCTCTTGAAATGCTGACAGTGTTCCTATGAAATCTTTTTGCTCTTAGTAAACATCAGTTCGAATAAATTGATACAGCTGCTGATGGAGCTGAGGGTACAAGACTCACTATATCAGAAAGCAAGCAGATTCATATGATTCTTAGCTCTGGCAGGGTCATATTAGTCATATACTAGCTGCAATAAAACTGTGTAGTAAACATTATAAAAATCTCAGCAACAAAGAACATTAATAATTATTTTTTCTTTATTGTGGGACTGAAGATCAGAGAGTAGCTTAGCTTCAAGCTGCTTGTGGATTCTGGTTTCCTGCATCTGCCTCTCATCCTGGGACCAGTGATAACTCAGGGTCTAGTTGGCTCGTGGTTGTTGCCGAAGTTCAGGAAGGATAAAAAGGAACATGTAATGACTCTTGAGGTTTGGATTCTGAACTTGTACACTGTCACTTCTGCCTCATTTCACTGGCCCAAACACATCATATGGCCAAGTATGACACTCCTTGGGTAAGGAAGTAAAGTCCATTCACAATGCAAGTGTGGGAAGGAAACAAAAGTTGTGTGCAGAGAATACCCATAAAGTTCACCACACAGAGTAGCTAAGCAATGTCAGCACAGGAGAGTCACAGTGAACCTTACTTTTTTGGCAACTCAGTGGCAATGCACACACAATCTAACCGAATGGCCCACAATTGAGGTTGGGAATTAAAAATTCCAGTTCAAGCAGCCTCAGGTGCAGACTAGGTTTATGAATTATAAAAGACTTCCTTAAGATATTCTGTTGCTCTGAGTGCCATTTCCCCATCCCAAGGTATAAACAATGCACTAGCTAGGTATTTTTATGGCACGCAAAACTACTATATGTTGTTGACTACAAGAAACATCAGAATTTTATGCACATCAGAATTTTCCCAGGTGACAATCTGGGAATTGTAATGTAGGTAACAAATAGAGCTTGTAGGTAACAGAGAGGAAATAGAGTAATTTACTCTCAATTTCTTAATAGGGAAATGATGACTTGTATTTGAGTAGCACGTAAGAATTTAAAAGCAAGTCTACATCTCCAAACTTCATGCTCCTTCACGTATCAGCTGGGACAAATATTCTTACAGAGGAGGAGGTAGATTGCTAGAGAGATTCCACATGGCATGACCAGGGCTGGAAGCCAGATTTTCTTACTCCATGCTGAAGACAGTTTCTCCTCTCTCACCCTAGCTCTTTCATAGTGCAATGATATTTTGAATTTAGATGTAAACGACATTCAGATTATGATATAAACTTCTGAGCTTGTCCCAAAAAAGTTTGTTTATAACAATTTCTTCTTAGAGTGACAGTTATTGAAAAACCTCCTACTGCTTAGTGGCTAATCAACCACTCATTTAACTCTGCAGCCAGGGACACAATACCTGACTGCAGGTCATGTGGACTGGGGCATTTAGTATCTGGCTTTGAGTGAGCCACTGTTTCAGCTTCTCCAAGGAGGTAGCATCCTCATTAGAATGCAAATGAGAAATCTGTAAGAACTGTAAAATGTTTGAACATTTATTCTGCTAGGCATTGAAGAAACAGCAACAGGAGGTTTCTATTCTTGTGAAGTTTCAAGCTTAAAGGTAGGTGGTAATCGCATTTTACAGAAGAGAAGATAGAGACTCAGTGAGTTCTAGTAACTTGAGTAAAAGCCCACAGCAAGTTGACTGGATTCTAACACAGGCCAAAATTTGATCCCAAAGTCTTTGCTCTTCCACCACATGGCTTAAGAGACTGGAGTATCCTATTTTGGGGGAATGTGATGCCTTCAAAATCTTTAGTAGTTCAAAGGAATTGTAATAGATAGTATGATATGGGGGAGAGAAATGTGGGGGAGAATTGGGGAAGGGGGGTTGTCACTTTGAGGGGTAAAAAGTATAACTATTGCACTTTGTTGTACACCTGAAGCTAATTTAAAAAATATATAAATAGGGCCGGCCGAGTGGCGCGGTGGTTAAGCGCTGACTTCAGAAGCCAGCGGCCCCGGTTCGGTCCCACATATGAGGGCCAGTGACACTGCCCTCAAAAAAAAAAAAAAAAAAAAAAAAAAAAAATATATATATATATATATATATATATATATATATATATATATATTTAAAAAATCTTTAGTAGTGTCCTTTCACCAAACATATTTCAAATTTTATGTGTTAATTTCCATTTTTTATCTCCATGTGGGCAGGAACTGTGTCTTATAAGAATTTTAATCCCCTGAGGCAATTGCCATGGTATTGGATAATAGTACATACATAAAAAACATCATTAATGTCTTTAAAAAAGAAGTGCTAATATAGCAACAAAAGTATGCCTTGCATTGCAAAACCAAATAGAATTGTTCTTGAGATGATTTGCTGCTTTGTTTTTGAAGGGCTTCTGGATTACCCACATTATTATTCTATTCTTGAGCATTGAATGTCAAGGGATGAAGGATCAAATGGAAAAATTAGTGCCAAAATCAGTTTAGAAGAAAGGCAAGTATCCAGTCATTTCACTGCTCACAAAAAATTCATTCCTTCCCTTTTTCTGCTCTATTTAAAGACTTCATTGACCTCTTATAAAGTCCCAATTTCCATTTAATTTAATCTCTGTGCCAATCAAGATAGCAGTCCTGAGTCTCTAAACTCTCCTTCCACCCAGTGGTCACCCTTTGAAGTCACAGAGAGTGCATGCACAGAAGGAAGCCATTAGTAGAGGGAGTCCCAACCTATATATCCTACCATAAATTAGAATGCTAAGGGAGCATTTTCAACCACTGCAAAGTCACTCAGGCTGAGTGCTAAAAGTGACTTTCCATTGATGACAGGTCACCAAAGAGTTCTGTCTACACAGCTCATTTCTGGTGGCAGTAATATTACTGTTTGTATTTCTGAAATGATTTTTTTTTAAATGTACACAGCTGCTGGAGGCAGGGATTCTGGAATTAGAAATCTAGCAGCCCCTCTAGCTTGACCCTTCTCCACTGGGGAGGCCCTGAGGAGGTAGACTGGTGTGGAGGCCCCTCAGTTCCTTTCTTATTTTAATTAGGAGCCTTACAACCTACATATATACTTACATTTCTAAGCCCTTTTCTATTTTCTTTTGTTTACTTCAGTTCAGATTTTGAATTCACTTACAAATCTCAGAAAAAGTGTGTGTTGAGTTTATTGCAGTGTTAAATTTGTATATATTATAATGATGAAATCAACTCCCTTAAAAATTCCACATATGTTAATTAACAGAAATTATTGAAAATAAAACATGTTTCTATGAATATGAAGTACTTAATTGTTATTATAACCCTCTAATCAGAGGATGACAGGTTCTGAGATATGAAATTCTGAGAAGATATTTGATCACCTCATTCCCAGGTTGAATATGGAGAAAGGGGGTGTGTTGGAATGAATCCTGAACTAAGAATTATTGCATTCTTGGGGAATGAGATACTTCTTGAGTCTCAGTTTCTCCATTTGTAAAATAAGGGGAGTGGATGGCCCCTCCATTTCCTCCAAGTTCCAATAATTCTATTACTCTGTCTTGGCTTGAGTTGACCCAGAAGCAAAAAAAGAAAGTTAATTTTGGTGGTGATCTCAAAAAATACTGTTAATGGTGCAGGGAAGTGAGACAGAAAGAGAAGGCAGCCATTAGTGGGTATATCATTAATCCATTTTACTCTGTGGGTCATTGGAGCTTAACCCATGTGGAGAACCCTGGAATACAGTGGGAACATGTCTCAGAAGGAAGGAGCTGGGGTATTTACACACCCAAACCTGCTGATCATAGCTGAGGGCTGTTCCTAAAAGGAACCTCTGGCCTGTTACATAGTGGAAAAGGCTTGGGAAGTCTCTGGACTGAGAAATGCAGAACTGTTGATGGTTGGAAGTGGGCAGTATTTACTCACTGAGGAGGTGAAAGTCAGGGGGGATGTGGTTGGAGCACCAGCTGTGTCTGCCACACATTCACCTTCCAGGTCTGCATGTAATTTGTGCTTAGTAGATAAATACAGTGACTCTGTCTAGATAAAGTGAAAGTCATAGCAGAACCATAACTTGTATCTTCATGATAACTGTGCAGTCAGTCCTCTTTGGTCAGGTGGTTTCACCCAGAGTCTCACAGAACACCAGTATTATTATTATTTTTTTTTAATTTTTGAAAATTTATTTATTTTTTCATGTATTTTTTTAATTAGTTTCAGGTGTACAACACAGTGCAAACACCAGTATTATTAATGTATAATCTTGCCAGTAAAGATATAAAAACACACGTTCAAATTATTTATTTTTATATGATAGAATAAATCCATGTTACTCCCATGATTTCTTGCTATCACGATGTCATCCTCTCTTGGATTCTGAATTGCCTTCTCACTCAAAAGAATAACGATTGGCAAAGAGTTAGATCCCTGGTAATGCACAAACCCCAGGGAACGACATGTGTAATGTGCATGAGTGGAGCTGGTTGGGTGGAACCACCACCAAAGAGAATTCAGGTAGATTCTAGTGCTTCTGAGCAATTTGAGGAACTTCCATGTCATAGAGAATTCGCTTCCTGCCAGTAATACGGAAAAAAAGACTGACAAATTTCTACTCATAGTTCCTTTCATCTATTTTCCAGTTTGAGAGCGAGAGCCTGCCATGCTCCAATATTGGGGACACAGCAGTGAACAAAACTGAAAATATTTCCCTCTTGGAGCTTCGTTCTTAGCTGGAAGAGACAGGTAATAAACAGACAAACAAAGAAATAAACAAATGACTAAATAAATACTGTGTTAGGAACAAGAATTGTAAGGAAGAGAAATGAGGCAGAGAGTGGAGAGATTTAGGAGAGAAGAGTGCTTTTTAAAAAAAAAAAACTTTATTGGGGAACAGTGTGTTTTTTCCAGGACCCAAATCAAGTTGTTTTCTTTGTTTTTTGTTTTTTAAAGATTTTTATTGAGGAATTGGGGGAGGGGAACAGCATTGGGGAACTGGGGCAGGGGAACAGAGAAGTTGCTGTCCTTTTGATCTTCAGTCTAGTTGTGGAGGATATTGTTTCACTGGCCCATGTTGGTATCATCATTGCACTTTTCCTGGGTGAGGCAGATCGGTTGCCGGCCTCTGGGCAGCCGCTCACTGCGGCTATTGGCAGCTCACTCCGGCTGACTGCCGACCCCTCACTGTGGTTTATGGCAGCCCACTGCAGCAGGGGCTGCAGCCTACACCACCACCGGGACTCGTGTAGCCCAGCTCCAAGTGGAGCTGTTGTTCACCATCTTAGCTATAGAGGGCAGTGTCACTGGCCCTCATATGTGGGATCCAAACAGGGGCCGCTGGTGTTCCAAGCCAGCTGAAATGGCGAGCACAAGCCATTTTCAATCTAGTTGTGGAGGGCGCATCTCATTGGCCCATGTGGAAATTGAACCAGCAACCTTGGTGTTACGAGCACCATGCCCTAACCAACTCAACCAACTGGCCACCCAAGAATTTTTATTTTGATGGTGGCTAGGGGACCCCATCAGATAAAATGCCATTGAGATTAGACTTAATGGGATGGAAGAAAGGGCTGCAGAGAACCATGCAGACAGCTGACAACAGAAGGGCTCGGTCAGAGGAAACAGAAAAATCAAAGAACCTAAGGACAGGCTAAGAGCCAATGGTGGAGCTGGGCAGGGGAGAGGAGGACAGAATGCCCAGAGGTGGGCCAATCAATTATATAGGGCCTTTGTGAGAATTTTGGTTTTTACCTTGAGTGACATGAGAAGCAGAGGCATGACATTCTCAGACTTTGGTTTGAAAAGGATCATTCAGGAGCTCAAGAGGAGCAAAGCTAGGGGAAGAAGCAATAAAACTGTGGAAACTATTTTATGCAAATTTTATTCTCATGTTCCATGTGCAAAATATTATCTAGTTCTATCATCTTTCCCAGCACTATAGACTGAATTGTGCCACCACCCTCCCCTTGATATGTTGAAGCTTGAACCCCCAGTGTGGTGGTATTTAGATGGGGCCTTTAGGAGATAATTAAGTTTGGATGAAGCTATGAGAGTGGAGTCCCATGATGAGATTAGTGCCCTTATAAGGAGAGGAAGAAACACCACAGCTCTGTGTGCCATCTGAGGACACAGGGACAAGGTAGCCATATGCAAGTGAGGAAGAAGGTCTTCACCAGGGAACTACCATGCTGGCACCTGCTCTTGGATTTCCAGCTATCAGAAAGAAAATAAATTTCTGTTGTTTAAAGCTTCTCAGTCTATTTTTTAAACCACATCCAAGGATTTCTTTTTTTATTTATTTTATTTATTATTTATTTATTTATTTATTTTTTTTTGAGGGCAGTGTCACTGGCCCTCATATGTGGGACCTGAACCAGGGCCGCTGGCTTCCCAAGCCAGCGCTTAACCATCATGCCACTTGGCCGGCCCAAGGATTTCTTTATCATTGATAATATTAACAGAATTTCACATTCAAAATGTAAAAAAATTTCTTGTAAGGACCATACAGATCCATCTGCAAGTAGAATATGATTTAGACAAACAAAGCCCAGGATGGCTGTCCTAGAGAGGTATGGATACAGAATGGAGGCTGCAGGTGGCTTTGTTGTACGCAGGGACTAGGTCCTCTGAGGAGAAATGCAAGAGCCCAGGTGATAAATGCACCACAGACTTGTAACAAGCAGTTGATGTCTGGAAAATGTTTCCAGTACTAATACAGGAGACTAAGAACTGAGAGAAAGTAAATATCGGTTGTTTAAAGCCATATACTCTTAGAGTACTTAATTACAACAGCCTGAGCAGATTGAAACATGAGCCAATTTTATTTCCGTTTTCCCTTTAGTTGCTTTGCTGAAGTCAGTGGGGATGGGGGCTCTCTAAGCAGAGGTGCTCATGGTCTTCTGGAGACTGCCAAGCTGGAATAGGGGGGTTGTGGCTGTGGAGAGGCCAGACTGTGCAGACCCGGTGAGGGACTGGGATTCACCATTTTCAGGAGGGGAGCTTTGTAGGGGTGTAGGCAGAGGAGTCAGATAATGATCTTTATTATAAAAAGATGTCTCTGGCTGCTGAGGAGGAAGAACAGGTGGAGGGAAAGTGGGACTGAAATTGCAGTGCCCAGGGAAGACATTCAAGTGAAGTGCAGGCATAGAACTGCCTGCGGTGGCCAAGTCATGGGCAGCAGCAGTGTGGATGAGGGAAGGTAGAGTTGGGAATATTTGGAGGTATCAAGACTTGTAGACTGAATGTGTGTGTGTGTGTGTGTGTGTGTGTGTGTGTGTGTGTGTGTGTGTGTGTGTGTGTGTTTGGGGGAGGAGGAGATAGGGAGAGCCTCAGGCTCAGGCTTGAGCAAATGGTGGGTTGGAATAGCAGCCAGAAGGGGTGTATCCATCAGGACTTGTACAGTGCTGGGTCATAGGGATGTGGCCAGAATCAGACACTGAAGGGATGCATGGAGAAACACCGTGAGCCAGGGGTTGAATGGTCAGCAGTAAAGAGGATCGAAGCAGAGGAGATGGGCGTGGAGGTGGAAGGAGGCGGAATGGCTCTGGGGCCAGTCTTGCTTGGGTTTCCTGGGATCCTCGGAAACCAGCAGGTGGGAAACAAATGCAATGTGGTGGTCACTGCTGTAGTAACTACAGTCCCATGTCTTCTTTCTGAATGTGGTGTTATGGTCTGAACATTAAATTCTTTTTTTTAAACATGGAATTTTCAGATATAAGCTGATTCACCATCAGGAAAGGGCTGTTCAAGATGACTCCTAAAGCCCCTTTAACCTATAAAATTCTAATGACTTGATGCCCAGAGCATTAGCAATGCTAGATATACAGTTCTTAAACACAACAATCCACTTCCTAGTTTAACTTAATGTTAACTTAATGAATTTGTTTCAAAATGAGCCCAAATCAGTGGTTTTCTATGAACGTATTACATGTGTCAATGAATTTCTGACAGGTGAAGTCTAATTTTAAATCTTAGTTAAGAAAAATGTTCCTGTTCTGTTGCCAATAGACAATTGGTATATAATAGCAAATATATATTATATATATTTATATACATGTATACATATTCATATGATTTCATGAATGAATAATGTTTTTGAATTAAATTGATGAATTTCATACATATATATACACACACATATATATGAGGTGTGATAAAAATATGGTGAATGTTTAAATAAAAAAAAATTATTACAGTAAAAGACACATTGTCATTAATTCCCCTCAAAATACTCCCCCTAGCTTCGAACGTGCTTATGCCATCATTCTTGTCACTTTCTGAAGTAGCTCTGAAAGTCCTCTTTTGTGTCTTTAATCTTTAGTTGTGCTGTCTTAGCTGCCTCTATGTCCTGAATTGATTCAAAACGTTTTCCTTTCATGGTCATTTTGACTTTGGAGGAGAGGCAAAAGTTGCACATGTCAGACTGGGTGAATAAGGTGGATGAGGACACAACATAATGTTTTATTTGACAGAAATTGCCGTACCAGAAGCAATGGGTGACATGGAGCATTGTCATGATGGAGGATAAAGTAAAGACACTCATGAAAGAGGCCTTCCAGAACTGCTTCAGAAAATGGCAAGAACAATGGGATAATTGTGTTCAAAGTAAGGGGGTACTTTCAGGGGGATTAATGGCAATGTGTCTTCTACTGTAATAATTTTAAAATTTAAACATTCACTGTATTTTTTATCACACCTCATATATGATTTTATGAATGGCTCTATATTTGATTTTTAAAGTACTGAGAACATTGCAATAAATGATTTCACTGATTTTTCAGAATTACAAAGGCAAAAGTAACTTTGCTTTCACAGTCTACTAGTTGTCTGAAGCAATTTAGACACTTCCTATACTATTTTCCTGGTGTTCCTTTGAGGTAAGAAGGCAGAAACTGCAATTTTGCTTACTTTTTCTATCAAATTAAAAAACTAAATGAAGGGTATGAAGCATTGCTTTTCTAACCCACATTCTATGCAGATGTTGCACTTCACATAAGAAGGGACTATTTGCATCCACTTAAAGATGTAATAGATGACACACTGTTTTCAGTCATTATGTTGACTGAATTCTGTCTGTATACTGTGAAAAGCTGTTTGACATTTATTAATTTTTTTTATATTTATCTATTTATTTATTTATTGGGGGAGGGGAACAGTGTTGGGGAATTGGGCAAGGGGACCACCCAAGTTGTTGTTCTTCAATCTTGGTTGTTTAGGGTGCCAGTCACCATTGGCTGCCCATTGGTAGCTCGTGGCCTCTAAGTTCAAGGTGCTGTATTCAATCTTAGTTGTGGGTGGGCGTAGCCACCATCCCATGTGGGAATTGAACTAGCAGCCTTGCTGTTAAGAGCACAGGCTTTATTCACTGAGCCATTCAGGTGGCAGCTCAGCTCAAGGTGCTGAGTTCATTCTTAGTTGAGGGCAGGCATAGCCCACCATTGAACAGGCAGTCTTATTGTTAGGAGTATGTGCTCTCACCAGCTGAGCCATCCTGCCACCTGTTGGCAGCTCAGCTTGGTTGCAGCGTCACTGGCCTATGTGGGAATTGAACCAGTGGCCCTGTTGCTCAGAGCTTGGCTCTCTTAAGCTAACTCTTAACCAACTGGGCCACTCGGCCGGCCCAACATTTATTAATTTTCAATGTACTAAAATGTTTCTTATTGTTTTAGAAACAAAAAAATGTAGGTTATTATTAATTAAAAAGTGATCAGAAAACCTTGTTTAGTGATGCACTGGCAAGAACCTTTAATCCTGGTTATGGCGAATCTACAATGCCAATCTTAAATTTTTTCTTGAGCAAGGTGTGCAAAAATAAGCACATAAAGGAATAACATAAAGTGAATCGAATGGTTAGATCAAATGAAAGAGGGAACTTCAGGAGATATGGTTATTTGGCATTATCACAGGTTTTCAGAAACACTCAGTTTTTATACTGCAGAAATAAGTCTCCAAAACTCAACCCACTGAATTTGATTTGCATGTGGAGATTAATGCTATCAACAGCTCATACAAAAATGGCTCAAATATTCCAAGTTGTAGATGCTTTTATTCTGTTGTAAACAAACATAACTTATTTGCAAATGGTTAGAAACACCGTAAAAATTTCAAGAATACTCTTTTTTAGTGCTGAAGATATTGCTTATGTTAAAGCATCAAGGATGATTTAGAGTTTTAGAACTAAGGAGGCATGAAGATTCAAGCAAATGCAAATCACCATGGGGAGGACCAGCCTCAGGAAAGCTGTGGTCTACAAGCCAAATCAGTGTAAGAGCTGTTCTTTTTTAAAAAACAACAACAAACCCCTCCAAATTGAAGCTGGAGAAGAACTAGAAACATTGTTTTCTTACTAATGTTAGGTTGGAAACATATTGGCTTTCAAGTGAATTGGCCATGACCACACCAACACTTGGATATGGCTGGAGCTGGAATTGCAGGCAGATGTGAGTTTGGCACTTGCATGCCCACATTAAAAATGTTTCTTCTTTCTCCTGCTAGCACAGTGAGGCTGGCCTTGAAAAGTAGCACAAACTGATTGCACACTACCTGGAAACATGCTGTTTGGATTAATATGAGATCTGTGTACTTAGCTTCTGATTTATAAAGATACAACATTACCCAGGATATTTTTTACAAATGCTCAGAAATGTATACGATGACAGAGAGCTGTAAAAAATGAAGGCTCCTCCCATGGAGAGTTCATTAACCCCATTTCCACTTAGTGAATAAGGAGCTCTGACTTGTTCAGGAGGGATCATAATACCAAAATATGTGGCTTCAAAGGGAGGAGTGAGGGAACGGACAGAAGCATGAGGAAACTAAAATTTGTTGCTAGGACCCAAAGACTAGCCCATGCTTTCCCAAATACGTATTTTAAGTGGTTATTATCTCCTTATTTCATCTATCTATGCATGTACCTATTTATTCATCTCATTTCGAAAAAGGCTTTGATAATATAGCATAACAATGATATACTGTTTCTAAACTAATTTCTTTAATATACAAAAAACTCTTATAAATCAATAAGAAAAAATGTTTCCAAAGGATATGGATAGAAAGATAAATATAAATGATTTAAAAAGATTTTCACTTATCAATTGGGCAGAGATCAAAACTTTGAAAATACGTTGAGGGTAATCTGTGAAAATACACAGTGCTGGTGAGGTTGTGGGAAGAAAGAACTCTCATACACTGCTAATTGGAGCTTAAACTAGTACAAGCTCTTTTGTAAAACAACTGGGCAATATTTTTCAGAATTTAAAATGCATGGATTTCCTTGTCCCAGAAATTCCACTGGAATTCTTCCAACAGATAAGAATCAAGTTCACACAATTTGAACACGGTATAGTGCTCTCTGGAGTGGGAAGTATTATGCATGGAGGCAGGGGTGGGAGAGAAACTCATTTATTCACTGCATGACATTTGTGTTGTTAAAATTTCCTAAACATGTTCCTGTATCTTAGTCAAAGAAATAAATTTAAAATATAATTTGTTGCATTTATAAATAACTTTTATCAAATTAAATGACAAGAAAGTGGTAAGTTAGGCTGGGGGGAAAATAAAGGTAGAAGCACCAAGGTGGAGCCCGGAGTACTCTGTTACTCAACATTATTGCTGCAGGTCTCTGGTTAATATTTCCCTGAAGACAGAGATAAAAAAGTGGAAATAAGTTCGGAAGGAGTTTTTTGAATTGCTGGATATATTGGAAATATGCACATCCTCTAATAAAAGGATAGCAACTTCCCCTAAGATCATGACCCTACATGGGTACTCTAAGACATTATTGAAAATTAATGGAGCACTATACCAGATCACGCAGTGCTCTCTAGGTGAACTGCAGAAACAATTTGTTTTATCACAAGAAAACTGCCTCATGATGCCGAGGACACTGAAAGATGCCTTGGGCATATGCTGAGAGGGTGGAGAGGGTGTGTAGAAACTGGGATTGTTGGGTAATGTGTGCGTGCGCGTGTGTGTTTGTGAATGTATGTTCTGGGGGAAAGGCACCTAGATCTAGAGATTCTCCTCCCTATTATTCCAGGCCAGTCTGTCAAGAATCTTGGTGTTAAAGGTATGTCAGTGTCAAGGTTCAAAACACAAATGTTAACTCAAAAATCCTGAGTTTCACCGTTGGGATTTCTCCCCATCTCCTTCATTGTGACTAAGTTCTCCAGGAATCATGGTAATGATTTTAGAGCTGAAGGCACAGTCTAGAGGTATTCTTCCTTCACATCCTCCCCTTAACCAGTTCCTCCAACCAGTCTCCCCATTTGTATTGAGAAGCTGCTTTCCCCACAGGCTGGGTATCTCTAGTCACCTTTCTTCACTTCACTTTCCTTCTCGTTACCTTCATATTTAGTTAGCTTCCTAGTGATCCCACCTTTTCCAGGTCTCCAGTCACACTTTTTTTTTTAAATTCTCATAATCACAAATCTAGTTCAGATCTTGATTGCCCCAAAATAAATGCAACAGTTTCCTAATTAGTCTCCCCACTGCAGGGCTCTCGCTGACATGAACTGATTCTGTGTATGGATGCACATCTTGGTTTCTATTACTCCCTTGCTCCCAAACCTTCAGTGACTCCCCATTACTTTCTGGGCTACCATCCCAGACCTTCCACAAAATGGCCTTGATCTCTTGTTTCAGACTCCAAATCCTTCCTTCAGTCTTGTCTCCTCCACCCTCCTCCCTCCAGCTCTTAATTACTGCACTTGGGCAGAACCCAAATGCTACTCACTGCAAATACCGAACCTCTCTGTGACTCCCAGTCTAGGACCAGGCACCTTTAGGAGGCAAGGGGAGATCTGAAAGAAAGGGTGGAGAAGATTAATGATCTTATTTTGAATATTCTTACTGAGCTAATTTAATTGCAGAGTCGCTATTCTGCTTTTTCATCTATTGATTTAGTTTGTCCAAATAAGATAAATATTTGCACGGAAGGAAAAAGTGTCCTGGTTTCCCTGCTGTTGTTTCCTTGGATATTACTTCTCTTTCTCTCTCTGCCAGCTCCATCCTCTTGATGATTTGAGCTTCTCTGACTTCCATTCTTCTGCATTTCAAGTTCACCTTCAGTACCCAGTTTGAAGGATGGATGTAGGTATCTATATACATCATATCTATAAATGAATCAAGAGAGAGAGAGAGAAAGAGAGAGAGAGAGAGAGAGAGTGAGAGAGAGAGAGAGAGATTTGTTTTAAAGATTGGCTCACACAATTGTAGAGGATAGGGAGTCTGAAATTTGCAGGGAAGGCTGGCATGCTTGAGTCTGACTAGAGACAGAATTCCTTCCTTTTCTGGGGGGACCTCAGTGTTCTCTCTTTAAGACTATCAACTGTTAAATGAAGCTGGCTTCACGTTATGGTGAGTAATCTGTTTTATTCAAAGTCTACTGATTTAAATGCTAATCTTATCCACAAAACACTTTCACAGCAACATCTAGATTCATGTTTGATCAAGAAAATTGGTTACCATGACCTAACTAAGTTGAGAAATAAAATTCACCATCATAGGGTCATTCCCACTGTACCCCATGCCCAAGTTTGGACCAGCCTCCTGCTTGTCCAGGTGGCAAAATGGGACAAAAATTAGGACCTCACATAAATGCAGACTCTCTTGTTAAATTATACCATTGACATTCCTGTTAGTTCAATTGGGATATATTTGCCACTTGGTTTGTCAAGTAAATATAATGATGTGTATTTACAGGATACACATCCACTGTTTTGCAGATGGTGCATCCAGAACATGGCACACTGGGGTAAAAAATTATTTGTCTCTTTTGTAGCAATATTGTGACATATTCCTTTTGTGATGTTGAAATATAAATGTGTCAAAAATTTTTATGAGGGAAGTCATATGTGTTGCATCTGAAATTTCAAAAATATCAAGGAACAAAATGTGTATTCATATGATCATATATGTATATACTGTACACATATATTTACACACCTTTAAAATGGGAATGGCTTCATTTGTATCCTTTGGTTTTATTGAAGATATTGTGAATGAATAAAACCATAAGAAAGCATATGGAAGAGCAGCCAAATAATTTATGAATGTAATCTACCCTGTTTTAACAACATCACAGAGGAAGGAGGGCATTGGTATTGATTACTTAGAGTCAATGGCTGGTCCTGTGAGAAGTATTTCTCATGTATGGCATTGTCTTATCTGATGAGGGAGCATTTTCTTAAACAAGGGAATCAGGCTTAGCAAGTGAAGTGCACAAGCACTATTTGAACTAAAATTTGCCTTTATCTAAATGTATGTGTTACACCATAGCCACATCTCTCAGTACATATAATGAATGCTTTCAGAACACTCAATAGCAAATTACTCATAAGGTTTTATGGTGATTGTATGCATTGAATCACATTGAAAGGCTTCCAGGCAAAATTATGCTTTCTGACTTAGAACTTGGGGACACTTACCCTATGTGGTGATCGAAAGGGAATTCTCCCCTTCTCCCTCTTTTCTGCTTCAAGACACCCTTCTCCCCACCCAGGATAGTCTGAAGATATCCCAAACCCTTCTGCCAGCTCTTCCCATTACCAAATCCCTCTGTTTTAGAAAAGTCATTCCAAGTGCCCGAGGAACATACTGAAAGGTACCAAGTCAGAAGACTGAAGAAGTAATACAGTAGGACATGATATAGACAGGAATGGATTCAAGACCTTTAGGAAGTAAAATCACCAGGGCTTGATGTTGGGTGGGTGGCTTTGGAATGTCAGTGGGAGTGAAGCCAAAGACAACCCCTGAGTTTCTGATTTTGGCTGTGGGGTCGATGAAGACAAGTTTGGGTGGAAAGATAATCAGTTCATTCTGTGTCTGCTGAGTTGGAGTTCCCTGTGGGCCATGTGAGAGAAGCTGTCCAGTGGGCAATGCTGTTTAGTCAGGAGGGAGAGCTGGTCTGGAGATGGAGCTCTGGGAGATGCCGTGACTCCCTCACTGCCCATTTCTTTCCTTTTTTTTTTTTTTATTAGTTTCAGGTGTACAACACAGTGCAATAGTTATACTTTTTACCCCTCAAAGTGACAACCCCCCGCCCCCAATTCGCCACCCCACTCCTCCCTCCCATATCATATATATCTATTCCTCTTCCTCTGACTTCCTTCCACAGTATAATCCACATCCCGTGACTATCTATGTATATTCAATTACAGTTGGTATACAACCTCCGCTTCAGGTATACAGTGCAGTGATCAAGCCTCTACTCCATCCATGAAATGGTCTCTCCAACAAGACATGTGACCATCTGACACCCCACAAAATATTTACCACATTATTAATTATATTCCCTGAACTGTCTTTCATATCCCTGTAGTAATATTGTAGTTGCCTATTTTTGCTGTCTAATCCCTTCCCCTTCTCCCTCATCCCCACCCCCCTCCCAACTAGCAACACTGTTTTTCTTCTGTATCTATGAGACAGTTTCTGTTTACATTGCTCCTTCATTCTCACTGCCCATTTCTTAACAGATGCTCAATAAATATCTATGAAGTGCCCAAGATGTTGAAGACATGCTTGTAGGTTGGGTTGGAATAGGAAATTGACAGGTTTACATCTGAAGGCTTTTTTTTCTATGAAGAGATTGTTATCTGCTGAGAGGAAAAGGTGGGTGGTGGTATTTTAGGATTGAGCAGAAAGGAGAACTTCTGAACTAGCCAACTATTTAAAGGAAGTGAGTCAAATAAAGAAAGATAAAGGGATCCCTAGGCAGTATGGAGGGCTGGAGTGAGGTTGGATGCTGTAAATTAATCATGGTCCCAGCCTGCTAGCTGGTCTGACATTCAGCAGAGCTTCACTGCCTCAGTTTGAGTCCAGATGGTGGAACTTTGGGTTGATTGTCAGTTGGGGTTTCATTCAGAATTCATAATGGAAGGGAGGCACGGAGTCTTTGATTGATAGGAGTGGAGTTGAAGGGGAAGGCAGGTCTACACAGGACTGGCGAAGAAGGATCTGCTGGGTTGAGGGAGTTGAAATCTCAATGAGGAGGAAGAAAAGGGAAGTGGATGTAACCAAGGAGAAAATGATGAGGAGAAAGGGCTCTGGTGAGAGTGTAAGTATGGATTAAATTTCAGCAGATCTAAGGATGACAAGGCCAAGTGTGAAGAAAGTGTTGCTAAGATGGGATGAAGAGGGAGGTCACTGGTGGTGACTGGCCTGAGGGTGAGAGGTAGGACTCATGCTCTCAGAGGTGCAGTGTCACCAAGTGGAGGCCAGTGGTGGGCAGAAGGAAGGACAGACAGTTTGGAACAAAGTTCTTTATGAGGGGGCATGAATGAGCAGCATTAACAGTGTAGGGCTGGGCAAATGGTGGGAAGCTGTGCTTTATTTGGGGATTCCATAGAAGCAGAGCCTGAGACAAGAAACTGGGTACAAGTGGCTTATTTGGGGATGACCCCAGGGACTTAGGAAAGGAACAAGGAGAGGAGATGAAAGTCAGTGAAGGTTCTATTAATGAACTGGCTGCTCTGAGGAAACTGGGGCTCAAGCTTCAAAACTGGCTCACTGAAGGGCAAGAAGCCCCCAACCTCACTTGTCATTAGCTGTGTGTTTTCTACTGCCAGCACCTGTCCTGGGTGTGATTAAGGTGCTCCAATGGCAAGTGTACATTCTTGGGAAAGAAGTGGGAAGTTTTCAATCTGTATCGAAACTGCTACAGCTGGCCGAGCACATAAAGTTGAGGAACTGACAGGGTCTTCAGTTGGAGGTAGTGAGTCTGGAAGGAGAAGTTTTGGGGCAAGGGAGGAAAAGTCAAGACCTGGATATGACACTATGGATAAAGAGGTGGATGTTCTCATCTCCTGACTCTGAGATAGATGAGGTACCTGGGGACACAGCAGACGACCCTCGAGAGGGCTCCAGGGAAAGTTCACCTGCAAGAGAAAGCCAGGTTCCAGCTAGTGTACTCAGTGAAGGGTTGTGGATAATAGATGTTTGTCTTAGAAAAAAAGTTTCCAGAAGGCTTAGAGATGAGATGGGTGGAAGATGAGAAGGGATGTGTAGGTATAGGGAGAATAAGCTCAGAGTTCCAGGGGACGCAGGTACCTGGAGAGGTTCCCATCTGGGCCATGATCGAGCAGAGGAGTCACATGATGTAGGGTGGGTTCTGTGGGCCTTGTGGCTTCTCATAAAGTTTGTACCAGAGTCCTTGGGAGTATTGCAAACTTCTCAGAAGGAATCATCTTTAGAGTGTATTTCTGGATGATTCTAAAGATGGACCTAGGAATCTTACTGTGTGTTGGAAACAGCAATGCCTGGGTGCTGGAGGGGGCTGGTCTCCCTGGCAGGTTCTGGTTTTGGATCAGTGGCCAACATGCCCCAGAGGAATGAACACAGCTCATTCTCTATGTTCTGAGGTGGTTTCTTCAGGTGCCTCCCAGAGACCATAACCTCAAACTTTTCTGCCTAGTGTCATCCAAAGTGACACTGAGAAGGATAAAGAGGCCATCTGCACAATTATCATTTCATGTTTCTAATTAGCACAATCCTTTCTTCAAATGAAACATTGTACAAAACTGATATAAATACAGACTTAGGCAGAGCCATTGGGAAATAAGGCTATGAATATCAGACATGCCATGGGCTTCCCAAGTGGCCAAATGGAACCAGTTTGGAAACTACCATTATTTATTTATTTATTTTAATTATTTTATTGTGAAATAAACATTTTTTTCTTTAAATTAGTTTCAGGTGTAAAACACAGTGCAATAGTTATACTTCTTACCCCTCAAAGTGACAACCCCTCTCCCCCAATTCGCCACTCCACTCCCCCCCATATCATACATATTATAATTCCTTTGACTCCCTTCCACAGTATACTCCACATCCCGTGAGTAGCTATATATTCAATTACAGTTGGCATAAAATATTATACAACATCAGCTTCAGGTATACAGTGCAGTGATCAAGCCTCTACTCGATCCATGAGGTGGTCTCCCTAACAAGACGTGATCATCTGACACCCAACAAACTATTTACAACATAATTATATACCGCAAACTGTATTTCATATCCCTGTCACAATATTGTAGTTACCTATTTACTCTATCTAATCCCTTCCCATTCTCCCTCATCCCCACCCCCTACCCAACTAGCAACCATCAGTTTTTTGTCTATATCTATGAGACCGTTTCTGTTTACTTCGCTTGTTCATTGTTTTTCAGATTCCACATATAAGTGAGATCATATGGTATTTGTCTTTCCCCAACTGACTTATTTCACTTAACATAATAGTCTCTAGGTTCATCCATATCGTTGCAAATGGTATGATTTCATTCTTCTTTATAGCGGAGGAATACTCCATTGTATAAATGTACCATAGTTTCTTAACTCAGTCATGTACCAATGGGCATTTCGGTTGTTTCCAAGTCTTGGCTATTGTAAATAGCACTGCAGTACACATAGGGGTGTATATATATTTTTTTGAATTAGCGTCTTGGATTCCTCTGGGTAGATACCCAAGAGTGGAATTGCTGGGTCATATGGTAGTTCTATTTCCAGTTTTTTGAGATACCTCCATACAGGTTTCCATAATGGCTGCACCAATTTACAGTCCCACCAACAGTGCACCAGGGTTCCCTTTTCTCCACAACCTCACTAGCACTTGTTCTTTGTTGATTTATTGATGATAGCAATTCTGACCTGAGTGAGGTGGTATCTCATTGTGGTTTTTATTTGCATTTCTCTGATGATCAGTGAGGTTGAACATTTTTTCATATGCCTGTTGGCCTTCTGTATGTCCTCTTTAGAGAAATGCCTCCTCATATCCTCTGCCCATTTTTTAATTGGGTTGTTTGTTTTTTTGGTGTTGAGTTGCATAAGTGTGTTTATAAATTTTGGATATTAACCCCCTATAAGATGTGTTGTTGGCAAATATCTTCTCCCATTCAGTAGGCTGCTTTTTTGTTTTTTTGATGATTTCCTTTGCTGTGAAAAAACTTTTAAGTTTGATGTAATCCCATATGTTCATTTTTTCTTTTATTTCCCTAGCCCGAAGGGATATATCACTAAAAATATTACTCAGGGTAATGTCTGCAAACTTACTCCCTATGTTTTCTTCTAGGAATTTTATGGTTTCAGGTCTTACATTTTTTAAAGTTTTTAATCCATTTAGAGTTTGTTCTCCTATATGGTGTAAGTAGGTGGTCCATTTTCATTTTTTTTGCATGTGTCAGTCCAATTTTCCCAGCACCATTTATTAAATAGACTATCTTTATTCCAATGTATATTCTTGCTTCCATTGCCATAGATTAAATGACCGTATATGGATGGGTTTATTCCTGGGCTCTCTATTCTGTTCCATTGGTCTATGTGTCTGTTTTTATGCCAGTACCATACTGTTTTGATTACTGTAGGCTTGTAGTATGTTTTGATGTCAGGTAGCGTGATACCTCCCACTTTATTCTTATTTCTCAAGATTGCCGTGGCTATTTGTGGTCATTTGCGGTTCCATATAAATTTTAGGATTATATGTTCTATTTCTGAGAAAAATGTCCTTGGTAATTTGATTGGATTTGCATTGAATCTATATATTGCCTTAGGTAGTATTGACATTTTGACTATAGTAATTCTTCCTATCCATGAACATGGTATGTATTTCCATTTATTTGTATCTTCCATGATTTCTCTCTTCAGTGTATCCTAATTTTCTGAGTACATGTCTTTTACTTCTTTAGTTAAATTAATTCCTAGATATTTTATTGTTTCTGAAGCAATTGTAAAAGGGATTGATTTCCTGATTTCTTCTTCTGATAGTTTATTATTGGTGTATACAAAGGCAACTGATTTCTGAATATTAATTTTGTGTCCTGTTACCTTACCAAATTCATTTATCAGTTCTAGCAGTCTTTTGGTGGAATCTTTGGGATTCTCAGTATATAGTATCATGTCATCTGCATATATGACAATTTTACTTCCTATTTTCCAATTTGGATGCTTTTTATTTCATTTTCTTGTCTGATTTGTGTGGGTAGAACTTCCAGAACTATGTTAAATAGAAGTGGTGATAGTGGGCACCTTGTTTTGATCTTGATCTTAAGGGGGAAGCTTTTAGCCTATCCCCATGGAGTACGATGTTTGCTGTGTTCTTATCATATATGGCCTTTATTATGTTGAGGTATGATCCCACTATTCCCACTTTGCTAAGAGTTTTTTTTTTATCATAAATGGCTGCTGGATTTTGTCAAATTCTTTCCCTACATTTATTATATGATCACATGATTTTTATTTTTTATTTTCTTAATGTGATGTATTATGTTCATTGATTTGTGGCTATTGAACCAGACTTGCATACCAGGAATGAATCCCACTTGATTGTGGTGTATGATGTTTTTAATGAGATGCTGAATTCGGTTTGCTAGTATTTTGTTGAGAATTTTTGCACTGTGTTCATTAGGGATATCGGCCTGTCATTTTCCTTTTTTGTAATATCTTTGTCTGACTTAGGAATCAGGATGATAGTGGCTTCATAGAAAGAGTTGGGAGACTCCCCTCCTTCTGTATTTTTTGGAATACTTTTAGAACAATAGGTAGTAATTCTTTTTTGAAAGTTTTGTAAAATTCACCTATGAAGCCATCTGGTCCAGGACTTTTTTGTTTGTTGGAAGATTGTTGATTATTGATTCAATTTCTTAGGTAGTCAGAGTTTCTGTTTCTTTTTGGTTCAGACTTAGTTGATTGTATGCTTCCAGAAATTGATCCATTTTTTCCAGATTGTTGAATTTGTTAGCATATAGGTGCTCATAGTATTTTCTTTAAATTTTCTGTATTTCTGTGGTATCTGTTGTCACGTCTCCTGTTTCATTCCTGATTTTATTAATTTGAGTCCTCTCTCTCTTTTCCTTGGTTAGTCGGGCTAAGGATTTGTCAATTTTGTTTATCTTTTGAAAAAACCAACTCTTGGTTTCATTGATCTTTTGTATTGTTTTTTTGTTCTCTATTTCATTTATTTCTGCTCTGGTCTTTATTATTTCCTTCCTTATACTCCCTTTAGGCTTGTTTTGCTGTTCTTTTTTGAGTTCCCTTAGGTGTAAAGAGAGTCTGTTGATTTGAGATTTTTCTTCCTTCTTTAGGTATGTCTGCACTGCTATGAACTTCCCTCTTAGGACTGCTTTCGCTGCATCCCAGAGATTTGGGGTTCTGGTGTTTCCATTTTCATTTGTCTCGAGGTATCTTTTGATTTCCTCTTTGATCTCATTTTTGACCCACTCACTATTTTTTTTGTTTGAGGCCAGTGTCACTGGCCCTCATACGTGGGACCCGAACCGGGGCTGCTGGCTTCCCAAGCCAGTGCTTAACCACCGTGCCAATTCGCCAGCCCCACTCACTGTTTAGTAGCATGTTATTTTGCCTCCATGTATTTGTAAGATTTCCAGATTTCTTCTTATAATTTATTTCTAGTTTCATAGCATTGTGGTCAGAGAAGACACTTGATATGACTTTAAACTTCTTAAATTTATTGAGACTTGTTTTCTGACCTAACATGTGGTCTATCTTGGAAAATGTTCCATGTGCACTTGAGAAGAATATATATTCTGTAGCTTTCGGGTGAAATGCTCTAAAAATATCAATTAAATTCAGCTGGTCTAAAGTTTCATTTAAGGCCACTATGTCCGTGTTGATTGTCTGTCTGGAGGATCTATCCATTGCTGACAATGGGGTGCTGACGTCCCCTACTATGATAGTGTTCCTGTTGATCTCTGTCTTCATGGCTGTCAAAATCTGTTTTATATATTTAGGAGCTCCTATATTGGGTGCATAGATGGTTACTAGCGTTAGGTCCTCTTGTTGAATGGATCCCTTTATTATTATGGAGTGCCATTCTTTGTCTTTTATTGCAGTCTTCATTTTAAAGTTTATTTTTTCTGAAATAAGTATTGCTACTCCAGCTTTTTTCTCCTTTCCATTTGCATGAAATATCTTATTCCATCCCCTTACTTTCAGTCTATCTGTGTCTTTTGATCTGAGATGAGTCTCTTGTAGACAGCATATGCATGGTTCCTGTTTTCTTATCCACTCAGCCACTCTGTGTCTTTTGATTGGAGTATTTAGCCCATTCACATTTAAAGTGATTATTGATAGGTGCATATTTATTGCCATTTTGTTATTTGTATTTCTGGTCTTCCTGTGTTAGCTTGTTTTCCCCTTTCTTCTGTTTAAAAAAGCCCTTTAAACATTTCCTGCAATGCTGGCTTGGTGGTAATGAACTCCTTAAGCTTATTCTCTCTGAGAAATTCTTCATCTCTCCTTCAATTTTAAGTGATAGCCGTGCTGGGTAGAGCAATCTTGGTATTAGGCCTTTATTTTGCATCACTTTCAATATCTCCTGCCACTCCCTTCTGGCCTGCAGAGTTTCTGAAGAAAAGTCAGCTGTTAGTCTAATAGGAGTTCCTTTGTATGTAACCTGTTGTCTTTCTCTTGCTGCTTTTAGGATTCTGTCTTTGTCTTTAAGTATTGCCATTTTAACTATGATGTGTCTTGGTGTGGGCCTGTTTGGATTCAGCATGTTTGGAACTCTCTGCACTTCCTGGGCTTGTATGTCGATTTCCTTCACCAGGGTAGGGAAGTTTTCAGTCATTATTTCTTTAAATACATTCTGAATCCCTTGCTTCTTCTCTTCTCCTTCTGGTATTCCTATGATGCCATTGTTGTAGCATTTCATTTTGTCCCAGAGGTCTCTTAAACTATTTTCATTATTTTTAATTCTTTTTTCTTTTATTGTTTCAACTGGGTGATTTCTGCTATTTTGTCTTCTAATTTGCTGATCTGCTTCTCTGCTTCATCTATTCTATGGTTGATTCCTTCGAGTGTGTTCTTCATTTCAGTTGTTGTACTCTTTAGTTGTAACTGGTTGTTTTTTATGGTTTCCCTATCCTTCTTTATGTCCTCGCTAAGTTTCTTAAATGTTCTTATCATCAGTGTTCTAAACTCTGTCTCTGAAAGGTTGGCTCCCTCTGTTTCATTTAGTTCCATTTCTCGAGTTTTCTTCTGATCTTTTACTTGGGACGTGTTTCTTTGTTTCTTTATTCTGACTGTCCTTCTGTGAATGCTTCGATGTGTTATATAGATAACCTCAATTCTGTTATCTTCTATGTTGTTTAGCTTGGAAAAATTTCAACAGTCACTTAAAAAAAGTCTAGGACTCCAGTTTCCAAAGGGATAAGTAAACACCCCAACGTTTAGGACTTCAGAGAGTCTGTACCTCGGTCCACTTCCCTCGAATTAAACTTATTTCATTGAAGTCTCCACAAGACTCCCCCAAAAGGAAGGCTGCTGCTCCCTCTCCTGTGAGCCTTCAGAAGACCTCTCTGGTCTGTGTCTCCATTCTTCAGCTTTAGGAGACTACTGAGAACTACCAATTTTTTTTTTTTTTAGAGGGCAGTGTCATTGGCTCTCATATGTGGGATCTGAACTGGGGTCACTGGCATCCTAATCCAGCTCTTAACTACCACACCACTTGGCTGGCATAAAAACTATCATTCTTGATCACCTAAATTCTACCCCCACCTGGACCATCATCAGTCACATGGTGAGACTTCCTTCCTTTAGGCAGTGGAGACCCATGTGCTCCGATTTGTATTTGATCTGGATTTGTTGACAACTGCCATCCCAGTATGTGTTGGTTAAAAACCTGTGTACTGTTCACAGACACCCTTTTACGGGACATGACAGGAGGAAGTCCTTGTAGGAGTTCCTGACAGAAAAAAATGTTTTTCTTCTGAGCTGCAAAGTTGTGGTGGTGGTGTTTGTTTGTTTTTTAAATTTTGTGGCTACCAGGAACCTTATAACAGCATTTGTATGCCTATAAAGCTTAACTCCAAGTTTGTGGTCCATCCACCAACTGCATTTTCACAGGAGTTTTTGGGAACGAATGTTACCTTGGACTCCAATGAACTACCTACTTTCATTTTCCATTACTCTGCTTTCTTTATATGACAGTTTTATTGGATTATGTACCAAATTTTATTTAAAACAGATAAAATATTGCCTTTGGAATTGTAATAAACTGACAATTTTAAACTGTCTAAGTTTGGGCTCCTAAGAGTCAGATTTTGAGAGAAGTCAGTGATTTAGGAAGTGACCCTGGGAAGCATCAATAGGAAAGGAGGAGGAGGAACAAGGAGAGGGGAAGGATCCAACAACACAGGCGTGACAGTGAACAGCTGTTGTGGTCAGCTTGGGCTCAGTCCTGCCTGGGATCTCTGAGAGAGTGGGTAGAACATTCCTCAGAGTTGTTTCACTAAACAGCAAGGAATTTGGGGTATTTATCAACCAACTCCCATCATTTATTGGCAAGGCCTGAGCCTGGGGGCATTAATTACTCATCTCTCTGGTCTGCAGTGTGTGTGTGTGTGTGTGTGTGTGTGGTGGGGGAGGGAGGTTAAGAGGTCTTTAGGCCAAAAGTTGCATGTATGTGCACCAGGAAATGGCAGCTGGCATGGGAAGATGAGAGTAAAGGAGTAGGAGTGGAACATCAACAGTGGTGATGACAAAGGTCTTTTTCTGGAAGAGTGGAGATCTATATAATTGTCTTTATTTACATGATATCTTTTGTCATTATTTCTATGAGTAATCTAACACAGTGTTTCTAATAAAAAGAACTTGAGTAGTCTGAGCAAGAGCTATCATCTTCACTCTTTTGACATAACATTTAAATGCAAATGTCACATTACAGGCCTCATGCATCTGAAGGGGTGCATACTGTTTGTATAAATCAGTCCTGACTGCTCTCTCTCCCTCTGGGGGAGCAGGAGCTCAGGTACACCCCTTGGGATCAGACTGGGACATCTGCTTTCAGAGCTATATGAGCAGGACATTGAATGATGCTGCTGCTACTGGTTGCTTCCCTGTCTGAGGTTAGTTAATCTGTGGGCCTGGGGCTGCTGCTCTCCCAGGTGCTGCTCCAAGCCAGGCATTGAACCATATCTCCTTATCTCCTCAGGGCTTAGCTGAGACCCAGTCATAATTCTTGAAGAGACTTTACTGAAGGTTTTGTGGTGACCAAGTGGTTAAAACAGGCAAAGGCACTAATTGCCCCTTCCAGGTTGCTGCTGCTGCATTTCTCCCCCAAACAGCTGTACCTTCTTGAAAATCCAGACCAGTGACATCTACTTTTCTTACTCTCCAGAATTATCCATACCAACTAGGGAGGGGAAAGAAGGACCGATAAAGAATGCCACTCTAGAATGCCTTTGGGTAATTAAAAAGGAGCAGGCTATGCTGAGACCTTGCAAACGGGACAAGAAAGAGTCTTATTGCACCCCTCAACCCTTCTTTATCCCATGCTCACTTACTATATATGCACTAGGCTTCTATTTCCTCCACCTCCAACACTTGGCACTTCGAATTGGTGTAGCTTGTTACACATGGACCAAGTATAAGCAGGCCCTAGATTCCGAGTAGCTCACTTGCTATCTCTGAGTTTTGTAAAATTTAGATGACAAAACTGGTCTTATGCAACTTATAGAAACAAGTGAGACTGAGAGTATAAAAGGACAAGGTTTTTTCCACATTTGTTATTATTATTTTAAATATTTTTTAAAAATTTTCAATTGCAGTTGACATACAATATTATATTAGTTTCAGGTGTACAATATAGTGATTAGACATTTATATAACTTAGGAGGTGATCATCTCAATAAATCTAGTATCCATCTGACACCATACACAGTTATTACAATACTACTGACTATATTCCTTATGCTATACTTTATATTCCCATGACTATCCTGTAACTACTAATTTGTAATTCTTTTTTTTTTAGTTTCAGATGTACAACACAATGCCATAGTTATACTCTTTACCCCCCAAAGTGACAACACCCCCTCCCCTAGTTCGCCACTCCACTCCCCCCCCATATCATACATATCTATCACAACTCCCCTGACTCCCCTACACAGTATACTCCACATCCCGTGACCATCCACATATTCAGTTACAGTTGGCATACAATACTATACAACATCAGTTTCAGGTGTACAGTGCAGTGATCAAGTCTCTACTCCATCCATGAAGTGGTCTCCCTAACAAGACATGTGACTATCTGACACGCCACAAAATTTTTACAACATTATTATATTCCCTGAACTGTGTTTCATATCCCTGTGGCAATATTGTAGTTGTCTATTTATGCTGTCTAATCCCTTCCCCTTCCCACCATCTTCACACCCCTCCCAAATAGCCACCCTCAGTTTTTCCTCTACATCTACGAGTCTGTTTACTTTGATCGTTCACTCAGCTCTTCAGACTCCACAGACAAGTGAGATCACATGGTACCTATCCTTCTCCGACTGACTTATTTCACACAACATAATAGTCTCTTCACAACATTATCAATTACATTCCCAGAACTGCCCCCATCTCCCTGCGGCAACATTGTAGTCCCATCTACACTGTCCAAAACCTTCCCCCTCTCCCTCTTCCCCACTCCCTCCCAGCCAACAAGCATCAGTTTTTCCTTTATATCAACTCTGTGTTGATTTTCTGTCTAAAGGGTCTGTCCATTGGTGACAATGGTGTTGAAGTCTCCTACTATGATAGTGTTACTGTTGATCTCTGTCTTTATGTCTGTTAAAATCTGTTATATGTAATTAGAAGTTCCTATTTTGGGTGCATAGATGTTTATTAGGGTTATAGTGCCCTTCTTTGTCTTTTACTGTAGTCTTCATTTTAAAGTCTATTTTGTCCGAAATAAGTACTGCTACTCCAGCTTTTTTTTCTCATTTCCATTTGCATGAAAGATCTTATTCCATCTGTAAACAGCATATACATGTGTCCTATTTTCTTATCCACTCAGCCACTCTCTGTCTTTTGATTGCAGCATTTAGCCCATTCACATTTAAAATGATTATTGATAGGTGCATATTTATTGCCATTTTGTTATTTGTATTCCTGGTCTCCCTGGGTTAGCTTGTTTACCCCTTTCTTTTGTTTAAAAAAGCCCTTTTAACATTTCTTTCAATGCTGGCTTGGTGGTAATGAATTCCTTAAGCTTATTCTTTTCTGAGAAGCTCTTTATTTCTCCTTCAATTTTAAGTTATAGCCGTGCTGGGTGGAGCAATCTTGGTTGTAGGCCTTTATTTTGTGTCACTTTGAGTATCTCCTACCACTCCCTTCTGGCCTGCAGAGTTTCTGTAGACAAGTCAGCTGTTAGTCTAACAGGAGTTCCTTTGTATGTAACCTGCTGTCTTTCTCTTGCAGCCTCTAGGATTCTGTCTCTGTCTTTAACCTTTGCCATTTTAACTATGATGTGTCTTGGTGTGGACCTGTTTGGGTTCAGCTTGTTTGGAACCCTCTGCGGTTCCTGGGCATGTATGTTGATTTCCTTCACCAGGGTAGGGAAGTTTTCAGTCATTATTTTTTCAAATACATTCTTGACCTCTTGCTTCTCTTCTCCTTCTGGTATTCCTATGAGTTGAAAGTGGTTGCGTTTCACCTTGTCCCATAGGGCTCTTAAACTCTTTTCATTGTTTTTTATTCTTTGGTCTTTTTGTTGTGCCAACTGGGTTATTTCTGCTATTTTATCTTCCAAATCGCTGATCCGCTCCTCTGCTTCATCTACTCTACTGGTGATTCCTTTGAATGTGTTCTTCATTTCAGTTATTATATTCTTTAGTTCTAACAGGTTGTTTTTTATGGTTTCCCTATCCTTCTTTATGTCCTCGATAAGTTCCTTAAATATTCTTATCATCAGTGTTCTAAACTCTGTCTCTGAAAGGTTGGCTCCCTCTGTTTCATTTAGTTCCATTTCTAGAGGTTTCTTCTGATCTTTTACTTGTGCCTTGTTTCTTTGTTTCCCCATTCTGGCTGTCACTCTGGGATTGCTTTGATCTATTAGATAGATCACCAGGAGAGCCCTGGCTGGATCACGCAGGCACAGAGCTCACGGCACAACACTCCCAGGAAAACTCCCAGTCTCAGCCTGTCCCAATCAGCTGCTCGCAGAGCAGGCCGAGCAGCCCGACAACCATTCACCAGCCTGGCAACTCTGCAAACGCAGTGCAGAGAGCGGGGACCTGAGGCGGCTTGCACACTCCCGCGTCTCAGTGAGCAGCCTGTTGGAGCCGGAATACGCCCAACAGGCATTTCCCTGGCAACGCAGCACAAGCCATGCGGAGGGTGGGGATCTGAGGCAGCTCTCGCACTCCCGGGTCTCAGTGAGCAGGCTGTTGGAGCCGGAGGGCACCCGCCCAGCGTTTCCCTGGCAACGCAGTATAAGCCGTGTGGAGGGTAGGGATCCAAGGCCGCATGCGCACGTGCACGCACACATGCACTTCTGCGCCAATTTCACCAGACCAATAAGGTCTTGGACCTGATCTTCCGTGGGAGGGCCCAAGCCCGACAAAATGGCGCCCTCCCTACACCACTCGCGTGCAGGCTCCACACCACGGGAACAACAGTCCAAACACCTCCAGCCTTTGCACCAACGGTGCTCAGTTCAGTCCGTCCCCACAGGCTCCCGGGTCCGGCCCACACAGCCACTCCCTCCACCAGGAACCAGGTAACTGCTCACTGGCGAGCAAGCCCGGGCGCCGGCCCCACTGATTCTCCAGCCACTCTTAGCCTCACCAAGCTGAGCAAAGAGAGTCCTCACTAATTTACTGCCAGCTATCTTAGAACTCCTCTTCCTGGCAAAGGAACTCTGGCCTGGTGAGCCTGGTGTGCAGCCATAGGGTCTCTCCCCCAACCAGACAAGCTTCCCACGGCTGGGGCTTCCCTCACAGGGCTCGCCCTTTCTCGTCTCCGCCCTTCCTACCAGACCCGATGTGTCCTCCTCTTTAATTTCTTCATTTATTGGTTCTGTTTATCTTGTGTTCCGGGGACCTCCAGGGTTGAATGCTGTATAATTTGTTTGTAATTTTTGTGTGTTCCTGGGAGGCAGTTAGCACAGCGTCTGTCTATTGCACCATTTTTTCCCATTATTCATATTTTTGATCTTTTTGTTTTTCTTCTTCTTAGAGAAGTCCTTTTAACGTTTTTGTAATACTGGCTTCGTGGTGATGAACTCCTTTAGCTTTTTCTTGTCAGGGAAGCTCTTTTTCTGTCCTTTGATTCTAAATGATAGTTTTACTGGATATAATCTTGGCTGTAGATATTTGCTTTTCATCCCTTTGGATATTCTGTGTCACTCCCTTTCAGTCTGCAAAACTTCTGTTGAGAAATCAGCTGACAGTCTTAGGGGAGTTCCCTTGTAGGTAATTAATGGCTTTTCTATTGTTGCCTTAAGATTCTCTCTTTGTCTTAAACTTTGGCACTTTAAATATGTGTCATGGTGTGGACCTGTTTGGTTTCATCTTGTTTGGGACTCGCTGTGCTTCTTGGGCTTTGATGTCTATTTCCTTTACCAGGTAAGGGAACTTTTCCATGATTATTTCTTCAAACAGGTTTTTAATTCCTTGCTCTCTGTTTTTTACTTCTGACAGCCTTATGAAGTGAATGTTGGTTCACTTGATGTTTTCCCAGAGGCCCCTTAAACTATCCTCATTTTGTTAAATTTTTTTTTCTTTTTGCTGTTCTCATTGGGTGTTTTCTGCTACCTTATCTTCCAAATCACGGATTCGAATCCCTGCTTCATCTAATTTACTGTTGATTCCCTATAATGTATTCTTTTTAAAATTTTATTTTAATTTTATTTGTTTTTAGTTTCAGGTGTACAAATCAATGTAATGTTTAGACATTTACACCCCTCACAAAGTGATAACCCCCATCTCCCAATCTACTACCCCTCTGACATCGTATATAGCTGTTACAATTCCAATGACTTTATTCCCTATGCTGTACTCCTCATCCTGTGACCACATATATATTAAGTTGTAGTTGACATTCAATATTATTAAGCTTCAGCTTCAGATGTACAGTGCAGTGGTCAGGCATCTATATTGTCCATGAAGTTCTTTCCCTAATAAGACAAGTGTCCATCAGATACCCTACAAAATCTTTAGAACATTATTGGTTGTATTCCCCAAACTGTCTTTCATATCCCCTTGGCAACCTTGTGGTTATCAATTTGTGCTTTCCAATCCCTTCACCTTCTCCCACACCCCCACCTCCCTCCCATCTAGCAACCCTCAGTTTTTTCGCTAAATCTCTGAGACTGTTTCTGATTAGTTTGTTCATTTATTCTATTCTTTAGAGTTCACATATAGTGAGATCATATGGTATTTGTCTTTCTTTATCTGACTTATTTCACTTAGCATAATGTTCTCTAGGTCCATCCCTATCATTGCAAATGGTAAGATTTCATTCTTCTTTATGGCCAAGTAACACTCCATTGTATAAATGTACTACAATTTCTTCTTTTTTTAATCTTGACATGATTGACATATTTATTTATTTTCTTTTTTTTATTATTAGTTTTAGGTGTACAAAACAATGCAATAGTTATACTTTTCACCCCTCACAAAGTGACCACCCCTCCCCCAATCAACTGCCCCCTCCCCCAATATCATACATATCTATCACAACTCCATGGACTCCACTCCCTGCACTGTATTCCACATCCCGTAACCACATGTATATAAAATCTTAGTTGACATGCAATATTTTTTTTTTTGAGGGCAGCATCACTCGCCCTCATATGTGGGACCGAACTGGGGCCGCTGGCTTCCCAAGCCAGCGCTTAACCACCGCCCCACTCGGCCGGCCCGACATACAATATTATTCAACAGCAGCTTCAGATGTACAGTGCAGTGGTCAAGCCTCTACGCCGTCCATGAAGTGGTCTCCCTAACAAGACATGAGTCCATCTGACCCCCTAAAAAATATTTACAACATTATTGATTGTACTCCCAAGACTGTCTTTCATATCACCGTGGCAATATTGTAGTTACCAATTTATGTTGCCTCATCCCTTTCCCTTCTCTCTCATCCCACCTATCTCCCATCTAGCAGCCATCAGTTTTTCCTCTACGTCTCTGAGACTATTTCTGTTTGCAATGCTCATTTATTCAGTTCTTCAGATTCTACATATAAGTGAGTTCATGTGGTATTTGTCTTTCTCTGACTGACTTATTTTATTTAGCATGATGTTCCCTAGGTCCATCCATATCGTTGCAGATAGTACAATTTTATTCCTCTTTATAGCTGAGTAATACTCCATTGTATAAATGAACCACAGTTTCTTGATCCAGTCGTCTATCGATGGGCATTTCAGTTGTTTCCAAGTCTTGGCTATTGTAAATGTGCTGCAATGAACATAGGGGTGCATATATTTTTTTGAATTCGTGTTTTGGGTTTTTCTGGATAAATACCAAAGAGTGTAATTGCTGGGTCATAAGGTAGTTCCATTCCTAGTTTTTTGAGATACCTGCATACTGATTTCTATAATGGCTACACCAATCTGCAGTCCCACCAACAGTGCACAAGGGTCCCCTTTTCTCCACAATCTTGCTAGCACTTGTTCTTTGTTGATTTATTGATGATAACCATTCTGACCTGAGTGAGATGATATCTCATTGTGGTTGTTATTTTCATTTCTCTAATGATTAATGATGCTGAACATTTTTTCATATGCCTATTGGTCATCTGTATGTCTTCTTTAGAGAAATGTCTCTTCATATCCTCTGCCCATTTTTTAATTGGGTTGTTTGTTTTTTTGGTGTTGAGTTGCATGAGTGGTTTATAAATTCTGGATATTAACCCCTTATTAGATGTATCATTGACAAATATCTTCCCCCAGTCAGTAAGATACCTTTTTGTTTTATTGAGGGTTTCCTTTGTTGTGAAAAAACTTTTTAGTTTGATGTAATCCCATATGTTTATTTTTCTCTTACTTCCCTTGCCCAAAGGGATATATCAGTAAAAATATTACTATGGGCAATGTCTGCAAATTTATTTCCTATATTTTCTTCTATGAATTTTATGGTTTCAGATCTTAAATTTAAGTCTTTAATCCATTTTGAATTTATTCTTGTATACGGCATAAGGAGGTGGTCCAACTTCATTTTTTTTTCATGTGTCTGTCCAGATTTCTGAGCACCATTTATTGAATAGACTGTCTTTACCCCAATGTAAATTCTTGCTTTCATTGTCATAGATTAAATGACCATATCGGTATAGATTTATTTCTGAGTTCTCTATTCTTTTCCATTGATCTATGTTTCTGTTTTTATGCCAGTACCTTACTATGTTGATTACTATAGCCTTGTAGTATGATTTAATGGCAGGTATCACGACACCTACCATTTTGTTCTTATTTCTCAAGATTGCCGTGGCTATTCGGGGTCTTTTATGGTTGCATATAAATTTTAGAATTATATTTTTTTTATTTCTGTGAAAAATGCCCTTGGTAGTTTGATAGGAATTACATTGACTGTGTGTATTGCCTTAGGCAGTATGGACATTTTAACTATATTAATTCTTCCTATCCATGAGCATGGTATGTATTTTCATTTATTTGAATCTTCTTTCATTTCTCTCTTAAATGTCTTAAAATTTTCTGAATACAGGTCTTTTAGTTCCTTGGCTAAATTTATTCCTAAGTATTTTATAGTTTTTGAAGCAATTTTGAATGGGACTGTTTTCTTAATTTCTCCTTCTGATAGCTTATTATTGGTGTATATAAATGCAACTGATTTCTGAATATTGATTTTTTATCCTGCTACCTTACTGAATTCATTTATCAATTCTAATTTTTTTTGGTGGAGTCTTTGGGGTTCTCTCTATATAGTATCATGTCATCTGCATATAGTGACCATTTTACTTTCTCCTTACCAATTTGGATGACTTTTATTTCTCTATCTTGTCCTTTAATGTATTGTTTAGTTTAGTTATTGTATCCTTCATTTCTGACTTTTAAAAAAAAAAATGTTTTTATCATTTTGTTGAAGTTCTCACTGAGATTATTGATATCCTTATAACCAATGTTTTGAACTCTACATCTGGTAGATTGCTTGTCTCCATTTTTTTTCTTTTTAGTTCAATTTCTGAAGCTTTGTTCTGTTCTTCCATTTAAGACATGTTTCTTTGTCTCTCCATTTTGGCTGCTTCCCTGTGTTTGTTCCTATGTATTAAGTAGAGCTGCTAGGTCTCTTAGTCTTAGTAGAATGGTCTTATGTAATAGGTGGCCTGTTGGGCCCAGTTATGCAGTCTCTCTAGTCATCTGAGCTGGCTGCTCCTGGTGTGTCCCTTGTGTGGGTTGTGTGTGACTTCCTGTTGTAGTTGATCCATCGTTGCTTTTTACATGTCAATGGGAGGGATTGGCCCTCAGGCTGCTTGGTTGTGAGGACTAGCTGTGACTACAGTGGAGGAGCTGTTGTGCATGGGCTGACCCTACAGAGCAGGATTCACTTTAGTAGGGCTGTGGTACCTACCCAGTCTGCCCTTTGTATGTTTCATTTGTGAAGGTTGGTTGGGTGGTGCTCTGATATGGTCTGAAGCTGGCCACTGGGTGTGTTATTCTGGAGCTTGTTGGGATGGGCTCTGGTGCAGACCAAAGACAGCTGTTCCCTGTGTCTTTCCCAGGGCCACTTGGTAGGGGCTATAAAGTGACCTTCCAATGCTTGCCTCTTTTGCTGTGCTTGGAGATGCTTGGAAGAAGCTAAGCTGTGAAGTAAAGCTGGCTGCCACTAGTGCTGGGCTTAGGGCTGCTTGGCAAGTTGTACTGGGCACACCAATGCTAAATGCTGCTTGTTCTGGTTTGTGAATCTTTGATAGATTTTAGGAAAGTCCACAGCATGAACAAAGACAAGACTTTTATATGGAAAAGTCACTGGAAATGGCTTGAGTGGGCCTACACATTGGGTGTGATGGGCTTTCAGGAATCACGAGAGTGGGGCTAATGGTGTAACCTAGGTTGGTAGAGACTCAGACTTGGCTCCTGCCTGCAATTGCATGCTGGGTAGGGGGAAGTCTCAACAAAGAAACAATGGCTGGGAGAGGGCTGACCCTTCAACCCTTGCCCTGAAACCAAAACAATTCAGTTCATCCCTCTATGTTCCCAGTGTCTTTCAAGCTGCTGCCCAGTACTGGAGCTCAGAGTGAGTGAGTCCATCAGTGAGTAAGTCCATGTGTGGGCCTTTTAACAGGAACACCTGATTCTTCAGCAGCCCTCCATCCCATTCAGCCACAATCTCCACTGGTTTTCACAGCCAGAAATTATGGGGACTCCTCTTCCTGGCACTGGAACCCTAGGTTGGGGAGCCTGGTGTAGGGCTGGGACCCCTTGCTACTTAGGGATGGAGGGTATGCCTTTGCAGAGGAGATATCCCTTCCAATTCTTAACTACTACCCATGGGTGTGGAGCCAGCCCCTTTCATGTCTCTGTCCTTCCTACCAGTCACAAGATGGCTTCTTCTGTATATCCTTAGTTATAGAGCGTCTATTCAGCTAGACTTTAGAAATTATTAATGATGGTTGTCCTGTAGTTTAGTTGTAATTTTAAGTCGGTGGTGAGGGGAGGTGAGCATACCATTCACCTACTCTGCCATCTTGACTGAAAGCCCCCACATTTCTTATTTTAATTATTGATGTATAATTACTAATGTGAAGTTGCCAAGTAGGAGAAATGACAATAGCTGTATCGATAAGAGTTCTATTCTTTATTTTGAATGTTTTTAGCTTTTCCATAGCAAAAACCTAATAAGTATTCATCTTTTGTTGTTTTTAAAATAATGCTTTTTGTTGAACTATGATTTACATACAATGCAATGCACATATACTAAGGGTACACTTCCACTAACTTGACAAATGCAGGCACCTGTGTGGCCCAGCCCTTTATCAAGATACAGGCACTCCCATTTTCCCGGAACATTCTTGTGCACACCTTTTCTTCCATCCATGCCCAGAAGCAACAAATCTTGTGACTTCTGCACCACATGTTAGTTTTGGCTGTTCTAGAATTTCATAGACATTTAGTCACAGACATTTTCTGTTGCCTGGCTTTTTTTGTTCAGTGTAATGGTTTTGAGATCCATCCATGTTGAGCTTATCAGAAGTTCATTCCTTTTTATTGTTGAGTAGTATTTTATTACATAAATATAGTTTTCCTACTGTATATAAAATATATAAATATGCATTCTTCTATTGATGAGAATTTGCATTGCTTCCAGGTTTTGACAATGGAGGACATGGAAATTTGTAAAGTTTGTCATAAGAAACAAGCCATGATTCATCCCTCTCTCTCCTTCATCCCTGCCTCCAACCTGCAAGTAATTCTTTTGGTATTTCTCTTTCAAAAACACTTTTTTTTTTTTGAGGGCAGTGTCACTGCCCCTCATACATGGGAACCGAACCGGGGCCGCTGGCTTCCTAAGCCAGCGCTTAACCACTGTGACACTCGGACGGCCCTGGTATTTCTCTTTCAGATCTCCCTCCCTCCTTCCTTCACCACTCCTACTCTCCAGGCCAGGTAGAAATTGTCCCTTGATTGGTCTGTTGCCTCCACCCAGGGCTCCCTACTTGTGTCCTGCCTCTCTTTAATCTATCATCAACTTCTGAAAGCGCAAATTAGATCATGTCACTCTGTTTGGAACCTATCAGTGGTTGCTCATTTCCTTCATCCAAAGTCTCACACTTAAAGCCTCTTTTGATGGGATCCCTGCCTGCTCCTACATCTAATTTCACTCTCTTGCTTTGTTTATTGTTCTTCAATTGCATCAGTCTTCTTCTGGCTGCTGAAGCACACTGAACTAAAGTGCTGTTTCCTGGCTTATGTGCTTTTCCTGTGTCTTGAATGCTATTCCTTATATGTTTGGCTTGGCTACCTCTTCATTCTTCTCCTCTTTGCTCCATGTTGGGGTGGCCTTCTCTGAACACTTTCTCCAAAGTGACCTCCCACTCCATTTTTTTGTATCACAGCACCCTGGTTGTACCCTCTCCCACACACACCCAGTACTGAACATAATTTGAAGTTAAATATTTGTCTTCTGGTCTGTTGTCTCTGTCCCCAACAAAAGCAGTCCTGTCTTGTTCACTAGTGTTACCCAATATTGAGCATAGTAGGTGCTCATAAGTATTTGCTGAACAAATCATTGAGGTTTATATAAAATTTTATCACACAAAATACTGTTTTACTAAAATTCCCTTCACTATCCAGGCATTGGGAGGACCCATGATTGCAGCATTCTCTCCTTTTCTTTCAGTCATGGGGTATTAAGTTGAATCTGGTAGGTAAAATCCAGCACAGTAAATGGTGTTGAAAAATCATCTTAGACTTAGGAGGGCAAATGCAGATGGATAATTACTGAGATATTAATTTGTGTGTGTTTTCCCTGTTCCACAAAGGAAGCCAGACTTTTTCTTACCCCTTGGGGAAAAAAATTGCATATTTCTAGCTCACCTGTTTGCATATGAAGATTCATACTACACTGCATACTTCACTGTGATGAGTAGATAAGTTAAATCAAATGCAATTTCTGCTTACTAAACTCCATCATCAAATCTTGCAACAGCTCACTGGATTCATGATTATTATTTTAATTTATTCCGTGCTTTTATTTCCACTACAGAGATAACGGTATTCTGCATTTGTTTACAAAACTAAGTTTGCCTTGGCATATTTTAAAGTTTTAATTTTTCTTAGCTATGCCACAAAACCAATTATTGTTATTTAATTCACATTAGTTGCTGGGCATAAGCAATGTTTCTAGAGTCATTAGTGAAAGCACAGATAAATGCCCTGAATGTGCAGGTGGGTAGCAAATTATGTCATTAGCCAATGTCTTCAGGGAGGAAATTATTCCTAGGGAGAAAGGTAAGTTTTTCTGGAAGCAATGCTAAATCTTCAGTTAACAAGAAATCACTACATAATTTATAATTCATGTGTGACATAATTTACATGATTTGTAAATTACTTAATTGTCTCCTTGTGTATATGTATTTATGCATACATTCATGGTATAATCTTACCTAATTCCTCAACATTTTAAATCTTACCTTCAGTGGCTGGGAAAGCTTAAGCTTCCATTCTCAATTAGAATGCAAATTACTCACTAGCAGGATTTCTTTACTTTGGCAAATGTTAACAATAGAAGAATTTATGTGGATCTAATGTCCTCATTTTGTAGTAGCCCAGGGGTTTGTTATTGGCCAAGCTAGGATTTGAAACCTGTCTCTAATCCAATCCAGTGGTTCCACAAGTTCACATTGAGAATGGAAGAAGAAACACTAGAGGGGAAGGGGGAATATGAAGAAGGCAAGAGAAACTGTGAAGAAGACACAAATATGTTAGAGAACAAATGAAAGGGTTCCTGTCTTTCATACCTGGTGTCTTTGTCCACTGTTCTCAGATGGGGAAACATGTTGATCTTGGGAACTTTAGGAAACTATTACTGAACAGTTGCTTTTGGCTCTAAATTGCATTTTTCCAGTGTTTTAGAAAATTAGAAACTAAAAAGACATAGATTTCCTCATCAAATGATGAAACATTTTAGAAGAAAATTTGGGAGGATTTAAATAATTTTTTTGTTTATAATATTAATATCATTAATCTATTTTTAACTTGAGGACTTATTTGCTGTAAAAATCGCATCCACTGAACTGATATTTTATCTTGAATTTAAAAAATTAAATGTATTTAGAGATATCTGATTCAAGAGCAATAAATGTTTATTTTAGAATTTTTGAAAACGCAAAAATACAACAAAAAATTACAACCCCCTATAATTTATCTCACCATGCAGAGAAAGCCAAATTTCTTTTTATCTGAAAACATCTTTTATTTTTAGAATGTTTAACAGAAGGTGTACTTAAAACACTTTTAATGGAGTCTTGAAAGCACAAAAAAATTGGATAGTATAACGAACCCATATGTACCCATAACCTAGCTTTAAAATATATTACTGTTTTGTCAGTCCGTTTCATCTTTTCCCCCCTCTATATTTCATTTTTGTTGGAGCATTTTTAAATTAAAGTTATTGGAATGACATTGGTTCATAAAATTATGTAGGTTTCAACTATACAATTCTATAATACATCATCTGTGTATTGCTTTGTGTGTTCACCACCCAGAGTCAATTCTTCTATGACCATATATTTGTTTGTGTTTTTTTTTTTTAAAGATTTTATTGGGGAATTGAGGGAGGGGAATAGCATTGGGGAATTGGGGAAGGGGAACAGACAAGTTGTGTCGTTTTGTTCTTCAGTCTAGTTGTGGAGGACGTTGCTTCATTGGTACTATCATTGCTCTCTTCCCAGGTAAGGCAGATCGGTTACCGGCCTCTGGGTGGCTGCTCATGGTGACTCTTGGCAGCTCACTCTGGCTGCCAGCCTCTTACACTGGCTGCTGGCCAATCACTGTAGCTTATGGCAGCCCACTGCAGCAGGGGCTGCAGCCTATGTGGTCTCCGGCTACTCACGCCAGCCAGCTCCATCCAGGTCAAGCTGTTGTTCACCATCTTAGCTATAGAGGGCAGCGTCACTGGCCCTCATATGTGGGATCTCAACCGGGGCCTTGCTGCTCAGAGCTGGCGTCCCAAGCCAGCTCTTGACCAATGTGCCACTTGGCCAGCCCTCACCGTATATTTTAAAGCACATCTCAGACATCATATAATTTCATCCATATTTTAGCATAAATGCATCTTTAACTAATAAGGGCTTTAAAAAAATCTAATCATCACAGAATTAATAAATCTAAAAAGTCAACAATAATTTCTTAATATCATTTAATATCCATTCATATTAAAATTTACCTAATTACTTATTAGTTGGTTTGTCTATATTACGTATTGCATGATATCTAGTTATAGCCCTCAAGTATCCTTTACTTTGTAAAAATATCCTTCTCTGTCTTCCTCTATTGTCTTTTTCTTTTCCTTTGTAATGATTTGTTGGATACATTGGGTTATTTGAGTTGTATTTCCCTGCTTCCTGGGTTTGGCTGCATGCTTCCTTGTCATGATTGTTAGCCTGTTCCTCTATTCTTGATCTTTCTTGTCAACTGGGAATAGATCTGGAAACTTAATTAGATATGGGTTGCATGTTTTCCTCACAAGGATACTCCGTATATGAAACCCTGCAGCAAAAGATGAGGCTTATAATGTTTGTCAGGTGTTGTCAGTCTGATACATCAGTATAAAGTTCTGTATCAAAATTTCACCAAACCATCCATTGATGAGTGACATTATATTGGCAGTTTGAAATCAATTATGGAATATTTACACCCTAGGAATTGGCCAATTGAACAAATCAGGACCTTCTTTCATCCTGGCCAGTGTTAAACATTGACAAACACAATAGTGCTTACATTCATCATTTCATTAAGGGTACAAAACAGTGATTTTTCTAGTCCTGTCTGCATTTATTAGCTAGAATGCTACCATGAAGGAGGACTTCTTCTCACTATGTAGTTATCTTGAACTACAGGAAAGGCAGCCTAATTATTTTCCCCCCCCTTTACCACTTTTCAATGACTAGTAAGTAATGAGTTCTTGCTTTGGCAACTACCCATCATAACCAATGAGGTTTTTTGTTTGTTTGTTTGCTTGTCTGTTTTTATATTAGGGACTCATTGATTTTCTATATTTGATGGGCTTTAATTTAATGCTTCCATTACTTTTTTGGTGTCCAAATTGTTCTGCTATAGGCTAGCAAAATCCTTTCCAAATTGGCCTCTATGTCCTTTTGACAATTCTAATTAAGAACCTACATTAAAGTAAATTCTCAAATATCTCATTCTTAGGCATAAGGGCATCTTTCGTAACTGATCTGTTCTTAATTGATTCACTACATTAATTGACCATCACTTTCCCCTGGAAAATAAATACTGATCAAGGCCAAAGGCACTGAAAATGCACACATCCAGTAGCCCACTTTCTTGACCAGTGTTGTCCAAAGGAACTTGCTGCAATGAAGAAATGTTCTGGGGCTGGCCGAGTGGCACATTTGTTAAGAGCTGGTTTTGGGATGCCAGCAGCCCCGGTTCGGATCCCACATATGAGGGCCAGTGACACTGCTCTCTACAGCTAACAACAGCTCCACCTGGAGCTGGGCTGCATGAACCCCAGCGATGGTGTAGGCTGCAGCCCCTGCTGCAGTAGGCTGCCATAGGCTACAGTGAATGGCCAGCAGCCAGCGTGAGTGGCTGGCAGCCAGTGTGAGTTGCCAATAGCCGTGGTGAGCGACCATCCAGAGGCCTGCGACTGATCTGCCTCATCCGGGAAGAGCGCAATGATGATACCAACATGGGCCAGTGAAGCAACGTCCTCCACAGCTACACTGAAGAACAAAAAGCAACTTGTCTGTTCCCCTTCCCTGATTCCCCAAAGCTGTTCTCCTCCCCAATTCCCCAATAAAATCTTTAAAAAAAAAATGTTCTGTATCTTCAATGTCCAATATGAAAGCTAACAGTCTCATGTGACTATTGAGCAGTCAAAGTGTGTCTAGTGGGACTGAGGAGTTGAACTTTACATTTAATTAAAATGTGTAATGTTGTAAATATTTTGTGGGGTGTCACATGGTCACATGTCTTGTTAGGGAGACTACTTCATAATGGAGTAGAGGCTTGATCACTGCCCTTTATAGCTGAAGCTGATGTTGTATAGTATTTTATGCCAACTGTAATTGAATATATAGATAGTCATGGGATGTGGAGTATACTGTGGAAGGGAGTCAAGGAAATTATAATAGATATGTATGATATGGGGGGGAGTGGGTTGGCAAATTGGGGAAGGGAGGTTGTCACTTTGAAGGGTAAAAAGTATAACTATTGCACTGTGTTGTACACCTGAAAGTAATTAAAAAATGTTTATTTAACAATAAAAGAATTTAAAGAAAAGAATTAAAAAAACTGTATATAGCTCCATATGCTAGTGACTGCCATATGGGGCAGCACAGTTCTACAATATCTACACATTTCTACTTTCTTCAGTAAAGTTCTGTACTTACCAGAAGTCATTGGTTTTGTTTTCAAATCTTTTTAGGTCTTCTGTACTTATCGTATTTATGTACTTTGATTAAACAGTGTGAAAGCCAATGAAACACAAGTGTGAAAGTAAAAGAAAACTGAACTTAACACTTTTGAAAGAATTTATAAAAGCAAATCACTTAGACATTGTTATTGGTTGAGATATGTGTAAGGTAACACTCCAAGTTCGGGAACACTATAAAAGTTTACCAAATTTTCTGCATTGTGACAATTTAACAATTGTCTTAAATTTTTCATTACACTTAAAAAATGAAGTCTAGACTTATTGATAATTTGTTGTGGGTATAGTTTATGGAAAAAAGAAAATGGGCAACTCCAATTCTATTCTACTCTTAAGAACAACCTCTAAACTTCCTTTTTGAGACAAATGTATATACATATAATTTTGAAAGTATTGTATCTATCCTTCAACCTACTTTTTCAAGGAACTGTTAGTTCTAATAGTAGAGAGGGCATCAGTGTTTTTATATATCTGTTCTACTCAGGAGATATTTTCTTTTCATTATGTTTTTAAACTATTGTTTGTTTTCACTCACAACTTTGGCAGGAAAGCATGGAACAAATGTTGTCAGAGACATGTGGAGTCCAAATCTTTAACCCCCAAAGTATTTCATTCCTTGGAATCAGACAATCTTTATCCTGGAACCAAGGGCTCATGAAAACAAAACCACTAGTTTGGGCCACTTTGGAGGGATCATGGATAGTTACAGAGGTGAGGGAAGAATTTAAAATCAAATAGGCTGAACTGTGGTCCCTGGGCACTTAGCAGGGAATTTGGCAATTTCAAGGAGTCACCACGGGCCGGCTGAGTGGTGCATTGGTTAAGAGTTGGCTTGGGACACCAGCGGCCCCGGTTTGGATCCCACATATGAGGGCCAGTGACACTGCCCTCTACAGTTAAGATGGTGAACAACAGCTCCACCTGGAGCTGGGCTGCTGTGAGTCCCCAGGATGGCATAGCTGCAGCCCCTGCTGCAGTGGGCTGCCATAAGCTATAGTGAGTGGCAGGCAGCCAGCATGAGTGGTTGGCAGCTGGTGTGAGCTGCCAAGAACCTCTCTGAGCGGCCGTCCAGAGGCTGGCAACAGATCTGCTTCACCCAAGAAGAGTGCAATGATGATACCAACATGGGCTAGTGAAGCAGTGTCCTCCACAACTAGATTGAAGAACAAAAGGAGAGCAACTTGTGTGTTCCCCTTTCCTGGTTCCCAATGCTGTTCCCCTCCCCAAATTCCCCAATAAAATCTTTAACAAAAAGGAGTCACCACAAGGCCATTACAGCAAATTGCTTTAAACTGGCCTCACTCCCTTTTGTAGAAGATCAGATGGATGAAGTAATGATTCAGAAATATTACTTTTCAAATTACTACTACACACCAGGCTCGGTTCTAAGCACTTTACATGGATTTTCTCATTTAAGCCTCATGATATTTTTGTAAAGTGGAAAGTATTTTTCTCCTTACTTTAGCAATAATTAAATTGAGATATGGAGAGTTTAAGTATCTTGCCTAAATCACTCACTAGGAGTGAAGCCAGATTTTGAACCTACATTTTATCAGTAGATCAAGAAGGAATTTGAACACACTTCATGATATTTTTGTAGAAAATATGGAGAAATGTGGGTTGGGTGATCATATTTACTTGAATGAAAGACTGGATTAATGTACAAATTCTATAATGGTTGACTCTTGCTCTTTTACTCTCTGTTTCTATAAGTTTAGCTATTTTAGATACTTTCTATAAGTGAAATCTTGCAGTATTTGTCCTTCTGTGACTACAGTAAGTCCCTGACTTATGAACATTCAAGTTGCGAACTTTCACAGATACGAACGGACCTCGAATTATGAACATTTGTAGATGCAAACCAATTGCGGAAGCAGCTCATGTATCTGCCAGATATTGTCACAGTTGTGCTGCTGTGTGTTTATTGTACAGTGTGATAGTGTATAGTAGTACAGTGCACAATTAGAGCCCAGAATGTAGGGAAGCAAGAGAAAAAGCAGTGGTGATGTGGAGGGGACTGCTAGGAAGTGCAGACTTACTTTGTCAGACTTACTAATGAATCCGACTTACGAACGTTCTCCCAGAACAGAACTCGTTTCGTAAATTGGGGACTTACTGTAGTTTATTTCATCTAGTGTAATATCTCCAGGTGCATGCAAATGGCAGAATTTCCTTCCCTTTTAAGGCTGAATAATATTCTATTGTTTGTGTATACTATATTTCTTTATCTATCCATCCATCAATGGATAATTAGGTTATTTCCATATCTTGGCTATTGTGAATAATGCTGCAATGAACAAAGGAATGCAGACATCTCTGAGATGTTGATTTCAATTCTTCTGAGTATATACCCAGACGTGAAATTGCTGGATCATATGGTAATTCAATTTTTAATTTTTTGAGGAACCATCATACTGTTTCTCATAGCAGCTGCATCATTCTCCATTCCCACCAACAATGCACAAGGGTTACAATTTCTCCAAATCCTTGCCAACACTTGTTATCTTTTTTCTTTTAATAATAGCCATTCTAATATATGTGAGGTGATATCTCATTGCAGTTTTTAATTATATTTTCCTGATGTTGATCACCTTTTCATATAACCATGAGCATTTGTAAGTCTTCTTTGGAGAAATATCTGTTCAGATCCTTTGCCCATTTTGTTGTTTGATGTAGTCTCACTTGTTTATGTTTGATTTTGTTGCCTGCCCTTTTGGTGTGATATTAAAGAAATCATTGCCAAGGTCACTGTCAAGAAGATTTTCCCCTATGTTTTTTTCTAGGAGTTTTTCAGGTTCAGGTCGGTATTTAAGTCTTTAATCCATTTTGGGTTGATTTTTCTGTAGATGAAGGGCTAATTTCATTCTTTTGTGTGTGGATATTCAGTTTTCCAACAACTTTTATTAGTATATTCATAAAATGGAATGCTACTCAGCAATATAACAGCATAAGCTACTGATACAAACAACAACATAAATGGATATTGAAAGCAATGTGCTGGGGAGATAACCAAGATAGCACAGTAGGTAAACAATGTGTTTACAGTCTCTCACAACCATATCAAAATTACAGCTAATGTACAAAGCAACCATTATTGAGAATCTCTTAAAATCAAGCTGAACTGAACCTTTAAACTAAGGATGTGCACAAGAAGTCATCTTCCGACTGATAGGAGGGTCAGAGATGTGGAACGGGCTGATCCCACACCTGCATGTGACCATTAAAGATTGGGTGGGCTCTTTTGGCTGTAGGAGTCCATCCCATCCCCCAGAGGAGTGAGAGATTCCAGCTCCACCCCAGCCAGTGTTCCAGTGCCAGGGAGAGAAATCCCTATAAGTTTTGGTTGTGAAAACCAGTGGAGATTGTGACTGAATGATTGAGTGTGGCTATACTCATAGGCACTCCTCTTAAAGGGATTGCATGCAAACTTACCCATCAATGGAATCACTCACTCTGAGCTCCAGCGCTGGGGCAGCAGCAGGGCAAGTGGCAGGGAAAAATGGTAGGGAATTGAATTGTCTGGCTTGGGACGGGGTCTGGAGAGGTGGCTTTCTCCTGGATGGGGGAGCTGGCAGAGGTTATTATTTCATTCTTGAGCCCTCCCCCTTCCTGGCGTGTGAACACAGGTGGCCACCATATCTGAGTCTCTGCCATTCATTTGCCATGCCCTGGTGATTGGAGACCTGGGCCTGCCTAACTTTTGGGCACACCCAAGCCACTTTCATGCAACCACCTGCCTTGGCTTAAGCTGCAGACTTTCCTAGGGCCTCTCAAAGATTCACAGAATACAGACAAGCAGCATCTGGCTTGAGCATGTCCTGTACCTCTGGCTGAGCAGCACTAAGCTGGCACTAGCAGTAGATGGCCTTGGTTTGTGACTTGGCCTCTCAAGGCGCTTCTAAGCACAGCACTGGTGGCAGCCATCTGTGGATTTCTTTCTGTCTCCCACTGTGTGGCCCCGGGTGGGGCACAGGCTGTGGCTGAACTAGACTTACAGTGGATCCCTTCCCAGGTGGTCCTGGGGCTAGCGCCCCCAGTGGCCAGCTTCAAAATGAGCTGGAGCATCACCCAGCTGCCTCCAAGTATGACACACACAAGGGGCAGATTGGGCAGGCACCTGAGCCCTGCTGAGGCAGATCCTGCACAACTCTTCCACTGTAGTCAAGGACAGCACTCACAACCAGTGAACTGAAGGGTTAATCCCTCCCATTAATGTGCAATTTATCAACCAAGGCTCACCTACAGGAGACACACAACCCACACAAGGCACACACCTGGAATGCATGGCTCATGTGACTGGAAAGACTGTGCCACTGAACCCCACAGCACACCTACTACATAAGGCCATTCTACTAAGACCAGAAGACATAGAAGACATAGCAACCCTATATAATACATAGAAACAAATACAGGGAGGCAGCCAAAATGGGAAGACAAAGAAACATGTCTCAAATAAAGGAACAGAACAAAGCTCCCGAAAAAGAACTAAGCAAAATGGAGATAAGCAATCTATAAGATGCAGAGTTCCAAACATTGGTTATAAGAATGCTCAATGATCTCAGGGAGAACATCAACAGAGAGATAGGAGGCACAAATGTAGAGATGGAAACCATGAAAAAAGAACCAGTTGGAAATAAAGGATAAAATAACAGAAATGAAGAATACATTACAGGGAATCAACAGTAGATTAGATGAAGCAGAGGATCAAACCAATGATTTGGAAGATAAAGTAGCAGAAAACACCCAACCAGAACAACAAAAAGAAAAAAGAATCCAAAAAATTGAGGAGAGTTTAAGGGGCCTGCAGGACAATATCAAGCATACCAATATTCACATTATAAGGGTACCAGAAGGAGAAGAGAGAGAGCGAGGAATCAAAAACCCATTTGAAGAAATAATGACAGAAAACTTCCCCAACCTGGTGAAGTAAATAGATATACAAGCACAGGAAGCACAGAGTCCCACACAAGATAGATCTAAAGAGGCCAACACCAAGACATATCATAATTAAAATGCCAATTAAAATGTCAGACAGAGGGGTTAAAGACAAAGGGAAAATCTTAAAAGCACCAAGAGAAAATCAGTTAGTTACCTACAAGGGAGCCCCCATAAGACTGTCAGCTGATTTTTCAATGGAAACTTTGCAGGCAAGATAGGAGTGGCAGGAAATATTCCAAGTGATGAAAAGTAAAGACATACAACCAAGATTGCTCTACCCAGCAAAGGTGTCATTTAGAATTGAAGGACAGGTAAGGAGCTTCCCAGACAAGAAAAAACTGAAGGAGTTCATCACCTCCAAACCAGTATTACAAGGAATCTTAGAAGATGGGAGGGGTGTTCTTTAAGATGGGTGAAAGGGGCAAGTGTTAAGAAGTACAAATTTGTTGTTACACAGTAGTCATGGGGATGTAGGGTATGGCATAAGGAATATAGTCAAGAATACTGTAATAACTAGGTATGGTGCCAGATAGGTACTAAATCTATCAAGGGATAGATGGGAATCGGGTTGGGAGCAGGGTTGAAAAGGTGAAGGCATTAAGAAATACAAATTGGTAGTTAACACAGTATGGGGAATATAATCAACAATGTTGTAAAGATCATGTAAGGTGCCAGATGGGCCCTGGACTTATCAGGGGGAATGATGTCATAGACTGTGTAGATGTCTGACCAATGCACTATACACCTGAGGCTGAAGTAGAATAATATTGAATGTTAACTATAACTAAATATATAGGTATGTATAGTCATGGGATGTGGAGTACAACATAGGGAAGAGACTCAATGGTATTGTAGCAACTATATAAGATGTCAGAGGCGTAGTAGCTTGGGGGATGGCTTATCACTTTATGAGGGGTTTAAATTAACTATTATGTTGCTTTTTAAACCTTAAACTAATAAAAAAGTAACATATTAAAAAAATTAAAAAATAATAAAAGCAATGTGCTGATATAAATCAGATAGATTCAAGATGGCAGATTAGGTAAATACTATGCCTAATGCATCTCAGGACCACACCAAAATCACGAATAAATTATAGAACAATCAACTTCAAGCTTTATCTGAACACTCGCTGAACAGAACCACTATAACGAAGGATATAAAGAAGAGGTCACATCGAGACTGGTAGGAGGGGTGGAGACATGAAACGGGCTGACCTCAAAACCACAGAGAGAGGTTGAACACTGGAAGAGAAAACTTTGTGGCAAAGGTCCCCCCTGAAGAGGGAAGAGTCCCCCAACCCTATGCCAGGCTCCCCAGCACAGGAGTCTGTGCCAGGAAGAGAAGTTCCCATGACATTTGTTAGAGAAAATCAGCAAGGACTCTGCCTGCCATTCCCAATAGGATAGAAGGCAGCTGGAAACCCAGATGCCTTCTTGTAGAGCCAGCATATGGACTCACTCGCTGGAGGGCACTTACCTGGTCTCTGGAAGGGTTGGCAGCTCAGTAAGCCCAGAGATGTGAGGAGGAATTAACTGAGTGCCTTTGGTGGGACTGGAGGGAAGGGAACCATTGTTTTCCCTGTGTGGAGCCTGCACACATGTGGCTTACAGGGAGGTGCCATCTTTTCAGGGTTAAATCCTCCCCCAAAGGGCCAAGTCTGGGACCTCATTGGTCTGGTGGAATCTGTACATGTTCACTGACTTGGTGTGCCATGGGACACTGTCCTCTGCACAGCTGGTGCTATGTCACTGGGAAAACTCTTGACTGATGGACTGCTGGCCCTGCCCCACAGGCTGCAGATTTAAGCAGGCAGCCTGGAAAACATTTGCTGGTAGGCAATAAGCCAAGACCTGTGCAACAGCATAGACAGGTGGTGGTTTGGGGGGCCTGAGACAGGTGGTAGCTAGCCATAGAGTTCTTAGGGCTTTTTGTTGTGGGGTGGGTGTGGGCCCAGTGCTGGTCTGGAGCTGAAACTGTACTGAATTTGTAGAAACCACTAACCACACTACTTAGCTCCCTGAAACCCTGCTCTGCCCACCTAGAGCTGCATTGCCAGGTGCACTCTAGGGGCTTGGGTGGCCAGCCCCACCCCACAAGCTGCAGAGTTGTTTTTAACAGCAATGGACAATCCACAATGGTCAGCCTGGGGAGTCCAGCCTGTGGAGGACAGTGACCCCAAAACTGCACCTCAGCCACTAGGGTCAGCTCTGAGGAGTTTGCAAGCCTGAGGTGTTGGCGGGCTATAGTGTTTTCAAAGCACTGTGCAAGGGGGTCATAGGCCAGGTATGGGCATGAGAACTTAATCTGCATTAATGTTGTAAAAACCACCTGTCATGTCTGGTGACTCACTTGAACTCCACTCCACACAGCTAGTGCTGCATCACCAAGGGTACTCTCAACACCAGGTCAACCAGTCCAGCACATGCACCTAAGAAGCCTCTTTCAATGGCTGGGTCTTATGGGCAGCTGGAAGGTGGCAATAGGCCTAGGGGGCCCTGGGCCTTTTGCTAAGCTGCCTCAGGCCCACTATTGGTGGCAGCCAACCTCAGTTCACAGCAAGGCCACTCCCACATGCCTCCAGATCCAACAGGCAGCATCCAAACACATGTACCTTTGAAGCACTTACCAGGTAGCCATGGGCTAGTAATTGCCCTGCATGGGTGCCCTGCCCAAGAGACACTAGAAACAATATACCTGGAGGCCAGCTTCAGACCACACCAGAGCACTACCTGGTTAGCCCCACAAGCAGCACACACAAAAAGAGATGTCAATAGGCACAAGGGACTACAGGGTGAAGCATCCACTGAGGAGTCAACCCCCACACAGCAACTCATACACTGTGCATATAGCCAATCCTCATATTTAGTCACTGTTGGAGTCAGTTCCACCCACTGAAATGCCAAAAGCAATCAAGGCTCAACGGCAACAGGAGAACACACACAACACACAAGCGAAACCCCTGGAACACACACAGAAGATTAGGGAGACTGTGCAATTGGACTACACAGGACACATACTACACAAGGCCACCCAGAAAAGACTGAGAGACAGAAGAGGTCTACTTAATAAATTGAAGCAAACACAGAGCAGCAGTCAGAATGAGGAAACAAAAAAACCTGTACCAAATAAAAGAACACGAAAAACCTCCAGAAATGGAACTAAATGAAATGGAGACAACCAACCTACCAGAGAAAGAGTTTAAAACACTGATTATAAGAATGCTTAAGTAGCTTAGTGAGAATTTCAACAAACAGATAACAACCATAAAAAGGAACCAGTCAGAAATATAGAATACAATAACTGAAATGAAGAATACACTAGAAAGAATCAACAGCAGATTAGATGAAGGAGAGGATTGAATCAGCAACTTAGAAGACAAGGTAGCAGAATTTACTAAGCTGAAAACGAAAAGAAAAAAGAATTAAAAAAATGAATATAGTTTAAGAGACAACATCAAGCATAACAACATTCACATCACAGGTGTACCAGAAGGTGAAGAGAGGGAGCAAGATATTGAGAATGTATTTGAGGAAATAATGACCAAAACCTTCCCTAGCCTGGTGAAGGAAATTGACATACAAGCCCAGGAAGTACAGAGTCCCAAATAAGATGAACCCAAATGAGACCACACCAAGACACATCATAGTTAAAATGACAAAGGGTAAAGACAAAGAGAGAATCCTAAAAGCAGTAAGAGAAAGACAGCTAATTATTTACAAGGGAGATCCCATAAGACTACCAAATGATTTTTCTACAGAAACTTTGCAGGCCAGAAAGTAGTGGCAGGAAATATTTAAAGTGATGAAAAACAGAGACCTACAAACAAGACTGCTCTACCCAGCAAAGCTATGATTTAATATTGAAGGAGAGATAAAGAGGTTCTCAGGAAAGAATAAGCTAAAGGAATTCATTGCCTCCAAGCCAGTATTGCAAGAGATGTTAGAAGGACTTCTTTAAGCAGAAGAAAGGAAAAAACAAACTAATGAAGACTGAAATACATATAATAAAAAGGCAATAACTATGTACCTATCAATAATCACTTTAAATATAAATGGATTAAATGCTTCAATCAAAAGACATAAGGTAGGCCTGGCTGAGTGACTCAGTTGGTTAAGAGTTGGCATAGAGCACGAGCTCTGAGCAACAGGGCCTCCGGTTCGATTCCCATATGGGTCAGTGAATGCTGCGCCCAAGCTGAGCTGTCGCTGAGCTGCCAACAGGTGGCAGAATTGCTCAGCTGGTGTAGCAACAAGATTGCCTGTTTGATGGTGGGCTATGCCAACCCGCAACTAAGACTGAACTTGGCACCTTGAACTGAGTTGCCACCCAGATTGCTCAGTGGACAGAGCGGGTGCTCTTAACAACAAGGCTGCTGATTCAATTCCCGCATGGGATGGTGGCTATGCCCAGCTTAGATTGAACACAGCACCTTTAGCTTAGGGGTCACAAGCTGCTGACGGGAAGCCAGATGGTGACTGGCATCCTCTACAATGAAGAATGAAAAACAACATCTTGGCCGGCCCCCTTCCCCAATTCCCCAACACTGTTTCCCTCCCCCAATTCTCCAATAAAACCCTCCACAACTAAGATTGGAGAACAACAACTTGGCTGGTCCCCCTCCCCAATTCCCCAACACTGTTCCCCTCCTCCAAGTCCCCAATTAAAAAATAAATAAATAAAATAAATAAAAAAAGGAGTCTTGACAGCTAAAAAAAAAGACATAAGGTAATGAGTTGATAAGAAAAAAAGACCTATGCATATGTGGTTTACAAGAGACTCACCTCAGATCAAAAGACATTCACAGACTGAAAGTAAAGGGATGGAATAAGATATTTCATGCAAATGGAAACAAGAAAAAAGCTGGAGTAGCAATACTTATATTGGACAAAATAGACTTTAAAACAAGACTATAATAATAGACAAAGATTGACATTACATAATAATAAAGGGATCAATCCAACAAGAGTACACAACCCTAGTAAACATCTATTCACCCAACATAGGAGCACCTAGGTCTATAAAAAAATTTTGACCAACATAAAGACAGAGATTAACAGTAATACAATCGTAGTAGGTGACTTTACACCCCACTGATGCCAATGCACAGACCCTTTAGACAGAAAATCAACACAGAAACAGAAGACTTAAATGACACACTAGCACAGATGGATTTAATTGATATTTTTAGAACATTTTACCCCAAAGTAGCAGAATATACATTCTTTTCAAATGTACATTGAACATTTTCCAAGATAGACCACATGCTAGGCCACAAAACAAGTCTCAATAGATTTAAGAAGATTGAAATCCTATCAACTGTCTTCTCTGACCACAGTGCTATGAAAGTAGGAACGAATTACAAGAAAAAAAAAACCCCTGAAAAACACACAAACATGGAGAGACTAAATAACGTACTGCTAAATTGTGAATGGGTCAACAATGAGATCAAAGAAGAAATCAAGAGATACCTTGAGATAAACAAAAATGAAAACACAATGACTCCAAATCTATGGGACGTAACAAAGGCTGTCCTAAGAGGGAAATTCATAGCAATGAAAGGCTACCTAAAGAAACAAGAAAAATCTCAAATCAACAGCCTATCTTTACACCCAAGGGAAGTGAAAATGAACAGCAAAATAATTCCAAATTTAGTATGAGGAAGGAAATAATAAAGACCAGAGCAGAAGTAAACGGAATAGAGGGGGAAAAAAATACAAATGACGAATGAAACCAAGAGCTGTTTTTTATTATTATTTTTTTATTTTTATTTTTAAAATTATTTTCAGGTGTACAACACAATGCAATAGTTATACTCTTTACCCCCCAAAGTGACAACCTCCCTCCCCCAGTTCGCCACCCCACTCCCCCCCATGTCATACATATCCACTACAATTCCTTTTACTCCCTTCCACAGCATACTCCACATCCCGTGACTATCCACATATTCAGTTACAGTTGGCCTACAATACTACACAACATCAGCTTCAGGTGTACAGTGCAGTGACCAAGCCTCTACTCCATCCATGAAGTGGTCTCCCTAACAAGACATGTGACTATCTGACACGCCACAAAATTTTTACATTATTATATTCCCCGAACTGTGTTTCACATCCCTGTGGCAATATTGTAGTTGTCTATTTATGCTGTCTAATCCCTTCCCCTTCACCCTTATCCCACCCCCCTCCCAACTAGCAACCCTCCGTTTTTCCTCTATATCTATGAGTCTGTTTCCTTTGATCGTCCTTTCAGTTTTTCGGATTCCACTTATAAGTGAGATCATATGGTACTTGTCTTTCTCCGACTGATTTATTTCACTTAACATAATAGTCTCTTCACAACATTATCAATTACATTCCCAGAACTGCCCCCATATCCCTGCGGCAACATTGTAGTCACCCACCTATGCTGTCCAAAACCTTCCCCCTCTCCCTCATCCCCACTCCCTCCCAGCCAGCAACCATCAGTTTTTGCTTTATATCTGCTTGATATGACTTCAATCTTCTTAAATTTACTGAGAGTTGTTTAGTGGCCTAACGTGGTCTATCTTGGAAAATGTCCCATGTGTACTTGAGAAGAATGTATATTCTGTTTTAGAGGGACAACATGTACCATTTTAATGAACATCTAGAATGGGTTTTAGAATGGGAGGAATGATTGAATGAAAAAACTTAGAAATTCTATAATCATTAATGTTCTCCAAGGATAAGAAGAAACAGAAAGGCAGATGGGTGCTCCCTGGAGCAAGCAAAAAATATTTTCTTTGTAGAAAAGTAATAATAATAATAATAATGATAATAAATTTAAAAATATATAGGCAGAGGTCAAAGGATTTTTAGGGCAATGAAACTACTCTGTATGATACCATACTGATGAATACATGTTATTATACATTTGTCCAAACCCAGAGAATGTGTAGCACCAAGAGTGAACCCTAATGTAAACTATGGACTTTGAGTGATAATGCTGAGTCAATGTAGGTTCAATTGTAACAAATGTAACCCTGTGTGAGTTGCTAATGGGGAGGATGATTGTGGAGGAAGCTGAGCATGTTTGGGGACAAGAAGCAAACAGGAAATCTCCGTATTTTCTCCATTTTCCTGTGAATCTAAAACTGCTCTACAAATAAAGTCTTTAAAAAGGGAACTTTAATTTACATATAGTAACACCCATTCTTTCAGAGTATAGTGTTGTGAGTTTTGATAAATGTGTAATTCATATAACCATCACTGCAATCAACACATAGAATCATTTCAGCACCTTCCAAAATTCCCATGTTCACCTTTTGTAGTAAATGCCTTCCTCTACTCCAACCCCTGACAACCATTGAAGTGTTCTGTGTCCTTTTACCTTAACTGTTGCCAACATGGAAAAATGAATCATACAATATATAGTCTTCTGAGTCTGGCTTCTTTCATTCAGCATAAGTTACTTCTTGTTGGCCCTGTGGTTGCATATATCAGTAATTCATTTTCTTTTACTGCTGAGTAGCATCCTATGGTACAAATGGACACACAATGTGTTTATCCATTCATCCTTTGAAGGACATTGGGGTCATTTCAGTTTTTGGAAATTATGAATAAAGCTGTTATACTCGTAGACATTGGCTTACAGTTTTTGTGTGTGAATATGTTTTATTTTCACTGGAGAAAATATACAGGAGTGGGATTTATGAATTCCATGGTAAGCGCATGTTCAACTTTAAAAGGTAATCGTATTTTGAACACATCAAGTTTATACTCCTGATTTTCTCTGTGATTTTGGATCAGAATTAGGGTCTAGTTCTAATTTTTCACATATAGCTATTCACTGTTTTCCTCCCACAGTAGATGGTGAGAGGATTCTGAACAGCACAGAGTTCTTTAAGGTTTTTAAAGCAAATTGTTTTACAAAGACAGCTAGTAAATGTCTACGAATTTCCTTGGTGATATTCATGCAGAAGAATTACAAGGAAGCAAATTTACCTCTTAAGAAACCACCATGAAAAGCATGCTAAACTTCCATCTAAGGATTTTCTGGTTCTTCCATGCTTAGCTTTCATTCTCCTAAAGGGAGACTCGGAGTAACTTGACACATAGCAAAAATCACTTTAAACAGATTCAGTCCACTGTCATGAACACTTCTGACACTGATAGAAAATTAGGACTGAAGGACCACTAAATAAGCACTGGTATGGGGGAAAGTTATGTGGGCAATGTTGTCGAGAGTAAACAACATTTTTTTAGTAAATGACATTATTTCCATCAGTTTGCCTCAGTGGATAGGATGGCCTTGAGTTTCTTTTGTTTATATAGCTACATAGATTTATTGTTTTGAAATAAAATCTATTTCTCTCTAAAATAAGCAAGAACATTGGGGCAACAAACTATTCTCAGAAAAAACATGTTTTTAATTTTTATGGGTAGCTTAGGAAAAGAAAATCAGATACCAAATAATATATAGAAATTTGAAGTTTATTTGACAAAAAGGAAATCTCTTACCTATATGAGTAGTTTCATAAAGTTACAGCACTGATTTAATATATATAAAAAACTTTCATTTGGAAAAAACCTTATATTTGGCTTTTTTTTCTTTCTAATTTTATTTTATTTATTTATTATTTTTAATTAAATTTGTTGGGGTGACAATAGTTAGTAAAATTACATAGATTTCAAGTGTACAATTCTATAATACATCATCTATCACATAGTGTGTTCACAACCCAGGGTCAGTTCTCCTTCCATTAATGATTCAAATCAAAATAATCAAATTAGAAAACTGCTGTGAATAGAGGTTCCAGTAAGATGGCAGAATAGATGGACACTTTCCAGACTGCCTCCCAGGATCACATCAAAATTATAAATAATTTATACAACATTTAACCTCGGAAGTCCCCTGAACACTAGATGAACAGAACCTTTAAATGAAGGGGCCACATCAAGTCTGGTAGGAGGGGCACACACAAGAGAGGGCGAGCCCTGTGAGGGATGCCCCAGCTGTGGGGAGACTTTTTTGGTTGGGGGAGAGACCTTCTGGCCCCACACCGAGCTCACTAGCCCAGAGTTGCTTTGCCAGGAAGAGGAGTTCTACGATAGTGGGCAGTAGAAATTAGTAAGGACTCTCTGCTCTGCTCGGTGAGGCTGAGGGCGGCTGGAGAACCAGTGGGGATGGCACATGGGTTCATTCGCTGGTGAGCACTCACCTGGTTCCTGTTAGAGGGAGTAGCTGTGTGAGCCGGGCCCAGGAGCCTGTGGGGAAGGACTGAACTGAGCACCTTTGGTGCAGAAGATGGAAGTTTTTGGACCATTGTTCCCCTGCTGTGGAGATTGCACAAGAGTGGTGTACAGGAGGGCGCCATTTTTTCAGGGTTGGACCTTCCCACAGAGGGTCAGATCTGGGATCCCATTGGTCTGGTGAACTTGGCACAGGAGTGCATGCGTGCGTGCATGCACATGCATGCGCTCTTGGATTCCCACCCTCTGCCCTGCTTGTGCTGTGTTTCCAGGGAAACACCGGGCGGGTACCCTCCAGCTTCATCAGGCTGCTCACTGACATGCAGGAGTGCACAAGCTGCCTTGGATCTCCACCCTCTTCCCTGCTTATGCTGCGTAGCCAGGGAAATGCAGGGCGTGTACTCTCCAGCTGCATCAGTCTCTTCACTGAGAATCACAAGGGCACAAGCAGCCTTGGGACCCCTCTCTCCGCACTGTTTGTGCAGAGTTGCAAGGCTGGGGGTTGGCTGTTGGGCTACTTAGCCTGATCTGCGGGTAATTGATTGGGACAGACTGAGACGGGGAGTTTTCCTGAGAGTGATGGGCAGGGAGCTGTGTACATGCGTGATCCGATCAAGGCTTTCCTGGCAAGTTTGTGTGGACTGACTGCTGGTGCAGAGTGCATGCTGCTGTGACTTGGTGGGGGTCACTGACTACATCAAGTGGTGCCTTGAGGACCTGCCCCGCACACCTACAGCTGTGTTGCCACAGGCAGCCTGAGCCCCCGGTGCCTGGCTCACATCTCCGCAAGCCACAGAGGATTTCTTGCAGTAGCAGACAACCTGCAACAACTTGTGAAGATTTTTTTTTTTGGTAGTGAGCATGTTTCCAGAGCACACAGCAGCTAATTATGGAAAGCTCACTACAAGCCTGAGAGGAAGGCTGGCGCATAACATGTTAAGCTCTTCCCCCCAACAGCTGGTGCTGAGTCGCCCAGAGACTCTTTTTTGCTGAGCAAGTGGTCTGCAGATTAAAGAGAATGGAGAGGTCCCAACCTTTTTTTTTTTCTTCTCTCTTCGTTCTAGATGATCTATCTAATACATCGAAGCATTCACAGAACGACAGCCAGAATGAAAAAACAAAGAAACATGTCCCAAGTAAAAGATCAGAGGAAAACTCTGGAAATGGAACTAAATGAAACAGAGGGATCCAACGTTTCAGAGACAGAGTTGAGAACACTGATGATAACAATGTTTAAGGAACTCAACAAGGACATAAAGAAGGATAGGGAAACCATAAAAAACAACCAGTTAGAACTAAAGAATACAAATAACTGAAATGAAGAACACACACGAAGGAATCACCCATAGAATAGATGAAGCAGAGGAGCGGATCAGCGAATTAGAAGACAAAATAGCAGAAATCACCCAGTTGGAACAACAGAAAGAAAAAAGAATAAAAAAGAATGAAAGTAGTTTAAGAGACCTCTGGGACAACATGAAATACAACAACTTTTGAGTCATAGGAATACCAGAAGGAGAAGAGAAGAAGCAAGGGATTGAGAATGTACTTAAAGAAATAATGACTGAAAACTTCCCTACCCTGGTGAAGGAAATCGACATACAAGCCCAGGATGTGCAGAGAGTTCCAAACACGCTGAACCCAAACAGGCCCACACCAAGACACATCATAGTTAAAATGGCAAAACTTAAACACAAAGATAGAATCCTAAAAGCAGCAAGAGAAAGACAGGAGATTTCATACAGAGGAACTCCTATTATACTAACAGCTGACTTTTCTTCAGAAACTCTGCAGGCCAGAGGGGAGTGGCAGGAGATATTGAAAGTGATGCAAAATAAAGGCCTACTACCAAGATTGCTCTACCCAGCATGGCTATCATTTAAAATTGAAGGAGAGATAAAGAGCGTCTTAGAAAAGAATAAGCTTAAGAAGTTCATTACCACCAAGCCAGCATTGCAGGAAATGTTAAAAGGGCTTTTTTAAACAGAAGAAAGGGGAAAACAAGCTAACCCATGAAGACTAGAAATACAAATAACAAAATGGAAATAAATATGCACCTATCACTAATTACCTTAAATGTGAATGCGCTAAATGCTCCAATCAAAAGACATAGAGTGGCTGAATGGATAAGAAAACAGGAACCATGCACGTGCTGTCTACAAGAGACTCATCTCAGATCAAAAGACACACATAAACTGTAAGTAAAGGGATGGAATAAGATATCTCATGCAAATGGAAAGGAGAAAAAAGCTGGAGTAGCAGCTGGAGTAGCTGAAAACTTATTTCAGACAAAATAGACTTTAAAATGAAGACTGCAATAAAAGACAAAGAAGGGCACTCCATAATAATAAAGGGATCAATTCAACAAGAGGACATAACCCTAGTAACCATCTATGCACCCAACATAGGAGCTCCTAAATATATAAAACAAATTTTGACGGACATAAATACAGAGATCAACAGTAATACTATCATAGTAGGGGACTTCAACACCCCACTGTCACCAATGGACAGATCCTTAAGACAGACAATCAACACGCACATAGTGGCCTTAAATGACAATTTAGACCAGCTGAATTTAATTGATATTTTTAGAGCATTTCACCCCATAAATACAGAATATATATTCTTTTCAAGTACACATGGAACATGTTCCAAGATAGACCACATGTTAGGCCACAAAGCAAATCTCAACAAATTTAAGAAGATTGAAATCATATCAAGTGTCTTCTCTGACCACAATGCTATGAAACAAGAAATGAATTATAAGAAAAAATCTGGAAAGTTTACAAATACATGGAGGCTAAATAACATGCTACTAAATAGTGAGTGGGTCAAAAATGAGATCAAGGAGGATATCAAAAGATACCTCAAGAGAAACGAAAATGAAAACAGCATGACCCAAAATCTCTGGGATGCAGTGAAAGCAGTCCTAAGAGGGAAATTCATAGCAGTGCAGACATACCTAACAAAGGAAGAAAAATCTCAAATCAACAGAGTATCTTTACACCTAAGGGAACTTGAAAAAGAACAGCAAAACAAGCCTAAATGGAGTATAAGGAAGGAAATAATAAAGACAAGAGCAGAAATAAATGAAATAGAGAACAAAATAACAATGCAAAAGATCAATGAAACCAAGAGTTGGTTTTTTTGGAAATATAAACAAAATTGACAAATCCTTAGCCCGACTAAACAAGAAAAAGAGAGAGAGGACCCAAATTAATAAAATCAGGAATAAAACAGGAGACATGACAACAGATACCACAGAAATACAGAAAATTTAAAGAAAATACTATGAGCAACTATATGATAACAAATTCAACAATCTGGAAGAAATTGATAAATTTCTAGAAGCATACAATCTACCAAGTCTGAACCAAAAAGAAACAGAAATTCTGAACAGACTGATTACTGCCAAAGAAATTGAATCAGTAATCAACAATCTTCCAACAAACAAAAGCCCTGGACCAGATGGCTACACAGGTAAATTTTACACAACATTCAAAAAAGAATACCTATTCTCCTCAAACTATTCCAAAAAATACAGAAGGAGGGAAGGCTCCCAAACTCTTTCTATGAAGCCATTTTCACCCTGATTCCTAAGTCAGACAAAGATATTACAAAAAAGGAAAACTACAGGCCAATATCCCTAATGAACATAGATGCAAAAATTCTCAACAAAATACTAACAAACCGAATTCAATATCTCATTGAAAAGATCATACACCACGATCAAGTGGGATTCATTCCTGGTATGCAAGGTTGGCTCAATATCTGCAATCAATTAACGTAATATATCACATTAACAAAATGAAAAATAAAAGTTATATGCTTATATCAATAGATGCAGAAAAGGCATTTGAGAAAATCCAGCAGCCATTTATGATAAAAACTCTTAGCAAAGTGGGAATAGTGGGATCATATCTCAACATAATAAAGGCCATATATGATAAGCCCACAGCAAACATTGTACTCAATGGGGAAAGGCTAAAAGCTTTCCCCTTAAGATCAGGAACAAGACAAGTTTGCCCACTTTCACCACTTCTATTTCACATAGTTCTGGAAGTTCTAGCCACAGCAATCAGGCAAGAAAATGAAATGAAAGCCTTCCAAATTGGAAAAGAGGAAGTAAAATTGTCATTATATGCAGATGACATGATACTATATATAGAGAATCCCAAAGACTCCACCAAAAAACTGCTAGAACTGAAACACGAATTTGGTAAGGTAGCAGGATACAACATTAATATTCAGAAATCAGTTGCATTTGTATACACCAATAATAAAGTATCAGAAGAAGAAACCAGGAAATCTATCCCTTTTACAATTGCTTCAAGAACAATAAAATATCTAGGAATCAATTTAACTAAAGAAGTAAATGACCTGTACTCAGAAAATTATGGGACACTGTAGAGAGAAATCAAAGAAGATACGAATAAATGGAAATACATACCATGCTCATGGACAGGAAGAATTAATATAGTTAAGATGTCAATACTACCTAAGGCAATATATAGATGCAATGCAATTCCAATCAAACTACCAAGGACATTTTTCTCAGAAATAGAACATAGAATCCTAAAATTTATATGGAACCACAAAAGACCCCGAACGTCCACGGCAATCCTGAGAAATAAGAACAAAGTGGGAGGCATCACACTACCTGAGATTAAAACACACCATAAGGCTCCAGTAATCAAAACAGTATGGTACTGGGCCGGCTGAGTGGCGCGGTGGTTGGGCGCTAGCTTGGGAAGCCGGCGGTTTCGGTTCGGGTCCCACATGTGAGAGCCACTGACACTGCCCTCAAAAAAAAAAACCAGCAACAAAAAAACCAATATGGTACTGGCATATGAACAGACACATAGACCAATGGAACAGAATAGAGAGCCCAGGAATAAACCCATCCATATCGGTCATTTGATCTATGACAATGGAAGCAAGAGTTTACATTGGAGTAAAGATAATCTATTAAAGAAATGGTGCTGGGAACATTGGATTGACACGTGCAAGAAAATGAAAATGGACCACCTACTTACACCAAATAGGAGAACAAACTCCAAATGGATTAAAGACTTAAATGTGAGATCTGAAACCATAAAACTCCTAGAAGAACATATAGGGAGTAAATTTGAAGACATTACCCTGAGTAATATTTTTAGTTATATATCCTCTCTGGCAAGAGAAATAAAAGGAAAAATGAACATATGGGATTACATCAAACTTAAAATTTTTTCACAGCAAAGGAAATCATCAATAAAACACAAAGGCAGCCTACTGAATGGGAGAAGATATTTGCCAACGAAATATCTGATAAGGGGTTGATATCCAAAATTTATAAAACACTCATGAAACTCAACACGAAATAAACAAACAACCCAATTTAATATTGGGCAGAGGATATGAAGAGGCATTTCTCTAAAGAGGGCATACAGATGGCTAACAGGCATATGAAAATTGTTCAACCTCACTAATCATCAGAGAAATGCAAATAGAAACCGCAATGAGATACCACCTCACTCCAGTCAGAATGGCTATCATCAACAAATCAACAAACAACAAGTGCTTGCGAGGGTGTGGAGAAAAGGGAACCCTGGTGCACTGTTGGTGGGACTGCAAATTGGTGCCGCCATTATGGAAATTAGTATGGAGGTATCTCAAAAAACTGGAAATGAAACTACCATATGACCCAGCAATTCCACTCTTGGGTATCTACCCAGAGGAATCCAAGATGCTAATTCGAAAAAATATATGCACCCCTATGTTTATTGCAGTGCTATTTACAATAGCCAAGACTTGGAAATAACCAAAATGCCCATCAGTAGATGACTGGATTAAGAAACTGTGGTACATTTATACAATGGAATATTCCTCCACTATAAAGAAGAATGAAATCGTACCATTTGCGACGATGTGGATGGACCTAGAGACTATTATGTTAAGTGAAATAAGTCAGTCAGAGAAAGACAAATACCATATGATCTCACTTATACGTGGAATCTGAAAAACTGAATGAATGAGGAAAGTAAACAGAAACAGTCTCATAGATATAGAGGAAAAACAGGGTTGCTAGTTGGGAGGGGAGTGGGGATGAGGGAGAAGGCGAAGGGATTAGACAGCATCAATAGGTTACCACAATATTGTCACAGGGATATGAAATACAGTTCGCGGAATATAATGTTGTAAATATTTTGTGGGGTGTCAGATGGTCACATGTCTTGTTAGGGAGACTACTTCATGGATGGAGTAGAGGCTTGATCACTGCACTGTATACCTGAAACTGATGTTGTATATTATTGTACACCAACTGTAATTGAATATATAGATAGTCACGGGATGTGGATTATACGGTGGAAGGGAGTCAAAGGAATTGTAATAGATAGTGTGATGTGGGGGGAGGAGTGTGGTGTAGCATTGGGGGAGGGGTGTTGTCACTTTGAGTGGTAAAAAGTATAACTACTGCACTGTGTTGTACACCTGAAGCTAATTTAAAAAAAAAGAAAACTGCTGTGATATTTCTACCTTTTAAAATGAGGATTGAGTGATTAAAAATCAGCATAGCTTTTAGTTAAGACTGACATAATATTGTTTAAATTAACAATCATTAATCTTTAGGGTATAAGGGTAATGTGTCACAATATTTCTAATAACAATGCAAAATGAAATCATAAAAGTTATCATAATTGCTACCCTGAGCCAATCTATTGAAAAGAAGTACATCATTGAATGCTCTTAACTGTAAACTGGTTTTAAATGGCTTTCAAATACATCTACAAGAAAATCCAAGGATTGAGATGAAAGATTTCTGTTTTTTCTTTGTATATTTATTGTTGGTAGTAAATTTTTAAATAACTGGTAATTTGTAAAGTTTAGTTTCTAGTAGTAATGCAGAAAAATATTATAGAAATCTAATTGGTTTCAAAATGTTCATGTGAGGGATTAAGATGCTTTGTATTTTGATGTTTTATTTAGAAATGACAGGTTCTTAATTCTGGGTCTTTGGCCAATATCCAAAGTTTAACAGCAGAGTAGTAGGAGAGGAAATTTGTCATTATTCAGGCCACATCCCTGTTCCAGGACAGGAAACTCACAGAAGAATCACTCATAGCCTTATTAATTTACTAAAATTTGACTTGCTTTCTTTGGATTAGTAAGGTGATACATTGGATTTTTTTGTTTGTTTGTTTTTGTTTTTAATGAATGTTTATTGGGGTGACAATTGTTAGCAAAATTACATAGATTTCAGGTGTACAACTCTGTATTACACCATCTGTATTTCACATTGTGTGTTCACTACCCAGAGCCAGTTCTTTTTCCATCACCATATATTTGATATATAATTTAAGATGATTTCTCTAGATAGTATTCAGCAAACCATAAGATGTTTTTTTGTGATAAAAAATTTCCAGTTTTATCAAAATATAGATTATTATCCTACACGAGTCCACTGTAATCTTAGCACAGAGTGCGTAAACTGTGGCTGTAGTACCTGGTTACTCAGAAACGCGGAGCATTCGGGATCACCTAACAGAGGAATGAGTTCTTGATGACTGTGAATGAACAAGCAGTTTTCAGTTTCTCTTAAAAAATAAATAAGGATGTATTTTGGAAATGCAAACATTGTTTTACTTAGACATTTTGTGATTTCAGGTTCTATAAGTGATATCTATTAGAGTGCTGGGAATTGCTGCATTCCTTGGGGACACATAAAAAGAGGAGCCTCCCGGACCATTATATGCCTGACTAAATTAGATCTTGGAGAGGAGGGGCAATCAGCTAAGCAAGATGTCCATTTCTATTATTTAGTTTGCAGTTCCAGAATTAAAGTGTGCCTTTGAGTGACTTATTAATTATTTTTCAAATATTCCAGTTACACACACATACACACAGAAGTTACAGTTTGTATAGTGACTTCTTTAGGAGCCTGGGGCAAGCTCTCCTGGCTGTGAGACCAGCTGTCCTCACAGTGTGGTTCAGACTAGCAACATCAGCACCCCCTGAAATTTATTAGAAATGCTAATTATTAGACCCCACCCAGACTTCTTCATTGCAAAACTTTGGGGATAGAGCCAGCAGTCTGGGTTTTAAGGAGTCTTAAGGGTTGTGAGGCATACTCAAGAGAGAAAACTACCTAACTTCATAATGTTACTTCACCAAGAAACAAATTTAGCTTAGAGTTGTTTTTGGAATCTGGATAGCCATTCTGCTTTTTGAGCAGTACGACAAGAAGCCAGAAGTGGTAGGGAATTCACTCCTCACCCCTGGCCCTCCAAGCAGCCTTCATTCAATGTCTCCCAGCGGTTAGCATTTAAATTCCCAGCTCTCTCTTCCCTTTAGGTAGGATAATTATGACAGTGAATTGTTCAGAGTTCCCTCAGCAGGATTGAACTCCACTTACTGATCTTGATAGCCAACTGAATAGCTCAGCTTTTCCCTCCCTGTATTATTCCCTCTTCCCCTGTAGGTGTTCCCCGTGCCCCCAAATAAACCATACTCAAACCCTTGCCTCAGCAATACTTCTAGGAGGCCCCAAACTAAGACATTCATATATTGTAAGTGCTCAATAGAATATGATCAACTAAACTTTCCTTTCATTCTAACCTGAATTAGAGGCCTTCATTCCATATATGATACTGCTGAACAGAAGCAAAAATATACCCAGGAATGCATGGGCCAAGTTTAAGAACATGGGCTTTAGAACCAAATTCCTGTGATGGAATCTGTCTTTACTTCTCACTGCCAGTGTGACCTTGGGATCATTTCTTAACCTCTCTGTGCCTATTTCCTCATGTAAAACAAGCCTAATTATAGCACATGTATCAGGGAGTAGTTAGAAGGATTTAATAAGTTCAACATGCAAAGTGGTTGAAATAGTGTCTGGCACACAGTAAGTATTTAACAGATGTTATCCATTATTATTAATATTGTTTCCTAAATTTGTTATTTTTTCTTGGCAAGCAATCAGCACCATTTCAGTTCTATTAATTCCTTTTCTTCAAAAAAATTCTCCAACATTCTTCTGGTGTTCTCTACTTGTTTATCATGTTTGTTTTGTGTCAAGCCATGAGGCTTCATACTCATAGCATGAAACACTAATAAGATATAATTACTGAGTCTGCATGTAATAGTAAACATGTGCTAATTAAGAGCTTTACACAGATTATCCTATAAAATCTTCTTAATAAACTTAGCACATGGGCAATGGTAATCTTCTCCAATCTTATCATTGGAGTCTTGAAAAGGTAAATTAACTTTTCTACTGCTATATAGCTAGTAAGTGGTCGGGGAAGGATTCAAACTCAGGACTCTTGATTGCAGATCCCCAGATGTTAGTCCTAATAAGACAGGTTAGTTAGTATAATATCAGGCAGTCAGGAATTCCCTGGTAGACTGTGCAAAGATAAGAAAACAGTTTATTTCTTAAACTAGCCATTCAATATTATAGGGTAACTCCCTCATACTGGAACAGAGACATCAGACTGCAACAAGGCCATTTTGGAGGACATTACGAAAGGCCTCCCCAAGGCTTAGCAACAGAACAAACCTGATAAACCCCTTAATAACAGGCACCAGTATTTCAGCATTCCCCCTTTCAGGCAGAAAAAAAGTATAAAACTCAAGCCTTTTACCCTAGCTAGGGGTAACCCAGTTGGGACCCCCTCTTGTTTTGAGAGCTGTTACTTTCTACCCTAATAAACTGTCCTCTGTTATAAACTTTACCTCTCTGGTCCATGTCTCCATTCTTCGGCTTCATGAGACTACAATCCTGGCACAAGAAAAATATCCTACATCCTAACACTGTACAAACAGGCCTACTTTGTTTTACCTCATGTGAATAATTGTCTTACTTTCCTGTGCATCAGAGTTTCCTGGATGATGCTAAACTATAGATTACCAGGCTCAACACCTAGTATGTCTAAGTCAGTAGATCTGGGGCATTTTTAACACTCCTAACATCCAGGTGATTTTGATGCTGCTGGTCTGAGGACCACACTTTGAGAAGTTCTACTCTGTATTATAGCCCTGTTAGGATATTTGAGTACAATAAATAAGATAAAAGTGATCTGGGATCATACCCTCATTCTTTCAATATGTTTGACACATGTGAAGCGAATATATCTTTTGGCAATCTTTTTATTTTTCAAATGAGATATAATTGAAATGTATTTCTCTCTTACATTAAAAAAACAAAAAACAAACAAAACCAGAAGTAGGCCATGCATTGTTGGTTTGGTGCCCTCAATGTCAGGGACTAGGTCTCCTTACACAGTATCTTGTTACTCCACCGTCTTCAGCCTGTGGCTTCCACTGCATGGTGTAAGATGGCTACTGGGGTTTCAGCCATCACACCTGTATTCTAGCCAACAGGAAGGAGGAAGGACTGAAGAATGGCACAACCCTCTCTTTCAAAAAAATATTTTTATTAGTAAAAAACACATAAAACTTACCATCTTTACCATTTTTATGAGTATAGTACCATAGTGTTAAGTATAGTTGTGTTGGTATACAAAGGATCTCCAGAATGTTTCTATCTTCTCCTTTGTCAAGCTTAAAAAATTATTACCAAAAACAAACAAAATGTACCAAAACCTACTTTTAAGGGTTGCTGTGCCAATGACACTGTGGGGATAATATCTGTACATTTATGTGAAAAGCTTGTCAACTTTTGGCTTCTTTTGCCTTAGTGGCTGACTTTAAATAAATTATGTGGATGCCTAATTAATGGCTTTTTAGAAATGCTGGTTCATTATAGTAATGAAAAAAATTGTAGGGGGAAAGCCACAGACACTCTATCAAAGCTCAACTTAGGCATCTGTTGTGTTTCTCAGATTATGTAAACCCCCCAACTTTTCTCTGGATGAAATTTTAAAAATTATATAGCACTGAGCTCTTGTGCCAAAAACAATGTCATTAAATTTTTGTTTTAGCAGTGCAGCCTTATATCAATACATTTAATGTAAAATGCTGCAGAAGCAATATTACTGAGGTCAAACTGGGGGACAGGGAGGGATAGAGACCTAGAACCCCCTCATTTAACCTCCTCCTCAAGGGAAGACCTCAGAATGAAAAGCAGGTTGTACTACTCCCCTCCAAGAATAACGAAAACACTTTACTCTCTTAAATATATATATGACATCACTTACAGGAGCTAATTTAATAACTTTTAATTATTCCCCATTTAATTACCACCCATGTCTTGCCCTATTTTGAGTATTAATGGGTATCTTAGGACTCTATACAAATAAGCCAACAATGCTATGGAATAAACACTGGTTTGGATGCTAAGAGACTTTTCAGTTAACCCTGGCTTTTCTGCTAAATGGCTTTGCTACTTGGAAAAGTCAGTTAATATCTCATTTGTAGAATAAGGGGCTGAACTAACCAATGTCTTAGGATTTGTTCTTTAAGCCCTAACCTTCCATTGTTGTCCTTAATGCCTGGATATAATGATCTTATTGCTGATGGAAAGATTATTTTGGGTAATGTTGGCTAAAACTAAACCTTTCCCCAAAACATCTAGTCTAACTTCCTTTTCTTGGGCAAATAGACACCATGGCCACGTTCCAGTTCAGGTAATTACATTCTGCTTACCATGATTTTCCTTGCATTGTCAATTGGCTATGGTGTTCTTCTCTATTTCTCCTCAGTAACTTCTCCCTTGATACTGTTGTCTGCTGTTTCACAAAGCAGAACTCAAGCTGTGGCTTCGTGTAGGGAATTCTCTTGTGTTTTAGAAAACATAACTTCATCACTACAATCAGACATAGACATTTCAGTTTTTCTAGGTGTTCTGAAGGGTTTGGCTCAAAAATACAAGGTATCATCATTGCGCTCTTCCCGGATGAGGCAGAAAAGAAAAAAAAAAAAAATACAAGGTAGATTCTCATGTTGGTCTAATTTTAGGAGTGACATCTTTGAGATTTGCCTAAGAAAGAAAATCTCTAGTTGTAGAGTACACTGACAATAATAGCTAATATTTATGTAAAGAGTTTCTGATGGGAAACCACACTGATACTAATAGCTAATAATAATAATAGCTTACTATGTGTCAGATACCCTTTTAAGTGCTTTCCATGTATCCACTCATTTACTGTTGCTATTTTCATTTTGTGAATGAGGAAACTGAGGCATGGAGGGGCTATATCTATTGCCTACAGTTCATGTATTTCTTCCTCTGGGAGGCTGGATGGATCAGTTATGATGCAGCCATAGAATGAGGTAATCCATATGCAGTAGATCCAAAAAAACTCTCCCAGATATATAATTCGGTGAAAAGGGAAAGATGTAAAATAGTGTGGATGTTAAACTCTCTCACTGTCTTTTTTTTGGTATAAATCATGTAAAGAGCTATAGATATTTTTCTGCTTTTATATGTATATATGTATATATTTATATGTATATATTGCTGCTATGTATATCTATGTCTTTTCTTTTCTGGTTTGGAAGAAACCAAGGCAATGTTTGCAGTGGTTACTTTTGAGGCGATAGTTGAATTTTTTTTTTTTTTTTTTTGAGGGCAGTATCACTGGCCCTCATATGTGGGACCGAACCGGGGCCGCTGGCTTCCCAGACCAGCGCTTAACCACCACGCCACTCGGCCGGCCCGAGATAGTTGAATTTTAAAAAAATTATTTTTACCTTCTGTGATTTTTGAATTTTTTCACCATGTATATGGTATGTTCGTTAACATTTTTTTTTTGTCAACAAGGGTGATCTCGATGGTGAGATTATGAATAACTTTTGTAATCTTCTATATCCCTATTTAAAAAACATAATAAGTGAGATTTTTATCAATAAAGGGGAATTTGGCCTAAAATCAGCTTGAGAATATCTGATTAAGAGTAGGAGAGCTTTATTCTTTTGGGTTTTTGAGCTGGCAATTGGTGGGGGCTTTTGGGGGTGAGTCTGAACTTGGGTGGGGGTGCAGGGGATGCCTGGGACCCTCACAGTCATAAGCAGAGCAAGGACATGGGTCAGATGTTGGTCTTTTCAGCCTATCCCATCAAAACAGAAGCTTCAAGAAATATCTCAGCCTCAAAATTCCTTTTCTCTCTTCTTTGGGGATTTCAAATATATTTTTCTTTAAAGAAATTATAATGAGATTTTTAAGTCAAGTTCACAACTTTGAAAAAAGATATCTGAGAGATATAAATATTGTCTAAACATGACCGCTCCAGGCTTGCTTCCCTGGTGGATCTGGTATAGTACAAGGGTATTGTGGCAGGATCCTGGACTTGTTCTTCCATAACCTCCCTTCTTTTGTCCAGAACTATCCTCAGATTCTGCTACCAACCTGTTAATGAAGCAAAAGGCTCTGGAAAACAACTTCACCACTTCATGGGAATTGCCAGTTGTAAATATGAGTACACACACAGCGTTGTTATCTCTTTGGGGGTTAAGTTACCCCATTCAACATCGGCTTGTGCAAACAATGGGTGGGGGCTAGCAACACCAGAGTAATCCTTTTACCTGCCCTTTCTGAAGTGACATTGGAATGAAGGGGCACTTTGGGAGAGTATCAGTTTCCTAGGTAAGTTCTACAAACAAGTTGCAGATCCTTTGCTTGTAATTGTACTTTTACTCCAGACCGAAGGAAGCCAGTCCTACTTGTCACTCTGGCAAACAGATGAAAGACTCACTGAGCGTCTGGTGGAATTCCATTGTCTTGGTGTTTACTCACAGACGCCCAGTGCCTCCACTTTAACATGACCTGCAAGGGGGATGGTTTTCATGCCAAGCACCACATCCTGAAAGCATAAACAGTGATTAAAACTTATTATAAAAAGAGTTGGAAACGCAGATAGGTTTTCCGCCTATCTCAGTGAATAAATTCATCTTCCACATACCAACACCTTGGGATTACCCAATACTCTGCCTTGTCATTTTTCTTTCAAATAAGCCACAACTTCCATTTCTCACTGCAGGTAACTGTGGTGACAGACACTTAAGAATTTGATTTTCTTTTAAAAGGAACTTAGATTACAGCAGGGTTGCAAATGAGAAGGGTGATGCAGAAGAGCAGACGGGGAGGGAGCAGAATGGGCACATTCAAATTCTATTGTGTCCTCAGCCTCAAGAGCAAGGACTGCTGGGTGGAATCAAAGGCTGCAAATATTCTGAGAAATGCCTAAATTCCTCTGCTTTGGGGACATTAGCTCTACTGTTTAGACTGGTTTCTCACATTCACCAATATTTTCAGCTAGTGGAAACTTCCAAGAATCTAGGTCATTCATTGACTTTCAACCAATATGTGTTTGCTAATCATTTATAATCTCAAAGCTTGGGGTGCTGGAGAACAGACAAGAAGACATGTCCATAGCTCTGCAGGCCTGAGTGATCCCACTAATGAGACTTTCTGTCCTCTCCATCTGAACAAACCTGATTATGCCAGCCTCTGTCATAGACCTTTATATGTTCCATAAAATTCAAACCACTCAGCAGGATTCTGGCCCCCTACCTGTTCGATTTCCCCACCCTCTGATCTCTTTTCTGTTCATTAAATATAAAATGTAGATCCTGCATCCTGCCCTGACCCATGCAGTGCCCTTTGCCTGAATGCCTCTCTTTCTACTTTATCTATCTCATCCCTGTTCATTGAAAACCCAGCTCAAATGCTATCATCTCTGTGTGGCCTTACCTCAGTCCAGCAGGAAACAGTAATTGCTCCTCCCTTTAGATTATTATCAGTGATATTATTTGTTTGTATGTTTATCTCTCCCAAAAGTTTCTTGAGGATTTCAGGGAAGCACATTTTGCTCATCTCTATATCTTCACTTCTTAGCAGTATACTTGGTAATCAACATGTGTTTATCAAAGTCAAACATATAAGATTATTAATATTTCTCATGCAGAGAATTAAGAAGAGAATAAAATAAATGACCAATCTTAGGGCACGTTGGAGGAAAAAAAAAAGTTTTTTTTGGTATGCCTGGGCCATTTGCTTGTTATTGGATGAAGTACCTCAGCTACTAGCAGGCAAGCCCTGGAAAGCTATTTTGAAGGTCCTTTTATTGGTATTGGTATCAGTTTACTTTTTTTAAAAATGTAAAGCTTTACTACTTTTTCTGATTTTGTAATTATAACAATATGTGCTCATTAAATTCAGATAACCAAGGAAAATAAAACAAATTAAACCCAGTTTAAAAGTAAAATTTACTCTAAATCCTACCACACAGAAATAATACAGTTATCATTTTGGTAAAAATTCATCTGGATATCTCCCTATGCATATGCATTCATTTGTACATAAAAAATATGCTCAATTTCACATATTCACTTATTCTCAAAGCATATTAAACTTCACATGAGTCAAGTTTATATACTCTCCTTTGTCTCTCAGTGTATTACACTTCATATCAATATATAATGCTTGGAATCACCCATTTTTATAGAATATTTCATTGAATGGATATCTTACAATGTTTTCCAAATATCCACTGATGAATCTAGGGACTAATTCCAAATTTTTGTTACTGCAAAATTCCCATTATGATAGACATCTTTGTTCAGTGGGGTCACATGAAGTGTGGTGTTTCAGGAAAGACAATGTTTACAGTAAACCTTGTGAGGAGTCAAAATCATCACAAAAAATTAGTTGGTGCCATCCTGGAGAAAGACGTGGCTTCTCCAGTTAGTCCAGCACAACCATTTTTTTCTCTTGCATCAGATCAGATGGTTGTTTCCTCAAACAAGCTCCTGATTAAATAGCTGGCTTGCATTTTGGTTGGGACCATGTGTTATATAAAAGGTGAACAACACGTTTACTACCTTTTACACTGGGACCCAGCCCAGCTCATTGAGATGCTCTTATCCATTTGAGGCCCTTTAAAATGAGATGAAGCCAGCAGAGGGAAGAGCTGGTCCTGCCTTCCTCCTGGCACATGCTTGCTGTGTGAAGGGACTGGGGCTGGGAGCCACAATGACTTGGGGAATTTAAGGTTCTCTCTTTCTTTCTCTTACAGAGTCCATACAGTCCCTTTTACAAATGGTAAGTGTGAATCCAGTGTCTTGTTATACACCTTTCCAGAAATGGGCTTGTGGATCAGTGTGCCAGGTCAATAGTTTATCAATTTATCATCCTAATAAAAATGCATGCAAGTGCCTGTTTTCCCAAAATGGGCATGCTTGATGAATCCACTTTTGCCAGTCTGACAGGCTCAGACATATCATTTTTATTTGTATTTTTTTGATAGCTTCGTTATGATGAAATCATCTTCCTAAGCTCCCTAGCTATTTTGTAGTTATTTGTAAATGGTCGATCATTTTTCTATGATCATGTCCTCTTTGGACCTTCTTCTTTTTCTTAGTACTTTAAAGACCTCTTTGTACATTAGGGGTCTTGACTCTGTTATAAGCATTGCAAATTAAAAATATTTTTAGTTTTATAGTTTATCAGTGTAATCCATCTACATATTGAGTCACATATGTTGACACATGTCTGGGCCATCGGGAGGGGCAGGAGGCAGAAGGATCTTTGGCTTCAGATAGGGTCCTTTGGCCATAGATTTCTTCCAGAATGACTTGAAAAGTAGCATCTTCAAGAAAGTCGGCTACAGTGATGCTTTTCCCCGCTCCGCAGAGTGAACACAAGTGAGGCCCTGCCCTGCCAAGGTCAGTGAGACCTGGCCTTCACAGTGGGGGCATGGATCCCATTATCCTCTTGTGCCTGTAGAGAATGCAGGGATTGGTAGGGCTGGGGGCCCTTGTCCACTCTCTCCCTGCCTGTCGCCTCCTCTCTCTTTCCTCCAAATGCTCTCAGAGCAAAAACAGTGAAGGAGAGAGGAAGAAAGAGGGGATAAGAGCAAAAGTCACACAAGCCCTCATGTCTCCACAGTTGTGTTGGTGACATGTTGTGGGTACTCTATAGGCCTGGATATTTTATTTTCTCTCAGAGACGGCAGGTCTGACCTACAGACTATGAATGTTTTTAAAAGATTAAGATCTCTACTTAATGTTTGCACTTCTTTGAAACATGACACAAACTGCCTGCTCTGTGGTGCCAGGAAGCCAGTGGTTAACCAGGACACAGCAGACTCATACCCGCTAACTCTGGTTCTGGCCTTCTGTCCATGGATGGCATGCAGTTATCTAGGTCCAAGGCCCATGGTGGTGACACCTCCCACTGCCTTCTCATGCCCTCTGCTAGTAGCCTCCAAACACTGGGGTCCAAGTCTACTCATATATGGCATTTATTATGTTGAGATATGTTCCTTGAATTCCCTGTTTGCTGAGATTTTTATCATAAATGGATGCTGGGTTTTGTCACACATTTTTCTGCATCTATTGATATGATCGTATGATTTTTATTTTTCATTTTTTAATGTGGTATATCACATTGATTAATTGATTTGCATATATTGGACCAAATTTATATACCAGGAATAAATACTACTTAATTATGGTTTATGATCTTTTTACTGTATTGCTGAATTTGGTTTCCTTGCATTTAGTTCAGGATTTTTGCATCTGTGTTCATTAGGGATATTGGCCTATAGTTTTCTTTGTTTTGTAATGTCTTTGTCTGGTTTGAGAATCAGGGTAATGCTGGCCTTGTAAAATGAACCTGGAAGTCTTCCCTCCTCCAAGATTTTTTGAAATAGTTTGAGGAGAATAGGTGTTAATTAATTAATTAATTAGTCAATTGATATTTGGTAAAATTCACCTGTGAAAACTCCTGGTCAGGACTTTGTTGGGAGCTTGTTGATTACTGATTCAATTTCATGGGTACTAATCAGTCTGTTCAGATATTTTTCCTCTTGATTCAGCCTTGGTGAATTGTATGCTTCTAGGAATTTATCCATTTCTTTCAGATTGTCCAGTTTGTTGGTATATAAATGCTCATAGTATTTTCTTCAAATTTTTTGTTTTTTTTCCTGTGGTTTCCATGGTCACTTCTCTTTTTCATTTCTGATTTTATTTATTTGGATCCTCTCCCTTTTCTCTTTATGAGTCTGATTAAGGTTTGTCAATTTTGTTTTTCTTTTCAAATTACTAGCTCTTGGTTTCATTTATATTATGTATTGTTTTTTGTAGACTCTGTTTTGTTTATTTCCATTCTGATCTTTTTTTTAAATTTATTTTTTGAATTGGGGAATTGGGGGAGGAGAACAGTGTTGGGGAATTGGGAAGGGGGACCAGCGAAGTCGTTGTTCTTCAACCTTAGTTGTGGAGGGTGCCAGTTGCCATCTGGCTGCCTGTCGGCAGCTTGTGGTGTCTAAGCTCAAGGTGCTGTATTACAATCTTAGTTGTGGATGGATGCAGCCACCATCCCATGTAGGAGTCGAACCAGCAGCCTTGTTGTTAAGAGGGCACGCTCTATCCACTGAGCCATCAGGGTGGCAGCTCAGCTCAAGGTGCTGAATTTAGTCTTAGTTGCGGGTGAGTGTAGCCCACCATCAAACAGAGTCTTGTTAAGAGCACATGCTCTCACTAGCTGAGTCATCCTGCCACCTGTTGGTAGCTCAGCAGCAGCTCAGCTCGGGCTCGGCATCACTGGCCCATGTGGGAATCAAACCGGCGGCTCTGTTGCTAAGAGCTCTATCTAGCTCTTAAGCTAATTCTTCACCAACTGAGCCACTTGGCTGCCCTCCCTCCACTGCATTCTGATCTTTATTATTAGCTTCCTTCTACTCACTCTGAGCTTAGTTTGCTATTTTGTTTTGTTTTCCAGTTCCCTTAAGTGTAAAGTTAGATTGTTTGTTTGAGATTTCTGTTTCTTGGCTTTAACTGCATCTCACAGATTTTGGGTCATTAGTTTTCATTTTCACTGTCTCAAGGTATCTTTTGATTTATTTCTTGATCTCATTGTTAACCCATTAATTATTTAGTAGCATGTTATTTAGCCTCCATGTGTTCATGTGTGTTTTAGGTTTATTTATTTATTATTATTATTATTATTTTTGTAGTTGATTTCTATTTTCATAGCATTGTGATCAAGAGGATGCTTGATATGATTTCAATCCTCTTGAATTTTGTGATTTTTTTTTTTTGTGGCCTACCAGGTGGTCTACCATGAAAAATGTGACTTGTGCATGTGACAAGAAAGTATATTCTGCTATGTTGGGGTGGAATGTCCTAAAACAATCAATTAAATTCATCTAGTCTGGTATGCAATTTAAGGCCGCTGTTTCTTTGTGTATTTTCTTTCTGAAAGATCTGTCCATTGGTGTCAATGAGGTGTGAAAGTTCCCTACTATGATTGTGTTACTGTCGCTCTCTCCCGTTACGTCAGTTAATATTTGTTTTATATACAGAGGGTGCAAAAAATGTATACACATTTTAAGAAAGGAAAAAACTGTATTAAAATTGTAATACTCAATATATCATCATGTCTGAATTCTGCAATTACAAGAGGTGCTCAAAATGGTTACCATCAACGTCCAGACACTTCTGATTATGGCGAACTACTGCTACATAGATAACATCTCTTAAAATGTGAATACATTTTTTGACACCCTCTGTATTTAGGTGCTCTTATGTTGCATGCTAGGGTTATGTCCTGTTGTTAAATTGATACCTTTATCATTATATAATGTCCTTCTTTGTCTCTTATTATAGTCTTCATTTTAAAGTCTATTTTGTTGGATATAGGTGTTGCTACCCCAGCTTTTTTAAAATTTCCATTTGCATGAGATATCTCTTTCCAACACTTTACTTTCAGTCTGTGTGTGTCTTTCGATCTGAGGTGGATCTCTTGTTGTCAGCATATGTATGAGTTTTGTATTCTTATCTATTCAGCTACCCTATGTCTTTTAATTGGAGAACTTAATCCATTTAAATTTAAAGTGATTATTGATAGGTACATAGTTATTGCATTTTATTATTCATAATTTTGATCTTCATTTGTTTGTTTGTTTGTTTTTTCCCCTCTTCCTTAAACAAGTCACTTTAACATTTCTCGTAATACTGGCTGGGTGGTAATGAATTCCTTTAGCTTTTTCTTGTCTGGGAAGCTCTTTATCTATCTTTTAATTTTAAATGCTAACCTCGTTGGGTATACTAGCCTTGGTTTTAGGCCGTTGCTTTTCATCACATGGAACATTTCCTGCCTCTCCCTTCTGGCCTGCAAAGTTTCTGTTGAGAAATTAGCTGATAGTCTCATAGGAGCTCCTTTTAAGTGATTATTTATCTTTTTCTTGCTGCTTTTAGAAAGGATTTTCTCTTTGTCTTTAAGCTATGGCATTTTAATTATGGCAATAATTTAATTGTTTTAGGCCTGTTTGGGTTCATCCTGTTTGGGCTTGTACAAAGTCTGACAACTAAGTTCACGAACTCATCCTAGAAAAAGTGCTACATACCTCATTGCTGAATATCACTATTGTCATCTTGGAAGTACTCTCTTGGGAAGCTATGCACTGATGCCAGCACCTAGTGCACCCTTCAAAGCAATTTTGGAACTCTTTTTCTGGACTGGCCATCAGAGCTGTCATTATATTATCCTTGATGTCCTGAATAGTTATCAAACTGTCTTCCTTTCAATATTTCCTTTATCTTCAGGTAAAGAAGGAAGTCATTGGGGGCCAGATCAGCTGAGTAGGGAGGGTATTCCAATATAGTTATTGTTTACTGGCTAAAAACTCCCTCACAGACAGTGCTGTGTGAGCTGGCGCATTGTCGTGAAGCAATACCCATGAATTGTTGGGGAAAAGTTCAGGTCGTTTTTCATCTTTTTCATGCAGCCTTTTCAGCAACTTCCAAATAGTAAACTTGGTTAACTATTTGTCCAGTTGGTAAAAAATCATAATGAATAATCCCTCTGATATTAAAAAAGTTTAGCAACATTGTTTTCACTCTTGATTTGGACTGATGGAACTTTTTTGGTCATGGAGAATTGGCTGACTTCCACTGTACACTTTGACGCTTTGTTTCAGTTCGTATTGGTACACCCACGTTTCATCACCAGTGATAACATGGCCAAAAACATGGTCTTGCTTCGCTGAAAGGTCTTGGAAAACTTTGACTCTCCTTTGCTTTGGTTCATTGGTGAGCTCTGTTAGGACCAGTTTTGCACATACCTTTCTCATGCCAAGATTTTCAGTTAAGAGTTCCCTAACGGTTTCTGTATTGATGTTTACTTGGTTTGCTATGTTTTTCACAGTCAGCTGATGATTTTGACACAGAATTTGACACATTTTTGCAATGTTTTCGTCAGTTCTGCTCGTTTTTGGTCTCCCTGACCTCTCTTCATCAGTGAGACATTCTCTCCCCTCAGAAAAATGTTTAATCCATTTAAACACTACCATTTTCTTCATGGCATTATCCCCATAAACTTGGACTAACATGTCCCTGATTTCATTTCCAAACTTGCCAAGGTTAGCAAGAAATTTAATGTTTGTTCATTGCTCTAATTCAATCTCAGACATTCTTGCAATGGCACACAAAAACATGCAACAATAAAGAATGCCAGACACTGCCACATGTCGACAAGAACACAGTTGTGAAACACTGATATACCAAGGTTATGAAACCTTACTGAGCTGTTTGTACAGTGCTGCCAATGTAAGCTCACGGTGATAAGTTTGCGAACTCAATTGTCAACCTGTATGTCTATTTCTTTCACCAGGTTAGGGAAGTTTTCAGTTATTTTTTTTCAAATAGGTGCTTGATCTCTTGCTTCCTTTCTTCTCCTTCTGATACTCCTATGAAGTATATATTATTACACTTGATGTTGTTTCAGAGGTTCCTTAAGTTGTATTTTTTTTAAATTCTTTTTTCTTTTTGTTATTCCAATTGAGTGTTTTTTGCTATGTGTTCCAAATCACATATTCAGTCCTGTGCTTCATCTAATCTGCTGTTGATTTCTTAGTGCAATCTTCATTTCAGTTATTGCATTCTGTATTTCTGACTGGTTCTTTTTTTATGGTTTCTATTTCTTCATTATACTTACCATTTCTTTGGTGAAATGCTAAGTTCCCTAAGCATTTTTTTTTTTGAGGGCAGTGTCACTGGCTCTCATATGTGGGACCGAACCGGGGCCGCTGGCTTCCCAAGCCAGCGCTTAACCACCGCGCCACTCGGTCAGCCCCTTAAGCATTCTTATAACCAGTTTTGAACTCTGTCTCTGGTAGGTTGATTGCCTCCATTTCATTTAGCTTTTTCTTTTTTTCCCTTGCAGTTTTCTCCTGTTCTTTTATTTGGGACTTTGTTTCCTCATTTTGGCCGCCTCTCTGTGTTTCTATCTATTAGGTAGTTATATATCTCTCAGTCTTTGCCAGGTGGGTATATAGTGGGTGTCCTGTGTAGTCCAGTGGTGCAGTTTCCTTGATCACCTGTGCTATGTATTCCAGGAGTGTTCCTTGTGTGTGTTGTATGTGCCCTCCTTTCGAGTGCCCTCAATTGCTTTTGGCACATCAGTGGGTGGGACTGACTCTCAAGCTTACTGGTTGTGAGGATTGGCTTTGACCAGAGCATATGAGCTGCTCTGTGGCACTGACCCCTCAGAGGTGATTCACCCCACCAGACTCTTGTGCCTGTTGAGAACACCCTTTGGGTATGCCTCTTGTGGGGTAATCAGGAAGTGCTTTGGTGTTATCTGAAACTGGCCTCTGGGTGTGCTGTTTCTGGTTCCTCTTGGAAAGGGCTTCCATGCAGGCTAATTTCAGCCTCATCTGTGACCATCCCAGGGCTACCTGGTAGATGCCATAAAGCTATATGCAGTTGGCTGTTTCCTGTGCTAGACCTGGAGGTGTGTGTGTGTGGCCTCACTGTGAACCGAGGATGGCTGCCACCAGTGCTGGTCCTCGGACAGCTTAGCAAAAGGCTGAGGGGCCCCTCTATACATGTTGCCACCTGCCAGCTGTCCTTAAGGCTCAGGCACTGAAAGAGCTTTCTTAGGTGCACGAGCTGGGCTGGTTAACCTGGTGCTGACAATACCTCCGGTGATGTCACCTGAGTTGGGTTGGGTGGGATCCCAGGGATTCACTGGGGTGAGGCTAGTGGTTTTCATAAAGTTAATGCAGATTCAGTTCATGCATGAGTGCTGAGCCTGTGGCCACTGGCCACTCTGCAAAATGCCCAGAGAACACCACAACTAGCCTGCTCAGCTTGGACCTGCAGGTCCTCAGGAGCCACTCAAGAAAGGTTGTGGCATGAACTATGTTTGATCGCCTGCCACTGAAAGTTCCCCAGGCCCCTGCAGGCTGTCAGCTGCTGTAAAATCCTCTGCATGTTGTGGGGTGCAGCTGGCTTCTCAGGAAGCAAGAGTGCCCCTGGCAATGCTGCATTAGCTGGGCAAAGTGGGGTCTCAGGGAGTCACCAGGGTGGGGCACACACAGAATTCACCAGGCCAGTGTGTTCTCAGGTTTGGCCCTGTGGGGGAGGGCTCAACACAGGAAAGGTGATTCCCACCTGTAGACTACATGTGGATGTGGGCTCCACACATGGATAATGACAGCTCTCCCTCTAGCTCTTGCCCTGCAGCCACATAACTCAGTCTTTCCCTGTATGTCTCTGGTGCTTCTCGAGTTGCTGCCCCTCCCCTGGAGCATAGTGTGAGTCCTTGCAAATGAATGAATTTGTGCATGGGCCTTTTAAGAGGATGTCTGGGTTTCCAGCCTGCCTTCTGTCTCACCAGGATGGATGAAATCCTTGCTGATTTTCATAGGCAGATGCTGTGCGGACTCATCTTCCCAGCACAGGACCCTTGAGCTGGGGATCTGCATGTGGGGCTGGGACCTCCCACCCTCCAGGGGGTCCTTTGCTTCCAAAGAGTCCCTCCCAATCCTCAATCACTACCTGTATGTTTGGGGTCAGTCCATTTCTCATCTCCACCCCTCCTACCATTCTTCATGTGCCCTTTTTTAATATCCTTAGTTATAGAGGTTGGTTCTGTTCAGCAATCATCAGGTATTTCTTGAGGCTGATTTTTCTGTAATTTAGATGTAATTTTAATGTGGTCATGGGAGGGGGGCAGGCACAGTGTTTATCTATTTCACCATTTTGACTCTTCTGATACTCTACTATTTTTTTAAAATAGCATAATATTCTATAGTATGTGTGTGCTATAATTTGACCATTCTATTTATTGTTATTTTAGGCTGTTTCTCATTGTTCTGCTATTACAACTAGTTGTGCAATAAATATTTTTTATATTTATTTTTGTAAATTTGAAGTTATATTTCTGTAGGACAGATTCTAGAGGTGGGATCCCTGGGTTCAAAGAGTATTTACAGTTATTTGCTATTAATTTCTTCTCACTTACTAGGCTCTAAAGTTGGCAGGTGAATTCAAGCCTCTTCAGCTGCTTTGATGAAGTCTTCAGAATGTTGCCCGTTGATGTCTTGGTGTGGGTTTGGAGGGAGACCTTTAGATGATATTACATTTTACATTTTCTGATCAAAATTCAGATTGAAAGAGAAGTTGGGAGAAATATGGGGAATGAATATATATATAGTGTTGTTTCACAGAAAATTATCTGAGTTTGGAAATCAGAATTACACATTAGAATCACCTGGATAATGTTAAAATATCCCAATGCCTATGCTACACCCCAGTATATCTGGGGGAGGGATCCAAGCATCTGCACTTTAAAAACTTCCCGGGTCCTTTTAATGTCCCTCTGAGTCTGAGAGCCATTGTTTAGATGCCCCTGTGCTCTGATCAGCTATGAGGCATCATGAACATTGAGTTTGCATTTTCCCCTTCTGTAACATGAGAATATTCTATTTCACAAGTTTTTGTGATGGCACAATGAGAGAATAGATGCGAAAATAATTGTTAAAGGATAGGATATTAACAATAAAACTGTAAGCCATTATTATTATTTTTTAGTTTAGCCAGTCACAAACAAAGCAAAATATTTAGAAAACATTTAAGAAGGTCTAAAATTCAAATAGTGAGATACCAGGATTACTGAAGGAAAGGAGCAATGTTTGGGCTGTTTCTAGCACTGCTGTCAACTTGGGGTCTGATTGCTTGTAAACAGATTAAGAACAACATTCTCCTCAACTTCACAGGGATGGACTATTGTGAAGGTAAATAAAGTAACGTCACAGAAAAGTGCAGTATAAATATTTGCCATCAGCAGTGATAAGAACAAATTGCTTCCTCTGTGGATTCTGCCTTGGCTGTGTAATCATTTGAAAATTAGTCAGTGGTCCAAATGCCAGAGGTCCCCACTTCCCTTCTAATTTTCATTTCAATCTCAAGGAAAGGGAAAGGAAGAGCAGAGGAATGGATGAGGCAGTATTTGAATTTAAGATCTAAATTTGGTGATTTCATTTTCCCTGGAGTGCCCTGAAATAAATGGATAAGTATATCAGTCCCTGAGTCCTCATACTCACATGGGTTTGGTGTTTCTGTCACATCCTTCCATTTATGAATGTCCCAAAGTGTCAAGCAGATTAAAGACTGAGGAATCTGTTTAAGTTGTTCAAATCTGCATTTCCAAAACTTATTTGATCATGCAACTGTCTATTAACACTCCCTGATCACCATGCAATCCCCTGGAATGAAAATATCATAAAAGCTGGTGCTCATCACTCAGTGATTCAGAAGAATTCAAGAAAATTCAATTTTGACTTAGTTTCCTAGGTTATCTCTTCCAATTGTATTACTTTTCAGATGAATAAACAGCCCCAGAAATGTTAAGACCTGGGAATGGATCCCACTGTGTTCCTATTGCACCACATGTCCTGGGATGGGGATTTTGGTTCTCTCAGTATAACAGCTGTTGAACAGCCACTCTAGTTTTGGCAGTGTGGCAAGTGGTATATATTCAATTGTGCAAGTTGACTCTTGAGGAACTCATGTTACCTATTCTAGAAGCAGTGACATGAAATATCAAAGTATAATGCAAAGAGAATGAATTAAATGCTAAAGTGAATGGCATGGACAGTAAGCAGTGGTGTGCTGGTAAACTATTTCTCTGGAGAAAAAAATGAAAAACAACAACAACATGATATATAGTGTTTGCTTATTTATACATTGGAAATACTCCCACCATGACTGAGTTCAAGCTACCAGCATGATGTAATCGAAAATAGAGTTTGGAAGAGATGTTGGTAATAATTGGAATTGTCCAGAAAGAGTTCATGAAGGGAGTTGAATTCAAGGTGGAAAATACTGAGTAAGAGGATAAGCAGAAGAAGACCTACAGCTGGCAGCAAACAGAATTTTTGAAAGACTTTATACCTTTCCCCAGTTTGGAAAGAAAGGGAAACTCTTCTGAGATAAAATTTACTTCATCCCAGGACTTTTTAAATATTTACATTTAGAAATTTTTTCTTCTCAATTTTTCATTTTAGAATAGTATTCAATTTACATAAAGGTTGCAAATATACTACAGAGAGTTCCTGTATACCCTGTACCCTGCATCCCTTATTGTTAGCATCTTACATTGCTGTGGTACATTTGTCAGAACCAACAAACCAATATTAACACATCATTGTTAATTACATTCTATACTTTATTTGAATTTCATTAGTTTTCTTATTGTCCTGGTTCTGTTCTGGGATTCCATCCAGGAAACCACATTGCCTTTAGTTGTTCTGTCTGCTTAGATTCCTCTAGTCTGTGACAGTTCTCAGGTTTTCCTTGGGTTTTGTTTTTTTGTTTTTTTTTTTGGTGACCTGAGGAGTACAGGACAGGTATTTTGTAGAATTCCCTTCAATTTCTGTTTGTCTGGTGGTTAGATTAGGGCTGTGGGTTCTTGGGAGAAAGAATGTGGAGGTGAAGTACTATTTTCATCACATCACATCAACAGTACCTGCCATCAACATGATTTATCACTGAGGTGATTTACCTTGATCACCTGGCCCTTGTGCTGACTCTCCACTGTGAAGTTCTTTTCCTCCGTTTCCACACTGTATCTTTGAAGAGTCTCCATTCAGGTCTCATTATCTTACTTGAATTTTATCTTTACTTGAATTTTGCTTGAATTTCCTAGGCTTTTGTAGATTCTCCCCATTTCAATGAATTCTGAATGCACTAATAGTTATCTTACAACCTGATATTACCACTGTCACATCTATGTTTCCAACTTATTAGCATTTCTGCCCTATTAAGTACAAATTCTACAGAACCTGGACACTCTGACAGTTGTTACTTGGCTAAAAACTATCTGCTCTTCCCAGACCCACTCAGCTACTGCCCCCTGCCTCTTCTCTGTCTCTAATAGCCCTCAACTCTGGTAAGAGCACCTGTCTTAGTCTGGTTTTCCCCAGAAGCAGACCCTGAGATAAGGATTTGGGTGCCAGTGGTTTATTTGGAGGTGGTCCCAGGAAGCACTGGAAGGGGAGTGGGGAGTGATAAGGGATAGGAAGGCAGATAGTACATATATGTTGATGAGCAGATGACCACAGTGGCCCTTTGGGGGCTCAGTCCCAATGGGGACTATTTGGGAAACTATGTAAAACATATCTCATATTTGTCCCCAACTAAAGGGCAAGGAAAATGGAGGTATTTAATCCTCCAATTCCCATCTGTAATCAACTGAGGATACTCCTGGGGGCATAAAGTTTCTGGAACATCCCGTCTACTCTAGAACTCTAGTGACCAGTGAAAACCCCCAGCAGAGGGTCCCATAAGCTTTCAGTTCAAAATCAGGCTGCATGGTCAGGACTAGTAGGTGCTGAGGATACACCAAAAAGATCTATTATAGCCTTCCTCATCTGCTTCCCTTAATAGCCAAAATGAGAATCCTAGGTAAAGGACAAATCATTGATGTAAGCTACCAAATTAAGGTCTCATATTAAAATAAGTTTGTTTATAAAAAAAATCTGCTAGAGAGATCTCCTAGATTAAGTGACAACAACAACAACAACAGAGTATGACAACACTAGTAAAAATAAGAGAAATAATTTCACATTCTATAAAGCTTTCATATGTATATGTCATTTAAAAATAATTTGAGTTTCATAAGAACCAAATTAGGTTTTCAGAGCCTATATTTTTCCCATTTTTTAGATGAGGACATCAAGGCATAGAGAGTTAGCCAGTGGGTGGCAGAGTCAGAACTGGTCACCAGTTCTCCTGAGTTTAAGACCGGTGTGCTACAATTAACAGATTATTAGAATTTTTTTGCCTACTTTGGGATCAGTGTCTGGTGAAATCAATTTGCAGCTCAAATATTCTTTACCCCACTCCTGGTGATAGAGCCAAACCAAGAACAGGACTGCCAATTCTAAGATAAATCTAGCCTTTCTATTTCTAGATGGTTTTGAGAAGTAGAGCAAAATGAGAAAATGGAATATAGCACATTCCAGAACAGCCAGATAAATTCCTTCATGTTAATTTGGTTTCATATGTTTCCAAAATCAGCCACAATGTTAAAACAAGCAAGAAAATTTGTGTACTTTAACCTAGAAATTGGCAGAATTATAAGTATAGCTGTGTAAATATGAAGATTAATAACATAACAAACAAAAATCATGGACATTCTGGAGTCTCTATCATAAATATCTGATACTAAATTTTTTAAATGAAACATAGAATATTAAAAAAATACAGATTGCATTTCATCACAATATGGTGGCTGATAGTTTGTGTCTACCCAAAGGATTTTATCAGAAAGGGGGAAAACCCCACATGCATGGGTGGAGAGACCTTATTGGACTATAAAGGGAAGGGTGGGAGGTGGATGGGGTGAGAATGTTGAATGGCCCCTCTGAGCATTAATTGAGGTTAGTTTGCATGCTATTTGAAGTCTCAGTTCCCTGCAATGTTTCTCTAGAATTTAATATTATCTTCCTGTTCAGTTCCTATGTGCTTTTCAAAAGTTCTTTTCCCCCTGTAATTTCTATTAAGAATCTAAATATTCCAGTGATTGTTTTAAGCTGTGTGATTTTCATTATTCCTGATACTATTTCTGCATTTTTATTCATTCCATGTTAATCCAACATGGGAATTCTTACATGGCCACATCTTAGAACTTAATGCCTGGGAAGCTTATATCAGAATGTAAGGAGCCACCCAACCAACAGGTCTTTTTATATGTAAAACATTTCCCACATGCAAAGTACTATTTCAAACTTTAGGAAACACCAGGGTCACCTGGAGAGCTGGTTAAAACACAGATGGCTGGACATCACCCGAAGAGATTCTGATTCCATAGGACTGGGATGGGACCCAAGAATTTGTATATCTAACAACTTTCCAGGTGATAACTGATAGTTTTAGTCAGGGCTCACACTGTGAGTAGTTCGGGTGTTGGGCGAGGATTACATTTGAAATGATGGAAGAGGGTGACTCTTTAGCACTAAAGAAATTTTCAGAAATAACTTACTATAAGGCAGATTAAATGTATAAGGTGGTGGGAGAAGCGGAAAATATGTCCAATAGGTATGTGTCCTTATACACAATATCACTGGTCACAGCAAACTATCAATTACTCTGGGGAAAATTCTTATTATTGGCTGATGTCTTGGAATTCTGTCCCCATTTTCAGTATTTTGTGATTTATACACTTACTACAAATACTTTCCTGGACTAATATTCCTCAAAGCAAGGAGACTTGTAATAATAGATGGATCACCAAACTCTGAATTAGAAGCTCTTGGATTCGAGACCTGATAATCTGCCTCCTGCCTTTCTTCTGCTGAGCTACCTCAAACAAGTCACCTAACCTCTCTTAGTATTCCTTTCAGTCAGGTGGTCACAGCATGAGCAGTCCTGATCAATGCCTTGGGTTGCAGTGATTGGCTAAACAGAAATGAAACAAAGTTGTGTAAGGGGTTAACTGGGGAGCAGCTTGTTCATGAAGTAGAGATGGGGGTGCCACCATCTGAATGCAGGCTCAGCTCCATCTGCCCCCAGCCTGGTGGATTGCCATATGGCGCCTCACCTTGTTCCCTTTCAAGATGAACTCTCATTCCCCAGAAAAAAATTCTCAGCCTTAAAGTCACAACTTCAAAAATGCAATGGGGACCACATTTAAAAGGTCTGGCAAATTTTTGGTTGATTTAATTTTTTAAACTGCACTTTTAAAACAAACCCAAATATAGAGATGAAAGCCAAGAATTAAAATATACATATGAAATAGAAAACATTAATATTTTCAAGTATGATGAACTGAATAATCATCATAAGGAAACAATAAAACAATAAGTGACTCGGACCAGATGATCACTGTTAGTTTTCATGATGCTGGAACATGTGGTCGGTACAGAAGATCAGGATCAGGCCAACCCAGTGTTGGCTTCCACAATGCAGTCACTCCCTTAATCCCTCTGCTGACAAGTGCCCCATCAGTTAATTAAACAAGCTTTAACCTTAATTGGCAGAGGAGGAGTGGGGCAAGACTGAAGGACATCTGTTAAAATGACTTATAGGGTTAAATTCTATAATCAGGACACCCTATATTACATTGTCTCCCAGCCCACAATTCTTTGATTTTTAATCTGGTTGTCAACCCATTCTAGCATCGCTTGCCCTTACATGGTGTTTCTCACCACATAAAGGCAGCTAAGAAACTGAGATCTGAAATACCTCTAGTGCATCAAAACATGGGACTAGGAGACATTAGGAATGGGATGCTCCCCTCACCCATACTCACCAGTCCAGAGCTCTTTTCACCTCCATCCTGATGTTTCTCCATTACCCTGTTCCCATCAATCTTCAGTGGTTTCACTAATGGCAGATTTTCTACATGTCAACCTGGAAGAATTTATGAAGAAGCAAAAAGGGTGTGAACTAACCCTGAAGGAGTGAAATTTAAGAGTAATGTTTTTGTGGTGGTGTCCCTGCCACACCCCATGTTGTACCAAAATGGAGTGCTCCAGGATGGGACTTAGAGTCTCATGGACCGTAAGGCTAAACTTTAGAAGCCAAAAGGACATCTATGGACTTGAAAGCAGGAGATGCTGAGGAGGCCATTGGGTCTATTCCCCCCAAAATAATGGTTGGCAGAATGAATGCTGCCTTTAAAAGAAGGATGTTTTTTCACTTGTCTAGGTAACAATGCCTTAGAATAAGAGTGTTTAAAAATTTCTTTTATAAAATGAATTTTGAAACATTTCATTGACCACTTTCTTATTCTGCTAGGCACATTATCTCCACTGGAAGTGCTACAGAGTTTATTTTCTATTGGACTACTCTGATTTGCACTTTATTAAAAGGGAAGGGGATTCCCTTGGTCTGGGTTCCCCCAGAGGCTGACCCTAACACAAGGGTTTTGATGGAAATTGTGTATTTGGAAGGAGCAGTGCAATGAGGTAGGGAGGGGAAAGCAGGTAATATAGATGCATGGCTGTGTTTGGCAACTTTGTGGGTGATTGGAGCTATTCCTTAGGAGGAAAAACTCTGGAAAACACATGTCGTTGAGTTTTCTCATGGAGGGGTGATAGAGCTGGGGTATCTATACCTGATTGAGGGGTGTTCATTCATGGAAACTTCTGGCCTTCTAGTTGGAGTAGTGATTTCAGAGAAAACTTTTTAGGCAAGGAGAGTGAAGCACATAAAATAGAAAGGGTGGCGGATGGGGGAGGAGGTCACTGACAGCATGGACAGCAGAAGCAAAACCCCTGAATTCCCCCTTTCTCATGAATGTGCATGTGCAGGCTTATGTTCAAAGAAGGACAGCAGCACAGGTATTCATTTCTATACATATCATAAATACAAATCCTGGTCCCTCAACTGAAAATGTCAAAATGCCTCCTCTGCCCCTTACTTTGTTGTTATTGTGGTTGTTGTTATCAAGTACCTCCATCTCTCCTGTCAGCCCCCAAATGTTGAGGCTGCCAGTGCAGGACCCACATCCCAGCTTTGCCTCATTGCAAAAACACACATTGATGCAGTGGTAGACTGATACTACTTGTTGAGGGCACTACTCATTATCCAAAGGTAAACTGCTGAGCTGAGATGACAAACAGGGGCTGGGGTTTCTGTAAGCAAGGTACACTATGTGTTTGGGAAAGCACGAGGAGACCATGCTAGAACATGTACAGACAATGTCTGCTACAGTCACAGCACATGGATCAGGAAATCAGCCCAGCACATTCCTTTTTTATTTTATTTTTTTATTGAAGTTTATTGGGGTCACAATGGTTAGTAAAGTTACATAGGTTTCAGGTGTACAATTCTGTACTATGTCATCTATATATCACATTGTGTGTTCACAATCCAATGTCAGTTCTCCTTCAATAACCATATATTTGAGACTTTTACCCTCATCTTCCACCCCGCTCCCCCCTTACTTTCTGGTAAGCACCTAGCACCTTCCTTTTAAAGATGAGGAGACTGAAAATGAAAGAGCTAACATGACTTGATTAGAGGCTCATGAGTAGTTGGTGATAGAGCTGGGTTTAAAACTTGGCTTATCTTTCCCAGTACTTAAATCACTTTTGATAAGCCATATAAAACTTCTTCAATTCACAGCTGTGAGGAGGATAAAGATGGCTTTGGCCAGGAAGACAGGATAATTCTCCTGATACATAGCCTGGGGAGATGGGAAGTAAATTTCCTGTGGCAGAAATTCTAGGCACTGGTGACATGCCAAGTGGCATTACTGGAAGGCAGGGTTGGACGTAAGTCAGGAATTCACTCATTTATTCAGTTTTGACTGCAAAATTGAGTTGTCTGAACACCGTACAGCAATAATACACACACACACACACACACACACACACACACACACACACACACACAACTAAGTGGTACTCACAACAACATAGACGTATTCCACAGATCGTGTTGAGTGACAGATACCAGACACAAATGAGAATGTGTTGTATAAGCCCCTTTTAGAAAGTTTAAGAACAGGCAAAACTAATTTATGATGAAAAATATCAGAATGGTGGTTATTTCTGGGTGGATGTTGGCATTGACTAGGAAAAGGTGAGTGGGAGCCTAACTGGGTGATGAGAATGTTTGCTTTTTGAACTGGCTGGTAATGCACAGGTGTTTATATGATGAAAAGCAGTGATTGAGCTGTATATCTAACAGTGGAGCACTTTATGCTCTTTATTATTTTATCTCATTTAAGAAAATGAAGGAAAAAGTCAAAGCATCACACATAACAGACCATAACATTATAAATGGAATTGGAATAAAAGAACTAATTGTCTCATTCACGCATCTATTCTTTCAATAAATGTCTATTGAGGTTATTGGTGCCCAGTTCATATTCCCTCAGTATTCATCCTTTCCATACAAGGGGGCAGGGTCCTGCTGCAAGAGTGTGCCCTCACGCTCTGTGCCAATTAGGAGCCATGGCCTGTGGGAGCAGCCTTGGACTAATGGTGGAGGGAGGTGGAGCATGAGTACTCATTTCTAAGGGACTGAGTCCTAGTTACCTACCGTCCTAATTTGATCTTTTACACATCTTGCATTGGCTGCCTTCCCTCCCCTGTCTCCCTTCCCCTTCCCCTCCGTGCACTCACATCTTTGTCCCAGGGTCTGCTTTTGGGAGAACCCATGCTAAGTGAAGCTCCTACTTTCCTCCTGGATGACCAGTCTCTCAAACTCATACAACTTATAGGGTGAACAGACAATTGACAAACATAAAAAAATTAAGTGGGACAAGAGCTGAGGTGGAGGAGCACAGCCAGGTGGACACCAGAGAACCTGCAGGGGAATTGGGCAAGTCTAGGAGATGTCCCAGAAGCAGAGCAAGGAGTGATCGTGCCTCCCCTCCTTCTCTTCCCCATCCCTCTATTTTCTTCCTTCTTTCTCTTTTGCAGCCAGAAATAAAAAAAGACATTAATCTATTTAAGACATTCCCTTATGTTCTCATAAATATCAATAAGTATATTGAATTTATCACCCATGTTGGTTTATTGTGCTGCCTTATCTTATATCACAGAACCAAGATGTAGCTTTTAGAATTGATTCTGGACGTACAGAAGCCATTTTTCTCATATATTTTCTTTTCTTTTTTTTTTTAAGTTGTACTTGATAATTGAATAGCCATTTATTTATTTATTTATATATATATTTTTAATTAGCTTCAGGTGTACAACAAAGTGCAATAGTTATACTTTTTACCCCTCAAAGTGACAACCCCCCTCCCCAATTCTCCCTCCCACTCCTCCTCCCCATATCATACTATCTATTACAATTCCTTTGACTCCCTTCCACCATATAATCCACATCCCGTGACTGTCTATATATTCAATTACAGTTGGCATACAATATTATACAACATCAATTTCAGGTATACAGTGCAGTGATCAAGCCTCTACTCCATCCATGAAGTGGTCTCCCTAACAAAACATGTGACCATCTGACACCCCACAAAATTTTAACAACATTATATTCCCCGAACTGTCTTTCATATCCCTGTGACAATACTGTAGTTACCTATTTATGCTGTCTAATTCTTTCCCCTTCTCCCTCATCCCCACCCCCCTCCCAACTAGCAACCCTGTTTTTCCTCTATATCTATGAGACTGTTTCTGTTTCTTATGCTCATTCATTCAGTTTTTCAAATTCCACATGTAAGTGAGATCATGTGGTATTTGTCTTTCTCCGACTGACTTATTTCACTCAACATAATAGTCTCTAGGTCCATCCATATTGTTGCAAATGGTACAATTTGATTCTTCTTTATAGAGGAGTAATACTCCATTGTATAAATGTACCACAGTTTCTTAAGCCAGTCATCTACCGATGGGCATTTCGGTTGTTTCCAAGTCTTGGCTATTGTAAATTGTGCTGCAATAAACATAGGGGTGCATATATTTTTTCGAATTAGCGTCTTGGATTCCTCTGGGTAGATTCCCAAGAGTGGAATTGCTGGGTCATACGGCAGTTCCATTTCCAGTGTTTTGAGATACCTCCATACTGATTTCCATAATGGCTGCACCAATTTGCAGTCCCATCAACAGTGCACCAGGGTTCCCTTTTCTCCACAACCTCGCCAACACTTGTTGTTTGTTGATTTGTTGATGATAGACATTCTGACTGGAGTGAGGTGGTATCTCATTGTGGTTTTTATTTGCATTTCTCTGATGATTAGTGAGGTTGAACATTTTTTCATATGCCTGTTGGCCATCTGTATGTCCTCTTTAGAGAAATGCCTCCTCATATCCTCTGCCCATTTTTTAATTGGGTTGTTTGTTTTTTTGGTGTTGAATTGCATGAGTGTTTTATAAATTTTGGATATCAACCCCTTATCAGATATATCATTGGTAAATATCTTCTCCCATTCAGTAGGCTGCCTTTTTGTTTTATTGATGATTTCCTTTTCTGTGAAAAAACTTTTAAGTTTGATGTAATCCCATATGTTCATTTTTTCTTTTATTTCCCTTGCCCAAGGGGATATATCGGTAAAAATATTACTCAGGGTAATGTCTGCAAACTTACTCCCTATATTTTCTTCTAGGAGTTTTATAGTTTCAGGTCTTACATTTAAGTCTTTAATCCATTTTGGGTTTGTTCTCGTATATGGTGTAAGTAGATGGTCTATTTTCATTTTTTTGCTCATGTCAGTCCAGTTTTCCCAGCACCATTCATTAAATAGACTATCTTTACTCCAGTGTAAATTCTTGCTTCCCTTGTCATAGATTAAATGACCGTATCATATATTTTCAATATTGCTTTCCATCTGCATGATGTATAGATCCTAGGAAAACCCAGCACAGATTTCTCAGACCATGAGGGAGGATGCCTTTCAGGGTAGCTCAAAACACCAATCAGCAGCTGCAGAAATGTGTACCAAGAGTGATCATCTGTAAATGGGCAGCTGACTCATGTTGTTGGAACTGTCATCCCCACTCCAGCAGCCTTCTGGGTGAAAAGTCTCCAAAGCACAAGCACTCGAGGCCAGGGCATTTCTCTTCTGTTTTCTATGCTCCTCACCAAAATGGTAAGGTCATGGTGCTCTTTAATGCAGGATGCAGTAGAGCATCAGACAGAATGCAGGTAGTGGTTTGAACATCCTTATCCAGATAGACAGAGTGTCATTTCAGCAGACGTTTATGCATTTGAAATATGAGATGCTCACAATTCTGAACTGGCATGTCCTCTCAGGGAGGATCATATAAAAACAAAAGGACCATTCGTATAGGCTAGCCATTCGAAATATTTTTTACCTTATCCTCAGTGGTATCAGGCAGCTTTATACAAATGCTACCCTTTACTTCATATTAAAGGCTTAGAAAATAATGTGAAAAACAACAACAACAACAACAACAACAACAACAACAACAACAACAACATGGCAGTGTCATTTCCAAATTACTTTGATCAAAACACATGTACTTTCAAAGACCAAAAGACTCTATTAAATAAAAAGTAAATTTTGGGCCTGATGAGTGGCTCAGTTGGTTAAGAGTTGCCATGGGAGTGTGAGCTCTTAGCAACAGGGCCTTGGTTTGGATTCCACATATGAGGGCCAGTGACACTGTGCCCTCTACAGCTAAGATGGTGAACAACAACTTGACCTGGAACAGGGCTGCAGTGAGTCGCTGGCCACGATGTAGGCTGCATTGGGGCTGCAGTGGGCTGCCGTGAGCTATGGTGAGTGAGTGGCCGACAACCAACATGAGCGGACTGCAGCTGGAGTGAACTTCTGTGAGCTGCTGTGAGCAGCTGTCTAATGGCCAGCGACCAAGTGCCGCATCCAGGAAGAACACAATGATCATAATACCAACATGGGCCAGTGAAGTGATATCTTCCACAACTAGACTGAAGAACAAAAGGACAGCAACTTGTCTGTTCCCCTCTCCCAATTCCCAATAAAATCCTAGAAAACCCAAAAAGAAAAACATAAATATTCATGGTGAAGTTTTTATAGAAAATGAAATCGGGGCCAGCCAAGTGGCTCAGTTGGTTAAGCATGCCAGCCCTGAGCAACAGGGTCACTGGTTTGATTCCCACCCGGGCTAGTGAACTGCTGCTGAGCTGAGCTGCCGCTGAGTTGGTGAGAGTGCATGCTCTTAGCAGCAAGGTTGCTGGTTGGACACCTGTATGAGATCATGGGCAGCGTCCCTCTGCAATTAAGCTTCGCACCTTGAGCTGGGCAGCCGCGAGCTGCCCATGAGCTGCCGGATAGCTCAGTGTGCAACAAAGCTTCCGGTTCAACTCCGACATGGGATGGTGGACTACGCCTTTCCACAACTAGATTGAAAGTGGCTACTGGACTTAGAGCTCAGCTTGCGCCCTCCACAACTAAGATTGAAGGGTAACTTGACTTGGAGCTGATGAGTCCTGGAAAAACACAATGTTTCCCTTCCCCAATTCCCCAACACTGTTCCCCTCCCCAATTCCCCAATAAAAATCTTAAAAAAAAAAAAAAAAAGAAAAGCAAATCAAACTCAGTTAAGGTTGGATTTGTTAAACAGCAGTGTTTCATTTATTTATTTTGAAAATCTTGATGTGGGAGAAAAGATAACTTTTTTGCTTTTATAAAAAAAAACTTATTTTAATCATTTATCCTTTGATAAAAATTAAGAACTTGATTAATCTTTATTGCTGTATAATGTATTACCAATAAATTTAGAGGCTCAAAACAATACCTGTTTATTATCTCCCAGTTTTTTAGGCCAGATGTTCAGGTCGAGGGTAGCTGCATTCTCTGCCTAGGGTCTTACAAGGCTGAAATCCAGGTGTGTTTGATTAAACAATTGGGAGAAACTATGACACAAGAGGATTTAGTCTTGAGATCCATTTTAATAATTTTTTATTTTTCAATTACAGCTGACTTACAATATTATATTATTTTATGTGTACAACATAGTTATCAGACATTTACATAAATTACAAAGTGATCACCCTGATAAATCTAGCATGCATCTGACACCATGCATAGCTATTACAATATTATTGACTATACTGCCTATGCCATACCCATGACTATTTTGTAACTACTAATTTGTACTTCTTAATCCATTCACCTTATTCAACCAGGCTTGCCATCTAATCCTTCCTCTTCCCATCTGGCAAACATCAGTTTCTTCTCTGTATTTATGAGTCTGTTTCTGTTTTGTTTATTTATTGTATTCTTTAGATTCCACATGTAAGTGAAAATATACGGTATTTGTCATTCTCTGGGTGACTTTTTTCACTTAGCATAATGCCCTATAGCTTCATCCATGTTGTTGCAAATGGTAAGATTTCATTCTTTGTAAGGGCTGAGTAATATTCCATTGTATATATGTACCAGTTTTTATTTATCTAGTCATGCATTGTTGGGCACTTAGGTTACTTCAATAACTTGGCTATTGTAAATAAGGCTTCAACAAACATATGGGTGAATGTGTCTCTCTCTTTTTTTTTTTTTTTTTTTAGGACAGTGTCACTGGCCCTCATATGTGGGACCTGAACCAGGGCCGCTGGCTTCCAAGGCCAGCGCTTAACCACCGCGCCACTCGGCCAGCCCAACTATGTCTTTTTGAATTAGTGTTTTGGGTTTCTTTGGATAAATACCCAGAAATGGAATTGCTGGGTCCTTCTTTGTCTCTTGTTATAGTCTTCTTTTTAAAGTCTATTTTATCTGGAATAAGTATTGTTACCCCAGCTTTTTTGTTTGATTGTTTCCATTTTCATAAAACAGCTTTCTTTTTCCATCCCTTTACATTCAGTCTGTATGTGTCCTGATCTGAAATGAGTGTCTTGCAGGCAGCATATCTAAGGGTCTTGTTTTGTTATCCATTCAGCCACCCTATGTCTTTTGACTGGATCATTTAATCCATTTACATTTAAAGTAATTGCTGATAGATATATAGTTATTGCCATTTTATAATTCAATTTTTTTTTTAATCTTCTTAAAGAAGTCCCTTTTAACATTTCTTGTAATATTGGCTTGGTGGTAATGAACTCCTTTAGTTTTTTGTTTTTTGTTTTTGTCTGGGAAGCTCTTTGTCTGTCCTTTGATTCTAAATGATAGCTTTGTTGGGTGGAGTAATCTTGATTGTAGGTCCTTGTTTTTCCCTCATTTTGAATATTTCATGCCAATCTTTTGTGATCTGCAAAGTTTCAGTTGAGAAATCAGCTGATCGGTTTATGGGAGCTCCCTTGTAGGTAACTAACTTTCCTCTTGCTGTTTTTAAGATTTTCTATTTTCTTTAACCTTTGGAATTTTCATTATTATGTGTGTTGGTATGGGCCTTTTTGGGTTCCTCTTGTTTGGAACTCTCTGTGCTTCCTGGGCATGTATGTTTATTTCCTATACCAGGTTAGGGAATTTTTCATTATTATTTTTTCAAATAGGTTTTCAATTCCTTGCTCTCTCTCTTCTCCTTTTGATACCCTTGTGATGTAAGTGTTGGTACACTTGATGTTATCCCAGAAGTCCCTAAAACTCTGTTCATTTTTTTTTATTCTTTTTTCTTTTTGCTGCTCTGATTAGGTGTTTTCTGCTACTTATCTTCCAAATTGGTGATTCGATCTTCTGCTTTATCTAATCTGTTGATTTCCTCTAATATATTCTTTATTTCAGTTATTGTAGTCTTCATTTCTGACTGGTTGTTTTTCTGTATTATATTTCTATTTTTATGTTTCCTATCTCTTCATTGAAGTTCTCACTGAGATCATTGAGCATTTTTATAACCAGTATTTTGAACTGTGTCTGTCAGATTACTTCCTTCCAATTTGTTTTGTTCTGTTCTTTCATTTGGGACATGTTCCTTTGTCTTTTCATTTCACCTGCCTTCCTGTGTTTGTTTCTATGTATTAGGTAGGGCTGCTATAGCTCCCAATCTTGGTAGAGAGGCTTTATGTAGTAGATGTCCTGTGGGGCCCAGTGGTGCAGTCTTCCTTGTCACCTGAGCTGGGTGCTCCAGGTGTGTCCCTTATGTGGGTTGTGTATGCCTATCTTTTGTAGTTGAGCCTTGATTGTTGTTAGCATGTGAATGGGAGGGATTAACCTTCAGGCTGATTGTTTGCTAGGACTGGTTGTGACTACAGCAGAGGAGCTGTTGCACAGGGGTTGACTCTATGGAGCAGGATTTGCTTTAGTGGGGCTGTGGTTCCTGCTGAGTCTGCCCTTTTGGTGTTTCATTTGTGGAGGTGGTTGGGTGGTATTCTGGTGTGGTCTGAAGCTGTCCACCAGGTGTCTTGTGCCTGGGTCCTCTTGGGAGGAACTCTGTTGCTGCCCTAGGTCACCTGCTGCCTGTGCTTTGCTTAGGGCCACTTGATATGAGCTACAAAGTGGTCTGCAGATGGTTGCCACTTGTGCTGAGCTTAGAAATGCCTGGAAGAGGCTAAGCTGCGAACTGAGTCCAGCTATAGCTAGTGCCAGGCTTGGGGCTGCATAGGGAGAGGTAGAGGTCATGCCGAGGCCGGTTACTTCTTGTTTGGGACCTTTGAGAGATTTTTGGAAAGTCCACAGCATGAGCTCAGACAGCTCATTTGTGTGGAAAAGCCACTGGAAGCAGCTTGCATGGGCTAGCAAGTTGGGTGGGGCGGTGTCCCAGGGAATTGCCAAGGCAAGGCTAATGGTGTTAGGCAGGTTGATAGAGCCTCAGATATGGCACTTACCTGTGCTCACAGGCTGGGTGGAGGGATGGCTCAACAAAGGAAAAATGGCTTCTGCTGCACTTCTCTCTGGGAGAAAGCTGTCCCTCCAGACTTTCCCTGCAGCCAGATGATTCATTTTTTCCCCCAGATGTCCCTGGCACCTGTTGAGCTCCTGCCCCAGCACTAGAGCTCAGAGTGAGTATATTAGCAGGTAAGTTTGTGTGCAGGCCCTTTTGTGTGAATGCCTGATACTCCAGCAGCCCTTTGTCTCACTCAGCCCTGATCTCCACTGTTTTTCACAACCAGAAGTTATGAGACTCCTTTCCCTGGCACTAGAACCCTGGGATGGGTAGCCTGGTATAGGACTGGGATCCTTCCCTCCTCAGGGGAATCTTTGCAGACAAGATATCCCCCCCTCCAATTTTTAACCATCACATGGGGGTATGTGACCAGGCCATCTCTGCCCCTCTTTTGTATATCCTTTGATATAGCATTTTTCTTCAGTTAGACTTCAGGAGGTTTTCAATGATGATTGTTCTGTAGTTTAGTTGTGATTTTGAGGTGGTTGTGGGAGGAGGCAAGCATAACATTTACCTACTGCCATCCTGACATTCTGCCTAGGACAGGTCTATTTGGTAAATGTTGATTGATCCCCTTCAGAGAAAATTAGCAGTCATGGCATGAGATATGCCATCTTCTATATGATTAATTACAAGGCCTTACAGGGAATGTAAAGTAAGGAAAGGGGCTGTGCATAAGATAATATGGAACAGTGGGCTCTGTGGCTCATTGCATCCAGTCACCCTCAACTCCAGTTGATTGCTGTTAAGTGATAATATATGCCCAGTATTATCAGATCTTCTAATTTTTAAGAGAAGTCAGAATTCTCTTGAGATTTAAAAGTTATCAGTGACTTCAAATTTTTAAAAATAGCTTTTGAACTAAGTTAAATACATTTGTGCTCTTGATTTGATCCACTATGTACTTTTCTTAATTTTTCTGCAGTCCCACAGTATTCATTCATTTGAAAATAGTTATTGAATACCTACTCTATACACCCTGGATCTAAACACTGGGAATACAGGATGACCATGGGAAACTTCACTAAGAAAAGGCTATTTGAGTGGAAATCTGATGTAATGGATGTGAAAATAGGTGTTGGCAACATTCCAGGAAGATGGAAGAGCAAGTGCGAAAACCCTGAGACATTCATGTGCTGGGTGTGTTCAGAGTGGCATAAAGGCCTGTGTGGATGGAGTGGAATGAGCAGGGGAAGAGCAGTAAGAGACCATGTCAGTGGGGTGTAAAGGGGAAGTATATTAGTCAGGATCCTTATATATTCTATATCTTATAAATTACATATAAACTACATATAATAATAAATTATATATGTAATTTATAAAATATTGACTCACTTGACCATGGAATCTGAGAAGTCCCATGATCTGCTTTTTGCAAGCTGGTGGTATTGTTCTAGTCTAAGTCTGAAGAACTGAGAAACCTGAGAGTCAATAGTTCAAGTAGTAGTCTGAATGTAGAAGACCCATGTCCTAGCTCAGGCCATTAAGCAGAGAAAGAATGAATTCTCCCTTCCTCAGTGTTTTTGTTCTATCAGGCCCTCAACAGATTGGAGGAGGCCCACCTGCATTGCAGAGGGCAACCTGCTTTACTCAGTCTATAAATTCAAATGCTAATCCCATCTGAAAACACCATCATAGACGCACCCAGAAATAATATTTAGACAAATATCTGGGCATTACATGATCCAGACAAGTTGAAATATAAAATTCCTAGTAATGATTTGAGGTTACATTGGACAGAAATGGGAAGCCTTTGGGGAGTTTTTAGCAGAGGAGTGTCATGAACTGACTTACATTTTCAAATAATCACCCTGGCTTTTCTTTTATTTTTAATTTTAATTTTTAAAAAAATTCTTTTGTTATGAAATAAGCATTTTTTAAAAAACATTAGTTTCAGGTGTACAACAAGTGCACTAGTTATACTTTTTACCCCTCAAAGTGACAACCCCTCCCCCAATTCACCACCACATTCCTCCTCCCCATATCATACATATCTATTACAATTCCTTTGATTCCTTCCACAGTACACTCTACATCCCGTGACTATCTATATATTCAATTACAGTTGGCATACCACATTATACATCATCAGTTTCAGGTGTACAGTGCAGTGATCAAGCCTTTACTCCATCCATGAAGTGGTCTCTCTAATAATACATGTGACCATCTGACACCCACAAAATATTTACATTATTATATTCCCCGAACTGTCTTTCATATGCCTGTGGCAATATTGTAGTTACCTATTGATGCTGCCTAATCCCTTTCCCTTCTCCCTCATCCCCACACCCCTCCCAACTAGCAAACATCAGTTTTTCCCCTATATCTATGAGTCTGTTTCTGTTTACTTTGATCGTTCATTCAGTTTTTCGGATACCGCATATAAATGAGATCATATGGTATTTGTTTTTCTCCGACTGACTTATTTCATGTAACATAATAGTCTCTAGGTCCATCTATATCATTGCAAATGGTATGATTTCATTCTTTGTAGCAGAGTAATTATCCATTGTATAAATGTACCATAGTTTCTTAATCCAGTCATCTACTGATGGGCATTTTGGTTGTTTCCAAGTCTTGGCTATTGTAAATAGCACTGCAATAAACATAGGGGTGCATATATTTTTTTCAAATTAGCGTCTTTGATTCTTCTGGGTAGATACCCAAGAGTGGAATTGCTGGGTCATAAGGTAGTTCCATTTCCAGTTTTCTGAGATACCTCCATACTGATTTCCATAATGGCTGCACCAATTTGCAGTCCCACCAACAGTGCACCGGGGTTCCCTTTTCTCCACACCCTCGCCAGCATTTGTTGTTTGTTGATTTATTGATGATAGCCATTCTGACCGGAGTGAGGTGGTATCTCATTGTGGTTTTTATTTGCATTTCTCTGATGATAAGAGAGGTTGAACATTTTTTCATATGCCTGTTGGCCATCTGTATGTTCTCTTTAGAGAAATGTCTCTTCATATCCACTGCCCATTTTTTAATTGGGTTTTTGTTTTTTTGGTGTTGAGTTTCATGAGTGTTTTATAAATTTTGGATATTAACCACTTATCAGATATATCATTGGCAAATATCTTCTCCCATTCAGTATACTGCCTTTTTGTTTTATTGATGATTTCCTTTGCTGTCAAATAACTTTTAAGTTTGATGTAATCCCATATGTTCATTTTTTCTTTTATTTCCCTAGCCTGAGGGGATATATCAGTAAAAATATTGCTGAGGGTAATTTCTTCAAACTTATTCCCTATGTTTTCTTCTAGGAGTTTTATGGTTTCAGGTCTTACATTTAAGTCTTTAATCCATTTTGAGTTTGTTCTCATATATGGTGTAAGTAGGTGGTCCACTTTAATTTTTTTTTCTTTTTTTGTTATTAGTTTCAGGTGTACACCACAATGCAATAGTTATACTCTTTAACCCCCAAAGTGACAAACGCCCTCCCCCAGTTCGCCACCCCACTCCCCCCCATATCATACATATCTATCACAACTCCCCTGACTCCTCTCCACAGTATACTCCACATCCCGTGACCATCCACATATTCAGTTACAGTTGGCATACAATACTATACAACATCAGCTTCAGGTGTACAGTGCAGTGATCAAGCCTCTACTCCATGCATGAAGTGGTCTCCCTAACAAGACATGTGACTATCTGACACGCCACAACATTTTTACAACATTATTATATTCCCCGAACTGTGTTTCATATCCCTGTGGCAATATTGTAGTTGTCTATTTATGCTATCTAATCCCTACCCCTTCCCTCCATCCCCACCGCCCCCCCCAACTAGCAACCCTCAGTTTTCCCTCTACATCTATGAGTCTGTTTACTTTGATCGTTCACTCAGCTCTTCAGACTCCACACACAAGTGAGATCACATGGTACCTGTCCTTCTCCGACTGACTTATTTCACTCACCATAATAGTCTCTTCACAACATTATCAATTACATTCCCAGAACTGCCCCCATATCCCTGCGGCAACGTTGTAGTCACCCACCTACACTGTCCAAAGCCTTGCCCCTCTCCTTCAGCTCCACTCTCTCCCAGCCAGCAACCATCAGTTTTTCCTTTATATCTGCTTGATATGACTTCAGTCTTCTTAAATTTACTGAGACTTGTTTTGTGGCGTAACATGGTCTATCTTGGAGAATGTCCCATGTGTACTTGAGAAGAATGTATATTCTGTTTTTTTAGGGTGAAATGCTCTAAAAATATCAACGAAGTCCAGCTGGTCTAAAGTATCATTTAAGGCCCCTCTTTCTGTGTTGATTTTCTGTCTAAATGGTCTGTCCATTGGTGACAATGGGGTGTTGAAGTCCCTTACTATGATCCACTTTAATGTTTTTGCATGTGTCAGTCCAGTGTTCCCAGCACTATTTATTAGATAGACTATCTTTACTCCAATGCAAATTCTTCCTTCCATTTTCATAGATTAAATGACCGATATGGATGGGTTTATTCCTGGGCTCTCTGTTCTGTTCCATTGGTCTATGTGTCTGTTTTTATGCCAGTACCATACTGTTTTGATTACTGTAGCCTTGTAGTATGTTTTAATGTCAGGTAGCATGATGCCTCCCACTTTGTTCTTATTTCTCAACATTGCCGTGGCTATTCGGAGTCTTTTCTGGTTCCATATAAATTTTAGGATTATATGTTCTATTTCTGAGAAAAGTATCCTTGGAGTTTGATTGGAATTGCATTGAATCTATATATTGCCTTAGGTAGCATTGACATTTTAACTATATTAAGTCTTCCTATCCACGAACATGGTATGTATTTCTATTTATTCGTAGCTTCTTTGATTTCTCTCTTCAGTGTCTCATAATTATCTGAGTACAGGTCTTTTACTTCTTTAGTTAAATTAATTCCTAGATATTTTATTGTTTTTGAAGCAATTGTAAAAGGTTTTGATTTCCTGATTTCTTCTTCTGATAGTTTATTATTGGTGTATACAAATGCAACTGATTTCTGAATATTAATTTTGTATCCTGTTACCTTACCAAATTCATTTATCAGTTCTAGCAGTTTTTTGGTAGAGTCTTTGTGATTCTCAATATACAGTATCATGTCATCTGCATATGACAATTTTACTTCCTTTTTCCAATTTGGATGCCTTTTATTTCATTTTCTTATCTGATTGCTGTGGCTAGAACTTCCAGAACTATTTTAAATAGAAGTGGTGAAAGCGGTCAGCCTTGTCTTGTTCCTGATCTTAGAGGGAAGCTTTCAGCATTTCCCCATTGAATACGATGTTTGTTGTGGGCTTATCATATATGGCTTTTATTATGTTGAGATATGATCCCACTATTCCCACTTTGCTAAGAGTTTTTATCATAAATGGCTGCTGGATTTTCTCAAATGGCTTTTCTGCATCTATTGATGTGAGCATATGATTTTTATTTTTCATTTTGTTAATGTGATATATTACGTTAATTGATTGCAGATATTGAGCCAACCTTGCATACCAGGAATGAATCCCACTTGATCGTGGTGTATGATGTTTTTAATGAGAAGCTGAATTCGGTTTGCTAGTATTTTGTTGAGAATTTTTGCACTGTGTTCATTAGGGATATCGGCCTGTAGTTTTCCTTTTTTGTAATATCTTTGTCTGACTTTGGAATTAGGGTGATAGTGGCTTCATAGAAAGAGTTTGGGAGCCCCCCCTCCTTCTGTATTTTTTGGAATAGTTTGGGGAGAATAGGTATTAATTCTTTTTTGAAAGTTTTGTAAAATTCACCTGTGAAGCCATCTGGTCCAGGACTTTTTTTTGTTGGAAACTTCTTTATTACTGATTCAATTTCTTTGGCAGTTATCAGTCTGTTCAGAGTTCCTGTTTCTTTTTGGTTCAGGCTTGTCCGGTTGTATGCTTCTAGAAATGTATCCATTTCTTCCAGATTGTCTAATTTGTTCGCATATCGTTGCTCATAGTATTTTCTGAAAATTTTCTGTATTTCTGTGGTATATGTTGTCACATCTCCTCTTTCATTTCTGATTTTATTAATTTGGGTCCTCTCTCTCTTTCTCTTGGTGAGTCTGGCTAAGGGTTTGCCGATTTTGTTTATCTTTTCAAAAAACCAGCTCTTGGTTTCGTTGATCTTTTGTATTATTTTTTTTTGTTCTCTATTTCATTTATTTCTTCTCTGGTCTTTATTATTTCTAGCCTTATACTCCCTTTAGGCTTGTTTTGCTGTTCTTTTTCGAGTTCCCTTAGGTGTAAAGATAGTCTGTTGATTTGAGGTTTTTCCTCCTTCTTTAGGGGTGCCTGAACTGCTATGAACTTCCCTCTTAGGACTGCTTTCACTGCATCCCAGAGATTTGGCGTCGTGGTGTTTTCATTTTAATTTGTTTTGAGGTATCTTTTGATTTCCTCCTTGATCACATTTTTGACCCACTCACTATTTAGTAGCATGTTATTTAGCCTCCATGTATTTGTAAGCTTTCCAGATTTCTTCTTATAATTGATTTCTAGTTTCATAGCATTGGGGTCAGAGAAGACACTTGATATGACTTCAATCTTCTTAAATTTGTTGAGACTTGTTTTGCAGCCTTACATGTGGTCTATCTTGGAAAATGTTCCATGTGCACTTAAGAAGAATGTATATTCTGTAGCTTTCGGGTGAAATGCTCTAAAAATATTGATTAAATCCAGCTGGTCTAAAGTGTCATTTAAGGCCACTATGTCCATGTTGATTGTCTGTCTGGAGGATCTGTTCATTGGTGACAACGGGGTGTTGAAATCCCCTACTATGATAGTGTTCCTGTTGATCTCTGTCTTTATGTCTGTCAAAATCTGTTTTATATATTTATGAGCTCCTATATTGGGTGCATAGATGGTTATTAGAGTTATGTCCTCTTGTTGAAACGATGCCTTTATTATTATGGAGTGCCCTTCTTTGCCTTTTATTGTAGTCTTCATTTTAAAGTCCATTTTGTCTGAAATAAGTATTGCTACTCCAGCTTTTTTCTCCTTTCCATTTGCATGAAATATCTTATTCTATCCCTTTACTTTCAGTCTGTGTGTGTCTTTTGATCTGAGATGAGTCTCTTGTAGACAGCATATGCATGGTTCCTGTTTTCTTATCTACTCAGCCACTCTGTGTCTTTTGATTGGAGCATTTAGCCCATTCACATTTAAAGTAATTACTGATAGGTGTATATTTATTGCCACTTTGTTATTTGTATTTCTTGTCTTCCTGGGTTAGCTTGTTTTCCCCTTTCTTCTGTTTAAAAAAGCCCTTTTAACATTTCCTGCAATGCTGGCTTGGTGGTAATGAACTCCTTAAGCTTATTCTTTTCTGAGAAGTTCTTTATCTCTCCTTCAATTTTAAGTGATAGCCATGCTGGGTAGAGCAATCTTAGTTGTAGACCTTTATTTTGCGACACTTTCAATATCTCCTGCCACTCCCTTCTGGCCTGCAGAGTTCCTGTAGAAAAGTCATTTGTTAGTCTTATAGTAGTTCCTTTGTATGTAACCTGCTGTCTTTCTCTTGCTTCTTTTAGGATTCTGTCTTTGTGTTTAAGCTTTTCCATTTTAACTATGATGTGTCTTGGTGTGGGCCTGTTTGGATTCAGCCTGTTTGGAACTCTCTGCACTTCCTGGCCTTATATATCAATTTCCTTCACCAGAGTAGGGAAGTTTTCAGTCATTATTTCTTTAAATACATTCTCAATCCCTTGCTTCTTCTCTTCTCTTTCTGGTATTCCTGTGACGCAAAGGTGGTTGCATTTCATGTTGTTCCAGAGTTCTCTTAAACTATTTTCATTCTTTTTATTCTTTTTTCTTTTTGTTGTTCCAACTGAGTGATTTTTGCTATTTTGTCTTCTCTTTGCTGATCTGCTCTTCTGCTTCATCTATTCTACTGGTTATTCCTTCGAGTGTGTTCTTCATTTCAGTTATTGTATTCTTTAGTTCTAACAGGTTGTTTTGTATGGTTTCCCTATCCTTCTTTATGTCCTCGCTAACTTCCTGAAATGTTCTTATCATCAGTGTTCTAAACTCTGTCTCTGAAAAATTGGCTTCCTCTGTATCATTTAGTTCCATTTATAGAGTTTTCTTCTGATCCTTTACTTGGGCCATGTTTCTTTGTTTCTTCATTCTGGCTGTCATTCTGTGAATGCTTCGATGCATTTGATAGATCACCTCTGCCAGCAGATGGCCGTGAGCTCCCTGCTGCAGCAGTTTCCAGGAGCCAGCAGTGCCCCAGCCAGTGATTATCCTTGTAGGCTCCTCAAAACTGGGGGTGGGGGGCTAAAAAATTAATACTTTTGTTCCCACAATGTGTGTGTGTTATCGGAGAGTGGGTCTTTCAGTCATCACAGGAAGGCGTTCCAGGATGTAGGAACAACTCCCCATGAACAAAGGCAAGGCCAAGGATTTTTTAAAAGAAAGACAATATATTCCCATCCTGCAGGAGTAGATAAGCCCAGGTGGAGAACAAGTGCTCTCCCTGTCTTTTCTGTTGAGAGAGGATTTTAGAAGATTTAGGGTGAAGGCAGGGTGATTGCTTAGAAATCTATAGCAGTAAGCCAGGAAAGAGATGATGGAAGCTTAAGTTAAGTTGATTGGAAAGAGGGGCTGCTAATAAATTGTCAGGTGCTTGCTATTGTGAATTAAGCAACTCCAGATAGATGGCATGTGGCATGTGAAAGAAAGCAGAGAGAAGGATGGCTCCATGGTTTGAGTCAGAAAAACTAGAAGAATAAATAAATAATAAAAAAAAAAGGTTAGTGTGAAAACTTATAATAAATAAATAAATAAATAATAAAACAATAATAAAATAATAGATATTAAGGCTGGCATGCAATTTAAGTTCCCTATTTCATGTAGTTTTCACTAGAAGTTAAATGGAAGTCTATAGTTGTCCAGCCTTTGTTAGGCCTGCCTGCTATTTAACTAAGACTGCTCATGATTCTGCACATCTTCTAGTAGGCTCAGCCTAGGTGCTTTTTTTAAAAAAAAATAAGAAAGCAAGAAAGCAAGAAAACAAGTAGGCAAGAAAGAAGGAAGGAAAGAAAAAGAAAGAAAGAAAGAAAGAAAGAAAGAAAGAAAGAAAGAAAGAAAGAAAGAAAGAAAGAAAGAAAAGGAAGGAAGGAAGGAAGGAAGGAAGGAAGGAAGGAAGGAAGGAAGGAAGGAAGGAAGGAATTAAGCAGTTTGGCAGTAACCTTGGGTTCATTTTTGGTAACAGGGCCTTCCTCTATGGCACACAGTAAGTATCCTGTCATTTCTATGCCTGGCCCCTAGTCACTTGGGATATAACCTCTGCCTTGCCTTGATTCATTGACTTTTAGCCTGTTTTTGAGATTTATAATAGATATAGGGGTATTCAGATTTTCTGTTTCATCTTTGTAAGTTTTGGCAAGTTGTATTTTTCAAGGAATTTATCCATTTCAACCAGGTTGTCAACTTTTTTGGCATAAAGGTGTTCATATTTTTTATTATTGTTTTAATGAATGTAAGGTTTGTAGTGGTAATCCATTTTTCTTTCCTGGAATTAGTAATTGGTGTTCTCATTCTCTTTTCTTGATCAGCCTGCCCAACAGTGGAGGTATCTCAATTATGTTAACCTTTCCAAAGGAACCAACTTTTAGCTTTGCTAATTTTTCTCTGTTTGTCTGTTTCTGATTCAAACTTGAAAGGACTCCTGTACTGCTAATTATCTGTCTGCTTGGATTTTTCAGTTGTGTCTCACATGAAGCTGAGGCAAAAGTGGTTACCACATTACAGTTTTGCATCCCCCAGTGCCATCTCCCTTTCTGATATAGTGTCTTCTTGAAATCAAGTCTAGCCTTTCCCCATGACTTATTTTGTTTTATTTTTATTCAACAAACATTTATTGCATTTCTATAATGTACAGGCACTGGGAATGTAGCACGTGAATAAGTTCACCTCATAGAACTTACATTCTAGTGGGAAATGGAACAATAAACAAGATAAGTAAATATATTGGGTTGTTGGAAAAGTCATGATGTATTTTTTCTGTTTTTCATTGCAAAAATGCATCATGACTTTTCTGACAACCCAATAGCATTTGGCAATTACAGATTTCTCTATATTAACCTTTAGTTTTACAAACTTTCCACTTGATTCAACATTGTCTTATTATGAGCCAGTACTCAGATGGCACTTAGCTTTTGGTAATTGGTGAGGTTCTTGAGGACAAGAAGCAGTGTAAGCCTCCTTCCGGCAGGGAACTTCCCCTTGAAGGGAGAGGTCCAAGAAGGCTAATCTAGTCTTACTGTTCACTGATATCTTTTAGGCCTGAGGTAGGGTGGGAGTGCTTGCTGAGTTCTCCTGATCCAAATATAAACTTATGTAGCTCTGTCAGGGCCTGACTGGAATAGTTAAACTAGACTTTTAAAATAAAGGTGTGGGTGAAATAGATCCGTTTTTAGATTATCCATTTCCTCAGGTATAGGATGCCATTATTGTGTGATACAGCTCAATTTTTAAAAGTTTTTAATTTTGGTAAATTTTTATCATGATTTAAAATTTCTCATAATTTTGATTTCATGTTCTGGGGCTAGAACAGATGTCCACCAGCTCCAGGTCTGTCTCACATGTGTGGGCCCCAACTTGGTGGCTGGGTCTGGTTTCAAGAGCTGCCCCTCCTGAGCTGCCTCATTCTCCTATAGTTAGTTATTGCCATGACTAAAATGGCAATTTCCCCAGATTTAAGAACATTTCCATTTCTGCTGCTTAAAAACCTGATGTGGCAAATTTAACAAAGTTTCTTGAGCTGGAAAAAGTAGACTTAAAGTAACATGGGTTCCTGGCATTACTGCTCCTGGGTTAACAAGGAACAAGAGGAGATTATTATTATAATAATATTTATCATTATTGGAAGTACATAATTCCAGTAAATCTTCTCCAAACTTTTTGCTGAGCAACCTACATCATGAATTGGATTCTATCAAAATGGTGCCATTTATAACTTTTGTGTCATTTTCTTGTCACTTGTCTATTTTTTTTTTTTTTTTAAGATTTTACTGGTGAATTTGGGGAGGAGAACAGCGTTGGGGAATCGGGGAAGGGAACAGACAAGTTGCTGTCCTTTTGTTCTTCAGTCTAGATGTGGGAGGACATCGCTTCACTGGCCCATGTTGGTATTATCATTACGCTCTTCAAGGGTGAGGCAGTCGCTTGATGGCCATTTGAGGGCCACTCATAGTGGCTCACAGCAGCTCACAAGAGCTCATGCCAGCTGCCGGCCAGCCCCACTGCAGCCTATGCCAATGCCAGGCGGCTTATGGCAGCCCAATTGCAGGTTGAGCTGTCATTCACCATCTTAGCTGTGGAGAGGCCCTGCTGTCCAGAGCCAGCATCCCAAGCCAACTCTTAACCAATGTGCCACTTGGCCGGCCCTCAACAAATGTCTATTTTTCTATAAGAGGATGGCTCTAGTGGAGCCTGAGGTGTACACAAACTTGACAGTAATTTACTTGCTAGTTAAATTTATGATACATTTAAACATTTATACTCATTTAAAATGAATAGCCGGACTAAAAGTTATTTCATGTTTATTACTACATATCTAGTTTGACCTAAAGTAGAAATTATGTCTGATTTTTCACTGAGGGGAACATTTCAATGTTGGTCTTCTATTTCAGGAGAAAATGCCTATAATTACTGTTAGCTTGCATATATATTCTGTCAAAAAATGCTTCAAATCAAAATTTTCATTGTGGACAAGAATTATAATACACTCATTAAAATGTATTATTGATAAATTTATAACATTTCTAGTAAATAAAATAAAAAATAATGTGAGTCTTATAGTAACGCTTTTAGATCTTGATGCTGACAGTAAAACGATAATGATAGCTTGTGTGTCTAAGGAATCAGTGTTAAGAGTTATTAAGTATTAAGTAACTAGCATTAAGTAAGCATTAATGATTAAGTACAATATTTTAAAACAGAATTTTACGGACAGGAAGAGTATATATTGTATGATTCCATTTATATAAAATTCAAGAATAGGCAAAATCAATCCATGTTGATGGAAGTAAGGATGGTGGTTATCTTTGGGGCAGGTGTTGACTAGGGGCATAAGACCCCATTTGGGGAGCTGGAAATGGCCTGCATGTTGATCTGGGTGGTGGTTGTAGGGGTAAGGATATATATATATATATATATGTATATAAAATTTCACCAAGCTATACACTTCAGATGTGTGCACTTTATTACAGGTACATTAGATTTCTATAAAATAAAAATAAATACAAATATGCTCCTCCATACCTCCCTGTGATTTATATATAACCATAGATTTCCCTGTAACAGATTTTCCCACAACAGATTTTCAGCAATCTTTTTTACTTTCCTCAAGATTGAGTTCCCTTGGAACACAATAGAGGGTTCTTGCACAAAGCTGTCAATCATTTCATGCTTTCAGAAAAATATGCCAATTGAAAGATGGAATGAAATCTATTTTGTCATTATTTGTTTGCATGACTATTTAGATCACACATCTTTTTCTTATTTCTAGCTAAATAAGTAGCTGATACAAAGTATAGCTCTGTGCTGTATTCCTGTAAAGGAGCCACATTTTGCAACTTTAGTGATTATTTTTTTTCGGGGTTCCTACAAGGATTATCTGGATTTACTATAATGGTTATATGTATATTTCAATAAAATATTGTTAAATTCAGTATGTCTTAAGAGGTTGGGAAATAATTTGAGATATAAATTCATGATTCTATCTTGCTTTTTATTCTCCACCTTTAAAACTGACAGAGGCTCCAGTTTCCAGGCCTCAGGTTAGGGGCAGGGCAGAGCAGAAAGCACAGGCAGCCTAAGGGCTTCCTGTCTTTTGTTTTCCAAAGTCTTAACCAGCTGAAGTGGGTAGGGTTGGCTGGAGAAAGTGTTTTCTCTCTGACTAAAACAAAGTTTTGAGTCAAGGGCTGGGGAGAAGGAAGAGGTCTGTGAGTTTCTAAGAAGGTGGTTCTGGACTCTTCTTGGGAGACGTTCAGAGGGAAGTAGAGTGACCTGTCACCAAAGGCAGGAAACCAGACACTAGATTCCTCTATTCCAGTAGTGAGAGCTGAGAGTCCTTATACTTTCAGGGACCATAAGCTCAGAGATGATGAGTGTGTTAGTCATACTCTGCGTGAAAAAATGCCCCCACACGGGAACTCCCACCAGGTTCCTGATCAAAGGAACCCTCTCTTTTCAAAGCTTTGGTATTGACCTGGGCCTTGGAGTTGATGGGGAAAACCCCAAGAACACCTGAGATTAAATGTATTGCCAGTCAGGTGAAATGGGGACTCAGGGTGAGAAATTAGGTTGGTTGAAAAGCGATAAAGGAAAGATGTTTCTAGCACATCTGAATTTATAGATGGAGATTCACTTGCATGCAATGAAAACATTCTTCCCTCTAAAATTACCATCAACATCATTTGAGGTGATTTTTCTAGTAATGACATGTTTTTGGACCCCAAGGAAAAAATCGAATGAATGAAATTGTGATCTCCGGGAGTGGCACATTGAAAAATATCAATTCAGATACTTTGGGGCCATGCAGAGGGCTTCCAAGTCAAATATGAGTGTGAGTGGTAGTGGTTTGAATATTGAAGGGATAGACAGTTAAGGGTTGTCAACCGGGAAAGGGTACCAGGCAGAGAGTATCAGGACAAGCCAACCAGCAGTCATGGTGACCTAGGCAAACTGGAACCTCAGGACTCTGCAGTTCTAGGCAACACAGACCAGAGGTTGGGAACTCATGCAGAATCATAATAAGTCTGCAGCTAGGTCTGTTAAAGAGAAAACTGCAGGCTCAAAAAGGTATCACTGTGCTAAAGCCCATGACATCAAACCTAGATTAAAACCTGACTTAATTGCAGTTTCGGCTCTCACCAAAAATGTAATCTTAATCAACCAGTCTGGAATGTTTTTGGTCAATACCAATGAGATAATCTGTCATGTGGCCCTCTCCATTTATCACCCCCTTCAAGAAGAGGCAATCGGCATGATAAAATCTTTGCTATTCCCTTGCCCCCTAAAGATGTCCTGGTCTAAAAATAATCTTTTGTTTTCTTTTGGTAAACATTCTTCTTCCTATAAAAACTTTCCATTTTGTACAACCCTTAAGAGTGCCCTTCTAGTTACAAGATGGGATGCTGACCAATTCATGAATTGCTTAGTAAAGCCAATTAGATCTTCAAGCTTACTGTTTAATTTTGTTATTAACAGGACTTATTGGTCTTGCCAAGTAGCTGTAAAAAATATTGAAGATACAGACAAAAACTCTAAAGACCAGAAAACAACAACAAAAATGTTGATCTAGATCATTCTTTATTGCTTCCACTTTAGGGCTGGAACTGATGACTAGGGTTGGGGAAGGGGAGCTCCAGGCTGCAGGTGCATAAGGAACTGCATCTGGTTGAAAAGTGAGAGACTAGCAAGCTGGGCTTGCTTCCTGGCTGGAACCCAGGCAGGAGAGCTGGGATTATGGGATGGCTGTTACAAGGAATGTAGGGATCTACATCTCAACCTCCAGCCAAGGGAGGAAGGGATTGAATTAGGAGCTCAAAAGAGAGTGTTCTAGGTATTGCACTCAGCCATGTCCTAGCTAAAAGTAACAAGTTTAAGGAAGCTGTTGGAATAGGAGGTGTAAGATGAGAAGCAACCTAATCGGAGTGTCAACTTGGAATTCATGCACACACATGCATGTATGTTTGTGTGGTAATGTGTATAACGGGGAAGTCAGCCTGGAAAGACTTGGCTTTATAAGTGTCCAGGGAATTTGGAAAAGAGTGTTCTGTATGGCCAGGAGGTAGAAGAAAAATGTAACTAGAAAAGGTTACTTCTAGGGACCAGCTTTAAAGAGTTGCAGTTTTGGGGAAAAGCTGAGAGAATTCTAAAAGCTTGGTCAAGTCAACCTGGTCCAAACAATAATCTCTAATTCACTTCTCTATATGCTAGTATTTCCTCTCACTAGAGTTAAATTGCTTTTTACTCTAAAGAGCTCACCATGTGTTGTTGGGACTATTGGTCATATAAGAGGTACATGAAAGCAAATGAAAAGAAAACCCTAAGTTTGTGGTCTTTGAAAGTAAAATCCTTCATAAATCTTGCCCAGTTTCAGAATTCTGAGATTCACACATTTTACAATCTGCAAAATAATGACAATATCAATAATATGTTGTTTGCTGTGCTCTGAAATCTCAATAGGAAAGATATGGAAGGTATTATAGAAGTTGGTCAAAAATGTGCACAAATGGATTAGAGAGTGAGCAGAATCAAGTAAAAGAATGGTTTGAATAATAACTTATTGATAACAGATAATACAAACTTTTTTGATTAGGCTTCAGAAGAATCTGAATAGAAATGCATTGTTTGGTATGTGTATGCTTTGGTCTCAATAAAAATATCCGGTTGCAGAAATATTTCATGTGGTTTGAACTAACAGGCAAAAAAATTAAAAATTCATTGGTGTACGCTAATATATGTAATTGTATATTTCGGAGGTAAGTATAATGGCATAGGTTTACTGTAATGGAGCTGACTGGAAAATGATCTCCTGGAGAAAATTTATTGCTGGTCATAAGATTCATTTGGTTTAGAAAAATTCTGGGTTTAGTAAAATCTGTAGCACCAAATGAAAGTCTGCTTTAATAAAAATGTGGATATGAAAACTGTGGTTTTCTAGTAAGCAGGCATTTGATCCATTAAAATTGTATTGGTTTATTTTTCATGTTAGCTTTTCCTGAAATCCATCAGTTTGAGCACGAAGTAAGCACTGGCCAGGTATTGCACCAATAATGAAAGACCCTCAGTAATTGTTAAATCTTATTAATCAACTTGACTTGCTCTTTATAAAATTCTCCCACCAGAAAAAAAAACAGCTTCTTTTGCTTTGGTTGAAGATGGCGAAACAGTCATTTTATTGTCAGTGAATTCACTCGGAGTCAAAGAACTCAAATAATGGAAAAATATCTGCAGAATTAGATCATGCCACTGGCTTGGACTGCCAGCACTGCATCTTCAGTACAGAGCTCTCCATATCTTTGTCTGGGCAAAGCTGGGCTGGACCACTGATGGGGGACTCTGCCACTCTCCTTGGAATAGGATCCCACAGTCTAATTGACCTTATTGTTAGGAAATTTTTCATAAAATTAGGAAACTCAGAGTAAACAGAGAACTCAGGCAGAACTCCTCACAGAGGGTAATGTACATATGGAATGAATTAGGGAGAAAAGTGATTGAGGTGAAGCACACAGATGAATTCAGGAGACTCTTAGGTTTATTTCTGGACATGGAGAAGGAGGGAGGGAATATGGAGAAGGCTAGCAGGAAGGTAGGAGTAAGCTGCATTTGGAAGGACAAACATGTAAATAATTTGACCTCTTCTTCATATTTCTTTTTATGTTTATAGAATATTCCCAGTGAAGGGCGACTTTGCCACGTGTTCTCATCTATTTGGGGCTGAGGGGCATGACAGGGTCCAATTCTGAGTGACAATTCTGATCCTGTCATCTCTTCTTCAGGGTAAATGGTTTCTAGGTAGAAGCTGGGGTGGCACTGACCCTGAGCAGAACAATCAGCAGGAAGAGAGAGAGGCTAACACTTGCAGTGGGTTCCTTACCTCACAGCTAAGAGGTGAGTCCTAAAAGCCCCTTGTTTTTCACTTGGTATTTCCATCTTGTTTTAAGCCAGGAAAGGGTACTGGGGACTGTTGACAAGTCTTGTGATAGGTCGGTTACATGGAAGACCCCATTTCCTCCTCAGTGCTCTAACATCAGAATTATGAGTGTGTGTCTGATTGGGCTCCCATAACAGAGTATTACAGACTGGGCTGGTTAAACAATAGACATTCATTGTCTCACAGTACTGGAGGCTGGAAGTCCAAATCAAGGAATGAGCAGATTGGTGTTTTTTGAGGTGAGACCTCTCTCCATGGCTTGTAGATGGCTGTCTTGTGTTTTCACATGGCCTTTCCTCTGTTTGTGTCTGTCCTAATCTTTTCTGACAAGAACAGCTGTCATATTGGATTAGGGCCCACTTTAATAGCCTCATTTTACCTAATTACCTCTTAAATGGGTCTATCTCCCAATGTAGTCACATTCTGAAGTAGTGGGGGTTAAAGCTTCAATATATGGATTTGGGGCACACAATTCAGCCTATACAAATGAGGTTCAGAAAGAAACCAGAAGGACTGGAAAGGGACCTGTTGTAGCACCAAGGGGAAGCCATAAAGCTGGCTGAGGACTCCTGCAGTAGCCTTGGGGTTTTCTGGGGGAGACAAGCCTGTTCCTAAACCTTTCCCACTTTTCTCTTCCACCCTAGTTGGGGAGGGGTTTTAAAGGAGCCAACAAAGGGAGAACTGGGAAGCACTGGGTGCCCAGAGCTTCCAGCAACTGACTCTAATAAATCCTGAGGCCATGGGCTCCTGGGAGTCCAAGGTTCTCCTGGCCTAGGCTCAGGCCTATCTGAATCCCCTTTCCATGCTCTACAGGCAGCACAAACGAGGGAGGAGAAGAGGAATGCAGCAAGGGAGAGACATTAAATTGTGAGAAAAACTGCCCTGAGATTTTAAAAACTAATTGTTGTAAGTCCGAAAACATTCTAAAGAGAAGCAATGCAAGCAGGAAGCTATAGTGGATACTGTATCAGAGAGATAATCCTCCAGGACATAGAATTTATTTGTCTAGAAAACAACTCCAGACATGGGGCCCTTTTACACTTTACTACATGGGGTCTTACTGCAGTGTCTTGCACTGAAAGATGTGCCCTGGTTGTTTTTTGAGCTGGGAAGTGACTTTTATGTGCCAGTGCTGTCAGCTAGACTATTTATACATTTGCAGTTTCGGGTCATGGGCATTTGCCTTTACTTCGCCTATGTCCACTGTTTCCACCAACTGCAGAGTATTTCTTGCTAAATTTTCAAGTTTGTCTAAGGCCTTACGTGAGTGGGACTCAAAGAGAAGGTCAAGGGCAGGTAAGATGAATGATGCGAACAGCCCTCCCTCCCTCCTTCCCTCCCTCCTTACCTCCTGTGTAGCCCTGGGCATGCTGTGTACCAACTGGGACCTGTGAATAATAAATCCTTTTTTTTTCAAACTTCCCCTATGGTTGTTGCTGAGAAGCATGTTGCAATCATAATAAGAACCACAAGGGCAAGTTCAACATGTCTGTGGAGGCTGCCACAAGTAGTATAGGCCCAGGTGAGTGCCCCAGGCATTCCTGGCCATAGCATCACTGTCCATAGGCTGAGACTAACACAAGACAAGATAGTAAGTATTTTATGTGCCATTTCATCATTATACTTACTGTTATTATTATCATCTCTTGAACTTAGATTATAAAGGCTTTCAACATTGAGATTTCTCTCAAAATCAAGGGAAGGCTGAGCAGCTAGTTCAGAGGAATGAGCTCTGGACTACTCTTTAGCATGAGAGAAGTGGCACTGTCCAGAGTCCAGGTGCCAGGGATCAGCTGTGAGAATAGTCGTTTCATCTGTTGGAATCAGGAAGTAGCTAAAATTCACAAATTCTTGGTTACTTGAGATTTTTTTTGCCTTTTTTATGAACCACAGTTCAACATAAATTAATCTTGGGAATATATCAGCTTTTACTTTTAAGTATCCCTGGTCGATTTTCTTTCTTTCTTTCTTTCCTTTTTTTTTTTTTTTTGAGGGCAGTGTCACTGGCCCCCATATGTGGTACCTGAACAGGGGCCACTGGCCTCCCAAGCCAGCACCCAACCACGGTGCCACTTGGCCTGCCCCCTAGTTGATTTTATAGCCCAAATCTTTTCCTGAAAATTAGCTCTGCTGTTGATTTCCACTACCCTTAGGCAATGTTATAGAAATGTCTCCAGCTTCTGAAAAGTTCAGAAGAATTTACCTGTCTGAAAGCAGTGATCACACACAAGTGAATTTGCTTGAAGAGGGCAGCAGTTCCTTATCTTTTAAGGTGTTGCCAATGTAGTTTTATGTACAGCATAAAGAGTAAAATACTTGCCAAGTTTGTTCAAAAGAAAAAATTTCATTCAAAAGAGGGAGCACTAAATATAGCTAATGAGATAGGATTGTCTGTCCTCCACCTAATGCATCTTTATGAATTAGGATCAAATACTTCTTTTTTAGCATTACAACATTTTATTCTGCATCTTAGTAACCAAAAGTGTGACTGTGATATTATCAAAGTAGGGAAGGCTGAAAATAGCCAAAAGGAATGACCTGGGTTCTGGTAATCCTGAAGAAAGCAGTGGATTGGTCAAAAAGTGTGGACTTTGAATATGTTTACTTGGTCCATCTAGTCCAGAAATATTTGTTCAGGTTGAACTATATGTCTGGCCCTGAGATAAGAATTGGCTATAAACCAGTGTTCTTGGTTTATAACCAGCTCTTTGTTTTTAAGAAACAGAACACTACTCAAGCATGCTCATATATCAAGTAGAGTTTACTGAACAGACACAGTGACAGCTCCAGGAAAAGGGGAATGGCCTAGCCAGATGGGACCTTATTCTAGGAACTAGGAAATATCAGGGCCTCCAACAGAATCTCTTGTTCTGTTTTGACATCTCTCTCGGCTCTTTGCCTCTCTTTTTTTCTAGAGCCATGTGGCATCTCTTTTCTCTCCTTGTCTGCTCTGGCTCCCTGTTTCTGTCCACTGACACAACTTCTCTGCCTGTTTGTGAGAGAACATGGCTGGAATTGGCCACCCTAATTCTGGGTGATCTTTCCCTGTGAAAGCTTGCCTCTGTCTGTTATAGTCCTGATGTCTTATTGTTCCTTTTCTCAAGAGGGAACAACTAATTGGTTGATTAGTCTATGAATTACAAACTTCTTCTTGTAACCCACTCTGTTTCTTTTGGGGGATGACAGAGCAAGGCACATGAAATAAACATAACTGCCCAGACATATGCTTTTTGCAGAGGTTGAGAGAGATGCAATTCCTAGAGAAATTGCAGGAGGGGCAATCCTTCTCCAAAGTCTTCTAAAAAGTGCTCTCCAGGAGCTGGCTGAGGGATTCTTGTGATTGCTTCATCCTGACTTAATCACTGCCGTGCACTGTCTACTGTCATGTGAGTGGGTGGTCAAGCTGTTAGAAATTCAGTGATCTGAGTCCTAGCCCTACTCCTCCCACTTTGGAGGATTCCAAAGTTCTTAGATTTCCCTGAGACACATAGTAAGCACATAGGATCTGTCTTGACACCATGAGTGAAGGACACATTGGGTCCATGTGATGGGGCTGACCAGGGGCCAAGCAGATAGTGGGAGTTCAGAAGTAAATGCTTCACTCATTGGATGCAGGCTGTGGGGAATGCTGGGCCAAAAAGAAAGTAAGCTATAAATGGGAAAAGACAAAGAACAAAATAAGCTAGAAATGAGACAAATTTTGGAGACAGGGTGATAGACACAGCCAAGAAGTAACCATTGGTGATGTAGATTCAAGGGCTATTATTTTTTCTTGTTGGTTGAAAATGGCTGACAAGATAAGGGAGCTATTACCTTCAATTTTGTTCATGTTGGTCAAAACCTGACACCAGGGGATTGCTACTATTCACAGAAATGGTGAAACCCACTTGGCCCAGAGAGGTGGGTCTGTGGCTGGCTGCCCAGTAGGAGGAAGTGCCTGTCTCTTCTCTGAGAAGTATGTCAGTTCCCTCCTGATTCCACAGAGGATTATGGCCTGGTATGGGCTTGCCATACGGGCTGCAAAGAAAGCAATCACAGACAGATTGTCCTGGAACTTCATGGCAGTATCAGTGATTAGATCCAGGATCACATTTAAAAAAATTTAAAAAATATAATATTAATATTCTAACTTCCCAAACCTGTATAATTTACTTTGGTGATAACTCTCATTGTTGCCAAATTATAACAAGATACAAACTGTGATTTAAAAAAAAATCACCAAGCAAATATATATAGCATATATTGTTTGATTTTTTTTTTTAAAGTTTCATTGGGGAGTTGGGGGAGGGGAACTCTGTTGGGGAATTGGGGAAGGGGAACAGAGAAGTTGCTGTCCTTTTGTACTTTAGTCTAGTTGTGGAGGGCGTTGCTTCACTGGCCCATGTTGGTATTGTCATTGCTCTCTTTCCCGGGTGAGGCAGATCAGTCGCCAGCCTCTGGACAGCCGCTCATGGAGGCTCTTGGCAGCTTACGCAGGCTGCCAGCTGCTCATGTTGGCTGTCAGCCACTCACTGTAGCTTATGGCAGCCCACCACAGCAGAGGCTGCAGCCTACATGGTCTCTGGCGACTCACAGCAGCCTAGCTCCAGGTGGAGCTGTTGTTCACCTTAGCTATAGAGGCAACCACATGGAACTGTTGATCACCATCTTAGCTGTAGAGGGCAGTGACACTGTCCCTCATATGTGGGATCCAAACTGGGGCTCTGCTACTCAGAGCTTGTGTCCCAAGCCAGCTCTTAACCAACGCACCACTCTGCTGGCCTTTGTTTGATTTTTTTATAGTCCCCGGGAGTTCCATATATCTCCATGTCAAATTATACATTAGATAATCATTACAGTTTGCATATCTTTAAGTACTTCATTATTGCTTATTCCCCATAGTTTATAACCTCTATCACTGGACCCTCACTGAAATGAGTTTCAGTGGTTTAACTTTTTCTTTTTTCTATACTCAATTCACAATCCTAATGTTCAAGACAGTTTTAAATTTTCATATTGTAATTAACTTAAGAGTGTCAGTGCTTCAAGCACATGTGACATAATAATCTCTGATGGCATTCTATAAAAATACCTGTATCTATTCAATATTCCTAGATTGGGTGTACCCTTTTGAAATATTCAGATAATTTCTACAGCCACTTTCTTTCTTTTATTTTTAATTCTTTTATTGTGAAATACACATTTAAAAAAAAATAGTTTCAGGTATACAACACAGTGCAATAGTTATACTTTTTACCCCTCAAACTGACAACCCCCTCCCCCAATTCACCACCCCACTCCTCCCCCCATATCATACATATCTATTACAATTCCTTTGACTCCCTTCCACAGTATACTCCACATCGCATGACTATCTATATATTCAATTACAGTTGGCATACAACATTGTACAAAACCAGCTTCAGGTGTACAGAGCAGTGATCAAGCCTCTACTCCATCCATGAAGTGGTCTCCCTAACAAGACATGTGACCATCTGACACCCCACAAAATATTTACAACATTCTTATATTCCCCAAACTGTGTTTCATATCCCTGTGGCAATATTGTAGTTACTTATTTATGCTGTCTAACCCCTTCCCCTTCTTCCTCATCCCCACCCCTCTCCCAAATAGCAACCATCAGTTTTTCCTCTATATGTATGAGTCTGTTTCTCTTTACTTTGTGCGTTCATTCAGTTTTTCAGATTCCACGTATAAGTGAGATCATATAGTATTTGTCTTTCTCCAACTGACTTATTTCACTTAACATAATAGTCTCTACGTCCATCTATATCGTTGCAAATGGTACGATTTCATTCTTTGTAGCAGAGTAATTTTCCATTGTATAAATGTACCACAGTTTCTTAATCCAGTCATCTACCGATGGGCATTTTGATTGTTTTCAAGTCTTGGCTATTGTAAATAGCGCTGCAATAAACATAAGCGTACATATATTTTTTTGAATTAGCCTCTTGGATTCTTCTGGGTAAAGACTTAAATGTAAGGTCTGAAACCATAAAACTCCTAGAAGAAAACATAGGGAGTAAGATTGCAGACATTACCCCGAGTAATATTTTTACTGATACATCCCCTCGGGCAGGGGAAACAAAAGAAAAAATGAACATATGGGATTACATCAAACTTAAAAGTTTTTTTCACAGCAAAGGAAATCATCAGTAAAACACAAAGGCAGCCTACTGAATGGGAGAAGATATTTGCCAACGATATATCTGATAAGGGGTTAATATCCAAAATTTATAAAACACTCATGAAACTCAACACCAAAAAAACAAAAACCCAATTAAAAAATGGGTAGTGTATATGAAGAGGCATTCTCCAAAGAGGACATACAGATGGCCAACAGGCATATGAAAAAATGTTCAACCTCTCTTATCATCAGAGAAATGCAAATAAAAACCACAATGAGATACCACCTCACTCCGGTCAGAATGGCTATCATCAATAAATCAACAAACAACAAGTACTGGCGAGGTTGTGGAGAAAAGGGAACCCTGGTGCACTGTTGGTGGGACTACAGATTGGTGCAGCCACTATGGAAATCAGTATGGAAGTATCTCAAAAAACTGGAAATGGAACTACCATATGACCCAGCAATTCTACAGCCATTTTCTTGAACATTAATGACTAAATCAGAACAAGTTGCCTTCAGGTTTGGTAACTTTTGTTTAAAGGTTAGTTGCTGTTATCTAATTACTTCATTAATACGATAGCCAAGAAAGAAGATCGTTTCTCACCTTGCTTTTCTAGAGCAAATTTTATACTTATTGCAACAATTCATTCTTTCATTAACGGCACCAGTATGATCTGTCCAACATTGCTTAACATGGATGGTGTTGAAGAGCATAGTTTGTATTAGATACTTTATCAACAGTATCTAATACTTAAAGTAACAAAGTCATTCATAGCAAGGAAAAAACCTCTCTAATTACTTGTGAGATATACCAGAATTTTGGAGTAGGGAGGAATCTGTGACATTACTTAGTCCAAAATTCCCATTTCAGATTAGGAAAGTGAGGCTGAGTGTCACTTAATGACTAGATCAAGGCCACAGAGTACTGGTTGAAGAGAAGTAGGTGCAAAGTACTCAGCAGTGTTGGAACAAGTGACAAGAATCTGCTTCCTCATGGCTTTTGGCTGCCCTTTCCTGACCTCTGCCCACGCACTTCTGTCCATCTGTCCATCTCTTCTGGCTTGCTTCTTGTGTCTTCACTGTCTCCTGTGTTGAATGAAGAGACCTGATTATGAAACATATTTTATAAATCCCCTTGCTTTGAATCTTGCCTTTTATTCACAATTGCTTTGAAAGAAATGAAATCTACTTGAAATCTCCTATTTAGTCATCAAATATTCTCAATAAACAATCAATGAAATATTACACCAGATTTACCAGGGTTTGACATTGGTTAAATCAGGGCTACTGACATAAGAATTGTTTTCTTTTATTGTACTTATATACTTCTGGTTTGCACTGCCCAGGAGAGAATAACTAGGGTTGAGGAAATATATGTGGCTTACTGGAAATACCAACCACTCTATTAGTGAAAGTTGCCCATGGAAAACATATTTTTTTCTAAGAATTTAATTGCATCATGGGAGAATCTGTATGACATGCTTGGGGTAAAGCAGTCTCTGACACTTGTTTTCCTTTAGTGGAGGGGAAAATAAACTCTACAAAACACACAGCTGCCCGCAGTTATAACCTAAGTGGGGAAACAGAGGTAGAGCCAGAGCTTTTTATAAACAGATTTATAAAACCTGTTTCAATTAACCATTGCTGGGTAACAAATGATGTAATATTTAGTGCCTTAGAATAGTAACAATATTCATTTTGCTCAGGGATTTGCAATGTGTGCAGTGATCATATCTTCTTCACTAATGATCAGCTCAGGCTTGAAGACTGGGGCTGGTACTATCTGAAAGCACTCTCAGTCACATGTATGGCTGTTGATGCTAGCTTGTTGCTGGAATCATAGCAAGTACTAAGGCTAGAACACCTACATGTTACCTCTTCATTTGGCCTGGGCCTCCTTACGACATTGTGACTGGGGCCCAACACAGTTACATCAACTTGGCAGATGTTAACTTAACATCTCCTTTATGCCAGGCTCTGGATTGCACATAACACCACATGAATTCCCAGAGAGAGAGAGTAACCCTCTTTATAGATAGGTCAGAAATCGAGTCTTCTTTCTCCCATCATGAATTTGCTATATATTAAAGGTTTGTAAAAATTCAGAGAATGTCAACTCTATTTATAAAAAGGTAAAAACGTAACTAGTAATAGACTGATATGAAAAATGATTATGACAGAAGGTTCAGATGGCAGAATAGGTAAACATTATGTCTGTTGTATCCCATGATCACATTAAAATTACAATTATAGAACAACCTTGAGAAACAACTGAAGACTAGCTAAACATAGCCCCTATAACTAAGGATATAAAGAAGAAACCACATCAAGACTGGTAGGAGGGATAGAGACATGAAACAGCCTTACCCCAAACCCACAGGTAGTGGTTAAGCACCAGGGGGGACACCTCAGTGGCAGAGGTATCCCCTGAAGAGTGAGGGTTCCCAGCACCACCCAGGGCTCCCCAGCCCAGGGGTCCTCTGCCAGGAAAAGGTATCCCCACAACATCTGGCAGTGAAAATCAGTGAGGACTCCATATGTCCTTTCCAGTGAGATAGAAGGCTGCTGGAAATCCAGATGGCCTTTTAAAGGGCCACTGCACAGAATCATTCACTTGTAAGAACTCACCCTGAACTTTGGTGGAGGGGTGGCAACTCAAGAAGCACCAGAGACATACAGGGAAAGTCTGAGGTGTGTGGCTGCAGATCAAGGGCTAAACGAACAGCCTACCTCACATGTAACCTAAAAGAGGGCACCATCTTTCCTGTGTTGAACTCAACCCCAAAGGGCCAAATCTGAGGTGCTCACCACCTTGGTAACTACTTTGTACTCAACCCTATCCAACAAATGCTGCATTGCCCAAGGCATTCTCAGCTCCTGGGCAACAAGCCTGTCCTGCAAGCTTCAGGAGGCTTGTACAGCAGCAATGTCCAATAGTGGCCTGGGAAACTTTCACTGGTGGGTGGTCAGCCCTAACTTGTTCTACAGCGATTATTGGGTGACTCTCTGGAATCTGCAGGCCTCAGGAGAGCAGTGGCTAGCCATGGTGTACTCAGAGTGTTTTGTGGAGTGGCCACAGGCTCAGCACTGGCTCAAGAACTGAATCTGCATTAACTTTGTAAAAACCACTGGCCACACCCTATGACACCCTGGGGATGCCACACTGCCTAGCTAAGGTGGCATCGATGAGGGTGCTCTTGGCTCCTAGGCTGCCCTGGCCACACAAGCTGCTGGAGGCTTGTACAGCAGCAGATGGTCCACAGCAGCCTAGGGAATTTTTGGTGGTATGCACTACTGTCTTTCCTTGGTGTCTCTCAGGGATCTGTGGGCCCAAGATGAGTGATGGCTAGCTGATGTTTCTCTAGGCCTTTTGCAGAGTGGCCATAGGCTCAGCACTGGTACAAGGACTGAGTGTACACTAACTTTGTAAAAACCAGAAGCTACACCCCTTGACTCCCTGGGACCTGTCCCCCTCCTCCCCACACAACTCAGGTGACGTTGCTGGGGGCCATCAACACAGGGTCAAACAGTCAGGCCTGTGCACTTAAGTTGGCTCTTTCAGTGGCTGAGCCTGAAGGGCAGCCAGCAGGTGGCAACAGCCTAGGGGAACCCTGGCCTTTTGTTAAGCAATCCCAGGCCCAATACTGCAGGAAGCCAGTTCACAATGAGGCAACCCACACAAACCTCCAGGTCCAACACAGGCAGCAAATAATTGCATATAGCTTTGTAGCTTCTACCAGGTTGACCGGGGCTGGTCATAGGCAAGTTTGAAAGTGGCCTGCATGGGAGTCCCTCCCAACAGACACCAGAAACAATACACTCAGACATTAGCCTCAGACCACACCAGAGCACTACCTGATTAGTCACACAAGTGGCATACCCAAAGGGTGGTCTCAATAGGCACAAGAGCCTGCTGGGGCAAATTCTCCTCTGGGGGGCCAGTGCCCACACAGTAGCTCATATATTGTGGGCATAGTCAATCCTCATAGCCAGTCAACATGAGAGTCAATTCCACCCACTGATGCACCAAAAGCAATCAAGGCTTAACTACAACAGGAGAATACACACAACACACAGGCAAGAGACTCTCCTAGAACACATGCACAGATGATCACAGAGACTGTGCCATTGAACCACACAGGATACCTATGACATAAAGCCACCTGACAAAGACTAAGACACATAACAGATCTACAGAATACATAGAAGCAAACACAGAGAGGCAGCCAGAATGATGGAACAAAGAAACATGTCCCAAATGAAAGAACAGGAGAAAATTCCAGAAGAAGAACTAAATGAAATGGAGGCAACCAACCTATCAGAGACAGAGTTTAAAAGAGTGGTTATAAGAATGCTTAAGGAACTTAGTGAGAATTTCAACAAAGAGATAGCAAGCATAAAGAAGGACATAGAAACCATAAAAAAGAACCAGTCAGAAGTAAAGAATACAATAACTAAAATGAAGAATACACTAGAAGGAATCAACAGTAGATTAGATGAAACAGAGGATTGAATCGGTAATTTAGAAGACAAGGTAGCACAAAACACTCATTTGCAACAACAACAAAAATTAATAATAATAATAATAATTAATAATAATAAAACAGTTTAAGGGACTTTTGGGACAATATCAAGCATAACAACATTCACATCATAGGAATATCAAAAGAGGAAGAGAGGGATCGAGAACCTATTTGAAGAAACAATGACTGAAAACATCTCTAATTTGGTGAAGGAAATAGACATACCAAGTCCAGGAAGTTCAGAGAGTTCCAAACAAGATGAACCTAAATAGGCCCACACCAAGACACATCACAGTTAAAATGGCAAAAGTTAAAGACAGAGAGAGAACCTTAGAAGCAGCAAGAGAAAGACAACTAGTTACCCACAAAAACCATAAGACCATCAGCTGATTTCTCAACAGAAACTTTGCACACTAGAAGGGAGTGGCAGAAAATATTCAAAGTGATGAAAAGTAAGGGCCTACAACCAAGGCTACTCTTCCCAACAAGGCTATCACTTAAAACTGAAAAAGAGATTAAAAAAAAATCTTTTTAGATAAGAAAAAGCTAAAATAATTCATTACTACCAAGCCAGTACCACAGGAAATGTTAAAAGGACTTCTTTAAGGAGAAGAAGAGGAAAAACAAATAAACAAACAAACAAACAAAAGAACATAGAAAATATGAATAATAAAATGGCAATAACTATGTACTTATCAATAATCACTTTAGATGTAAATGGATTAAATGCTCCATTCAAAAGATAGAGAGTACCTGAATGGATAAGAAAACAAGATCCATTTATATGAAGTCTCCAAGAGACCTACCTCAGATGGAAAGACACAAGTAGATTGAAAATAAAGGGATGGAAAAAGATATGTCATGCAAATGGAAATGGAAAAAAGCTGGGGTTGCAATACTTATATTGGACAAAATAGACTTAAAAATGAAGACCATAATAAAAGACAAAGAATGATATTACATAATGATAAAGGGATCAATTTAACAAGAGGAAACAACCTTAATAAGCATGTATGCACCCAACATAGGTGCACCTAAATATATAAAACAATTATTAACCTACATAAAGGGATAGATTGACAGTAACACAATCATAGCAGAGGATTTTAATACCTCATTGACACTATTGGGCAGCTTTTTTAGACAGAAAATCAACAAGGAAACAGCAGCCTTAAATGACACACTAAACCAGGTTGATTTAACTGATAGTTTTAGAGCACTTCACCCAAAACAGCAGAATATACTTTTTTTTTTCAAATGCACATGGAACATTTTCCAAGATAGTCCACATGTTAGGCCACAAAACAAGTCTTAATAAATTTAAGATGATTGAAATCATATCAAGTGTCTTCTCTGATCACAATAGTATGACACTAGAAACCAAGTACAAAAACCCCACAAAACCCAAAACTTATAATACACATAAACACATAGAGGCTAAATAACATGCTACTAAACAATAAAGGAGTTAAAAATGAGACCAAGGACGACACCTAAAGATACCCTGAGACAAATGAAAATGAAAACACAATGACCCAGAATCTGTGGGATACAATAAAAGCAGTCCTCAGAGGGAAATTCATAGTAATGCAGGCTTACCTTATGAAACAAGACAAATTTCAAATAAACTAAATTTTACATTTATGGGAACTGGTAAAAGAAAAAAAACAAAGATAAAAGTGAGTAGAAGGAAGAAAAGAATAAAGTTCAGAGCAGAAATCAATGAGATAGAGGCTAAAAAACAATATAAAAGATCATTGAAATGAAGACATGGTTCTTTGAGAACATAAACAAAATTGATAAACATTTAACCAGAGTCATCATGAAAAACAGATAGAGGACCCAAATAAATAAAGTCAGAAATGAAAGAGGAGAAGTGACAATGGACACTAGAGAAATACAAAAAAATTTAAGAAAATACTATTAGCAATTATATGTTAGGAAACTGGGCAATCTGAAAGAAATGGATAAAGTCCTAGAAGCATATCATCTTCCAAGGCTAACTCAAGAAGAAACAGAAAATCTGAACTGACCAATTACTCCTAATGAAATTAAATCAGTAATCAACAAACTCACAATAAACAAACACCCTGGACCAGATGGCTTCACAGGTGAATTTTACAAACATTCAAAGAATTAACACCTGAAGATGGCAGAGTAAGTAAACACTGTGCTTATTTTCTCTCACGACCACATCAAAAATTACAACTGAACTGCAAAACAACTATCACTGAGAGTCACCTGAAATCTTGCTGAATCTAAGCCCTACAATGAAGGACATACAAAAAAACCACCTTGAGATTGGTAGGAGGGGCAGAAATGTGTAACAGACTGTTCCCATACCTGTGTGTGATCATTAAAAACTGGGAGGGATATCTTGGCTGTGGAGGGTCCCTCTCCCCCTGGAAGGAGCAAGAAGTCCCAGTCTAACTCCCCAGCTCAGGGTTCCAGTGCCAGGGAGAGAATTCCCCATGATTTCTGTTTGTGAAAACCAGCGGAGACTGTGGCTGAGTGAAACAGAAGGCAGCTGCACTCCCAGGTGTACCTCTTGAAGGGACGTACGGACTTACTCACTGATGGAATCACTGGCTATGAGCTCCAGTGAAGAATTAGCAATGATACCTTTCAAACTATTTTAAAAAACACAAGAGGAGGGAAGGCTTCCAAGCTGATTCTATGAGGCCATCATTACACTGATTCCCAAACCAGAGAAAGAAATTACAAAAAAACAGAACTGTAGGTCAATATTCCTAATGAATATAGATACAAAAGTCCTGAACTAAATATTAAGAAACTAAATTCAGCAATACATTAAAAAAGTCATACACAGTGATCAAGTGGGATTTGTTCCTGGTTATACAAGTTTGTTTTAATATCCATAAATTAATGTGGGTATTGAACCACATAAACAAAATTAAAAATAAAAATCATATGGCCATGCCAATCGATGTAGAAAAAGCATTTGAGAAAATCTAGCATCTATTTGTGATAAAAACTCTCAGTAAAGTGGGAATAGAGGGAACATATTTCAGCATAAATAAGGTCATATATGACAAATCCACAGCTAACATCATTCCCCTTAAGATCAGCAACAAGGCAAGGACGTCCACTTTCATCACTTTTATTCAACGTAGTACTAGAAGTCCTAGCTACAACAATCAGACAAGAAAAAAAAAGGCATTCATATTGGAAAGAAAGAAGTAAAAGTGTTATCATTTGCAGATGACATGATAGTATATACAGAGAACCCCAAAGATTCTACCAAAAAACTATTAGAACTGATAAATGAATTTAGTAAGTAGCAGGATACAAAATTAATATTCAGAAATTGGTTGCATTTTTATACACCAATAACAAACTATCAGAAAGAGAAATTAAGAAAATAATTTCATTTAAAACTGTATCAAAAAAGTCCTAGGAATAAATTTAACCAAGGAAGTAACCAAGGAAGTAAAAAACCTGTACTCAGTAAACTGTAAGACACTAAGAAAGAAATTTTAAAAAGATACGAGTAAATGGAAACATATACCATGCTCAAGGATAAGGAGAATTAATATAGTTAAAACGTTCATACTACCGAAAGAAATCTATAGATTCAATGCAATCCTTAACATAATACCAATGGCATTTTTCACAAAACTTCAACAAATAATCCTGAAATTTATATGGAACCATAAATGACCCGCAACAATCTTGAGAAGAAGAACAGAGCTGGAGGTATCATGCTACTTGATATCAAACTACACTACAAGTCCATAGTAATCAAAACAGCTTGGTATTGACATAAAACCAGACATATAGGTCACTGAAACAGAACAGAGAGCCCAGAAATAAATCCATACCCATATGGTCATTTAATCTATGACAAAGGAAGCAAGAATTTACATTGCAATACAGATAGTCTATTCAATAAATGATGCTAGGAAAATTGGACGGATACATGCAAAACAATAAAACTGGACCACCTTTATACTCCATATATAAGGATGTACTTAAATTGGATTAAAGACTTAAATGTAAGACTTAAAACTATAAAACTCTGAGAAGAAAACCTAAGCAGTAAACTCTCAGACATTACCTGAAGTTATATTTTTACTGATACATCTCCTCAGGAAAGGAAACAAAAGAAAAAATAAACAAATGGGACTAAAACAAACTAAAACGTTTTTGCATAGTGAAGGAAACTATCAACAAAATGAAAAGACAGTCTCCTGAATGGAAGATGATATTCACCAATGATATATCTCAGAGATCAGCAAACTTTTAAGATGGAAGAGCCACCAGGGGTCCGAAAACTGTGGCTCACGAGCCATATGCATCTCTTTGGGTATATACATGTAGCTCTGAAGTAAAATTGAAAATGAAAATAAAACTATCATAGTTTCATTTATAATTTTTTTTTCATTTAGAAAATTTTTAAAGGATATTATTCACATAATGGTGATTATGTAAAAATATATTTATGGTTTTCAAATGATTTTTAAATTGTTGTGAAGGACAGGATTGGCTCTTCCAGGGGTGAGCAAACTTTTGAAATGGAATGTACCCAAAGAGCCACATGTGGCTCACGAGCCGCAGTTTGCCAACCCCTGATATATTTGATAAAGGCTTAATATCCACAATGTATTAAAAAACTCTTACAACTCAATACCAAAAGACAAACTATCTCAACAAATGGCCAGAGGAACTGAATAGACATTTCTTCAAAGAGGATACAGATGCCAATAGACATACGAACAGATGTTCAATTAATCATCAGAGAAATGCAAATAAAAACCACAATGAGATATCACCTCACACCTGTCAGAATGGCCATCATCAATAAATCAAACAACAAATGCTTTGGTGACATGTGGAGTAAAGGTAACCCTTGTGCACTGTTTGTGGGATTGCAAATTGTTGTAGCCACTATGGAAAACAGTATTTAGGTTCCTCAGAAAATAAAAAATAGAACCATTTTATGAGCCAGCAATTCCACTCCTGGGTATTTATCAAAAAACAAACAAACAAACAAACAAAAACTCCAAAACACTAATTCAAAAAAATATATGCACTCCTGTGTTTACTTCACCACTATTCACAGTAGCTATGTTATGGAAAGAACCAAAAAGCCCATCCATAGATGATTGGATAGAGAATTTGTGGTACATCTACACAATGGAGTATTACTCTCCCGTGAAAAAGAATGAAATCCTATCATTTATAACAACATGGATGGACCTAGAGGGTACTATGCTATGGGAAATAAGTCAGATAGAGAAAGACAAATACCATATGATCTCACTTATATGTGGAATCTAAAGAATAAAATAAATGAACAAATAAAATGGAAAGAGACCCATAGATACAAAGAACAAACTGATGGTTACTAGATGGAAGTGGGTCGGGATGCTGTGTGAGAACGTTGAAGGGATTAAGAAGTACAGATTGGTAATTAAAAATGAGTTATGGAGGTGTAAAGTACAGTATAAAGAATACAGTCAATAATATTGTAAAAACTATGTATAGTGTCAGATGGGTACTAGACTTATTGGAGGATTACTTCATAAATTATATAAATGTTTAACCACTACAATGTAGACCTAAAACTAATATAAAATAATATTGAATATCAACTTTAATTAAAAAAGTAATAGTCATGGAGATATATAGTACAGAATAAGGAATATCAATAATATTCTAATAACTATGTACAGTGTCAGATGGACAATAGCCTTATTGGGGTCATTATTGAGTTGTCGGAAAAGTCATGACGCATTTTTGCAATGAAAAACAGAAAAAATATGTCATGACTTTTCTGACAACCCAATACTTTGTGAGCTATATAAATGTCTAATCACTATATTGTTTTGTACACCTGAAACTAATAACAAATCATTAAAACATTTGGAGATCTGACAAAAAGTGATAATGATATGTACAGTTTTCTCTTGAACATTTGATTAAGTAAATAACTCAGGGTGACAGCAATACTGCTGCACACAATCCATACCAGTCATTTTGGACATAAATGTAATTATAGGAGACAACCTTGTTATCAAAAGTATTTTCTGTGTCCTTTTCTGGATACATAAATCTAATGTACATCAAATTTTTAAAAAATGCTAAGCACCGGCAGTTATTGTAGTTCATTTAGTAAATGATATGATACAAAAGTGTTTCCTTCGTGTGTGTGTGTGTGTGTGTGTGTGTGTGTGTGTGTGTGTAGAGGAGAAGCAAAGGAGTTTTTTTTTAAAAGATTTTATTGGGAAATTGGGGAAATGGGGCAGTGTTGGGGATTTGGGAATGGGAATAGCTAAATTGTTGCCCTTCAATCTTAGTTGTAGAAGGCACAGCTAGCTCAGCTCCAAGTCCAGTCACTATCCAGCTGCCCGTTGGCATCTTGTGGCAGCTCAGCTCCAGGTATCATGTTCAGTCTTAGTTGTGGGTGGGCATAGTCCACTATACTATGTGGTAATCGAACCAGCAACCCTGTTGCTAAGAGCTCGTGCTCTTAATCAACTGAGCCATTCGGCCAGCCCCAAGGCATTTTAATAATGAATGTGTGTCTACTTAGTGGAAATGGGTCCAGCCCGGCACTGTGATTAAATGTTCATGACCTGACGCATTTGCCCTTTAATTATCCGTAAACTAATTTTAATTTGTACTCCAAGAGTTGGCAAGCCTTTTCTTTAAAGGAAAAAAAATAATAGCTGGCATCTTAGAAGGCTTTTTAAGTTATTTGCTTTAATTTCTTTAAGTAAATAGATTAAACCCTTGTTTGAAATGAAAGCAGCTATTTACTCATGTAAATGTATTGTTTATCCTCTGCTGTTTAAAAGCAAATAGATTAAAGTATATGAAGATTCTTAAAGAGGCTTAGGTAGAGAGACTGTTTTAATTCCTATTTTTCCCTGTTATACCCCTCTTTCACCTCATTTAGGCTTTCTGTGGCTTTTAAAAATTATGAGAGCAAAGTTTTCTTTTCTAATCAGCCAGGTTTTATTACTCTTTCCATTCAAAAGAAAAAAAAAACACGTGGTAACATCTTCCAGCCAATCTGGGCCTGTCAATTGGCAGCCTAGGCTGGGAGATATGGAGCACCCTCCAGGACCTGCCAGGCTGCCTTTGTCACTGAGAGAATTACTTGAAAATATTACTTTATAAGTAGAAGAAGTAGGCATCACTGGATTCTCTGACACCATTTTGGTGTTTTAGTTTAAAATAGCAGGATGGGCGACATTAATGAGATGGCATGGAGGTCTCTAGGAGGTTGGTTCTCAAGTTCTACATGGGAGTTAAGAGGATTTGGGATAGTCTAGTCTCAAACTTAATAAAGTCCATTTTCATAATTCTCAGTGGAGCAGTGAAGACATTTCTCCCCTCTCCACCACACACTTAACAAATGTAAGTGTGACTTTTAAAGAAGTCTGGCTGGCTCACTCTGGTTCTGGAGCAACATGTTTCTTTCTGACAGGAAAACAGAACCTCTGTTCAGGCCACTGCCACCTTTACATTGCCCCACCTCTAGCAGCCCAGCGGTTGCTTGCAATTCCCAGGGAGCTCCTCCTAGGAGCACCAGGGCTTTTCCAGAGACTGGATGTGGTATCACTTCCCAGTGCATCCAAAGTTGTCAGGCCCTCATGTTCATAACCTCCTACCCAGGAGAAATTCAAACCACTTTTATAGACATTCTTGACTCTGTCCCCAAATTAGGTCATTTGCCACTTTATAGGTATGAAGACTCCTGGGGTCAGGTGATGAATTTATGTCAGCAGACATATGGCACAATTGAGGCAGCTTTGAATTTGAAATTTGACCTCAATATCAGCTGTGTCCATTGTTCATTGATTCAGTCAACAGATACTGAGAGCCACCTGCATGCCAGGCACTGTCCTCACTACTGAGATGGTTGTGGGGAATCAGGAATGGCTCCTTTCATCTACTTAGCATATTCCATAGTGCAGAATCTATAGTGGAAGACCAGCTTCCAAATTAGAAAGAAAAAAATCTACCATGGACCAACACTTTTGAAAAGTACCATAAAGCTAAATTACTAGAAAATCAAATAGAAAACAATGATGCAAAATACAAGTTCCATTTTTCTTTTTTACTAGATAGCACAAGCATGAAATTACTCTGTCAAAGTGGTCAAATTTGTCATAGCACAAGCATGAAATTACTCTGTCAAAGTAGTTAAATTCGTCATCTCCATTTCTGTCCTCACCTCTTTGCAGACAGAAGACAGCCTTCAAAGTAGCCCTGGCTAGAATACCACACTCTGAGTATCACTAGTCTAGAAAATGGTGTAACTCTGAGGGAGTGACATCAACCTGACCCCAGGAAGTGGTGTAATGGAGCTACAGCAGGCAGTGGACACCTCCAGTTGTCTACTCAGCAAGATCCCCTGCTTCCTCCTTCCTAGCAGACTCCTACCTACTCAGCTATGCACCCTCCACACCTCCTTTCTTGGGAGTTGAACCCACCTCTAGGTCTGCGGCAAACCCATAGCCCTTACTCCCAAATGATCCAGGAGAAGACATTTGATGGGGTTCAGGATATGATTTGCAAGGCAAGCTTTGCTGTGAGTTACTGGGTAGGTTGCTTTTGCTCTTCTGAGAGAGCTTCCAGAAGCACTTCTAGTCTCCTACCAGACACACCCAGGAAGCATGAAGTCGTGATGGCTGGATCATGAGGAGAACTGGCCTTAAGGCGGAACAGGTGCTAGATGGCCAAATAGAGAGGAGAAAAGAAGTGGACTCTTGATAATATTGTTAATTCACCCTGAAGCCCTCCAATCACATGAGCCGATCTGGGTTCTTTTAGTTTACCCAAACTTCAGCTGTGTTTTCTCTCCTTTGCAGCCTATTACAATGGCTACATCGGTGTCCAGGGTTGTTGCTAAAGCCAAACCTGAGCCTGGGGTATTGCTAAAAATCCTTTGAAATAAATATAGCCAGTGCAGTGACTCAGGCTGCAAACCACTGGTTTGGCTAGACAAGTGAACACTGGCTGATCACCAGCCCTACCCGCAACAGAATGCCATTTGATATTATTGCCAACAGTTTTTATTTTTCTTCTTTTCTCCTCCCTGGAATAGCAACAGCTCATGTGCATCTGGATTTCTCCTGTTCTCACCTGCTTTCTCTAACAAGATGTTAGAATTCACCAAGCTATTTATAATGTCTTTTCTTCTTTGTTAGGACCTTGTGTTTTCCTTGAGAACTTAAGGATCCCTGCAAAAGTGGTGTGATGAAATTCTTTGCTGTAAGGGGCAATACCATGTAGCAGCTTTCCATGCCACTAGCAAGCCCCAGGCCAGAATAGGGGGTGGCGTAAATTTATTTTCAGGCTTTGACTTCTTGCTCCTTACTTGTCTTCAGCATTCTGCCTCCCCAGGAAAGTATGCCGTACAACAGTTTTGGAAACTTTAATTTAACATCTTTTAGAGTTGAGTGTTTTTGCATTTTAAGATGGTCCAAAGAAAAGGACTTTGCTGTAGCCAAACAATGACAGGTAAACATCCATGATGGAGCCTTGGTAGATGCCTCAGACATGTCTACCCACCCAGAATTTGACTCCAAGTCTTCTGGAATTCAGAGACATGAGAAAGTGGGAGCTGGAAAAAAAGAATGAGAGAAGAAAAGGTAGAGGAAAGCAAGGAATAGATAGAAACACAAAGACAGGGACAGGAAGCAGACTGAGAAGGGAACAGGTGTCTGCTGGCAATGGTTTCAAAAGGGACTGAGTAGCTGTGCTCCCGTCTCCTGCTATCTGCTGAGCCAGGCTGAGTGAGAACCATGGTTTTTGTTCAAAAGATACATAGTAAATTTCATTTGTGACAATTTATCTGGAAAGAGCTGAAATCAGTGTCATATACTGTTTGTTTACAGCATGAGAAATTGTCCAGAGTGAGTCTCATATCACCCCTTTAGTCCCCAAGTTCTGTCTTGTACATTTGGATTTCTGATTAACCAACAGATGTGGGGGAGAAACAGCTGGCCTGGCCAGAGAAGTACTGCATGACCACATATGTACAAATAGCAAAGCTCACAAATCATTCAGGGGAGCTCAGCTGTAGCTCACATGACCCCCTCTGCTGTCCACATGTCCTGGAGATTTTGTGATGGGGATGGAGCTGGGTCAGGCATGAGAGGAAAGAGATTTGACTGTAAGGGTAAACTTGATCATCTTACTGCCTTAATTTCTCTTTCCGGCAAACTTTGAGGAATGGGAATACTATCAAGGAAAACATAACCTGAAATATTATCCTCTATGAACTAGTTGCATAATAAGTAATTAATGAAAGATAGAGATCCTCAGATCCAGTTGAAATTTATTTGGGTAGAAGGTGGTTTATCTATGTATAAACATTGCCTTTCTTTCTTTGTGTTAGACTTTTTCTAAATTTCAAAAGAGCAAGTAAAATGTTCATGTGTTTCTCAGACATCAAATAGCTCTCAAAAATATCAACAGTATCAGTGTAAAACTAATAAAAATATAACATAGATTTAGCATTTTTGCTTAAAGGAAATATAAAAAAAGGGAAAGAGAAGCATATAGAAAAGCATGCTTAGGGTTTGAGCAGTCAACATGACATATTGAAACAAACAAACAAACAAACAAACAAACAAACAAACCAGAACAGTTTTGGAGGAAATGCTGGGGAAAAAATTACTTACTTTAGAAAAAAATGATAATGCAGCCCCCTTCCTTTTTCTTCAACAACACTGAAGTTAAAAGTGGCCTTTAGCTTCAGACATCACGTTTGGCAATCCTAGCAAGGGAGCATTTTAGGCCTTAAGTTGTTTTCCAGCCTACAGTGTGTGGGAATGTCTGCCTTGGCATAGAGAGACACTATTGAGGTAGATGCATCAAAGAGGAATGGATGAGCTTTTAGGAATAGATGGCTGGGAGACTGTGAGGAGCTGTTGAACTCCTTCGAACCTCAGTTTCTGCATATATAACATGGGACCAATAAACACTTCCTTATAGGTTTCTTGTGAGAGTTAAGTGACATAACACAGGAAACTGCCTGCACATAGTTGACATCTAGACCAGCATTGTATAACAGGAATTTCTGTGATGATAGAAGTATTTTATCTTCTGTACTGTCTAATAGAACAGTCGTCAGCCACGTATGACAACTGAGCACTTGAAATGTGACTAGTATACAATGGAATACTATTCTGCCATAAGAAAAGATGAAATACTGCCATTTGCAACAACATGGATGGATCTTGAGATTATTTTGCTAAGTGAAATAAGTCAGGCAGAAAAAGTCGAGAACCATATAATTTCACAGATATGTGGGATACAAAACTGAAAGCAACAAAGGAACAAGGCAAACAAAGGAACAAAAACTCATAGACACAGGCAATAGTTTAGTGGTTACCAGAGGGCAAAGGGGGAAGGGGGCGGTAGATGAGGGTAAAGAGGGTCAAATATTTGGTGATGGAAGGCTCTGGGTGGTGAGCACACAATGTGATATATAGATGATGTATTACAGAGTTGTATAACTGAAACCTGTGTAACTTTACTAACGATTGTCACCCCAATAAATTTCAATTAAAACAAATGTGACTAGTGCTACCAAAGAAAAAAATTTAAATTTTTATTTAATTTTAATTACTTTACATTAAAGAGCCACATGTGGCTAATAGCTTTTGTATTGGACAGCACAGGTCTGACAATGTGGCTCATGCTGATGATAATGATAATCATATCAGTATTGTTTTCTCCAGTTGGAGTCAATGTTTCCTCCTGAGGGGATTGTTCACATATTTGAAACTCATGCCTCTTGAATGGGGTTGGAGGTCAAACTTCTTTCATGGTGAGTTATGTTATAGTTAGGTCTTTGTGAATGTGGTCAACTGTGACCAGGTAGGCTTTGAGTCTGGCTGTTTTTTGGTTCCTCCTTCTCCCAATCAGTTAGGAGGAATTTTCAGGGAGAAATGGGCAATCTACATACAAGAACTAAATATTATTTTAGGCATGGTCAGCTTCTGTGCTCTGTGACTATAGGTTCCATTTGGAATGTTTCTATTATGACCCAAAATTGATGGTCATGGGATTGTTCAGAATGTCCACAATATCTCATAATGATATCACAAATAATGAGCTAGAAGTGGATGCTTTTGTTGAGGTTCAAAGATAATCAGAATATACTGTGGATTTGAGAAAGTATCTCAGAAAAGTAGCCATTAGGGAGTATCCCATCAGAAGGGATTTCACTTGAAAGCTATGAGTAAATACATGGTTTGCTGATGAGATACACAGGCTGAACATACACAATCAAGGTCCTTATGAAACAAATGTGACAGATTAATGTCACTGAAGATTGACCTGTGTTTCAATCCTTCTTCCTCATTGCATATCATGCATATCTGAAATTTTCCTCAAATATTGGCAAATAGAATGAATAAGGAGAATTATTAGTTCTCCTCTACCCATATATTCTAGTCTTCAAAATGTATTAGGTGACGCTAGCACATTAGCATCTAATTGAGTCATATCAGTGTTATGCATTAATAAATGTATTAATTGGCATGCCCAAAGGGCACAGTGCATACACATAGAGCTCTTGTCTCAAATTCATTACAGCAGCATCATTGCTTTATGTAAACTCAGCTCTCCATAATGCTGCTAAATCTGGTCCTTTCAAATAAATATTGAAGAGAGGACCTCTGAATAACAGCACAGTATACCCAAGATCACAGGACACAATGCACATGGTCATTTAAGATGGAGAAAAGCACTCTTGTTGGCCAATGTTGGTGCAATAGGTAGTAAAAAGAGTAATGGGGGTATTAAGTAGCAGGAGCAGGTAAGATTCCAGCTTCTTCCAACCAGTTAAGAGGTGCTTGTCAGGGAGAAATAGCTAATCTGATACAAGAACCAATGTTCTTTCTTTTGGCAACATCATTCAAAAGAGATCAAGAAGAAGAGGGATGAGATGGAGCCGTACAAAAGCCTTGTAAGACATGGTTCAGTGACCAAGGACTTGGGCAAGTTCCCCCTCAGGGTCCCAGTCTATTGCACTACATTTTCTAATGATGACAAGAGGTGCTTGATGAATGTTTACACTTACAATATTACTTTGGGCTTTTGTTCATTTTAATCCAGGTATTATTATTGTCACATTGTTATTTACATTTATAAAGATTACCTCAATTATTTATTATATCCTTCTGTATTGGTTATATTGATGTATTTTTCTAAACTGCCCCCTATTTAAAGTATATATAACTACATAAACCTTGAATTTAACAACTTTCAATCCATAAATGCAGTTTAATACATTTAATGTGAAGATAAAAGTTGGTATATATTTAATATTCTCTGCTTCTGAAACAAGAAACTTATGCAATCTTTTAGAAAGATAGACATGAAATGGTTACTTTTTAAAATTTTAGAGTTTAAAGAGTTAAGTTTCTGTTATCTGAATAACTCAGGCTTATAAGACAGCTAGTCCCTAGTTGCCCATAAAACTGAGATGTTATTGGACTTACAAGTATCATGTCCTGTTATGTTTCTCATTTCTCTCTAAGTTCAAGAATATAAAAGTTGCAATTTAGGTTTAGGGGGTAGAATTTTATCCAACCTAGAATGTAAGTACTATACAAAAGACATCTCTAAGGGCGTCAATAAATTCGACCTAACCAAATGTTATATTTTGACCTCCTTGGCCTAATACTCTTAGTCCTTCCAACGTGCTCCCTGCTCTGCCAGTACAGACTTGGGATATTCTCAGGCTGATCTGCCCTGCAACTCTAGAAGACAAAGACCTCCTTCAAAGCTGCCATGAAGAGTTTTTTACTTTTCCATGTGTATTAGTCTGCCCAGGCTGTCATAACAAAATACCATAGACTAGGTTGCTGAGCAATAGAAATGTATTTCCTCACAGGAATCTGGGATGTTCAAGATAAAGATATTAGCTAATTTCAATTCTTGTGAGAGATCTCTTCCTGGCTTGCAGATGGCAGCCTTTTCTCCATTTGTCCTCATGTGGTAGGGAATAGGAAAAGGGAGGAGGGAGGGTGGGGGTGGGGGTGGGGAGGAGACAGAGAGGGGGTGGAGAGAGAGAGAGAGAGAGAGAGAAAGAGAGAGAGAGAGGATAGGAATTTTGTATCTCTTCTTATAAGGACACTAATTCTGTCAGGTAAGGACTCTACTTTTATGACTTTATTTAACCTTAATTATTTCCTAAAAGCTTTATCTCCAAAATAGTCACATTGAAGGTTGGAGCTTCAACATATGAATTTGGGGGAGGGACACAATTCAGTCATAGCACCATGCATGATTTCAAGTATGTATTTTCATCTTTCAATTTCTCCTTTCTCCTATGTATGCTTTCTGTTGCATATGACCATATGCTATGTAGCCTCTGACTCATTACAAGCACCATGTTTTCCACAGGGATTAGTTGCCATAGTTTCTTGAATCCTCAATGCCTTTACTTCCATATGTACTACATCCCCAGGCTACTGAAAGTGAATAATCTTTATGCTTCTGGTGCCATGGATCATCCATGTCCTATTGCCATCAGTGTTTTACTCAACTGTTGGGTTGTTGGAAAAGTCATGATGCATTTTTGCAACAAAAAACATAGAAAAAATATGCCATGACAATATATGAGCAGCACAATCCCAGAATCCCATTTTGAAGATTTGTTTCCTGGGGTCACTTCTGATATCAAGTATTGTATCAATCAGGACATTATGCTCAAATTGGGTAACTTCAGGAGAGTTTTTAAAAGGGACAATTGATGAAGTATGGATAGAGTACAAGAAAACAAGGAATAGTGCAGAATTCCTAAGAGTGGGAACCCATTATCAACTAGAGGTCTGAATAGGCAAGCGGAAGGAGTGGTGACTGTAACACAATATGCAAACACAGAAGAGCTGTGTTGCAAGGGCTGCTTGACAGGAGCTGTTACCTTTGGTCAAAGACACAACTAGGTGATGGAGCTCTTAAAAGGGAAATGAGGGAAAAATACTCCTACTCCTCCCCTCTGAGCTTCTGGCCTCCTACCCAAAAAGAGGGCAATGGAACTTATTGATACAGTCCATAAAGGTTAGCATAGAGCAGAGGAGAGAAGGTTGGGTAGGGGATCTAGAGGAGGCAAACAAAATATTTTCAGAACAAGTTAGCATCTCCATGGGCCTGAATTAGTGATCACAATTGCTGGAAGGTAAAAAGTATTACTGAGTATTTGGGTATGGGATTCAAGAGAAGTGGGAGGGAATTTTTAGCACATTTCTTGAAGATTAGTCATGATTTGAAGTTATATAAGGACTGTACCAAATTTTACAAGTGTAACTATATCATAAGTTAAGAAAAATAATGGGCCGGCTGAGTGGCACGGTGGTTAAGCGCTGGCTTGGGAAGCCAGCGGCTCCTGTTTTGGTCCCACATATGAGGACCCTTCCCTCAAAAAAAAGAAAGAAAGAAAGAAAGAAAGAAAGAAAGAAAGAAAGAAAGATATTAATATTCATTGAGTGTTTATGTAATATATGTATATAAATATATGTCTTTATACTATGTAATGGTTGATACATCAACATTCTCCTAATCCTCCCAAAAGCTGTGCCAGAAAAGAACTATTATCTACATTTTACAGATGAAGAAACTGAGCAAGATTATTCTGGCTCAAGGTAATAGTTGATGGAGCTGGGTTTGAACCCTGACAATGTCATTCATGTACCTCTAATGTTAACCATTAAGCTCTATGTCTTCCCTAATTTTTTTGTTTATCTCTGGTAAGACTGGATGTTAAACATATTATCTGTTAAGCAAGTGTTATTACCTGGAAAATCCCTAGTGCTTAGAAACATGAATACCACAAACCCTTGATTTTGGGGTCCAGGAAGCTGTAAGTCTCCCTAAGATTTCTGCACATTTTTTTTTTTTTTGAGGGCAGTGTCACTGGCCCTTGTATGTGGGACCAAACCAGGGCCGCTAGCTTCCCAGGCCAGCGCTTAACCACCACGCCACTCGGCCAGCTCCCAATTTCTGCACATTTTGAGGGAACATATTTACTCAAGGGTTCCTCTACTCAGGCACTTGTGTCCTAGTACCTATGAGTAAATCTGTGTTCTCAGATATGAAACTCAACCCATTTTTCCCCTACAAAAGCATCTGTGAAAAATGGAAAATTTCTAGAAAGTATCCATTATATAAAATGTTATGGGGAAATAAGGGATGCTTTATTATAGCATATATATCATGGAAAATTACTTAAATATTCTATATTAGACATTTCTATTTTATAATGTTTTTTCTTAGGCATTGTACAGGTTAACTATGCCCCCCCACAAAAAAATGCTGCATAACAACTACAAAATCTCAGTGGCATAGAGAAGTGAGTATTTATTCAGCCATTATGTCTGTGGGTTGATGGAGAGTTGGCTGCTATAGACTGGGCTTGGCTTAGCGACTCTGCTGATTTTTATGGGGATTGCTTATGCATCCACAGGTTGGCTGGTGTCAAATGAACTGGCTGGGGTGACTTCGTTCTACACGTCCCTCAACCTCTTCTGTTAACTATAGGGCTGATCTTCTGGTTCTTCTCATGGTGATAGCAGAAGATCAAGATGGCAAGCCCAATCACACAAATGCATTTCAATCATTTTTATGCACCACATCTGCTCACATCCCATTGGCCTGAAGAAGTGACTTGGTTGTATATTTCTTAGTGTTCTGTTTTTAATCCTCAGTAACACATTCTGCCAGGTAAATAAAATCAAGGGTTGGAAGGGTTAAATTTCTAGTGATGGAGTTGTTTGCTCCAAGCTCATTTTCTGAGAAAGTTCGGGTAGTTCATCATCTTTCACAGTAAACAGCATAGCATTTCAATGCTGAAGTGAGAGATCTGGGCCATCACGACATTGAACGTATGTCTGAGATGTACCACTGGAATGACTCATTTGGATTCACAGAAAAAGTATTATCAGGGATATGATGAAAATTTAAAATATCTTATTCCTCATTTTACAAAGTCATGTGACACCTTTTCCTTTGACAGTCCATCTCAGTGTACAAATCAGTCTTGTACCAACAAGTTTTACACTAGTGGCATAATTTGTTCATATTTAAAATTTTACTATTTTCTTCAACACAGAATTAGCACCAAGAGACATGTCGCTGACTGCCATTAACTCTGGGGATCGAGCTTCGATGGCATGCTCTGTGCCAGCATACGAATGATTAAATTGGGGGAGTTGCATTGAGACTGATATCCAAGGCACACTAATGTGAGCCATTTTGTCCTGGAACTAAAGCTACATTTGTCTTTTTTAAAGTATATAATGTCATTATAAATAGATCACAAACTTTCCAGATATTGATATACCTAGCTTTAACATAATGTCAAATAGCTGCTCATTGACAGTCACCTTTTTTCTGTGCTAATTAATTTAAAAGCATCCATGACGAAAATACTTGGTTCTAAACTTATCCTATATACACTGAGAGCAGATGCTGTCAGGGCCCCCTGTATATCCATATTTTCTCGTGGTAAACATCCACTGTCTGAAGGCTGTCTTTGGCTGCATAAGGATGATCAGCCCATATACCCAAGTACTGGAAGTTATATATTTGGAGCAGCTCCCAACCGATGATGGAGATGAGCGTGTAGATAAATAATCTAGTTTTCTCATCCCTTGGGTTCCACAAGCTCTCAGATGCCCCCAGTGGGATGGAGCCTCAATTGTTCTCAGTGGTAACTTATTACTAATGCACTGGTATCGACTTCTCTCTTCTCTGTTTCACTTCCTCATTGACCTGCCAGTGCTTCCTGGGATCACCTCTCGAAATAGACGACTTGCACCCACATTCTTGTCTTAGGGAAGTTTTTTTTTTTCCTTTTGAAAACACCAATATATTTACTTATACTTGACAGAATTAAAATTCAGAGGAAGAGTAACCTTGCCATTCAGGGTTTTATTCTTTGAAAACATCTCATGCTTTGCCATTCTTAGTATACAGAATTTTAAAAATTTAAACCATTTTTCAAAAGCAATGTGTATTCACTGTGAAAAAAATAGAGGAAACATAGTAAGAAATATATAGCTAATGATACCATAACTAGAAATAACCTCCCTGAAATATTTGTATTTATCTTTTTATTCTTTTGCTTTGCATGTTATGTTATTTTATTAAAAAACAAAACAAAACAACAATCTCTCCTATTCTGTAGGCTTTTCCTACCAGTGAAGTTTATACTTCTGTCATCCAGAGGTAGGGTCCATGTTCTTCCCCCTTGAAGCTGGGCATAACTCTGTGTCTTCCTTACCAACAGAGCTCCGTGAAAGTGGTGCTACATGACTTCTGGGATGTGGTCATAACAATGTCATGCACTTGTATCTTGTTTTCTTGGGACACTTAGAAAGCCAACCTGCCATACTGTGAGGAAGCTCAAGTTAGCCCATACAAACCAACAACATGTTTACGTGCTTTGGCCAAAAGCTCCAGGGAGGGCCCAACAGATAGCTAATATCATTGCCAGACATTAAGATGCTTCTATATTACCCTAGCTTCCAGCTGTCAAGGCACCACCAGGCTTTGTGTTTTCTCAGCTAAGGAGCCAGACACTTTGGAGCAGAGAAAAGCCATTTATTGCTGTATATTTTCCAAATTTATGACCCATATCATCTGTAAGCAAAATAAAATGGTGGCTTTATGCCAGTATATTCTGGGTGTGTTGCTATGCAGCAACAGTAGCTTGCATAGTCCTCCTTGGAAACATTCTTTCTATTCTCCTGTCTTTATATCCTTTATCTAATTGACTGAATTACTATCAACCCTATGGGTTGAGCCCACTGAGTTAGATCATCTCATTGGTCTTTGACCAGCCTATGCATGGATGCTTTGTATCATGTAACCACTCTGATCAAATCAATAAACAGCTTTACAGAAGTTAGAAACTGAGCAAGGTGTTTTGGGTAAGAACATTTCCTCTAGAAAAGAACATTGACAGGCTTACAACTTTCATTCTCAGGTATTTAAAAATTAAAACACAATTTAAAAATATACCTATGCATGATATGAATTCTATCCCCTATGTAGAGCAGTAAGTACTTATCATACAAACACTATGCTGTGATCATTTTAAAATACATTTCATATAACATAAAAAGAAATCTAAAGCATGATGTCCTGGATTTCTTCTGTTTTTTTTTCATAGTACCTATCACAGTAATGGAAACATAATAAGGCCTTCTTTCTGGCTGGTGTTTTCCATCTTCAGAAAACCTGAGTAACTAATGTAAAATTTGTCAATGGATTTTGCTCTTTGTTACTAGGTTGTGAATTTACATACAAAGCCATAATTTGTGCTGATTTAAAACTTTTTCTTTTTTTCTTTTTTAAGATTTTATTGGGGAGTTGGGGGAGAGGAACAGCGTTGGTGAATCAGGGAAGGGGAACAGAAAAGTTGCTCTCTTTTATATTCTTCACTCCAGTTGTGGAGGATGTTGTTTCACCAGCCCATGTTGGCACCATCATTTCTCTCTTCCCTGGTGAGGCAGATCGGTTGCCGGTCTCTGGACAGCCGCTCACGGAGGCTCTTGGCAGCTCATGCCGGCTGCTGGCCACTCATGCTAGCTGCTGGCCACTCACCGTAGCTTATGGCAGCCTACTGCAGTAGGGGCTGCAGCCTATGACATCGCTGGGCGACTCTTGGCAGCCCAGCTCCAGGCCGAGCTGTTGTTCACCATCCCAGCTATAGAGGGTGCAGCATCACTGGCCCTTATATGTGGGATCCGAACCCAGGCCCCAGCTGCTCAGAGCTGGCATCCCAAACCAACTCCCAACCAATGAGCCACTAGGCTGGCCCTGATTTAAAACTTTTTTTAGTATAGTAGCAAGGATATATTGCATCATCAAAGAAAATGGGAATCTAAAGAAATTATTAAAACATTTTTTCCTTTATCTTGGCACTTTTCATAATTTCTCAGCTTGAAATTATATTATTTAAATTCCTTTAGAGAAATGTTATATAATGGAAGAGCACATTCACTTTCCTGCTTCTTAATTGATGTTCACCTTTAGATACAGTAGCTCTCAGACTTGAGCACCTCAGCTCTCTGTTATCTATTGTAGTTCTATTCCCATAGTCCCCATCCAGTGGGTGAGCCCCATCCTCTCACTCCTTCTGCACCTCAGTAACTCTGGGTGTATTAGTCATAAGTGCCTGTGTCCAGCGTTTGGAGGGTACTGGGTTTTCCAACCGCAACCTGAAAAGATGCCATGAAGATGAGGTGGTGGGAAAAGTGAGTTAATACGCCTTTTGCCTCTGAAGAGTTAGTTTGTAAACTGAACCAGGACTCAGAGCAAAATGAATTGGGTGTCTTCATCCAAGTAAATACTGGACATTTATTCACAACACGAAACCACCATACAATTGAAAAATGTTGGCAGGAGCTGGTGAGGGAGAGACCCAGGAGGGGTCCTCCAAGCCAGAAATGAGGTGGCATAGGCAGAGCTGTGCAAGGACACTTCTCCCACATGAGGCTTGGCACATAGCATTGCTCTTGGGCTTGTTTTCTTGAGGACTACATTTGCAAAAGCAAAACTGAATCAGAGGGGACACTGTATCTCGTCCTGTTAGCTAAGATCTGCTCACTAATCACTGACTAGCCCCATTACTTAAAGTATCATAGCTGGCTCCACACTAACTGATCTTCTCTCCTGCTTCTAAAGAGTGGCACATTAATTTTTATTACTATGTTTCAAAACTCTTTGGGGACTAGAAAACCCAGCAGGCAAATCTCAGGCCCTAGAAAGCAGTTCAACTGAATTAAAAATAAAGAGCTTAGAAAGTCCTTAAAATCACAACCTTGGCAAGCATCTCCAATAGGAAAAGTTAACTGTTCTCTCTTCTGAGTTAACAGAGTTGAGAAAAGTCAGTCTTTTTGTTGGATAAACCAAATACTACCATTTCCATAGACAGGTTACATTTTAAAGTTGGAAAAGTGATTCTTTATGGCTCTACCCAATCTCTTTAACTCAATTTGGACCACCAAATATTGTGAACTTCAGTCTCTTTGTATCTGAAACTAGCAATATTCCCAAGAGAAGGTTATCGATCATTTACATATTAGTGAGAATTTTGGTTAGCATCCATCAAAATACATTTACCCAGATAAGTATTTATTGAGCACTTGTCTTCTGCTAGGCATAAAGGTGAGTGAGGCATGCCTCCTTGACCTTTAAGTACGGATAGATAAAGAGGGGAAAACAGACACTTAGAGTATTGTAAACAAGATATGAGATGCGGAAGTAGAACAAAATTCTCTCCATTTTTTTTTTTTTTTTTTTTTTTAGCTGAACCACTTTGCCACTTGTTGGCAGCTCAGCGGCAGCTCAGGTCTGGCTGGGCATCGAACTGCTATTGCTCAGAGCTCAGCTCGCACTCTTGAAGGAGCTCTTAAACTGAGCCACTCGGCTGGCCCTAGAACCAAATTCTATAGAATCAAAAGGAAGAAGCATATTTACGGAGGTTTGGATGATGAAATAGAAAGTAGCATTTGAGTTGTGCTTCTAGAAAGGAGAATAAGGCTTTCAGCAGGTGTGAATGGGGTGAGCAAGAAAATCGGCATTACCAGCGGCATTACCAGCGAGGGAATAGCACACATGTGTTAGAGTTGGGGAATCTGCAGGGACTCAGGTATAGGTAAAACCCACGACTCAGGTGTAGGTGGCAGGCATGGCAGATTGGGTCACTGTGGCAGACAGTGTCAAGGAAGAGAATCTGGGCCAAGTCATGGAGACCTCAAATGCCATAATAAGACATTAGAACACAGGTAATGGGAACCCGTTACAAATTTGGGGTAGTAGTCTGACATAGTGAGGTCTCTGCTTAATTAAAAATAGCATTGGTGACCTAGGGGCAGACAAGACAGAGATAGATTATGAGTTGATTCCAGTAGTTGAAGTATAACTAGGCTGAGGCAATAGAAATTCAAAGGCACAGAAAAAGACTGAGAGGTGTTTTGCAACCTGGGCTCATTCGAAACATAAACAGCATGTATGCCCAGAGGAGTGGAGGAGCAAGATTTTTACTTAGATGATTTTATTTCTTAATATGAGATTATAGGTTTACCAAGTGTTAAGGAAATTCCAGGCATTATCTGCAGTTGGGAGTAAAAATATAAGGACTTACAAACAAATGGTAAAACTCTAAAAAAAACCAAACAAATCTTAATCCTTTTACTTTCTTTTCTCCTGATGGTCTTCATTTTTTACTCCTAAATTAGAAATATTTTGGAGTTTTTAATTTTATCTGATAAATGTTTAACACAAAGCACTTACCAATGACTGAATTCTTAACTGTCTAAAACAGTTAATTAAAAATTATGTAACTGAATAATTTTGTTTTATTTTGCCCAGCATCATATTTTTACACTTTCAGAACAAGGCAGTTACTACACTCAGGGAAAGCCTAACATGCTTTTCTGTCTGAAGAAGATTCTACAATATTCCTAAGGAAAAAAGGACTACCATTTCTCTTTGCATGTGAGCAACTTCGTGTTGACTCTGGAACTCTAGGTGTTGGCGGCTGGGTGCTGGCCCTCCTGAAAAGACAGCCAGCAAAGGGAGTGAGTGGAGTGGATGCTGGCAACTGAGGCCAGAAACAAGCAACTATTAAACTTAATTTTTCAATTGCTTCAGGACATAAAAACAAACAAACAAACAACAAAGTCAAAGGTTTTAAGGGTGAGAAGAAATGGGAACTCATCTCCTGTTTATTGTAAAACAAAGAAAACAAAGGCAGCCATTTATAAGCAAAGTTATCTAATCACTGATTGTGGTTCTGCATAATGCTTTATTGTGAGCTATAGTGGAAGGAATGTGGGCTTCAGAAATCGACAGCCTGTATTTGCATCTGAGTCTCACCACTTATTGTCTTTATGACCTTTGTCATGCAGAGCTTCTCTAAACCTCAGTGTCTTCATCAGTGCTGTGGTCTGAATGTTTATGTTCTCCTCAAATTCATATGTGGAAAACCAAATCTCAAGATAATGGTATTAGGAGGTACAGGTTTGGGGAGATGATTAGGTCATAAGGATGGAGCCTCAGGAATGAGATTAGTGCCCTTATAAAAGAGGCCCTGGAGAGTTGGCCCGTCCTTTCTCTCATGTGAGGATACAAGAAGGTTGTTACCTGACCATGCTGACACCCTTGCCTTAGACTTTCATCCTCCAAATCTGAGAGAAATAAATTTTTGTTGTTTATAAGTGATGCAGTTCCTGGTATTTTGTTACAGAAGCTCAAATGGACTAAGACAATCAGGTGAATGATAATGTTCACCTTAAAGTCTTGCTGGTGAAACAGCTGAGCTAACACACAGAGTGGTAAGACACATGGCACTTATTTAACCACCAGTCATTTAATAAGAGCTAAGGAGGCCCTCCACTAGGCACTTGAAATATAATTGTGAGCAAAGTCTTGCTCTCACAGTCTCAGTTTTAACAGGGAGACAGTTTTTAAGTTATTAAAAGGCAAAACAATAGGTTGATTCTTACAGCAGGATACAGTTACTGCTCTTAGAGCAGGGCAAGAAGGGCTGTTCCCTGTGCTCTGGGCTTTAGAAGTCCTACCTTGGGTCTCCTTCAACTGAGACCCTCCCCTCAGGGAGGGGTCTGCAGGGCCAAAAGCACATGTTTTGCCTTCTCAGAGCTGTGACCCTCTTCAAGACCTGCTCAGGGTACCAGGGTCCTGCAAGTCCCTGCCCAATGACCCTAACTTGCTTCCAGGGCTTACATGGATCTTTCTTCCTGAAGGTGAACTGCACCACTGGGGTACGTACTATAGACTTGGCGTCTGGATGTGGTGGTATTTGCAGTTTGTGCTGATGGAATTGGTAAGTGTGACCTGGAGTGTTCATATGCACAAATGAGACTCCTTGTGGTGCAGGATGGAGTGAGGGGTGAGAAGACATGCGGTGGGGAGGAGGCAGCTATGGGCTGGGGCCTGGCGTTTTCTGTCTGGCACTTTTAAGTCCAAGAACCCTTCCAGATCATTTATGAAGTCATACCAGTGTAGATGTAGACAAGCAGAGAGAATGCCTTTTGCTTAAGAAGCTTCTTTATTTGATTGACATCATAGTTGATATATTTAGACATCTAGCAGGTAGGCCTCCATTTGCACTCATGCCCTGGGCAGCATGCATCTTAAGAACAAGTTTGGCAGAGTATCTCCCTTAAGCACCTTTGCCTGTTAGAACCTGGGCTTCCCTATCCCACTGTTTTTTGTACTAGGTGCATCCCTTACCTGGAACATGCTTTCCCTCCACTTCCTTTACACAGATTTCCCTCATCTACCACATAGGTCTGAAGTCATTTCTCAGTGAACCCTTCTGTTTTTTCCACTAGCAGAGTGAATTTCCTGTGGCACCCTGTGCACACTGCATTAAAGCACATGTCCTGGCATGCAGATAGTATTTGTTCCTGCCTGTGTCAGCATTGGCATCACCACACGGGAGGGCTTGGTAATGAAACTGAGCAGCACACTGCTCCTCTGCAAAGCCTGAGACTCAGTAGCGGTAGGACAGAAGAGAAGCACTTCATGCTGGAATTGTAGCTCTGAGTTCTCTGCCAGGAAGAAGGAGAAAAAGATCTGCTCCAGATAGTATGTTAGAACTGTTCCTTTTGACCCAGCAATTCCACTCCGAGGTATTTATCCTGAAAAAGCCAAGACGCTAATTCAAAAAAATATATGCATCCCTATGTTCATTGCAGTGCTATTTACAATAGCCAAGACTTGGAAACAATTGAAATGCCCATCGGTAGACGACTGGATTAAGAAACTGTGGTATATTTACACAATGGAATATTACACAGCTATAAAGAAGAAAGAAATCATAGCATTTGCAACGATATGGATGGACCTAGAGAACATTATGTTAAGTGAAATAAGTCAGTCAGTGAAAGACAAATACCATATGATCTCACTTATATGTGGAATCTAAAGAACTGAATAAATGAGCAATGTAAACAGAAATAGTCTTAGAGACACAAAGAAAAAACGGATGAGGGCTAGATGGGATGGGGATGGGAGAAGGAGAAGGGATGAGGCAACATTAACTGATAACTACAATACTACTGCAGAGACAGAGATAGTTTAGGGGATACAATCAATAAGGTTGTGAATATTTCTTTTTTTAGGGGAACAGAAGGATACATTTCTTTTTAGGGAGACAACTTCATGGACGGTGTAGTGGCCTTACCACTGCACTGTACATCTGAAGCTGCCGCTGAACAATATTATATGTCAACTATAATTTAACACATATATAGTCATGGGATGTGGAATATAGTGTGGGAATGAAGTCAATGGAATTGTAATAGATATGTATGATATTGGGTGTAGGGGGCAGGGGAGGGAGGAGTCACTTTGTAAAGAGTGAAAAAATAACTATTGCATTGTTTTGTACATCTGTAAATAATAATAATAATAATAATAATAATAATAATAATAATAATAAGTGTTCCTGGAATGTGCCATCTCCTGGGCTAGAACTTACTTGTCTGCCCACACCTAGCTTGAGTGAGGCTGGGAAATACCATAGCTGTTGTAGGTGTCTATGAACCCCACTAAAACTTGGGCATCATATGGAAGGAGAGAATAAATTGGGGGAATGATTAAGAGTCTCTAAGGGATTAGAAATTTATTATTCAAATAAAAAATTATGATATACATAGAGCGTTCCAGTCAAGATGGTGGAGTAGGTAAACACTCTGCTTATCGTCTCTCACAACCACATCAACTAAACTACAAAACAACCATCATTGAAAATTGCCTGAAATATTGGTAAACTGAAGCCCTACAATAAGGACATACAAAAGAAGCCACCTCGAGGCTGGTAAGAGGGGCAGAGGTACAGCATGGCTGATCCCAAACCTGTGTGTAACCATTAAAAATTGGGAGGGATACCTCGGCAGCAAAGGTACCCCCCAGAGGAGTGAAGTGTCCCAGCCCCGCTTCAGACAAGGGTCCCAGTACTGGGGAGAGAAGTTCCCATAATTTCTGGTTGTGAAAATCAGCAGAGATTGTGGTTGAGTGAGACAGAGGGTGGCTGGAGTCTCAGTCACTCCTCTTAAAGGGACTATACCAGATTTATTGGTGGAATCACTGGCTCTGAGCTCCAGTGCTGGGGCAGCAGCTGGAAAGGTGACAGGGACATATGGCAGGGGGAACTGAGTTGTCCAGCTGCAGTACAAGAGCTGGAGGGGCAAAAGCCATTGTTTCTTTGTTAAGCTCCCCACCCCACCCCTTCCCAGCATGCAGTGGCAGGTAGCCACCATATCTGAGTCTCCATCAAGCCAGCTAATGCTGTTTGTTCACCATGCCCTACTGATTCTGAGACCCCACCCCACCCAATTTTTAGGCACACCCAAGATGCTTCCAGTGACTTCTTCTACAACCCCCCTGCCTTGACTTATGCTGTAGACTTTCCTAGGGTCTCTCAAAGGTTTGAGAAACTCAGATAAGCAGCATCAGGCTTCAGCATGTCCTGTATCTCTGGATGAACAGCTCTAAGCTCAGCACTAGCGACAGCTGGTCTTGGTTCACAACTTGGCCTCTTGAGGCACTTTGAAACAGAGCATGGGCAGTTCCATCTGCTGATTGCTTTGTGGCTCCTGCTTGATGGCATTGGGTGGGGCATGGAGTGTAGCTGAACTAGACTTGCAGCAGGTCTCCTCCCAGGTGGCTTCAGGGCTGGTGCGCCCAACAGCCAGCTTCGAAATTTGCTGAAGCATCATTCAGCCACCTCCAAGGATGACACACCCAAAGGGTAGATTTAGCAGGCACCAGAGCCCTGCTGAGGCAGACCGTGCTCTGTAGGGTCAGCACTTGCACCACAACTCCTCCAAAGTAGTCATGGCCAGTCCTCATAACCAATGAGCCCAAAGGTCAATTCTTTTCACTGATGTGCAAATAGCAACCAAGACTCAAGGGACACACCTGGAGTGTATGTCTCAGGTGACCAGGAAAACTGGGCCACTGAGATCCACAGCACACTTACTACATAAGACCACTCTACTGGGACTGGGAGACATAGCAGCCCTACCTAACACATAGAAACAAACACAAGAAGGCACAGCCAAAATAGGCAGACAAAGAAATATGCCTCAAATAAAAAAACAGAACAAAACTCCAAAAAAAAAAAAACAAAACTAAAAATGGAGACAAGCAATCTACCAGATGCAGAGTTCAAAACATTGGTTATAAGGATGCTCAGTGATCTCAAGGAGTCAGAAATAAATAATACAATAAAGGAAATGAAGAATACATTAGAGGGAATCAACAGGAGATTAGATGAAGCAGAGGATCAAATCAACAATTTAGAAAATACAATAGCAGAAAACATACAATCAGAATGGGAAAAAAGAACCCAAAAAATGAGGATAGTTTAAGGGGCCTCTGGGACAACATCAAGCATACCAACATTCACATTATAGAAGTACCAGTAGGAGAAGAGAGAGAGCAAGGAATTGAAAACCTATTTCAAAAAGTAATGACGGAGGGCCGGCTGAGTGGCTCAGTTGGTTAAGAGCTCGCTCAAGAGTGTGAGCTCTGAGCAACAGGATTGCTGGTTCAATTCATGGCCTGAGCTGAGCTGCCGCTGAGCTGCCAACAGGTGGCAGGATGACTCAGCTAAAAATAAATAAATAAATAAATAAATAAATAAATAAATAAATAAATACTTCCCTAACCTGGTGAAGGAAATAGACATACAAGCCCAGGAAGAGCAGAAAGTACCAAACAAGATTAACCCAAAGAGACCAACAACAAGACACACCACAATTAAAATGCCAAAGGTTAAAGAGAAAGGGAGAACCCCAAAAACAGCAAGAGAATAACAGTTGGTTACCTACAAGGAAGCGTCCATAAGCCTATCAGCTGATTTCTCAACAGAAATTTTGCAGGCCAGGAAGGATTGGCAGGAAATATTCAAAGTGATGAAAAGCAAAGCCTACAACCAAGACTATTCTAACTAGGAAAATTATCATTTAGAATTGAAGGGCAGATAAAGAGCTTCCCAGGCGAGAAAAACTAAAGGAGTTCATTACCATTAAAGTAGTATTACAAGGACTCTTAAGGGACTTCTTTAAGATGGAAAAAAAAATCAAAACTGTGAATAACAAAATGGCAATAACTGGGCCAGCTGAGTGGCACGGTGGTTAAGCGCTAGCTTGGGAAGCCAGTGTCCCCATTTCGGTCCCACATACGAGGGTCAATGACACTGCCCTCAAAAAAATAAAATAAAATAAAATAAAACAAAATAAAAATAAAATGGCAATAACTACATACTTATCAACAACTACTTTCAATGTAAATAGATTAAATGTTCCAATCAAAAGATTGGGGTGTTGAATGGATAACAAAAAACACCCAAGACTCTCATATATGCTGCCTATAAGAGACTTTAGGGCAAAAGACAGACTAAATGTAAAGGAATGGGAAAAGATAGTTTTTATGAAAATGGAAACCAATAACAAACAAAAAGCTGGGGTAGCAATACTTATACCAGACAAAATGGACTTTATAACAAAGACTATAACAAGAGACAAAAAAGAGACCTAGTTATCCCACTTATGGGTATTTACCTGAAGAAACACAAAATGCTACTTTGAGGGGACATGCTCATCCATATATTCATTGCAGCATTATTTACAATAACCAGGATAAGAATTCAACCTGGGTGTCCCTGAATGGATGAAGGGATCAAGAAGAGGTACAATGGAATATTACTTAGCCTTGAAAAAGAATGAAATCTTGCCATTTGCGACAACATGGATGAACCTAGAGGGTACTGTGCTGAGTATAATAAGTTAGATAGCAAAAGACAAATTTCATATAATTTCACTTACAAGTGGAATCTAAAGAACAAAATGAACAAACAAGTGAAACAGAAAAAACTCATAGATACAGAGAACATTTTGATGGTTGCCAGATGGGAGGGGGGTTGGGAGTGGATGAAAAAGGGGAAGGGAAGAAGTACAAATTGATTGTTACACGGTAGTCATGGGGATGGAGAGTATGGCGTAAGGAATATAGTCAATAATATTGTAGTAACTCTGTATGGTGTCAGATGGGTACTAGATCTATCAGGGTGATAGATGAGAGAGGGTTTGGGGGCAGGGTGAAAAAAGATGAAAGGATTAAAAAATACAAGTTGGTAGTTACAAAATAGTCATGAAGATGTAAAGTAAATATACGGAATATAATCAATGACATGGTAATAGATATATATAGTGCCAGGTGGGTACTAGTCAAGGGGATCACTTTGTAAATTATATAAATTTCTAGCCCCTATGTTGTACATCTGAAATTAATATAAAATAATATTGAATGTCAGCTGTAACTGAAAAATTAAAAAAGGGAGGAAAAGATAAAGGCGAATAAGAGGTTCAAAGTTCCAGGAATAAGACAAATAAGTCTTGGGCATGTAATATACAGCATAGGAAATATAGTCAATAATATTGTGATAGCATGGTACAGTGTCAGATGATTCCTGGACTTATCATTGTGATCACTTCTTTAGCATAAGGAACATGATCAATAATATGGTAATAGCTTTGTATAGTGTCAGATGGGTACTGTTGAATAACTATGATGTACACCTGAAACTAATATAATATTGTATGTTAGCTATATTTTAATACAAATCTTTAAAAAAGAAGACTATACAATGTCTAAAAATAAGAAGTATATTTGCCCTCTAATCCAGCAATATCATTTTCAAGAATTTTTACCAAATGGCAAAAATATAAAATGGCCTCTGCACAAAGATATTCAGTGTAGCATTATTTTAAATAATTAAAGGTTGAAAGCAATTTAAATTTACCCTCAATAGGGAACTAATGAATGAAACAGTTACATCAACAATAAAGTATTCTCTAGTAATTTTAAATTAAGATTAGAATATCAACATCAACTCCTTAATAAAATACATAGCTTTTAATTCTATTCATTGTAAAGTGGTAGAAGTACTCTTAATTCCTTGCTGTATTTCCGAAGTTTCTTTTTATTAAAAGGAAATTTTTTAATAAACACATTTTTAAAAATAAAAAATAAAATACTTTTTCTGTTTGACTTATTTCACGAGAATTATAATCTCAAGACCCATCTATGTTGTTTCAAATGGCACTATTTCGTCTTTTCTTACGGCAGAACTGATTCTGGATGGTGAACACACTATGTAATTTGTAGATAGTGTATTTCAGAATTGTACACCTGAAATCGATGTAAATTTGCTAACAATTGTCACCCCAATAAACTTTAATTAAAAAAAACTTTATAGGAATAAAATGAATAAAAAACTTAAAACTTAAAATAAAATAATAATATATGATTAATTTTAAAGTACAGTGATATAATATAGTAAATGATATAAATAAATGTGAATTATATATTATTCAATATATAGCAAAATGAACAATTTTTAAAAATTCAGGAAATAGTGATGTGTTTATTGCAACCTCTTTATTTCTCCATGGTTACTTTTTTAGGCAGGCACTGGGTCTATTTTCCTAAATCTGTTCTACACTTTTAGTTCTTTGTGCCTTTGCTCACATTTACAAATGCCTGGTGTGCTTCTCCTCACTTTCTCTATCAGATAAAATCTTCCCAGACACAGTTTATAAATACCCATAAGCCCTCACCCGTCCACAATGTCCTCTGCTTGCTCTCTACCTACTACTTTGAGCTCCTACTTTTTATTCCCTCTCAGAGATTTCCTCTGCCCCCTGCATTGTATTGTAGTAGTTTATGGTCCCACTGGTTCCCTCACCAGATTGAGACCTTTGAAAGCAGGGCTACCATGCTGTTTTTGTCCCTGTATGTCTAGTAGATGCCTTTGTGGTTCTGAGAATGAGGACTGCTAACTCTGGAGCTTTGAGGGCAGATCATTCATTGACTCTCCCAGACCCAATGCTTCCAAATCCACATTCAGGCTCTGGGGCTGTTCCCAGAGGGGTCACTTCTGATGTGTTTGAAGCCTTTAGGCTGGCTGTGTCTCCCATGGGTCTGGGATTAAGGTATCCTGAGGATTTCCCCATTGTGGTCACATGTGTTTGAATGTGTTGTTCATTCAATGGAGTTAATGCGTGGGTAGTGGAAGTCTGACTTCATGCCTTATAGATCAAAAAAGGTGCTGAGTATCTTGTAGTGTCACCCATTACAGAGAATGTCCTGGCGCTCCCTAGTTAAGACCAGTTTAAGTCTTCTGTGAATGAAGCCAAGTCTTTTCTGAGGGGTTTCCTCCCTTTTAATCCTCTCTAATTTTATTGGTGTCTGTCTCTATTGAGTCCTACTCTGGTTGCAGCCATGTGGGATTATGTGGTTTTGTAGACATACTGAACTCAAAAAGAAATTTAGGTCTGTGTGACCATTCACAGACCTCTCTCAGGAGTGGGTTGGCCTTAAATTTTAATATGATGTAGTGACACAATGTGACAAAGAGGAAAAGAAGAAAGACAAGGAAATTTAATAGAAATGATCTATATTTTAATAAATGATCTATATTTTAATAAAAATATATCTATATTTTAATAAAAATATAGATCAGTCAAGACAAAAGACAGAAACATATATTTTTAAAGATGAGGTTCATGCTGTTGGCGCCTTTTTCATATCCCCTTAGGCCTCTCTGTCAGGCACCTACAGAATGGATTCCTTCATTTCTTTCTGGAAGTATCTGCTGCCTAAATAAGGGAGCACCCTCAGCCATCAAACTGGTGTTTGATGTGCTTAGCAATTATTATAAGGCCAGAAGTGCTTAGCAATTATTCCTGGAGCATTCCTTAACTCCTGAGGGGTGGGCATTGATGGTACTCACCCATCTTGTCAAGTCAGGGGGACCATTCTAAGAAGTGCTCTCCACAATCTCTCAGTAGGTCTCCAGTGGAACTGAACTCAAGTTGTTCATAATGGTAACCTGCTTATTATTGCACCCTTCATTGCTTCCTCCCCTTCCCTGACTCACTTATCATGCCCCACCATGCCTCATGGGATCACTTCCTACCTTCATCCAACTGACTACCTCCATTAAAGACATTGTCTTAGGGTCTACTCTGGGAGGAACCCAAAAAACAACTTATATATTCAAGAAGCTAACAGAAACACAAGCCTTGACTTTTGAATGTAAATGAAAACAATCAATATAAATGGACTAAAAGCCTCCTTAACTTAACCCCACCTATTCAAACTGATGGGTTTTGGGTTAGATTCCTGCAAAGTGCTTATTGCTCTTTAAAATCTTGGTTTTCCGGATGTGGAATATTAACACTCATCTAATAAGTTGAACTATTTGTTATTTATTAGAGAACTAGAGGAACTGAGCCATATGTTTGATGGCAACTTGACAAATCTCAGTTAAGCTCTTGCACCGATGAATAGGGAGTGGTTTGCCAGAAAGCAGGCATTCAGTTTTTCAGCCAAATGCAGTACACTGAAGCACTAAGATGGACGAATTGAATCTTGACCGGCTGGTATGCAGACTGTTCAAACTTCTTAAATTTGAAGACAGATTGGACATTTTTCTTGTGGAGTTTCTGGACTCAAAGTTATTTTTCATGAAGCAGTTTTGTAAAATTTATGAGGTGAGGATACAAAACGCCTTTTTCTTGAGATTCATCCTGCTTACCAGCATCTCTGTAGCTAACCAGCAAGGGGCAGTGGAAGGGGCTTTTGTGGACAGTCCTGTCATTTGCTGTGGTCTTTTCATGAATCATATGAAGAGAACTTATTCTCTACCCTTTTAGCCTGTTTGGAGAGAAGTACTCTTTTATAGATGAAATTTTCCTGCAAACCTGGGAGATTAAAAATAAAACATTCAATAAAGAAGTCATTTTAAATTTACTCATTAAAAATTACTCATCTTTTTTTTTCTAAAGATTTTATTGGGGAAATGGGGGAGGGGAACAGTTTTGGGGAATCGGGGAAGGGGAACAGACAAGTTACTGTCTTTTTATTCGTCAGTCTAGTTGCGGAGGAAGTTGCTTCACTGGCCCATGTTGGTATTGTCATTGCGCTCTTCCCGGATGAGGCAGATCTGTCGCCGGCCTCTGGATGTCGCTCACCGCGGCTATTGGCAGCTCACACTGGCTGCCGGCTGCTCACGCTGGCTGCGGGCCACTCACTGTAGCCTATGGCAGCCCACTGCAGCAGGGGCTGCAGCCTACACCATCTCTGGGGCTCACAGCCCAGCTCCAGGTGGAGCTGTTGTTAGCTGTAGAGGGCAGTGTCACTGACCCTCATACGCGGGATCCAAACCGGGGCCGCTGGCATCCCAAAACCAGCTCTTAACCAATGTGTCACTCAGCCGGCTCCCCCAAAAAATTAGTCATCTTGAACTCATTTTCAAATTACAGATTACACAATTTAGACTTTTACTTTATAGAGAAGCTGATCCCCAGGAAAGATAAATGGATTTGCCCCCAAAACAATGCAAAAATCAAGCTGTTTCAGAGTTCCTTTCCAGTACACTCCTGTGTGCTGGGGGACTTACGTTTTTGAATCTCTGTTTTTTCATTTGCAATAAAGAGATAATAGTTCTTGCAGGTTTGTCTTGCAGAAGTAAATTGCTATTTAAAAAGTACTTTATTTAGGTATAACTGAGATAAAATAAGTTGCATGTGATTAAAGCATACAATTTGATAAGCTTTGTCATCTGTCTATGACCATAAAACTGATACCACCATCAAGATAACAAGCACAGCCATTGTTCCAGATAGGTTCCTGGTTACCCTTTGTAAATGCTCCCTGCCCTTCTCCCCTAGGTAATCACTTATCTGCTCAGTTGCATTTGCTAGAGTTTTATATAAATGAAATCATACAGACTGTATTTTTTTTATGTGTGTGGCTTCTTTCACTCTGCATAATTACTTTGATATTCATCCATAATATTGAGTGTATCAATAGTTCATTCATTCTTTCTTTTTGTTTTTTTGTTTTTTTTTTTGAGTAGGATTTTAAGGCATAGATACCATAGTCTGCTTATCCATTTATGTGTTGGTAGACATTTGGGTTGTTCAAGTTTTAGGCTATTATGAATAAAACAGTAGGAATGTTCATGTACAAGACTTTGTGTGAACATACATTTTCATTTCTCTGGTAAAAATCTAGGAATGGAATGACTGGATTATAAGTAAGGGTATTTTTATCTATATAAGAAATCAACAAATTATTTTCCTAAGTGGTTGTACCATTTTACATTTCCCCCAGCAGTATGAGCTTTCTAGTTCTATTGTATCCTCATCAATCTCTGGTATGGTCAGTCTTTTTTTGTGTGTGTATGAACTTTTTAATGTTTTGCTGAATTCTCTTTGCTAATATTTTGTTGAGGATTTTTTTCACCAATATTCATTAGGGAATGCAGTATATGATTTTCTCTTTTTGTGATGTCTGTCTGGTTTCAGAATCAGGGTAACGGTGGCCTTCTACAATGAGCTTGGGAGCCTTCCCTATTCTTGGATTTTCTGGAATAGTTTGAAAAGAATAGGTGTTCATTCTTTTTTTGAATGTTTGGTAAAATTCACCTGTGAAGCCATCTGGTCCAGAGCTTTTGTTTGTTGGGAGCTTGTTGATTACAGATTCGATTTGGTAGTAATTGGTTGCTTCAAATTTTCTATTTCTTTTTGATTCAACCTTAGAAGATTGTGTGCCTCTAAGAATTTATTCATTTTTCCAGGTTGTCCCATTTGTTGGCATATAATTGCTCATAGTATTTTCTTAAAATTTTTTGTATTTCTGTGGTGTCTGTTGTCACTTCTTTTTCATTTCTGATTTTATTTATTTGGGTCATCTTCCTTTTTTTCTTGGTGAGTGTGGCTAAAGAATTATCAATTTTGTTTATATTTTCAAAGAACCAGGTCTTGGTTTCATTGATTTTTGAATTGTTTTTTAGCCTCCATTTTGTTTGTTTCCACTCTGATTTTTATTGTTTCCTTCCTTCTACACACTTTGAGCTTTGTTTGCTGTTCTTTTTCTAGTTTCTTTAAATGTAAGGTTAAGTTGTTTATTTGAGATTTTTCTTGTTTCATGACATAGGACTGCATTGCTATTAATAGCCCTCTTAGGACTGCTTTCACTATATCCCACAGATTTTGGGTTGTTGTATTTTCATTTTAATCAACCTCAAGTTATCTTTCAATTTCTTCCTTGATCTTATTATTGACCCATTTATTATTTAGTAGCATGTCATTTAGGCTCCATGTGTTTATGTGTTTTTCACTTTTTTTTTGTAATTGATTTCTAGCTTTATACCATTGTGTTCAGAGAATAATATGATTTTGATCGTCTTAAATTTATTGAGACTTGTTTTGTGGTCTAACATGTGGTCTATCTTGAAAAATGTTCCATGTGCACTTGAAAATAATGTATATTCTGCTGTTTTGGGTAAAATGCTTTAAAAATATCATTTAAATCTATGTGTCCTTGTGTGTCATGCATGGCCATTGTTTCCTTGTTGATTTTCTGTCTGGAAGGTCTGCCCAATGATGTCAATAAGGTGTTAAAGTCTCCTACTATGATTGTATTACTGTCAATCTCTCCCTTTATGTAAATTAATATTTGTTTTATATACTTAGATGCTCCTATATTGAGTGCATAGATACTTACTAAGGTTGTGGCCTCTTGTTAGATTGATCCTTTTATTACTTTATGTCATTCTTTGTCTCTTATTATAGCCTTCATTTTAAATTCTATTTTGTCTGATATAAGTATTGCTACTCCAGCTTTTTTCTCATTTCCATTTGCATGAAATTTCCCTTTTCATTGTTTTACTTTCAGTCTATGTGTGTCTTTCTATCTGAGTCTCTGTATTGGTCTCTTGTAGACAGCCTATACATGGATCTTGTTTTCTTATCTATTCAGCTACCCTTTGTCTTTTGATTATAGAACCTAATCTATTTACATTTAAAGTGGTTATCAATAGGTACAACATTATTGCCATTTTATCATTCAGTTTTTAAAAAAATCTTCTCTTGTTTATTTGTTTGTTTTCCTCCTTCTTCTTAAAGAAGTCACTTTATCTTGGGAAGCCAGCGGCCCCGGTTTGGACCCCACATATGGGGGCCAATGACATTGCCCTCAAAAAAAAAAAAAAAAAAAAGAAGTCACTTTAACATTCCTTGTAATACTGGCTTGTGATAATGAATTCCTTTAGTTTTTCCTTGTCTTCATCAAAAAGGAAAGCTCTTCATCGCTCATTCAATTTTAAATGACATCCTTGCTGAGTAGAGTAGTCTTGGTTGTAGGCCCTTGATTGTCATCACCTTCAATATTTTCTGCCACTCTCTTCAGGCCTGCAAAGTTTCTGTTGAGGAATTAGCTGATAGTCTTATGGGAGCACCCTTGTAAGTAACTAGTTGTCTTTCTTTTGCTGCTTTTTGTATTCTCTCTTTGTCTTTAACCTTTGCCATTTTAATATTATTGTATCTTGGTGTGGGTCTGTTTGGGTTCATCTTGTTTGGGATTCTGTGGTTCCTGACTTTATATGTCTCTTTCCTTTTCCAGGTTAGGGAAGTTTTCAGTCATTATTTCTTCAAATAGATTCTCGATCCTTTGTTCCCTCTTTCTCCTTCTCGTACTCCTATGATGCAGCTGCGGTTACACTTGATGTTGTCCCAGAGGTCCCTTAAGCTATCTTTGCTTCTTTTTTTTATTTAACTTGTTTTTCTTTTTGTTGTTCTGATTGGGTGTTTTCTGCTACCTTGTCTTCTAAATCACCTTTCCAATCCTACGCTTCATCTAATCTGCTGTTGATTTTTTCTAATGTATTCTTCATTTTAGTTGTTGTATTCTTTATCTCTGACAGGTTCTTTTTTGTGGTTTCTATGCCATTATTTATGCTTGCTATTTCTTTGTTGAAGTTCTCACTAAGTACCTTAAGCATTCTTATAACTAATGTATTAAACTCTGTCTCTGATAGGTTGGTTCCCTCCATTTCATTTAGTTCTTGTGGAGTTGTCTCCTGTTCTTTTATTTGGGACATGTTTCTTTGTATCATCATTCTGGTTGCCTCTCTGTTTGCTTCTATGTATTCTGTAGATTTTCTATGTGTCTCAGTCTTTGTCAGATGGCCTTATGTAGTAGGTGTCCTGTGTGGTTCAATGAGCAGTTTCCATGACCACCTGTGTGTGTGTTCCAGGAGTGTCCCTTGTATGTCTTTTGTATATTCTTCTGTTGTAGGTGATCCTCAAGTTTTTTTGGTATGTAAGTGTGTGCGATTGACTTTCTGGCTGACTGGGGAAGCCTGGTGTGGGGCTAGGAACCCTCACCCTTCAGAGGGTACTGTCACTGCTGAGGTGTCCTTCCCAGTACTTAACCACTATCTGTGGGTTTTGGGTCAGCCCATTTTGCATTTCTGCCCCTTCTCCTAGTCTTGATTTGGCCTCTTCTTTATATTCTTGTTGTAGGGGTCTGTTTAGCTAGTCCTCTGATGATACTTGTGGTTGATTATTCTGTAATTTAGTTGTAATTTTAATGTGATCCTGGGAGGTAGCAGGCATAGTGTTTACCTATTCCACCATTTTGGGCTTTTGCTTCAATCTTTTTAATTTTAGCCATTATGAAAGGTATGTACTGATTTCTCATTATAGTTCTAATTTACATTTTCTTAATGACAAATAATATTGAACATCTATTCATATGCTTACTTACATACAAGTATTCTTTTTGGTAAACTATCTGTTCAAAACTTTTGCCCATTTTTAACCTGAGTAGTTTATTTTCTTATTATTTAATTTTGGGAATTCGTTACATATTCTGGGTTAAAGTCATTTATCAAATATACAAATTGCAAATATTTTCTCAGGCTGTGTCTTTTCTATTTTTTTAACAGAGTATTTTGAAAGCCAGAAAATTTTAAGGAAGTCTAATTTATTAATTTTTTTAATGAATCATGCTTTCAGTGTCACATCTAGTAAACCTTTGCCTAATATGTCAAATATTTTTTCTTATTTTTTTCTAGAAATTTTATAGTTATAAATTTTATATTTATGGCTATGATCCATTTGCATTAATTTTTATATGATATAAGGTATGAAAATTAATTTTCTTTTACATTTGGATATACTTTTTTAGCAGCACATATGTTGAAAGGTTGTTCTTTCTCCACTGTTTTGTGTGGTTTTATTTCTGGATTCTCTATTCCATCTATATGTCTTTATATATAGACAACATTTAGATAGCAATATCACACTGTCTTGATTATTGTAGCATTATAATATGTCTTGTAAACATGTTATGTAGTCCTACAACTGTAATTTAAAATTTATGTCAGTTGTCTGTTAAGTTTAGCACATCAGGGACCCTAAGTAAATGTTATTTCCATTTTATTGGGCATTTCCCCTGAAACTGAAAGAATTTTCCCCAATTCCTTTAAGTTCTAAATAACAATCAGTCTAAGATTGCCATCAAGAACCTTATGGTTTAAGGTAGATGCAGAAAAAATATGTTTTAAAGTGCTTTTTGTTTCTTGTGCCTCTAGCTCATATTAAATAAAAGAGAGCATGCTTGAAAATGGAATTTTCTCTTGTGACTCCTCCTACATATACATGATTATTTACTTCAAGTTAAAAATACCAAATACAAAACAAAGAGATGGGTATGTGAATGAGTGGGTATCACAAAACTCATTTTAGGAAGAACCACCCAATTGAGAGGAGTATTATAGATTTACTGGGGCTTGGAGGCTATTTAAATCCATTTATCCACAATTACATATAAAATGTCTATTGCACAAAGCTCTCCAAGGTGAGATAAATGATAACTCCGTAGGTCAAAGACCTAATGATCTTAAAGGAATGAGTATGTTGTCCTGTAATATTTTAGAAACAGGAGAAAGTGATATGTGATATAAGGGAGGAGGAGATGCATTGCAATGAGGGTTATGAGCAATGGGTTAGTCTACTTAGCAATATCAATATTCTTCTTCTTTTAACATAGGCAGCTAAAGAACCAAGCTTGATTATACCCTCACTCTTGGGCCATCAAGGAATTACCAGAATTTGGACAGACCCTGGCATGGAGGATCCAGGGACTCCAACTGACATCAGGATTCTGGCATTCTTTGCATTTCGACTCTGCTTTCACCTTTGTTGGCTCCCTTCCCCAGATTTGGTGATAAAGGTGTCTCCAACATCTCCAACTTAATGTGGTCTTCATACTCTGTGGTCCAGGAGAGATAGCTTTCTCAAACCAGCACTCTTGAGCAGGGCTTCTGTTTGATCTGTTTGGATCACACATCATCCATCCATGAACTAATCACTGTGTCTTAGGAGGTGTGTTTAGATTGGATGGCCAAGGGAGATGGGAGATACCTACCTGCTTGCCTTGAAAAACATTACTCACACAGAAATGCATGGAATGAAGAAGAGGTACAAAATTAATGGAGGTGCATTGCACTAGCTCTGTGAGGGGCACAGAAATAATCATCATCATCATCATCATCATCATCATCAAAACAAGTATAAAAATATTTCTGCCTATTTATTTTCAAATTGCAAATAGAAACATTACTGCCTTGATTATTTACCCCTCCCTATATTTATATCCTTTGTCAAGTGACTTGCAGTCTCCACACCTCTGTGGGAGGAGTATATGTCCTTTCCCCTTGACTTTGGGCAAGGCCTGTGATTTTCTTCACCTAACGATTGCAAGGTGACAGTAACAGTGTGCCAGTTCTGCGCTTGGGCCTTAAGAGGCATCATTGTTTTCAGGTTTTGTTCTTTAACCCCTGCTATTTCTGCCCTGCTGTCCTCGTGGTCCTGGTGGAGGTCGAGGAGAGGAGGATGAGAGACCTGTGGAGAGAAGGCAACTTAACTGCTGCAGCCTGAAGCAAAGCTGCCCCCAAAACCCCACAAATTCATGAAAGAGATAAATTCTTGTGATTATAAGCTACTAAGAGTTAGAGTATTGTTTATTATGCAACAAAAGCTAACTGATGCAAGGGCAACAAACATGGATAAGGTATGTTAGTACTTGTGAATGAAATGTAATCTCCATAAGACCTGGATTTATAGTGTTAATTGCTTTATTCCCCAAACATAGTGGATTGCCTGCCATATTGTAGATGCTCAAAAAAACCCCAAAACCCCAGGTGCATTGCATCACTACAAAGTGCTAATCCCTGTGCCAGGTATCAGGAGAAAAAGATGTGAAGGGAGTCTTCCTTAAAGGAGCTTGTCTTATGTTTGGGGAGACCAAATAGGTATGGCAAGCCTATAAGGCAGGGTGAGAAAAGTTCCACACTGGAAGTCATTATGTGAGTAGAAATGACATGTGTGTTGATAAAGTTTCCATCAGAGAGTTGCTCTAGCCACACTCACATTCCTTGACTTGCACCCTTTAGTTAGTGCATGTTGGCTTGATTCTTGTCGACCATCATCTATGTTTCTTTCCCTGAGAATTTTTCTGGCCATTGAGCCTGCTTTGCTCTCCTGCCCAGGCTGGAAGGACCAGGAAATAATGTTGCCCCACCCACCTTGGGAGCAGCCCTTTGTCACCGATTGAAGGGAGTTGGGACATAAATGCCCTAGCCCGCTTACCTCTCATGACACTGACACTGTTCTATATTGGCTCTCGGAATTGCCTCAGGTAACTTGCTTAATAATGTACCATACCAAGACTGCCTTCTTCTCTGTCTCTGTCTCTGTCACTGCCAGTATATCCTGATATTTGCAAATAAACAACTTACATGTCAATCCTTGTCTCATCATCTGTTCCTGGGGGAACCCAAACAAAAACAGGTGAGAACTACATATTTGGTTTGGGTTCATTCTTGCTTTTTTTTTTTTTTAAAGTATATCCCTGTCTGTAAACCAATTTTGAGCATGCACTCTATTGTGTCATCAATGATATAAATTCTACTGCTTTAAGATTCTTTAGATATTAAGCATACAGAAAAATATGAATTAAAAAAAGATGAGGAAAGTACATACAAATTTTAAAAAGTCTTGTGAATCAGGATAGCTTAACATGCACATGAAAGTCTGTTGAGTGGGAGTAACTCTCTCAATAATGAATCCTGTTGGCCTGATACTTGTCAGGGTTGTTGATTTTACTATGCTTTTGCACAGTGAGGTATATCAGGAGTCAGAGGAGCATGTCAGTCCTGCCTTCTTCTTGTTCTTTGCTGTGCCTTCATTATTAGTGTTAACTTTGATCCATGGATACTTTTCAGGAATATTTGCTTAAGCCATGCAGCCATTTTTCAAAGGTTAGTGTAGTTAAAACCAGATAATATAATCCATAAATCCACTAAATTGGGCACATGTGAACTGCAATGTTACAAGACACAGAAAACTAAGGCCTGAGTGAGGGCACCCACCACCTTCTGCCTCTGCCCTCTGGATCTTGCCTGGAATGTAAGTAACACATGCCCACCAGTCATGCAGACTAGTGAGGCACAACTTCCGTCTGTATATCAAATAGGACTAAAGCCTGGTTTCTTATTCAGGTAAAGTAAACAAATATAAATAGAAGTTCTGGTGGCTTCTTCCTGTTCCATGATTGAGTGCCTCATACCCCACCTGGGGTTGTGCTGCCTGTTCTGAAGATAGTGGGACTGACAGAGAGGATGTGGGGCCCTTTAAGGTGTAGATGAGTGGAGAAACACAGATGCAGACAGGAAGTCCAGGTACTTGGGGGAACCGTGAGTGGATGAGGCAAGGGTCACTAGGAAGAAAGAGAAGCTGTCTAAGCATCGAATCCAAGGAATATTGGGGTCATTTCAGTGATCAAAATGAGATTTACTGTTTGCTAACCAAACCCCCATGCCATCTTATCTGGCACATAAATGCAGATTTTATACAACTTCCCTCTATCACAGCTATTGGAGAAAAGAGTCCCCTCTTCAATTTTTATCTTCTTAGTACTAAATATAAAAACTAAAGCGGGTGTGTATAGAATTTGGGGCTTGAGATTTAGGGATTTATTTGTCTTTAATATGTGGATTCTGCAAGAGTGATTTCACTCTGAAATTTCAGAGCATGTTGCAATTTTCATCATAACATAAAGTTCAGGATGTTTAATAGTTTATTTATAGTAATGATAACTGTTATTTTATAACCTTAGGGGTGATTTCTTTCTAAAATTGAGAAATGAGTCATGAGAGTTTACTTGAACACAGTCACAGAAATAATGGAAACATGATTTTTATTAAACTTTAGATGAAAAAAAAAAAGAAAGCTTCCCCTCCCCCAGTCTCAGACCAGTAGAGGTCAAACTCACCATCTGAAGTTAGTTTGTGTATTTTTTTTCTTTCTTTTACATTTTTTTAAAAAAGATCTCATTTAAAAAATGTGTGGGCCATCAGACCCCACTCAATAAAATTTGCTTCATTGATTCTAAAAAATGACATATTAAGAAGCAGGGGCTGTATGATGTTATACATATCTTCTGGCCTTCTCCAGGATGATTTTGCAAATAAAAACTCAGTGGATAGATTGGACAATCTTGAGGCAACCCTCCCACAGAAGTGGTCTGCCTCGCTGGTGTACTGACCATGTTCTATGAAGTTTTTGCCATGAGGTCTTATTACAGCAAAGATGAAATGATGGTTACTGGAATTCCTTTCCCCATAAATCACACATTGCCATGGACATTTCTGTGTTCATTAGGGGAGAAAAGGCAGCAGTTGGAGCATGTTCATGTTTTTTGTTTTTTTTTATAGGCTTCTTGATGAACTGGGGCTGAAGGGTTAGCACACTGGCAAGTAAGCCAAGGCCCTATTTCTAGATTTTGAGCTTCACTTCGTCATCCTAGAAACTCATAGTAAAAATCAAAGAGTTAATAATAATTTACAGACTCTGCCCTGCTTTCCTATGTCAGCCCTAGTTAGTGACCTCAGGAAGGGCATCGGGGCGAGGTACAATATTTCAAGGTTGGCCCTGTAGCTCTGGCCTAATTTACAAGCCGCTTAAAATCTGAACACAGCATTGCATGTTCCTTTTGTGTATTATAAAGAGGCTCTTTAGCCTTCTATGTCATCTGGAAAAATTTCAGATACACAACATTCAGAGCAGAGTCTCCCAAGTCCTTGTTGAAAGCTGTTAAGTGCCAGAGTGCTGAAACAAATTCATTCTTAGAATAAATAGCTGGTTAAATGGATGTATGGAGGCATTTTCTCTTCAGCAAAGATAAAGTGATGGTTAGAAGATCGAGGAGGGATGGATGGGCTAATTTGAAAGTTGGCACGAAAATGAATGATATTTTTCCTTTTTAGAAAGCCAAATAGCCCCTATGGCATCGGTAGCAGCCCGACTCAGAGCTGAGGACACCCATTCTGCAGTTGGCAGCCACCCTGAAATGCCCTTGGCCTGGTGCCACTAGCCTCTGTCTGGCATCCTTGGTTTTTCTAAACTCCTGGGTAAGTGAGAGAGGAATGACTTCAGGGACCCAAACATTTGCATGCTGATCTAAGAGCATAAACCGAAATCTAACACACAAGGTTTGCAAGTTCCCATCTGAGGAAGAATCAATTTTTATAGCAAAGAGACAAAAACAAAGAGTCGGGTCGGCCACTGACATACCACTTCATTCTTCTAAAAAGGTGCTCAGGGCTTCACAATGATTCCCTGCTGGGCCTCTGCTTCAAGCCTGCTGCTGAATGAGATAGTAAGTAACATTGCTCAATATTAAGTGTTAGCCCTATATAGGCTTTGCCTTATTTCATTTTAATAACAGCTCTGGCAGTGAATGACTGATAGTCCCATTTTACAGGTGAGGACATTGAGGACTAGAGAAGTTTAGAGTTACATCTGCCCACGACCACACAGCTAGTGAAAAGCTGAGTTAGGATTTGCGCTCAGAACTGGTCTCACTTTGTAGTCAGGGCTCACCATCATAATGACATGAAATATCTAGATGACTTTAGGCTCTAAAGAGTTCTCTGTCCTTCACTTTACAACTCCCATGTTCTGTGACCATGCAGTGGTGAACAGCTTGGGTCCTAGAGTCAGATCACATTATTTTAAACTGCAAGCTCATCACTTTTGGGCAAGTTCCTTGTCCTCCACTGGCCTTTGCTGCCACATATAAAATTGGGATAATAATAGCACCTGTTCATAGGGTTGTTGGGAGTATGCAACTTGAATGATGTAAATTGCTGAAAGCAGTGCCCAGGCACACAGTAGGAGGTAAATAAATGGGAACTATCACTGTTTGAATAACTCTATTGTTAATCCTAATATACTCCAGATGGGATGGTGGACAGTAGTAACTTTTGGGACTTCTCTCTGGTTGGATCCCAGGGGCACAAGAGGCCAGCAGAGCCACACAGCACATTATGGCCTTGATGTGTGTTACTTTTTCCAGTATCTCATTGGCCAAATCTAGTCACACTGCCAATTTCACCATAGATGAGCCACTAAATCTAATGGCAGAGGGAGGGAGTGAAGGATTGAGACCATAACCAACCCCACATACCATAAACAGTACTATCTTCTTCAAGCCTCACAACAGCACCTTGAGAGAGGTGATGCTGAAAAGCCATTATCATGCTTATTTGGGGAAATTTTCCCTAGTGTGAAATATAAGGCTCTGGGAAATTCTGTGGTTCCCAATACAATAGATGCCAGGGCTCGTTCTTGCATTCACATTTTTTCTACTTTACCCAGATGTTATGGTGAGTCCCATGTTATAGCATAACTACATGTTAAGGCTCTTGAATCTCTATAGTATTATGATTATGATTCATATTTACTATGCCACAGCTTATCTCATTTACTTTTCTCACAGACATACATATGGCTGGTCTGTTACTTGGTTTGTTTTATAGAAGACTGAGGCCTCTTGAGGGTCCCATGCAGCAATGAGCCTCTATGACAGCCATGCCCCATGGTGGTCCTTGGTTTTTCTAGGTATGACATAAGGGAAACATGCTTCCCCCTCTTTTCATTCACATGGGGATCTCCTTACATTTAAAATCCGGTGATGATAAAGATGGTTTATTTAGAAGAGCTTTGGTCTCCTTGGAAGAAAGTTCCTGCATAAATTTGAAGTATTATGGTGAGATGGTATCCTGGAGACGTATGTGTGAATAATAAAAATGTCAGCACCTGCTGCCAAGAACCACCAAATGAAAGGAAAGGAAAATACCAAACATCAAAGACAGTTAGAGGTTTATTTAGATTTTAAGTCCCCTGGGCCAAGACCACACCTAGTACATTGTCATATCCAATAAATGTTGAAAAGCAATTGTCCGGCACATGATAAACAGTTGTGGTGACATCCCAGACCACCTCTACCATAGAAGCAGCATATGGTCCAGTCACAATGGAAATTCACTCCATTTCATAAGCACATGCTTATTAGTATAAGGCCCTGCTAATGGACCGAGGACAGTGAGTTTATTTCCAGAGCAGAGAAAAGGCACTGTGAGGACCAGCTAGCATGGGCAAAAGGGCTAAAGTAGTTAAGATAGAACCTGATGAACTTATAACACATAAAAATTTAGGCAGGGAATTAGTCTGGGCACCAGTTCATCATACCCAGTCCTTACATATCTCTTGTCTTTAGTTCCATTTACATACTCCATGGGTTTCTTACTGAAAGCACCTGAGATTCATTGTCTGAGGGCTTTCTTGAGCCACAAGAACATACTTTGGGGTAAGGCACATGTTGGAATTGTGGGGGTAGTGCAAGACCTGGGAATGACTCAAACAATCTCAGAGGGAATTTGTGGATCAAAGACCTGGCTCCCTCGTCCCTCAGTGGGACAACACATAAGAGTGTTCCATACCCTCTCCCAGAGAGGTCTGCAACGGGACTGAGCCCCTGTTGCCTGTGGAGGTAGCCTATTCATTTACCATTCTCCTTTATTGGCTTCCATCTCTTTCCTATCTCACTTTCCTAATCCCCTATTCCGTCAAGTACTGCGTGGGATCATCATCCAAAGAAAGCTTCTTGTTTCAAAGTTTGCATCTAGGGGAATGCAACCTAAGAGAACCTTTTAAAATCTAGCATAAACTTTTCTTCCACAAGTTCTGTGGAAGGATCACAGACCACGTGAAGTCATACAACACTCTTTTGATTACCAGTGCCACAGAGGAGAGGCAGAGAGGACTAAATCCTCAAAGCAAGAAAAAGGATGACAGCATGATAGGTCAAGAAGGTAAGCAGGTGGGAAAGTGGAAAGGGGTCAAGCCGGAGGCACACAGACCCTCAAAGCCTTAGGGAAATGGGCTGTCAACACATGGAAATAGGTACTGTGACACTTAGATTTATTTTCAGGCGAACTGTTCACCACAAACCCAAAGTTCCCCTAAACAATTCCTAAGAAAAGCTTCCAGAAATTTTGAGAATCTGGTATCCATATTTTCTGAATCAAAAATTGGGAACCAGTCTGCCAAAGAATGTTTTGTTTATGATTTGTGAATATATCTGAACAGACAAAGATATCAGAGAGAATATTGGGAATTGATCCTGCTCCAGAAATTCTGAGATCTGTGATTACCACATCAGGGGTCATCTGATTTAGTGTTTCTCCACAGACTGTATGTTATCTTGGGTGGGGGTTGGGGAGGGATAGTAAGATCAAAAACACAAATGAGAATATTCAAAATTTTTGAGATTTTACAGGAATGATACTACAACTTTATTTCCCTAAATTTCACCATAAGTGAAATAATTAAGTTCTTATAAACATGTAAATGTTTATAACACACAAAATACCTATATATTTTATTTCTTAGGTGATGGGAATCAGAATCAGGGTGTAGGCTATGAAAGGTTTATTCACTAATTTAACTCATATTTATTTATGGCTTATGCATGGCCTAGTGATATAACGATAAATAAAACAGACAAATCCTTCACCCTAATAAGATTTACAGTGAGGAGACAGGCATCACAGACAAAACAGCAACTTGCAACTTTTGTTACAAGTTGCAACAAAACTGAAAAGTGTGCAATGAAAATTTCCAAGATATTTTTAAAATAGATAGACATCTAGAAGGCTCCAGGGATATGTCCAAGATGATACAGTAAATTAATGGTAAGACTAAGCAAAGCTGCTAAAACTCTGTATTGGGCTACCTCTGCCTGGGGTCTGCCTATTGCACGAGCTGAGACTTTTCTTAGAGCCGCAGTCTGAAGCTTTTCCTTTCTTCTAATTTCTCACAGATTTCAGACCGATTATTGTTTGAAGACTCTCCCCTCATCTCCTGCCCCCTCCTTCATTTAATTGCACAGTGAAATTCTCTCACTAATCTTCTGTATGTCTAGTCTCATACTATTTTTCCTTAGAAGACCCAAACTGCACAGAACAGTAAAACACCCTAAACCCAGGACATGTAATTCAGTTTATCCTGCATGCTACTAAAAGCAGTTTAATTTCTCAAAATTTCAAAAGCATCTTATTACACAGGATCCTATCTCTTGTGTGAAACTGGGGACGCAAAAATAGAGCAGCCTACAAGATGTTCTTTAAATAGAAGTTTCCTCTAATTAGGATCCTGAGGCCACTTATTTTAGGTAACTGCATACTTGCTAATAGAGGTCATTCAGAAGTTTCTACTGCACAACCACCATATTGCATTCATAATCTCTCTTCCTTTTATACTTTGATAAAATGTCAACCTGCTCATTTCTGTGCATTATTGAGTGGGTTGACGATGAAGCAGGAGGTGGGCAGCTAGTTACAGGAATGGGGTAAGAATCAGTGTTCTTATCATGCAGGCATTAGATTTTAGCATGACTCAGCATGTCTTTATCTTCTGGACCCAATAATTGTTATATTCACAATTCCAGTATAAACTTGCTTCTATTTAATGGGTGGTCAGATAACAGCCATTTTAACTGTTTTTGGGTTATTATTTTTCAAATTATGGCTCTCTCTATACAGCTCTTAAAAGAATATTGGTGTTCTAGTTGCTCCTTGTAGTCACCAATAATCACCAACACTTAGTATCATCTGTCTTTTTCATTTTATCCATCCTGGTTGATGTTTAGTACTATCATGTTGTGGTTTTTAATTTGCATTTACCTGATGACTAATCATGTGTAGAATCTTTCCATGTGTTTCTTGGCCATTTGGGCATCTTCTGTGAAGTGCCAGTGCAAGTCTCTTAACAATTTTCCTGTTGGGTTGTCTGGCTTTTCTACATTGGTTTATAGACATTCTTTATATATTCTGGCAAGTCCTCTGTCAGATACGTGTACTGTAATACCCTCCCCCACTTTGTGGTGTGTTTTTCATTCTCATAATGATATTTTCCAATGTACAGACATTCTTAATTTTAATGTAGTTCAGTTTATGCAATATTTCATTTATGCTTATAGCTCTATTAAGAAATCTGTATCATTTTAAAGGTCATAACTCCACATTTATAAGTTGTGTACTCTCTTCCTCTCTCTATATTATGGTTCAATACAAATCTTACATAACATCGGGCTAACATAGTTTCAAACTCTGGCTCCTCATAATAATCCTATGAGGGGGATACTCTCCTCTCCCTATTTTACAGCTGAGAAAACTGAGGCTGAGAGACATTAGGTAACATGTCCATAGTCTTATAGTTAGTAGATGAGAGATGGGAATGAATCCAGTCTGGCTACAGAGTCCATGCTTCTAGTCTGCATCTTAGCCTGGGCCTCCCAAAGTCTGTTTGTTCTTTTTTTCCTTGTCAGCAAAATGAAATAAATTGAATATACTACAGAAGGTTATTATAAGGATTGAAGGAGTTATTAAAATGATCTAGCATGATTCCTAGGACATAGTAGGCATCCATAAATTTTTTTAAATATTTTTTATTACTATTAGTACTCCCTAGATAGAATAAAAACTGCAAGAGGCCATAGGCCAGTGTCTCAGTTTTTTTCTTTTTATTTGGAGCAAAGTACAATTGAGTTTCTGTGATAGTTGGACTAACTTTTAATACTTAGAAACCCCAGACAAATCCTACGGTTATCAAACCTTGGTACATTTTCTCTTTATAGTGACTGTAATAAAGGCTTACAGATCCATATAATGTATCTGTGCATAAGGATCAGGTGTGGCTGAAACAGATATAAAGATAAACAAGGTCAGACATGGAAAAGCTTAAGGTGGGATTCTTGCCATACTTGTCATTTAATCTTATTCATGCTACAATGACCCAACTACATAATAGGGAATTAATGAGCAGATCACAAATCTGAAATAGTTCAAAATTCAGGGCAAGACTCTAGATGACTTTTAGTTAAAATTGGAACCCATTTGGAAAGTTGTTTTCCTTTTCTTCTAAAATGTAATAGTCAGGAAAAACTGCTCATTTTGAGTCTAGTGCATGCAATACAATTTCTCTAATTTTCTCTTATAAGATTTTATTAACCAAAAAATAAATAAATAAGATAGTTGCAGAATACTAGAATTCTTAGAGATAATAACACTAATTATTCAAAGGAGAAAAAAAAAGGTAGAGGAAGCGGGGAGAGCAAGGGAAGGGAGCAGGAAAAGGAGAAGAATGTCACGAATTTGAAGTCAGACACTAAGGAGTTGAATTGTTAGTTCCACCACTTTTGAGAGTTGATTGCTCTTGGTAAGATACTCAAATATTCTAAGCTCTGAAATCTCCATCTGTAAAATAGGTATAGCGATGTTTGTTCACTTGTTCTTTGTGATGATTCAATTAGGTAAGACACAGAGAGGACTCAATACATTTGTATGGGACACTCAATAAACAGTTCTTTCCTAGTTTTCCCCATTCTCCATCATTTCTTTCTTTGTTCATGACAGTAGCTCTGGCAAATGAATTCACTGGCTAGGGCCAGCAGGCACAGAATTTATATAATATGGATAAATGTGTCCTACAAATGGACCTCTGCAGTCTTTGATTTATTAAGAGACCTTGGAGTGAGAGACTGCTTTATAATTTTCGGGTCCAGTGGTCTTTGAGAAGTCACACAATTACTCTGAAGGAGATAGCTAGTCTGTAAGGTGAGGATGTTCTTTCCCATTCTTTCCACCTCATATGCTGTTATAGGAGTAAAATGTGATAAAAGGCACAAGTGCTTTGTGCAGCAGAAGTCAGTGTAAGTGTTAGGGCTACCTTTCTCCCACTGTACCTACCTTCTTATGTTGACAATGAACATTCAGTTGAACATGCATCAGACATTTCTCACCCATCAACATTTAACACACTGCCCAATATTCAGCTGAAACAGGGATGGAAAAGCCAGCCTTTCACCATGTACTTCCTGCAGTGCTGTGATGTAACTCAGTTCTGGGAATACAGAGGAATACAGTATTCTTAAATCCAAGGTGTTAAAGCATTGGCTTATTTGTTGTTTTTGGTAAAAATAAATGTTAATAAATAAAATTTAAGACATAAACTAATGATGAGTAAAGTCAGACACAATTGGTTGTCTGTCCAACAGCTAGACCCTTCTCCCTTACTTTTTGGTAATTTAACTTCAATATGAGAGGGGATGAATTGTGATTTATTTAAATCTACACTGTCCAATAAATTGCCACAGGGGTCATTTAAATTTAAATTAATGAAAGGTAAACAAAATAAAAAATTCAGTTCTTAGTCACATTAGCTAATTAAGAGCTTAATTGACACATGTGGTGAGTGGCTGCCATATTGAAACATGCAGATATGGAATAGTTCCTTCATCATAAAAATTTCCATTGCACAAGGCTGGTCTAAACCAATCATGTTACCTTATTCTACATGGTCAGTAGAATTTTTCCTAGGATGAACATAAGGCATCTAATTCTGGCTAATGGAATGTAAGAGAAAGTCTTCTGGAAGATTCTGACATCTTTCCTTGAAGAGACAAACATGTGGGAAAAGAAAGTGCTTTGTTTCTTCTGTTTTTCTTTCCTGCTTAGGAAGCTGTCATGTGAAGTAAGGGTGTGGTACACGGGTATAGGATCAATGCTGACAAGCGGAGTGTCAGAGTAGAAGGACTCAAGTCTGGACACTTGATGGCATTGCATAGAGCTAAAAACTTCTTGCTGCTAACTAAAGATTTTATGACGTAGGATTTATTTCATTTTATTTTTTATTTATTTATTTTTTTTTGAGGGCAGTGTCACTGGCCCTCATATGTGGGACCCGAACCGGGACCGCTGGCGTCCCAAGCCAGCTCTTAACCACTGCGCCACTCGGCAGGCCCAGATGACATAGGATTTAAGCCTCAGTTCTTTGGGTTTTCCTACTTGCAGCTTAAAAGATTCCTAACTGAAATAAGAAGTTGGAAAAGGAAGATCAGAAGAGAAAAAATTTATTGTTAGTCCTTCTGCTCTTGTCTCCTGCCCCCAAATGATGATGTTTTTATCAATGCAAATATTTTACATGGCCATGGTTATATGGTGTAGGTACAATCATCTTTGTTATTTTTAAACTTGATTTTTTCTCTTAACGTTAAAGCAATTGTTCACCGAAGAGAAAGTAAAGCATATAGACAAGTGTCAAGACGAAAATCAAATCACCCAGCTACTCATTATGACAGAAAATCAGTCTTAACATATTAAACTTTATCCTTACAATTTTCCATACATTTGATGTACTTTATACACTGACTTTTAAGAATTATTAACACAGGGATTTCTACTTATCCTAAATTGAAGAAGATGACAGATGACACAATCATAAGGTTGTTTAGTAGCCTTGTGATCAACTAAAAAACCTATTTAAGCATGGGTTTTAGAGATGCAAAAATTTACAACTGAGTTCTTGAATAATGAAAATTAACATTAGATTCTTTATGAAGCACTGTAAAACCATAATTGAAATATATTAGCTAGACTCAGAATAATTTTAGGAGTCATATTAACATTTTTGACAGTTGCTACAATCCTCAACAAGGAAGTATTGTTTTTCTTTCTATAGCTGCTTTATGATTAAGCTTTTCTTTTCCCTAAGGTTCTTTTCTTATTGTAGTTTACATGCTATATTAAAAACTTCAAAACCAACCAACTCTACAAAAGTTACGTGGACATACTGTCTCCCCATTTAGATTTTAAAAAAAACAAACAGCAGAGACTATGCCTGTTTTGTTCATCACTGTATCTCCTGTGTCTGCCTAGCACAGGGGCTGGCATACAGCAGGCACTTAATAGGGGCTTACCTAGCATCGGAAGCACTGAATACAAGCAGGTGAAGCGAGTTAAGGAAAGGCCTTTGAGGAGAATTATTATTATTATTATTATTATTATTACTATTATTATTTTGGAGAACACTAGAAGAAAGAAGTACAAACAAAAATTAACAAACAAAATATTTGTAGACAATGATTTGCAAAAATTTCCAAACTGCCATGGAATGAGGAGATGAAAGGGTATTAGAAATGAATAACATGGATTTCCATACAAATTCTCATCCAATCTCTGTCTTTCAAAGTGAAAAAAGAAATAATTTTCTTTTTAATATTTGCTAATAGTTTTCTTCACTACTGCCTCCCTTAGTAGCTGGAAGTTATCTGAATTTTCCTTTGTTTTTCTAGCAATAAGTCTTCTTTGTTTTGTGCTATGACTCATGTGAATAATAGCTCCTAGCTTAATATACAGCTCTGTGTTTTCTCTGATGGTGTGGGGCTGCCCTTACATTCGTTATCCTCTTCTTCAGGGTTCCATTTAACTGAGTCACCCAGAGGGGCCACTGGAGAGTGAGGTTCTGACTCTCTGAGAAGAACAGTGTCAGCAGAATGTTAGAGGCTCTGCTGTTGGAGTCTATGCCGTTTGAAAAACAGTAACTCAATTTAAGAAACAAAAGAGATGCCATTTTTAGCTTTTGCAAAGAACAACTAAAATGCTTAAAATAGTTCTAAGGGTTCCAAAGTCCAGGAGAGTCTTGCATAAAGACATATACCTTAATATTGGGACTCTGATGTCATGTTAACCTCCATCACTTCCCTCCACTCTGGGACCAGTTTCTGCTGTGGCTGCCAGTAAGTGCCATGTCACTGATTTCCCTGGGGATGGGGACCCTCACATTAGGACTATGATGGAGCATCTTAGATGAGAAACAGACTGTGAAATTAAAAATCGTGTATGTAAGAGTTTTAGGGAATGCCCTTAGGAGATACACCTGTAAGAAAGTAGGGAAGGCAGGACTGGGCAGAAGGAAAAAACTGATCTACAATGAGAGTGCAACTGAGGCCTCAGTCAATCCCTTGGAGCAGAGCTGACTCCAAAATTTGTGGGGCCAAGTGCTCTTTTATAAAAGCAGGAAAAAGTGACATCAATGATACTAAAGTATACTTTTCCTTTCTTCTGTGGTTGCTCAAATTGTCATGGTGATTTTATTTTCTATTTATGTAAAGAAAAAATAAAATTTTAATTCATTAGCATGAATTTTATAATTCATCTTTATGTTATGCACTGCCAGTTTTAAATGCAAAAGAGCATTTAACTCATAAAGAATCACTAAAATGCACATTTTTTTTTGTATCTCATGCATGCATATATATTTTGTTCTTACCTAACAGTGGAAATGCTGCACAAAACTAACTCAGCTTTCTTGATTTTGACTTTCACTTCTTGATAGAGTGTTTGATAATACTCTATACCATCGGTTTACTGATAAGTATGGTAGAACCAAAAGGAAAAATAGGTATCTGAACATGGTTCACTAAATCAGGGAAGTAACATGAGTAAGAAAAGATATGCTAGGATTCATATTCTTAGAATGCCATTGTTCATGTTTCTTAGAAAACCACTGCCTTCTTTCTGTGTTTGAAGAAAGTTCTAGTCTGACTGGAGCATGTGGCCTTGAGAGTTTGTTAGCACCCTCGCTTACTCAACTGTAGAATTGATGTGTTTAATTTTTTTTGAGTCTTGCTGAATACCCTCTCATAATGGGTCCACTGGAGTTCTGTGCTCATGGGGTATTAAGAACACTACATGCAAATGGGGCAGTGAAAAGAGAACACCCTTTGCTCATGTGCATGCTCAATTGTCCCAGTGGACTTCACTTACAAAACACAAATTCAAAGAAAAGATTATTTAGAATTTCTAGATGCTCATGGCAGAGTATTAAATCAAGTGAGAGGTCCTTCTGAGCATGTGGCCCATTGCCCAGGTCTCAAGCCCATGAAGTTGGCCCTGCTTGGGGAACTATGGAGCTCAGGTGGCCCTTCAGGGAAGGCTGAGGCTTTGAATGTCCCTATCAACCAGTGTTTGTCATTGACTAGCTCCTGGGAGAAGGCATAAATTTGGACAAAGCAGTTCTTTGTGGTCCAGGGCAGCTCTAGTGTGGAATGCAGTGACTGTGAACTGTCAGCAGTCCATATTCCTAAGAGTAGGGGGTTGGTATGTGGGCCTCAGGAAGGCGATATGGACACCACACCACATTAGTCATTACATCAAGAGCCAGGCTGGCCAGCAGAGGTGGTTTGGAAGTATGAAGGAACAGCTCCCTCTACTATGACAAGCTCTCATAAGAGAGAACCTAAGAATGATGTTTTGGCCCCATGATTTTAATATTTATATTGCAATTTTGTCTTTTTGATTTATGGACTCCCCCATGCACATGTGCAGCCACAGTAGCCATGATTCTATGCCAGATTCTCCACTGTCCTTGATCCCAAAGGTCCGAAATTCTCCCAGGAATTCTACCGAGTATTCACAAGCCAGGTTCTCTCTTGTGTCCTACATGTGCCTGTGAATACCTGCATCTCAAATTAGGGCATGTAAGTCCTACCGTTTTACTCAGATTTGGCAGTTTATCTGCATTATAGCAAGCTTGAATTTGATTCTTAATCTTTGAAATTTTGCCATAGAAGCTGATGGTTTAGTTTCTTATTGAGCTAAATCTTAAAGATGATAAAATTGTATGTCTTGTATTTCCTGGATTTTCAGTCATCTTTATGTTATCAAGAACCTCGTGTATAGAAAAGTGTCTAATTTCCATTTTAAGGTGAAATTTATTTACTCATTGATTAATGTAGTAAGTATTTACTGAGCTATTATATACCAGACATGTAGAATGTAGTCTGCCTTCATGGAACTTCTGGCCTCATTGGAGAAACAAATGATAAATAACTAAAAAAGAAACTTATATATAAACATCTAATTACAGTGGATAAGTGCCATATAGAAAATGATTTTGATAGACGTTAACTAGGAGGAATCTATTTTGATAACTCTCACCTCTTGCATCACTCTATTCTGGAGTGATCTACCTCTTGGAAATAGAAAGGCTGGGCAAGGTTTCCTTATTTTTTATTTTTATCTACCAACTCTTATTGTTGGTAAAGGGCTGTTTCTGGGGTGTGTGAACTCTCTGCTTACACAAACTGTCCAGTGAGGGGCTGAGCATGTTCCTACAGCTAGACAAAATGCTCATTGGAGAATTTCAGTGCTTCCAGTAAGGTGGGTAGGCATACATGGGAATCCAGTGCCATGGGAGCCTGGATGGACAACCAGCAAATGCTACAAACCACTAATACATGTGAAGTGGAAACTGCCCCTTAGTGGACATTCAGTAAATGGTATCAATCATTACCTCACATTTGGTACTTGTTGATGTTTTTTACACATTCATACATACACACATGCATGCACACACACACACCTTATTTCATAATCTATATTTAAGTTCCTTTCAAGTACTTGTTTTTATAATTCTTCTCAATGCCCAGCATTGTTCCTTTCCATAGTAGGTGCTCAATGGTGTGACTAAGTCATTTCTCTTTTGTTGTTGTTGTTATTTTTTAACTTTATTGAGATGTTTTCATATTTTTAATACTTGACTACCATCCAACAAGTTAACTACTTTACTTTGGCAGCACTCTGTTTAGAAAAGATAACTGAAAAAAATAAGCTTAGGAGAAAATGTGATGTTAGCTTCTCATTTCAGGAAGCAGGACAAAGCTATCTTACTGTTTGCTGGCAAACATTGGTGTTAATGCTGCTTTTCAGAGGGATATTTTCATGGGATTTAAAATATTTTCATGCAGTTAAAAAGTAAAGATAAGTTGTGTACATCACATTTATGATTCTCTTTACAGCAATCATTTAGAAATAACTGAGAGGGGCAGTTTATGCCCCAAGTCATATAGCATGTTCCTCTCTTACTTGGCTTTAAACCTCCTCTTTAAGAAATGACATAAGATCAGTGTAAATGCCTTCAGAAATTTCAGAGCTTTGGCCACATTTATTTTTTTTAAAATTCTTTTTACATAAAATCAGGATAGCTTATTCTATTTTTAGGCCTTGGTTGGCTGCCGAAATATATCCTTCAAAATTAGGCCCATTTCTTAAATATGTCTGGAGCAGCGTCAAAAAAGTATCTGAAGCCAAGGCTAATGTGTTTTTGAAGCTTTTCACAGAAAAAATCTCTAAGGATTTCAGCTATGTTGAGGCAATATTTCTGGGGAGGAAACTTGTATCCAGGCTGACATTTTCCATCCCGAGTTTTCTACCTGCTGTGATGTGGAATGGCCAAGATATGAAACCTCTAATGTTGGAGTTATAACACAATTTTACTAGCCTCCAAGGGCTTGTTTCTCACATTGTTCCTGGTTGCCAGATGATCTAAGAAGATCATGGAAACCTGGCACCTCACTGCTTTTTTGGCTAACACCACCAAAAAAAATTGTTATTGTTTTTGGAAACTCTCATCCAGTGCACAAAATAGTAATATTAGCTATTATTATTATTATCATCATCATCATCATCATCATCATTATTGGCAGAGGTTGGAGAGTAGAGGGATGATGAACACTATAATTTTATTGCGACTGCCCCAAATGACCAATTTCAAAACAACAAAAGAGTGTTACGTTCCTATGTCTGAGAATCTTAGAAAGTTGTAAAGAGAGAAGGCTCCACTAATTTGTCTGAGTTGATGAGATGCAATGAACTTGCACCTCCTGATTCAATGTGGCTTGAATTTCTGGTAACTCTGCCCCATGATAGGTTTTCCCATTATCCCATTGAAAGCACAGCATTAGGTCAACCCAAATCCTACCTTTCTGCCAAACCACTTTTCTCACAAGCGTGACGTACTCCCAGTCTCATACTCCTACCTTTGATTAGCCCATGCCACAGTGTATTCATGGTTTACTGTGGCCAGCCACCAACTTGAATTTGCTTTTGCCTAAAAATGCTAACATTAATTCCGTATCCTTCAAGAAGTTCTTTTTGATTCTCTTCCATTCCTCATGAGCAGTCTAATCCCTTGCCCTGAACTTGCCTCTTAATGCTCTTTGACTTGCTTTCTCTGTTTATTTTGTCTAGTTGCCTCTTCCATTCAATGTATAAACACAGTCCCATATCTAGTCTTCCAATATGCCAATTGAGTGACCAATGTGGTGTTTGTTACTCAGTGGATAAAAAAGAAGTTTCTATGGACAGCATTATACAGGGAGAGCAGAACCTCTTTTCTCCTAAGCCTCCATCAATTGTATGTTAATGCTTCACAAAGTGGAATTAATCCTTCACATAACTATGTGCTAGGCACCTGGAAAGCCTAGTGTCCATTTTCAGTGGACATATGTCAGTTTTAGTTATGATTTCGTGCCACATTTCTCTTTCCTAACAACACGTGTAGTGAATTCCTTCCAGGAAATTACCCTTCCTCCATGGTTTATCTTCTTGGAATGAGGGGAAAATCTAAGCCACATTCTCCCCCTCCATTGCAGTAGATAGGGTCCCTGAAAGTCCCTTCTTCCAGTTTGCTTTGCCACTGCCTCAGAACAAATCAAGGAAGTGGCCAAAAACCTGAATGAGCCAGACTTTTATTTCTGCCATGCTGACTCTAACAGAGATGCACCCAGGGAAAAAAAATGCTGGAATTGATTCATTCCAAAGGCATACAGATGAACTAACCAATTAATTCTTGCTGTCTTGATGCCTAGAGTTTCTCTACACCATATCCTGGTTCCTGTTTTCCAATTAATTCTCTAGTCTTCCATCTAGGCTGCTAGTTACATGATATCCCTCCAATACATTTCTGCTCTTCTTTTAGACATAAATTAGACTTAATTGCTTTTTGTTACTTGCAACTAAAGATTCCTCACGTACACTTTTCTCTATTACTGATTTTCTAAGTAACACTTAGGAATTTCAGAATCAGCCAGTTTTAGTTTTTCCCCCTCCAAAGGAGTTTCACACAGCAGAGTATGTTGGTAGCAAAACTGTAAGTGTGAGAAAGGTTAATTTTATTTGCATTTCTCTGAAAAAATTACATAGCATTTGAGGACCTGATTACTTTGGGGAAATCATTCAGTTTTTAAAAGTCAAATGCAAGAATAATTTTGGTGTGTTTTTCTTTTAGAGTCCAGGTCTAGAACCAAGAGTGCACCCAGTAATTAGTTGTTCATTTGATTTTCTTGTTGAATGGATGTGAGAACAGGGTAACGCTATTCTCAAACCAATAGTGTCCAGACATGATTGGAACTGCTATCTCAGGGAGAGGACAGCTGACAGGACAGGTGGGGCATGTGGAAAGAACTGTGAGGGTATGGAAAGAAGGTGAGCATGTCTCAATCTCATAACAGACTGAAGAAACCCTCAAAGAAGCAAAACAAACAGTCCCTTCTTTCTAGACAGGAGCCCTCAGTGGTTCAAGTCCACACAGTCTTCAAAATCAGGTCAGTATCTTCATAAGGTTGGTTGTGGGGCAGAGACCCTGTTCCTCCTCTGCTTCTCTTGGAAGGGAGTACAAAAAATATACTGAGGAAACTACAAAGCTGCACAGACCTCTGGAACGCAAAATGTACCTGCTCACGCAGTTTCTAAAAATCCCACATCTGAACGAGAACCAGGGCAGGGCTGCTGCTGCCAGAAGGCTTTGCGAGGGAAAACACTGCGGGCCTTAGTGCAAACAGGAGCGGATTGGCCCGTATGGTGGATGTGGTGCAGCAGTCAGCAGGGTGGCTCTGGACAAACAATCTCATGCTAAAACAAATAAAACATCTTCTGCCATAAACCAACCAGGAAAGGCCCTGGCTCAAGTTTACAATTTATAGGTGAGTTGGAAAAGGGAAGAGAATTAAATTGAACCTAATGGTCTGGGTAATTTGTGTAAAGAATTAAAATACCCAGGTAAAAACAAAACGAACACCGTAAAATTTAACATTTGATTGTTTCCCTTCAAAAACCCATTTTCTACTGTTTTCTTGCAAATGAAAATTGGTCATAATTCTTAATTGATAAATTGGCTGTGTTCCTTTTCAAATTTGTGCTTTAAAAGTTGTCCTTAGCAGCTATTTTGAGCAGGGAAAATAATCAAATAATTGATCAAACTGGAGATAAAAAAATATGGATGGTAGACAAACAGGGATAATGAAAGTGTCTTGATAACACTTTGGTTTGGTTCTTAGAGAGCCCAACCCACCACAACACCACATAATCAGTCATCTTTGTTAACACCCCTGAGTTTCTTGTAGGAAAGGAGGGAAAGAAAGTGACTAGAAGCAATGACTTTTTCAGTCCCTGGGTTATTCAGGAGGTGGAGATGGGAAGAGTGAGACTCAAGAATGGAGGGTTTGCGTAATTCATCCAAGGGCCCATTTTAAGGAGACAGCAGCAAAAGTATGTTCCATTATATTTCTCATCTCTATTCTGTCTTCCTTTGATAGGTTCCTTGAAAACAGGGATCCGTGTCCAGAGATGGTAATCAAGAAAGAGAGCATTCCACTAGGGAAATGTCTGATATAAGAGAATCTCTCCCTTTGTGCCATATGAAACCCTTGTTTCCTCAAGATTTGGTTGCAAAGCTGAACACTGGCCTAATTCTCAGGACTGCTCAGAGGTTTGTTTTGAACATCTCCCCTTCCCCAAGCTTGCTTCCAGAGATCTCTCTTTTTCACTGTGGCATGTATACCCTCTCCATTACTTCTCATTCATACCCAGGCTTCCTATATCTGCCTGTAGGTGTTTGTCTTACCTAAAGGTGAATTATTTCACCCCTCAGCAAAACACCAGAGGGCACTGACCTCCACACCCCGATTTTCCAGGGAATGGGGCAGGACCTGGAAAGTCAAAGTCAAACTCAGGAGCTGAGGTGGTGGCAAGGCTTAAAGCTGTCAGAGAATATCACTAGATAAAGAAAAGGTGGAGGCACAGACCAAGGTTCAGACCAGTGGTATGCTGGTTAACTGCCTCTCAGAAATACTCAAACAATAACAGTGGCAGTAACTACCACAAAACAAAGGCCTGACTTGTAGCATTTGCCAGTTTGTATTGTGTAAATACTCTTACCATGACACCATGGCCCATTTCAAGCTACCAGTGGTTTAGTGTTAGCTCACAAAATTCCTGAATACTTGGCAATTGGCTTTTCTGAGCCACTAGGAGTCATCTCCACTGGCTCAGTACCCAAGTACTCAACTTTGCTCAAAGCAGTGTATCAAAAATCTTGAAATTGGAAGAATGTCAAGTCTAAGATGAATGAAACATTAAAAATACAATTCAAACTCCTTCCTAAGTTCCATGGAAAAGAAAGAACAATATCTCCTTTTTACTGACGATAAGAAAACTCTGAAGCAGGGACAAATTAGAGCTAGACAGATGGGACAAAAAAGTTAGGAAGTACTAGAAGGCAGAATACTGATAGAGTATTGGGATTAATGACATAGTCATCTAAAAATAACTACTATTTTAAAACATTTATTATGTGCCCTGAATAATCCTAAGCATTATACATGTACTGACTAATTTGATCCCAAAACAACCACAGGAAGTTGTCACTATTATCATCCACATTTTAGAAGTGAAGCATTTATGTTGAGGAATGGGGGAAATAATTTTGGATAACTTCAAGTCATACCATGTCTGTTGTGCACCCATGCCTCTGGCCTGGAGAAAGTCCACTCAGGTATCAGAACTCAGCTTTGTTCCTTCTCTAGGAGTGCTTTCTGACTGTCTTAGACTGGTGTGTGGAGGTCTCACTCCCCCACTGAATGCCTGCTCCTCCTCACAGATGCTGATACTCAGCTAACAGTCCTTGAATGAATAGAATTCATAAAGGGATGAGGTAAGGGCCAGAGAAATTGCCCCTATATTTGGCTTCTAGTTTATCTAGTTTTGTAAAGGAAGAAAGACAGAAATTTTGCTCTTATTTTATTGAGAGCTTTGGGACATCTCAGTGTAAATTTCAGATTAAGACACTGGGTGAGTGGCGGGTTTTATGACCCTGAAAATTGTGACCACTCATTTTGCAAGTTGAGTTCTCAGTGTGGCAATGCCTTTAGAGCGGATAGCAAAATGACAACCTTGAGGAAAGCAGATATAGGAATGTAGCTGGAACAAGAACAACAAGAGAAATAGGAAAACAGAAACAAAACTCTAAAACCCCAAACTTCAACAACAAAACACACTAAAGCAACACAAAAACATAATAGTGAAGTAGACACTAAACTATTATTTTTATAATAACATAGTGCAAATGCAAATATTTGTATATAAGCACATTTTTCTTCTGCTTATTCCCAATTGTATTTGTTTGAGGAGTGTTTTGAAGAGAGAAGGTGCCTTGGTTAGCAGGCAACATAGGATGAGTCTTCGAGGTACGTATATGGGGCGGGGGCACAGTCTGTCAGGAGGAGCAGGCATTCAGTGGGGGAGTGAGACCTCCACACACTTTCTCACAGATGATCAAGAGAGTTCGATGGAGACATAAATCCTACGTGCTGAGAGGCAGCAAGATGGAGCTGCTGTTTTCCGATAATATCTGTACATCCAGTGATGACCAATTTATCAATAGAGAATGGAGGTGTAAGTGTGCATGCTTGTGGGTTTGCATGTGTGTCTCGATAGAGATAATGGCTTCTTAATACTTTTTTTTGCTCTTATTTATGTTCAAGTGTTACTTTTTTATTTTCATTGTCTCTCAGCTATGTTTTACTCTTCGTGTTATAGTTGAACCCAACTTCAAGAACATTTACTTGATATTAATATTCTAACCAGTGGAAATGAGCTTTAAAAAATGATGTGGGCAGAGGGTAGAGGACACTCCACTGGTTTCTAATCCTGAATTCAAACTCACCTGCTTTAATGTGTCTTTGGCCTGATCACTTTGAAATAACTTTCTCTGCCTGCTCTGGCCTATATATCGTTTCCAAAATAGCATGGAAAAGTTTTCTCATTGTATTTCAAAACGAAAAATGTTCCATCTACATCTGGAAATACTAAAAGTGTGCTTTCTTACAGTATTATTTTTTTTTACTAGGTATGGACAAGGTTTTGACCCTTATTATTGGAACTCAAATCCAGATGGAGTTTGGTAAGGTTCTAATCATCAGAGGGGTACTCTTTTTTGAAGATTTGTGCATCTTTAGGGGAATTTCTACTTTAAAGAAGTTATCATTTGTGGGAGGTCTGTTATGAAGATTTTAAATAGTTTGGGGGAATTTCTCTTTCTTTGAAGATGTCTATAATTCAGTGAAAACATTTGCCAACTGAGATGGTCACATTTCCCTACTACAAAAACCTTTCCTTCGAAAATGAATCAAATCCCTCTTTTAATGTATTGGCTGTAAGTAGGCTTAAGGTTTTTTTCTTTCTTTTCTAACATTGGAAACAATGAAAAGAACATTCTTGTGTGTGAATGAAAGTAAGATTTAAAGTGGAAAGGAAGACATCCAAAATAGCAAAATAATAAATGCATATGTAAATATCATTGAGTGGAAGATGAAAATAGCAATGATCAAAGAAAAGGGTGGTTCAATGTGTGACATTTTTTTTCTTGCAACTTATTGTGTCTTTATAGAAGCCTTATTGTCTGAAGAAAAAAGGGTTCAAAGGCAGTTTTAAAAATGCTTAGTTAAAGGCTAAAGTCAGTGTAGTTTAAAGGTAGACTGATCTATAGATGAAGTAATAACTAGCAACAGCATCTTTTTTTTTAAAAGTCTGTAGCTGACAGACCCTCCTTCCTCCGGCCCCCATGGGGTGAAATCTACTGAAGTCCCACAGCCTGGAAGAAGACAGGAATCAGACCAACCCCAGCTCCAGAGTTTTTCAATCTTTAGAACATTGGCTCCATTGTAACTGGACCCTTTGGTGCTCTAGATTTGCACTACTTAAAGGCATCTGGTTCTGGCTTACCCTCAACATTTTGATACCAATATTGGTATTCTAGTTACATGCATTACAATAATCCTGGAGTCCATTCAAAAATATTTATAAAGCAGTTATTATGTGCCAGACAATGTTATAAGTGCTTGAGTAACCACCCCAGAAAAGACAAAATGACAAAATGCCTGTCTTGGTCAAATGGGAGACTTGAGATGATAAGCATTTAGTAAATACCTCAGCACCCCCCATTACTCACTTTGGCCCACTCTCGATTGCAACTGTACCTGGGGATGACAGTCCAAAGAAGCACTGTCTCTCTTCTACCAGTAAGTGTTTCTCCACAAGAGCTTGTAGGATGTCTCTCCACTTTCTTCCTGGGGACTGCTCCATCTGATCAGAAGAGAAAAGATGTGAGTGACTCCAGTGGCCTGAACAACAGTGTGGAATGGGGACCTGGAGATGAATACTATAGCCATTCTTTCTTCTGAGAGGCAATCTGTATTCTGATCATAGAAATTCCAACTTCATCACATTCCTGTTGTCTTCAGCAGTGACCTTGACCATGAGCATTTAACTGGTATTTCCTTTTTCCCTGTCTCACTCTCCTTCATTTTAGACTCCTGACTCCTGGAATCATTTTCCATATAAATGACTGTACCCACATCTTTGTTTTATGCTCTAGTTTCAGGGAAACCCTAACTAAGACAAACAACGACACAATTAATAATCATTATATGATATATAAGAAGGAATATATACTATATAAAATAATTGAGTAAGGCAAGGAGGCTGTGGGTGTAGGGGTGGAGTGGAAGACGGCTATTTGCAATTTTAAATAGAATGGTCATGAAAGACCCACTAGTAAAGTGACATTTGAACTAAGAATGGAGGCAGGTGAGTGAATGGGTCCAAAAGATGTATGAAGAGAGTACCTGGTAAATGGGGGTGATAGTATAAAGGCCCCAAGGCAGGAGGCAGCTTGACATATGGCTGTCGGGGTGAGAACTGGGGATAAGGGATGATATCAGAGTGGTAAGGAGGGCAGGATGAGGTTCCTTAAGCTGCATTGTAAGGACTTTGAGAAGGAAGTCTCTAATGTTGTGAACCAAGGAGCTCCCTAGACAGAGATTGAGCTGGTCAAATGTGGCCATGTCCCTTTTAACTTTTCCATCATTGCCAGGGGATTGGACTATATTTGATTTGGTTTTCTGACCTTATTTGATTTCTGACTTTATTCATTCATCTGTAGAATGGAAATGACAATTCTTGTTACTCTATTTGTGAGATGTTAAGGTCAAGATTCCTGGGGAGAGGCTGAGTTTTAGAACCTTTATTTTCTTGGTAAGTAATTCTTTCCAAGCCCTTTGTCTCCATATCGAAGGAAAGTAACCAGATGGAAGAATGAGATTCTTTTTGTTCCTGAAAGCTGTTTTGATTTCCAAGCTTCAAATGAACATTTTGGAGCATGATAATCTGGATGGCAGTCCCAAATGGATGAGATGGGAATGTTCAGGTACATTTTATTTTGGAAATGTAAGATTAGCTTCCCCTTTTGCCACTTCACTGTCTAATGAAGTACTAGAGCATGAGTTTGTTTTAGCATTTTCTCTTTCATATATTTTGATTGTTACTACTTAAAATTTGAAATTTATTTATAAATTAGTCTTGATTCATGAGTATCTTGTTACTTGATGTGTTGGCTTTGATATTTGTTCTTCTCTAATGAACTACTTTCCCCCAAATGAAAATATAACATTTTACTTTAACATAATTTGAGAAGCTGAAAGCTTCCTCCTTCTCCTTCTCTTTCCCTCCCTCCATTCCTTCCTAGACATCTAGCTGTACTTAATAATCTGTGCAAAGTCTACTCCTAATTGTACCCAGAATTATAACTGTAGAAAAGCTCTGTGGTGCCAATTGCATCTGCATCATATGGTGTTACTCCTTAACTTTTCTTTCTTTCTTTCTTTCTTTCTTTCTTTCTTTCTTTCTTTCTTTCTTTCTTTCTTTCTTTCTTTCTTTCTTCCTTCCTTCCTTCCTTCCTTCCTTCCTTCCTTCCTTCCTTCCTTCCTTCCTTCCTTTCTTTCTTTCTTTCTTTCTTTCTTTCTTTCTTTCTTTCTTTCTTTCTTTCTTTCTTTCTTTCTTTCTTTCTTTCCTTCTCTCTCTCTCTCTCTCTCTCTTTCTTTTCTCTGTCTCTCTCTGTCTCTCTCTTTCTCCCTCTCCTTCCTTCCTTCCTTCCTTCCTTCCTTCCTTCCTTCCTTCCTTCCTTCCTTCCTTCCTTCCTTCCTTCCTTCCTTCCTTCCTAACTTCCTTCCGATTTTATTGGGGAACTGGGGGAGGGGAACAGACAAGGTACTGTCCTTTTTTCTTCAGTCTAGTTGTGGAGGACGTCGCTTCACTGGCCCATGTTGGCACCATCATTGTGCTCTTCTCGGGTGAGGCAGTCACTTGCCGGCCATTGGATGGCTCACAGCAGCTCACGGCAGCTCAGGGCAGCTCACAAAAGCGCACGACAGCTGCTGGCCAGCCCCACTGCAGCCTATGCTGTCATCTGCGACTCATAGCAGCCCAGCTTCAGGTCGAGCTGTTGTTCACCATCTTAGCTGTCGAGGGGATCTGCTGCCCAGAGCCAGCGTCCCAAGCCAACTCTTAACCAATGTGCCACTTGGCCGGCCCACTTCTTTACTTTTCTTAATAGAATTCCGTTATGATGGAAAAATGCATTTAAGTGTGTGTATGTTTCAATACAATTTCAGGTGGTGATAAAATTATCACAAATTATGCATTTAAATATATAGATTTCATATATCTCTAGTAAAGAGGTAAGTCTATGAGGTTTTTCAGAGAAAAAAGATTTGTAAGTTACTTTATTATTCTTATGAAGTAAAGAACTAGAATAAATGAGAACTGACTTTTCAGAAAACATGATTTCCTCTGTTCTAATTCCCCCCAGTTTTATCCAGATATAATTGACAAATAGCATCGTATAAATTTAAGGCATACAGCATAATGATTTGACTTTCATATATTGTGAAATGATTACTACAATAAGTTTAGTTACCATCCAACATCTCATATAAGTAAAAACAGAAAAAAAAAAAAAAAAGGTTTTTTTCCTTGTGATGAGAACTCTTGGACTCTACTCTCTCAACAACTTCCGAATACACCTTGCAGCAATGTTAACTATAGTCATCATGTACATTACATCCTCAGTACTTGTTCATGGTTTTTTGTGTTTTTTTTTAAGTTTTGATTGCGTATTGGATATTTTATTTATTTATTTTTATTTATTTTTTTAAAGATTTTATTGGAGAATTGGGGGAGGGGAGCAGCGTTGGAGAACCCGGGAAAGGGAACAGACAAGTTGCTGTCTTTTTGTTCTTCAGTCTAGTTGCGGAGGACGTTGCTTCACTGGCCCATGTTGGTATCATTGCGCTCTTCCCGGATGAGGCAGATTGGTCGCTGGCCTCTGAATGGTCGTTCACCATGGCTATTGGCAGCTCACGCTGTCTGCCAGCAGCTCACGCTGGCTGCCAGCCACTCACTGTAGCCTATGGCAGCCCACTGTAGCAGGGGCTGCAGCCTACACCATCGCCGGGGTTTGCACAGCCCAGCTCCAGGTGGAGCTGCCGCTAGCTGCAGAGGGCAGTGTCACTGGCCATCATACGTGGGATCCGAACTGGGGCCACGGGCATCCCAAAACCAGCTCCCAACCAATGCGCCACTCGGCCGGCCCTTGTTTATGTGTTTATATGTCATATCTTTTTTTGGTCCTCAGTTCTTTCACTCCTGTCTTTTCTTGTATACTAGATATTTTTTTATGTACCATTGTAATTCCCTTATGATTTCTTTTGCCATTTTTTAAGTTATTTTATTGCAGTTGTTCTGGTGATTACAACGAATATATTAATTTATACAATTTATTTCATAGTAATACCAGATTAATTTCAATGCTGTGCAAAAATTTGTTCTTATATGGATCCAATCCTTCCTCTGTGCTGTTATTACCACAAATTATATCTTCACACATTTGTGCCCATCATAGATTTATAATTACTGCTTTATATAATTGCATTTTAAATCAGATAGGGAGAAAAGAGTTACAGACAAAAATCATTTATATTGTTTATTATATTTGCCTATGTTGTTAACTTTACTGTTGTTCTTTATTTTTCCCTGTGGATTTGAATTAAAATCTAGTCCCTTTTTTTCTTTTTAACCTGAAGGACTCCCTTTAGCATTTCTTATAGGGCAAATCTACTAGTGATCAATGCCCTTAGTTTTTGTTTATTTGGTAATGCTTTGAATTCTTCATTTCTGAAGGATGTTTTTGCCAGATACAAAATGTTTAATATTTTCTCTCAGCATTTTGAGTATGTCATCTGATTGCCTTCTGACATCCATAATTTCTTCTGAGAAATTGGCTATTAATCTTTTTTTGATTTTTCCACTTTGATATTAAGCTTATTGAAGATCCCTTGTACATGATAAGTCACAGCTCTCTTAGTGCTTTCAAGACTCTATATAGTTGGCTTTTAACAGTCTGATTTGGTTTGTCTAGGTCTGGGCAACTTAGGATTTATCTTTCTTAGAATTTATTGAGCTTCTTAAGGGTGTATATTGACATTTTCATCAAATTTGGTAAGATTTGCCATTATTTCTTCAAATAATTTTTCTGTCCCTCTCTCTCTCTCTCCTCTCCTTCTGAGACTTCTATTATGTGTATGTTGTTATGCTGGATGGTGTCCCACCATTCCCTGAGGTTATGTTAAATTTTCTCCATTCTTCTTTTCTTTCTCTTATTCACACAGAATCATTTCAATTTACCTACTCTTAAGTTCATTGATTTAAAAAAATAAATTCTTGTAGTGTGGATTTTTCATTTTATGGCACTGTGTTCAATAAATGTGAATCTTGAAAGTTCTGCCTTTGGGAACTCTTGAAACTTTTCTTTATGCCCTAACAGAATATCAAATTTGTGCCAATTTTTGTGTATCTGAAAGTAATGCATGTTCTAATTTTGCTACATTCAAGGTCCTATATACATCTTGATATAATTTTTAGATCATAGAGGCTCTAGTTTAATTTAATACTCCTGGATTCCTTTTAAATTTTCTATTTGAAAGAAGTGTTTATAAATATTTATCTATGATTGTGAATTTGTCAATTTTTCTTTTTATTTATGTCAGTTTTGTTTTATATATTTTAGTAATATATGATTAAGTATGTCATTATTAACAATTGTAGCACCTTATAAATGTTACCTTTTGTTAGTATGTGATATTCTAAGTTATTCCTTTCATAGAATCTTATTTTTGTCTAATAATACTATACTTCTTCATTTTAACATCCAACATCACACACGGATTTAAATTATATATTAAATTACACACACACACACACACACACACACACACACACAAAGTATATAATGATTAAAATGGATTTTTACACCCATTTTTAAAAAATGTTATACTTAATGTATTTCTTTTTAGATTTTATTGGGGGAAGGGGGCAGCGATGGGGAACCGGGGAAGGGGAACAGACAAGTTGCTGTCTTTTGTTCCTCAGTCTAGTTGTGAAGGATGTTTCTTCATTGGCCTTTGTTGGTATTATCATTGCGCTCTTCCCAGGTGAGGCAATCAGTCACCAGACATTGATGGCCACTCATGGTGACTCACGGCAGCTCATGCCAGCTGCCAACCACTCACCCTGACTGCCAGCCACTCACGGTAGCTCATGGCAGCCCACTGCAGCTTATGCCGTCACCAGCGACTCACAGCAGCCCAGCTTCAGGTCAAGCTATCGTTTACTATCTTAGCCAGCGTCGCTGTCCCTCATGTGGGATTCAAACTGCAGCCCTGCGTCTCAGAGTCGGCACTCCCAGGCCAATTCTTAACCAACGCACTACATGGTCGGCCCCTTAATGTATTTCTTATACATAGAATGTAACTGGATCCCCCCTGCTCCTTCTATTATGAGAATTTCTGATTTTGACTAATTGAGTTTATCCAATTTCCATTTGTTTCTGGAAATTTTTCTTTTATTATTTCTTTGGATATTTACTCCCTCCATTTTTTTTTTAAAAAAGATTTTATTGGGAAAGGGGAACAGTGCTGGGGAATTGGGGAAGGGCAACAGCCAAGTTGTTGTCCGTCAGTCTTAGTTGTGGAAGGCACAGCTAGCTCAGCTCCAAGTCCAGTCACCACCCAGCCATCTGTGGGCAGCTTGCAGCCACTCAACTCAAGCTGCTGTGTTCAGTCTTAGTTGTGGGTGGGTGTAGCTCACCATCCCATGTGAAAGTCGAACCAGAAACCTTGTTGCTAAGAACTCACGCTTTAACGACTGAGCTATCTGGCTACCCTTTGGCACCTCAGGGCAGCTCAGCTCAAGGTGCCCTGTTCATTCTTAGTTGCAGGTGAGCGTAACCCACCATCCCATGTGGGAGTGGAACCTTCAACCTTGTTAGGAGCATGTGCTCTCACAAGCTGAGCCATCCTGCCACTTGTTGGCAGTTCAGGGGCAGCTCAGCTTGGGCACAGCTCATTGGGCCATGTGGGAATTGAATCGGTGACACTGTTACTCAGAGCTCATGCTCTTAACCAACTGAGCCACTCAGCCAGACCCTACTCCCTTCATTTTTAATCTGGAATTTCTATTAGGTGGTTGTGGTTCTATTGCATGTATCTCTTAACTTTTACAGATTTTCAGTTTTTTGGTCTTTTATGTTCTATTCCATAAGCGTTCCCAGTCTTGATATTCTAGTTCTCTGTCTTTTATGTATCAATTATGTTAAATTTTAAAAATCATGGTAAAATATACATAAGATAAAATTTCCCATTTCAACCATTTTTAAGCATACAATTCAGTTTCATTAAATGCATTCACAATGTTATGAAACCATCACCATTATCCATTTTTGGAACATCTTCATTATTCCAAACAGAATCTATTTACCCATTAAACATTTTACCCTCTGTTCAGTCCATGATAATTTATATTTTAGTTTTTGTCTCTGAATTTACCTATTCTAGATATCCTATATGAAGAGAATCATACATTTGTCTTTTTGTGTTTATAGTATTATACTTAGCATGTAAGATTAATTTATTTTATAGTACATATCAGAATTTATTCCTTTTTGATGCTGAATGATATTCCATTGTGTGTTCACACAACATTTTGTTTATTCATCTGTTGATGAATAAAATGTCCAGATGGACATTTGGGTTGTTTCCAATTTCTGGCTATTGTGAATAATACTGCTATGAATATTGTTGCACAAGTATCTCTCTGAGTATCTGCTTTTAATTCTTTGGGGTATATACTTAGGAGTGGAATTGCTGAATCATATGGTAATGCTATGTTTAATATGTTTAAGTTTTTGAGGAACCACCAAGCTATTTTCCACATTGGCTGTATTGTTTTACATTCTCATTCCCACCAGCAATTCACCAGGGTTCCAATTCCTCCACAGTTTTTCCAAACTTTTCCTTCTTCTCTTCTCTTCTCTTCTCTTCTCTTCTCTTCTCTTCTCTTCTCTTCTCTTCTCTTCTCTTCTCTTCTCTTCTCTTCCTTTTCCTTCCCTTCCCTTCCTCTTTCTTTCTTTCTTTCTTTCTTTCTTTCTTTCTTTCTTTCTTTCTTTCTTTCTTTCTTTCTTTCTTTCTTTCTTTCTTTCTTTCTTTCTTCCTTTCATAACAGCCATTGTAATGGGTATAAAATGATGATTCATGGTTTTGATTTGCATTTCCCTGGTAGCTAGTTATGTTGATCAACTTTTTATATGTTTATTGGCCATTTGTATATCTTCTTTGGTAAAATGTCTATTCAAGTCTTTTGCTCACATTTTTTTTTTCACATAAGGAAACATTTATTTGACATGAAATCATACAAATAACACAGATAGCAAGAGACAAAGTAAAAACAAAGAAAATTAATTGGTGTCTATATACAGTTGGACACAGTTGTGTCTTATATACTGGAAAGTCTTTTACAAAATAATCATGTTAGATTAACGGAAGACCAATCTTCAATATTATCCTGCAAGATGGATTACTTTAGCAATCCCTTTCTGTTTTCTCTTCAAAGTCCTCCTTTAGTATGGCTGCTAATTGTTTTAGTGATTGCTACCCCCTCGAGATGCCTTGCTGAAAGTGCTCTGTTAGCCACTGTCTGCATATTCCTGTCCATATCCACAGTCATACCCAGTATAATCATAGACACCATAACCACTATAGTTTTGATCACCACCATAGGCACTATTGTAATTTCCATATCCTTGATCATAATAGTTATTAAATCCTAGGTTCCAGTTTTGGCCCTGACATTGGCCACAACCCCTAGTACCACCTCATCCACCAGCTGCAGTACCACTTCCTCCTTTTTATTGTTGCTGTTGCTGCCTATATACCTCTTTGCTTTGTGCAACTTTGATTTCACACTTTCCAGAACCAATCTGATGATATCTGCTTTCTAATAATTTCTTTACTGGCTCTTCATCTGTATATGTGGTAAAACAAAATCCTCTTCTTTCATTTGTGTTTGTATCCATAGAAAGCTCAATATTTTCAATCTCTCCTAAGGCTCCAAAATACTCTTTAATTTGTTCAATCCCCCCATAAAAACCTTTTTGAGAAGTTCCTTTCCTTTTAAAGCTTTGGCCCTTTTGGGGTTTATCAATTTGCCATCCAGTTTGTGTTCCTTCAGTTCCAAAACCTTATGAACACTAGCAGCATCTTTAAAACGCACAAATTCAAATCCTCTTGATCTTCCAGTGACTGGATCTGTTTTAATTGTGCAGTCTACATCCCCCCCCAAATCAAGACAAATATTCAGTCAGATCTTTCTTGCTTGTATCCCAGCTCAAGCCTCCAATAAACATTTTACTGTCATCCTGCTGATTCTTGCTTGCATTGGTCTTGGATCCCTCTGCGAATTCTTCTAGTATGTTGCTGTACTCATTCATGTCCTCCATGGTGGCAGAATTGTTGGCCGGGGGTTGCTGGCAGACATTCTGAGTCTGAGCAGCAGCAGCAGCTCAGTGTTGTAAATTGGTCTATTTTTTAATTGGGTTGTTTGTCTTTTTGTTGAGTTGTAGAAGTTTTAAAAAATGTAATGTCAGTATTATAATAATTCCTTATCAGATATATTATTTGCAAATATTCTCTCCCATTTTTGTAGTGTCTCTTTTCCACTGTCTTGATTGTGTTCTTTGATGCACAGAAATTTTAAATTTTGATGTAGTCCTGTTTATCTATTTGTTGTTGTCGTTGTTGTTGCCGGTGCTTTTGGTATTAAATCCAAGGGATCATTGCCATATCCAATGTCATAAAACTTTCCCCCTATGTTTTCTTATAAAGGTTTTATTGGTTTAGCTCTTAACTTTATGTTGTTGATTCATTTTGAGTTAATCTTTTTCAATGGTGTTAGCTTCATTCTTTTGCATATAGGTATCCAGTTTGCCTATCATCGTGTTGAAAAGACTGTGCTTTCCCTATTGAATCTTGGCACCTTTGCTGAAAATCAATTCACCATATATGTGATAGTTTATTTCTGGGCTCTCTATTCTATTCCATTGGTCTGTATTTCTGTTCTTATGCATGTAACACAATATTTTGATTAGTGTAAATGTGAGATAAATTTTAAAATGAGGAAGTGTGAGTTCTGCAACTCTGTTCTTTTTTAAGATTATTGATTATTTGGGGTTGTTTGAGACTCAATATGAATTTTAGGGCATTATTTTATTTGTGCAAAAAGAAAACTCCACCATTGGGATTTTGTTAGGGATTGTAATAATCTGTAGATTATTGCTTTGAGTAGTAGTGTCATGTTAACAATATTAAGTCTTCCCAAAAAGGATGTCTTTACATTTATTTATGTCTTTCTTAATTTATTTCAGCCGTGTTTTGTAGTTTTTAGTGTATAAGTCTTCTCGGTTAAATGTTTTCCTAAATATTTTATTCTTTTTGATGCTACTGTGAATGGAGTTGTTTTCTTATTTTTCTTTTTTGAATTATTTATTGGTAGAAATGCAACTGATTTTTTCAGGTTAATTTTGTATTTTCCCACTTTGCTGAATTCATTTATTGGTTCTAACAGGATTTATTTGTGGACCATATTTTTTTTTTTGGGGGGGTCGTTGTACATATAAGGTTATGTCAGTTATGAACAGAGATAATTTTGCTTTCTCCTTTCCAATCTGGATACCTTTTATTCATTTTTCTTTCCTCAATTCTCTGGCTACAACTTTGAATACTATGTTGAATAGAAATGGTGAAAAGTGGGCATCTTGTCTTATTCCTGATCTTAAGGGAAAAGCTTTTAGGTATGAGTATGATGTTCCTGCTAGTCATGTATTCAAACATGGGATATACATATATGGCATTTATCACATTGAAGAAAATTTTATCGTATTTCTATTTTGTTGAGTGTTTTTTTCCCCATGAAAAGTGTTGAATTTTGTCAAATGCTTTTTTCTGCATTACTGCAATGATCATGTAGTTTCTTCTTTTATTCTATTGATGTGGTGTATTATATCAAATGATTTTTTTATATGTTAAACTATCCTTGCATTCTTGGAATGAAATCCACTTGATCATGGTGTATAATCATTTTAATATGCTCCCAAATTTGGTTTGCTAGTATTTTGTTGAGAACTTTTATATCAATGTTCATAAGTGCTGTTAGTTTTTTTTGTTTTTTTTTCTTGTGGTGTCTTTATCTGGCTTTGGTGTCTGTGTAATGGTGACCTCCAATGGGTTAGGAAGCATTTTTTCCTTTTCATTGCTTTGGAAGAGTTTGAGAAGGATTGTTGGTAATTCTTCTTTAAATGTGTGGTATAAAAAAAAAAAAATAGAAAAAAAAATAAATGTGTGGTATAACTCACCAGTGAAACCATCTGGCCCTGGGCTTTTCTTTGTTGGCAGGTTTTTGATTACCAATTCAGTTTTCATGTTAATTATAGGCCTATTCTGATTTTCTATTTCTTCATGCATCTGTTTTGGTAGGTTGTATGTTTTTAGGAATTTGTCTAATTCATTCAGGTTACTTAATTTGTTGATATATAATTGTTCATAGTTATTTCTTATAAACCTTTTTATTTCTGTAAAATCAGCAGTAAATTCCCCATTTTTATTTCTGATGTTAGTAATTTGAGTCTTATCTTTATTTTTCTTAGTCAACCTAAATAAAGGTTTGAAAATATTTTGTTGATTGTTTTTGAACAACTAACTTTTAGGTAGCTGATTTTTTATTCCTTCTTATTCCCTATTTTATTTATCTATACTTTCATCTTTATTATTTCTTTCCTTCTGCTAGTATTGGGTTTAGTTTACTTTTGCTAATTCTTTAAGATGGAAAGTTAGGTAATTGATTTGAGATTTTTCTTCTTTTTAATGTATGTATTTATAGTTATAAATTTTCTTATTGTTTGGCTGCATCTCATAAGTTTTGATAGATTGTGTTTCCAGTTTCATTTATCTGATGGTATTTTCTAATTTCCCTTGGGATTTCTTCTTTGCCCCATTGGTTGTTAAAGTGTGTGTTGCATATTTTTTACATACTGTGAACATTCTAGTTTTTTCTGTTACTGATTTCTAGTTGCATTTAATTCTGATCAGAAAAGATACAAAAGATGGATATGTATAATTTCAAAATTTTACAATTAATTATGACTTGTTTTTCTGGCCTAACATGTGGTCTGTTCTGGAGAATGTTCTATACCCCATTTGAGAAAAATATTCCTGGTTTTGTGTGGAGTATCTGTATATATTTGTTAGGTTTACTAAGTTTATAGTGTTTTTCAAGTCATTTATTTCTTTATTTGATCTTTGGCCTGTTTGTTTTATTCATTATTGAAAGTGGAGTTTATGAGTTTTTGAAATATTTTAACAATTTTCTTTTCTATTTCTAAATAAAAACTTTAGGTCTTTAATTAGTATTTTTTTCCTAATATCTTGCACTTGTCTCATAGTTACAGTATTCTCTGCTAGAATTCTGAGAATATTTTTAAAAATATGTATATGGGCATGCACCTGCACGTGCATGCCTGATTAAGTGGATATATATCATCTGTATTTGTTTATTTATTTATTTATTTATTTATTTATTTATTTACCTTCTTCTTTCAGTCATTGCTCCCTTTCTTTGCTTTGCACACATTGCCTCTCTTTTCTGGCTCAGCTTCCCTTGAATATGTCTGGAATCCTAATCATATGCTCATCTTTGTATTCAAAGTTCCCTACTCCCTTGGCTGTCAATATTGTATTTGTTTATCATTGCTTGCCTCTGGGGATGGGACATGTGTTTTGAGCAGGAGACTGGGGAGAGTATGATGCGCTGCTGAGCTGTATTGGTTATTCCCTAGTCTTGTATGTTTAGAAATCTCCCAGTTCTTCCATGCCCTAACTCTGCAATCTAGTACTCATGCTTATTGTTCTTATTTGTAGGTTGACACCCTTATGTCTGCTTTGCATAATAAGAATTGGAGGAGTAAGAAGGACAACTCACCTGGCTGCCTCTACTATGGTTCCACAACTACTTCCTTGTCATTGTTCTTAGACCTCTCTCTCTCTCTCTTTCTCTCTCTCTCTCTGTTACCCATCTCTGAACTTGAAAGCTGTCTCAAAAATGTACCCTGTCTGCCATCTCAATCCAATCTATTTGCTTGAGTAGATATAACTTTTAATCTTCATTTTCTCTTTTCACACTTTAGCACATGAGCCTACAAACTACTGCTTGTGGATTAAATGTCCGTCTCTTTTTTTGTAAATAAAGTTTCATTGAAATGTATCCATGCTCATGTGTTTATGTACTGCTTTCATGCTACAACAACAGAGTTGAGTAGTTGCTATACAGAGTACACAGCTTCCAAAGTCTAAAATGTTGCTATTTGTCTCTTTACAGAGTAAGTTTGCTGACTCCTGCTTCGGAAGCTTATAATTAGTAGATTTGTATCTAAAATCGAATAAAGGCCACATATGTAGTAATAAATACTTTTTCCAGGAAGATGGAAGAGTCTCATACTGTAAAATATTTGCAAATTTTAATATATGCAACTTGTTTGTAATGCTTTGTTTACTGGAGAAGGCTACATATGTTGGTAAGGGAGGTATATCACAATGCTAGGACACATATTCCTTAACCAGGAATAAATGTAACTTAGTTGGAGAAAGAACATCCCTACTATTTAGAAAATAATACCTACCAGCATTTAAAAAGGAACTGTTGGATATATAGTTGTCTAAACATACCATGAGAATTCCCAGTAGGAAGAGGCATCTGAAAACCTAATAATTCAGAGAATTTTGGTTTGTACATTGAAAAATGATAGCCTTTATTTTATTCTCAAAATATATTAAAATGTTATCTTTAGATGTTGTGTACTAGGACTCTGTGTAATAAGCATCTTTTATTTACTTCATTTTGTAATTTTTTAATTTAAAACTTTATTAAATTTATTGGGGTGACATTGGTTAGTAAAATTACATAGGTTTCAAGCATACAATTCTATAATACATCATCTTTATATTGCATTGTGTGTACACTACTCAGAGTCAGTTCTTTTTCTATCACCATATATCTGAGCCCCTTTATCTTTTTCTACCACCTGCTCTATTTCTTACCCTCTGGTAACCACTAGATGTTGTTTGTGTCTTTTAGATTATATTTGTTTGTTCGTCTTGTTCATTTGTTGCTTTCAGTTTCATATCCCACACATGAGTGAACTCATATGGTTCTCGACTTTTTCAGTCATTTAAAAAATACATTTCAAATGTCTTCGCTCAATTTAAAAAACTCTATAATTTCTAGGCTGTTAAATAAATAACCTTTTCAAACTCAAACTGTACTTTCCCCCTTCCTTTTTCTATTTGGCTTGATATAATTAAAATTTGAAGTCTAATATTCCAAGCCTATAATGTATTAAGGTCAGACAGCCCAAATAGAAATAATTGGCCATTAGAATTAAGTGAGCTGTTGTTCCATGAAGAGAAGATGGTAGTTTTGTGAAAGGCAATAGTGGATTTTAGTTGACTGAGTTTGAGTAGGAATTACCTGCACAGTTAAATAGCTGCGTCTGTTTTTTTCTATAGTATAAAGAGTGCGAAAAGCCATTTTAACATTTCTTTAGAGTGGAAAACGTCCTTGAATATACCATGGAGTGTCAACTGTAATATAAAATGTCCTAGAAATCTTGTAATTTATGAATTTAATGGCACACCTGAGGATTACAAGGATTTTCCATCCACTTGTAGTAGTCTGTGACTGAGTTAGCAGAAAGGAAGCAAGAAGGATAATCCTGATCACATTCTAACATTTTTCCTGTCTTGCTGACTTCAGAGGTTTAGGTGCATAGTGCTTGTAGGGATTTGTGTGTCTTATTGGCGATATTTTAGAGATGAAGAAGAGATGAAGAAGAATTCAAGAGATGAAGAAGAATGGTTCTTTTTTTTTTTTTTTTGAGGGCAGTGTCACTGGCCCTCATATGTGGGACCCGAACCGGGGCCACTGGCTTCCCAAACCAGCGCTTAACCACCACACCACTCGGCCGGCCCAAGAATGGTTCTTAGGTAGGTATACATACTTCATTATTTGCAAATGGGATTACTTTTTGGATATTAAGCTCTTTATTGCTCAGCAGTTTTTCATTTCAATGATCTGTTTATAAAGGCGCAAAGGCTTCTTGACACCATGTTTTGTCTCTGTTGACACCGCTGACCTGAGAAATGAGGAATATGAAACAGCAGAATGTAGGCTCAAGTTCAGAGTCCACTTCTTAATTTCCCTTTCTAATCCTTAGTTTTGTTTATTTGTTAAATATATAAATGGGAATGATAATAGGGGTATTTTTCTCATAAGGTTATTATGAAGATTTTCTCATAATGATATAAGGTGGCAGACCTATAATTAGTGCTTGATCATATTTTTTACTTTAGTGTACATATAACTAGTTATCTCTAGTGTATAAAATTATTTGAATAAAAATGACTTTTAAGATTCATGTAATTTTTCACACATTGTAATAATGAATAATCTTATTTGTAGAGCTCACATTATCAACTGTACAGCTCTAAAGATGCCAAAGTAGTCTTTTCTTTCTGATTTTAAGGAATTAGAGTATTTTAAGAAACTAGAGTATTTTGCTTTCTTCTCTAATTTTTTAATATATGCATGTCTTTGTCTCTTTCCATTCTCACTCTCTCTTTTTCGCTCTCTGTTTATGTATTCCGTGCATAAAATTTCATAAGAAATGGATGCTGTAGAAATATTTACATGTTTAAAATTTATGATTGTCCCTTTGTAGTTACATGCAATGTCAGCATGAACTCAAAGACTGTAGAAAGAGTTACTATTTTTCCTGATTCCAAGGTACATCTGTGGAGCATTTCTGGGATAATGAATTTAAAATAAAAATTTAAAACGCTGGGTTATAAGTGTAAATTTTTCTTCAACACCACTGTTCTCTCTTCATATCCACCTGTTTCACTGAGTTCCAGAGAATACACAGGTTGGGCTGCTCGATTGGAACTCGATGTGACTAGGAAGGATAACAAATGGAAGTTTGAATTACCCACTATACCCATATGCCTCAGTTCTCCTTCATTGCAGGTGCAGTTATAGGTACTGAAACCATACCATACTTTTCTCTCCTCTATTCTTATAATACTCTCTCTCCATACTTAAGATAGCAATTATAATAAATATCTTGAGTTTATGTAGTTGGCATAGCAAGTAAACTGTATCTCTTATCTAGGTGTATCTTTGCATTACTTATTTGCATGACGGCTGCTAAAAGCCTTTGTGGCTATCAACCACAGAAAACACATAGGTAAAAATTCAAATGCAGGAGCAATTCAAATAGAAAAGAAAAATGGTCAGGGTAAGCAACAGTAAAACATCTTTCTGGGCCGGCCAAGTGGCGCGGTGGTTAAGTGCTGGCTTGGGAAGCCAGCGGCCCTGGTTTGGGTCCCACATATGAGGGCCAGTGACACTGCCCTCAAAAACAACAAACAAACAAACAAGCAAACAAACAAAAAACATCTTTCTGTCTGTTGATTGGTAATCATCAAAATATTTGTAACACTCCATGTCAACTAAGTCAAAGGAAATGGACTCTCTCATACTCTGTTGTGGGGTATAAACTCACATACCTTTCTGGAGATAAATTTGGCAACAGGTATCAAAATCTTAGAAAATGTTCTGGATGTAAACTTTCACTTTGAAATTTGGTCTGTGAAAATAATTTGCAAGAAGATGTAGATATAAGGAAGCTATAAAGTAAGAAAAAAAACTCATATGAGGGTTATGTCTAATAATAAAGAATTACAACTATGCAATAGAATACTGTAAAGCCATTAGAATTACATTATAGAAGAATGGAAATGTTTATAAAATGTAGAGGGAAAAGTAATACAAGTTACAAAATAGCCTTACAGTTTGAGCCCATTTTGGTTAAATTTTATATTTTGGTTAAATTTCCATATTTATATTATATTATGCAAAGATTTACTTTGAATTGTTAACAGTAGTTGTATTTTAATGAGAATCTGAGTAATGTTAATTATTTTTTTGGACTTATTTATATATTTTTTCAGATTTCTACAATAAACATGTATTTTTTGGCAAGGTGGGAATAGAATGGTATTTTCTTATTTTAAACAAAAGAGACCAGTAGGAATACTTTATATTTCCATTGAGAGATTCCTAGTTCTCCGGGGTTAGATTTAGGCTGTGAAATATTAGATAATAAACAATAAACTAATTGACAAAGCAGCTGATTGTTTTTTGGTTAAGTGGATTATTTTTCTAAAACAATCTGGATGCATTTTTGAGTAAAGATTAACTCTTTAAAATTCATGTTTTCGTTTTATTGGACAAAACAATACTTGTGTGATTTAAAAAGATAAATAAAAACTATAGGGGGAAAACTTGGTCAAACTTGTTGGTAAAACATTTATGAATAAACTGTTTTCAAAGGGCCGTGACCACGCTGATTCAAACATTAAATTGGAGCAAACCTTAAATCTGTCTCATCCTTCTGAGTGTTCTGTTTTGAATAAAAAATCAGATATCCTATTCACCATCTCACTTAAGCACCATGTGCCTTACTGTTCTCTGTTGACTCCTGTCAATTCCTAGGTTCTAGCCAAAAGTTGCTTCTTGAGATTGTGGAGACCTACATGATTTCCTCAAAAGGTGTTACTTGAAAGCCTACTTTTTAAATAAAAAGTTTGGATTAGTCACCTGAGATCAGGATAGTATTTTCTATAATCTGGGCATAAGAATTTGGCAAATGAGAGAATCTGGACAATTAGTCTGAGTTTATTAATATTTGTGGATCACTTCAGGTTTGGAGTAGCTTATTTTACAATTCTTTTCTAAGGAAACTGAAAAACTTTACCTAATTTTTCATCTATTGGATTTCTGGTTGCCTTCCCAGTTGCGTCCTTGTGCCATTTCAAGGTGGATAGAAAAGTATGTTCTGAGCAATTAACCATTTGCTGGAAGAATTGCATCAAAAAGGAAAAGAACTTCTTCACTTGCATCTCATTCCTTTTAAGAAAGACTGGAAGTATCTAAAGGCCCAAGTAGAGAAAGATCCACTTATCAATTTCTTAATCTGGAGACCACCAGTGATCCTAATTTGCTGTTTTTCTCTCCTGGCACTCTTAATTTAGTACATGTTGCAACCATGCTAATAAGGATGGATCATTGAAATAATTGTGGTTGGGAAAAGATTGGGAGGGTATCTTTGGTTTTCTTTTCTATGGAAATAAAATTTTGTTTAATATTTGTATTAAGGACATCGGGGCTTTGCATTATTAAAATTTTCTGGGGACTTACGGTAAAATGGCGGAATAGACAGACGCTGTGCTAACTACCTCCAAGGATCACACTAAAATTACAAAAAAATTATACAGCATTCAATACTGGAGGTCCCCGGAACACTAGATGAACAGAACCACTAAACAAAGAACTTAAAGAGGAGGCCATGTCAGGTCTGGTAGGACGGGCGGAGATGAGAGAGGGCGAACCCCGTGAGGGAAGCCCCAGCTGTGGGGAGGTTTCTCCAGTTGGGGGAGAGACCCTCCAGCTGCACATCAAGCTCACCAGCCCAGAGTTCCTTTGACAGGAAGAGGAGTTCCAAAACAGCTGGCAGTAAATTAGTGAGGACTCTCTTTGCTTAGCTCAGTGAAGCTAAGAGCGGCTAGAGAATCAGTGGGACCGGTGCATGGGCTTGCTTGCCGGTGAGCACTTATCTGGTTCCTGGTGGAGGGAGTGGCTGTGTGAGCCGGGCCCGGGAGTCTACAGGGACAGACTGAACTGAGCTTTGAACCTTAGGTGCAAAGGCTGGAGGTTTTGGGACTATTGTTCCCCTAGTGTGGAGCCTGCACTCGAGTGGTGTAAGGAGGGTGCCATGTTGTCAAGGTTGGGCCCTCCCACAGAGGGTCAGGTCCAGGACCTCATTGGTCTGGTGGAAGTGGTGCAGAAGTGTGTGCGTGAGCACGCACGTGCACATGCGGCTTTGGATCCCCACCCTCTGCCTGGCTTATACTGCATTGTCAGAGAAATGCTGGGTGGGTGCCTTCCGGCTCCAACAGGCTGCTCACTGAGACGCGGGCATGCATGAGCCACTTCAGGTTCCGGCTTTCCGCACTGCGCTTGCAGAGTTGCCAGACTGGTGATTGGTTGTCGGGCTGCTCGGCCTGATCTATGAGTGGATGATTGGGACAGGCTGAGACTGGGAGTTTTCCTGGGAGTGTTGTGCCCTGAGCTGTGTGCCTGCGTGATCCAGCCAGGGCTCTCCTGGTGATCTATCTAATACATCAAAGCAATCCCAGAGTGACAGCCAGAATGGGAAAACAAAGAAACATGTCACAAGTAAAAGATCAGAAGAAACCTCTAGAATTGGAACCAAATGAAACAGAGGGATCCAACCTTTCAGAGACAGAGTTTAGAACACTGATGATAAGAATATTTAACAAACTTAGTGAGGACATAAGGAAGGATAGAGAAATCATAAAAAACAACCAGTTAGAACTAAAGAATACGATAACTGAAATGAAGAACACACTCGAAGAAATCACCAGTAGAATAGATGAAGCAGAGGAGCGGATCAGCGATTTGGAAGACAAAATAGCAGAAATCACCCAGTTGGCACAAATAAAAAACAATGAAAATAGTTTAAGAGCCCTATAGGACAATATGAATTGCAACAACAATGGCATCATAGGAATACCAGAAGGAGAAGAGAAGCAAGGGGTTGAGAATGTATTTGAAAAATAATGACTGAAAACTCCCCTACCCTGGTGAAGGAAATCAACATACATGCCCAGGAAATGCAGAGGGTTCCAAACAAGCAGAACCCAAAACAGGTCCACACATCATAGGTAAAATGGCAAAGGTTAAAGACAGAGACAGAATCCTAGAGGAAGCAAGAGAAAGACAGCAGGTTACCTACAAAGGAACTCTTGTTAGACTAACAGCTGACTTGTCTATAGAAACTTTACAGGCCAGAAGGGAGTGGCAGGAGATATTCAAAGTGACACAAAATAACAGCCTACAACCAAGATTGCTCTACCCAGCGTGGCTATCACTTAAAATTGAAGTAGAAATAAAGAGCTTCTCAGAAAAGAATAAGCTTACGGAATTCATTACCACCAAGCCAGCATTGCATGAAATGTTAAAAGGGCTTTTCAAACAAAAGAAAGGGGTAAACTAGCTAACCCAGGAAGACCAGGAATACAAATAACAAAATGGCAATACATATGCACCTGTCAATCATCATTTTAAATGTGAATGGGCTAAATGCTCCAATCAAAAGACAGAGAGTGGCTGAGTGGATAAGAAAATAGGACACATGTATATGCTGTTTACAGATGGAATAAGATATTTCATGCAAATGGAAATGAGGGGGAAAAAAAGCTGGAGTACCAATACTTATTTTGGACAAAATAGACTTTAAAATGACTACAATAAAAGACAGAGAAGGGCACTAGAACCCTAATAAACATCTATGCACCCAACATAGGAACTCCTAATTACATATAACAGATTTTAAAAGACATGCAGAGATCAACAGTAGCACTATCATAGTAGGGGACTTCAACACCCCATTGTCACCAATGGACAGACTCTTTAGACAGAAAATCAACACAGAAAGGGTGGCCTTAAATGACACTTTAGACCAGCTGGATTTTGTTGATATTTTTAGAGCATTTCACCCTGGAAAAACAGAATATACATTCTTCTCAAGTACACATGGGACATTTTCCAAGATAGACCACGTTAGGCCACAAAACAAGTCTCAGTAAATTTAGGAAGATTGAAGTCATATTAAGCAGATATAAAGCAAAAACTGATGGTTTCTGGCTGGGAGGGAGTGGGGATGAGGGAGAGGGGAAGGTTTTGGACAGCGTAGGTGGGTGACTACAATGTTGCCACAGGGATATTGGGGCAGTTCTGGGAATGTAATTGATAATGTTGTGAAGAGACTCTTATGTTAAGTGAAATAAGTCAGTCAGAGAAAGACAAGTACCATATGATCTCACTTATATGTGGAATCTGAAAAATTGAATGAACGATCAAAGTAAACAGACTCATAGATATAGAGGAAAAACTGAGGGTTGCTAGTTGGGAGGCGGGTGGGGATAAGGGGGAAGGGGAAAGGATTAGACAGCATCAATAGACAACTAAAATATTGCCACAGGGATATGAAACACAGTTCGGGGAATATAATAATGTTGTAAAAATTTTGTGGCGTGTCAAATAGTCACATGTCTTGTTAGGGAAACCACTTCATGGATGGAGTAGAGGCTTGATCACTGCCCTGTACACCTGAAGCTGATGTTGTATAATATTGTATGCCAACTGTAACTGAATATATAGATAGTCATGGGATGTGGAGTATAGTGTGGAGTGGAGTCAAAGGAATTGTAATAGATATGTATGATATGGGGGGGGAGAGGGGTGGTGAACTGGGGAGGGGGGTTGTCACTTTGGGGGGTAAATAGTATAACTATTGCATTGTGTTGTACACCTGAAACTAATAAAAAAAATTTTCTGCTTCCTTTAATAATTCAAACATGTGATAGTTTTGTAAAGTTCTACTCTTTCAAAAACTACATGAAGTTGTTGAACTAAAGGTTTTTGTGTTTTTTTTTAAATCAGCACAAATGGGCATCTTTTATTTTGGAAAATAAATGTGTGTGTGTGTGTGTGTGTGTGTTTACACCTGCCTATCTGTCTATATTCATGTGCTTCCTGAAGGCCATATGTGTTTTCCCTGGGTAGAATGAAGGCAATAAATATCTAACTTTCAAGCTTAAACTGGAAATCCCATCTCTGACTTATCCATCATTTCTGGCTTGTGCTTCTACAAAATACAAAGTACATATCTTCTAACCACAATTAAAATTATTTTAAAATAGTGTATTTGGAGCAATGAATCTATGTGAAACTTGTTTAAGATTATTGTGGGGACAGCCACGAAAATCCTCAACATTATACATATTGTTTTGTTTTCCCTTCTTCACAAAGATCATCTTTAGGTTAATGTCACAGAAATTTGGGACAATTTATTGTTTGAGAGTTAGTGAAAGAGCTAGAGATACCAGATATTGCCCAAACCATGTGGTCTTTTGAGGGTGGGAGAAGCTAGAAGAAAGTTTTATATTATTCTATTTCCATGAGAAAACACTTAGAACACAGGCACGAATGTTGTCCAGGTGGCCCTTGGTTTTGAGGAGACCACCAAAAGAACAGTTCTCTACTAGAGTCCACTTCTTTTGTTATTTATTAAGATTAACAACCCCTCCAGGGGCTTCTGTCTGTGGCTCAGAATTAAAACATGTGTTAAAACTCACTTCTTTGTCCTCACTCTCAGAGACTACTGTGTGACTCATTCTGAAAATTCAGGTGTGGAAGGGAAAAGCACATGGAAGAAAAACCTAAATTAGGAATTTATATTTGTCTAATGCCACATGTTCCTAAACGATTTCTGAGCTGCTTCAAAAGTGGTCTGGACAGATATTAATCTCTGTGACCATGTCTGAAACATTTCATCACTGGGGAACAGCTGAATGTAGTTGGTGGTGCTTTGTGTGGTCCATGTTAGGTGCAGTGTTATGGATAGAAGAGGAACATTTGTTGGGAGATCATGTGTGTACCTCTTCTTAGTTATTTTTTATTTTGTTTGCATGACTGCAATTGTGAAGCTTCAGGTTAGTTTATTTTCAAAAAGTAAGGTTTGGGGTGAATGATGGGAGTCTGTTCAGGCAGGGCATAAGAGAAGATGCAGTTTGCATGGGTCCATACTGTGTCATCTGTTTACCAGGAGTACCTTTATTACCTAAAACGTCATGCATCTGCACACCTTTTCCCACATTGTGTTTTCTTAAAAGTATAATGTTCTGGGGGAGGGGTTTATCACTTTGTGAGGGGTGTAAATGTCTATTACATTGTTTTGTGCACCTGAAACTAATAAAAAAAATAAAAGTAAAGAAGTGTAATGTGGAAAATGTCACCCAAAACAAAGGAAAAATATTATATTTTGCCTAGGAAAGAGATCAGGGTTATTGAATTTCATTAAGTTCTAAGTATTTCTCTACAGAAGAAAACCTCTTACTTTATATAATCAGGACAGTAGTTAGTTGGTTAATCCAAATATTTGATTTTAAGGGATGGTCACAAAAATGATATATACATATCTTTAACATTTTCATTTAACTTAAAGCATACAACCATGCACTCATTTACCAGTCTTTTGATGTAGGGCCAAGCCTTTACTTTGAGTGTGTTGTAGTTGATTGGCGTTCTGCGTTTCTTTCAAAAACCACACTCTTAATATATCTTCTTCATTTTCTGTTTTGGATTTCTCTAAAGCAGAGCAAGAATTAAAAGAGAATTGAGTGCAGAATCATTTTATATTTTGTATAATCCACACCCCAGCCCAGCTTTAATTGTTTCAGGCACACTTCATTCAACTCACCTTTATTTAGTCTTTTCAAGGCATTCAACTCAGTGTTTATGGATACAATGCTTTCTTTACCCACTGTTTTCATCAGTGTGTGCAACACTTAAATTTAATAATGACCACAATTGGCATAAACATTGGAAATAAATATTTGTAGAGCATACAAACGTATTGGTGGGTATAGAGGGCCTTGGGTGTTGAAGGATAGCCTGCTAAATCAGTATTCCACATTTATGAACATCAGTCAGTATGTTTAGAGAAAACAGAAGGAATTAGTTAACCTGAAATATTCCTTAACCAAGTAGCGTTAAGATGGTGTATCATATATAATGGGTTAGATAATCCTGCAGTAAGAAATACTTACAAAATCTTCATGGTTAGCAATAGTATAATAAGTTTTAGGATTTTCTCATGGACCTGCTAAGGGTTTTCCCCTGGGACCCAGGCTGATGGACAGCTACCATCTGGAACACGGTTGGTAGCTTGCTCTTCAAATTACCTCTTGGGAGTGACACATGATAACTTCCAGTCATATTTTATTGGTCCAAATAAGTCAATGACCACAGATAACTTTATCAAGGCAGAGAAACAGAATCCTACCCTGTAGTTAGAAGAAAGAGTATAGAAATATTTGGTAAATGGCTTTAATGACTACAATGGAAGCTTTCATTTTAATTCTGAACAATAATAGTTCTCTCTCTTTCAAAATGCTTACAATCATTACATATTTTAATTGCATCATAATATAACCTCAATGAACCCACTAAGCCACCATAGGAGGTTGGTATTATTATGCATATTGTACAGACAAGGAAATAAAACATAGAGAGGATAGAGACTTGTCCAGCATGCACAACAATTATCAGGATTTGAGCTCAAGTGGCTTAATGCCACCCTCCACATTCTGGACCACTACAGCAGCTGCCTCTCAAGGGGAGAGGATTGAAAAGTGGAGAGTATTTGAAGTTGTGATGGAATCAGCTAGAATATTGGATCTAGTTTTGTCACACAGAATCCCAGGATTTTCTCTGTAAAATAGAACTAGCATTATTTTCACTCTACTATTTACCCTACAGATAGTTTTAAGAGCCAGTATCTTCTAACTTGAACTAGCCTTAAATCTTAGACCTGGACTCTCCAATATGGTAATCATGATCCATGTTACAACTGAGAACTGGACATGTGGCTGGTCTGAACTGATATGCATTGTAACTGTAAAATCCACCCAGAATTTCAAAGACTTAATATGAAAATAATACATATTTTACTAATAATTTTTCATATGACTCATATAAATTATAGCAGCTTGAATATATTGGATTAAATAAAATATATTATTAATAATAATTTCTCCTGTTTTAAAAAACTTTTTGAATGCATAAAACAGATTTAAAATTACATATGTTCCTCATATTATATTTCTATGGGACAGTGATACCCTACATTCTCAATGGATGATAACTTATATTTTCTACATAGAGTTTGGAAAATTAAAACATGCAATTGAACAAGTAAGAACTTTAATAAAAGAGCTCAAGAGAACATAAGAATTAAATAACAGTACTCTTAAAATACCAGAGTTTAGCTGGGGCTGCAATACTATGTCTTAGCGAATCATGCACCAGAAATAGAAAATAACCAGCTAATCCATAAAATAGATGCTGGTCTTATGGTCTAACATATGTAATACAAAGCGCTGTTCTCTTTAAGTTTAAAAATATTTCACACTGAAGTGCTGAAGCTCCCATTGGGTTTGTACACACAGAAGTCCGTTTCCTGCCTGACAGGTGACAATCAAGTTGGTAACTTCTTGGTACTCTTCAGTGAGTTCCTAACCCCTAACTTCTCAGCAAATACTGGGTGCAACTTTACATTCTCTATTTCTTTTCAAGAATGATAGCTAATTGGCAAACTCAACTGAGAATAATTTTCTTATAAAGCTTCTCTCTTGCCTTTCCCATCCACCTCACCAAAGATGTGCCTCTTACATGGTGATAGTGTTGCTGCTTCCCAGCAGCCTCGCAACCTGAGGAAGGGCGAGGCTGTCCCACTGACTTGCTGTGAAGTTTAAGGGAACTCACAGACTCTCTAGGTTTCAGGTGCATGCATCAGTTTGGCTCTATCTGCCCCCCTTCTCCTGGTCTCTGAATCAGCTACATTAGAATCACCTGGAAGTTTCAGGGCTCCACTCCAGACCGTTGGAAATTAGGCTTGAGTCAGACCTGGGGAATATGTATCTTAAAAGTATCTCCAGGAGACTCTGAATGCTTTCTATACCCTCCTCTAGTTTTTTTGGACTGGATTAGTGGTTTTCAAACTCTTTTTTTTCTATGACCCCAGTGTGAAATATGTTTCATGTCTAGATCTATCATGCAGATATAGAACTGAAACAAAAGTATAACAGTATTTACCTTTTGTTATGGGCAATGAATGCTCTCTGATGTGGCCTATCCTACTATAATATTTCTTCCATCTAATTTAAAACTTGTTTGTTGTGAACCATAAATCGATCCCACAAATTATAGTTTGCAACTTGCCAATTGAAAAAAACTGAAAAACATGACTCTTCTGTAGCTCTTAGGGATTAAACCAAACTTGGAAATGAGACACTATGAAAACTCTGAACTCAGAGCTGATTATATTAAGCTATCTTTTCAGGTTTTCATTCTGATTTGGAATTTTACATCTTGAGAATCTCCTCTTCAATGGTCAAAGGGTCAATAAGCATATATCTCAATTTTCTCCATCATAAGAGTAATATCTCCTAAAACATAGTGCATACAATGTCCATGTCAACTTATTTTGGGTAAGAAAGGATGAAAGTTATGAGAAATTCAGTTGGAACTGTAGGTAGTGCATTGAATCTGGAGAAGCAGTATAATGCCTTACTCACGGCAGCTTTCTCTGCCTCTTTCATTCAATTCCTTAGCACCCTTCCTCTTTACCTCCAGTCCCTTGCCTCAAACCAGCTGTCTTTTCTTTTAGGCAAAGAAATTCAGAAAAATCTTTCAGATCTATCAGTGCAGGACCCACCAGATGGTGAGAGAATTTTCTGCAGCAACTGAGTACCCCAGGTGCCCACTCTGCCCTTGCCTTTCTTCACAGGAGAAAACATAAGGCTCCTGTAGGTTCCCAGCATGGAAGGGAAGGACCTCATCCTTTATCATGGTGGCATGTTGCCTTACAGAGATATTTAGGGCCTCTTTGGGCTGTCAGCCTACATGACAAGAGCAAGATTGCTTTTCAGAACAGGACTTGCCCCTGCAAAGCTGAATGGCAGTTCTGGTCCTTGTCTTTGGGTTTTGTATTTTGAGCTGAATGTTAAATTAAACAGCTGCTTCTTCAACCCTGCTCACACTGTCCATCTTTTGGATAAATCTGTTAGTTCTTCAGACCACACAAGTGAAAAGGGCACTTGCAAATAACTCTTCTGTCCTCTGACTTCACATTAACAGCCCTCCAAGGAAATAAGGTCGCAAGTTCACTGATGGCAGGAAGTGCCCACTGGTGGCCTGAGCGATCCCACACGTTTATTGTACCATTCCTAATTCATAAAGAAACTGCACTACCATTGGAGCCCAATGACTTTTCCATGTGTTTGATATTTTTAGTTCTAAGTTTTGTCTTCAGTGCTTCTCCATCATGTGTTGGAGAAAGACCCAGTGGTCTCATATAAGGTAATTATTTTCACTGCTGTTCTGAAACACCACAGCAGTGTACCAAGAAACTTCGTACTCAGTAACCTGCACAGTTGGTTAAACAAAAATTGGTCCCTAGTTAATCAAATGAATCTAATAAGTTGTAGATAAATACATGATTTCACCACTTACAGTATGAGCATCTTAAGGGAAAAACGTGACCTCATTGGAGGTCTTGATTCCCTCCATAATAAATGGATCAGTCTTATGCTTGTGCTAAGCAATCAATAATCTCACAAGGCATGCTGCTATGATAAACTAAAACAATGCGAGAAAGTGGGAGGGAAATGCTACCCACTGCGAACAGGGCTACCTGGAATATGCCTTAACAGACTCAAACATAAATTAGCCTCTATAAATCTCATTGCTTGTTGTTGCTTTACTGACATACATGTCCTACCAAAATAATACATCCCTGAAAAAGCTGCATTAGTAGATTAAATGTTTTCTGTCCTTGGGAATGTGGAAACCTTTATTCGTTTTAAGAGACTTTTAAATATCCTTAGGTTGTGTGTCAAACAGATGTCCAGGGTAAATGCTTCTGACACATTTAAACATTACTTAGCTTGACTGAAGGTCCAGTTTCTGCAGTTCGTGTATAGTTCGACTCACTGAATAGCACCTGACAAAACTGTGAGACTGGTAATGCTAGGTTTGATGGTTCTGTGGTGTGACTTTTAATGGCAGGACTAAGGAAACTAATATAAATTAAAGGCTAATTAGGTAATTAACAGTTTTAGCAGTCTGCACATATGGATCCCATGAGAACATTTTCAAAGATGTTACAGTTTAGCTCCTTTACAAGTCTGAGCTGCAGAATTTCTTTCCTGCACAATTGTCTTTTCAATCCATTTCTGAAGGTTGTGTTTCCCTTTTACTTTCAATGTTATATTCACTGAGTATAAATGTCATATATACCCTTCCACCCACACTAGTTGAGTACGTGATGAGGGGATTTAGGATGTAAATGTCCCAACATGAAAGCCATAGAATGTTCATCAGAGAGATGAAATTTCTCAGGATGATTGCTATGTGCTAGCCATGGTCTTCAAGCAGGAATTTCAAGGAGTCTCAGTTGCCCTTAAAGTCCACCATTGCTTCTGCTGTCTGAGTGGCCATAACCTGCAGACTGTTTTGTAGCTTGAGATCACCTGTCAGGGGAAAAAAAGTCCCTGCAAGCCTTACAATGAAAACAAAATGAATTCTACTTAGGTTTTCTTTCTTTTTTCTTTCTTTTTTAGAGGGCAGTATCCTGGCCCTCATATGTGGGACCTGAACCAGGGCCGCTGGCTTCCCAAGCCAGCGCTTAACCACCACGCCACTCAGCTGGCCCTCTACTTAGATTTTCTACCAACTTTAACATCCATGATCTTTTTCTCTCTGTACAGTTCATTGGCTGCTGACTTGGGGCCAGCTGGAGAAAGTGAATACTGGGATGCAGCTTTTTTCAGAGACTTCAACACAGATCCTTTCAATCTTTGCGTAAGAACTCAGTAGCAACAGGATGATAATGCATCCAGAAAGGGCTTGAGAAAGGATTCAAACACATGCCCTTTGTTCTTACAATGAGAGAGGACCTGGAAAGTTATTATTAGTGAGTTTGGTGATGTTTTCTAAATGTAGATTTTTCCATGGCTGATAGAAAATCTTGTTTCTGGTAAAAACTCCTTGAGACTGGTTGATGTAAAGTTTTATTACTTTTTCTGTGTGCTAGTTAAAGACTCCTCGAGTTTTCTCTACAGGAGTGAATTGATTTCTTAGCCAGTTTGAATCCACTTAGGGCTCTCTACTTGCCAAGGCAATACTAATGTGCACTTACACAGATTTTAACAGCTCATTTATAAAGTACCAATTGAAGAAAAGTTTATGCAACTGAGTTGCACATAATACTGTCAATAAGGGGATGTCACAGAAATGGGGGTGTGAGGAGTGCTTCTTGAAATCTCCTCTGAAAGTTACAGCAAATTGAACAGCTATAATTCAACAAAAGACTCCCTGCACATCACACAAGTACACCTGAAAGACTTGCACTGATAATTAGCTGAAAATGGACAAATTGGGCTAGCAAAGGAGGAGGGAAGGGGGAAGTGCACAGATGCAGGCCTTGGGCTGGACAGTGGGGCCCCAGGATGCAGACCGGAGCCGCAGCCTCGGGAAAGGGGAAAATGCAGGCTCCAGACACACCCCTTGTGACCCAGAGTTCATTCTGAGGGATAAGTATACAAGGCGGCTGAATCCAGTGTTACAGGCAGAAACCTCAAATGAGAATGGAGGTTTAAGCCCACATGGCCTGGCAGAAATCAGAAAACAAAGACACAGAGCCTGGCTGCATGTCTCTTACCCTCAGAGCTAGCCCCAGCCCCGCCCTCCTCAGAGTTAGAACTGGGCTTCAGAAGAAATGGGTAGCAGTGCAGATTGAAGAACAAAAGATATACCAACTCTCAGAACTGCACCAACAGTCTGGTCTACTCAGGAAACGGAAACAGGAAAGGAACTAGATGGCGGGGACGAGACAGTTTTGGGCAGGTTGGAGCCACAGGCTCTGGCTGCCTTTTTTTTTTCAGGTGTACAAAACAATGTAATAGTTAAGACATTTACACCCTTCACAAAGTGATAACACACCTCCCCCAATCTGCTACCTCACTGACATCGTATATAGCTATTAGAATTCCATTGACTTTATTCTCTATGTTGTATTCTGCATCCAACTATATTAAATTATACACATCCAACTATATTATTCTATATCTACATCTATATTCTCTATGCTGTATTCTACATCCAACTATATTATTCAGCTTCAGCTTCAAGTGTACACTGCAGTGGTCAGGCATCTACACAGTCAATGAAGTGGTCTCCCTAATAAGACAAGTGCCCATTTGACGCCCTACAAAATCTTTACAGCACTATTGATTATATCTCCCAAACTGTCTTTCGTATCCCTGTGGCAAAAGGCCACCTTTTTAGATCTGACCCTGCCCCCACCTTTCTGTGTGAATCCCTGCGGGTAATCAGAGCAGTGGAGACAAACAGGCTAAGCATTCAGCTGAAGGGGAAGGTTTGGGATTTCAGAAGTTCTGGCAATGGTGTTCTCAGAGTGTTTTTGCTGGCTGGGGCACAGGCTGCACTTATTCTAGAAACAACTGACCACACCCCATAGTAAACTGGAAGCCTGCCCTGCCCACCTAGAGCTGCATTGCCAGGGGCACTCTGAGCACCTGGTGGCCGGCTCCACCTCTGAAAGCTCTGCAGAGGTTTTATTACAGTAGAGGAGAACCCGCAATGTCCTGGAGAGACTGCTAGGGGACGCTAAGACAAGACCTGATCTGCAACATACACGGGCAGTGACTGGACTATAGTATAGTGACTGGACTATACTATATATATATTTTTCTTGTCTTTCATTGTCTTCCTTTTCAAAATTTTTTTTTCTCTGTTTCATTCTCTTTTTTCTTTCTCTGTCTTTTTTCTTTTCTTCTCTTTCTTTTTTCTTCTCTTTCTCTTTTTCTTTTTTTCCTATGCTTTTCGTTGTTCTATTTTTCTTGTTTGTTTAGTTTTCCTTTTCTTGGTACTTTTTTAGTTTTTTTGTTTTTTGTTTGTTTACTGGCTTGTTTTGCTTTTGTTTTTTTGTTTTTTGTATATTTATTTGTTTTGATTGCTTCTTGTGTGTGGTTTTTGAGTGTGTGTGTATTTGTTTCATGTTGTTGTTGGTTTGTGTTGTTTTGCCTTGTTTTTGAGTCGTCAAGGGCCTAGCACCAGTCCAGGAGCTGAGACTACACCAAATTTATAGAAACACTGACCACCCCTATAGGCCCCTGTAACCCCTCCTTTCCCATTTACAACTGCATTACCAGGGGCACTCTGGGCACCTGGATGACTGGCCCCACCCCAACAAAATGTGGAGGAGGGTTTTTTTTACAGCAGCAAAGAATCTGCAACAGCCCCGGGAGATTTTGGTGGTGAATAGTAACCGAAAAACTGCACCACAACCACTTGGGAACAGCTCTCAGGAGATTGAAAGCCTATGGTGGAGGCTGGCAGCAGTGTCCTAGGGGTGTGATACAAGTTGGTCACAGGCCAGGTACAGGTGTAAGATCTGAATCTGCACTAAGATTGTAAAAACCACCAGTCATGTCTCATGACTCATTTAAACTCCACCCCACCCCATGGTGCTGCATCGCTAAGGGCACTCTCAACATCAGATCAGCCAGCCTGACACATGACCCTAAGGAGCCTCTTTCAATAGTTGGGCCTATGGGCACCTGACAGATGGCACAGGCATAGGGGGCCCTGGGCTTTTTGTTAAGTTGCCTCAGGCCCAATATTGGTGGCAGCCAGCCTCAGTTCACAGAGAAGCCACCCCAACATGCCTCCAGTTCCAACACAGGCAGCAGCCACCACATACAGCTTTGAGGCACTGACCAGGTAGCCATTGGCTGGTAACAGGCAGGGCTGAAATTGTCCTGGATGGGAGCCCTGCCCAAGAGATACCAGAAAAAATACACCCAGAGACCAGCTTCAGACCAAACCAGAGCACTACCTGGTTTGACCTACAAGCAGCACACCCTAAAAGGAATTCTCCACAGGCACAAGAGTCTTCAGGGGTGAAGCCTATGCTGAAGGGGTCAGCCCTCATGCAGCAGCTCACACACTGTGGGCATTACCAATGTTACTTAGCCTTGGAGTCAATTCCACCAAGTGACAAACCAAAAGCAATCAAGGCTCAACTACAACAGGGAAACACTCACAACACAAGGGACACCCCTGGAACATACACACAGGAAATTAGAGAGACTGAGCAATTCGACTCTAGAGAACACATGTTACATAAGGTCACCCAGCAAAGACTGAGTGACTTAGGTGATCTACCTAAACATAGAAGTGAACACAGAGTGACAGCCAGAATGGGGAGACAAGGAATTGTGTCCCAGATAAAAGAACAGAGGGAACATTCAGAAATGGAACTTAATGAAATGGAGGCAGTCAACCTACTAGATACAGAGTTTACAAGAACCATAGAAACCATAAAAAAAAGTCAGAAATAATACAATAACTGAAGTGAAAAATATGCTAGAAGGAATCAACAGCAGATTAGATAAAGCAGAGGATCAAATCAGTGATTTAGAAGACAAAGTGGTAGAAAGAATCCTAAAAGCAGCAAAAAGAAGACGGCTAGTTACTTACAAGGAAGCTCCCATAAGACTATCAGCTGATTTTCCTACACAACATTTGCAGGCCAGAAGGCAGTGGCAGGAGATATTCAAACTGATGAAAACCAGAGACCATGGCTGCTCTACCTAGCAAGGCTATCATTCAAAATTGAAGGAGGGATAAATAGCTTCCCAGATAAGAATAAACTAAAGGAATACATTACCACCAACCCAGTATTGCAGGAAATGTTAAAAGGGATTTTTAATCAGAAGAAAGGCGAAAACAAACTAACTAATGAAAACCAGAAATATGAATAATAAAGTGGCAATAACTATGTACCTATCAATAATCACTTTAAATGTAAATGGATTAAATGCTGCAATCAAAGGACCTAGGGTAGCTGAGTGGATTAGAAAACAAGACCCATGCATATGTTGTTTACAAAAGACCCACCTCAGATCAAAAGACACACACAGACAGAAAGTAAAGGGATGGAATGAGATATTTCATGCAGATGGAAATGAGAAGAAAGCTGGAGTAGCAATACTTATACTGGACAAAATAGACTTTAAAATAAAGACTATAATAATAGACAGACAAGAGCACTACATAATAATAAAGGGATCAATCCAACAAGGAGAAATAACCTTAGTAAACATCTATGCACCCAACATAGGAGAACCTAAATATATAACACAGATATTGATGGACATAAAGACAGATCAACAGTACCACTATCATAGTAGGGGACTTCAACACCCCACTGACACTAACGGACAGATCCTCCAGACAGAAAATCAATACAGAAACAGTGGCCTTAAATGACACATTAGATCACTTGGATTTAGTTGATATTTTTAGAGCATTTCACCACAAAACAGCAGAATATACATTCTTCTCTAGTGCACATGGAACATTTTCTAAAATATATGACATGACAGGCCACAAAACGTCTTAATAAATTTAGGAAGAGTTAAATCATAACAAGCGTCTTTTATGACCACTCTGCTGTGAAACTAGAAATCAATTATAAGAAGAAATCTGGAAAACACAAATACATGGAGGCTGAATAACATGGTATTAAATAGTGAGTGGGTCAAAAATGAGATCAAGGAAGAAATTAAAAGATACCGTGAGACAACAAAAATGAAAACACATGACTCAAAATTTATGGGACACAGCAAAAGTAGTCCTACGAGGGAAATTCAAAGCAATGCAGAAATAAAGAAATAAAAATCTCAAACCAACAGTCTATCTTTACACCTAAGGAAACTGGAAAAAGAACAGCAAAATAACTCCAAAGGGAGTACAAGGAAAGAAATAATAAAGATCATAGCAGAAATGAATGAAATAGAGACAAAAAAAAACAATGCAAAAGATCAATAAAACCAAGAGTTGGTTCTTTGAAAATATAAACTGAATTGACAAACCTTTAGCCAGACTCATCAAGAAAAAGAGAGAGAGGACCCAAATTAATAAAATCAGAAATGAAAGAGAAGTGACAATAGACACCACAAAAATATAAAAAAATTTTAAGACAATACTATGAGCAATTATACACCAAAAAATTAGACAGTCTGGAAGAAATGGATAAATTTCTGGAAGCATGCAATCTTCCAAGTCTGAATCAAAAAGGAACAGAAAATCTGAACAGGCTGATTATAAACAACAAAATTGAATTGGTAATCAACAAGCTCCCAACTAAGAAAAGCCCAAGACCAGATGGCTTCAAAGGTGAATTTTACCAAATGTTCAATAAAGAACTCACCTATTCTCCTCAAATTATTCCAAAAATTCTAGGAGGAGGGAAGGTTTTCAAACTAATTTTACGAGGCCCCTAACACCCTGATCCCAAAACCAGACAAAAACATTATAAAAAAAGAGAACTATATGCTGATACCCCTAATGAATTATAGACACAAAAATCCTCAATATAATATCAGCAAACCCAATTCAGCAATACATTAAAAAGATCATACACCATGATCAAATGGGATTCATTCCTGGTATGCAAGATTGGTTCAATATCCACAAATCAATTAATGTGATACATCACGTAAACAACATGAAAAATAAAAAAATCAATGGCCATATCAATAGATGCAGAAAAAGCATTTGACAAAATGCAACATCCATTGATGATAAAAACTCATAGCAAAGTAGGAATAGAGAGATGATATCTCAACATAATAAAGGCCACATATGATAAACCGACAGCTAACATCATACTCAATGGGGAAAAGCTACAGCCATTCCCCTTAAGATCAGGAACAAGACAAGATTGCCCATTTAAACCACTTTTATTCAACATAGTTCTGGAAGTTCTAGCCACAGCAATCAGACATGAAAAAGAAATAAAAGGCATCCAAATTGGTAAGGAGGAAGTAAAATTGTCATTATATGAAGATGACATAATACTATACATAGAGAACCTCAAAGACTCCATCAAAAACTATTGGAGCTGATAAATGAATTCAGTAAGGTAGCAGGATATAAAATCTATATTCAGAAATCAGTTGCATTTGTATACACCAATAACAAACTATCAGAAGGAGAAATTAAGAAAACAATCCCATTACAATTGCCTCAGACACAATAAAATACTTAGGAATAAATTTAACTAAAGAAGTAAAAGACCTGTACTCAGAAAATTATAAGACATTGAAGAGAGAAATTAAAAAAGATGCATATAAATGGAAACATATACTATGGTCATGGATAGGAACAATTAATATAGTTAAAGTGTCCATACTACCTAAGGCAATATATAGATCAACCCAATCCCTATCAAATTACCAGTGAAATTTTTCATAGAAGTAGAAAATATAATCCTAAAATTTATATGGAACCTTAAAAGCCTCCAAATAGCCACCACAATCTTGAGAAATAAGAACCAAGTGGGAGATATCATGCTACCTCACATCAAATCATACTAGAAGGATATAGTATTCAAAACAGCATAATACTGGCATAAACACAGACATATAGATCAATGGAATACAGTAGAGAGCCCAGAAATAAATCCACACCTATATGATCATTTAATCTGTGACAATGGAAGCAAGAATTTACATTGGGATAAAGGCAGTCTATTCCTTCCTTTTCCATTAAGACTTGGAAGCAATGTTGAGACTGGCTGATATGCTTACATAGGACAACTGTATTGAAGGAATAATGAGGGAAATAAACATAGAGAGTAACTAGAAACCATACAAACCTGCCTCGAAAGATGTGACTTGTTCTCAGGCCTGTTCCTTTTATATAGGATTCTGGGCAAAGAGAAGGGGTCTATGAACCCCTTCTCTTCGCCCAGTATCCTTTTAAAATTCTCTGCCTCATTTTAGCAGTAATTCACCCACTTTTGCTAGAATCTTCCACTTTCTAAAGAGAAGCCCCAAAGAATGCCTATCAGAGAACTGTTTCTGCCTAGCTATGGCTATGTTCATGTGACCAACTTATGAGAAAGTTCACTTAAGTGGTTGATTTCATCTCTCCAGTTTTAAAATATGGAATGCCATGATATGAATAGGTCTGAATTAGAATAATACCTAAGCTAGTTTTGAAGAAAGCCCTGGATTTGAAGTGGACAGTCCTAAAATCAAAGAATGTCAGAGCCAAAATAATGTTAGAGATTTAATGGAGACTGCACTCATTTCCTCTCTCTCTCTCTCTCTCTCTCTCTCTCTCTCTCTCTCTCTATCTCTATCTCTATCTCTATCTCTCTGTTTGTATGTGTGTGTTTGTGTGTATATGTGTGTATGTATGTGTGTGTGTGTTGGGGAAAGAAGTGGAATGAGGAGGATTAGAATCTCATAGTTCCCCCTCCCCCAAATTCTTTCTTATTTGTCTCTCTACACATCATTTGGTTGAGAATTACTGATAAAATGAGGCATGCTCTAATGGGACTGTGTTATTTTTCTAAGATATATGTAGGAGAATGAAAAAGATTGGGCATTACTGCATGTAATCATCACCTTGAGGAAAGGTTAGCACCCAGAGAAATTAAATGACTCTTCCAAAGTCACAAAGCAAATCCAGGCCAGGTCTAGTTCCCCAACTTCTGTCTCACTCCATCACATGGCTAGGATCAAAATATGTCACCTTTTCTCCATTGGGTCTTAGCCTACAGGAACATCCACAGCCTGATATGAATTATCATGTTAAAGCATTAACTTTTATATTCCTTGATATGAAAGGAAATATACATCAAAAATAAATACTTTTCTCTAAATTCATTCTCCCTTATGGTTCAGTGAGCTCTGTGTGGGTGATTGAAAATTCCCGTCGAGCTGCTCAGATGAGAAAGTCTAGAAATGTTGAACTTTTGGTCATAGGACAATTGTGCTGTTTTCTTTGGCTTTGGACATACTTGGGTGTAGATCCTCTCTCTTCACTTGTGCTTGCTTGTAATGGGGTGGGGTTACACGGAGGAAGTGACTCAGGATTCTGTGGGGACTTATGTAGTATCACAACTTTTCTGTGACTAGGAAGATCACTTATAATATATTTTTCCAGAGAGTACAAGAAAACAAAAGTTTCACAGGAAATCTTAAGAGCGGAAGTTCTGTACGTTTGGGTCTTGGAAAGCTATGTACAAACCAGCACCCTTAATTTCTTTTTCTTTTTCCTTTTTTTTTTTTTTTTTGTCATTGGAAACAAATATAACAATCTATTGGCTGGGCTTCTGGTGATATCTTATATTAACAGCTTCTTCTTTTCTTCTTTTTGCTCTTGGGCCTGGGTTGGTCTATCATGGATCAGTGAGTGATATGTTTCCCTCTTATTTGCATCATAGCACTGGGTCTCCTACTCACCTCTCCACCTCCTGTCTTGTTTCCCCAATCCATTCTTTCCTTGTAGATAGAAACATCTTTTCGAAGTAAGAATATGATCAACTTTTTTCTTGCTTTAATCCATCAATGGCTTCCCACTGATTTGGGGATCAGGCCTAAGCTCTTTGCCATGTCTCACAGGACCTGTGGGATCTAGCTGCTGTCCTCATTTAGTACTGTTCTCTCCTTACCCTCTGTGAGCCAGCCTTTATAAACAACTTTCTATTCTGTGGACTTACTGCCTTCTCTTGGGAACCTTGCCTGTATCACTCACCCCACTGTGCCTGGCCATGGCATATTTCTTTGCTGGTTCAATTCTTCAATTCTTCCCACTTGCAGTGAGCAGAGGGAGACTTTGGTCTTGATCAGATGACTTGCTTTGGCCAATTGTATGTGGATGGAAGTGATAGACTCTGAACCTTCAGGGACCTTTCAGGTTTCTATCTGTACTCTTGTGCCTCTGCATCATCTTGAGTAGAATTTCTTCTGGGTGGCTGCTGCCTTCTTAGCCCTTTCAGCCTTGGGACCTGGAATGAGCCCTTTGGTGCAACTCTGAGCCCCAATCTCAGTAAGAAGGTAAGACCAGCTGGATCCATAGCTTAAAGCAGTGCTGCCCAGTAGAACCCAGACAACTTCAGTTGACCAGCTGACTCTCCAGCCAATGTGGGGACACATGAGCAATAATAAATAACTGTTATCTTAAGCCACTGAGTTTTTGAGGTAGCTCGTTACACAGTCAAAACTAGTGGATATGTTGGCCAGTGCTGACTTAGGTTTTAGATCACAGCCAGATCTTTTAAATTCTTCTAGGTAGTCTTCATGGATCTATCCCTACCAAAACCCCAAATGGTTGCCACTCACACATCCTCCAACAGACCTTACCTATCTTATCCACCAGGGCATCTCTGATATAGTTCCTTCATTTACTTAGCAAATCCATCTTGAGTATTTGCCAAGTTCCAGGCACTGTCCTAGTAGTGTAGACAAAGCCCCGGCTCTAATGGAGCTTAATTCTACTGAGAGAGAGAGGAGAGAAAATACACATCCACATAAACAACACACACACACACACACACACACACACACACACACACACACACACACACAGCAGTAAGTAGGAAAATAAAGTAGTAAAAAGGAAATTAAAATAAACAGAAAGTAAGTTCTAGAGACATGATATTTTGGACAGGACAGGAAGCATAGATACAGGTATGTTGCTAAATTTGCTCACCGAATTTGTGTAATTCTTTTTCTTATTGCATCTATTTTCTCCCTGAGGTAAGAAAACACAGTTAACAATGCTCTGTTTGATGAGTAATTTGTTGAATGAGTTAGTAAATGGGCTTCAAGTTTAATGTGAAGTATATTCTTGCAGGTTGAAATAGAACAGGTAAGGAGAAACTGAGTGAGAATATTGATTTTAATAATCATGCACTTGTAGCTACTCAGGAAATTCACGGAACAGCTCCTTGAAAGGTGAAAGAAGCAGGAAGTGATAAATAAAGAATGGGGTAAGTTGAAATAGATGTGGAATTTGTTTTATAAATATCTCTGGAGACAGTTTATTCTAATTTAGAACATATTGGTTGCAAGAAAGAGAAATACTTTTGGGTCCATTCAGGAATGTAGACAGGGAGGAGACACAAAACTTATGGGAACAGCTGAGCCAGAGGAAATAGTGCCAGGAGAGTTATAAGAAATGAAGGCTGGTACCATCTCCTTTTCCTTCTCTCCTCTCCCATAGGCATACACCTGCCTCTCTGCTCACCTCATCTGTTATTTTCCCCTTTTTGCAGTCAATTTCCTTTGATCACATGTAAGGCCCACCAAGGAACCATGGCTCAATTTATAACCATGGTCTCTTGTACTCATTCATCACTGATGTGGCCCTGCTTTCAGGGTCCCTTGCTTCTTGAGGGAGAGATACACATCTGGTTCAACTCAGTCCACTGACTGCTCTTCTCAGGATTGAATGACCATTCTGGTAATTGCAATTAGCTATTGCAAGGGGGATAGCTAGGGTTCTGTGATCCGCAGAATGCTCCTTCTGAGAGCTGTCGGCAGGACAGGTCCATCTCAAGATCGAAGGCCATTTCTGGTGGAGGTCACTCCTAACACTCTCACTTTTGTAGGCTTTCACAGATCTCATGAAGTTGCAGAAAATATACATTTTGTAATAAAGTAGAACTAGATGTTCATTTTATTCCCATTAACGTCATCTTACAAAAATTAATTTTTAAATGTTACCCGTGTTTTGCCCACATGACAATTCTGTGCCAATTGAGTGAAAACTTTGAAAAATTATATCCAAAGCTGACCTGAAATAAGTACAGACCAGAAGTCATGTTCTTTCTGGATACCAACCAAAGGCCACCTCTATTGTCATTAGTTTTAGGAAAAAGTGTTTTCAGGCTCTCAATTAAATATATAATGAATATATAATGGCATTCTAATTCCAAAGACTTGCATTCATGTGGGAAGCTTATAGCAACCCAGTGTCTGACAAGGCCACATTGCCCTGCTCAGCACTGGATATTAGGGGTGCTGCCTTATGGTTGGTCATGTAATATCTCCTGCCTCTATGAACCCATGTGCCTTTTCTTCTATAGGAGACAATATATTCACTACACTTGTGACATGTTCCTGTGGTACCCCAATGAGCTAACTACGCAGCCAATGACGGGTAAGATCTCCTAGAAGAGGGGAGACAACCCAAGCCAGGCGGTAGTTCGTGGGGAACCCCTGAACTGAGATATTGAGGACTCAAGCCCCTTGGAAACTGAGGCACAGACCTCCGACAAACTCAGGCCAGAAAACTCAGGCCTGTGAGAAGCTGATGCATTTGCCTAAGGGCCCTACTGTGAATAGTCTCCTGGAAGATTAAGTCTTCAGGCCATGAGAGTTCCGGGTAAGAGGCAGCTCTAAGACATCCGCTGACCATGGAATTGTTAATCAGCCTTGTGTGAATTCCTTTGCCCAGTGCCTTGTTGCAGCAACAGATACTGAAGCTTTGACTGAGAAACGGATGCAGCCCTCTGTAGGATAAGAGAGGTGTGAAACCCTTTTGGTTGCTAGGTATTGTTATTTACAAACGAATAGATTTTAGATGCTTTTACCTTAAACACAGCCACTCCTAGTCTTTTGGTATAGCTCAAGTATACTGTGAGTTTTATGATTGTGTTTAACTGCTATAATTTAGGATGTTTTCTAGATAGTCAAGATAGCTTTAGTAAACATTCTTTAGGTGACTTACAGAAACCGAGTCTGGGTTTCATAGCAATTATCATAATAAAGACAAGGTAATCCTTTAACGGAAGAGTAAGTCACAGTACACCCTGGAGAGAGCACTTTCAGGGGAGTAGAGGACTGTGTAAATCCTGAGAACTACAAACCACTGTTAATGATTTGTTACAGTTTGCTTCCTTGAAAATTCTCAATAAAAGCTATGCGCTGACCCGATTCGGGGCTCAGTCTTCTTTGGCTGAGTCCCTTGGGCTCAGTCATCTTTGGCTGAGTCCCTTGGGCTCAGTCATCTTTGGCTGAGTCCCTTGGTCTCGCTCTTATCTTAATTCTGTCTCTTGTTTTTCCTTAATCTGCGTCGCCCCTCTCGCGTCCCACTTGCCCTTGCCACGCTGGACGTGACACATTCAAATTTTGGCATGCCAATTACAAATGTTGTTATCCAGTCAAGACTTGTATCTTCTCAAAGCCTCAGCTTCCACATGTAAAAAAGAACCAATAACACCAAGTAGAATTCTCTGAGCATTAAATGCGTGAATATACAATGAATACAAATGTTCTGCTGAAACTTAAAGTGCAATATATATGCTATTTTACTGCAAATGAGTTCATATGTCTGCTTACGAAACTGTTTTCATTTACAAACCAACAGGGATTGTACTGTACTTTTGTGGAAAGAGCTTATCATGAGATAGATATATTTCAAGAGCAGAATATGTCTTCATTTTCTCTTAAAATTTTATACTTGTGAATAAGTTGGAATCTGCATAGAATAAATAATCAGTATTATAGTAAGTTATTGAACAGCTAATTGAAAGTCTTTAGTATTTTATAACATTTGAGAAATACTTTCTGTAGCTTGAAAATGGTGATACTTGTGATTAAATACACATACTTTTGACTCTAAGTTTTCTGTGTGCTTAATAAAAAAAACTATTTTCTATATGTGCTGGAGAATGTAGAGTTCCTAGGGAAAAAAAAAATTACCCATGGTTTCATTTGGAGTTCAGTTATATTCACACAGGTCTGGCCAATGAATGGGAGGGCCCAGACAAGCCAAAGCTTATGAAGAGAGGGCAAGAGCTCCAGAAGAAAATTCACTGATGGGAAGGAGCTTGGCAAGTTTAGCCAGACACAGCTACAGGAGTATTGTTAAAGTAGTATATCTGTTCCAAGAACTTTGTTACAGCAAACATGTGGATCTCATCCAAACCAATGACTCAGGTGGCATATGTGTGTTCTAGGGATAAAGGAACTGTAGATGTGAACTGAAAAAGCCAGTTCATTAAACTTTGCAACACTATGGGGCCCAAGTGATGCTGCTGTGGGAACCTAGAGTATAACACATTCCTTCTCCTTCTGTATAAGACACTGCTGAACCATCACAATTCCAGGAGTCCTGAGTGGTTGATGGCCACATACATCTTTATGTATCTATACTGCAGCAGGAGCATTTTAGGGACAATAAGGACCAATTTGTGAGTATATTTGAAGTACAGGGACTTTCAATGCTAGTAAGGATATGAGCTTGAAGTTCACAATCATAATTATCATTGTCACTGGGATCTCAGGTTTACCACGTAGACTAGTATGGCTTATGCATATTTGGATAGCATTAAAATAATTTTAGGTTGCATGCAGCCAATACAAAAAGAATCTAAACAGTTAAAGAACCTCTCTTGACTGGATGAATGGCATCATCTTATTACTAAGCTTGTATTTCTTATCAGCGTGTCAGGATGTGTAGATGCCCAGAAGCACAATGATGAAACTACTTCCACTTTCAGGCTGTGGGGCAATATGCTGCAGGCCCTTGGAAAGTCATGGAAGGAGGTGTTGCAGGGAAGTTTCCCTGCCATAGTGGAAAGGGGTCAAGAAGTGGACAGTCAAGTCAGTACATGCCTATGTGACAAAAATTAGAAGCACTGTGAGAAAAGGACTGGAATTTCGCCAGCAAGAGGTTATTGTAAAGATGCTCAATCCAAGGCCTTTTGAGGTATCCTAAGGCAGAAAAGAGGGTCACATGCTGTGGATTGGGCGAGATTACTTGGGAATGAAGCTTGCAGGGAGGAAAGAAGAGTGAGAGCAAGAATGAGAAGATGGGCCTCCAGTATGTCTTTGGAGCCCAGGATTCAGCCATGTCTGATGGAAGCTCTAACTTGGGACTTTTTAGCATTTTCCATGAGACAATACATTCCATTTTATCCCATTGAAACCTGTGTAGTTTAGTTTTTATCATTTTCTACCAAAAGAGTTCTAAGTAATATGGACTTGATATGACTGCAGGTCCTCAGAGTCCTGTCTATTGACAAAATGCATTTCTCAAAGTGGGTAGGATTCGGCCTGACTTATTGAGATGAACAGATTGTGTGCATGGCAATGTGGCCCTGTGTGGGGTCAACACAGTAAATGGTGCACAAAGCTCAACTCTTATAGCAAGACAGTGAGAAATAGGGAAATTACTGATACCTTACTATGTGAGGTGCACTTGGGGCAAGGCATCCAAAACACTATGGTTTAGGCTATGAATTTTGAGACCATAATGCCCAATCTCCTCTGAGGGTGGCTGTCTTGATGGGCATGAGTAGAAGACAGAAGGAGCACGCTTGAGTCTGCCACTGGAAACCATACTTTGCAGGATAATTTAGAGAAAGCAGCACATTCCCCACACCTCTTACTCCCACGTCTGCATTCTCAGGGGTTTCAGTGGGACTCTAGGCCAGAGCTGAGGCCAGGTTCATTGTTTTCAGTAATGACTTGAGTCCATTTCATAGATGATTCCCAGAACTTAATCTGAATTTCATTTATCATCATGCATTGAACTCCTACTGTCTGCCAGAGAGAAGTTATCGAGATACCCTCAATTTACCTACAACCTAAGGGTCAAATATGGCAACAGGCATAGCTAGAACAACATGATATTAAGGATGGAGCAGAGGAACAATAATTCAAAATACCACTGACATATCATCAGAAACAATGGAGGCCAGAAGACAGTGAAACATCTTTGAGGTGCTAAAAGGAAAACAAAACAAACTATCAAAGTAGAATTTTATATCCAGCAAAACATCTTTCAAGAATGAGGACAAAATAAAGATACCTTAAGATAAAAGGATCAACCTCCAGCTAACCTATACTAAAAGACAGTATTCAGGCTGAAGGGAAATGATACCAGATAGAAGCTCACATCTGCCGGAAGAAAGGAATAGCTTTATAAATAATAAATATGTGGGTAAATATATTAAAGTCTACTACTTTTTTCTTAATTTATTTAAAATACACATTACTGTCTAAAGCAGGGTTTGGGGAAGTGCAGCCTGTAGGCTGAATTCAGCCCATTGCTTATTTGGTAAATAAACGTTTTCTGAAGCACATTCATGCCCATTCTTTTATGTATCATTTAGAGCTGCTTCTGTGCTATAGCAGCATAGCTGAGTAGTTGTGACATAAATTGCACAACCCCAGAGTTTAAAATATTTATGATCTGGTCCTTCATAGAAAAAGCTTGCCAACCCCTGGCTTGAAGCAAAAATTGTAGCATTGAGGGCTTATAACACATGTAGATATAATATATATGATAACCAGATGGAACTTTGTGGTGGCAAGGCTTTCATAGTCCATGCAAAGTGTGCCAATGTTAGCTCTAATTGACAGTGAGAAGTTAGGGATATGTATTTTAATCTCTAGAGAAACTACTAAATTATAATGCCAAGAGGTATAGCTATAAAGCAAATAGATAAATTTAAAGGGAAATCCTAATATTAAAGAAAGGAATCTCAAAGGCCATTTTGTTCATTGAGTGGTCACGTTAACAGTCCCACTTATGTGTTTTTTAGTGGCATACAGCTTTTGCCTGAACCACCTGTGAATGCTCACCACTCCTGAATTAATTAGATATAAAAAGAGGAGCATGTTTGATTATTAATAAAATGTTTTAATGGAAAATAGACACATAGAATTGATTCCTTGATTTTCAAGTGACTTTCTATTTCCTTCTTTGACACTTGGTAAATCTGATAAAGACATCGAGTACCTGCTGGGATAATTTACTGTCTTCATGTTTGTTTTGGGTTCAGGCCCCAGATGACCCATAAAAAGTTGTGGCTCTCCTGGGAGAATGGAATAATAAAGTACAGACCTTCTTGAAAGCCTTTTCTTATTTTTCAAATGTGCTTTAGTTATTTATCATCATCTGATGCATGAAATATTTTTTAAAAGATGTGCTCTAATTCTCATCAAGTTGGAAGACTTTTTTTCTCTTTTTGTAAGAATATGCTAGGAAAATTGCAATTTATAATTTTAGTTTATGGTTTTTGGTCAATTAAATAATATTTTAAATGTTTTATAAATTCAAAAGTCGTTTCCTCTTTAATAGCTTTTAATGGATTCTCATAAAGTAAGTCATTAGAATGTTGTGGAAGCCAGTTATATAATGGAACTTGTAAATTATTTTCAGGTTTATTTTATTAATAAGAATTATAAAAGGGATTCATGGTTTTATAAAAAAGTTTTTTCTCTGCTCAGATCAAATGATGCTCAAATGACAAGGCTGATAGGGCTATTTCATTGGACATGTTTCCCTTTAATTCCTAAAGGTCAAGGTTCAATTCCTCTTTTGTAAAAAATGACTTTTTAATGAAAGCCAGTACAATGAAATCTCCAACAATTGTTTTCAAGTCAGCCAGCTATCAACATTCTTCTTGAAGCTATATTGTATCTCTGAGCAGTTTAGAGACATATTTTAGATTTCACTGAAGTACCATTAGAGACACTTCAGGCCCTTTTAGTGACCATATAGCAGTCACATTATATGATACACTACTCATGACTTACTTCCCAGCTAAAGCTTATTTTATGGTTCTCATAAGTAATTCTAAACTATTTATCCATAAAATTACATGTTTTATAAGTAAAACTCAGCTTTCTGCCTCATTAGAAACTATATGATTTCCCCAAAATGTTATGCTGTGTTGTGTACTTTTCCAATCTGTTTCTGGAAAACATTCCACAAGACTGAGATGCTTCCTTTACTTAAATGAGCATAGAATCAAGAGTGAGTATTCAATCAAATAAGTACTTTATTGAATGACTGACACTGGTGTTAGAGTTTAAGTGGGTTTGGCTTTTCATTTATAATTCAGCCATTTGGTAGCTGGGGTCTGAGCTTCAAACAAAAGTGAAATAGGCACCTTAGGGAAATATCTCTTTACAAGGATTTCTACACAAACCTTGGCCTGCAACATCACTGAACTCCCCACCGTGCCACGAGTGGATGCAGACAGGCTCAATGGAAGGAATCCAATGCCTACAACACAAGGAAAACGCAAGTCTCTCTGGGAAACACTGTGCATGGAGTATTTGTGTTGCTGTCATATGGCATTCAGGCTAGAGATTTGAAGAAGTTCAACTGTGCTCTAACATGAAACCAGACATGCTGCATGGTTGGTGTTAACCAGTGTGCAAGCAGCTGAAGTTTTCCTTTCTTTAAAATAACTTCCAGGGCCGGCCGAGTGGCGCGTTGGTTAAGAGCTGGTTTGGAACGCTGGCTCTGAGCAGCAGGGTTCGGGTTCAGATCCCACATATGAGGGCCAGTGTGACACTGCCCTCTACAGCTAAGATGGTGAACAGCAGCTCCACCTGGAGCTGGGCTGCTGTGAGTCTTTGTAACAGGGCGGCTGCCATAGGCTACAGTGTGAGGCCGGCAGCCGGTGTGAGAGGCCGGCAGCCGGTGTGAGTTGCCAAAAGCAGCTGTGAACAGCCGTCCAGAGGCCTGCAACAGATCTGCTTCACCAGGGAAGAGTGCAATGATGATACCAACATGGTCCAGGTGAAGCAATGTCCTCCACAACTAGACTGAAGAACAAAAGGACAGCAACTTGTCTGTTCCCCTTCCCTGATTCCCCAATGCTGTTCCCCTCCCCCAATTCCCCAATAAAATCTTTAAAAACAAATAACATAAAATAACTTCCAAAGGTTTCTCAAAACTTCCAATAACATTGCATATTAACATTAACTAAACTGCTTCAGACTCTGTCATTTATTTCTAAGCATTAGTAATGTAATATTACTATTAGCAAGTAAACTAGGTACTTTGTAGGGACTATACAATTTACTTCTTACTTCCTTATAATGGAAGTAGTAATATTATCCCTATTTTAAACTGAAGGAATTTATCCAAGATCACCCAGTTTGTGACAGCATTGAGATTTAAACCCAGGAAACCTGATTTTGGAGTCCACCTTCTCACACATTATGTAGTTAGCCAAAATTATGAAGCCTTTCACATGTTTATGTCTAAATATTGTAATATTTACTTGCAACAAATGATTGGTTATAATGCTACTATTAGTGAACAGAGATGGGATGGGTTAAAAGGAACTGCTGTATGTCATCAACTTCTTCATGTCCATTGTGCAGTTTGTTTAATGACAATTTAAACTGTAATGGCATTTCCTCATAGAGTCCCTGGGATCCACGATTACATCTGCTTCCCAACATCAGAGACTTCCTTTTCACAGGCTTACAGAAATTCTAACATATTTATTAAAATATCAGGCATTGTGCTAGGAACTTAAAAGATGAGTAAAGAAAATCCCTGTCTTTCAGGCAGTTAGGCTATTGCAAGGAGAGAGAGAAGTTGACTCACAGGGTTCCAAGCAAAGTGCAAGGGGAGTTAAAAAAAAAAAAAAGAATGCAGTTGGAGTTTTCTGTGGCAATCTGGGGATGCTGCATACAGCAGGTAAAATTTGCACAAGGCTTTGAACAACAGGAAGAGTGGGACTTTGAAAGGTAAACAATGGCCAGACAGCATCAGTGAATTAAGAAATCATTGGACTAGGAGAATAAATAGGAATTTAAAAATCCAAGTTTATTTAAAGATCTGTCAATTGCCATTTGATTATCCTTGGTCAAATCATTCAATTTCTTTATGCTTTAATTTTTCCAGCTGAAAAATGTACACTACATTTTGGAGTTCTAGTAAGAATAAAATGAGACACATATATATTTTTTTATTTAAAGTTTATTGGGGTGACAATGGCCAATAAAGTTACATAGGTTTCAGTTGTACAATTCTGTAATACATCATGTATATATATCACATTGTGTGTTCACCACCCAGAGTCAGTTCTTCCATCACCATATATCTGATCCCTGCTACCTTCATATTTTGAGAATAATTATTAGTGAAGAAGTTATGAAATACTGACTCTATACTGATTGTTAAGTTTTTAGAAACAGTGTTTAAGAAAAAGACCAGCATGAGCAAAGGCATACAACAAGGATTTTATAAATATTTCTCTAATAAATGCATGAAAATGTCTCTTTATTAAAAATATATTATTTCCTGGGCACTTTGCACATATTGTCTCATTTAATTCTGACAGTGACCATGCAGACTTTGAGTGGGTTACTTAATGTTTCTGTCTTATTTATTAATCTATAGGAAGTGGTTAATACCCCCAATTTGCATGGCTATAATAAATATTAATTGAGATAATATGTATGAAGTGAACAGGATTTGGTTCATAGCAGGCATTTGGGAAATGTATGCTAGTTATCATCTATCTATATCTATCTATCTAGTTATCTGTCTTTCTATCTATCTATCATCTACCTATCTAATCTATCATCTTTCATCTATTTATCTTCAATGAACATTTCTCCCAGCCCTTGATTCATACCCTAGATCTTGCCATTTACTTAATAATTACACCATTTCCTGTCCTTCTAGCTTACTGACTGCATTATAGTATAGGGAAGATTTTGCTTTGGTCTAAATCCTGACTCACTACATCCTCACGTCGACTTGATTACATTATTAACCTCCTTATCTCAGCTTCTTCATCTATGAGTGGGCCTCAAAATAGGATCCATGTCATTGTGGCTGTGATGAGAAGTAAACAACTTCATAACTGTAAAGTACTTAGAATAATGCTTAGCACATACTGAACACTTCATAAATGGTTATCCATTTTTAGTCACTATCACTTCAGTCTACGATACTCATCACTATATGACTCTGTGGTCAGCTCTACCTCCACACACTCTCTTTTTCCACACTTACCCCTCTAAACTCTTTTCTCTATTAAAAGTCAAGGCAATCTTTTAAGAAATGGAAGTCTCAAGAACTATATGAGTTCACTCATATGTAGGATATAAAAATGAAAGCAACAAACGAAGAAGACAAACAAACAAAAACTCATGGAAACAGACAACAGTTTAGTAGGTACTAAAGGGTAAGGGGGTCAAATATATGGTGATGGAAGGAGAACTGACTCTGAGTGGTGAAAACACAATGCAATATATAGACGATGTATTATAGAAATGTATACTTCATATAGAAATGAAGCCTATATAATTTTCTTAACCAATGTCACCCCAACAAATTTGATAAAAATGAAAAATATGGAAGTTGCAGCATGTCTCTCTCCAGATTAAAATTTATGAATATCTTCCCAATTTTTTTTACCTGTTTCTCAAAGCTCTACACAACCTAGTTCAGGCTTCTCACCTGAACTTGTTTCTTCCTCCTAGGTCAATAGTCACCCTCCATTTTTTTCCATTCCTCAAACATATCAAGCTCATTCTTACCTTAGAACCTTTTCATTTGCAGCTCACCATGCCTAGAATGCTCCTCCCCCAGATATTGGCATGGCAGGTGGCAGGCTCCTAGTGTTCAGGTCTCTAAATATTACTTTCTCAGAGACTCATTTCCTAACCATTCAATGGAAAGCAGACTTTTTTATTACATTGCCCTTTTATTTTCTTCATGACAGTTACCACTCTTGGTATTTTAATTCTATTTGTATATTTCTTTTTCATCGGAGAATGAAAGTTTGGTGAGAGCAGGGAGTGTGTCTGTCTTCTTCACTATTCTGAGAATCAGCCTTGACAAATGATGCAATAAATATTTGTAAATTAGGAATGACAGTAGGACTTACTTCATAGGTGAGCATTAACTGAGATAACAGATATAACCAACTTAGTACTGAGCCTAGCACACAATGAAGTCTCAGTGGATATCAACTCTATTGGGCCAATACACGAGTACAGAGCTCCATTCTTGTTCCCAAGTGGCTCAAAGGCCAGAGTGAAGAGATAGATGGCTCACAAATAAATATATCAATATAGTATGTGCTCTAATAGAAATATATACAAGGGGTTCCTGGCACACAAAGAAGGGGGCAATCAAAGGTTTCAGGAGAGGCCGGGAGTCTGAGTGGAGGAGGGGGCTCCCCAGGCAGCTAAAAAGTGAGGGTATTTCCAGGAGGAGGGTATTGCATATGTCAAGACACTTTGGGAGGGAGAACATTTTGAGGTGCTATAAGAAATTTGATTGGGCTAGAACTTAGGGTACATGTGGGAAAGTGATTGAATGAGGCTGGAGATGATCAATTCTGGAGGGCTGATGGGTATGCTTTTCCAGGGCTTTAATCTCTTATGAATCAGCAAAAAGAGAAACCACCATGCAAAGGCTCTGGGGACTCTCTTTTTTGATAAATGTATAGCAAAATAATTATTATCTGTTTAGGAGCTATTAATATTTTCAATAACTCTGCAAGACTGGCAGCACAGTTGCCATTGTGCCCATTTCATGGATGAGGATGAGGAGTTTGGTCTCCTGGCTTCAAATCCAGAGCATTAGTCACCACATTACACTGCTTTGGTGGGCAACTCTTGGGGTGGAGTAGGTAGGCTGTAAACTAAAGACTAACCCAAGGCTTGACCCATGAGTGCAGGTACAGATTTGCCCCCTGGTATCTAGAAGTTTAAGTGACTAAAGTACAAATGATGAAGAATCAAATCTCAGGGTGGATGGAGGAAGTGATGTCAGATGTCACTGGCCTATCCCTATCTGTCTTTATCCTACCTCAACTTGAAAAAGATAAAAAGAATTAGACTATACCCAGGAAATTAGTAAGGCTTCAGGGAGCTCTCTTAAGGTACTGTTCAATTGACTCTTCAACTTTGTATGACCCATCTTGTTTCTGCTCCTCTTTTTGGGATGGCATTTGGAATGGAGCGCAGCACCAATTTCTTTTATTTTTTATTAGTTTTAGGTGTACAAAACAACAGGATAATTAGACATTGACACCCCTCACAAAGTGATTACCTCCCAAGTTTACTACCCCTCTGACATCATATATAGGTATTACAATACTATTAACTGTATTCCCTATGCTGTACTTTACATTCTGTGACTATATAAATATATATTTAATTATAGTTGTCATTCAATATTATGTTATATTAGTTTAGGTATACAGCACAGTGGTTAGGCATTTATATAATTTATGAAGTGTTCCCTCTGATAAGTCTGTACTAATCTGACACCCTACATAATCTTTACAACATTATTGATTATATTTCCAGTACTGTATTTCACATCCCTGTGACTATATTGTGATTACCAATTTGTACTTTCTAATTCCTTCACCTTCCACTGCATCTCCCAGCAACTCTCCCCTCTGGCAAACATCAGTTTTTCTCTGTGTCTGTGAGTCTATTTCTGTTTTGTTTACTCATTTAGATTCTACATATAAGTAAGATCATATGGTATTTGTCCATCTCAGCATAATATTCTCCAGGTCAATCCATGTTCTTGCAAATGGTAAGATTTCATTCTTTTCATGGCAGAGTAATACTCCATTGTATAAATGTACCATTATTTCCTTATCCAACCGTTTATTGATGGGCATTTTGGTTATTTCCATAATTGGCTATTGTGACTAGTGCTGCAGTAAATATAGGGATGCATATATTTTTTTGAATTAGTGTTTTGGATTTCTTTGGACAAATACCCAGGAGTGGAATTTCTGGGTATAAGGTAGTTCTGTTATTAATTTTTCGAGGAATCTCCATACTGTTTTCCATAGTGGCTGCATAAATTTTCAATACCACCAAAAGTGCATGAGGGTTCCCTTTTCTCCACATCTTTGCCAACACTTTTGATTGCTTGATTTATTGATGGTAGCTATTCTGACAGGTGTGAGGTGGTATCTCATTGTGGTTCTTATTTGCATTTCTCTGATGATTAATGATGTTGAGCATCTTTTTATATGTCTATTGGTGATCTGCATGTTCTCTTTGGAGAAATGACTCTGTGCCCTCTGCCCATTTTTTAACTGGATGGGTTTTTTTGGTGTTGAATTGTATGAGTTTTAAAAATAAATTTTGGATATTAATCCCTTTTCGGATGTATCATTGGCAAATATCTTCTCCCATTCAGTTAGATGTCTTTTTTTGTTGTTGATGGTTTCCTTTGCTGTGAAAAAGCATTTTAGTTTTATATAATCTGATTTATTTGTTTGTTTGTTTATTTCCCTTGTCTGAGGAGATATATCAGTAAAAATATTACTAAGTAGGGTCTGAGAGTTTACTTCCTATATTTCCTTCTAGGAGTTTCATGATTTTAGGTCTTACATTTAAATCTTTAATCTATTTTAAGTTTATTTTTGTATACGGCATAAGAAGGTGGTCCAGTTTCATTTTTTTTTTTGCATGTATCTTTTCAGTTTTCCTAGCACCACTTATTGAATAGACCATATTTATTCCAATGTAAATTCTTGCTTCCTTTGTCATAGATTAAATGACCATATAGGCATAGGCTTATTTCTGGGCTCTTTATTCTGTTCCATTGATTGATGTATCTCTTTTTATGCGAATACCATGCTGTTCTGATTACTATTGCCTTGTAGTATAATTCGATATCAGGTAGCATGATACCACCCACTTTGATCTTATTGCTCAGGATTGCCGTGGTATTTTGGGTCTTTTATGATTCCATATAAACTTTAAAATTATTTGTTCTAGTTCTGTGAAAAATGACATTGGTATTTTGATAGGGATTGTGTTGAATCTATATATTGTTTTTGATAGTATGGACATTTCAAATATAGTAATCCTTCCTATCCATCAGCATGGTATATGTTTCCATTTATTTATATCTTCTTCAACTCCATTCTTCAGTGTATTATAATTTTCTGAGTACAGGTCTTTTACATCCTTGGCTAAATCTATTCCTAAGTATTTTTTTTATGCAATTGTAAATGGGATTGTTTTCTTAATTTTTCTTTGATAGTTTGGTACAGGTGTGTATGTGTAAAAGTGCAACCATTTTTTGAATATTAAATTTGTACCACACTACTTTACTAAATTCCTTTATCAGTTCTAATAGTTTTTTTGGTGGAATCTCTGGGGTTTTCTGTATATATATAGTATCATTTCATCTGCAAATAATGACAATTTTACTTCCTCCTTTCCCATTAAGATGCCTTTTATTTCTTTTCTTGTCTGATGACTGTAACTAGAACTTCCAGTACTATGTTGAATAAAAGTGGTGAAAGTGGGAATCTTGTATTGTTCCTGATCTTAAGGGAAATTCGTTTAGCTTTTTATTATTGAGTATGGTGTTAGCTGTGGGTTTGTCATATATGGCCTTTATTATGTTGAGATATGTTCCCTCTATTCCCACTTTGCTGAGAATGTTTATCATAAATGGATGCTGGATTTTGTCAAATGCTTTTTCCACATCTATTGATATGACCATATGATTTTTAATTTACATTTTACTTATGTGATGTATCACAGTAATTGATATGCAGACATTGAACAACCTTGCGTAACAGGAATGATTCCCACTTGATCATTGTATATGATCTTTTTAATGTATTGCTGAATTTGGTTTGCTAATATTTTGTTGAGGATTTTTGCATCTATGTTCATCAGGGATATCCATCTATAGTTTTCTTTCTTTTTTTCTTTTTTCTTTTTTTCTGTAATGTCTTTGTCTGGTTGTGGGATGAGGGTAATGATGGTCTCATGAAATGAACTTGGGAGCTCCTTCTCTCCTCTTGGATTTTTTTGGGAATAGTTTGAGATGAGTAGGTGTTAATTCTTTTTTGAGTGTTTGGTAAAATGCACTGTGAAGTCATCTGATTCAGGACTTTTGTTTTTTGGGAGCTTATTGATTACTAATTCAATTTTGTTGGTAGTAATCGGTCTGTTCAAATTTTCTGTTTATTCTTGATTAAGCCTTGGGAGATTGTATGCTTCTAGGAATTTATCCATTTCTTTCAGATTGTTTAATTTGTTGGCATATATTTGCTCATAGTATTTTCTTAAAATATTTTGTATCTCTGTGGTGTTTTTTGTCACTTCTCCTCTTTCCTTTCTGATTTTATTTATTTGGGTCCTCACTCTTTTTTACTTGATGACTCTGGTTAAAGTTCTGTTAATTTTTTTTTTTCTTTTCAAAAAAACAGTGCTTGGTTTCTTTGACCTTTTGTATTTTTTTCTTGGTCCCTATTTTTTTTATTTCTGCTCTGATCTTTATTATTTCCTTCTTTGTACTCACTTTGGGCTTATTTGCTATTCTTAGTGGTAAAGATAGACTGTTGATTTGAGATTTTTCTTGTTTCCTAAGGTAGGTATGCATTGCTATGAATTTCCCTCTTTGCACTACTTTTGCTGTGTCCCATAAAATTTGTGTCATTGTGTTTTCATTTTTGTGCGTCTAATGGTACATTTTGTTTCTTCCTTGGTCTCACTGTTGACCGATTCATTATTTAGTAGGATGTTTTTCAATCTCCATATGTTTGTGTGTTTTTCATTTTTTTTCCTTGTAACTGATTTCTAGTTTCATAGCACTGTAGTTAGAAAAGATGCTTGATATGATTTCAATCATCTTAAATTTATTGAGACTTGCTTTTTAGCCTAGCATGTTCCATGTGCACTTGCAAAAAAAATGAATATTCTGCTGCTTTGGGGTGAAATGCTCTAATAATATCAATTAAATCCAGCTGGTTTAGTGTGTCATTTAAGACCTCTGTTTCTGTGTTGATTTTGTTTTTGGAGGATCTGTCCATTGGTGTAAGTGGTGTGTAAAGTCCCCTGCTATGACTGTGTTAATGTTGATCTCTGCCTTATGTCTATCAATATTTGTTTTATATACAAGGTAGAAGAAACAATATGGTGAATGTTTAAATCTAAAAAAAAATTATTATAGTAAAAGACACATTGCCATTAATCCCCCTCAAAATACCCTTGCTTCGAACAAACTTACCCCCATCATTCTTCCACTTTCCAAAGCAATACTGGAAGTCCTCTTTCATGAGTGTCTTTGGTTGCACTGTAATCGCTAACTCGGTGTCCTGAATCAATGCAAAACGTTTACCTCTCATGGTCATTTTGACTATGGGAAAGAGCCAGAAGTCGCACGGTGCCACCTCAGGTGAATAAGGTGGATGAAGGTACACCATCATAATGTTTTCATTTGACAGAAATTGCCGTATACCAGAAGTGATGTCTGACTCAGAGCATGGTGATATGAAGGGTGATTTACTTCACACTTTAAAACACACTTTCTCTCAACTGTAGTTCACACCTGATTGTCTGCACTGAACAAGTTGAAACTTGTCACACACTGTTACTAAGATTCACCATGCCATTTCCAGTATTGAAGATCCCTGCCTTTCAGTTAGATGCCACTTGGCATCAACATTCACCATATTTGTTCATCACACCTTGTATTTAGGTGCTCCTATGTTGGGTGCATAGATGTTTATTAGGGTTATGTTTTCTTGTTGGATTGATCCCTTTATTATTATGTAGTGCCCTGCTTTGTCTTTTATTATAGCCTTTGTTTTAAAGTCTATTTTGTCTGATATAAGTATTGCTACTTCAGCTATCTTCTTGTTTCCATTGCGTGACATGAAATATCTTATTCTATCCCTTTACTTTCGGTCTATTTGTGTCTTTTGATCTGAGGTGGGTTTCTTGTAAACAGCATATGCATAGGTCTTGTTTTCTTATCCACTCAGCTACCCCATGTCTTTTGATTGGAACATTTAATCCATTTTATTTAAAGTGATTATTGATAAGTACATAGTAATTGTCATTTTATTATTCATATATTTGATCTTCATTAGTTAGTTTGTTTTCTCTTTTATTCTGCTTAAAGAAGCCTTTTTAACATTTCCTGTAATATTGGATTGGAAGTAATGGATTCTTTTAGCTTTTTCTTATCTGGGAAGCTCTTTATCTCTCCTTCAATTTTAAATGATAGCCTTGCCAGATAGAGTAATCTTGGTTGTAATTCCTTTTTATTCATCACTTTGAATATTCCCTGCCACTCCCTTCTGGTTCACAAAGATTCTGTTGAGAGATCAGCTGACAATCTTATGGGGCCTCCTTTATAAGTTACTAGTTGCCGTTCTCTTGCTGCTTTTAGGATTCTCTCTTTGTTTTTAACCTTTGGCTTTTTTTGTTATAATTGGTCTTGGTGTGGGCCTGTTTGAGTTCATCTTCTCTGGAATTCTCTGTGCTTCCTGGTCTTGTATGTCTATTTCATTCACCAAGTTAGGGAAATTTTCAGTCATTATTTCTTCAAGTAGATTCTCAGTCCCTTCAGTCCCTTGCTCCATCTCTTCTACATCTGGTATTCCTATCATGTTAATATTGTTATGCTTGATGTTGTCCCACAGGCCCCTTAAACTATCTTCATTGTTTTATTCTTTTTTCCTTTTTGTTGTTCAGATTAGGTGAATTCTGCTACCTTGTCTTGTGAATCACTGATTTGAAAATCTGCGTCATCTAATCTGCTGTTGATTTCTTTTAGTGTATACTTCATTTCAGTTATTGTATTCTATATTTATGACTGGTTCTTTTGTTTGTTTGTTTGTTTTTGCTTGTTTTGTTTTTTTAGCTTAGCTATCCTGCCACCTGTTGGCTCAGTGGCTGCTCACCTAGGGCAGGGAATCAAACCAATGACCCTGATGCTCAGAACTCTCACTCTTGAGCGAGCTTTTAACCAACTGAACCTCTCGGCTGGCCCATGACTGGTTCTTTTTTATGGTTTCTATGTTCTTTTTTTATGCATGCTATCTCTTTGTTGAAATTCTCACTATGTCCCTTAAGCATTCTATTATTTTAAAATTTTTTATTAGTTTCAAGTGTACAGAATAACATAATGATTAGACATTTACACCCCTCACAAAGATAATCCCCCTCCCCCAAGGTCTACTATGCCTTGGACATCATATATAGCTATTATAATACCATTGGCTATATTCCCAATGCTGCACTTTACATCCCGTGACTATATATATATATACATATATATTTAATTATAGTTGACATTCAATATTATTCTACTTCAGCTTCAGGTGTGCAGTGCAATGGTCAGGCATCTACACAATCTATGAAGTGATCCCCCTGATAAGTCAAATACCCATTTGGCACCCTACATAATCTTTACAATGTTATTGACTATATTCCCCATACTGTATTTTACATCCTCATGACTATTTTGTGACTACCAATTTGTATTTTCTAATCCCTTCACCTTCTGTCCCATCACCCAAACCCCCTCCCATCTAGCAATCATCAGTATTTTAAACTCTTTCTCTGGCTGGCTTGTTGGCTCCATTTCATTCAGTTCCATTTCTGGAGTTTTCCCTGTTCTTTTATTAGGGTCATGTTTTTTGTTTCCTCATTCTGGCTGTTGCTCTGTGTTTGCTTCCATGTATTAGGTAAATCTCCTGTGTCTCTCAGTCTTTGCTGGGTGGTCTTTATGGTCTTTATGCAGTATGTGTATTGTGTAGTCCTATTGCACAGTCTCCCTAAACTCCTGTGTGTAAGTTCCAGGAGTGCCCCTTGAGTGTTGTGTGTGTTCTCCTGTTGTAGTTGAGCTTTGATTGCTTTTGGAACATCAGTATATTGGATTGATTCCCATGTTGACTAGCTGTGAGGATTGGTTATGCCCACAGTGTATGAGTTGCTGTGTGGAGGTTAACCCCTCAGAGAAAGTTTTGCCCCTGCAGGCTACTGTGTCTATTGACACCTTCCTTTGGGTGTGCCAGTTTTGGGGCTAACCAGGTAGTGCTATGGTGTGGTCTGAAGTTGGCCTCTGGGTGTGTTGCTTCTGGTGTCTTTTTGGAGGGGCTCCCATACAGGGTAATTTCACCCTTGCCTGTTACCAGCCTGTGGCTACCTGGTAGGAGCCTCAAAGCTGCATGTGGTTGGTTACTGCTTGTACTGGACCTGGAGCATATGTAGGTGGCCTTGCAGTGAACTGAGGCCTGCTGCCACCAATAGTGGGCCCAAGGCAGCTTAGCAAAAGGCCTATGTTCCCTTAGGCTTACTGCCACCTGTCAACTGCCCTTAAGATTCAGACATTGAAAGAGGCTTTTTAGGTGTGTGTGCCAGTTTGATTGACCCAGTGTTGAGAGTGCCCTCGGTGATGCAACAGTAGCGGGGTGGGGTGGGGTTCAAGGGAGTCACAAGACATGACTGGTTGTTTTCACAAAGTTAATGCAGGTTCAGCTCTTATGCCAGTGCCTGTCTTGTGACCACCTTGCACAGTGACCCAAGAAAACTGCAACCAGCCACTGCCTCAGGATAGCCATTTCCCAAGAGCTGCCCCCAATGCAGTGCAGTTTTTGGGTCACTGTCCACTACAAAAATCTCTGTATGCCACTGTGGATTGTCCCTTTCTGTAAAAAGGTTTCTGCAGCTTGTGGGGCAGGGCCAGCCACCAGAGTGCCCCTGGAAATGCAGCTCTAGGTGGGCAGTGTGGGGTTCCAGGGAGCTAAGGGGTATAGACCATGGTTTCTATAATGTCAGTGCAGCCTCAACTTCCACATCAGTGCTGAGCCCATGACCACACCTTAAAAATGCTCCAGGAATACTGTGGCCAGTCACTCCCATCTCAGTCCTGTCATCGCCCATCTGCACTACAGAAAAGGTCTTGGGTTACCACCCACCAGCAAGCAATTCCTCATCATCATAGGCCCTCTGCCCACTTTAAGCAGACATCTATGGCCTGTGGGGTGGGGCTAGTAGCTCAGCAGTCAAGAGTTTCCTGGGCAACGTAGCATCAGCTGTGCATAGGAGAGGTAGGGACTCAGGGCATCAAAGGCAGTGTGTACACATTGATTCCACCAGACCAATACGGTCCCAGACTTGGCCCTTTGAGGGCTTAACCTTGCAAAGATGGCACCCTCCTCTCAGCCACATGTATATCATGCTTCATCCAGGGACAACAATGGCTCTTGTCCTTACATCTCTCACACAAAGCCACTTAATTCAGTCCTTCCCTACACATCCCTGGGCTTCCCAAGTTGCTACCCCTTCACCAGAGACCAGCAAGTCCATATGCCAGCTCTACAACAGGCATGTGGGTTTCCAGCCACGTTTCACCCCAACGGAAAGGGCAGACAGAGTTCTCGCTGATTTTCACTGCCAGATGCTGTGGGAACTCCTTTTCACAGCTAAGGACCTTTGTGCTAGGGAGCCCAGTGTGGGTCTGGGGGACCCTTTCTCTTTAGGGCTACCTCTGCCACCAGGGTGTCCCTTCCAATGTTCAATCTCTACCTGTGGGTTTGGGGTCAGCCTATTTCTCATCTCTACCCCTCCTTCCAGTCACGATGTGGCCTCTTTTTATATCCTTAGTTATAGGGATTCTGTTCAACTAGTCTTCAGATGATTCTTGAGGTTGATTGTTGTGTAATTTAAGTGTATTTTGGTGTGGTCCTGGGATGCAGTAAGCATAGCATTTACCTAATCCACCATCTTGGACCTCCAAGAAATGTCCAATGCCAATTTCTAAGATCAGCCTTCTGGTGCTCTCTCCCTGCCCTTCCCCCTCTCCCTGCTCTTCCCCTTCCTCCTCTTCCACCTCCTCTTCATCATCATCATCACCATCACTCTCCTTCATCAAGCTTTCTATGTGCCAAAATTGAGCTAAAGTGCTTTTGGTTTATTAGCTCATTTGATATTCATGTCAATCTTAAGTAGCTATACTATTTTTGTTTTACAGATAAAAACAAAACTGTAGTCTCAGGAAGCATCAATAATTTGCTCTAAGTCATTCATCTTGAAAGTGGCAGATCTGCGATTTCAGACCCTGATCTGCTTGATTTCAAAGTTCGTGGTCTGCACATATGGATCTCTTCTCCTGGTCCTGTCCAAGATAGCTGGTGATAACACATGTGAAACCACTGAGAGAAGCAGCACTTTCTTTGTGATAAATGAATTAACTGTCAGTGGGAAAATATCATATTGCAAACTTGCCATGGATTGTTTTCTTCGCATTTTGTTTGTTGTTGTTTTTCCTTTGGATAAAAGAGTTTTTATGAGGGTAAGATAAATTGCGTTTCCTAAAATGATTTATTTCTATTATTAAGTGAAATAATATTCCCCATTATAATCCCATCATCATTCTTTGTCAGGATCAGTGGAGATAAGTTTGACTGAAAACTCTCCTATATCTTCCCTCTTAGTACAAAGAACCCTCAAAAAATGGCCACAAGAGGTAGGATTGCTTCTGTCAGAATTAAAAAGCTCCTTCAAGGGCTTGCATGTAGATAATTTTGAGATACTCACTTGGTGATCCTGGACAGTCCATTTTACCTCCATGTACCTGCTTCCTCAGCTACAAAATGATGTGGTAGGATGAGATGATGTCAAAGATTTCCTTGAATAATGCAGTACTTAGCTTAAAGTCCAAGGTTGGTACAGTATAAACACTGTGTGGGGTGCAATATAAGCTACGAGAACACTTCTTTATCAGAGAAATGGGCCATAAAGCCATGGTTTTGTGCCATCACAATGACAGCTCAATTGTCAATTCAACAAAAATATCAATCAGTTTCATTATTTGTGCTGCAGCTCTTTCTGTGTCTCTGAGGGTGCAAGGCCCATGTTTTTTTATCTTTATATTCCAGAGCCTATAAGAATGCTTGGCACATAATAAGTGCTCAATATACACTCACTGAATGAAACTTTAGCATTATCTGGCACATAATAGGTGTGTTAGAAAACTTTTAATGTTTTCAATGAACTGAAATAGGTGGAAAAATGAATAGATGGCTAGAAATGACTTCCACCTTGACTATGGGCTCAGAACAGAAATAAGATTTAGAGATACTGTATTCTTCCTTGATATAGTGGAATCCTCATCTTTGCGTCATTTGGAGTTCTTGGTATTTTTGGCATGTTGAAATTGATATGCCTTGGTCTCTTCCATGCTGTTCTCTGGCATCAGTGCACCAGGCTCACTGCAGCTGCAATCCTCAGTCATGCATTGATGTTCGCTCTTTGAAGACTTCAAGTCCCATTTTCTGATACTTTCTTAATTGCTTTCTCCTGGGGTTGGTGCATCTGTGAGCCACCCGTTTGTACACGTGAGCTCACATCATCTTCACACATCATGGCTGGCTTTCCTCTACAAAAACAGTTGCAGTAGTGTGAATATGTGAGTATGTAAGCCCAGATGGGGTTTCTCTGATGGTATTGTTTCATCCTAGGGATGGAAAAAAACCAGGAGGAAATATGTGTCTGCTCAAGAGGATGGCAGTACGGATGACCACTGTGAGGCTTAGTCCAGATATGTTGTCCAACCAACAGCAGTTCTAGTATTCTGGCATTTGAAAAGCATTTGAGTGGCAGCTAGAAACATTAGAGTGGCACTAAAAGGTAAGGCTATCTCACAAAAGTGATGTTTCCGGCTTTCCTGTTCCCTTTGTGAGGAGAAAGCAAGAAGATAAATTTATAATAAATAACAAAACAGGGGAAAAGCCCGACAAGCCAACTCGTAGATCCATCCAGTTAACTTCTGTGTTGCAAGACAAAGAGAAAAGACTGACATACCACAAAGTGACATAAATTTGACAAATAATATTAACGCTAACTGAGCTTTAAGGGTTTACCATGGATTAATAGGATATTGGTATTTACATGTCCTTTTCTCCCTGGATGAAGCAGCACATTGTCCACTACCAAATCGACATGATGGAAGTCAGTCACCATGCCTTTCTGCTAAATAGGGATATGTCATTTTATATGCACTGCTATTGAAGCAGACATAAATGTGTGATAAAAACTACACCAAAAGAAAGAAATGCAATTATATGATGTGCCACATAATGGGTTACCATGTTATCGTTTCAATGTAAACAAGTTTATAAGTTTATTACGTGAGGACAAATATCCTGTTTTGTTCTTGCTGGTGCAAGTCATGAAACTCTTCTAATACTTTTCCTTTAAAATATACATTTTGGGGATTTTCTTGGAAATGAAAATAGGTTATTCAGAAAACTTCAAATATGTCAGAGTACAAACATACAAGGGATAAAAAAAATGTGCACCTCTTTGTAACCAGCTATTATAGCCATCAAATGTAATCACATTGAGCTGTGGTAGCTGCCACATTTTTTAGTATGTGTGTCAACATAACTACAAGGGTAACTGGTCTCTTGGATGAAAAATAAGTGTGCATTATTTCTAAAATATGTAATATTTATAATTAATCTATATTTTGGCTCATATCAAGATGTTGATTGGTCAGTAATATTGTTGCATTTATGGCAAATTCAAATTTGTGACTAATGTTTCTAAAGTACCTAGGCTCTGGCCTCACATCTTGGCAGTGAGAGGGCTATGTCCCACGTTTCTCTCCTCTTACCTGCAGAGGCTTTTATGCCAGCATGTTTTCCCGCACCTAGTGTACTGAGTTTGGGTGGGTTGGCCCAACTAATCTGGCCATTCTGTTAATGAGGCAAAGATCACAGGTTCACTCACCCATGGATCCACATACTGCACAGAGTTGAAGCCCTTGTCATTAGCACATTCAACATCCCCACCCCTTCCTGGGGAAGTGTGTCCTTGCTCAAAACAACAACTGAGGGAGCCTGAGTGAGTGGGTTGTTATAAACTCAACATGGCTCCTGGAGGACCAATGTGTTGGCTGTCTCTGCTGCTGGGGGTCAGGAATTTTTGCTGCAGTCATAACAAACAGCAAATACACAGCACATTTATTTCCTGTATGGATTGTTAAAGGCATTCAGAAGTGGTTTCAGAACAGGTAAATCATTAATAATGGAAATGAAAAAGCATTCAACTGTTGTCTGGCAATGAGGACGGCCATGTAAGACCAGACCAATTGCCTTAACCCTAGTAACAAAACCCTAGAAGAATTAATTTCTTAACACAAGATGAACTTCATAATTCTCCAGGCAAGTTCTTCATGTATCATGGCAAATGGGGCTGTCAGTTTTAGGGACACATTGAATATGCAGAAGAAATATGTCACTGTAAAGTGTTAATGGGAGACAGTTTGGGATTCTAGTGGTTTAAAAATAGAATGAAAAATTTTTTTATTTTATTTATTTTATTTTTTTTGAGGGTAGTGTCACTGGCCCTCACATGTGGGACCGAACCAGAGCTGCTGGCTTCTCAAGCCAGCGCTTAACCACCGCGCCACTCAGCCAGCCCTGAAATTGTTTTTAATGACAGTCTTCATTAAAGTTATGTCACAACTGTATCTAACATGCTGTTTACTATAATAATGTCATTATGTGCATATATTTTGATTTAATGTTCTGTCACCACTGATTGTTAAGACTATTAATGCAGTGCATCTCAAAGTGGCGAGAGACTAGTTTCTGAAAATGTACTCTATGGTGTATCGATCTGTGCTCCTGCTGTACATCACTAGTGTCCAGCTTACACCACATGTTATTCTCCATAAGTCTGGCAGTACCCAAACTAGTCTGTATTTCAATGATGAGTCCAGTGATAATGCACTCATATTGCAACAATGTCAAACTGCAATAAAAACCTCTAAGTGAATCTTACTATTAATTGCTTACTTTGCTGCAAACCATTAGCAGGGTTACATTTGTTAATTAAATTATATATGTTTCAAATGTACAATTCTATAATACATCATCTGTATATTACATTGTGTGTTCACCAACCCCAGATCTTCTGATTTTCAAAAATAAATACATACAGTAAACTAACTCTTCACATGAAAACTTCTAATTGGTGAACTATTACTAGCTATCAACTAATTTAAATCATTCAAAAATCCTGTGCCAGTCTCCCAAAACTAAGCATGAATGAGCAGCTTGTTTGTGACCTCTGAAAACTTTCCTGAGGTTTCTAGTGATAAAACATATTCTAGCAAGTTCTGTGAAATGTTGTAATGTCAACTTACTTTAAGGTAATTCAAAACAAAATTTTATATAATGTGAATGGGGAATTGTATGGTAAAGTGAAGAGTGAAAATTCTAGATATTCTTAAGATACATGAGACTTCAAGTAAGTGTGGAGGTTATAGGTGATGAGGGAGGGAAATTATTCTCCTTTCCCTGCAGGGGTTCCCTGGAAGAATATTCTGAGCAGCATTATGTTAGTAATTTTGTGAAAACAACCTCAAATTTCTGTCTATTTAGTGAAATGCAGGTGTTTTTTTATTGTTGTTGTTAAAACACCTACATGGCTTTAAATATATTAATTATCTGAGATAGTTCATGTCAGAATTAAAGTGAGAGTACACAACATTGAGCAACGTCTTGGTTAATTAATTCTGTTATTTCAGGTACATTTTGATATAACTTTGTTAGGATTATCATTCACATGAAGTGCACTATTCTGGGAGACAATGATACCTGGCTTTCTGAGGAAATTTTACTATGCTAAAAATTGGTAAATAAAATCTTGACAGGTATGCTTACATTTCTCTCTGTGGCCTTAGATAAAGACTTGTATTATCCGTGCCTATGTAACTGCCAGTTGACTAATTTATAGATGATAATGCACTGGACTAATGGCTGTGGCACTGTAAATACACAGTTCTTTTTTCTAATACACTTCTTGTAGGCATGCCACCTGTCCATCCTGGCCTCCTGAGTACAAAGAAAAGATTCTCTTGCATCTGAAAGAGAAATGGAAGTAAATATTGGAGGTGCCAGGAGCAATCTCGGGAATGTGAACTAAGTGTTCCTGAGTGGAGAATGCCCATGGTAGCAGCTGGTGGATAATATCAGACAGAAATATAAATCTGAATGGAGATTGGCACCTGAGGCCAGTGGGAACCTGTACCAAGTGTTTAACCCCAACGGCTGCAGATGGAACAGACTGTAAACATCAGGGTCTATCTTAGTTTGGGATCCCCCCAAAGCAAATCCTGCAACAAGGATTTGAGGGCACGTGGTTCATCTGGGTTGTGAAAGAAATACCAGCAGGGGAATGGGGAAGTGAGCCAAGAAAGAAGAGAAAGCCTATTAATGGTGCATCATGAAGCCAGTTACAACTGTGAACAGCTGGAGCTCAACCCCTTTGGGAAACTCTGGGAGCCAGGGTTATACCACCTGAAGGGAGAGGGAGATGGGGTATCTATCCACTCAGTGGCTGGAAAGCCCTGAGGCAAATACACAGGTCCTGGTGAAAGTTGGGAAATCAGGAGGAGGTGGTTTGGAGGCTAAAAGCAAGGGAATAAGGGGGGGGCCACCAGTAGCATAAGCTTCCAGATCTTCAGTGTTCCTAAAGATAGCAGTGCCCCTAAGGTATATGAAAATGCAACCAACAATGTTAACTGTATAAGATTACAGGAATTTCATAGCTTCTCTATATTTTCTAGTTGCAAATTTCTGGATATATTTATTGAAATTAACTTCCTTCCACCATCACCACTTCCTCCTCCTTTTCTGTTTGTTTGGTTTTTGGTGCTCTGATTTTCTGGTGTCCTGGGTTCAGTCTTAGCCTGTATCTTGTATAGTTGATCACTGTTTAAAGAGCAAAGTGGAAGTAGGTGTGAAGATGAGATTGCAGGTCTCAACCGCAGATTAAAAGTGAAAGTCATGGGCTGGCCGAGTGGCACGGTGGTTAAGCGCTGGTTTGGGAAGCCAGCGGCCCCGGTTTAGGTCCCACATATGAGGGCCAGTGACACTGCTCTCAAAAAAAAAAAATAAATAAAGTGAAAGTCATCCACTGTGTGAGGGCATGCCCTATGCCAGGTCCCCAAGTTAACTCCTCAATTGTTAAATAACTGCTTGTCTTTCTCTTGGGGAGCCACACCCCATGTCCCTTGATCACATTGATCACATTGGCCTGTAGCAAAGGCAGATGATGATATTTTTTGAGAGTTTACATGTGCCAGGCACTGCTCTAGGCATTTTTTTTTAATTAGTTTCAGACTTACAGAATAATGTAATCATTAGTGATAAAGTGAACTGGCATCTTAAAAGCCTTGCTTAACCATAGAGTTGGGAGAACTATGGGTTAGACTGGGCCCCTCATTAACTCTACAATCCTGACTTCCCGTTTATTCTTATGGTAATTCCAGGGGGAGGGATCTTAATAAAGGGATTAGCCATTTTGTAACAGTGGTCTTTTTGCCCCCACATGGGCTGCCTGTAGGGCCTCCATGTCGAAGGTGTGCTTCCTGCACTGAGGTGGTGATCTTGCTTCTTTTTCTTTTCCCGTATAAACCGTTTCTTTTGTGGATTACTTGGAGAGTTATTTTTCGCCAGTCAACATTTTGGGGACCTCATTCTGGGACCCAGAGAAGAACAAAACTCCAATGACTTCTGACCGGTGAACAAAAAGCTATGGCGCCAAACTGAACTATTTCGCTCAACTTTTTGTTCCCTGGCTTAGAGGCCTCGGGTAAGTTTCTCTCCTGGATCTGAACCAATGGGCCTTTGCGTCTGGCACTCTCCAGGTATTATTCAGGATTTTTGTTTTAAATTTTTTTCTGTTTTATTTCATTCGTTTGTTTGTTTCGTTTGGGGTGTGTGTGTGTGTGTATGTGTGTGTGTTTTAAGGCCTATTTGTTTGTACTCCTGGCACGTCGGCTTGCTTTCTTTGGAAAGCAGGCTCTGTTTCTTTTTCAGACAAAAACTGGCCTTTGCCTAATGTCTCTTTGGGATAAGAGGTTATTTCTACTGAAATTGGTCAGTTTAGCCGATGCTAGATCGTGCTGTCTTAGTGAAAAGTTAACAATGCCACGCAGCTCAGTTGATAACTGAACTCCCTGAGAGCTGGTTATTTGCCTGGAACTGGCTCTAACCTTCTGATTCCCAGTGATCAAACTGTTCCAGAGAGAGTGGAAGCAAACCAAAGATTCCCAGTTTGCTTGAGTTGTGAACTGATTTGGTCCATCGCCAGCTCAACTTGTAACTTAAACTCCCTAAGAGTTTGGTTACTCCCTGAACTGGCTTTTAGCCTTCGGCCTAGTTCTCAACAATCAGACTGTTCCAGAGTGAGGTGAGCTGAAGACCTGTAGGTTATAAGAGCTATAAATTGTTTAGGGCCCAGCCTTTAAAAGGATCTCGAATATCCAAGCCTTCTAAAACTGTCCCTCCTCTAGGGACACCAGCTGAATACATGTTTGCAAACTGTGGAGAATTTTCGTGCACGTATTTAACTAAATAGGCATATCTGACTAAGGGTAATCCAAGAAATCAGTGGCCACTTTGGGGAACTTTTGAGATTACCAAACTTGAATTTCTTTTTTTTTTTTTTTTTTAAGGTTTTATTAGGGAATTGGGGGAGGGGAACAGACAAGTTGCGGTTCTTTTTTGTTCTTCGGTTTAGCTGTGGAGGATATTGCTTCACTGGCCCATGTTGATATCATCATTGTGCTCTTCCTGGGGGAGGTAGATCAGTCGCCGGCCTCTGGATGGCCGCTCACGCTGGCTGCCGGCCACTCACTGTGGCCTATGGCAGCCCACTGCAGCAGAGGCTGCAGCCCACATGGTCGCTGGCCATCTTAGCTATAGAGGCAACCAGGTGGAGCTGTTGTCCACCACCTTAGCTGTAGAGGGCAGTGTCACTGGCCCTCATGTGGGATCCAAACCAGGGCCCTGCTGCTCAGAGCTGGTGTCCCAAGCCAGCTCTTAACCAACGTGCCACTCGGCTGGCCCCCAAACTTGAATTTCTTAAAACTAAATTGAATGGTAGCAGTATTGTAATTGAGAAAGAGGAATGGAATGCATATTTAGAGTGTTATATGGAGGCTGCCAAACAGGGCTGCAAATTTAAAGTTGTCAGTTTACAAAATAGAGTCAAAGTTAACAAAAAGTGCTCGTTCTAAAAGAGACAGAATGGCACCCGAAACCTCGTGCTCTTTGACTACATTTCTGCCTTGCCCTTCCCCCACTGCTTCTTCAACGTTTTTCTCATCTTTGACGCCATCTTGCTCTTTTTTTGTTTGTTTGTTTCTTTGTTTGTTTTTGAGGGCAGTGTCACTGACCCTCATGTGGGACCGAACCGGGGCCACTGGCTTCCCAAGCCAGCACTTAACCACCGCGCCACTCGGCCGGCCCTATGTTGCTCTTTTTCACGCTCACCTCTGACTCAAACCCCGGCTTTCCTTTGAATCTCACTCTCTCTCTTCTTTAGAACCTATCAGTACTTTTCCATCAGTACCATTCCATCCTCTGGAGATCCTAATAAACCCCATGTTTCTTACATCCCCTGGACCAAAGCTGAGTTACGAGCCATTGTAAAGGAGTTTCCTATAGTAACTGAGGATTCTAATAAGTTTGCTAAGGGATTTGATGTTACTATTCAAGCTTTAGCCTGAGTTTTCTGATTTGTACCAGCTAATCCATGTTGGTTGGTGAAGGCCATGCTAAACATTGGATGAGGATTGCTGGATGGGCTCATCCTGAAAGATTTAGAAAATGAAACCTCAAATTATTGGGAGGAAGCCAGGGAACTTGCTCAAAAGCTGTATTGAGCAATCCCCGAGGCTTCTCCAAGGTCTATTGATAGGAACAAAATCCACACTTGCTCGCAAACATCTGATGAATCTGTTCATGACTACTATAATGGGTTTCACTACTATAGTGGTCTCTATTGACTCCATACGTGTTCCTTTTAATTCTTGTTTGCCAATAGACTAAATAAAAATTTTCCATCCTGATTAGGAGATCCAGGATGGGATGGGGAACTATGCCTACCCTAGAATTGGTAAATTGAGCTAATGAACTTGTCAGTACCTTAGACGAGCCACCTTACTTCCTCTGAAATCCTTCTGTTAACTGCTGCCCGTATAACCCTCCCATGTTGTAATAACCGTAATCCAGCTACTTCTTTTTCCATCTGACACTGAGGAAGCCCTTCATGAGTGCCTGACATTAACAGATCACTTCTAACTCCTCATGATGATTTACAGAAAACTCCTTTGGGTAAAGCTGATTCCTCATGGTTTACTGATGGTTCATACTGAAAAGACTAGAAGGGTAAGTACTGCGCTGGTTATACTGTTGTGACGCTGAAATCATCGAGGCAGCATCTTTGCCTCTGGCCACTTCAGCACAGCAGGCTGAACTGTAAGCCCTCACACGAGCTTGCATTTTAGCAAAGGGTAAAGCTGTCAACATGTAAACTGACAGCAGACATGCTTATGGGGTAGCCCATGACTTTGGAATTTTATGGAAACAACGTGGTTTCCTTACCTCCACTGGAGATCAAATTAAGAATGGTCCATATGTACAGAAATTATTGGATGCCATACTTTTACCTGATGCCTTAGCCATTATTAAAATTCCAGGGCATTCTAAACTTGACTCCCTGAAGGCTAAAGGAAATCACCTGGCTGATATTTCTGCTAAAAATGCGGCCTTTAAAGGCATCAGTAACAGCCAAACCTTTGTCGTGGTCCAGAGAGGAGCTTCTCAAGTTGATAGCTTAGAAAAACTGGCCAGAGAAACTCAACAATCAGCTCCTGAAGAAAAAAAACATGACTGGAAATTCAAACATTGTTGGTTTCATAAGGAAAAGAGGCTCTGGCTTGGAAAAAATAACCCAGTCCTACCAGAAACTCTAAAATTCCCACTTTTAACCACTGTACATGCATTGAACCATTGGTCAACTGACAAAATGGTAGCTTTCATGCACCAATACTGGTGGGGAAATATTGGCTGCAAAAAGTGCCTATCTCAGATGTCCCACCTGTCCAAAGTATAACTCAGGGAAGCCTATTCACACTGCCCCTGGACATTTTAAATTGCCAGATGGACCATTTGAAATCTGGCAACTAGACTTGATACAGCTTCCCCATCTCAAGGATACAAGTATGTTTTAGTCATGATATGTATGTTTTCTCACTGGACTGAAGCTTTCCCTTGCAGACAGGCTAATGTACCAGCAGTGGCTAAAGTGTTGTTAGAAAAGATTATTCCTAGTTGGGCAACTCCTCTTAAACTTCATAGCGATCAAGGAACCCATTTCACTGGTCAGGTGCTAAAGCAAGTCTGTGCTGTTTGGCCAATCCTATAACATTTTCACTGTGCCTACCACCTCAGTCTTCAGGATTGGTTGAACGTACTAATGGTATCATTAAGACTCAGTTGGCAAAATTTACAGAACCTCTTCAAATACCTTGGCCAAAGCCATTGCCATTAGTCCTTTTAAATCTCAGATCTCCTTTTGGGACTCATAAGCTCTTACCTTTTGAGATAATTACAGGACGTCCTATGCATTTGGCCCCTGCCTCTCTCAATCCACAGTTGGTGAAAGGAGACATGCTTCAATATGGAAAAGGCTTAATTAATTTTATCATAACCATACTTTAGTGAAACAATAATTTCACCATACACTCCAGGGAAATAAAAAACTAAAATTACATACATTAAAACCTGAAGATTTTGTTTATTGGAAAAGACACCTAAAAAAGGATGCTCTCCAGCCATGCTTGAAGGGCCCCAACCAGGTACTGTTGACAACCCCCTGTGCTGCTAAACTACAGGGTGTAGATTCTTGGATACACATGTCACACCTAAAGAAGGCACCAAGCCCTGACTGGAAAAGCACAGTCTGGTGACCTGAAACTAAAGTCAAAATTTGAAGGCAAATGACCCCTATGGAGCCTGAATTCCTGGTCTATTATCTGCCATGAAAGTTAGGTTGCTATGTTATAATTATAACTTTTACTTTATCTGTTTAAGCTCTGCTTCAGATGCTGGTCGACACTGGATACCAGCTGTTTCCCCATCCCTGCACTCTTCTCCAGGAAGTGAGAGATGACACAGAGAAGAGACCCTTTTGACACAGAGAAAACTAGAAGCTGAACAGACATCAAGGGACAAAAAGACTGGACTGGAAGAGCCTGAGACTAAAGACCTGACTGTTATCAATGATCTTTTAGAAGAAAGATCTTGATCAAGAGGGGGGAATGATCAAGTGAACTGGCATCTTAAGATGCTTAACCATAGAGTTGGGAGGACTATGGGTTAGGCTGGGCCCCTTGTTAATTCTATAATCCTGACTTCCCGTTTCTTCTTACGGTAATTGCAGGGGGAGGGATCTTAGTAAAGGGATTAGCCATCTTGGAACAGTTGTCTTTTTGCCTCCACATGGGCTGCCTGTAGGACCTCCATGTAGGAAGTGTGCTTCTAGCATTGCGGTGGTGGTCTTGCATTTTCTTTTCCCGAATAAACCATTTCTTTTATGGATTAATTAGAGTTATTTTTCACCAGTCCACATTAGAAATTTACACCCCTCACAAAGTGATAACTCCCCTCCCCTATCTACTACCCCTCTGACATCGTATACAGCTGTTACAATTCCATTGACTATTCCCTGTGCTGTACTCCACATCCTGTGACTATAAATTTCTAGTTGATATTCAGCTTCAGGTGTACACTGCAGTGGTCAGGCATCTACACCATCCATGAAGTGGTCTCCTTAATAAGACAAGAGTCCATTGTGATTATATTACCCAAACTGTTTCGTATCCCCTTGGCAATCTTGTGGTTACTAATTTGTGCTGTCTAATCCCCTCATCCCCACCACATCCAGTAATCCTCAGTTTTTTCTCTATCTCTGAGAATGTTTCTGATTAATTTGTTCATTTATTCTATTCTTTAGGTTCCACATATAAGTGAGATCATATGGTATTTGTCTTTCTACGTCTGACTTATTTCACTTAGCATAATGTTCTCTAGGTCCATCCACATCATTGCAAATGGTACAATTTCATTCTTTATAGTGGAGTAATACTTCATTGTATAAATGTACCACAACTTCTTAATCCCAGACTACTGTTGGGCATTTTGGTTGTTTCTATGTCAGCTATTGTGAATAGTGCAATAAGTATAGGGGTGCATATATATTTTTGAGTTCGTGTTTTGGATTTCTCTGGATAGATAACTAAGAGTAGTCATAAGGTAGTTCCATTTTCAGTTTTTTGAGATACCTCCATACTGGTTTCCATTGTGACTGCACCAATCTGCAATCCCACCAACAGTACACGAGGGTTCCCTTTTCTCCACATCCTTCCCAGCACTTGTTTGTTGATTTATTGAAGATAGCCATTCTGACTGGAGTGAGGTGGAATCTCATTGTGGTTTTTGTTTGCATTTCTCTAATGATTATTGAGGTTGAGCAGTTTTCCGTATGTCTGTTGACCATCTGTATGTCCTGAGAAATTTCTCTTCATGTCCTCTACCCATTTCTAAATTGGGTTGTTTGGGATTTTTGGTGTTGAGTTGAATGAGTTTTTTATAAATTTTGGATATTAGCCTCTTATCAGATGTATCATTGACCAATATCTCCCATTCAGTAGGATGCCTTTTTGTCTTATTGATCGTTTCCTTTGCTGTGAAAAAAACTTTTTAGTTTGATATAATCCCACATGTTTATTTTTTCTCTTGCCTTGCCCGAGGGGATATATCAGTAAAAATATTATTAAGGGTATGTTTGCAAATAAGCATTTTGTGTGTAACTCATTTTTGTCCATACACAACCTTCTGAAGTCAGGACTATTATTACCTTTATTTTGCAGATGAGTAAACTCAAGGACCTCGAGGTTAGGTGACTTACCCATGTTACACAAAACTAACACATACCAGCGTCTAGACCTGAACTCATGCCTCTGTCTTCAGAGGCTACATTCCCAACCAGTGCACCATCATGCTGCCAGCTGCTCACAACCCTGTAGGAGCACTAGCTGATGATGAGAGAAATTGCAAATATGATTTTATTGGCTATAAGTCACAAAGGTCTCCTGGCAACAGGGATCCGTTGATGTCACTGCAATCTCCCCATTTAATATCAGAGAGAACATCACATTTGCAGACATATCCTCAGCAGGCAATTTGCCCAGAATAAGGAGCAGATTTCTGAGTTTGGGAGTGGAAATGAGAAAGCTGCTCTCATTTGGAAGGCGAGAGGCTTAGGGGATTGATTCAGAGTCATGTGAAACAGAACACCTTTTAACACTGTGGCTTTTGTTGAACTGCCAACCCGGGTGGAAGGCCAAGAGGGGTACGTGGTGGCCATGATCATGATTTTTTTTTTCTTTCGCTTGACTAATGGTCCAGCCATAGGAGCCTGGGCACCTCAGTTTGGAGGCACTTGGACAGCATTTAAGTGAAAGAATTGCATAAGCTCAGATGGGAATGGATTCTGGGTCTGTAATAATGGAACAGCCTCTTCCACATCTGTGCTTTACAGTGAAGGAATGTCGCATCCTTGTCATCAAAATTCTAAAGATAAATTTTAGGAAAAGGAAACATGATTGATGCAGTGCTATCATATGCCCCAAAGATCCCGCAGGAGATGAGAGCTTTCCCTTTCAGGCAGCAATTTCCAACCAAGCTCAGGTTTATCCACTAACTCATGAAATTTGCTCTTTACAAATCTGCTTCTCAGGCTCCTAAACTTTGGAGTTTCAAATTCTGGTTCTCTTTCTTTTTCCCCACTTGCCTTTTTTCACCTTGAGCTTCATTTTCATGTACTGTTCTGGCTGGTAAACTTGAAAGTGTCCTTTTTTACTCCTTCGCCCTGGACCTACCTCTGGCAAAATGTTTGTCCTGGAACATACAATAGTTTAAAAGTGTTGATTTAAAATCCCCTGAAAATGAGTTTCTCTCAGGTTTTGTGTGAGGAAAGGACTTCCATGTGGATTGGTGACCACTTCAAAGCTAATCTCAGCCTCACACTTAGCGGGTCCAAAGAATAACAATGCCTCCTGAACATTGAAACACAAAGCTCACAACCCACCCTAGGCATGCAAGATTTTGACACATTTCCTTTTTATTGAACAACATAGCGCTCCCTAAAAATAGTTGGCTTCATATGCTGAATCACAAACTAAGTAAGTGGAAATGCAACCCAACACCATGCTCCACAGTATTAAACTCCACCCAGGCATAGCTTGTGGGACTCTCACTTATCAGTTTGAATGGATGCTCACAAGATGCTGTTTCTTTGGATGAGAGCATTTTCAGACTCAGATAATTTACCAACTCAAGTCAACACTATACTGAAGTCACATTAGAGCAATTTGTTCCAAATTTATTATCATTAACATGCAAGGCAGCTGCAGGAAATTATACAACTGCAAAGCATTTCAAAAAATGTTCTGATGCTGATATCCCGTCTGTTTGATTCAGAAGCAAAGAGAAATTATGATCTTGTTGGCTATAGACTTACAAACATTGAATTTTTTACTTTTCCCTATAATCATTTTTAGTCCAAGTTATTTTCATTCCAGGGCCACTGGTACTCTCCAATGATTTGGGGTTGATAATAAAAACTATGTTCCTAGGTTGGAAGTACACAACCAGGATTAGTGAGGATTGCATAGCTGTATCCCTTCATGTTTGGAATGACCTCTGAAAATAAGAGTGCCAAAGCCAGGATGGAATAATGAAGGAAGAAAGAAGTATTCTCATCTACAGAGTGGGGTGAATAAGTAGTAAAATATGAATGCGTGAAAAGAATTGGGACTATATAATTCCAAAAACAAAAGTTACATGATCTTTGATGTAAAACAATTACCAGGAACTCTGAGATACATTTCAGTGTATTTGGCAAATAAGTCGTATGACCTTACTGAAAGAATGTGAGTTTTGTGGGGTTCAGAACTCAGTCCAACTTTATGGGTTTCTACGTTTTTGAAAAATACCTTAAACTTTACACAGTGCCAGTTTTGGATCTATGTGTTTCAAAAATTCTTGGTGAAAGGACTGTGGGTTTCTGGGAAAAGGAGCAGCAGCAGATCAGATCAGATAAGCACAGCCAGACCACCAAGATGTTCCACTTCTGGAGGGCCTAGTTCTTGTTCGTCTTCTCAACTTTCTCTCCATGCTCGCAAATGTGCATCAGATGTACAATTCCAGTGTGCAAGGTTTATTCTGATGTGGGGCTTTTGCTCATTTGATCTCTACTTTCTGATTGTAGAGTTCCCAGAGTCATTGGTGGGTTAAGGTTCAAATTAACTGCCTAATCTTAGAGTGCTGCTTATACAAGATTTAGGAGCTTTGAAAAGCCACTTCTCAGAACTCCTGATAGTCCCTTCATAATTATTTGTCTGTGTTAAAGACTCTGAAAGAATAAAAATATCCCAATTAGACATGGTGGGGAAAGATTATCTGTGCAGATAAATGCATACAGCAAATTTGTCGCATCATTGAGGAACAAGTACTGCATCTGGACACTCTGAAGGTCTGGGGAATTGAACAAAGTTGAGCTTGTTTTGGCGACAGAGGGAGGGGGGAAACATGGAGCATAGAGGAGCCTGGAAAGGCTGTGGTGGGAGGGACACCACAATAGGAGACCCGGCACTGGGGAAAGAGCAAAGAGAGTAAAAATCTGCAATTCAAGCTAATTTGGAGCTATACAGGTAGGATGTTTCTAAGAGTAATGTGGCTTAATTCAAGACTTTTCTTATACCATCTCTAATAATATTTTTAAAGTGGGCTTACTAATTGATCTTTCATATAGTTGCCTGTGTATTTGTGAGGTCCCTCTAGGTATTTGCTCTGCTATTTCTTACATTTCTTACATGAAGTTAAATTCCTTGATCATAAGAACTGCATTTCACTTACTTGAATGTCCATTAGGCCTACCCTAACACATGTGGAATAGGGGGGTGGGAACAAATTGGGACCCACAGTCACTGGCACAGTATTTAAAAATTGTGAATCAAACTGGCAAGCTATTAAATTAAACAGTTTCTGTTCTTCAACATTGACAAACGTATGTTTATAATGAAAAGATAGAAAAATATGTCTAAATTATGGGTTTTATGCAAAATATCAAAGATGATTGGATTTAACTATTGTACACATGCCAATGATATTTATATGTGTAATAAAACACATACATGCACAATTTATAAATTATGAGATATTCTTTCTTAAAATTTCTTGCCTTCATTTCAGCAAAATCACTATTTCTATTTTTTAAAATAAAATTTTTCATGGAAGTTGTATCTTATAAAACATGATGCTAAATTGGTAAACTTTCTCCAGTCATCATGATTTTCAATAGTTTCCTAAAAATAATTTTAATTTTGGGAGAGTTTTCTCTGCTAAAGCCAAGCAAATAAATTTTCAATGCAACTTTTCAAATGATATTTAGATGGAAATCAAGAGTGTAGTTGCGACCTTTAGATGAAGGACCTAAGGAGGAGGCCATGTCGAGTATGGTGGGAGGGGCGTGGATGGGGGAGGGGGGCGGGCCCGTGGGTGATACCCCAGCTGTGGGGGGGCTTATCCGGTTGGGGGAGAGGCCCTCTGGCCCCATGCCGAGCTCACTAGCCCAGAGTAGCTTTGCCGGGAAGAGGAGTTCTGTGGTAGCAGGCAGTAGAGGTTGGTGAGGACACTGTTTGCTCAGCTGGGAGGGGCTGAGGGCGGCTGGAGAGCTAGTGGGGCCGGCGCTCGGGTTCGCTTGCCAGTGGGTGCTTGCCCAGTTCCTGTCGGAGGGAGTGGCTGCATGAGCCGGGCCCAGAAGCCTGTCGGGAGGGACTGAACTGAGCACCTTTGGTGCAGAAGCTGGAGGTTTTGGGACCATTGTTCCCCTGGTGTGGAGCTTGCACAGGAGCGGTGTACATGAGGGCACCATTTTTCCAGGGTTGGGGGTTGGGCCCTCCCACAGAGGGTCAGATGAAATTGGCGCAGGAGTGCATGCATGCATGTGTATGGGGCCTTGGATTCCCACCTTCTGCCCTGCTTGTGCTACGTTGCTGGGCCGGTGCCCTCCAGATCTATCAGGTTGTTCACTGAGAGGCAGGAATGTGCAGGCTGCATTGGGTCTCCACCCTCTGCCCTGCTTGTGCTGCATGGCCAGGGAAACACAGGTCAGGTGATCTCCAGCTGCATCAGTCTGTTCATTGAGACTCAAGAGTGCACAAGCCGCATTGGGACCCTGCTCTCTGCATGTTTGTGCAGAGTTGCCAGGCTGAGGATTGGCCATTGGGCTGCTTAGCCTGATCTGTGGGCAGCTGATTGGGACAGGCTGAGACAGGGAGTATTACTGAGAGTGCTGGGCTGGGATCTGTGTGCCTGCATGATCCAATCAAGGCTTTCCTGGTGAGTTTGTGTGGACTGATTGCTGTGCCAAGTGCATGCTACTCTAACTTGGTGGGGGCCACTGACCACATCAAGTGGTGCCTTGGGGGCTTGCCCCACCCACCTAGAGCTGTGTTGCTAGAGTCACCCAGAGCCCCTGGTGCTGGCCCACACCTCCGCAGGCCACAGAAGGTTTTCTTTCAGCAGAGGACAACCTGCAACAAACTGTGAAGATTTCTTTTTTGGTAGTGAGCATGGTTCCAGAGCACACAGCAGCTAATTGAGGAAAGCTCACTGCAAGCCTGAGAGGGAGGCCGGTGCATAACATGTTAAGCTCTTCCCCCCAATAGTTGGTGCTGAGTTTCCCAGGGACTCTCTATTGCTGAGCAAGTGGTCTGAAAATTAAACAGGATGGAGAGCCCTCCCATCTCTTTTTTTTCTATCTCTTCTTTTTAGGTGATCTATCTAATACAGCGAAGCATTCACAGAACGGCAGCCAGAATGAAGAAACAAAGAAGTATGTCCCAAGTAAAAGATGAGAAGAAAACTCTAGAAATGGAACGCAATGAAACAGAGGTATCCAAAATTTCAGACACAGAGTTGAGAACACTGATGATAAGAATGTTTAAGGAACTTAGCGAAGACATAAAGAAGGACAGGGAAACTGTAAAAAAACAACCAGTTAGGACAATAACTGAAATGAAGAACACACTTGAAGGAATCACCAGTAGAATAGATGATGCAGAGGAGTGGATCAGCGAATTAGAAGACAAAATAGCAGAAATCACCCACTGGAACAACAAAAAGAAAAAAGAATAAAAAAGAATGAAAATAGTTTAAGAGACATCTGGGACAATGTGAAATGCAACAATTTTTGCATCATAGCAATACCAGAAGGAGAAGAGAAGAAGCAAGGGATTGAGAATGTATTTAAAGAAATAATGACTGAAAACCCTGGTGAAGGAAATTGACATACAAGCCCAGGAAGTGCAGAGAGTTCCAAACAGGCTGAATCCAAACAGGCCCACACTAAGATACATCATATTTAAAATGGCAAAGCTTAAAGACAAAGACAGAATCCTAAAAGCAGCAAGAGAAAACGTCAGGTTACATACAAAGGAACTCCTATAAGACTAACAGATGGCTTTTCTTCAGAAACTCTGCAGGCCAGAAAGGAGTGGCAGGAGATATTCAAAGTGACACAAAATAAAGGCCTACAACCAAGATTTCTCTACCTAGCATGGCTATCACTTGAAATTGAAGGAGAAATAAAGAGCTCTCAGAAAAGAATAAGCTTAAAGAGTTCATTACCACCAAGCCAGCATCGCAGGAAATGTTAAAGGGCTATTTTAAACAGAAGGAAAGGGGGAAAGAAGCTAACCAGAAATACAAATAACAAAATGGAAATAAATATGCACGTATCAGTAATCACTTTAAATGTGAATGGGCTAAATGCTCCAATCAAAAGACACAGAGTGGCTGAGTGGATAAGAAAACAGGAACCATGCATATGCTGTCTACAAGAGACTCATCTCAGATCAAAAGACACACACAGACTGAAAGTAAAGGGATGGATTAAGATATGTCATGCAAATGGAAAGGAGAAAAAAGCTGGAGTAGCAAATACTTATTTTGGACAAAATAGACTTTAAAATGAAAACTACAATAAAAGACAAAGAAGGGCATTACATAATAATAAAGGGATCGATTCAACAAGAGGACATAACCCTAATAACCATCTATGCACCCAATATAAGAGCTCCTAAATATATAAAACAGATTTTGACAGACATAAAGACAGAGATCAACAGTAACACTATCATAGTAGGGGACTTCAACACCCTGTTGTCACCAATGGACAGATCCTCCAGACAGACAATCAACACAGACATAGTGGCCTTAAATGAAACTTTAGACCAGCTGGATTTAATAGATATTTTTAGAGCATTTCACCTGAAAGCTATAGAATATACATTCTTCTCAAGTGCACATGGAACATTTTCCAAGATAGACCACATGTTAGGCCATAAAACAAGTCTCAACAAATTTAAGAAGATTGAAATCATATCAAGTGTCTTCTCTGACCACAATGTTATGAAACTAGAAATCAATTATAAGAAGAAATCTGGAAAGCTTACAAATACATGGAGGCTAAATAACATGCTGCTAAATAGTGAGTGGGTCAAAAATGAGATCAAGGAGGAAATCAAAAGATACCTCGAGACAAGCAAAAATGAAAACACCATGACCCAAAATCTCTGGGATTCAGTGAAAGCAATCCTAAGAGGGAAGTTCATAGCAATGCAGGCCTACCTAAAGAAGGAAGAAAAATCTCAAATCAACAGACTATCTTTACACCTAAGGGAACTCGAAAAAGAACAGCAAAACAAGTCTAAAAGGAGTATAAGGAAGGAAATAATTAAGACCAGAGCAGAAATAAATGAAATAGAGAACAGAAAAACAATACAAAAGATCTATGAAACCAAGAGTTGGTTTTTTGAAAAGATAAACAAAATCGAAAAACCCTTAGCCAGACTCACCAAGAAAAAGAGAGAGAGGACCCAAATTAATAAAATCAGAAATGAAAGAGAAGTGACAACAGATACCACAGAAATACAGAAAATTTTCAGATAATACTATGAGCAACTGTATGCTAACAAATTCGACAATCTGGAAGAAATGGATAAATTTCTAGAAGCATAGAATCTACCAAATCTAAACTAAAAAGAAACAGAAATTCTGGATAGACTGATTACTGTCAAAGAAATTGAATCAGCAATTAACAATCTTCCAACAAACAAAAGTCCTGGACCAGATGGCTTCACAGGTGAATTTTACAAGATTCAAAAAAGAATTAACACCTATTCTCCTCAAACTATTCCAAAAAATACAGAAGGAGGGAAGGCTCCTAAACTCTTTCTATGAAGCCACTATTCCCCTGATTCGAAAGTCACACAAAGATATTACAAAAAAGGAAAACTACAGGCCGATATCCCTAATGAACATAGATGCAAAAATTCTCAACAAAATACTAGGGAACAAAATTTAGCATCACATTAAAAAGATCATACACCACAATCAAGTGGGATACATTCCTGGTATGCTAGGTTGGTTCAATATTTGCAAATCAATTAACATAATACATTTCATTAACAAAATAAAAAATAAAAATCATACGATCATATCAATAGATGCAAAAAAAGCATTTGACAAAATCCAACAGACATTTATGATAAAAACTCTTAGCAAAGTGGGAATAGTGGGACCATATCTCAACATAATAAAGGCCATATATGATAAGCCCACAGCAAACATCATACTCAATGGGGAAAGGCTAAAAGCTTTCCCCTTAAGATCAGGAAGAAGACAAGTCTGCCCACTTTCACCACTTCTATTTCACATAGTCTGGAAGTTCTAGCCACAGCAATCAGACAAGAAAATGAAATAAAAGGCATCCAAATTGGAAAAGAGAAAGTAAAATTGTTATTATGCAGGTGACATAATACTACATATTGAGAATCCCAAAAGCTCTACCAAAAAACTGCTAGAACTGATAAACGAATTTGGTAAGGTAGCAGTATACAAAATTAATATTCAGAAATCAGTTGCATTTGTATACACCAATAGTAAAATATCAGAAGAAAAAATCAGGAAATCAATCCCTTTTTAAATTGCTTCAAAAACAATAAAACATCTAGGAATCAATTTAACTAAAGAAGTAAAAGACCTGTACTCAGAGAATTATGAGACACGGAAGAGAGAAATCAAAGAAGATACAAATAAATGGAAATGCATACCATGTTCATGGATAGGAATAATTAATATAGTTAAAATGTCAATACTACCTAAAGCCATATATATATATATATATATCAATTCCAATTAAACTACCATGGACATTCTTTTCAGAAATAGAACATAGAATCCTAAAATTTATATGGAACCACAAAAGACCCCGAATAGTCACAGCAATCTTGAGAAATAAGAACAAAGTGGGAGGCATCATCCCAGCTGACATCAAAACATACCACAAGGATACAGTAATCAAAACAGTATGGTACTGGCATAAAAAAGACACACAGACAAATGGAACAGAATAGAGAGCCCAGGAATAAACCCATCCATATACCTTCATTTAATCTATGACAATGGAAGCAAGAATTTACATTGGAGTAAAGATAGTCTATTTAATAAATGGTGCTGGGATCATTGGACTGATACGTGCAAAAAAATTAAAATGGACCACCTACTTACACGATATACGAGAACAAACTCAAAATGGATTAAAGACTTAAATGTAAGAACTGAAACCATAAATATCCTAGAAGAAAACATAGGGAGTAAGTTTGCAGACATTACCCTGGTAATATTTGTACTGATATATCCCCTCGGGCAAGGGAAAAAAAAAAAATGAACAGATGGGATTACATCAAACTTAAAAGTTTTTACACAGAAAAGGAAATCATCAATATAACAAAAAGGCAGCCTACTGAATGGGAGAAGATAATTGCCAATGATACGTCTGATAAGGGGTTAATATAAAAAATTAATAAAACACTCATGAAACTCAACACCAAAAAATCAAACAACCCAATTAATAAATGGGCAGAGGATATGAAGAAGCATTTCTCTAAAGAGGACATACAGATGGCCAACAGGCATATGAAAAAATGGTCAACCTCACTTATCATCAGAGAAATGCAAATAAAAACCATAATGAGATACCACCTCACTCAGGTCAGAATTGCTGTCATCAATAAATCAACAAACAGCAAGTGTTGGCGAGGGTGTGGAGAAAAGGGAACCCTGGTGCACTGTTGGTGGGACTGCAAATTGGTGCAGCCATTATGGAAATCAGTATGGAGGTATCTCAAAAAACTGGAAATGGAACTACCATATGACCCAGCAATTCCACTCTTGGGTATCTACCCAGAAGAATCCAAGACACTAATTCGAAAAAATATATGCACCCCTATGTTTATTGCAGCACTATTTACAATAGCCAAGACTTGGAAACAACCGAAATGCCCATCAGTAGATGACTGGATTAAGAAACTGTGGTACACCTATACAATGGAGTATTACTCCGCTATAAAGAAGAATGAAATCGTACCATTTGCAACGATATGGATGGACCTAGAGACTATTATGTTAAGTGAAATAAGTCAGTTGGAGAAAGACAAATGTCATATGATCTCACTTATATGTGGAATCTGAAAAACTGAATTAATGAGCAAAGTAAACAGAAACAGTCTCGTAGATATAGAGGAAAAACTGAGAGTTGCTATTTGGGAGGGGGCTGGGGATGAGGGAGAGGGGGAAGCGATTAGACAGTATAAATAGGTAACTGCAATATTGTCACAGGGATATAAAAGACAGTTTGGGGACTATAATAATGTTATAAATATTTTGTGGGGTGTAAGATGGTCACATGTCTTGTTAGGGAGACCACTTCATGGATGCAGTAGAGGCTTGATCACTGCACTGTATACCTGAAACTGATGTTGTGTAATATTGTATGCCAACTGTAATTGAATATATAGATTGTCATGGGATGCTGAGTATACTGTGGAAGGGAGTCAAAGGAATTGTAATAGATATGTATTATATGGGGGGTCGGGTGGCGAATTGGAGGAGGGGGTTGTCACTTAGAAGGGTAAAAAGTATAGCTATTTCACTGTTTTGTACACCTGAAGCTAATTTTTTTTTAAAAATGTTTATTTCACAATGAAAGAATAAAAACAAAGAGTGTAGTTGCTATGTCATGTTCAAATATAATTCTGTCACCTATAATATCCTATTATCATTATTGAAGTATTTTAATGTCATATAGATTATTACTTATATAGACGTTTTCACTTTTTTTAGAGAAACATCTGGATGTATGCGGCAAAGATACATGGTTCTCAGTTTCTTCTTTCGAATTTTTAAAAATGTTTTATGATTAGTTTCAGGTGTACAAAACAATGCACTTTCTATGCTTTTCACCCCTCACAAAGTGACAATCCCTGCCATCCACCACCTCCCACCCCCGATATCATACATATCTATTACAATTCCATTGACTCCACTCCCCACACTGTGACTCCACGTCCTGTGACTATATATATATATTAAACTATAGTTGACATACAATATAATTCAATGGCAGATTCAGATGTACAGGCCTCTACACCGTCCGTGCAGTGGTCTCCCTAACAAGACTTGAGTCCATGTGATCCCCTAAAAAATATTTTCAAGATTATTGATTATACTCTCCAAACTGTCTTTCATATCATGGCAATATTGCAGTTACCAATTTATATTGTCTCATCCCTTCACCTTCTCTCTCATCGCACCCACCTCCCATCTGGCAACTATTGGTTTTTCATCTATGTCTCTGAGACTATTTCTGTTTACATTGGTCACTTATTCAGTTTTTTAGATTCCACATATAAGTGAGATCATATGGTATTTGTCTTTCTACGACTGACTTATTTCACTTAGTATAATGTTCTCTAGGTCCATCCATATCGTTGTGAATGGTACTATTTCATTCTTCTTTATAGCTGAGTAATACTTCATTGGATAAATGTACCACAGTTTCTTAATCCAGTCGTTTACTGATGGGCATTTCGGTTGTTTCCAAGTCTTGGTTATTGTAAACAGCACTGCAATGAACTGGGTTGCATATATTTGTTTGAATTGGTGTCTTGGGTTTCTCTGGATAGATACCTAAGAGTGGAAGTCCTGGGTCATAAGATAGTTCCATTTTTAGTTTTTTTGAGATGCCTATATACTGATTTCTTTAATGGCTGCACCAATCTGCAGTCCCACCAACAGTGCACCAGGGTTCCCTTTTCTCCACAAGGGAACTTGTTTGTTGATTTATTGATGATAACCATTCTGACCAGAGTGAGGTGGTATTTCATTGTGGTTTTTATTTGCATTTCTCTGATAATAAGTGAGGTTGACCATTTTTTCATATGCCTGTTGGCCATCTGTATGTCCTCTTTAAAGAAATGTCTCTTCATATCCTCTGCCCGTTTTTTAATTGGGTTGATTGGGTTTTTTTTGTGTTGAGTTGCATGAGTGTTTTATAAATGAATTTTATGGTTTCAGGTCTTACAGTTAAGTCTTTAATCCATTTTGAATTTGTTCTTGTTTATAGCATAAGGAGGTGGTCCAGTTTCATTTTTTTGCATGTGTCAATCCAATTTTCCCAGCACCATTTGTCAAGTAGACTATCTGTACCCCAATGTGAATTTTATTTTCAATTGTCATAGATTAACTGTCTGTATACGAATGGATTTATTTCTGGGCTCTCTATTCTGTTCCATTCGTCTATAAGCCTATTTTTATGCCAGTACCATATTGTTTTGATTATTGTAGCCCTGTAGTATGATTTGATGTCTGGTAGCATGATATCCCCGGCTTTATTTTTATTTCTCAGGATTCCTGTGGCTATTTGTGGTCTCTTATGGTTCCATGTAAATTTTAGGATTATATTTTCTACTTCTGTGAAAAATATCCTTGGTAGTTTGATAGGAATTGCATTGAATCTATATATTGCTTTAGGCAGTATGGACATTTTAACTATATTAATGCTTCCCATCCATGAGCATGGTAGGTGTTTCCATTTATTTGTATCTTTTTTTTTTTTTAGATTTTTTTTTTTTTTTGAGGGCAGTGTCACTGGCCCTCATATGTGGGACTGAACTGGGGCCACTTGCTTCCCAAGCCAGTGCTTAACCACCATGCCACTTGGCCGGCCCTTTTTTTTTAGAGTTCAAAAAAAATCTTTTTAAAAGATTTTATTGGGGAATTGGGGGGAGGGGAACAGTGTTGGAGAACCAGGGAAGGGGAACAGACAAGTTGCTGTCCTTTTGTTGTTCAGCCTATTTGTGGAGAACATTGCTTCACTGGCCCAAGTTGGTATTATCATTGCGCTCTTCCTGGCTGAGGCAGATCGGTCACCAGTCTCTGGACAGTCGCTCACTGCGGCTCTTGACAGCTCACACCGGCTGCTGGCCACTCAGGATGGCTACTGGCCACTCACTATAGCCTGTGGCAGTTCAATGCAGCAGGGGCTGCAGCTATGCTATTGCCACTGGAGACTCACAGCAGCCCAGTTCCAGGAGGAGCTGTTATTCACCATCTTAGCTGTAGAGGTCAGTGTCACTGGCCCTCATATGTAGGATCTGAACCAGGGCCCTGGTGCTCAAAGCCGGCGTCCCAAGCCTGCTCTTAACCAATGCACCACTCGGCTGGCCTTATTCTTCAACTTAAAGTCCATTCTATCTGGTATAAGTATCACTACTCCAGCTTTTTCTCAGTTTCATTTGCATGAAATATTTACCCCATCTCTTTACTTTTAGCCTGTATGTGTCTTTTTGTGTTTTTTTTTTTGTGATGTGTTCCTTTGTTTCCCCATTCTGGCTTACTCTTTGTGCTTGCTTTGATGTATTTGGTAGCTCACCTAGGTCTCTCAGTCTTTTCTGAGTAGACTTATGTTGTATGTGTCCTTTATATTTGAATTGCTCACTCTCCCTATTCTCCTGTGCATGTGTACCAGAGGTGATCCTTTTGTTGTGTGTCTTCTCTTGTTGAAGTTGCGTTTTGATTGCTTTTGGCTTGTCAGTAGGTGGGATTGACTCAGGCTGACTAGCTGTGAGGATTATCTGTGTCCACAGTTTATGAGCTGCTGTGTGAGGGTTGATCCCTCTGATGAAGTATGGCCCCTATGGGCGCTTGTGCCTGTAATGATTTTCCTTCCAGTGTGACTCTTGTAGATCAAACCTTCTAATGCTCTGGTTTGGTCTAAAGTTGGTCCCTGGGTGTGATGATTCTCGAGCCTTTTTGTCTGGGCCCTACTGCAGAGCAATTTTAGAGCAAAACAGATCAACAAGCATAACCACAACAGCCATCAAAAGAAACCAGATACTCTCACATGTAAGAAACAACCAACAACCAACACTAAACATGTACAGAAATATCAAACATACAAACAAAATTGCAGAAAAATGGAAAGAGGGAGGTAAAGTAGAGGCTTGAAAAGAAATAGAGAGAAGGAGACAAGAAAGAAAGAAAGAAAGAAAGAAAGAAAGAAAGAAAGAAAGAAAGAAAGAAAGAAAGAAAGAAAGAAGAAAAAAAAATATATGTAAGTCTACATGTCCATATATATAGATATATATAGACATACATATACACATATATATACCTATATAAAAAACTAAAAATGATAATAATGAAATAGAAAAAACAAAAACACCCAAAACAAGCAAACAAACAAAAAAAACCCCAAAACACCCAAAAAAGCCAAACAAACTAAAAGAAAAAAAACACCCCCAAAACACAAAAACCAGTGCCAGGCTTGGCTAAAGTCCACCAAGCTATCTTCAGGTTGTCCTCTGCTGTACAAAAGCTCCTCTGCACTTTGTGGGGGCAGAGCCGGCCACCTGGTGCCTAGAGTGACCCTGCCGATGCAGGTCTAGATGAATGGGTTTATGAGGTGTGACTGGTAGGTTTTACAAAGTCAGTGCCATTTCTTCTCTCGCTGGCCCAAAGGACAATGAGAACTGCACAGCCAGAAGGCTCGTTTTGTGTCTTCCGGCACTCTTTCCACTGAAGGCTGTGGGGGTGTGTGAGACTTCTGAGCTGCTCCAAGATCCCTGGGGGAGGCCTGCGAGTGACTGCAGCTGAAGTCGCCCTGCTTCCCAAGCCACACAGGAGAGGTGGGGGCAGGGTAGGTAGGCCAGAACTCTACAGCCTCTTCCTGGCTGAGTTCCTCAACCCCCTGGGAGTAGGAGCACCTCTGTAATATGACACTACTTCTCCATTGAGAGGTCAGCTTAAGACTGGGATGGCAGGAGCCAGAGTTCCTGAGGGAGGGCGGAGGTGAGTTCTTATCTATGCAGTTGTGTTTTGCTTTCTATCTGAGAAAAAGAAAAAAGAAAAAGAAAGAAAAAACAAAACAAAAACCTCCTGTTGTCGTTTGAGGTGAGGCTTCTGCCTCAGATGCTCCAGTCGTGCTCCTGGAGCAGGGCCACAGAGGCGCAGGGACTGAGCCCGCCCTGGCACTGCAGCTCTCTCTGATCTGCTTCCCGGGGTCCCTCGTCTACTCAGCCCGGTGTGTGGACTGTGCCTCCGCAGGCACGTCTCTTCTCTTTCATTCCCCACTTGCTCAGCCGGAGGCTTCTGCCTTAGACTCTGTAAACTGTCACGTTCCTGCTGCATGCTCTGCGGGTCCAAGGCACAGAGAGCAAGCCATAGGAACACTTTCTGATCTGTCTCTTGCAGCTCCGCGTCGCAGCAGTCGCGAGTGCGGCCTGCGCCTCCACACTTCTTGCCTCCCTCTTACCCCACTCACCCGGTCTGACCACCTTCAAGCAATCACCAGGAGAATCTCTCAGCTGTTCTGTGTGACGAGTAAAGTTCCCTTGATGAGCCAAATAGCTGCCCTGATTGCAATGATTTCCATGGGAGAACTCAGGGAGCCCTCCTCACAGCCCCTAATTTTTGCCCTCTCTCTTCCCTTCTTTCAAATTTTTCAGTGCAAGGATGTTATAAAGAAAAGCAAAAAGTTATCTATTCAATTCTTTTAAACCTTTCTTTGGTCAACACTATAGAGTTCATAAAATACTTTGTAGAAATTTCTCTTGGAATTATTTGTACTTATAGCTCCCCTTTAATAATTGCAAATATTTTTGCTTCCTTATTCTAATTTCTCTATTTGTTTCTGAAAGGTTACTTTGTTATGTAGTCACATGCACTTTTATTTAATCTAAAATTAAAAGAAAATAGTCCTTTATAACGTACATACTCAAACTTGGATCTGTTTTTGTAAGCTATTATTAACATTAATAGTAACCACAATTCATACCAATTAACTTTGGATATGAAAATGAAAATTAATAATGTATTATAGAATTGCACACCTGAAAGCTATGTAACTTTGCTAACAATTGTCAGCCCAACAAACTTTAATTAAACAACAGTTGATGTCATTTTTTTCCAAAGACTATAGTCACTCTTTATTTGGGCATCTTCTACTTTTTACTTTACTTTTCTGATATATTTTGTATCTCGTCTCAATTAAATCTGATTTCTTTATCAGCATTCAGTCATCATATTCCTTGTGTGACTAAGAGAAGCCATAAAATCAAAATTGATAGTTTTTCATCACAATGTTCTATTTTGGGGCCAGTCCAGAAAATGTCATATACAATTTTGAATTGTTCCAAAGAATGTAATGTCATTGCTATTGGCCCAGCTGAGGCTATGTTTTACAGTAACAAATTCAAAACATGTGCCATGCATGGCACAAGGAATGCTTCTGGTTTGTCAGCACCATTACCATAGAATTTCCCTGTACAATCTTATAAATTTGACACAAAATTTAATTTTATAAAAATTTAGCTAAATCCTTTGAAATAATTTTATAAAATATAACTAATCATAATTCTAGCATTGAATATGATGCTCACCTAGCATTATTTTTTGTATGTACAGCTTTAAGTGTTATGATTTTTTTTACACTGCAAAATGTTCCTGCCACATGCAACTATTGTAATGACTACTTAATTCATCTGCACCTCTGGAAAGAGCAATTGAAATGCAAAAAAAGCAAGGAAACAGATGCTTGTACCATAGTATTCATTCTGAGGAAGGATTCTACAGAATAATTGATGATTTTTTTTTCCTCCAGACAATTTCCTCTGCTACTCAAACTCCCTCCACTCCTGGCCAGTATGTGTTTTTAACTTTGGCAGCCAAGCAATCCAAAAACCTCCATGGTATTTGAGTGCAGCCACTTTTTGTTTCAAGTACTTCAGTCAAAAATGCGAAGTCATCTGATTGTACAATTTGGCTCCAATCTGATTGCTAGAATTGCTTTGCCTGGGCCAGTTGGCTGCACTGATGACCTATGAGTTTCCCTGTTGATTACCAATTTGAATTCAAGATGGTGACTCTGTCAGAAAGAAGGCCTCATGTTCTTCTTTTAGGCCATGTGTTGGAACCACGTGATAATGGTATTTCTTCCCTTTTTTCTTGTGTTTATGGGGAACAGTGCCTGATACATACTAGGCACTAATAAATATTTATTAAATAGATGATAATAATAATATGATTTCCACTTCTAGATTTTTTTTTTTCTGGTAGAAGTAGTCTGCAGCTGACATTAGAATGTATTAAGCATCTGACAATGTAGAAAAACATCTTCATAAAACCAGTAATAATGGAAGACAAATATACTTCAGTTATAGAGTGATGATGTATTGGTAAATTGTGGACCTGTAGGCCCAAATCTGTCTTCTATTGGATTACTGTGGTCAATAGTTATTGATCATTATGTGCCCATACATGGATTCAGATTTAATTTCTATCAACTTTCTTTTCTTTTCTTTTCATCTGACATTTTCCATGATTTTAGATGCCTTTCATGGGTACAATGATGAAGGCCAGCTAAAGTCTGTTATGAAACTAAGGGAAATGAAACACCTGACAAGGAGAAAACAAACAAAAAAAACCAGAAAGACAAGAAACCCATGACAGATGCTGGAGCAAGACTTTGTTGACTCAGCTAAGGTAAAAATGTCCCATAAATTCTCAATATGATGCTACAGAACATTCAGAAAACAAGTGACAGTGACTTTTGTTGCTGCTTATAGAATCTGTGCATGTCAGACAATCTTGCTTAAGATCTTGCTAAAAGATAAACAAAAATTTGTGTTTCTGTTTCAAAAGGTGTTTGAGCAATAGCAGCAATAGCAAAACAGCAGCAGCAACAACAACAATTAGACAAGCATGTATAATATATAAAGCTTGCAAAGGGTGTTGCTTTTTCCCACTCATGATTTGCCAACCAGCATTTGATGGACATCTGCAAATATTTCATGCTGTCTCTCCAAGATACTAATAGGAAAACTGTAATGAGACCTGCAAAGAGTAGACAAAAACCAATTATTTATTGGAAATCCATTAAATCATTTATAAAGCTTGCAAAAATTTTGCTCCTCTAGATTTTTCTTATAACAAACAGACTGTATGACTGTCTGTTGCTGAGGTCATTGCTTTGATGCTTCTGATGGCTGGTTAGGCTATGATGGAAGTTAGTAAAAGTCAAGGTCACAGTGTTGATCTCTGTGAAGACTGGTGAGCAATACTACATGGCTTGGTCAGTTGAATAGTGTAGCCAACAAAGAAAATCTGATAACCCTGAGGCCAAAATACTAGTAGGTACCACTGGTGAAACTTTCAAATGGAATTTTTTAAGAAAAGTATACAAATCACGAGTTCACAGCTCAACAGATCTTTATGAATTAAATACTATTGTGTAATTAGTACCCAAAATAATAAACAAAACATTACCAGCCCCCAGAGGCACCCCTGCCCCTGCCACCTTCCAGGCAGAATCCACCCAGTGGTAACTACTATCATGACCTCTAACACTATGGATTTATTTTGCTATATATATTATACATACTCTGAGCATATGGCTTTTTAGTTGTTGTTATTATTCAACAATGTGTGGGTTTTATCCACTTTGTTTATGTTGGAGTTCATTCTTGCTCATGGCCATATAATATCAATTCTTTATGACAGTATATTTATTAATTTGCAATTGATCAATTTTTTTTCTAGTTTGGGGCTATCTCAAATAAAGCTAAAATAAACCCTCTTATACGTGTCTTTTGTTGAAATATGGGCACATTTTGCTGATAAATACTTAGAAATGAAATACAGGCAAACTGATTTTCAAAATGTGTTGGATCAAGTTTTACTCCTATAGTTTGGCAAGCTGATAACTCATGAACAATGCAAAGAAAACTTTATCTCAGCTGAATTCTGGTGAAATGATCAGATTTTACAAAGACATGAAAGCCAATGAAGACAATTATTTCAAAGAAGTAGGTAGGGCGCTGTGCTGGGATCAGTATTGCTAATCCTGATTCTAATTATAGACTTCATGAGTCATGAAACTGATTTTATGTTTTTTGGGGTTTTTTTAAAGATTTTATTGGGGATTTGGGGGAGGGGAACAGCGTTGGGGAATTTGGGAAGGGGAACAGACAAGTTGCTGTCTTTTGTTCTTCAGTCTAGTTGCAGAGGACATTGTTTCACTGGCCCATATTGGTATCGTCATTGTGCTCTTCTCAGGTGAGGCAAATCGGTAGCCGGCCTCTGGACGGCCACTCACAGTGACTCTTGGCAGCTCACACCAGATGCCAGCCTCTCACGCTGGCTGCTGGCAACTCACTGTAGCCTATGGCAATCCACTGCAGCAGGGGCTGCAGCCTACACTGTTGCCGGGGCTTGCACAGCCCAGCTCCAGGTGGAGCTGTTGTTAGCTACAGAGGGCAGTGTCACTGGCCCTCATATGTGGGATCTGAACCGGGGCCGCTGGCATCCCAAACCAGCTCTTAACCAATGCACAACTCGGCAGGCCCCTGATTTTATGTTTTAAGATGCAGTCAATTGATTTTACATTTTATTTTAGCTCCAACATATGATATACGAGTATGGTGGGTAAAAATACTAGTGTGCGTAATGGGAAAAATAGAGCTATTTGTTATATCCCTGTTTATTTTCAACTAACCTATCAAATACACAAGAAAATAAGGTCCAACTATCTATATTCTAAAAGTTATCAGTCATGATGTGAATGCCAAAACTGAGTGTATACAGTGTTTAGGCTCATCTTTCTAGATAGGGATTACAACATTTGATATAAATAACCTTGAGAAATAGCTGAAGATAAGAGAAATAAACATTTTAACTGTTCTTGTAATCAAGCATGAGTGAAGGATGCTATAATCTTGGCTGGAAATGTTAACATTTACAATATAATCTGTTTTATAAACTAAACCCTGCCTTACATGTGCTCTCACATCTATTTCTGAGCATTCAACCAGGGCACCAATAGGCTAGTAATTGAGTGAGCTCTAGCTGCCAGACCCCTGAGCTAAACTGGTGAGTTTGTTAGCAGCCATGGAAGGATAGAAAAAAGGAAGAAGGATAAACAATGTATATTGAGTAGGCTTCTTTGTCATCAGTCACCACATCCACTCTCCTAAACCAGTTTGCACTAGTGACAAATGTCTATTGCCTGGCTAAAGTTGTAAACTATTTCCTCCATGACAAAGAGTAGCTCTCACTTCTCTTGTGCACAGATAAATGGTTGATGTAATGAAGATAGCAATAATATTGAATTTATTGTGTGTTTATCAGGCACCCCACTTGTGTTAGTACTTTACGTGTGTGTGGGTGCCAAGGAAGATCTCTTTGTGGTAGGTACTATCATTATCCCCATCTCACAGATGAGAAAGTAGAGAGTTAGTAAAGTTCAACAAATTTGCCCAAGATCCTGCAGCCACTAAAAGAAGGATGAGACCAGAACTGAGGCCATTATAATTCCATAGTCCAAGTTCTGAAAACCAGATTCTGTGGGGAAGTAGGAACGCCTGGAGACAGACTGAGAGATGACAAAAAGAGTTTAGCTGGGGAATTATTTTGGAAAGCAAAGAACATGGGAAAGGTTAAAAAGAAATGTGTGATTGACTATATCATGAAAATATAAAAAATAAACTTTTGAGGTCCTTAAAGAATGGCAAAGTTTCATAAAGTTCATATAAACCAATAAAGAGTTTTGGCACAAGAATTTGAGAAAAGTACATTTTTAGGACTTTTTTTGAGATTATCTTGTCATAAATAAGAAACAAGGCAATCCCAAGGTATGCAGAAAATGGCAGTGAAGACTCTAAGGAGATACTGGCCTTTTGCTTTCAACCCTCAGTTACACTAATCACCTATTCATTTTGCACCATTAGACTAGTGAAGAATTGTCTTTTTTCCCTCCTCTTAATCTTCCTCAATAAGCTTAAATTTTTCCAGTTTTTCTTAGAATTCTCCACATACCTGCATATGTTTTCAACTTCTTCACTTCCAAGCTGCTGAAAGTCACAACATCATTCTTTTTATTTTCTTTAAGATTTTATTGGTGAATTTGGGGCGGGGGGCGGTGTTGGAGAATTGGGGAAGGGGAACAGCCAAGTTGTTGGCCTTTTGTTCTTCAGTCCAGTTGTGGAGGATGCCACTTCACTGGCCCATGTTGGTGTTATGATCATTGCACTCTTCCTGGCTAAGGCAGTCAGTTGCTGGCCATTGGATGGCCAATCACGGTGGCTCACAGAAGCTCACAGCAGCTCTTGCTGGATGCTGGCCCCTCATGCTGGCTGCCGGCCACTCATGGTAGCTCAAGGCAGCCCATGTTGTCACCGGCCACTCATCGCAGCCCAATTCCAGGTCGAGCTGTTGTTCACAATCTTAGCTGTAGAGGGCTCAGCTTACTGGTACATGTGGGAATCAAACCAGCAGCCCTGATGTTCAGAGTTCATGCTCTTACCAACTGAGCCACTTGGCTGGCCCACAACATCATTCTTTATTCAAAGATGAAGAGTAAAGTCGTTCGTGCCTGCACCATCTAGATGGTTCTATTAGATCCACAGTACTCACAGTGTGGTCTATGGACCAGCTCCTTGGGAGTTGGTTAAAAATGCAGAAACTTAGGACACATCCCAAGCCTCCTGAATTAGAATCTGCATTTTAGCAAGATGTCCAGTGAATTCATGTGCACATGCATTTTGAGAAGCTCTGTATTAGCTAAATAATCCCATTGGGTGGGGACTTATTCCTTTTTGTAGTTTTCCACACAAATCGATTAACGTATAACAAGATAAGAAAACAATCTTCAAGAAGCAGACAGTGCCTATGTTTTCAGAACTTTCCAATGAAATAGACATTGACCATCAATGTGTTATACTCATTTAGGCTAACTATTGTCTTGTCAGAGTTAATTCCCAGTTAGTTGATGGGGAAAGATCTCTTTTGGACTGTTCCATAAATGGGCACTGATTTCCCATTTGAAAGTGCAGAAAAGTAGTCTGTACTAATCCTGAGATGGGGAAAGTTGTTATTCAGGCCCAGTGGTGTGATAATGGGTAACTTGTGCCTGGGGGGACTCCTTCAGGATAAACCCTGTGCAAGCTCCCTAGTGATTGATGGGGTCCATCTGGGTTGGGCCACATCTGGCTTCAATTACCTGAATATAACTCAGATCTCTGGAAACAAAGGAATTAATTTAGAAGAAACATTGTGATACTGTAGATGAACTTTACATACTTGTTAATTTAAGTACTTAAATCACTAAATAAAACATATAACTGATTTTATTTTATCACTTATCTTTTCTCTTTTAAGCAGTGATTCCCAAACCTGAGCAAGCATCAGAATGCCCTGGGAGGGCAGGTTCCCAGGCTGTGTCCCCAGAGTTTCTGATCTATAGGTTTGGAATGGAGCCCAAGAATGTGCATTTTGAACACTCAGGTAAAGTCTCTCTCTCTCTCTCTCTCTCTCTCTCTCTCTCTCTCTCTCTCTCTCTCTAAAGAATTGCCATTGAGGTTTCTCCTGTACTTGTCTGTACCTGACTTGTAGGTTGTCTTCTCCAGTTGTAAAGCTGCTGGAAGCCCACAGATTGGGCAAAGGCCTGGGGAGTGCAGCTATCCTCAGTGTCTCTTTGCAGTTATTTTGCTTCTGTTTCTAATTTACAAGACTTTCTTGCCATATGTGACCCTGCACAGCCAAACTGAGGTGTGGTCCAGTGGAGGCCATGGACCTGCGTCAGCCATGAGCCACATCCATCTTAGAGGATACACAGACATGAGAGTGACCTGAGATTCAGAGATTGGAGGAGAGTAAAGAGGTCTTGCTTCCTTCTTGGTCCACCCCAAATAAATTATTCTGCTCCTAAAGCTTGGTCTCATAAGTATTTATTTTGTTTGCACTGAACGTCCTAGAAGAATTGAGTTGGGGAGACAAATGAGGTGTTTCTACCCCTGAAAGAGTGAGGGTTTTCCAAGGAGGCTCTTACCTGTCCCAGAACTCTAAGCCACACCATGACACACTGGGGAATAATGTGTCACACTTTCCAAATGTCAACCCCAAACCATGACCATGCTATATCCTTGCCATCTCTGGAACATCAATACTAATGCAAATTGGGATGAAGGATGGGCTTGATATAATTTACAGAATAATTTAGGAATAAACCTAGGATGAAGTCTTAAAACTGCTTTCAAAGTCAGAGCCACTGTCTTTCAATGATCAATTCAAAATGGATCCAGAAAAAAAAAAAATCCTATTAATTCAGAAAAATTTGAAAGGACCAGAGTGATGCCTCTTCAATAACATAAGAGAGCTAAGATTAGTAGGAAAGAAGAGTCACATGAGTCACATGGTCTATTCTAACTGCCTTACACAGGTTCAGAGTGGCTGGAGGACTCTGTTAGGAAAAGCTTTAACATGAGTGGTGAATTCCTAAAAGCCTTCCATAGCAAACATTGTCAGAGCCCTCCTCATAACCTGTCAACACTGGTAACAATGATTAAAGAAGAAAACTTAGGTGAGATCAACAAACTTTATTTAACACTTCATGAATTGGGTAGTCTTGAGTTCCCAAGAGTCCAGAGAAATACAAAATGGCAGGGAAGGCAGGAAGTTTTTGTAGGATAAAAAATAATGAGCAGGGAGAGAAAAACAGAAAATGAGTAAGGAACAAGGAAGTAAGAATAGATCTCAGAGTTGGCTTGGTGTTTGGGAATTGGCTAACTGGATAGACTGTGTTCTGGCCAAGCAGAAAATTTACAGACAACCAAAAGTTATCCAAGTTTTTGGTTTGCTGATGTGACACTCCAGGCAGGAGTGGCTCCATCTTGGACCTAGAAATTTATTTCAACAGTGGTGACCATTTTACTGCACGCAGTCACAACTTGATGCTCAGCCAGCATCAACTTGTCTTGGCTTCAGCACTTTCTCTCACTGCCAAAGCCAGGTGGGATTAGCCAGAAGAACTGGGAAAAACTACCTTCCATCCTCCTCTCCCAGAGCACCTTAGGCAATGACTGACAGGAACTGATGTATCCTACCTCAGCTCCCTCATCTTGGGCAGAGAATCTATTTATTTATTTATTTATTTATTTATTTATTTATAATTTTGTTTTTGAGGGCAGTGTCACTGGCCCTCATATGTGGGACTGAACCGGGGCCGCTGGCTTTCCAAGCCAGTGCTTAACCATCATGCCACTCAGCCGGCCCGGGGAGAGAATAAATTTAAAACACTGCCCAGAGTTTCCCCATGGGATTAGGTTTTAGTTGCCTACTGGCTGTGTTACCTTCCCTGTTTCACTTCCTTACACTGTCATCAGTGTCCTATTTCCCTTATTTCCTGATTTCCATTCCTAGCCAGGCTAAGCTTAGAATCAGAAAAGAGAAGCCCCAAACAACTCTTTTGTTGTGTTGTTTGCTATAAAATTATTATATTTTCTGTCTTGAGAGCAGAGGCAATAGGGTAGGAAAGGCCAGGACCTCAGACCAGATTACTTTTCTGGAACCCAGACTTGTTCCAACAGTGAGCTCTTCTCTGAAGTCAATGCTTAAGGAAATCATTTGGCTCAAGATTGTCTGCTGTTGATGTTCACAAGGGCCTGAACAAGAAGACAAAGGAAGGTGGTCATTATAATGCTTCATGCTAATAACTTTTGGGTATATTACTTATGCTTAAAATTTCTTGTAGATAGAAAAAAAATCAGCTAACATCTGCCTAATAAGCATGATACAAGACTTTTAATGTTATTTAGTGAAAACTGATTAGAAATTTTCAGTTTTCAAAATTTCTAACTGCTTTGTCCATAAAGAACTTAAATTTTTAGCATTTCTAATATCCTCCTCATAATAATGTGAATCCCTTGTTATCAAAGACCAAAACTCCCCAGACAATTTCAGAGGCTTCATAAGGCCATTGATTGGTTGCCTTGGAATTCTGTACCACATAATGCTGAATGAAATCAGAGGGCTATTGGCTAGCCTTGGAGATCATTCCAAAACTGCAATTTTTCACCATAATAATATTTATCACAATGGGATAGCTTCTACAGATATAATCAATAATACTATTAACCATCAGAACATGGGAGCCAGAAAAAAAATGTTTTCTCAGGTAAAATCTATGGTGAGGATAGGCAAAACTGGCATTAGGCCAACTGTGTCAAACCGTGCATCAAACTTTTGAGGTCAGGCAAAATTGAAAACACATTTGAAGAAGTTAATTCCCCTTAATTTTGAAACCCATGTGTATTTCAAGGGAAATTTAATCCGTGTGTTTCTAATTCATTTATATCCAACTCATCAAAATATTATTTTGAAAGAATTATTTCATTTTCCTATCCAGGAAATATTATGAATTCCCTTAACAAGATTCTTGAAGGCTTGGAAAAAATGTCTTTAAAGAAGTTGTGTTTGGCTATCCCTAAAAGGGACTTATAAACAGAGGTGGGGAAGCGGTGCAATTCTAAAACTAAGTTTTCCATGTTTCACTGGGCTGTGCATTTTGCTGTATTAATGCACTATTGATCACCATGCAATTTGTTATTTCATACCTTTCTCCACCTGTTACACTCAATATAGAATGAGTTATCTTTAAGGATATATATCCAAATTGTGATAAAAAAAATATAATGAATGCTGCTGCCAAGTGCCATCCAACGAAAAGGCAGGGATCTTCAATATGGGAAGCAGAGCATTGGATCTTAGTAACAGTGTGTGACAAGTTTCAACTTGTTCAGTGTATACAGTCAAGTGTGAGCTATGGTTGAGAGAAGGTGTGTGTTTTGTTTTTTTGTTTTTTTGAGGGCAGTGTCACTGGCCCTGATATGTGGGACCGAACCGGGGCCGCTGGCTTCCCAAGCCAGCGCTTAACCACCACGCCACTCGGCTGGCCCAAGAAGGTGTGTTTTAAAGTGTGTTGTAAATCATCCTCCACTATAACAACACTCTGAGTTACCCATCGCTTCTGGTATATGGCAATTTCTGTCAAATAAAAACATTAAGTTGTGTCCTCATCCACCATATTCATCAGATCTGACATGGAGCAACTTCTGGCTCTTCCCCAAAGTCAAAGTGATTCAGGGCATTGAGACAGCCATGACAGCCCAACTAAAGACACTCAAAAAAAAGGACCAGAACTCCTTCAGGAGCAGGAACAATGGGATAAGTGTGTTCAAAGTGAAGGGGAGTATTTTGAGGGGGATTAATGGCAATGTGTCTTTTACTGTAATACATTTTATTTATTTAAATATTCACCCCCTTGGGCTGGCCAAGTGGCGCATTGGTTAAGAGCTGGTTTTGGGATGCCAGTGGCCCGGGTTCGGATCCTCTACAGCTAACAACAGCTCCACCTGGAGCTGGGCTGTGCGAGCCCCAGGCCCCAGTGATGGAGTAGGCTGCAGCCCCTGCTGCAGTGGGCTGCCATAGGCTACAGTGAGTGGCCAGCAGCCAGCGTGAGTAGCTGGCAGCCAGCGAGAGCTGCCAATAGCCACGGTGAGCGACCATCCAGAGGCCGGCGACTGATCTGCCTCATTCGGGAAGAGCGCAATGATGATACCAACATGGGCCAGTGAAGCAACATCCTCCGCAACTAGACTGAAGAACAAAAAGACAGCAACTTGTCTGTTCCCCTTCCCCGATTCCCCAACGCTGTTCCCTCCCCCAATTCCCCAATAAAATCTTTTAAAAAAAATATTCACCCCCTTGTTTGATCACTATATATATATATATATATATATATATATATATATATATATATGATATAAAGTTTTAAATGAAGGTATTACTATGGGTTGAAATTAACGGAAGAGCTGATAGAGGCTATGATTTGCATTGTTCTGTAAGGAGAGTGGGGAGATGCTAAATCTTGTTAAGCAAGGGAAACCTTGGGTAAGAAGGGACAAAGGAAATGGGCAATTTTACATAATTAATTTAATTTGTAAAGAAACATAGTGGATGGGTTTAGTTACAATTCTTACATACAATTTCTGGGATGGGAAACAAAAGTACTTTTATTAGATAAAAACCTGGAAATGCAACAGATAAAGTGTTAGTCTAAAACATGGAAGAAAAAGAGATTATTTTTCAATATTTGTATTTCTAAAGTATGACAATTATAAGGCTGTAAGTCAAACTATGTTCGCAGCTCCTGATGAGGTCAGTGTGTGGTGAGAGGTCCTTCAGTTTTTGAAAGTAAAAGGAGAAAGCCTTGCCTTACTTGTGTTTTAAGTTTATAATCAGCAGGGAAAACCGAACTTTCTGAGCTTCTCTTTTTGGGCAGCTTCCACAGGAGGGTGGAAACAAAAGCAATCAACCTAATTACCAGGAGTAATTACAGATTGCAGAGCCACCCACTAGGCCAGCCACCTTTAGGCTAGTGATGAATTTTAAATGGTGTTGGGACAATTCCTTGAAGGGGGTTCCCAGAATTAATTAGCAGGAAGGAGACCAGCAGTCATTCTTTATTTGCACTTAATTTGCAACAAGACAGGGTATTACTGCATTTGACAGGGTTCTTTCTTTCTTTCTTTCTTTCTTTCTTTCTTTCTTTCTTTCTTTCTTTCTTTCTTTCATTTTATTCGTTTCATGTGTATAACACAATGTAATAGACATTTACACCCCTCACCAAGTGATAACCACCCTCCCCAATCTACTACCCCTCTGATATCATATACAGTTGTTACAATTCCATTGATTATATTCCCTATGCTGTTCTCTACATCCTGTGAATATATATATATATATAATTATAGTTGACATTCAATGTGATTCAGCTTCATAAGATCTCACTTATATGTGGAATATAAAGAACAGAATAAACAAACAAACAAAATGAAATGGACTCAGAGATATAGGAAAGAAAACAACTGAGGGTTGCTATATGGGAGGGGGTGGGCATAGTGGAGAAGGTAAAGGGATTAGAAAGTACAAATTAGTAATCAAAATATAGCCACAGGGATTTGAAATACAGTTTGGGGAATATAATCAATAATGTTGTAAAGAATTTGTATGGGGTCAGAATTTGTCTTATTAGGTGTAAGGAGGTGGTTGAGTTTCATTTTTTTGCATGCATCAGCCCAATTTTCCCAGCACCATTTATTGAATAGACTATTTTTATTCCAATGTAAATTTTTGCTTCCCTTGTCATAGATTAACTGTCCGTAAATGCCTGTATTCATTTCTGGGCTCTCTGTTCTGTTCCACTGATCTATGTGCCTATTTTTATGCCAATACCATACTGTTTTGATTACTGTAGCCTTGTAGTATGTTTTGATGTCTGGTAGCATGATCCCCCCGACTTTGTTCTTATTTCTCAGGATTGCCGAGGCTATTCGGGGTCTTTTATGGTTCCATATAAATTTTAGGGTTATATTCAAAATGGATTAAAGACTTAAATGTAAGACCTGAAACCATAAAACTCCTAAAAGAAAATATAGGGAGTACATTTGCAGACATTACCCAGAGCAATATTTTTACTGATACATCCCTGCAGGCAAGGGAAGTAAAGGGAAAAAAGAACATATGGGATTATATCAGACTTAAAAGTTTTTTCACAACAAAGGAAACTATCAAGAAAACAAAAAGGAAGCCTACTGAATGGGAGAATATATTTGCCAACGATATATCTGATAAGGGGTTAATATCCAAAATATATAAAACACTCATGAAACTCAACACCAAAACAAACAAACAACCCAATTAAAAAACGGGCAGAAGATATGAAGAGACATTTCTCTAAAGAGGACATACAGAAGACCAACAGGCATATGAAAAAACATTCAACCTCACTGGTCATTAGGGAAATGCAAATAAAACCCACAATGAGATACCACCTCCCTCCAGTCGGAATGGCTATCATCAATAAATCAACAAACAACAAGTGCTGGCGGGGCTGTGGGGAAAAAGGGACCCTGCTGCACTGTTGGTGGGATTGCAGATTGGTGCAGCCACTATAGAAGTCAGTATGGAGGTATCTCAAAAAACTGGAAATAGAACTACCTTTTGACGCAGCAATTCCACCCCTAGGTATTTATCCCGAAAAACCCAAGACACTAATTCAAAAAAATATATGCACCCTTATGTTTATTGCAGCGCTATTTACAATAGCCAAGACTTGGAAACAACCGAAATGCCCATCGGTAGATGACTGGATTAAGAAACTGTGGTACATTTATACAATGGAGTATTACTCCGCTATAAAGAAGAATGAAATCGTACCATTTGCAATGATATGGATGGACCTAGAGACTATTATGTTAAGTGAAATAAGTCAGTCTGAGAAAGACAAATGCCATATGATCTCACTTATATGTGGAATCTGAAAAATTGAATGAATGAGCAAAGTAAACAGAAACAGTCTCATAGATATAGAGGAAAAACAGGGTTGCTAGTTGGAAGAGGGGTGGGGAAGAGGGAGAAGGGGAAGGGATTAGACAGCATAAATAGACAACTACAATATTGCCACAGGGATGTGAAAGACATTTCGGAGAATATAATTAATAATGTTGTAAATATTTTGTGGGGTGTCAGATGGTCACATGTCTTGTTGGGGAGATCATTTCATGGATGGAGTAGAGGCTTCATTACTGCACTGTACACCTGAAGCTGAGGTTGTATAATATTGTTTGCCAACTGTAATTGAATATATATATAGATAGTCACGGGATGTGGATTATACTGTGGAAGGGAGTCAGAGGAAGTGTAATAGATATATATGATGTGGAGTGTAGAAGTGGGGTGATGAATTGGGGGAGGGGGGCTGTCACTTTGAGGGGCAAAAAGTATAACTATTGCACTATGTTGTACACCTGAAACTAATTTAAAAAAATTAAAATAAAATGAAAAGAATTTGTCTTCTTAGGGAGACCACTTCATAGACTGTGTAGATGTCTTTAACAAGAAAAGATGGCAGGTAGATTGCATGCAGTTGCTGACAACCAGGATCCTATCATAGGCCACAATATGACAGTTAAGATTTCTAAATGGCCATCTTCCATGTACTCTTCTTCAGTCCTCATAGTAAATACTAACTTAATTTCATTCCCCGCAGATGTTGTGAGCTCTGAGGGCAGCTTTTTAAAAAAGAGGTCAGTGAAACCACATTTTGTTATTATTGGCTCCCTATGTTAATTAATACAGAAATTTGCCAGGCCATGTGGAAGGCCATATCAACTCTAAAGATCTAGTACAAATCCAGGTTGAGGGAAACATGTATGAGGCAGAGAAGCAGATCTAGAAGAACCCACATTGACATGTCCCTGTGCCTCAAGGCTGTTTGGAGAAATACCAACCCAGGAAACCTGAAAATCTAGAGGACAATGATGGGCCTTTCTCTGTTTACGTCTAATGCTTTTCTGAGTAGAATAGTGAGAAAGTTCTCCAAATATCAATATGACAGTAAGATTTAATGGTCCTTGCTTCATTCTTTCATTCTTGGGGATGACAATTGATTATTGGTATACTAGGAAAATTTCTGAACTTTGGAGTCATGCAGTGAGTAAATCTGATAATTCCAGTAGAAATAAATATGAGGAAAAATTGACTCTGGGTCATGAACACACAATGTGATATATAGATGATGTATTACAGAATTGTACACTTGAATCCCATGTAACTTTACTAACCATTGTTACCCCAATAAACTTTAATTAAAAAAAAACAACTTAAAGTTAATTTACCCACAGAAATATCTTTTCTTAATCTAATTTTTGTCTGAAGTGTAGAAGATCATGAACATGTGGGTTTCAACCCCAATAACCCCTCTTTATATGTGAACCTTGTTTTCTTATATAGGTAATAATTTTAATTTTAATTGGACATACCACTATCTTTCTTCAGATATGATGAAATATAAAAAAGTTAGCCGTGGTAGTTTTTATAAAGGCCAGCGCAATGCCTGGAGCCCTGTAGATACTAGGCAATGTTAGCTCTGTCTCACCTATGTGAAAATACAAATTTGTGAGTTATGTGGTATGGGTTGTATTAAGTTTCATGTTATAAGATGGTTTTGAAAGGTAATTCTGTGTTAATAATTTGGTAGTCAATTTGGTCTCCAAAATACCTTAATTCTAAATTCAAATTTAATCATAAACATATGGTCTGCTTCTTATTTAACATTATAAAGGAATAAGTATATGATCATAGGTTTATATTTTCAGAACATGCTCTGGTGGCCATTACAATCAGAATAATTTCTGAACCATTTTTTGTGTATCTGCTTCTGAAGGATTGATTGGGAAGTAATAAAATGCTGTTGTAGATCTTTGTTTTCTTTAGCTTTGATTACCTTATTAAAATTGAAAATGTGATTTTTATTCTCTTTATAAAGCTTCACAATTATGCTTTACCAATGGCCATAAAATAAAATGCGGATTTGATTCTATGTCAGGTTCTGCTGCCCATGTGGCTTCCCCAAGCATACAGTTTCCACTAAAATTCATGAATATTCTGGGTAAAGGGGAACTTACTGCGGGAATAGTGGTACCATTTTGTCATAGTGCTTAGTCTGGAAATCTGCAGTTGATGAATATGAGAATATGAAGTGCTTTAAAGAGCAAGTAGTTCTTGAGGAAGGGAAAGGAGCCAAACCCTGCTGGGGTCTTTGTTCTGCTCTCAGAATACTGCTCTTAGATATCATTCACCTTCTCCCTATTTCCCTTGGTTCCTCCTTTGCCATTCTACTTTTTCTTCTTAAGAAGACTCATCCACCTGTAGGCTCTCTTCTCTCTGAAGTTTTGTGCTAGGAACTCTCAGTTCCTACCTGCTGCTGCCCTACCTGGTGCCCAAATTGAAGCTTCCAATGTTGGCCTCTCTTCTCAATGCCAGACTCACATTTATCTCCTCTTAGATATTACTAAGTGTGTGTTGGCTTATATGACTAGGACACTGGGTATCAACTATGGCCATAGCCTCTTATGAGCACACATAAGAATGGCCCATGACCTGTACAATGAAGGCTGTCACATCTTTATGAAGACTGATACCTGGGTCTTACTCTCAGAGATTCTAATTTATGGATCTCAGGGTACAGCTGGGCATGTGGATTGTTCATTGTTTCCCAGATGATTCTTTGTGCAGCCAGGGTTGAAAATCACCATTCTCTATTTTCTTAGTGTTTAAAACATATTGAGTCTCCTAATTAAAAGACCAAATTCCTTAGCAGGTGTATGGAGTCCTTGAAGACCTGGTAGCTTCCTCACTGTCATCCTTACTAGGCCCACTGATTTTAAGCTGTGCTGAATTCCAGCCAAACTCCTGCCTCCTGTTCAGGGTAGCCTGTGTCACCACAAACCACTCCATCCTAGAGACAAGCCTGTGGTAGCCTGACAGTATTCAACAGACTCTCTCTGGCTTCCTTCTCTGTACAACACTTTCTAGCCCTCTGCAAACTTTTCTGTACTTCTACCTAAGTTCCAGGTGGTGTCTAATATGTCTTGCTAATTATTCACCCTGAGTAGATTTCAATTTTCAGGAGGGTAGGACTGTGTCTTTTTCAAAGGAATATTGCCAGCATTTCCTTGCAGTTGCTGGCTTAGTGAACAGTTGTTGAATGAATGAATGAATGAATGAATGAATGAATAATGAATGCCATATGACCACAGGCTTATGATGCCGAATCCATCATCAAGCTTCTATATTATTCTCTACCCCATTTTACATATTACAAAGACTTTCTGCTCCTTCATACTAACTCATAGAGTGAACATATTGTTCACGGACCAAGCTTGTGAACCTGCCCTACTTTTCCCTGAAGAAGTTGGTCAAATAGATGACTTCCCTTCAGGCTGGCACAGTCAGTCTTCTGCACATAGCCTGAGTCATTGGGGCCACTGGAGTGCTTCCAGGCTGTGTGAAGATTTAATACTGGTTGGATTTTGTTTGCTGTTGGCCTAGGGCAGGGATGGCAATACCTTTAGGATAGAGTTTTTCCTTCTAGATGTTCCTGGGTGGAGGTGACTTTATGAAATGGTGACTTAGACATTTATCATAGCCAACCTGAAGGATGCACTATATCAACCCCTACTCCTCTTCCACTGTTGAGTTGATACCCTACTTCTCATTTTGAAAGACACCATCCTCTCTTAGGTGCAGTGCCAGGGATAGAATGGCTCTTAGTAAAGATCACATTAATGTATCAATCAGTGAATAATTGATAGACTGAATAAATGAATGTTTGGTGATTCTGTCTTGGACACATCTGTTTAGATACATTTCCAGTATGGATTGCTGACCATTATTCAGAAACGAAAAAGACACTTGACTTTCTGTTTATCATACATGGATCCTTAAAGATCACTTCAGAAACAGATCAATGGAATCCACATAGAAAGTTTTGAAGTCCCTTCAAGTGTTCATGTAAAAGACCTAATACACCAGATACCAGCCACATGGGGCTTTTAACACTTGAAATGTGGTCAGTGTGACTGAAGAACTAAATTTGTTTAATTTTAATTATTTTAAAATTTAAATTTAAGAATGGACACTCAGTTCAGTTATTGGAAAACTTTTAAGTACATTTGAGTATGTGAATCCACCTTTTTTAACTGTACATTTTATGAAATATCAATACAGAACAAATGATTTTGGTGAGACTTTATCATGCTAATTGAGATGTGCTGGAAATACAAGAGACTAGGTTTCTGAGAATTAGTATGAAAATAAGAATATAAGAACATAGAATATCATTAATAATTTAGGGGTTGATTGCATGTTGAAATGATAATATTTCGGGTATACTGGGTTACATGTGATATATTACAAATTAATTTCATCTGTTTCCTTTTTTAATGCAGATACTGGAAACTTTGACATTGCCTTTTTGGCTTGCATTATATTCCTGTTAAACAGTGCTATTATAGGACTTGCACGAGGTTGCCTTATTAAGTGCCCTAGTAGAATCTGAGGGATGGCTTTGTTTGCTGCCACAGAGCATCCTTACTTACAATTTTTCTCTGAATTAAAGCAGGAAGTTTCGTTGGTGAACTGTATTGACTTTTGGTTTTTCTGTTAGATGAGTACTAGTGCAGTGATAAATCTGAGCAACTGCTGTAAAGCGTAACATGTTTGCAAGGTCATCATTATAGATTAAGCATTTACAAATGGTTGGTGTGAGGGCTAATTTTATGTGTCAATTTGACTGGCTTAAGGGATGCCCAGGGAGTTGGTAAAACATTATTTCTGGCTGTGTCTGTGAGGAGGGTCTGGAAGAGATTAGGATTGGATACAGTAGGTGGAGTAAGGAGATCCACTCTCACCAATATGGGTGGCATCATCCAAAACTTTGGGGAGCCCCAATGAAACAAAAAGGTAAAGAAGAGTTGAACTCCCTCTCTCTTCTTGAGCTTGGAGGACCATATTCTTCTGCCCTCGGATATTAGAGATTTTTGTCCTCAGGCCTTCAGACTGCAAAATTTATACAAGCACCCTCTGGTTCTCAGACCTTTGACGCCAGCACCTGTCTTGGTTCTTAGGTCTTTGAACTTGGGCTGAATTACACCACCAGTTTTCCTTGGCCTCCAGCTCAGACTGCAGATTGTGGGACTTCTCAGTCTCCATAACCATGTGAGTCAATTCCTATCATAAATCTCTTAATCTCTATCTCTGTCTCTGTCTATCTCTATATGTACATCCATGTATTATCTTTATCTATGCTATTGGTTCTGTTTCTCTGGAGAATCCTGACTAATACACCCAGGCACTGTGCCAGGTGTTTTAGGTTCAGTAGATCATTGCATCCTCTAAGCAATCAATCCTACAAGGTAAATTCTATTATTATCCCATTTTCACAGAAAGGGAAATTGAGGGTCAGAGAAGTTAACTGACTTGACCAGGACTCAGAGCCATGATTTGAAAGCAAATTTGTCAAATCCAAATCTTTCGTTTCTATGATTTTGTTATAGTTTGTTATGCCTGGGCTAAGATAAAAACAGTGTGTGACTGTGTGAGAGAGGAAGAGTGACTGTGTGTGAGGGTATGTATGTGAGAGTGTGTGTTTATGTGCATATTTGAACTATTTGAAAAGTTGGAGATAGCATGCTCTTTTGCACACAAAATACTTTGGTGTATATTTCCTAAGAAAAGGACATTCCTTTAGATTACCACAACACAGTTACCAAAATGAGCAAATTTAATATAGATACAATACTATTATTCAAGCCACAGACCATATTAAAATCCTGTCAGTTCCCCCATAATGTCCTATTTAGGTTTTAATTTTGGACAGCTCCTCAGTCTTTTTCATGGACTTGACCTTGGCATTTTTGAGGACTACAGGCCAGTTTATTAAAAGAATATTTATCCATTGGCTTTGATCATGTGAATATCTAAATAAATAATGAGTGGTTCTGGTCCCAGGTAAGATGGAGTAAGCCCACTCCACCATCTCTCCCATAGAATGTGGCTGTAAAACCTGGACCATTCTCTGAGGATGCTGAGTGCAACCAGAATGTAAAGCACCACTTAACTGGGGGTAAACTTACCATCATTCTTTACCTTAGTTTCTTCTTCCACTTGGCCCTGATGAAGGTAAAGGTCCAGAAGTGCATGTCAGAGCAGAGTAAAGTCCCAGCTTTGTCATCAGAAGACCAGACAGGGAGCTCCGGAGTACCGGAAGATACTGGAGATGCTGAAGAGGGAAGAGCTCAGGAAAGTAACTCATGTAGTAAACGTCCTAAGACATTGAAAACCGAACTAGTAGTTAGAGCATTGCTGTCCTGGACCAACCACCAGCGGGCACAAACATGTCATGGAGCTAATAGCACTGTCAAAGCTTTTAGTTGATTTTTGAGTTGTTGGTTTTTTAATTAATAGACTTTATTTTTAGTGCAGTTATAGGTTTATACAAATTCGAGCAGATGGTACAGAGTTTCCATATGCTCCCTCTCCTCCCCACTCCCCCAACTTTTCATTATTAATGTCTGGCATTAGTGTGGTACACTTGTTACAATTGATAAACCAATATTAATACATTATTATCAACTAAGATTCATAGTTTATATTAGGATCCATTCTTGGTCTTATATGTTTTATGGGTTTTGACAAATATATAATGGCATATATCCTCCATTACAGTATCATATGGAATAGTTTCACCACCCTAAACTTCCCCAATGTTCGACCTGTCATCTCTTCCCTTTTCCCCACCAACCCCTGGCAACAATTGATCTTTTCACTGTTTCCATAGTTTTGCCTTTTCTAGAATTCCATGTATTTGGAATCATATGTTGTGTAGCTTTTTCAGATTGGCTTCTTTCACTTAGCAATATTCATTCTAAGTTTTTGCAGTCTTTTCTTAGCTTTATACCCATTTCTTTTTATCACTGAATAATATTTCATTGTCTGGATATACCACAATTTATTTATTCATTCAGCTTTTGAAAGATATATGGTTGCTTCAAGATTTTGACAATAATGAAAAAGCTGCTATCAACATTAATATGCAGATTTTGTATGGATGTAATTTTCAATTCATTTGAGTAAATAACAGGAAGCATGGCTGCTGTATAGTATGGTTAGACTATGTTTAGTTTTGTAAGAAACTACTAAATTGTCTTCCAAAGTAGCTGCACTATTTTATATTTCCACTGGCAATGAATAAGAGTTCCTGTTACTCTACATCCTTACCAGCATTTGGTATTGTCAGATTTTTTTTCCCCTGCAAATTCAATAATTCTAATAGGTGTGTAATGGTATCTCATTACTATTTTAATCATAATTCCTTAATGACATTGATGTTGAGCATCTTTTCATATCCTTATTTACTATATGTATCTCTTCTTCAGTGAGATGTCTGTTCAGATCTTCTGTCTATTTTTAAATCAGTTGTTTTGTATTGTTGAATTTTAAGAGTTCTTGATATGTTTTGGAAACAAGCCTTTTATCAGATATGTGTTTTGTGGCTTGTTTTTGTCAGAGCAGATGTCTTTAATTTTAATAAAGTCCAATTTTTCAATTTCTTTCTTTCATTATACTTTTGGTATTGTCAAAAATAAAATTTTGGGAAAATGAAAAAAAATATGCTGAACTGAACAAAAATGAAAATACAACAGCTCAAAATTTGTAGGATGAGGGTAAATCAGTGCTTATAATGAAATTTGTAGCATTAAATGTTTAAATTTTTAAAAAGTCTCAAATTAATAATCAGAGAAAAGAAGTAATTTAAGATTAGAACTCAATGAAATTGGAAAGAGAGCAAAAGAGAATACCAATAAAAAAAGCTGGTTCTTTAATAGTAATAAAATATCTAGCAAGAAGGACAAAGAAAAAAAAAGAAAAGATACAACTTAAAACATTGGGAATAGAAGAGGTGATGTCATTACAGAACACAGTTATTAAATGGAAAATAGATAATATGAATAACTCTAATTTATTTGAAGCACATAAATTAGACAACTTAGAAAAGGGTGAAGTGAAGTTCTGGGCATGGAGATTCCATGCCTCCTTCTTTCACACCCATGTCCCAGAATCTTCCCTGACTCTCCTGCCTCATGCTTTGGGTGGATCCCATATAAGCAGGAGAATGTGGGCTGAAACTCTAGTTGGGGTAATCTGACTATTGCTTTTCCTTGGTTGTTGTGACTACATTGAATGGAAAGGGGAAGATGGATCAGAATCAGGGAAGCATAAAGAAATGTCTGCAGGAATGGTGGCATGATATGAGCCTATACTACCAGGGAGCAGCCAAGATCCTGGAATGAGTCCAACACAGTGTAAGGCAGAGATGAAAGATGGGGACACCTCCTGCCTGTCAGGCTCCCTCACCTGGCCATCTGGCGGAACTGCCGGGTACAGACGATGGAATGCAGAGCAGGCACTGTCCATCTCACTGATGTGTATGTTTATGTGCTTATGTAAGCACCTTGGCCATGTGCCACCTTTGTTCTTACACAGCATAAAGCCTGGCCATTCATTGTACCAGGTGGGCGGCACCGAGACACCAGTGAATAAAGTATGTCTATTCTGCCTTTCGCTCCACACATCTTTTTCCAGCTCCCCGAGTGGCGGTCACCTTACACCAGGACTGTTACGCTTCCCGACACCTGGCACAATGAGCAGGGTCCCGGTCAACAGGTAAAGTGAAGAAGTAACTACATTATAGGCGTGTTGTCAAGCTTCGGAAGGCCTTGAGCTGAAGGTCCTAGGTGAAAACAGCAGGTGTTGTTTGTCTGGGTTGAACTGGTCCTTGTTGACATCGGCATTGACTGCAGCCTTGTTTACGGGAACCCACGGGACCAGCAATTTACATTAACGGTTATGGAGGGAGGACTGTGAAGGTGAAAGCTTCCTTACCGCTGGGTATAGGTAGACTTCCCCGCCCCACACACAGTGTATGTCTCCCTTATACCAGAGTGTATTCTAGGGGTGGAAGTGTTACATGGCCTCAGCTTTCAGACCTCGATAGGAGATTTCCACCTCCAGGTCCAGGTGGTGAAAGCGGTGATGCGCGGACATGCTCATCGCCCGCCTCAAGTGTTACTGCAACCCCAGCGCGTGGTCACAGTGAGACAGTACTGCCGGCCAGGGGGACATGAGGAGATTGGCCGTACAGTGTTAGAACTGGAGAGGCACACATTCGTAAGGCCAAAGCATAGTCCATTTAATTCCTTGGCCTGGTCAGTGAAGAAACCAGATGGGACCTGACAAATATCTGTGGATTATAGGGAACTGAACAAGGTGATACCACCTCTACATGCTGCAGTGCCTTCGATCCATGATTTGATGGACCATTTGACTGTTCGCCTAGAACATACCACTATGTAGAGGAACTGGCGAACTCCTTCTTCCCTATTGACATTGTGCCTGAGAGTCAGGAGCAGTTTGTTCTACTGTTTACCATGGGCTTGTAACCCAGGATATGACACAATGGGACCATCCATCCTCTGTAGCCCTATATCACTATGTTGATGATGTCTTACTAACTTCTGATTCTCTTTCAGATTTGGAGCAAGCAACTCCCAACTCCCTTTCTCCTCTGCCATCTGAAGCCATGTGGCTGGGCAGTGAATGAGGAAAAGGTCCAAGGCCCTGGTTTATCTGTCAAGTGTTTGGGTATTGTTTGGTCAGGTAAGACAAAGGTTATACCCGAAGCTATGTTGACAGAATACAGACATTTCCCCAGCCAACTAAGGTCTCCCAACTACAAGCCTATTTGGGCCTACTGAGATATCAGCAGATGTTCACTTCCTGTGTCTCTCCCGGCCACCAACGAGACTGTGGTACAGACAGTGATGGTCTGCTGCAGCAGCCTTCACTGTTATGGCTTGTGGATGCAATACTCCAGTTTCCTTGCACAGGAGCCCTTGTGGAAGATGCTTGTCTCATCAAGTATGAGGAGAGAGCCTGGAGGTGTGGTATGTTGGGTCAGAATCCCAGAGAACAGTTACATATAGCACCGCGGCAGGGCTCCCATGGCATATCCATCCACTACTGCAGAAAACTGGACTTGGTTGAGAGACTGGAACCTTCGGCAAGAGACCTGGGACATAACCTGGTGACATGTCCTCTCTTGCATGAGGGTGCAGAGACACTGCACCCGTGATGGCTAACCCATGTGGTATGGGATGGATGTGGTTAGCTCATGAGTGAAGGTGTGGAGCTCTGTGTTTGGAATGACAGACTGGCAAAAGAGGTGTGGGGTGGGTGCCTGCGGCCTTCTGCCAAAACATAACCCGAGTTCCCGAAGGTCATGTATGGTGGAATGGCCAAACGCAACAGGGGTTAGCCCCCACCAATTTTGTCCCAGAAGGGAGCATGTAGGTTTGTGGTTCATATGGCTGGCCCAACCTCCCTGCCAAGTGGACAGGGTGTTGTACATGGGGCGGCCATACCTCCCGGCTAGCATACAACCCACATTGGAAAGCTGACCCCACATTTGGGAGACGTTCAAAGCCAAACACAGCCACGTCAAGAGGATGTCCTGGTGGTTTTATCCTCTGGCTATCATTAGCCCCCAAACAAGTTCCGTTGTGGTGGAAACACAGGTGACTGCTCTTGCTGAGCACACTGCCTGAGCTCTTAACCAAACCCACGGGGCCCTAGGACTCCTGACAGAGGAGGTAGACTAAATGAGGAAAGTAGTCCTCCAGAACTGGATGGCTTTGGACATTTTAACTGCTGCCCAAGAAGTGTCCTGTGCCATTGTGCATGCTAAATGCTGTGTGTATATTACAGATAATGACAAAAATGTAAGCCAGGCACTATCTGCCTTAGCTAAAGAGATTGATGGCAGTTAATGCCTGGCAGGAGACCCCCTGCAGGAATGGTGGGCTCACCTTTCCTCCTCCTAGAGATGGGCCTTTGCCCTTATGGGAGGAGGAGCTTGTCTCCTAGTGGCTTTCTGCTGTTCCTTGTACTGCTGTTATGGGCTTTGGATACAGGGCTCTGCCCTGCTTGTATGGAGGCCTGGGGCGAGGTCACCAACCTCAATGGACAAACAGGCCGCTGAGGAACCCTGAAGGGGTGGAGTGTAGGGCAGAAAGAGTCGGTCAGGCTCTCTTAACTGCCGGGTACAGATGGTGGAATACAGTACAGGCACAGTCTACCTCACTGATGTATATGTTTATGTGTCTTTTGTAAGCACCTTGGCTATGTGCCACCTTTGTTACTGCATAGTATAAAGCCTGGCCATTGTACCAGGTGGGCGGTACCTAGAGAGCCAGTAAATAAAGTATGTCTACCCTGCCTTTGGCTCCATGCACCTTCTTCTAGCTCCCCAAGTCGTGTACATCTTACACCAGGACCGTTCATGACCGTTACGCTTCCTGACACCTCCTCCTCATGCCCACTTGGGGTATTGGGACTCTGCCCTGACTGTTCAGTTATACATATAAGGCAATACAGCACTTCCTTGTTTCCCTTTCTTTCTTTTTCCTTTTTTTTTCTTAAACCAGTTTGAATTGGATTTTCAGTTAATTGCAACCACCAGAGTCTTAAGTGATATGATGGCCTATGCTTCCTCAGGTTGTGTTGAATGTCTGTCTTCCAATGTTGGTATGGGAATCCATTATTTTCTACCTTTAGTTGTTATAGTGTACTAATAATGTGTCCACCATAGTGCTTTATCTACTATTACATAAACGAAAGGCTTTACAAACCTTTTGAAGAGTAGTATCTATTATGCATTTTGTTTAAAAACAGAACAAAGACACAAAAACAGATATAGTAGAGGTACTGCAGTTGGAGTGCAATCAGGTATTATCAGGCCTGCTTGCTCAACTTTACACTACCTCTACCCTGAGAAGCTATCATGAATAGAGTCTGTGAAACATAGTATATAAAGCACTGGTCTATGATTTATCATCCTACCTGGGTTACTTTAGAGAACAAAAGAAGACAGACTTAATAAATTTATTCTGGGGGAAAAGGCTTAAACAGAGCCATTGTGGGACACTTAAGCAAATGAGGGACACTCAGTCACTCTGGTTCTGTATGGTAAAGGGTCGAAAGTGGGATGCCAGCTGGGTGCCAGCTGTGAGATCTTCAACAAATGACTTAACCTCTCTGATCTGAGCTTCAAGTTTCTTTATTCCTGTATTAATGCCAGTGACTGCTGCCTCTCTAGAGTCTGTTGTAGGATCATGTTATGAAAGTCTTTGTCAGCCACAAGGCACAATGTAATAGTGGCGTTTATTATATGAACTAACTGATATAAAGTGGTTGACTCTAACACTGTAGTTGTACCTAATTGTACACAATAGTGAGTTCTCAGGAAAAGAGTTCATTGTGAATAGGAACTTTGTAAACTGCCCATTGCTTAGAAAGCTCAATGTTAAACAACGTTCTCTGAGAAATTCTTCTGTAAAGGTCAGTATTTTTTGTAGGATGAACAATCAACCCCATGCTTACATCTCATATATCAGAGCAAAATACATCTCTAATGCTCTCAGTGATCTGTCTCCCATCTAGAAATGGGGAATGAGGCATTTCATAAATGTTAGGTTACCTGGTCATGATGCAGCCTTGGGGGAGGGACTCCAATGCAAAACTTTTGAGAGCCCAATATGACCATGAAGAAAAAAACCCAACAACATAAATTCTTGAAAAGCAGGGCTTCGTCTGTTTAATTTATTTCACATTGCGCCCCCGCAGCACCAGGCTTCAGTGTACTAATGAATATGAAATGCAGCTGCTGACAAGAGGCAACCTGCACGTGCGGATTGCAAGACTGGTGCTCAGGTAGGTTTGTTCAATTGGCTTATTGTCAGTTTTCCAGTACCTTCTATGTGTCTGCAGCCCCCATCTGCCCAAGGTCTGCCTTATCTCCTGGATGGATATTTAGGAAACACTTCCTGTTCACATTAGCACAGTCTCTAGAGCTGGTCATTCCTTTCCCATGTGTGTGCGCCATCTGGGACAACTTAGCCATTGTCTGTTAGTGTCTTTGAAGCTTGATTATAGGAGAAGGGAAAAACATCAGCCACAATAGAGCCATCAGCCCTGTTTGGGACACCAGTGCAATCTTTTCTCTTTTTCTTTTTGTAATTCACATATTTTTGATCATCTTCACATAGGGCTGAATATGTGTAGTAGAATGTCTTCTGGAATCCTTTCTCTTGAATGGAATGAACCCCACATACGGCTATATTCCAGTCCCCATAATACCAGTTTTGTGAATGTGATCATGTTGATAAAAGATTTATTCCAGTCCTTTCATCCTTTTATTCACTGAATGCCAAAAGAATTTAAAATTTCAAAGCATAAATTAATGCATAAATGCTAATAACATAATTTTTCTATTTCTTCATACCCCCACTCTACCTTCAATACTTTATCCTTAAAAAAAAGTCATGGATAAAAATAAAGTCTGTTGTTTTCTATTTTAAAAGTGTCATGTTCAACAATAGAAGGTTAAGTGAAAACAAAATCCTTACAATGGTATATTATAATAGATATTAATGCTGTTCCTGCAGAAATGTTGATGTGTATTCAAATGGAACCAAATCTACACTCTACTGTGAAGTGGAGGTGGGCCCACTATAAGTTAGTCATATCTGTTTTGTGATTTAATTTTGGTAAAAAAAAATCAGTGTATGAATGATAAACTGATATACCCCAAATAATAACAGCCATCATCTCCGTGGGATAGAATCACAGAACATTTTTCTTGCCCTTCTTGCATTTTCTCTCTGCTTATTTAGATGTTTGAATTCTTTTACAATAAACTTGTGTCATATTTGTGATAAAACACATCTTATAAGGTAAATTTACAAACATAAAGGAAAGTCCAACATTATACAATCTTAATTTACACCCAGAAATTGTGCTAGGGTAGGTCCCAATCAAAGTAACCATGGCAATGGAAGGCTAGAATGACCCAGATGACGTAAAAGGACAAATAACTAATACCCACTTAGTGCCTTTTGGGGGAAGGAATTTTGTACACATATTCAAATATCTTTTATGGTTTAGGAATTCCCAAGTTATGAAATTAGAATAGCCACTGTATCGGAGATGCCATTTATCTGATATCGCTACAGTCCTTTTTCCTTTAGTAATAGTTTTTCTGCATTTAAGCTGACTAAGTCTCCTCGTCTAAAGGAGTTGGCTTGCAGTCAACCTTGAGGGGGGGCATGGCTTATGAAGCAGTTCTAGGTAGGTACGCGAATGACAGTGGAGCTGATGCAACTTCTTAGTCCATGAGATGCAATCCATGCAACAAGAACTAAGGAGGTTTGGTCCTTGATGATATTGAACCACCATGTCAGTCCTGAATTGCCTATGCATGATCATTTAAGCAAAAGAGAAATAATCTTTTATCTTCTTTAAGTCACCACTTGTAGGATTTTATTTTGTTATTGTTATAGCAACTGAAGCAGTTTCCTAGTTAATAGTGGAGTATATTAGTATAATTTTATAATACATAATAATATTGTAAGTGAATAGACCCCATTCTGCTGTCTTTCTTCTCCTTTCCTTCATGTCCTTGAAGGAACCCTTACCTCACTTCTCAGAGTATGGAAGTGCAGACCCCTGGGCTCTAGACATACCTGTAGTTCTTTATTGGGTTGTTGGAAAAGTCATGATGCATTTTTGCAATGAAAAACATAGAAAAAAATAAGTCATGACTTTTCCAACAACCCAATAATTTTCCTGAAATAAAGATGTAAGTTCCTAACCTAGCAGATACTTGAAGTAGAATTCTTTTTAAAAAGTCAATGTAAGGAAATTTTCTTTTATTTCAGCAATTCACTTTGGTAAAATCTGAGACTTGAAATAGTTATGTAAAAAGTGACCGTCTTTGGGGTCAAACCTGAGTACCTGGGGGTCTGCATGGAGCCAATGAGGCTCATTTTATGAGCAAGTCCAAGTGAACAGCATAGGTTAGAATACTAAGAACACCACACAGACACAAGGCTAATGTTTGGGACAAAGAGACTGGACACTGAAGATGTAGAAGAATAACAGAGTACTGGGGAGCAGCAATCAGAGACCAGAGATGGGGGAGGAGGAAAGGCATCCAACCCAGGGAGAATTACAGGCAAAGGCACAGAGACAGGAAAGAATGTTAAAAATTGGAGACCATGATAATGGGGCTAGTTGTCCTGGCTGAACTGAGAGTTCATGTGAGGAGCACAAGGCAAAGGCTCTTGAAGTGGGAGGGAAGGTGTTGGGCTACCATAGACTTCATTTCTTTGGCACATAATGTAGCTCTGTTAAGTGGAATCCAAACCCCTTGCTCTTATGCAGACACCCTTTTTGAAATTATGATAGAATATTAGACTATAAAATTCCATATATGTCTAAAATCTCCAAGATGATATATAGGCTAAGCCTTATTTACATGGTGTCAAAACAGGCAGATCAGACATATCTACAGTCAGGAAGCAAAAAATCATAATGAACTGATTTTCCATGGCTTCTCCTGCTCAAGATGGTGGCTGGAATTCTAGCTCTTATCTGAATCCTCCACCTCAAGTGATGGAATCCAAGTGACAGATCCAGTGTCATCTATCACTATCCTACATGTCCTTGTAGTGTGCCAAAATTGCTGTGCCCCACCTTTCCAACGATGTGGTTCCCAGAGCTGCTGTCCAGCATCTCCACAGCCATGCTCCATTTGGCCTCACAACAACTTGCCGAAGTGGCTGTCTTCTCTCCTCCATAACAGAGTGTGTCCCTTTCTTTCTTTTTCCTCTTTACCCAGTAAAGGAAACCTCTTTCTGATCTTTAAACTTTTCTGCCTAAATCATTGGCCAAGTCATATTCTTTGTGTCCTTTTGGTTTTTGCCAGATAAGAAAGCAGAATTTGTATTCTTCTTTTCTCTTTCCATATGATAGTGGAGATAGTTCCTCATCATCTTGCTACAAAATTTCTACTGCAGTTTCAACTCTCACCACTTCTCCAGTAGTCTGGGCAACCTATGTGACTTATTATGTTTTGTAGGTTTCCATAGTGTGGATAATTTATTACCCTAGCATGCTCAGATCCACATTTTGAAGTGTGTTAATTTTTCATTAATTAACTCTGGGGGTGATATTTTGAACAGGTGGGCTTCTTAATGCACAGGTCACTGGACCCCTACCCCAGAGTTTTTGCAAGTCTGGGATGGAACCCAAGAATTTGCATTTCTAGCAAGTTCCTGAGTGGACTATAAGATCACGTTTTCAGAACAACTGTTCTAGTGCACTTGCCCTAATGCTGCCTTTGTGCTTTTGTCATACCATGGGGACTTCTGTGAGACATTCTGGTTTCCTGTGGCTCCTCTTCTGCTCTGATGACTTTTGTACAGCATGTGGAAAGCAGATGTTTCACCAGAGTGTAGGGAGGAGAGAGGACAATTGCATGTGTCTGAAATGTAGTTGGCTGAGAGTGGGGGTCTCAGGAAAGCCTGATAGGTCAGCCAGGCCCTTCTCCTCCAGCATCTCAGTGGGTGCAGGCAGCAGAGCCTCTAAGTAAAATCTTTGGGAAACATTGACATTGGATCCCCACTCAGTGTTTGTTCTACAAATTTGGAATGCTTGCTTCATCCAAAAACCTCAATATTAATTTGCCATTAACACCTATGGTGAGTGGCAGGGCTTGCGTCATTAAAATTACCAGAGAGAAACAGCTGCCTCACCTTGAAGTGGGGAAGTATTAAAAATTAATGAAGTATCACAGTTTGATAAACTGCAAGACATGTCTCCCACACCTCTCCTCCTGCCTAAGCTAGAGCTTCACCTGCCAGCCCTCCTTCCTTGACTCTAGGTCTCCCAGGATGGTGAGACCTCACCATGGTGCTTGGTCTCTGGGTTTTTTTTCCAGCTCTTGTTAGATCACTCTGCCCACAGTGCTGTCAGCTTTCCTCTATGTTTGAACCATAAAAATGAATTCTGTCTCCTGCTGGGACCCTGACCCTGAAACTCCTTCCTCCCAAACTATGTTTGGGCCTTGTCTTTCAACTCAGAAATTGTCACTACCCACACATAGGAACAGAAGACATCCTTAAAGACGTTGGAATTATGATGTAGACTTAAGGTCCCATAAAATTCTTGGAAAGGTATGGTGTTGGGATTCCTTCTACTTCCCTTCCTTTCACACTCTCTGTAGTTCGTCCCAGGTATGTGTTACATATGAACCGCATATTTTCCCTTTATCCAGAACAAAACTCAGGGGTCATTGGGTTATTTTTCTTCCCTCAGTGTCTCTGTGATTATTGATGTGCTTGTCTTCCTTGGAAATCTATTAGCTCCACTGGGGAAGGATGGGTATCTTTGGAACTCATTCAAAATACATCTTAAATGCATGCATGCATGAATGAATGAATGAGTGAATGAATGAATGAAAGAAAGATACCTGGCAAGATGTGGGGTCTGTCTTGCAGCCACCGGACAAATGAAGATAGTTTGTCCCTACCCTAGATCCTCAAAGGTTTAAAATAGAGCAGCTCTCCTTTCCATGGCCACAGCAGCAGATTCGGAGGCCTGATTCTGTCTCTAGTCGGCTTCCCTCTGTGCCATGTTTGTAGTACAATAAGGCATTGAGTGCCTCACCGAAGCTGGGCAAGCTGCTATGCAGAGAAGTCAGGATTCCCGACATCCAGCCCAACACTCTCTTGACTAAACCACACAGGCTGTTTTCCTCTGCTCTGCCTTGGGCCACTTGGCTCTTCTTGACTCAGATACCACTGATCCCTTTCCCAGATACACACCCACCTGCTCCCAGAGCCAAGTTTTGTTAGGAACTCTGGCCCCTCATCCCAGAGCAGGAGGATTTGCATACACAAATTCCCACCAGGAAGGACCAGAGTGAGTCTCCCAGTCCTCAAGCCAACTAGAGATTGGCTTTCTGCAACTGCTTTATGCTGCACAAGGTTGACAGGAAGTAGAGATCCAAGTTTGTAGAATATAACCCTTCTTTAAAGTAAACCTATTTTAGAGCTAACCAAGGCATACGGGCCACTGCTGATTTAATACAATCGTGTCACAGAAAACATGTAAATCTCTAATGAGAGCCAAATTCACACACATTCACTTTTTTGCTGTTGTCCCCTCTCCCTCCTCCCTATCCTCCTCCTCATCCACCCTCCTCTTTGTCCTTTTTTCCAATTTGCTGATGCATAAAAAAGTAAACAGAAAATGAATAAGCTGTGGAATTTGAAGGACAAATTTTAAGCTAGAAATCTGAAAGGGGATAAAAGGCCACAAAAACAGGGTAAACAGTTAAGGTAAATATTTTAGACCAATATAGCCCCGTACTGCAGCTGGCTTATGGACTTCACTGTTGGTAAGAAGGCTAAAGTGGATTAAATTGACAAAAACCAAGTTTGGAGATAGCAAAGAATTTTAATTTTCATTATTTCTCTTCAAAAAAGTTATGATGTAAGGTTAGACTTTTGTCTGAGCAAACGTGAAGCTTTGCTATCTGCTGCTACTGTTTTAGGACTTTGCATTAGATGTTAGTTATGAAGTGTGCATGCATTTGTGTGTGTGTGTGTGTGTGTGTGTGTGTGTATATACCAGTGGGGGTGCCAAAAAAATGTATACACATTTTAAGAGATATTATCTACGTATTACTTTTCAAAGTTGAATTGAAAAATGTAGCAATGTGTAGTATGAGGTTTGCCCAAACAATGGTGTTAATCAAATGAACACTAGTGTCATTCATTGTATTACAATTTTAATACAGGTTTTTCTTTCTTATATATATAATTTCTTGTTGAACCATGATTGTAAAAATGATTAGTGGAGTTGAAATTTGCAGCAGTGCACAGATCACTTGCAACAGTGTTTAGGAAAGCTGAAATATGCAATAATTGATTTTAACATGTGCTGTAATTGGTTCCATATGCATTGCTGTCAACTGTGATGCATCACAATTAAGCTGACATGTTAAAAAACTGGCCACCGAAATGAGCACTCACTGAATTTTCCAACTGTGAGCAGCTGCTGCTTCTCTGCCCCTCGTTTGCCACTAAGGACTCATGTTGCTGGTTTCATTTTGCTGCTGGTATCCTTCACATTTTATCTGTTTTACCTCCTCAAATTTTAAATGACCTCCTTGAATGAATTCAGACTCTTTCTCCACCTTCATTTTCACATGGTTACATATTTTAGCAGTGATAGATCTATATGCAATTTCCTAAGTCATCATAAATCAGATCTAAAATTGTGAGATCGGTCAAGAATTTGATATAAAATAAGACACAGCAACAGGTCCATAAAACTTTTTGTATTTTAGTTCCTCTACCCCCAATTGAACCATGCTTGAACTCTTATTAGAAAATGCACTTGCAGAAAGAAAGTGTAGTGTGTGACACATGTCCACCTCTTCTCCATCCTATGAATGAAAATGTTTGTACTTGGGACTATCTCCCTTTCTCATTTTATGGTCATCAAAATACCTAAGTGCATTCAGGATGGCCTTATCCTGATAACCTGATTATCTTTTTTCTTCTGTAAAAGTAACATGGTTGAGTTGATAGGGCACTGAACTAGGGTCTGAGGGCCCTGAGATCCCATTTCTGTGACCATTAATAATGTTACTAAAGCCCTCTTCATGTTAGCTTTCTTTCTGGAAAAATGGGAATAATATCCTTTGTAAGTTTAGAACCATTGAATGAGATATAGCAGCCCTTTAATTCCTGAAATCTCTATTCTGAATTAACAAGAACCACGTCTGTTTTTGGACTCTATGTTACGATAATTTGCTATTTTAGTTTAGTAAAGAACTACATCCCCTGGCTCCACCCCATCCCCCAATGTCACACCTTCTCTAATCTGTTAATCATATATATGGGTTATAAGATGGCAAAATATTTAATAACAAAAGTTAATCCACCACTCATCCATACTTAAATAGAATGACTTTGACTGTGAAGCTCCTTAGTATCATTTCTGTGAAGAGGCACATGGCAGCCATTTTCCTATTATTTCCTCTGAAAGCCCCACTTATTTCAATTATGTGACACTGATGAGTCTCCCTAATTTGCTTACAGAGAATTAATCCTGGCCAATCATGGTGTCTCTTCTCTCTTTCAAGGAAGACATTGTTGCTATAATTGTGGCCCTGTGATGAAGCTCAACCAACAAGCATTCTTTCATGACCTTTAACAGACAAAGGTTATGAGATAAGCTTCTCTCAGCACCTAGGAGATGAACCATGAAGATATAAGCCTGGTGATTGATTCTCTATCACAAGAAAGAAGCCATGCTCTCTGTCCTATAAAGGAAGGCAAGATTGAGGTCCACATATGGTGAGGAGCAGCATTGATAGGAAGTGCTCATTAGTGGCTTTGGAAACTGTCAGGTGAGTTCTAGGAGATCAGAACTTACTCTAGTTTCTACTGTTGTATTTTTGGTTAAATCTCTTAAGAGCCAAGCTATCCAGAGTTAAGAAAGAACTGGATTGAGGAAGGATATTCTTTCTTTATCTGTCTTCTCCAGTTTTATTTTCTGAAGGGGGAGAGTGTCTCTATTTTAAGTTCAGGGTCTGAGTAGGGGCTGACTGTTACTTAATAATCATCCTGATAGGGATCCCTTGATTACAAGAGTGTTCCTCTTCATCCTATTCCCTGATCAACACAGTCTTTGGCACAAGACTTGCCCATTAGCATTGAGCAACTTTAGAATGGTGTGTAATGCATCTGCAGAGGTTCTAGAACTTAGGGTGCACCCAAACCATTAGAGAGCTTGTGATAACAGATTGCTGGGCTCACCTGCCAGAGATTCTGATGCAATATATCTGGTTGGGGTGGTGAGTCTGCCTTTCTAATAAGTTCCTACATTATGGTGAGACTGCTAATCTGTGGACCATGCTTTGATAACACTTCTGTAGTGAATTTCAGATGAGACTGGAAGTTGAGGGACTCTAGTCTTGCCCCATTAGACAATTCACCAAATTTCTGTAGGCTTTGTTTTACCCACCTACAAAAAGGGAGTTTTGATCTAGGTGATTTTTAAATATTTTTAAGATGTTCTAAGTCTACCAACAGATCATCAAGCTTTATTTGGGAAGATTTTACTGTAATTGTTGTTTTTTTCTCTTTAAGACAACTACTATATTACTTAAAAAGACAATATCTAATTTCTGCAGAAATGGTGGAGATAGAGGTCAGCAATAGAATAGGGTAAATATTAGATGTCATGAATGCTAAGCTTCTGACAAATTACTCTGCAATTAAGCAATGATTTCCATCTGAAGGATGTACAGTTTTACAATAATTTGTTCATTAATCAGGCACTAGTTCTAAAATTGAGGCAACACCAGCTCAGTACTTTCTCCACCACAGGGAAGAGTAGACAGTGCTGGGAAACACTGTGGTGGGATTAGTAGGAGTTTGAGTGAAAGAAAGAGAATCAGTTAGCACAACGAATGCTTTTCCTTTCCTTCTACTGTGGCATTCTGCACTTCCATAGCAGATCCTCTGGGCATGCAACCAAGAGAAGGTTTGAAGGTTATGTCCTGAGCCCAACCAGAGTTGTGAGAGAAGAGATGGACTATGGTAGCATCTAGATCACACTTACATTTGAAAAGAAAGCAAAAAAAGGAAATGTCTAAAGGGATTTCCTGAGGTTGAAAGAAGAGAATAATCATAGAGTCTGTTTTTTTTCTTTCGTTCTAAGTGCCTGCACAAACCACCAATATCCCATCAGCAACATACATGACCATTTCATGAGTGTAAACAGTAAGTTGTGTCTATAACAAGGTTTCTTTTCTCTTTCCTTTACTTTTGATGAAGACTAAGTGATGGATATAAAGAAAAATGTATAACAGTAATTTAAGACACAATTTTTTCATGTAAGACGCATTTTATGACAGCCTAATGGTATTTAAGGATATTAATCAATGGGTATCATAGAGCATTCATTAATTTATTCAATATATACATATTGGGTACCTAATATATCCTACAAGCATGTGAGGCACCAGGAAATCAAACCGTAACATTTAAGGGATTCTGTTCTAGATGGGAAGATATAAGTAAACAGGCAATTTCTTGAGTTCCAATAGGAATGAGCACAAGGTACAGTAAGAGAGAGGTTCAGTCTTGCAGGGTGGGAGTATCAGCAAAGAGTCCCTGTGGAGACTGATGGCCTGAGGCATGAGCGGAGATTGGGTCAGACAGGAAAAAGATATTGTTTTCAGACTCAGCAGCAGACCAGATTCAAAGAGGTAAGTTCATGAAACCCCAATAGTTTATTATGACTGTGGCTAGGCTTGAAGCTGGAAGGGAAAACAGAGACACCTGTTGAGTTTATTTTAACACATTTGTTCAGAGCTGGTTCCAGTGCACAAGAGTTTGATTTATATTGGTGAGATGGGATGGTGGATCATGGAAATAACTTATGCCTACCTGCAGTTAAGTAACTGGGTAAGTTTAGAGTCCTTTCTCTTTTCTGTTGACTTTTTTTTTTTTCCTAAGATTTTTATTGGGGTATCGGGGAAGGGGAACAGATAAGTTGCTGTCTTTTTGTTCTTCAGCCTAGTTGCGGAGGACATTGCTTCACTGGCCTATGTTGGTATCATCATTGCTCTCTTCCCAGATGAGGCAGATCTGTCGTCAGCCTCTGGATGGTCGCTCACCACGGCTATTGGCAGCTCACGCTGCCTCTGTTGACTTCTTATTTCTCTCCTCTATATTGCTCATATTCTTTTATGATGCTTTGCCTCACTTCCTAGCCGTGGATACATCATTCCCTCTATCCCTAACCCCTTCTCTTCTGGCTTTACCTGAAGCTAACACTGTGTGACCTCATTCCTCTAGGTACCAATTCATTTTTCAAATAGATAAAATAAATATGACTAATGTCTATAGAGAAACATATTTAAAGAGGAAGGATATGGAGAAGGGAAAATCTGGAGTTTGCTACAGTTTGGAGAACTGTTTTTCTAAGTTTGGATTATCTGGATTCTCTTCTCAAATGATGGTTGATGGAATTATATTAGGTCAAATAAGTTTTAGGTTCTCACACTCTCTCTTCCCTAAAGGGGAAGAGCCTTTTGGTGATAGAGGAATCATTCCTGAACAACTTAAAGCCTTTTTGGTATATCTTCTATCCTCAGAGTTATCTCTAAACTGAATTCTTTATGGAAAACAGAATAACTGCAAGAAAAAAAATACTACATCCTAGAGAAGTTTAACCAGTTTTGGAAATCAGTCACTATTATTTCCAACATAACCATCACTCTGCTGAATATTGAGTACTGCTTGGTACTGGGAAGGCAAATAACTTTAATTCATGATTCTTGTTCTCAAGAGACAAGTTATATTTTTGGAAGACTGATGTCCACATGCAAAGGTTCATAATAATAGTAAAAGAGAAGCCATTATAGTCTTATTGTTTCTAAGGCTCAGGCACCTCTATTCTATGTTTTTTTCAGGCATCAGAATTCAGCAGACATTGAACATATTGCTGTCTGGGTATGACTAAGCAGAGAAATGAGGTTTCTGTTTTAACCTTCTTTAGTAGTTTGCTTTTGGCTCCAGAACTTTCAAAGGAACAGCCTGATTTGGATCAAATTTGATATATTACTAGAGGCTATCAAGGTATATATAACTTTCCATGTTATTTAGTCTGATATTTGGTAAAAAGTGTTCTGGAATTAAGCTAAATACAGGCTAAATATGAACATTGACTTAACCTGAGGCCTTATGATTAAAAAGTGGCCAAAACCAAAAAATACTCCTCCAAAATATTTCAGAGAAGTGGAAATTTGAGAAACAAGACACACACATATACTGATGTCATTCCATGATCAGTTCTGAGTTGTGGAGTAACTAGAGAAAGGATGAGGGGAGCTCCTCTGAGTAAATTTTCAACAGGCTTTTCAATACATGTGGCAGTTGTTTACTCCGATGCTTCTCAAACTTTAATGTGCACATGAATTACCTGGGAATGTTTGAAATTCACATTCAGATTCAGTGGGTCCAGATGGACCTGAGCTTCTGGGTGACCCACAAGCTCTCAGCTATGCCAATGACTCTATTCTAACACCACACTCTAAGTAGCAAGAGTTTAGAATGTAGAAAGACATCAGAAGAGGCAGTGTGAAAGCCAGGGTCCATCTGCTAAAGAAACTGAAAAATCAGTGATTACATGCCAAGATGCCTAGGTAACACAGCTGGGGGAGGTGGAACCACCTCCCTAGGAATAAGTAGGCCAGGACCATCTCATGGGGCTGCCTCTGGATTGAACCTGGTTCTGCTTCAGGCCTCAGAGTCTGCTGGACTCTCCTGGCTGGGCAGGGTCAGGACTCCGGTAGGTTGGATGGTGGTAGTAGAGAGAGCGTGATGCTCTGCTGTCCTGACCCAGCCCAATGACTTGAATCGTTCCCAGGACACCTGTGTCCATGGAGCACAGGCAGGAAGCCCAACTTTCCTGGGGGAAGTGGGAGTCCCCTGTCTCTACATCCCCAGATGATGACTCTGCATCCGCTTGCACATGGCTGAGAAATGAACATAAATAGTAATCTCAATGTAACCCATCTATATGGACAAATACCCAGAAAAATGGTTCAATGTTCCTTTTTATAGGCCACATCTCATCTCATTGATGCTTAGGGCTCTGCACACTTGCAGAAAGCTGAAGGTCTTGACTACCTAAAGTTGGCTTATTGCTCTCTCTCCCAAATAGGAGAGAAATGGGAAGCACTAGGACAGTGCTTCTCCAACTTTAAGGTGCGTGGAAACAACCCAAAAAGTCTGTTAATAAGCATATCCTGAGTCTGTGGGCCTGGGGTGGAGCTCAATAATCTGCATTTTTTTATGTTCTCCAGGTGGTGCTGATGTCTGGCTCCATTTTCAGTAGCAAGGAGCAAAGAAGTGAAGTGACTATCCTCAGGCATCTTCTGTGTCAAGGATGAGGTATCCCTCCAGCTGAAGTTGGACTCCCAGGGCCTTAGACTCCAGGGGACTGCATGCTGGGTCAGATTTGCAATCTCAGAGCCAGCAGGATGGGTCAGTGCCCAGTTAATGGCATCATTAAGTTGTGGTAACTGCAGCAGGCCAGAGCCAATTACAAACTGTTTGATAGGTTTTCCAAGGTTTGTTGATTTTGTTGTTACTGTTTCTTAAAGGAAGAGGAACCACTGTGCTAGATATTGGGAAAGCATTAGAAAAAGAGAGGTAAAGTCAATCCAAACCTCCTCTGCTCTGAGCCCCTCAGACCCCAGCTCTGTCCTCCCTCTTGTTGGCATGTTATAAGCTCTTGGGCTGATTTCCAAGTTCCCAAAGTTCAAGTGTGGAAAAAGCCAACTAATTTTCTGGAAAATCTCCTGATTTTCTTTTTTTTAAAATCTGTGCTGATTTTAAACTTAGCACCCTCTAAACTGTGCTAAACAGGCATTATCACCTTGGGCACACATTGGCCTATTTTCCAGAGGATTTCGCTTCCCCCGACCCTGTATTAATGCCAGATACAGAGGGGAATTTGTTAGGGAAAGTCATGTATCACCACTAAACCATTAGCTCAGTGCATTAAAAGTAGGAAGACTGATTTTTTGCATTATATTTTGACTGTCAGGCCTGATTTGGGCTTGTTTCTCATTGAGTATTCCATATCAAAGGCCAGGATAATAGAATTACAGGACATTAGGATTTTCAATCTGGAAAGGACCCTGGAGTTTATTTAGTGCTGCCTACTCTCTTTACAGATGAGGAAACTATATTTTTCACTCTTGAGAACTTGAGCAAATACCTAGTTTTTGATATGTATGTGTAGTTGCTGTTCCCAGGTAGGGAGTTATGTCCATGGGTGAAAGAAGCCAAGAGCAGATCCCTCCTATTTAGTTATCCTTGATGTTGAGTTTCGCTTCATCAAAGTCTGTCATATACAACCTCTGGACAGCACACATTTTGCAATAGTATGCAAATGCCTTGGATCAGAGTTTGGAAAGAAATATGATGTTTTTACTTAAAGGACATTTTATACAGTTTAATAACGACTGCATCCCTGGCATTTATAACAGATGTTATCCCAGTGCAGCAACTTTTTCTAAGTAATGTAGCTGGATTTTAGCTGCTGAAATTTTCTGTATCATTTGGTGATCGTATTTCATTTCAGACTTTTGAACGTGACAGATTGTCCACCTGGATTTCATTTTGCCACATTTTATTGATGGCCTGACTCAGATCTTTCAAGTTTCTGCTAACTGACCTTGAAGGAGTAGCTTGTTGTTTAAATTTTATGACACAGAGACGTAAACTGCCTGCAAATTATGCAACAAAATGGTGATGAACAATGAGTTAGAATTTTTATTAATATTTATTGCCTATAGTTAAGGAATTAGTAAGAAATGTTACATTGTACTCAATCCTGGGACAAAAATCTCAAATTAACTTTACTACAAGCACATGTGTTACATGTGAGAACCACACTTTTGTTTGCAAATCCAAGCTCTGTTAGTGATATTATACTGTGCCTCTTATGCTTTCTTGTCACTGTTCCACTTGTATAAATAATGGTACCTTAGCCCCTCCTAACTCTGTTTTTCTGAGTAAATTAAAGAAGGCAGCCATGCATCAGCACAGGCCCACCATTGAAGACCTGGATGACAGTGGATGGAAACTACAGAGAGAAGACAAATAAAAATACTACATATAACCCCAGTCTGACCATGAGAAAAGAATCCCATAAACACACACTGAAGGATATCCCTACAAAATTCCTGGCCAGTATTCCTCAAAACTGTCAGGTCATGACAAACAAGGAGAGTCTGAAAATTGGTCACAGCCTAGAGGAGATGAAGGAGACAGGACAACTAATGTAATATGGTGCCTTGGATAGGGCTCCATGACAGAAAAAGGACATGAGAGGAAAACTAAGGGAAGCTGAATAAAGCGTGGACTTTAGTGGACTATAGATGTATCAATATTGCTTCATGAATGAAAAATGTACCATACTAATATAAGATGTTGACAATAGAGAAACTGGGTTTGGGGTACATGTAAACTTTCTATATCATCTTCGCAATTTTTCTGTAAAACTAAAACTATTCTGAAATTAAGTGTATTAAGAATAATACTCAGATATCATGTCCACTAAGCCATTATTGAAATATAATTATAAAGTGTCAGATTTTTACTTCCAGCATTTCATGGAATCCTCAGAACAACTATGTGAGATATTTGTTATTATCCCACTTCATATCTTTGAAAACTGAGCAAGTGAGGTTCTGAGAGAATAATCTCTTGTATGTTGTTTGAAATGGCTTGGCTTAAAAGTGGCAGAGCTGTGATTTGAACCTGTCTTTGTCTGACTCTCAAGCACGCTTTTATTTCAGTTTCCAACTTGGTCCTCAAGAGAAGGAGCAGAGGTGGAATAAATAGAAAGGGACTAGTGGGAACAGGCCTCAGGGGGCACAGCAATTCTGTGTTGGACTTCCAGGGCCATTGGTGTTTCTAGGGGAGTCTCCTTCAGCTTGTTTTCCCTAAGGGTCAGCTCTAGATGAGATTTCCCATATCCCTGGATTTCATTCAACAAATATTAAAAAAGAAATTCCCTGAGCAGTGACCCAAGTGCTGCTCCAGGACTGAGGATGAATTGCCAGTTCTGGCAGCAGCCTCTATGGCTTACCGGAAGTTCAGACAACTTCCTGGGACCCAAAAGAAGCCCTGCTGCTTCGACTTCCAGAATCTCTACCCTGGCAGTGCATCTCAGTTATTGGTGGGCCTAAGAAGGTTTGGAACCCTGGTCCCCAAGATTCTGACTCAGTACAGGAGAAGGGGACCCAGAAATCTGAATTCAAAATTGTTTGTTGGTGATTTAATAGATTTAACTGTTTAAAATCTGAACCTCAAAAGATATTGCCTGAAGGGAATTTAATACCCTACTCAACACTGTTGGCTCTTCAGTAATTTACTGTCTAGACTAGGAGTCTACAAACTATACCTGTGGCTAAATGGCTGACAGCCCCACCTATTTTGTAAATAAAATTTTATTGAACATAGCCATGATATTTGTTTACATGTTGTCTATGGCTGCTTTCTTGCTTCTATGGCATAATTGGGTATTTGTGACAGAAACCGTATGGCCCACAAAGCCTAAAAGAATTATCTGATCCTTTACAGAAAAAGTTTGTCAAATGATGATGTAGAGGACAGGAAGGTTATCTGTATCACAATTAGTCACAGTAAAAGGCAAAGGGAGTCCAGCTGTTCTCAAGCTTCAGGGTACTTAAGAATCTCCTGTGATGTTTATTTAAAAATAGCCACTCCAAGGCCTACCCCTGGAGATTCTGATTTAGCAGGTCAGGCTGAAGCCTGGAAGTATGCATTTTTAGCAATGATTTGAGGACATAGTCCTAGGCATCAAGAATGCTGGACTTGATGGCAGCTGGAACTGGGTCCCTAACCATCTTTAAAGAGTTGAATACATCTAATTATTGCTGTATATTATATCTGAACCTAAATTTATAAAATAGAACTAAATACCACTAAAACTAAATTATCAAAATGAGGAATTAAAGTTAAAAGTGTTAAATCTGTTTCACTCCTATATATGGCTATATAGGAAACAGAGAGAGAAGTTGGACAAGAAACACATGAACAGAAATTTTGTAAATTTCTGATGAGAAATGAATGCAGGTATTCTGCTTTCTGACATTGTTTTAAGAGCTTCACTGAGATATAAGAGCTATAATAAGCCATACTTATTTAAAGTATACAATTTAATATGCTTTGTCATATAAAACCATCACCACAATCAAGATAATGAACAAATATATTATTCCCCAAAGTTTCTTTGTGCATCTTTGCAATTCTTCCCTTTTCCCTTTCCTGTTACTGCAACCCCTGACCCCCACTCTAAAAGACCAGTCTGTAAGAGGCAACCACCTATCTGCTTTTTGGCACTATAGATCTATTGATTTAAATTTTCTAGAATTTTGCATAAATAGAATCATGAGAGTGTAATTGTTTTTTGGTCTAGTTTCTTTTACTCACCATAATTATTCTGATATTCATCCATGTTGTTGCATGAATCAATACTTTATTTCCTGTTATTACTGAGTAATTTTCTGTTGTATGGATATACCACAATTTATTTATGTATTCACCATGTTGATGATATAGGTTTGTTTCAGGTTTTAGATATTACAAATAAATAGCTATGAACATTCATGTATAAGTTTTTATATGAATCTACGAGTATTACTTCATTTTTACTAGATCAAATGAAAGGTGTATATTTAACTTTTTAAGAAAATGCAAAAATGTTTTCCAAAGTGGTTGTGTCACTTTACATCTCCACCAGCTATATATGAGAGTCACTGTTTCTCCACATCTTTGTCAACACTTGATGTGGTCAATCTTTTTAATTTTAGCCATTCTAATAGGTGTGTAGTGTTTTTCACTGTGGTTTTAATTTGCATTTCCCTGGTGACTAATGATGTTGATAGTCTTTTTATGTGATTATTTATCATTTATATATCTCTGGTGAAATGTCTGTTTTTCCCATTTGTTAAATATTTTTTTGTAAGTTATAGAATTTTGAGGGTTCTGTATTCTGTACAACTCCTTTGTCAGATATATGCTTTGCAAAATATGTTTTTCTAGTCTATGGCTTGCTTTTTCATTCCTTTATGAGTGAAACAGTGTAGTTCCAAAAGCAAAAGCTTTAATGTTGATAAAATACAATTTACCAATTTTTTCTTCACAGACCAAGCTTTTGATCTCATAGATAAGAAATCTTTGCCTAACTCAAGGCCTGTGATAATGAGTGTGAAGTACTATTTCATTGTGTTTTTTATTTACATTTTCCTAATGGCTGATAATGTTGACTATCTTTTCATGTGCTTATTGTCCATTTGTATATTTACTTTTGGATAGATATCTATTGAATAGACCAAATTTTTGCCCATTTTTAAATTGGGTTGTTGTGTTTTTATTGTTGAATTGTAAGAGGTTTTTTTTATATATATATTCTAAATACTAGACCCTTCTCAGATATATGAATTGCAAATATTTCTCCCATTCTGTATGTTGTCAGTTTACTTCCTTGATAATGTCCTTTGATATATAAAAATTTTTAACTTTGATGTAGCACAATGTATCTATTATTATTTGTTGTTGTTGGCTATGCTTTTGGTGTTCTACCTAAGAATCCATTGCCAAATCCAAGGTCATGAAGTTTTACCCCTACGTTTTCTTTGATATATTTAAGTTGTTGATCCATTTTGAATTAATATTTTACACATGGTATAAGGTAGAGATCTGCTATGGTCTAAATGCGTGTGTCCTTTCAAAATTCACATATTGAAAACCTAATGCTCAGATGATAGTATTAGGAGGTGGGACCTTCAGCGGGTGATTAAGTCACAAGGATGGGCCCTCATAAATGATATTAAAGTTATAATAAAATGTTAAAATATTATCATACAAAAGAAGTGGGAAAGCTCCCCTGCCCCTTCCATCACATGAGGATACAAGAAGTCTGTGAGCTAGAAGAAGTCACTCACCTGACCATATTGGCATTCTGATATTGAACGTTGAACATCTAGAACTGTGAGATATAAATTTCTGCTGTTTGTAAGTCACCTAGGCTGTGATAGATTGTTATGGCAGCCCAAACAGACTAAGGTAAAGTCCAACTTAATTTTCTTGAATATAGCTTTCCAGTTGTCAGCACGATTTGTTGAAGAAACTATTCTTTCTCCATTGGTTGGTTTTGTCACTCTTGCCAAAATCAACTGGCCATAGATATAAGGACTTATTTCTGGATGCTGTATTCTATTCCATTGATGTATATACCTTTTATTATGCCAGTACTACACTATTTGGGTTACTGTACCTATGTAATAACTTTAGAAATTGGAATGCGTGTGTCCTCCAACTTTTGTCTCCTTTTCCAAAACTGTTTTAGCTACTTGGGGTACCTTTCAATTCCATATTAATTTGAAGATCAGCCTTTCTATTTCTCCAAAAGAGGCCACTGAAATTTTGATAAGATTGCATTGGATATGTAGATCAATATGTGAAGTATTTGCATCTTAAATCAATTATTCAATTATTCCAATTTTCGAAAATGAGATGTTTTTTCCATTTACTTAGGTCTTTTAAAAATTCTAGTGTTTGGAGGAGTTTGCTAAGAATTTGTATTAATTCTCCTTTAAATGTTTAATAAAATTCACTAGTAAAGCCATCTGGTCCTTGACTTTACATTGTTAGCACTTTTTTTTTCTTTTAAAATTACTGATTCAATTTATTTATCAGTCTGTTCAAATTTTCTATTTTGTTTTGAGTCAGTTTTGTTAATTAATGTGTTTCTAGAAATTTGCCCATTTCATTTAGATTATCTAATTTGTTGGTGTAGGGGATTTATGGTCAAGATGGTAGAATTGGTAAAGACTGTGCTTGCCTCCCCTCAAGACCACATCAAAATTACAACTAAACTATAGAAAAACTATCATTGAGAATTGCCTGATGTCTAGCTGAACCAAAGTGCTACAACTAAGGACATACAGAAGAAGCCACCTCAAGACTGATATGAGGGGCAGAGACACAGAATGGGCTGGTCCTACACCTGCAGTTAAAAATTGGGAGGGATATCTCAGCTGCAGAAGAGCCCCCTGAAGAGTGACGAATCCTATTCCCACAACAAGCTCCCTGGCCCAGGGTTTCAGTGCTGGGAAGAGAAGTTCCCACAAGTTCTGGCTATGAAGAATAGTGGAAACTGTGTCTGAGTGAGATGTAGGATGTTGAAGGCCCAGTAATTTCTCATAAAGGGCCCATGCATTGACTTACTCACTAACAGACTCATTTGCTCTGAGCTCCAGCAGTGGGGCAGCAGCTCAAAAGGTGCCAGACCTTAGAATAAGGGCTAGAGGGGCAGCTTTCACCCAGACAGCAGTGCTGGCAGAATCCATTATTTATTTGTTAAGCACTAACCCCTCTCAGCATGCAGATGTGGATGGCGACCATATCTGAATCTCCATCAATCTTGCTAATCCTGTTCATCTCACCCTGGTGATTCCCTGAGACTCTGACCCACCCAACTTGGTGGCCCACCCAAGCTGCTTCCAATGACTTTTCCATAAAAACAACCTGTCTTGGGTCATGCATGATGTGGACTTTCCTAAAATCCTTCAAAGTTTCACAAACTCAAACAAGCAGCATATGGTGTTGGCATGTCCTGTACCTCTTGCTATGAACCCCAAACCTGGCACTAGCTGCAACCAGTCTCAGTTTACAGCTTGGCCCCTCAAGGCATGTCCAAGCCCTGTATGGGAGACTGCCATCTGCAGATGGCTTTGTGGCACATACCAGATAGTCCTGGGCAGGACACAGGCTGTGGCTGAACTTGGTCTGCAGTGGGGACCCTCCCAGGAGGCCCTGGGGCAGCACACTCAGTGGCAAGCTTCAAGCAAGCCAGAGTACTACCCAGGTGACACACCGAAAGGGCAGGCTGGCCAGGCACCAGAGCCTTGCTAATGCAAATCCTGCTCCATAGGGTCAGTGCATGTACAACAGCTCCTTCAATGTACTCACGGCCAGACCTCACAACCAATCAGTCTGAGGGTTAACCCTTGACATGCGAACAGCTACCAAGGCTCAACTAAAACAGGAGGACACACACAACACACAAGGGACACACCTGGAGCACCCAGTTCATGTGTCCAGAGAGACTGTGCCACTGGGAACCCCAGGACACCTACTACAGAAGGCCACTCTACTGAGACTGGGAGACATACCAGATCTACCTAATACATAGAAACAAACACAGATAGCCAAAATGGGGAGCTAAAGAAACATGTTCCAAATGAGAGAACAGAACAAAGCTCCAAAAAAAGAACTAAACAAAATAGACAAGTAATCTACCAGATGCAGAGTTCAAAACACTGGTTATAAGGATGCTCAATGATCTCAGTTAGAACTTCAACAAAGAGATAGGAAACTAAAATGTAGATAGAAAACATAAAAAAGAACTAGTCAGAAATGAAGAATACAATAACTGAAATGGATAATACATTAGAGGGAATCAACAGATTAAATGAGGCAAAGGATCAAATCAGTGATTTAGAAGTTAAGGTAGCAAAATACCCAATCAGAACAGCAAAAAGATAAAAGAACCCAAAAAACTGAGGATAGTTTAAGGGGCTTCTGTGACAACACAAGCATGGACATTTGCATGATTAGGATACCAGAGGAGATGAGAAAGAGCAAGGCACTAAAAACCTATTTGAAGAAATAATGACAGAAGACGTCCCTAACCTGGCAAAGGCAATAGACATACAAACCCGGTAAGAGCAGAGTCCAAAAACAAGAGGAATCCAAAGGGGCCCACTCTAAGACACATTATAAGTAGAATGTTAAAGGTTAAAGACAAAGAAAGAATCTTAAACACAGCAAGAGAAAAGCACTTACAAGAGAGTACCTCTAATACTGTCAGCTGATTTCTCAACAGAAGTTTTGCAGGCCAAAATGGATTGGCACAAAATAATCAAAGGGATAAACAGCAAGAACCTACAATCAAGATGACTCTACCCAGCAAAGCTATCATTTAGAATTGAAAGGCAGATACAGAGCTTACCCAACAAGAGAAAGCTAAAGGAGTCATCACTACCAAACCAGTATTACAAGAAGTGTTAAAGGAAATTCTTTAAAAAGAAGAAAAAGAAAAAAATATATCAAAAATATAAATAATAAAATGGCAATAACTACATACCTGTGAATAATTACTTTAAACCTAAGTGAATGAAATGCTAGAAATCAAAAGACATAGGGTGGCTAAATGGGCAAGAAAACAAGACCCTTATGTATGCTGCCTACAAGAGACTACAGACTGAAAAACATACAGAATGAAAGTTAAGGGGTAAGAAAAGATATTTCATGAAAATGGAAATGAGGAAAAAAAAAAGAAGCTGGAGCAGTAGTACTTATACCAGACAAAATAGCCTTTAAAACAGGATATAATAAGAGACAAGGAAGAACTCAATAATTCCACTACTGGGTATTTATCTGAAGAAATGCAAAACACTACTTTGTAGGGACATGTGCAGCATTATTTAAAATAACTAAGATATCAAGGCATCCTGTGTGTCCATCAATGAATGAATGGAAAAAGAAGAGGAGGTACTTATATGCAATGGAATATTACTCAGCCATAAAAAAATAAAACCTTGCCTTTTGCTACAACATGAATGGACCTAGAAGGTATTGTACTGAATGGAGTAAGTCAGTCAAAGACAAATGATATATTATTTCAATTATATGTGGATCTAAAGAACAAAACAAACAAACAAACAAAAGTGAAACAAACTCATATATACAGAAAACATTTTGATGATTGTCAGCAGGAAGAGGAGTTGGGGGGGTGAAAAGAGGGAAGGAAGTAAGAAACACAAATTGGTTACAAAATAGGCACAGGGATGTAAATTATAGCATAAAGAATATAGTCAATAATATTGTAATAACTATGTATGGTGTCAGATGCGTGCTAGATTTATCAGAGGGATAACTTCATAAGTTATAAAAATATTTAATCACTATGTTGTGATTAGCCATAATCACATGAAACTAATATGTTATTGTACGTTGAATGAAATTAAAGATAAAAAAATTTAAAAATACAGCCCATACTGATGGCTCAGCTGGTGAGAGCATGTGCTCCTAACAACAAGGTTTTCTGTTTGAGATGCTGGGCTACTCCCACCCACAACTAAGACTGAACTCGGCACCTTGAGCTGAGCTGCCGCCCGGGTGGCTCAGTGGATAGAGCATGCACTCTTAACAACAAAGCTGCTGGTTTGACTCCTGCATGGGATGGTGGTTACACCCACCTGCAACTAAGATTTTAACAGCACCTTGAGCTTAGAGGCCACAAGCTTTCCACGAGCTGCCGACAGGCGGCCAGATGGTGACTGGCACCCTCCACAACTAAGACTGAAGAACAACTTCACTGGTCCCCCTCCCCAATTCCCAACACTGCTCTCCTCCTCAAATTCCCCAATTAAAAAAAATACATTATTAGTGTACAATTGTTCATAATAGTCTCATAATATATATATATATATATATATATATATATATATATATATATATATATATATTATGTTTTTTGTTTTTGTTTTTGTTTTTGTTTTTTAAGGGCAGTGTCACTGGCCCTCATATATGGGACCCGAACCGGGCCGCTGGTTTCCCAAGCCAGCACTTAGCCACCGTGCCACTCTGCCGGCCATCATAATATTTTTTATTTCTGTAAATCAGTAATAATGTCCTACTTTTCACTTTTAATTTTAGTTCTTTGCTTTTCTCTTTTTTCCTTTGTTTATCTAGTGTAGAAGTTTGTTAATTTTATTGATTTTCTCATGAAACTTTTAGTTTCCTCAATTCTATTGTTTTTCTATATTGTATTTCATTTATCTCCACTCTAATCAGTATTATTTCCTTTATGCTACTAACTTTGGGTTTTGTTTGCTCTTCTTTTTGCAGATTCTTAAAGTATATGTTTAGGTACTGATTTGAGATCTTTCTTTCTTTCTTTTTAAAGAATTTATTGGGGAATTGGGGGAGGGGAACAGTGTTGGGGAATCAGGGAAGGGGAACAGACAAGTTGCTGTCTTTTTGTTCTTCAGAATAGTTGCAGAGGATGTTGCTTCACTGGCCCATGTTGGTGTCGTCATTGCACTCTTCCCGGATGGGGCAGATCCATTGCCAGCCTCTGGATGGTCGCTCACCGCGGCTAATGGCAGCTCACACTGGCTGCCAGTCGCTCACGCTGGCTGCCAGCCGCTCACTGTAGCCTATGGCAGCCCACTGCAGTAGGGGCTGCAGCCCACACCATCGCCAGGGCTTGCACAGCCCAGCTTCAGGTGGAGCTGTTCTTAGCTGTGTAGAGGGAAGTGTCACTGGCCCTCATACGTGGGATCTGAACCTGGGCTGCTAGCGTCCCAAACCAGCTCTTAACCAATGCGCCACTCGGCCGGCCCCGAGATCTTGCTTTTTTAATGTAATTCTTTACTGCAATAAATTTCCTTAACACTGCGTTAGCAGCATTTGATAAGTTTGGTATGTTGTATTTTTGTTTTCAATTATATTTAAGTATATTCTAATTGCCCTTGTAATTTGTTATTAGTTTTTTTGACTTAAGATAACACAAGTTTATTATTATTTTTTTAATTAAAATCTATTGGGGTGAGAATGGTTAGTAAAATTACATAGGTTTCAATTGTACAATTCTGTAATACATCATCTATATATCACATTGAGTGTTTACCACTCAGACTCAGTTCTCCTTATATCACTATATATTTGACCCCCTTTACACTCTTCTAGCATTCCTGTCCCCCTTACTCCCTGGAAACCACCAAACTATTATCTGTGTCTATGAGTTTTTGTTTCTTTATTTGTTTGTCTTGTTCCTTTGTTGCTTTCAGTGTTATATTCCACATCTCAGTAAAGTTATATGGCTCTCAACATTTTCTGTCTGACTTATTTTGCTTAGCATAATAATCTAAAGATTCATCCATGTTGTTGCAAAAGGCACTATTTCATCTCTTCTTATGGCAGAGTAGTATTCCATTGTGTATATACACTACCTCTTCTTTATCCAATCATCTATCAAAGGTCATAAACTTAACCAAATATGTGAAGGACCTATACACTGAAAACTATAAGACATTTTAAAAGAAATTGAAAAAGACACAAAGAAATGGAAAGACATTCTGTGTCCATGGATTGGAAGAAGCAACATAGTTAAAATGGCCATATTACCCAAAGCAATATAAAGATTTAATGCAATCCCTATCAAAACCCATTTGGCATTTTTTTAAGAAATAGAAAAAAAACCACATCATATTTGTATGGAACCACAAAAGGCTCCAAATAGCCAAAACAATTCTAAGAAAAAAGAATAATGCTGGAGGTATCACACTCCCTGACTTCAGCTTGTACTACAGAGCAACAATAATCAAAACAGCATGGTATTGGCAGAAAAATAGACACACAGACTAATGGAATAGAATTGAAAACCCAGAAATAAACCCACATAAATATGCACAGATAATTTTCAACACAGAAGCCAAAAACAGTACAATGGAGAAAAGACAGCCTCTTCAATAAATGGTGTTGGGAGAATTAGAAAGCCATGTGCAAAAGAATGAAACTAGACTGCTATCTATCACCATGTATCAAAATGAACTCAAAATGGATCAAAGACCTAAACATAAGACCTGAAACAATAAACCACATAGAAGAAAACATAGGTAGTAAACTTATGGACCTTGGGTTCAAAGAGGATTTTATGAATTTGACCTCAAAGGCAAGGGAAGTAAAAGCTAAAATAAATGAATGGGACTATATCACAGCAAAAGAAACTATCGACAAAACAGAGAGGCATCCAACCGAATGGGAGAAGATATTTGCAAACAATGCCTCCGATACGGGGCTAATATCCAAAATATATAAGGAACTTATACAACTCAACAACAAAAAGACAAATAATCCAATTAAAAAATGGGCAGAAGACCTGAGGGATTTATTCTTTGACCCATTGATTAATTAATATTGTATTGTTTAATTTCTACATGTTTGTGAATATTCCAGTTTTCCTTCTGTTTTTGATTTCTAGCTTCATTCCATTAAGTACAGAAAAGATTTTTAATATGATTTAAATCCTTTTATATTTACTGAGTCTTATTTTGTGGCCCAACATATGATCTGTCCTGGAGAATATTTCATACACTTGAGAAGAATTTGTATTCTGCTGCTGTTGAAATACCTAGTATAATTCTGTTAGGTCCAGGTGATTTATAGTGTTGTTCAAACCCTCTGTGTGTCCTCACTGATCTTCTGTCTAGATGTTCTTCCATTATTTAAAGTGGTATATTGAAGTATCAAATTGTTATTGCAGAACTATTACTCCCTTCAATTCTGTCAATGTTTGCTTCATTTATTTTGTGCCCTGTTGTTTGGTAGATATGTTTGTAATTGTCATATATTCTTGATGAATTGATCATTTTATTACTATATAATGTCCTTTTTTGTCACTTGTAACATATTTTGACTTAAAGTCTAATTTGTCTGATATTAGTATAGTCTCCCTATCTCTCTTTTGGTTACTATTTGCATGGAATGTCTTTTTTTCCATCCTTCCATTTTCAATCTATTTTTGTCTTTGGGTCTAAAATGAGTCTCTTGAAAATAGCATATTGTTGGTTCATTTTTAAAAATTCATTCTGCCAATCTCTGTGTTTTTCATACACAGTTTAATTGATTTAAATGTAAAGTAATTATTAAAAAAGAAGAAGTTACTTTTTGTCATTTCACTATTTGTTTTCTGTATGTCTTATACCTTATTTTGTTCCATATTTCTTCCATTATTGCCTTCTTTTGTGTTTAATTGATTTTTATGTAGTACTCTTTGCTTCCCTATTTCTTTTTCTTAATGCTTACAATGAACTTACGTTAAAATCCTAAAGTTATAATACTCTAATTTGAATTGATACCAATATACTTTCAATAACAGATGACACAAATCTTGCTCCTATAGAGCTCCATTCCCCACATTTTATGTTGTCACAAATTTTGTCTTATGTAATCTATTAATATAGATTTATAATTATTTTTTATATATTGTAATTTTATTTTATTTTATTTTTTTGCAATTTAAACAAGTTTATTTTGCTGAATATAAATAACCAGACAGCACTTTATAATAAAAATATTTTTATTTTAGTATTTATTCCAGTAATTTGCTACTGAAGTATATTGGTCATGTGCCTGAAATTGTATTTATTGAATATACAAATTCCATTATTTAATATCAGCTGAAAAGCATGATATTCATACCAACTCCTAGAGTTTTTTAAATTAAATTTATTGGGGTGACAATGGTTAGTAAAATTATATAGGTTTCAAGTGTATATTTCAATAATACATTATCTATATATCATATTGTGTGTTTACCACTCAGAGTCAGTTCTCCTTCCATCACCTTTTCTCTCTTCTACCACTCTCCTATCTCCTGACCCTCTGGTAACTACTAAACTGTTGTCTGTGTCTACAAGTTTTTGTTTCTTTGTTTTTTTGTCTTGTTCCTTTGTTGTTTTCAGCTTTATATCCCACACATGAGTGAAGTCATATGGTTCTTGACTTTGTCTGTCTGACTTATGATTTTGCTTAGCATGATAATCTTAAGATCCATCCATGCTGTTGAAAATGGCAGTATTTCTTTATTTTTTTTATGGGCAAGTAGCATTCCATTGTATATATATATATACCACATCTTTATCCAATCATCTATTGATGGACACTTTGGTTATTTCCATGTCTTGACTATCACAAATAATGCTGCAGGGAACATCAGGATACATAAATCTTTTGGATAAATGTTTTCAGATTTGTGGGGTAGATACCTAGGAGAGGGATTGCTGGGACATATGGTAATTTTCTTCTTCATTTTTTGAGGAATCTCTGTAATGGTTTCCATACTGGTTGTACCAATTTACATTCCCACTAACAGTGTATAATGGTGCCTTTTCCTCCACAGCCTCTCCAACACTTGTTATTACTTGTCTTGTTGATGATAGCCATTCTAACATGTGTGAGGTGATATCTCATTGTGGTTTCGATTTGCATTTTCCTAATAGCTAGTGAAGTTGAGCATTATTTCATATATTTGTTGTTTGTTTGTATGTCTTCTGGGGAGAAATGTCTGTTCAGGTTCTCTGCCCATTTTTTAATTGGATTGTTTATTTTTTGTGTTGTTGAGTTGTACAAATGCTTTACATATTTGGGACATTAGCCCCTTATCAGAGACTTTGTTTGCAATATCTTCTCCCATTTGGTTGGTTGGCTCTTTGTTTTGTTGATGGTTTCTTTTGTTGTGCACAAACTTTTTAGTTTGATATGGTCCCATTCATTTATTTTAGCTTTTACTTCCCTTGCCTTTGAGGTCAAATTCATAAAATCCTCTTTGAACCCAAGATCCATAAGTTTAGCACCTATGTTTTCTTTTATGCAGTTTATTGTATCAGGTCCTATGTGTAGGTCTTTAATCCATTTTGAGTTCATTTTGGTATATGGTGACAGACAGCAATCTAATTTCATTCTTTTGCACGTGACTTTCCAATTTCCCCAGCACCATTTATTGAAGAGCCTGTCTTTTCTCCATTATACTGTTTATGGCTTCTTTTTGGAAATTATCTGCCTATATGAGGTCTGATAATTAAGTTCAAAAACTTGTTGCAATAATGTTGCTAAACTTTTTTGATATTAGATGGATTATTCATTATGAATTTATACCAACTGGACAGTTAGCCACGTTTACTATTTGGAAGTGCTGAAAAGGCTGCATGGAAAAGTTAGATGACCTGAATTTTTCACCAACAATTTATGGCTCTTGCATCACAACAATGCACCAGCTCACACTGCACTGTCTGTGAGGGAGTTTTTAGCCAGTAAACAAATAACTGTATTGGAACACCCACCCTACTCACCTGACCTGGCCCCCAATGACTTCTTTCTTTACCCAAAGATAAAGGAAATATTGAAAGAAGACATTTTGATGACATTCAGGACATCAAGGGTAATACGATGACAGCTCATGGCCATTCCAGAAAAAGAGTTCCAATTGCTTTGAAGAGTGGACTAGGTTCTGGCGTCAGTGCATAGCTTCCCAAGGGGAGTACTTGAAAGGTGACCATAGTGATATTTAGCAATGAGGTATGTAGCACTTTTTCTAGGATGAGATGCCACTAAGAACCTGGACATTGCACCAAGAAAAGCCTGCTCTCCGGTAACAATAGAATGCCTATGACTTTGCAAGCTTTTAAAGATGCCTAATAACACTAGAACACACAATGAAATGACTAGATAAACACCAGTAAATCAACTTATAGCTATTTTGTGAGATTTCACAAAGCCTTATGATTTTTTTATTTAAAAATTCCATCTATTTAAAATAATTATTTTAGTTCACTACTATGTGCATGCAATTTTATGTTAAATAGTACTAAAAGGCTTCTAGAAAAAATTAGCCTCCTAAATATACCCCCCCATACCCAGTTTCCCCACTTCCTAGAGGCAACTACTTTTTTTTTTTAACTAACAAGCATTTTATGACAGCAAGGTAGCAGGATATAAGGTTAATATTCAGTCAATTGCTTTCCTTTATATCAACAATAAACAAGTGAAATTAGAGGTTTCAAATGGGACATTTTTGCTTCTTGATATCAAAGCAAAAGGAAAAAATGGTCACTTTCAAAGCGCACATTGTCTACTTGGGGCAATAACCTAGAAAAGGTTCATTTTGGAAGATTTCATGGGAAGGGTAAATTTGAAGGTAAACAGAGACCAGTGAGTTGGATATGTCAATTAACTGGATGGGGGAATCCTATCACAATGTATACATATATAAAATCACCATATTGTACATTTTAAGTATCTTACAACTTTGTCAGTTATACCTCAATAAAGCTGAAAAAACCCAAAACCCAAAAAAAAAAAAAAAAAAAAAAAAAGATACAAAAAGAAGATAGGAAGGAAGGCAGGCTGGCTCTTTAAAAATCCCAGAGTAGTTGTCTCTGGTTGGGGATCACTGATGAAGAACATATTCTCTCCTTTCCTTAAAGACACTGCACAAGTAGAGGCAACTGCTTTTCTTTTCCGTGTTGCTCTGTGTTTTGGCATTTATTTTTACATTCTGAAATACTATCATTATAACTTTTGGCTTTTTGTTATTGTAGTTAAAGATTTAGCTTTGTTATCCAAATGCCCCATCCCCAATTTTCTAATATTGTTGTACAAGGATGTGGTGAAATAAATATACAGTTTTGATAATATTTTAAAAAATAATTTATTTTTTAGAACAGTTTTAGATTCAAATCAAAATTAAGAATGAAGGTACAGAGGTTTTCCTACTTACCTCCCCCTACCGCCCGCCACCGCCCACAAAAAAAAGAATAGCTTTTCCTTCATTATCAACATCCTCTAGCAGAGTGGTACATTTTTGCAACTGATGAACCTATATTGACATATCATGATCACACAAAGACCATAATTTACATTAGGGTCTGCTCTTGTTGTACATTCTATTGGTATAGACAAAAATATAATGACTTGTATCCACCACTATAATATTATACAGAGTCTTTTCACTGCCTTCAAAATCTCTGTGCTCTACCTTCTCTCCCACAATCCCTGGCAACCACTGATCTATGGCTTCATAGTTTTGCCTTTTCTAGCAACATAAAGTTGGAATCATACAGTATGTAACCTCTTCACATTGGCTTCTTTCACTTAGTAACATGGATTGAAGTTTTCAGGGTTTGATACGTAATTTCTTTTTAGCATTGAATAACATTCCATTGTCTGGATGAATCAGTTTATCCATTTACCTACTGAAAAACATCTTGGTTGCTTCTAAGTTTTGGCAATTATGAATAAAGCTGTCATTCACTTCCATGTACTGGTTTTTGCGTGGACATCAGTTTTCAATGCCTTTGGGTAAATATGGAGTGCTGGATCATATGGTAGAAGTATGTTTAGTTTTATAAAAAACTGCTAAACTGTCTTCCAAAGTGGCTTTGCCATTTTGTATGCCCACCAGCAATGAACGAGAGTTGCTGTTGCTCCACAGTCTCATCAAAATTTGGTATTGTCAGTGTTCCAGATTTTATCCATTCTAATAGGTATGCAGTAATATTGTTGTTTTAATTTGCATTTTCCTAATGATATATGGTATAGAACATCTTTTCATGTACTCATTTGTCACCTGTATTTCTCCTTTGATGAAGTGTCTGTAGAGATCATTGGCTCATTTTTAAATCAGATTGTTTGTGTCCTAATTGTTGAGTTTTAAGAGTTCTTTGCATATAATGGATAACAATTTTTATTAGATGTATCTTTGCAAATATTTTCTACCAGTCTGTGGCTTGTTCTACCATTTCCTTGAAATTATATTTTGCAGAGTAAAAGTTTTTAATTTTTATGAAGCCTAGCTTATCAAGTATTTCTTTCATGGATCATGCTTTTGATGTTGAAACTATAAAGTCACTGCCATATCCAAGGTTATCTAGATCTTCTCCGGTGTTATCTTATAGAAGTTTTATAATTTTGTGTTTTACATTTAGGTCTATGATCCATTTTGAGTTAATTTTTGTGGAGGGTAGACAATCTGTGTCTAGTTTATACGTTTTTTGCATGTGGATGTTTAGTTGTTCCAGCACCATTTGCTGAAAAGGCTATCTTTGCTTCATTGCATTGTCTCTGTTCCTTTGTCCAAAATAAGTTAATTGTATTTATGTGGGTCTACTTCTGTTCTGTTCCACTGATCTTTTTATTCTATTCCATTGATCTATTTGTATATTTATTCTCCAATAGCACATTGTCTTGATTACTATAGTTTTATAGTAAGTCTTGGTGTCAGCTAAAATCAATCTCTCAGCTTTGTTCTTCAATATTGTGTTGGCTAGTCTAGGTCTTTGGCCCCTCCATATAAACTTTAGAATCACTTTGTTGACATAGCTTCCTATATTTGACATGATTGCCTTGAATCTATGTGTCAAGTTGAGTAGAACCAACGTCTTAACATCTTCCCATTCCCAAATATAATGTAGCTCTCCATTTATTTAATTCTTTGATTTTATTCATCAGAGTTTCACAGTTTTTCTTATGCAGATGTTATACACATTTTGTTAGATTTATACCTACATATTTATTTTTTGGGGGTGCTAATGTAGATGGCACTGTGCTTTTAATTTCAAATTTCACATTTTCATTGCTAGTATATAGGAAAGTGATTGGCTTTTGTATATTAAACTTGTATCCTGCAAACTAACTATTACCATTTTTGAGTCCTCGGAAATTTTTGTTGTTGATGATTCTTCCCGTTTTTTTAGATAGACAATCATGTCATCTGCAAACAAAGCCTGTTTTATTTCTTCTATCACAATATGTATTTTTGTTTCCTTTCCTTGTCTTATCGTATTAGCTAGGACTTTCAGTATGAGATTGAAAAGAAGTGGTGAGAGGGAGTCTTTGCCTTGTTCCTGATATTACTGGGAAAGGTTTAAGCTTCTCACTATTAAATATCATGTTAGCTATAGGTTTTTTTGTAGATATTCCCTATCAAGTTGAGGAAATTACCCTCTCTATTTTACTGAGGGTTTTTATCATGAAAATATGGAGGATTTTGTTGAGTGCTTTTTCTGTATCTATTGATATGATCATGTGATGTTTCTTTTTTTATCCAATTGATGTAATGGATTACATTAATTGATTTTTGATGTTGAACCAGCCTTCAATACCTGGGATTAATCCCACTTGGTAGTTGTATAAGACTATTTTTATACATTGTTGGATTGCATTTGTATACATTGTTGGATTGCATTTGCTAATACTTTGCCAATGATTTTTGCATCTGTGTTCATGAAAGATATTGGTCTGTAGTTTTCTTATAATATATTTGTCTTATTTTGTTACTAAGATAATGTTGGCCTCGTAGATTGAGTTAGGGACTATTCCCTCTGCTCCTATTCTTTGAAAGAATTTGTAGAGAATGGATGTAATTTCTTCCTTAAGTGTTGGTAGAATTCACCAATGAATCTATCTGGGCCTGAATAATCATTGTTTTAGAAGATTATTAATTATTGATTCAATTTCTTTAATAAACATGTTTATTCAGATAGTCTACTTCTTCTTTTGTGGATTTTGGCAAATTGCATCTTTCAAGGAACTAGTCCATTTCTTCTAGGTTATCAAATTTGTGGCCATAGAATTGTTTATAGCACTCCTTTATTATCCTTTTTACGTTTATAGGATCTGTAGTGATATATATTATCACTTTCATTTCTGACATTAAAAGTTTGTGTCCTCTCCCTTTTTCTTTTCTTTGTTAATCTGGCTAGAGGTTGATCAATTTTGTTGATCTTTTTAAAAAAACTAGCTTTTGATTTTATCAATTTTCTCTATTGAGCTTCTGTTTTGAGCTTTAAATTTCATTCATTTCTGCTCTAATTCTTATTATTTCTTCTATTAAATATTTTATTAAAAATATAGCTACATATAATATTATATTAATTTCAGGGTTACACCATAATTATTCAACATTTTTATACCTAAAGAAGTGATCACCATGATAAGTGAAGCAAACATCTGGCACCATACTACGCTATCACAATATTATTGACTATATTCCCCATGCTTTACGTTACATCCCTGACTTATCTGTTTTATAGCTGGGAATTTGGACCTTTTAATCCCCTTTTTAAATTTATCAATTACAGTTGACATTCAATATTATTTTATATTAATTTCAGGTGTACAGCATAGTGATTAGACATTTATGTAATTTAAGAAGCGATCCCCCTGACAAATCCAGTACCCATGATACCCATCCAGTATCACTATCAATAGTTATTACCATATTATTGATTATATTCCCTATGCTTTAATTTATATCCATGTGACTATTTTGTGATTACCAATTTGTATTTTTTAATAACTTCATGTTTTTCATCCTGCTCCCAACCCCTCCCATCTATCACCCCATAAATCTAGTACCCATCTGACACCGTACATAGTTATTACAATATTATTGACTATATTTCTTATGCTATACCTTACACCCTATAACTACTTTTGTAACAACACATTTGTACTTCTTAATCGCTTCCCCTTTTTTCAAACCCCCTCAAACCCCTCCCATCTGGCAACTATCAAAATGTTTTCTGTATCTATGAGTTTGTTTTGTTTGTTAATTTTTTTTCTTAGATTTCACATATAAGCAAAATCGCATTGCATCTGTCTTTCTCTGTCTGATATACCCCATTACTAGCACAACAGCCTCTAGGTATATCTGTGCTGCTGCAGATGACAAGAATCCATTCCCTTCCATGGTCGAGCAACATTCCATTTTGTATATGTATTACCTCTTCTTTATCCATTCATCCATTGATGGACACCCAGGCTGCCTCTACATCTTGACCATTGTAAACAATGCTGCAATGAATGTATGGATACATACATCCACTCAAAACAGTGTTTTGGGTTTCTTCAGATAAATGGGATTACTGAAGTGGGATTACTGTGTCCTTTTTCTCTCTTCTTATAGCCTTTGTTTTAAAACCTGTTTAGCCTGGTATAAGCCTGCTAGCCCAGCTTTTTTTTTTCTTTTTTCAATTTTCATGAAATATCTTTTTCCGTCTCTTTACTTTCCATTTGTGTGTGTCTTTCAATCAGAAGTTAGTGTCTTGCAGGCAGTATATATAAGGGTTTTGTTTTCTTATCCATTTCGCACTCCTATGTCTTTCAATTGGAGCATTTAATCAATTTACATTGAAAGTAATTGTTGATAGATATGTAGCTATTGCCATTTTATTATTCATAATTTTGATTTATTTTCAATCTTAAAGAAGTCCCTCTAACATTTCCTTGTAATACTGGTTTTGCAGTGGTTAACTCCTTTTGCTTTTTTTTGGTCTAGGAAGCTCTTTATCTGTCCTTTGATTTTAAATGATAGCCTTGCTGGATAGAGCAGTCTTTTTTTTTTTTTTTTTTTTTTTTGAGGGCAGTGTCACTGGCCCTCATATGTGGGACCAAACCGGGGCCGCTGGCTTCCCAAGCCAGCACTTAACCAGCGCGTCACTCGGCCGGCCCTGGATAGAGTAGTCTTGATTGTAGCTCCTTTCTTTCCATCCTGACAGTCTTATAGTTCTTTTATAAATTGTCTTTTTCTTGCTGTTTTTAGGATTCTCTCTTTGTCTTTAACCTGGGTCATTTTAATTATAATGTGTCTAGGTGTGGGCCTGTTTGGGTTTATCCGGTTTGGGACACTGTGCTTCCTGGACTTGTATGTCTATTTCCTTTGTCATGTGAGGAAAATTTTCAGTGAATTAATTCTTCAAATAGTTTCTCAATCTCTTGCTTTCTCTCTTCTTTTTCTAGTACCCCTATTATACGAATGTTGTTATGCTTGATGTTGTCCCAGAGGCCCCTTAAACTTTTTTTCAGTTTTTTTGGATTCTTTTTGCTGTTCTGACTGGGTGTTTTGCTACCTTAACTTTTTCTTCTTTTTTCTTAATTGCTGATTCAATTCTCTGCTTCATGTAATCTGTTGATTCTCTCTAATGCATTCATTTCAGTTGTTGTATTCTTCACTTCTGACTGTTTCTTTTTGATCGTCTCTATGTCTTTTTTTATGCTTGCCATGTCTCTGTTGAAGTTTTCACTAAGTTCCTTGAGCATCCTTTTAACCATTGTTTTTAACTATATCTCTGGTAGGTTGCTTGCCTCCATTTCATTTAGTTTTTTTTCTTTTTTTTCTCATGTTCTTTCATTTGGGACACATTTCTTTATTTCCTCATTGTGGCTCCCGCTCTATGCTTGTTTCTAAGTATTAGATAGAGCTGCTATGGCTCCCAGACTTGGCTGGGTGGCCTCATATAGTCAGTGTCCTGTGGGACCCTGTGGCACAGCCTCCCTGGTGACTTGAGCAGGGTGCTCTAGCAATGTCCTCTGTGTGGGTCATGTGTGCCCTCATGTTATAGTTGAGCTTTGATTGCTATTGGTACATCAGTAGTTGAGATTGACCTTCAGGCTGATTAGTTATGGGTTTGGCCATGTCCATAGCTTATGGTCTGTTGTGCAGGGGGTTTACCACATGGAGTGGAACTCATCCCAGCAGGCTCTGGTGCCTATTGAGACCACCTTTTATCTGTGTTGCTTGTGGGGTAATTGGGCAGTTCTCTGCTGTGGTCTGAAGCCAACTTCCAAGTATGTTGGTTCTGGGGCCTTTTGTGAGGGTTTCTGATACAGGCCCAGGGCACCTACTGCCTGTGACTAGCCAGAGACTACCTGGAAAGAGCTATAAAGTGACCTGCAGTTATTCACTGCCTGTGCTAAGCCTGGAGGCATGTGGGAGAGGACTTGCAGTGAACCAAGGTTGGCTGCCACCTATACCAAGCCTGGGGTAACTCCACAAAAAGCCAAGACACCCCAAGGACTGCTGCCACCTGCCAGTTCCCTTAAAGTTCAGCCACTGATACACTGATAAAGCCCCATGTGGTATGTGAGTTGGGTGAGGCAGGGTCTCAGGGAGTCACTAGAGTGGGAAGAGTTGTGGTTACCAGGTTAACGTAGACTCTGGTTTGATGCCAGTGCTAGACCTGGAGCAACTCAGCAAAAGTCTCAGCACACTGAGGCCAGCTGCAGCCCTCCTGGGGCCCATGGATTCTGATAATTTTCCAAGAAAAAGTGCAAAGCTGGAGGGACTGGCTGTTCACGGAGAAAGTGCCTCTGGCAGTGTGCTGGCTGGGTTAGGTGGGGTCCTAGTTGAGTCAGCAGGTTGAAGCTGTGGAGCTAACCAGGCCATTCAGATTCAGATTTGACCTGTGGGGGCAGTCTCAACATAGGAAGTATGGTGCCTCCCTGCAGGCTTCACTGGAGAAGAACCCCTCACCAGAAAAAATGCCAGTTGTCCTCCAGTCTTCCCCCTGAAGCCACATACTTCCGTCTTCCCTCCGAATGTCTCCAAGGCCCCCCAAGTCATTGTGTCTCTGCTGGAGCTCAAGGTAGTGCCTGCAAGCAAGTGATTCTGTGTGCAAGCTGCTTACAAAGATGTCTGGGTTTCCCTCAGCCTTCCGTACCACCTAAATGGTCAGAATCCCCACTGCTTTTCACAGCCAGATGCGGGGGCGCCTCTTCCTGGCCTCAGTACTCCAGGCTGGGGAGCCTGATGTCAGGGGTAGAGTCTTCACTCCTCCATGGGGAACCTCCGCGGTTGAGATATCCCTGCTTATTCTCAACTGCCACAGGGAGGTTTGGGGCACATTCTGGTCTTCGCCCTTCCTACCCGACTCTACAGGGTTTCTTCTTTATATTTTTAGTTGTAGGACTTCTGTTTGGCTAGACTTCAGATGGTTCTTGAGGTTTATTGTTCTATAATTTAGTTGTAATTTTAATGTGTTCATGGGAACACAGGCACAATACTTGTCTACTCCACCATTTGCCAGGGTGAGTCTTTTTTTTTTCTTTTGCTTACTGGATTTAATTTGCTCTTCCTTTTCCAGTTACCTAAGGTGAAATCATAGGTTATTGATTTTAGACCTTTCTTCTTGTCTAATATATTCATTCAGTGTTATAAATTTTCCCGTAAGCACTGCTTTCACTGCATCCCACAAATTTTGATAACTTGTATTTTCATTTTAATTTAGTTTAAAACGTTTGAAAATTACTCTTGATATTTCTTATTTGACCTATGTGTTATTTAGAAGTGTGTTGTTTAATCTCCATGTATTTTGGGATTTTTCAGTAATCTTTTTATTATTGTCTCCTAATTAAATTCCATTGTGGTCTTTTATGATTTCTATTCTTATACATTTGTTATGATATGTTCTATGGTCCAGAATATAATATATCTTGGCAAATGTTCCATATAAGGTTGAAACAGATGTGTGTTCTGCTATTGGATGAAAGAGTTTATAGCTGTCAATTATATCCAGTTGATTGATGATTGTGTTGAGTTCAATTATGTTTTTATTTATGTTTTGCCTTCTGCATCTGTTCATTTCTGAACAAGAGCTGTTGAATTCTTCAATTATGGTAGTGGATTCATCTATATCTCCTTGCAGTTCTATTAGTTTTTGCATCGTGTATTTTGGAACTCTGTTATTAGGCACCAAGTAAGTATTGTCAGAATTTCTTGGGGTCATTGACCCACTTGTCATTATGTAGTGCCCTTTTTTATTCCTGATAACTTCCCTTGCTTTGAAATCTGTTCTGTTTGAAATTAATGAAGCTACTCCTGTTTTCTTTTGATTAGTGTTAACATGATATAATTTTTCCATCCACTTACTTTCAATCTCCTTATGTCTTTATATTTAAAGTGAATTTCTTGTAGACAACATATAGTTGGATCTTGTGTTTTGATTCACTCTGACAATCTCTGTCTTTAAATTGATGCATTTAGACTATCGACATTCAAAGTGATTGTTGATATCTTTGAATTAATACTATTACTGTTTCTTATTTGTTGCCCTTGTTCTGATTTTTGTCTTCAACTCTTTTCCTGCTGTTTGTGCTTTTAATTGAGCATTTTATACAATTGCATTTTGTCCCCTTTCTTATCATATCAATTTTATTTTATTTTTTAATTTTTTAGCAGTTGCCTTAAAGTTTACTATACATATATATATACATATATACAACTAATTCAAGTCCATTTTGAAATAACACTGTACTAATTCATAGGTAGTGTGAGTACCCTACAATTAAAAATAATTTTAAATCATTCCATCCCTGTATGATTTGCTGTCATTCATTTTACTTATATATAAGCACACATAAGCATGTGTACATCTTATACATATATCATATATTTATATTATGTGCAAAAGCATATGTAATTGAATACAACATTGGTATTATAGTTTTGAACAAACTTTCACCTGTTAATTAAGAATAATAATAAAGTTTAAAATTTTTCCTTTACTTATTCTTTCTTTGATGCTCTTTTATTCTTCGTTTCTTTCTTTTTTTAAAAGATTCTATTGGGGAATCGGGGAAGGGGAACAGACAAGTTGTCTTTCTGTCTTAGTCATGGATGTCGCAGCCAGATCAGCTCCAAGTCCAGCTACCATCTGGCCCGGCAGCCTTTTGATAGCTCGCAGCCACCCAGCCCAAGGTGCCATGCTCAATCCCAGCTGTGGGGGGCGCAGCTCACCATCCCATAGGGAAGTTGAACTGGCAACGCTGCTGCCAAGAGTGCATGCTCCAACCACCGAGCCACCCACCCGCCCGTTGGCAGCCCATGGCAGCTCAGCTCAAGGTGCTGTACTCAATTCCGATTGTGGGTGGGGGGGTCATCGCAGTCCACTGTCCCACGCTGGAGTTGAAATGGCAATCCTGTTCCTCGGAGCACATGCTCCCATCAGCCGAGCCATGCAGTCACCCGCTGGCAGCTCGGGTGCAGCCTACCGGTCCATGTGGGAACTGAACCGATCCCACTGCCCAGAGCCAATGTTGCCAACCACCTGAACCACTCTGCTGGCGCCTCTTTGTTTCTTTATTTAGATTGAAGTTTCTGACCTAGATCATATTCCTTTTTTAAAAAAAAATTAAATTTATTGGGGTGACATTGGTTATGAAAATTACATAAGTTTTAAGTGCACAATTTTATAGTATATAATCTATTGGGATGTTGGAAAAGTCATGACGCATTTTTGCAATGAAAAACATAGAAAAAATACATCATGACTTTTCCAACAGCCCAATATATATTGCATTCTGTGTTTACCATCCAGTCAAATCTCCTTCCATCACCGTATATTTGACCCCTTTTACCCTCTTTTACCACCCATCTTCCCCCTTAGCCTGTGGTAACCATTAAACTGTTGTCTGTGTCTATGAGTTTTTGCTTATGTATTTGCCTTGTTCATTTGTTACTTTCAGTTTTATATCCCATATATGATTGAAATCATATGGTTCTCAACTTTTCCTGTCTGACTCATTTCGCTTAGCATGATAATCTCAAGATCCATTATTTTGTTGCAAATGGCAATATTTCTTCATTTCTTATGGCTGAGTAATTGTTTATATGTACCACATCTTCTTTATCCAATTGTCAATCAAAGGACCCTTGGTTGTTTCCATGTCTTGGCTACCATGAATAAATGCTGCAATGAACATATAAATTTATGGATAAATGTTTTTAGATGTTTTGGATAGATACCCAGAAGAGGGCTTGTTGGGTTATATGGTAATTCTATTTATTTATTTATTTATTTATTTATTTATTTATTTATTTATTTATTTTTGAGGAATCTCCTTCCTGTTTTCCATAGTGATTGTACCAATTTACATTCCCACCAGCAATGTGGGAATTTTCCTTTTCTTTAAAGAACCACTTTTAACATTTCTTACAGGGAAGGTCTACTGGCAACAAATTTCTGCAATTTTTGTTTGTTTGAGATAGTCTCTATTACTCCTTCACTTTTGAAGGATAATTTTGCAGAGTACAGAATTCTAGGTTGATGGATTTTTCTTTTAACCTTTTAAATATTTTACACAACGTTTAGGTTCTCTAATCAGTTGTTTTCTTCTCAGAGGTCTTTCTTGTTTCCTCTTCAGGTTTTATGGTAAGCAGTAGGCTCCTACTAAAAAAGTATTTGGCTTTTCTTACTCTTTTGGTGAGTTGGATATCCTCCATGTTACACAGACTTTTCTGGCCTTATTTTCTTTTCTCTACTATCACACCAATCCTGTACTTGATTCTCACTGTGTGCTTGCTGGGGAAAATAGATGGCACATTCTCTTTACTTTCCACTGGGGTCTCCACTTACTCCAGTGTTATACTGGCAACTGTTTAATAATTGGATCTGGGGAGGAGAAGGGAACCCCTGACCTTAGTATTTGCCAATTACCATGATATAAATACTCCAACTATTGCTGGTTTTAAGCTATCAATGTAATGTCACTAAAGGCAAAATTGAGGAGCTACATGGTGGCATATCATTATATCAGTTTTTTCTATCATAGAGATACAATAGCTAACAAAACAGCTTCAAAAACATAATATAAAACTTAACAAAATCATTAGGAATGATAAGTTTGAGTATTTATTATCTTTCTTTTTAATATATTTTATTTAACCATTAGTTTACATAACTTAATTTTTAATAATGATGTATTTAAAACCAGATCATGAAATTCCAAAAATGTTAGTAATCTTCTTCTGTGAGCTGGTAAAGCTGCTCTATTACATCACTGCACCACCTCCTATTTTGCACTCACCTCTAGTTTTGCTGCATTTTCAATCGGTCTTTTTTTGCCCCAGCTATTCTCCAAAATTTCTTAAAAGTGATTCTTGTTTGCATTAATTACAATCATATTGTTTATGAGCAGTTATGACCTAGTTTCTCATGAGGTGTTCAATTAGCGACATAATTTCTCATGTTGTGGATTATGAAAGTTTTTCAAAAATTTTAAATTACTGTCCAAATAATGTTAGAAAGGAGAATCCAGGTCTTCAGACATCCTTATTACTGCTTTCTCATCTGGACTGTGGAATCTCAAAGGGAGACCAGTGTATTAATTATCTATTGTGTCATAACAAATTACCCCCAAACTTAGCAAGTTGAAGAACATTTACTATGTCACACAGTTTAGGAGGATCAGAAACCTGGGAGTGGTTTAGCTGAGTGGTACTTAGTCAGAGTGTCTCAAGATATTGCATTCAAGCTATCAACCAGGCCAGAAATTAACTCAAGGCTCAATTGGGGCTGGAGATCCACTTGTAAGCTCACTTCTCCCAGAATAAGAGAAGAGAAGAGAGAGAGAGAGAGAGAGAGAGAGAGAGAGAGAGAGAGAGAGAGAGAGAAGGAAGGAAGGAAGGAAGGAAGGAAGGAAGGAAGGAAGGAAGGAAGGAAGGAAAGGAATAGCTTTTTATAACCCCCTTTATCTCAGAAATGATATAACATCATTTCTACTACATGCATTAGTCACACAGACCAACCCTGTGATGATGTGGAAGGAGGATACACAAGGATATGAATTCCAAGAGGCAGAGATCACTGGGGAACATCTGAGTCTAGCTACCATTACAATTATTGGGCTGGAAAAGAGAGTGAAGATCAAACACAAAAAGTAAACTTGTCTCAGCACCTCACAATTGCCACACCTTGCAGCAATCGAATAAATGTCCAGTGAGGATGAATCTTGTGTTCTACCTCTTCATTTTACTGAGAAAGAAATAATGGCACATCACTGTAATGTAGCCCATCCCTCTGCAGTCACATGGAAGGAAGTACAGACAATTCAGGGCTCTTATAACCATTCCTATCCCACTGATCTTCCAATGAAACAAAATGACCTCCCAATTTTTTCACACCAATCAGTGTTATGATTTTCATATTGCACAGGAAATCCATAGCAAGTTAAAGGAACATGGGGTGGGTCATCCTCTGAGACCAAGCCAGCATTTGAACTTCCATTCCTAGTTGGTCATCCTTGCTGAGAGTCTGAACAGCACATATTATTTACAACAAATAAATAGCAATTTAAATTTTAAACGTGGTTTGTTCCCTTAGCTATAGGAGAGACATATCTAAGGAGAAACTCAAAGCATGTCAGGACAGACATGAAAACCTTTGCTTTGTAATAGACAAGTTTATGGTGCTTCAAATGCTTTCAGTTTATAACAAGTTAAAAATGCATGTATCCATCTGTTTTTTAAAATCTGTCTTCTTTGCAGTATGATTCTTTTGCCTTTTAAAGAAATAAGAAGCCTTCTGTTCCTTATGAAAATATAGATTAAAATTGTCTAGAGATGTAATTATGAGACCATTTTCCTTCAAATGTAACAATATGCAGTTAATAAAAAAATAATTATACTGGGCCGGCTGAGTGGTGCGGTGGTTAAGCGCTGGCTTGGGAAATCAGAGGCCCCAGTTCGGGTCCCACATATGAGGGTCAGTGACAGTGCCTTCAAAAAAAAAAAAAAAAAATATATATATATATATATATATATACTTCCTGACAAATTACTTTTTCTATTAGTGCCCTGCTTTTAAAAAAAATACCTTTTTGTTTGTTTTGGACAGTTCTACTTAATTGAAACAATATACAAAACCTTGCTAGATACTCTGGCAGAGCCATTTCATTGAGGTTGTGACATTACTGTTCAGCTCTCATCAGTGGGGTGTGTGACATGTAGAGTCAGTGTGTTTTTCTGATTTTAGCCTGAAGTTAATTTGAAGTTAAAAATCTCCAAAGAAGGCCAAGGACTAGTAAGTCAGTCTGTCCACAGTGGAGCCAGGCTAGCAGGGATCCTAATTTTCAGGACTATCATTGAGAGCAATTGTGTGTCTTGAGTTGTTTTGGAAACCAAGATCCTCTCGCAGAATAATGTCTTAGGATTCAAAGAAATCTTGACTCATCTGAGAAAAGAATATTCACAGGCATTTTTTTAAGTTAAAATTAAGACTCTTGTTTTGTCATTCCATTATATGTTTGCTCTTACTCCGATATTTACCCAAAGTAGTCCTGTATTAGCTTAGTTCTTGGATTTGGGTGGTAGTGTTCCCTGACTGAAGTCATAACTCATGGGGGTTTACTGATATGTGACTCTCCTCAATTCATGGCTCCAGGCAATGCCTAACTTGGACTAGATTAACCACCAGCATATTTTTAAAATACTGTCCAAGCAGAGACTAAAAGTCATAACATGGTCTGGCAAACAGAAGTCCTCTTTTAAGGACTTAATAGAGCTTCACCTAATCAGATGACTTCAGTGAGTGACATAAGGTCAATGTTTTAGTTTTTTTCACGCTGCTATAACAAAATATCACAGACTGAGTAGCTTATAAATAGAAATTTATTTCTTACAGTTCTGGAGGCTAAGTCCAAGATCAAAATGTTAGCATAGTCCTGTTCTGGTGAGTGCCCTTTTCCTGGTTCATAGCTGGAGCCTTCTTGCTGTGTCCTCACAAGGTGGAAGTGCCTTCTCTGCATGTCCTCACCAAGGTCTTTTGTCCTCGCATGTAGAGAAGACACTTTCATAAGGCACTATTTCAATTCATGAGGGCTCCATTGAGATGGCTTAACCACCTCCCAAAGGCCCTACCTCTTAATACTATTATATCAGGCATTAGGATTTCAACACATGAATTTGGGGGGACACAAATATTCAGACTGTGGCATCAGGAAGATGTTTTGAAGAGAATTGTAACAGGGGACTGTGGGGCATGAGGAAAAATGATGTCTTCATTTTGTGTACTGTGCATCATTTCTGCATATTTATGGTGCTTAAGTCAGAGTGATGAGTGTCAAATTAATATGTAAATATTTAAACTACATGACATGTGAATAGCATGGTTTCAAGAATTCTATTTAATACAGTTCAGTCTCATACATACTTCAGTTTGAAACTCCTAATTAATAAGTGAGTACTTATTAGTTTTATTTAGTATGGTGTTATAAGAAGCTAAGTATTAATGTTTTCTTGAAAAATAGTAGCAAAATATAGACTATAGATCAAATTTTGGCCAACTTGGCAAAAAGTAATTTGTGTAAAAACACTAAGGCTTAATAGATGAATTGGACAATACTATTTTTTTTTTTTTTTTTTTGGTTAAATAGCTCTTTTGAATTTTATTTTGTTTTAAGCTGAGACATCCTGCCACCTGTTGGCAGCTCAATGGTAGCTCAGCTCGGGCTGGGCATCAAACTGCTGTTGCTCAGAGTTCAGCTTGCACTCTTGAGCAAGCTCTTAACCAACTGAGCCACTCAGCCAGCCCCTAAATAGCTCTTTTTAAAGTAACACAAAAAGAATTATACATACGTTGTAGGAATAACCTAGGGAACCAAATAGCATGTAAAAGCCTCATACAATGGAAGATGGTTATTCTATAAATAGTTTAAGATGAACTTTCCTTTGAGTGACTATTTTATTACCTGGTATTAAATAGTTTTTATTTGGTAACTTAGGTTCTGTTTCCTATTACTGAATATTTTTTGTGTTTTCACTTAAACTTGAGTGTAAAAAGAAATGGTAAGAAGTTTTATTGCTGTTGGTTTCCTTTTGTAAATAAATATTTACACAAAGCATAAATTTCTCTTTGAACTACAGAGGATTAAAATAGGAGAAATGCCCCAAGTTGCAGCATATTCTGTGACCTGGCTGTACACTCAAATGCCATTATGAAAACATAGGTGATATGAATTATATTTGGTTATATAAAAAAAGGATACATACGTGACACTTTTTTTTTCTTAATATGGTAGTATTTTATATTTTGTAATATAACATCTAACTAATTCCTTATTTTTGGACTTCTACATTGTTTCCAGTTTTTGCTCCTTTAACCAGGGTTGAGATAGACAGCATTACTGTTGAAGTTTTGCAAATTTTGTGGGATAATTTTCTAGAAATTACTTGCTGAGCTAAAGGGAATGCAAAAATTTTGACATGAATTAATGTTACTTTACAGTGATTGGTAATTATTTTAGTTTAATAAGTTGTCTTTTTCAGTTTTTTCACATAACCAAATTTAATTCATCGCAGAAGAAAATTTAAATGTCAGAAAATCAAATTCTATCTCAGAAAATTAAAGAGGGGAATCTTAATAAATGGGATGTCCCACACACTTAGACAGAATATGTATACGTGTCTCACATGTGAATGTGTTTGTGCTATAGTATTTATGCAGGTATTTATTTATGAATGATTATTAAAATACATATATTTTATACATAATATTTAATCCCATTAGCTAATGGAAACACTGTTCTTTTTATCCAAATATTTTTATATAGTTTTCCATTTTGTTCAACCTATTTTTACATTTGAATCTAAAGTGTCTCTTATAGACAGCATGTAATTTGATCATGTTTCTTTTTTTTTTAATCTAGCATAACAAGCAGTAACTTTTTTTTTTGTTTGTTTCTTTGTTTTTTTTTGAGGGCAGTGTGACTGGCCCTCATATGTGGGATCCGAACCGGGGCCACTGGCTTCCCAAGCCAGCGCCTAACCACCGCGTCACTCTGCTGGCCCAACAAGCAGTAACTTTTGATTGGACTGTTTAATCCCTTCACATTTAATTCTATTATTAATATGGTTGGATTTACATCTGCCATTTTATTTTTTTCAAATAAAATCATTTTTATTTGGAAACATTATAACAAATTTGGATTAGAGGTGTTTAAAATGTGTAACTTTGTTTTTTTTAAATTAAAAACGTTTTTCAATTACAGTTGACATGCAATGTTATATTAGTTTCAGGTGTACAACATGTGCTAATATTGATGCACCAGAAGGAAAGGAAAAACATAAAGGAGCAGAAATATTCATAGAATTAATCACAGAAAGCTTCCCAAATTCATTTAAAGCCAATAATCTACACATTTAAGATGTCAAGTAGGATCAACAAACAGAGAGGGCTGAGAGATCCTGGAACACTGCCCCTCTTGGGGTGAAATCATAGCCCTATAACTGGGGGCTGGAAGAGGATAAAAGGACCCAGCATCCTCTTGGTAACACCTGACTGGAGTAGATCTCCAGTAACATAGAGCTGGGTGTGGAGGTGGCTGATGGAATCAGGTCCTGACTATAATGCAACAGATGCTTAGTCTTCTTTCTAAGGTTTAGTATACTAAATTGAATAAGTGCTTTCTCAATTTTCTGTATGCCCTCAGGTCAATTTTCAAAGATTTTAAATGATTATGATTTGTAATTTTCACAAGTTAAATAGCCTTTTCACTGGGGAGAAAATCTGCAGAACTTCTCATATAGTCATTTCAGAAGTCCTAAGTACATCCTTACTGTTTCATGTAATAGCATATATCAGGTTACTTTTGTACAGTTCCTGTACAAGACCTCCAATCATTTTCCAAAGAATTCCTTATTCCTTTTAATGATAAATGGTTATTTAGAGATCATGATTTGATTGATAGTTTTGCTGATTACTCTTAGATACATCATTGTTTCAGACTTTGTCAGTTTATATAACTAGCAAAGTTTCCTTGCAGGATAAAATACATTATGAGATCACACTGAAAACCAGTATTCTCTATAACATCAATATAACTTGTTTTATGTAAAAAAAAAGTGAAATAATGTGTTTCAAAGTACTAGAAATAGTTCTCTCAGTGTTCATGCCACTAATTACATGCACAGCCACCTTTGATTTTTAGAGATCATTTTATTCATTCAAATTACATAAAAATATTTGCATGGCTCTAAAATCAAATCAAACCTACAAAACAAGATATATGCAAAGTAGATTAATTTCTATCCCTTTCTCCTCTACCTTGCTCCGTCCCTCCCAAATGGTCAACATTTAACATTTAAAAATTTTATTTTCCTACTGCCTTTTTAAAAAGAAAATTCACATAAGCCTGTTACATTCATTTCCTGGATATCACCAAAACACAGTGCATTTTTTTCCCTGTAGTTTCCTTTTAAATAATGTATACTGAAAAGCAATCTATAATAATATATAGATACATGCCTCAATTTTTGTAGTTTATTTGCTAGTATTGATTTTTGCCTGCATATTCATGAATAATTTTTAATATAACTGACGTGTGTGTGTGTGTGTGTGTGTGTGTGTGTGTGTGTGTGGTGCCACGGGACCTCAGCAAGTGAGACATGGACTCCAGTCTCTGGGATCCTGCTGCAGCCATGACAGCTTCTCATTGACCTCTTCCATATATTGAACACTGTACAGTATTCCAATCAAAGAAGGGACTAAAATGTTCAAAAAACAACTGCTTTACAGGGATGCAATATAGCTGATATTGCCAAATATCTCTTTCCTCTTTTTTTAAAAATTATAGTTTATTGGGGTGACAATTGTCAGCAGTTACATAGATTTCAGGTGTACAGTTCTGTAATACATCATCTATATATCACATTGAGTGTTCACCACCCAGAGTCAGTTCTCTTTCCATCACTATATATTTGATCCCCTTTACACTCTTTAAAAAAAAAAATTTAGTAATTTAAGCTTCATTTTTAGTTTTGAAAGTTTAATTTTCCTATGCCAACTAATTCAGTATTATTTTAACTTAGAAATTGGGATCAGTAAATGTTTGTTGTAATCACTAATTGCAACGATGGTAAATTTTGAAACTATCATGAGGTACTCACTTGTTCTATGTATTTTTTTTTTTTTTTGAGGGCAGTGTCACTGGCCCTCATATGTGGGACCGAACCGGGGCCGCTGGCTTCCCAAGCCAGCGCTTAACCACCGCGCCACTCGGCCGGCCCTGTTCTATATATTTTTAATTAGTTCAACATTGCACACTTAAGTTTATCTATGTGCTGGGCACAAGAAAGAGTGTGAGTTAACAATATGTATGCATCAGTGCAATTCATGTTCTGTGCTTGGAAAATTCCCCCAAATCCTCTTTCCTCACTTCTAGTACAAGAGTTTTTTGTCCTATTTTGCATTCTTTCTTTTCCATTTCAGTTAGAATAAACTTGCATCCTCTAGATGGCAGATATTTCTTAAGCTTACAAAAATCCATAAATTCGAAATGACTCATCTTCCATTAGTATAAACATACTTTAAAAAGTAAGAACACTTATCTGAAGTAAAGTAAATATAAAATCCCCTAATTATCCATTGAGAAGTTTCTCATGGTATGGAAATTTGTTGTTCTGTAATTCAAGTAAAAATACAATATGAAACTCAATGCCTTGATTTTTAAAAGAAAAATGTTTTGTTTTTTTTTAAATTAGTTGGATATGATTGAGACTGTACCTTTAAAATAACAAAAGTAGGGGACCAGCCAGTGGCCCTGGTTCAGATCCCACTTATGAAGGCCAGTGACACTGCCCTCTACAGCTAAGATGGTGAACAACAGCTCCACCTGGTGGAGCTGGGCTGTGTGAGTCCTGGCAATGGTGTAGCCTGCAGCTCCTGCTGCAGTGGGCTGCCATAAACTACAGTGAGTGGTGGGCAGCCAGCATGAGCGGCTGGCAGCTGGAGTGAGCTGCCAATAGCCGCTGTGAGCGACCATCCAGAGGCCAGCGACTGATCTACCTCACCTCAGAAGAGCGCAATGATAATACCAACATGGGCCAGTGAAGCAACGTCCTCCACAACTAGACTGAAGAACAAAAGGACAGCAACTTGTCTGTTTCCCTTCCCCAATTCCCCAACGCTGTTCTCCTCCCCAATACCCCAATAAAAATAATCTAAATAAATAAATAAATAAATAAATAAAATAACAGAAGTAGGAATTGATATGAGTTGTTTGACTAAATTTGCATGAGACCACTAATTATTGCAATGAAGGTCTAATAAAAAGTGTTCCGTCAAGCAAGCCAAGCATGTTTCTGGCAGCCTCAGTTTGTTCCTAGGCATGTTTTATCTGTTTTTGAAATACTTCCATTCAATTCTGCTTACCCTGGAAATAAATTTCCAGCACTCCACTCTTTTCCTTCCTGTCCAGCTCATCCTTATTTTGAAGTTCTTGAGTGTTCTTTAAAGTGGGCATGCCCTTTTTCATTTGACCTTTTATTTTATTTTTTTTTATTATTTTTTTTTTTTTTGAGGGCAGTGTCACTGGCCCTCATATGTGGGACCGAATCGGGGCCGCTGGCTTCCCAGGCCAGCGCTTAACCTTCGCGCCACTTGGCCGGCCCCTCATTTGACCTTTTAGCTGGTGGAGCAGGTTGAGCTGGGGAGAGGGCTCTGTTGTCACTGGGCTCGCTCACTTTGTTACTGATGAAGACAGAGAAATTAGGAAACAAAGCTCAAGTCATTTTCTCAAAAAGTCCCCTTAGGTTTCTCACTTTATCTGCTGTGCCAAGGAGTGTGCTTGCAAAGAAGTATAAAGAAGCTCCAGAAGACTGAAGCTTTTTCAAAGAAAGAGTCCAAGCTGTGGGTTGGTTCTTTACGTCAGAGGCCCCACTTTCAGGCACTCGTTCTTGTTTTGGGGGCTTCATGGCTTCTAAGAATTTGTTTTTCTTTGAGAGACTAGATTCTATGTTTCTTTCTGAGAAGCCTTTATTTCTTACCCTGGTGGTGTTTCCATGAAAAAATAGGGGGTGAGTCCTCTTTGCATTTGATTGCAGTTGATTTCATTGTGAGATCGTTTAACCTATCTGCCAACACTGACTGTCCCCTCTGCTGGCTAAAGATGATGAACTCTGAAATGTTTTCAGTCTTCAGCATCTGCACAAGAACGGGAAATGAGAGTTACTGGCCCCAGGAGGCCATGTGCTTCCCTATCCTCTAAATGATTCCCTAAGTCTGGCTTCAGTTTTCAACAAACCTTAGCTGGTAGCCAAGAAAAATACTTTTAAGAACACTTCTTCAAAACTGAAGGGACAAGAATCATAAATTTAAAAATAATTATAATGAAGCAGGAAGTCTAATCTCATGCCCCCATCTCCCCCTGTCACCTGTATAGGGGGCCTTGTAAGCAGAAGGTAGCTGCTCATTTCACAGAATATTTTCCTTACAACAAACCTGAGTGCTGTCCACCACCTCCTTCAGGAGCGTGTTCCTGGACATTGGGCATATTGGATGTTTCAGAGGAAGCAAAATCCCTGGCTTTGACTCGAGGCCTCTCAGTCAAACCTGAGAGGAAAATCCGTGTGTAAGTCTTGGTTCCCCAAAGGAGAAAAAATGAGAAGGCACTTCCTATCCATTAATATATTCAAAACATTGCTGAGGGAAAGTTAAGCCAGTCCAGATGCTAAGCAAGTTAAGTCCGAAGAAGCTCAGAAACCCTGTAAATTCCCAGAAAAAAATGTTAGGGTTGTACTTCATCTAGGCCATTCCAGTTGGTTCTATGAGCAAGCAACAAACTTGATTGTAGAGATCAAGTGCTAAGCTCAGGCCCAGAGAGGCACACCTTTTCCCATTATTGTGGTTCACACAAGGAACATTTTGGAAAAGAAATGGGTACTCTGTCCAGAGCAGCTCCTCCAAAAAGAAGAATGCTAACCCTGGAAAAAGCAGCCTACCATCGTGGGACAGTGACTCTGAAGAGTTCCGTGTGCTGCCCTTAAAGACAGCATTTTGAGGAGACAAAGAAAACAATGAAGCAACAAATTAATACAAACGTTTACTATTTCAATGAAATGAAAGGTTTCAAATATAAACAAATGTGTAAATAATAACACCAGCACTTTTTGCCTTATCGCCATAACAGATAAATTAGATATTAAAACCTCGGTCAGCACTGATTTGACAAATTACTGTAATACACATAAATTTTTTTTATGCTTAGTTATGCAACTATACTGCGTGTCCTATGATCATGCAGCAAAATAAAAATAAAAATAACTGAAACATGCCAAACTCATATTGGAAAAGTATGTGAGCATGGGATCAAGCAGTGAGATGTTGTCTACCAAACAAAGGTCTGGATTGTGAGAACAGTTTTGGTATATATGTTCTTCCCTTCATGGGTGTTTTATATCATAAAGTATAATATAAAAGGGTACTAAGTTAAATTAAAAAAATTAAATCTCACCATATGCCTACATTAAGACATAACAGATTATATAGACTCATTTTTTTTTACCAAGAAATCATTCCTTCTAATGATATTATTTTGCTGAATCTACATAAAGTGGATTGTCACTACAAATCTTAATTTTCAGTTTTTATTTTGATAAGGTAGATGTTCAGATTGTTTTCTCTTTTTTAGAAACATTAAACTTGCACCTTTTTAGAAGGAAAAGGTTTCTTTCTTTCTTTCTTTCTTTCTTTCTTTCTTTCTTTCTTTCTTTCTTTCTTTCTTTCTTTCTTTCTTTCTTTCTTTCTTTCTTTCTCTGTTTCTCCCCTTCCTTCTTTCCTTCCTTCCTTTCTTCTTTCCTTCCTTCTTTCCATCCTTCATTTTTTCTTTCTTTTTCTTTTTATAACAAGTAGTGTCTGAAGAGTGGAGGCAGAGTGGATGAGGTTTTCTACAGCAGTCTTAGAAAGATGTGGTAGGATCCCCACAACCATTAAAGGTATCTGCTTTCCTTGTGTTGTAGCATGCTGCATTCCTATTCCTCTTAATTAATGCTTTTCATCATAAAAAAAAAAAGACGACCTTGGATTCCTGCCTTAATTGAATTGGTGCTTACAGTGGACTATATCATGTTCAAAGACTGAAAGATTAGAGATTCATTTGCTTGGTTTTTAAAGTACAGCTTTCTCGTTCAGTATTCACTAGAGTTGAGTGGATTGGGTAGAGATGGAATCTGTATTGTATTTATGTAAAATTATAAAATATCAGTGGCCTAGATCTGATGTTGTACTCATATGTTTTCCCTAATTTTTTTTTTATTATTCTTTGCATAATCATAAGGCAATACAGCCTTACAATTACAGGGACCACTGACAAGCCTCAACAAACCACCCACGGGCACACATTTCCTGCTGTGAGTGCCATTGTGCCATTTCTTAAAAATGCACCCATAACTTCCTCTCAATTACACAAGACACAGCAACAGGGAAAGAGATCCGGGGAGAAAACAATGATGGCTGAACCTACTGGCCAACCTGTGAAAGTAAACCCATGCAGCAAAAATGAGAAAACAAAAATATTTATGATTGAATCTACTGGCCACATTGCTAAAGTTAAAAATCTAACCATCTAAGGCCAGATTCAACAAAAATCGTCTGGCTTTTATGCCAAGCTGCGCAGGCCTGGAAAAATCAATTTTCTGGAACTTGTAAAGTCTTCCATAGTCAAAGCAAACTCAGCATTCCTCTTCATTCTTACTCTCACAGCAGGCTTGCAAGACACTCCAGAGGTCTGGGTCAGCCACAGGTCTTGGCTGGTTTGAGCAGATTCTGGTAGAAGCATGCAGAAGAAAAAAAAGGTGAAGCATGTGAATGTTGTTTATTGTCAAACTATACATTTCTATGCTTGGCACTATCAGGTGTCATCCATTCATTATTTTTCCATTTATTCATTAAACATTTTGCAAACTCCAACTCTAGGCCAAGTGCTATGCTACAGGCTGGGAAAATCAAGATGGAAACACATGGTCCCTGTCTTGAAAGAGACCACAATTAAACAGACAATCACAATAGAGTGTAATAAAGTTTCTTTAAAGGAATGTAGAGAACTCCATGGGAGCATCAAAAGGAGGCATCTAATTAAATCTTGAAGAATAAGAATCTATCTGGGAGTGCTTCTCCAAGGAGGTGACAGGTGAGCTCAGCCTTGAGGTTTGGATATAAAACAATGGCAAGAGGAGGGATGAACATTTTGACTGAAAGCATCAGGGAACAATGGTGTGAAGATTGCGTGTCTGTATGTGTGTGTGTGTGTGTGTGTGTGTGTGTGTGTGTGTGTGTGTCTGAGAGAGAGAGACAGACAGAGAGACAGAGAGAGACAGGGAGAAAGATGGAGAGAGGGCAAGGATGTGCATTTCTAAGTAGAGAAGATGCATGTTAACATTTCATTTTAGAAAAGGCTTAAAGGAATGTGGACAGTGAAATGAACTGGAGCAAAAATGCACTCAGAGACAAGAGGACAAGAGGTGGCTTAGGAGGTCATTGTAGTAATCAAAATGAGAATTGAATTGAGGCAGATGCATTAAAAAGTTTTAGGGCCGGCCGAGTGGCACAGTGGTTAAGAGCTGGTTTTGGGATGCCAGCGGCCCCCGTTCGGATCCCACATATGAGGGCCAGTGACACTGCCCTCTACAGATAACAACAGTTCCACCTGGACCTGGGCTGTGCAAACCCCGGCGATGGTGAAGGCTGCAGCCCCTGCTACAGTGGGCTGCCATAGGCTACAGTGAGTGGCTGGCAGCCAGCGTGAGCTGCTGGCAGACAGCGTGAGCTGCCAATAGCCATGGTGAACGACCATTCAGAGGCCAGCGACCAATTTGCCTCATCCGGGAAGAGCGCAATGATACCAACATGGGCCAGTGAAGCAACGTCCTCCACAACTAGACTGAAGAACAAAAAGACAGCAACTTGTCTGTTCCCCTTCTCCGATTTCCCAACGCTGTTCTCCTCCCCCAACTCCCCATTTAAAAAAAAAAAAGATTAAAAAAAGTTTTAGTGATAGTCCCATGGGGTTTGGGGCCTGAATGGTTGGGCGGAGAGATGGAGGCACATAGGAAAATGTCCCACTCTTGTTGATTGGACAAGGGGCAGGGCCATGCATCAGACTAGGAAATACAGAAGAAAGGATGATGTGGAGGGCAAGAGCATAAAATGGGGTGTGTACATGTGTTAAAAGAGTTGGTAGGCAGCTTGGAATATAATTCTGGGTAAGGATAAAGTGAGGATCATCTGTCTGTGGGTGATAGTTGTAATTTGGGGTACAAATGATGGATCAAAGAGAGAAAATTGAGTAAAAAGAGATAAGTCTTGACAAAATCCTCCAGAGTACTAGGGTCAAACTAAGATGGTGGAGAAACTCAGAAAGTCTTTGAATAGTGGTTGTAGAGAGCAGAAAGCCAAGAGAGAATAAAGTCTCTGAATGTAAGGAAGAGAAAGTTCTGAGAAGGATGAGGCCAGTTGTATGTTTTGCAGAATTGTGAAGCAAGATAAGGAGTATGTAACAGTCCTCAAAAAGGCTGCGTTTGAGGTTTTTGGTGACAAGCAGCCCTGTGACATATAAAACTTACAGAGGCTATGTTTTAGTGTCGTAAACACAAAGGAGAAATGATGAGAAAAGGGTGTCAGGCCATATCAAGCTTGGCAATCTCAATGAGTGTGGCTTCTTGAATCTTCCAGTTACTCATGGGAGATATTCTTGTATGGGTTGTGTCCTGCCTGTGAAGGGAAGCCCTCAGTAACCTTGTGTTATGCCCAAATTTATTGCTCTGTATCTCTAGTGCAATTACCTTTTATAATACAAAATTGCCCTCTTCATGTTTCCTGAATCAGGTTTCATGTGTCATTTCTCACTGTGCCATCTACCATCTGGCTACACAGTGCAGTGGTGGTATAAAATGGCTTGGTAAGACCATGCAAAGTAGATTGGAGTTTGCCTTCCTGGCGGAGATTTCTTTTTTTCTTATGTGCACATTGAATCTGAAGATAGGGAGATTAAAAATACATACCTAGAATAAACTGATGATATGACATCTAGGAACTAATCTCTGTGTGCTCTGTGATTTAAATAGGATATGCTTTAGGCTTACTGGTGCTAATACTACCAATGCCCTATTCACACCCCCTTGAGACTTGCTCTTTCTACACTATTGTTGGCTTCCTACTTGAAGTACCTGGGACTCTTTGCCTTAGAGCTTTTCCCACCCCAGAGCTTTTTAGCCCATTCTTAGGGCAGGCTGACAATGCTGGGGAGTTCATGTCCATCCTCTAGGAGCAGCCCTCAAAGAATACCTAATGGGAGTTGGTAGATATGTCCCTTCTCTCTTGCCTGTGAGTTCTGAGACATATTCAATACTGCCTCCCAGAAGCCCTCAGCAGGATTAAACTCCAGAAGCCCAGTGGAAACATGCTTAATCCACACTCCTTCTTTGATTTGCTGTCTCCCTTTCCTTGCCTTATTTCCATATTCCATATGGGTGGTTTCTGGGAACATTCTTAGGTTAAGTACTGACACTCAAATCCTTATCTCAGGTTCCCCTAGTGAGAAATCCAACCTGATTGCCAAACAAGTTCAAACTTAAACTCAAATGTACTTGAGCTGATAAATTAAGGAAAAATGAGAGTGACTAGGACTATGTCAGGTATAGAAGGAATGAATTTCTTAAGCCCAAGCCCAAGTATGAAAAAAAAAGGAAACTTGATTTTTCTATTGAAAAAAATTAGCTTCTATCTGGGCCCTCATTTCATCAAGTAAGAAGAGCTTAATCTCAACCAATCCTGGGTAACCTCAGTCGATTCTGCCCTCTCCCACTTCTGCTTTTCTCTCTGGGGTTGTTTAAATTCCAGGGAACTCACCTAGCATCAATTACTGGGGGGAGAAGGTGAGGACCTAGTCCATGGCAAGCACCTATCCCCTGCAGTGGTTGGGCAGCTGTGTGACTGCTTGTGCCTTCACTGGTCAGCATCCAGCAGTGTGCCAATGGCCCCATCTGAAGGTCAGTCCTCCTGTCACATGGGTTCTGTTCTAGCCTTTAGAGCCTCTTCAAGTTCATTTCTGCCAGTTACTTTCCATGTGTTCTCAGCTACATGAAGAAATAACTGACCTTATCAGGACAACTGGGTTGCTTGAAGGTTCTGTGAGGACTCCCACTAGCTCATCTAATCTAAATACGATTGATGGTCTATTTATTTATTTGTTATTTTTTAGCTGAGCCATCCTGCCACCTGTTGGCATCTCAGCGGCAGCTCAGCTTGGGCCGGGAATGGAACTGGCGACCCTGTTGCCCAGAGCTCTCACTCTTGAGTGAGCTCTTAACTAACTGAGCCACTCAGCTGGCCCCTCCATTGCTGGTCTTTTAATTATGCTAATTTCACATCATGCCATAGGAGTCAGGAGAATTGTAAATGTTGCCTTGGGAAGCAAAACTCAGACAAAGTAACTCTCTGTTCTTTCATCTTTCTTGATCTCTCTTCCAGGCCACAAGCAAGTTCTCCACTGGATTGTGGGTAGAACAAGTTAATGACTCCTCGAGCAACTCTAAGCCACTAACAGATGAGGATTGGGGATAAACTCCTCACCTCTTTGAAGCCTCCTGCTGGGACAAATGGATCATGTTCTACTCATTCTGAGGCATGTTCTGGCCCAGGTGCCCATAGCAGCAGTATGCTGATTGACACTCTCTTTATTGGTGTTTGCTTCTTCCCTGCTTTGGGAAGCAATCCTCCCACTCCAGATTCTTGGGAGCACTCCTTAAATCAACTATCTGTGCCCAAGTCCTTGTTTCAGGGATGCTTTGTGGATTACCTGACCAAAGGCACAGCATCTCCCACTTTTAGGTCTTACAAACACAAGTAACTCACTCTCCCTGTTTGCTGTACAGAATATGAATTTGGGTTTGCAACTGCAGGAGTAATAATAGACATCACTGATATTGAACTGCCAGACTAAACTATGTATTTGCTTCAGCAAGATGTTACCTATGATAAAAGAACACCCGAAAGAGAGTTTGTTTAGCATTGTAAGATATGCTTCCTAATGGCTGGTTGGTGGGATGGCATTGGGGGGATCTGGTGAGACAGTGAGAGTGTCAGCCAGTCAATGACCTAGGCAGTGGTGGGGGTCATGTGGACAGGACATGTGTGTGTGTGTGTGTGTGTGTGTGTGTGTGTGTGAATGTGTGTGTGTGTGTGTGTGTGTGTGTGTATGCATAGGGACATTTCACAGTGGAAACATAAGAGGACTTTTCAAACACAGAACTAAGTCAAAACACACAATAAAGTGAAATGTGAAGCTCTTCAATTAGGAAGCCTATTGATCTAATTCAATGATTGAGCCAGCCACAAAGACCAGGAGTAATTTCAGAAGAAGTGAGGGGCAAACAACTTCCTGTTTCATATAACCCAAACTTAGGGGCCAGGTAGGCACTGGGTAAGAATGGCAGGCCTGGAGTACCAACCTTCAATTTATGATTGGAGATCATCTCTACTCTATGGCCTCCGTCCTCCTATGGTACTTGCCCATTTTACACTGAAAGCAGCAGGAGCACTTTGTCGTTCCCCATCTGCGAGGCTTGTGCAAGGAAAGGGAGCCAGGGCAGACTGCCATGGTGAGTGGAAAGATTCCCTGCCAACAGAAAGCACTGGTGCCCTTGCCACTTAAGTGGGCTTCCTGCAATTTGTCACAGATGCACAAGGCCAGTAAAGTCACCATAAAGTCAGCAGACCAGAGAAAATATTTGCCTAAAGATTAGTAGGGGAAGCCCCTGTGGATTTCCAATGTGGCAGGCCTGATAAGCTCCAGGCTTTTAAACAACTCAGGCCAGAGAAACACAGCTTAGAGGGGTGTGTGTGTGTGTGTGTGTGTGTGTGTGTGTGTGTGTGTGTGTGTGTGTGGTATATCGCAGGCATTTCCCACACAAAGCCAGTTGTCCTGGGAAAGGCCCTTCTGTCCATTCCTGGTATCGCAAGCACCTGGAAGTGTCAGATGGGCATTGTCTCTAATCACTGAAAACAATTGCTTTGTTTGTAGCCTGACACTTGCTGGTGCTGTGGAAACTCAGCGGGACCTTTACAAGACGTTCTGGCTCAGAGGAACTCTGCAAATTGAGTCATCTGCTGAACTCACATTCTATTGGTTGGTGATGGGTCTCTCAGCATTTCTAATTGAGAACTTTTACTGCCGAGAAGAACAATGTTCTTCCATTCTTGGGGCACCTGAGGATATAGTCCCAAGCAGTTCTACAAGTGTGAATTGTCTTTTAAGCCTGCTGTTTTTAAGTTTTAAAATTTAAGTAAATTTTGCATATGTTTGTTTTAGAGTAATATGATATTTCAAACTTCTTGTCATGAAAACAGGAGCTGCATTGTGTTGTTCTGTGTCTTCCTGTCCTTTGCATCTGAACTTGTGTCTCCATGTGAGAAGCAAAATAAAAGATAGTATACTTGACCCAGGACAGGACTTTGGGGCATTTTACCTGGCTCTGCAAGTAACTGATCTTGTAAACTTGAGTAAGTGATTACAACTCAACTGTCTCTTTTTTCTTTATCTCCCAAAAGGTGGGGTAGAGAGTGGGGTGGGACAGTATTTAAATGATGACTTCTAAAATTTCTTTGGCACTTTCATTCTAAGATTCATTGTGTGATTTCAGATATTCTGCTCATGTTTTCTAAACATGTTCTTATGTTTAATTAAACTGAACATATACTGACTACTAGAAAGAAATCTACAAAGCATATTTAAAGACTAAGAGATCTCCAGGTGGAGGATATCATTAGAAAAACGGTATTCCAGAAGCTGGTCCTGAAGATATTGATGGATCTGGAGAGCCCAAAGGGAAACAGTAACTTAAAACAATTCATGAACTTGCTGAAAGGCTGACAAGAGGGCTGCTTTAAGTGGTGCTGACTATGGGTATATATGTTTTAGTAGTTGGGAGGAGGAATTGGGTAAGGAGGTGAGAAAATGTAACTTTATTGGTAATTTTAATTTTGATATAATTTAAATATATATAAAACATGTAAAACCATACTTTTCCCAAACATTGGAGAATAGATTGAAGATATGACCCCTTTCTCTCCTTGATACTTTAGGGTGCATTTCACATACTTCAGGGTGCATTTCCTAAGAACCAGGGGCATTCTCTTACATAACTACAATATAATGATCAGAATTGGGAAATTGACATTGGTGTACAATACTATTATATAATCTAAAACCCACATCCAGGTTGTGCCAATTGTTCCAATAATTGGCAGATATAAATATAGCAGTTTTATTTTTCCAGTCCAAGTTTTAATCAGGGATTTTTACTTTCATTTAATCTGGAACTATTCCTCAACTGTTCACTGTCTTTCTGACTGATGTTTTTGAAGAGTACTGGCCAGTTATTTAGTAGAATGTTCCTCACTTTAGGTTATTTGATGTTTCTCGGGATCACATTCAGATTATGCATCTTTGGCAAAAATACCACATACGGTAAGATGCTCCAGTGCATCCAACCAGGAGATATATAAAGTTGTTTTGTCCCATATGGGTGAAAACCTTTTTGTCACTTGGTTGAGGTGCTTTTTTATTTTTAATCATATCCTTAAATTAAATACGCTATATGGTTAAGATTTGCTGATTCTTTGATTCTGACTTCACCAGAAGAAACAGTCTCATTGCAACAGTGCCACCTGCTGGGAAAAAGTAATAGTTTTCTTAGAATACCAGTCCCCAGACAATGGCTTGTATTTTGATCCCTTCCAAATGTTACTTAAGGTTAAATCTAAACTTTCAAGAGATGGGATTGGTTAGATAGTGAAACTTTGGGTGAAGACTTTAGGGAAATTGTAGGGGAAAACAATAGATTGGAAAGTAAACCTGTGGAAGAGCAGGGCTGTGCAGGTTCTAGTGCTGTCCAAGGCATTCAACCCCTCAGAGCCCTTTAGACTCTTAACTCCTAATTCAGGAATGGGAGGCTCCAGAGCTGTGGTTGGTTCCACCTTACCAGGTAAGATCTGACAGCCCACTGGGCAGGTGGGGGTGGACTATGCCCCCAGGTACCCAGAGCTTGCTGGCCCTGCTGGAACTACCCAACCCAAGATCTCAACGCTTATTTTCATTTCATCTTTATAACATAGTTCCTTTAAAGCTTAACTTGTTCCAGAATTTGCCTCATTGTTTGTCTGGAAATAATAACAGTTTGTTTCGCTCTATAATTTGAGAGAAAGGCTGGCATTCCCTTCTCACCATAGAAAACACTCTGGAATGATCTCTATCATCTTCCAATCATGCTGATCACTGGCTAAACTATTTTCTTCAAAGAGATTTTTTTTTAAATTTTCACTCTACCAATCAAAATTTTGAATGTGAAAATCATAACAGATAAATGGGACAGACCAGGTCTAGCGTGTTCTGTTTAACCACCTGTTTACGCAATATTTCTTAAAGTGTGAGAGAACGTTAGATCTACTGATTATATTCCAGTTTGGACCTAGTTATTTTTCTCTTGTTATTGGCTATTTTTGAATATCAAAAGCTCAAACTTAGTCTCAAAGTGGAGGAAAAGAGGGAAAGCGGGGAAGATGATTTTGGTTCAGCAGTTAAGAGTTGGAAGAGTGAATGAACAGTGTAATTTTGATACCTAAAACAAGAATATTTGATATGATCATTTGTCTTCATAATTAAACCTGGCACCTAGATAAATGGAGGGGTCAGTTGATTGCTTAGACCACAGCTTGGATTCCAGGCACTGTCTTTTACTGTGAACAAATCCAAATAGGAAGATATCACAAAAGAGAGAACAAAATGACTAGAACCTGAATATCATGTCTCATGAGGAAGGAATGCAAAATTGGGGACTTGGGGAAGAAAGTTAAGATAAAAGGGGACAGGATGGCCATGTACAGCTATTTATAGGTCTGATATGGAGAAAGTTCCAAACCTTGCTCTCTTTGACCCAAGAAGTAGAAATTCATGTTAGTGAATTAAAGCTTTAGAGAGATATTTGCAACTTTATTAAGAAGAATAAAATAAACGTTTAGTAGTTACAAGTGTCCAAGGTTGGTTTGGGATCCTTTGCGAGTGGAATTACAGGAAAGGTATGTGTGACCAGGTTATATGACACATTTACACTGAGATCCTATAATTTAAAAATGCCTTTAGCATTTAATCCATGTATCAATCCAATCTATGATCAACTTTCTAATTTTTAAATTAAAAAAATAACAAGTAAATAAAAACAGGTTAGATACTTCCAACCAAACCCAAGCCTGGTGTCATGCAATAGACATTTATTTGTCTTAAAAATTACATAACACATCGGAAAACATATTTGTAAGGAAAATGAAAATCCTGTAAGGGCAGCTCTTTGTAAAAATACTTTGAGACTAAGTAAAAACTGCAGGTCTATTAAGTGCTTAAACTTAATTGCTGTGTGATCAAGTCTAATTCTTCCTAGAAAACTCCTTTATTTTCATGAATTTTTTAGAGTTCATAAAGCTGGGCTCTCTAAATTAGCACTTTGTAGCACATGGAAAATCCATAAGGTGAAAAAATAATTTGTTTCTAAACATTTTGGGGTGCTATTAGGTTGTATCATATCAAATTGATATTTGATCATTTTAATTAAAATTTGCATTGAAAAATTATAGATTCACATGCAGTTGTGAGAAATAATACAGAAGGAGAGTATATACCCTTTACCCAGTTTCTTCCAGTGGTTATATTTTGCAAAACTATAGTGCGTTTTTGTTCTACAAAATGGCGATTTTATATGGTTCAACCTAATACATCATAGATGGATGCCCAAAACCACAAGTTTGGCTGAATTAAACTATGTGGATACATCCTAAGTTCGTTAAGTGTTGAAGTAACTTTGACAACATTGAAACATGGGTCATTACAGTAGTAATGCATGTGGGTTTGGATTGTGGGAGAGGAGAAGTTTCAAGAGAAACTAACAGCAGGAAAGCAGGCTCGTGGTTGAATTCTAAAATGCTGTGGAGGGATCAGGATATTGAGCATTGGGAAATAAACATAGTGCCCTTGGATAAAGGCACAGAGCAGTGGCATAAACACAACTTAAAAGTGGAAAAGAGCAGAGGGGTTGGGAAAGCAAAGGACCCTGGGGGAGGGGTGCCAGGTTAGAAAGGGTGTTCAGTTTGTAGACCTCGAGGAAGATGCTAACTGAAAGAAAAAAATTGCAGATGCAGGAGAGGCTGGAGGGCATGGAGTTGAGAAAATTAATAGGAGATTCACTCAGAAAAGAAGAAAAAACATTTTCTCTCTATGAATGAATAGAAGCGAATAGGTAAGATGACTTACCCATCTTATCCATTCAATATAAAATTCACTAGTTTTCAAATGTTTTAAATATAGTGCAACCCTTTGTCTTTATCTATACTATATCTGAAATACAAGAGATGGGTTCAGGTACGGTCTTGTAGAAAACAGGGTAAGGTCCAAAGGTCCATTTGCAGCCTCTTCTGCCTAGTGGCCCCAGTTTCACCTTTGAAAGCCTGGAGGTTTCACAAATGCATTAGAAAACTGATGGAATCCATGATGGAATGAAATGGGTAAAACATTCCAACTTTCTAAGTCCTGGTTTAATCAGGCTGCAAATTTAACTCTCACAGCATTCTATTGTTTGGGAAATAAACTGCAGGACTGCAAAGGGTTTCATTGATTTTCAAAGCGAGACCGAAAGCTTTAGAGTGAACTGTAACAGGGAATAAATAGGTCATGTGAACATAATCGTGACAGGGATTGGTTATATCAGTCCAGAATGGGAATGATCTGGCTCCCAGCAAACACCCAAGAGGACTCAGTTGGTTGTAAACACCTCATGAGCCAAAAATGTGATGAGCTGCCTGAACACAAATGTACTTTTAGCATGTATTAGTAAGACCTAATAGTCAGGTCCCCAAAATGAGTACTCCACTGTATGGACAGGCTGACCACACCTGGAGTAGTACCTCTATTGTGAGTCCCATATTCCAGAAGGACAGAGACAAAGTAAAAGAATGTGCAGATGAGGGGGAACAGAGCAGGAATGGCCGCTGTGTTAATTTGCTATAAATATTTATTCAAGGAAATAAGGAGAGGCAGAGTGAGAAGAGGAAAAAGGAGGCTGGGATAGAGGGAAGGAATGAGAAAAGCACGTAAAGTGTTGACATGTGGTTATGATTTGGAGACTTTTTTCAGAAATGGAGATGAATAGGCTTCAAAGGAGATAAGTAAATTTGCTCAAGGGGGTAAGAATATGGAGGGGACAAGCAGCAGATCTGACTTTTGATGGCCCTACCCCTGGAAATATCACTGAGGTACAACCCATAATTTGTGGTTGTCAAGGTTTAAAGCTTTAACTCCTGCAATTATCTCAGATGCCTAAGTAGGAATTCTAGTACTCTGAACTCCAGTTCTGTATCCCCACTCCAAATTCCCTTGGGTGTTACACACATGTGAGAGTTCCAACATAAATATTTATAAGGCAAAGGACCTCTTGAAAACACAATCCATTTTTCCCAAATGGTATTCTACAGAACCAACCAACTCTCTTGCCTCTCTCCTCCCCCTACCTCTCCCTTCTTCCCTCACTCCCTTCCTCTCTCCCTTTCTCCCTCCTTCCTCTCTTTGTTCCTTCCTTCCCTCCTTCCTCTTACCCTCTCTACCTTCTCCTCTCCATCTTTCCCTTTTTTCTCACCTGTTTTCTTTCCTTCTTCCAATACATGCTTGCTGAGCATCACTATCTTCTACACACTTCACCAACAATGTTGAACAAAAACAGATATGGCCCCTGCCCTCGTGGAGCTCATGAGCAAGTAGGGAAGACAAACAATGATCAAACAAATGTCAGTTTCATAAACAGTAAAGTATATTTCCTTTATTGTTATAGAGTTGAACATTTAGTTGCATAGCTGTGGTAGGTATGACTCTCATGGATCTTTTAACCCAGATATGAAAACCAACTTTATATACAGAGGATGCCAAAAAATGTATACATATTTTAAGAAAGGAAAAAAACTGTATTAAAATTACTCTGATGGTAACCACTTTGTGCACCTCTTGTAACTGAAGTCAAACATGACTTATATTCATATTTTGTTATTGGTATACATTGAGTATCACAATTTTAATAAAGTTTTTTCTTTTCTTTAAATGTGTATACATTTATTTTTGGCACTGTGTGTGTGTGTGTGTGTGTGTGCATTTGAACTTAATTTAGTTCTCTAGTCTCTATTGCCTGGTAAAAGAATCTGATCTATTAATTTTCAGGTTTAAAAATCAGTCCAATCTTGGAATTTCTTAGTCCAATTCAGCAATTGTTCAAAATTCTATTCAGGGTTCAGCCTCTTCAGCTTCCTTCCTGGAGTGGTTTCTGAGATTCTGGGAGATTAGACTCACTATGGCCTCAGGACTGTGGCTGGGGTAGGAAAGGATGTGGGTTCTGAGACTGTCATGGGGCCATGCTGAGCTTTGTGGAGATACAGGTTACCTCATCAGCTCCCTCACTGGGGTGTGCTGGTTCCCACTGCCATGTCAATTTCCATGTGCCCTTCAGATTGATGCCAATAGTTATTCTAATTCCCTGAAATTCTCAAAGAATGCCCACTTGAACTCATTTATGAATTTTATTCTTCTTTAATTCACTAAACGAGCATATATCTATTAATTCTTTCATTTTCCTTTCATTTGGCTGATTATCCCCTCTAGCTTCTCAGGTTCTATTTTCATGTCATTTGACTTTCTTCTTTACTTTTTTATTAATAAAAAACATTTCAGGCTATTTATTCTGAGTACTACAATACTTACTACATGGCAATGATTGAAATTTATTGTTTTCTAACCATTACTATTTCTGAGGAGATTATAATTGAATTTTAACTTCTTTTTCAACCCTTGCCTTAATTCAAATATTTTGTTTTTCAGTTTCAAAGGGTTTAGATTCTGTTGTTGCTATTCATTTTTGATCATTGGCAGTGTTGGTTGCATTTACAACTATGTGCTTATAAAATTTCTACTTTTAGGAATACATGAAGCTTCTTCATGGACATTTTATAATTTATATCACAAATATATATTCAGATGCACAGGGTTTGTTTGTTTTTTTTTTTGTAAATTTTACCTCCCAAACACATCACTACTCTGACAACTTCCTACCATATAGATCTTACAACTCCAGAACCCCATGATCAGAGCAGGGAGTGTCTTATGTGCCCAGGTTTACGGTTCTCTGGAACACCAAATCAAGTAGTTCAGTGACTGCCATTGGCAAGAACTAAAGTTAGGCATGTCTTTCACCCCACTGCCTTAGCATCCAACCCGTATAGATTCTGCTGTCATAGGAGTGGGGGTCCAACAAGGTTAGTACTTTCCCTTTTGTGATCCTTTACTTCAAATCCTAATCAAGAGGTAAAATAATTGGAACATTATTGACATTCCATCTTTCTGCTTGTTTGCATTTGCATAATATTGTTTATCCATCATTTTGTTTTCAACAGTTTCATGCTGTTTGTGTAAATTATTGCTTTTATAACAACAAAGTTGAGTAAAGCAGTTTCTAAAACTGAGAAACTTTTAGAGGTATTTAACCAGTTTGGCCTATTGTCTAAATTAATAATTTGGTCTCTCTCATTTAATTCATAATCCCTTTTTAAGGCTTCTTTAATGAATCTGTTGTTCTCTCTTTCTCTCTGATTTTTCTCTGACTGTATGGAAAACAACCTCTTAGCTTTCTGCCATCAAATCTCCGAACTTTTATGCATCTGTCCCCACAGACCTATCTTCTTCTTGATCATAGCATTGTCTCTAAAACATACCATCTGTCAGCCTTTCCTACACAGAAATATAGAGACCCAAGGGGTGCTGCATTTCTCAGCTCTCCTTGGCTATAGTCATTGTCTCCACTTCTGCACCCCCCATTTTCTTGCTGACCCATGCCATTTAGGGTTTCTTCCCTAATACTTCAGTGAAACAAACTCTTATGGACATCAATGACTTGCATCTTGCAAAGTCAAGGACACATTTCAGTCCTCGTTGTAATGACTTAACTGCATTTGATGTGGTTGACTTTCTTCTTTAAAATCTTCTCTGAAAGCTTCTATGGTGTTACTTCTATCTAGTTTTTTTCTTTTTTCTTTCCACACTTATTGTCTTACTTCCTGATATATACAGAGGATACCAAAAATGTATACACATTTTAAGAAAGAAAAACTGTATTAAAATTGTAAAGGGCCAGCCGAGTGGCTCAGTTGGTTAAGAGCTTGCTCAAGAGTGCAAGCTGAGCTCTGAGCAACAGCAGTTCGATGCCCAACCCAAGCTGAGCTGCTGCTAAGCTTCCAACAGGTGGCAGGATGGCTCAGCTAAAAAAAAAAAAAAAGAAAGAAATTGTAATACTCAATATATACAATTAACAAAGATGAATACAAGTCACATTGACTTCTGCAATTACAAGAGGTGCTCCAAGTGGTTACCATCAGCATCCAGACACTTCTGATGACGACAAACTACTGTTTCAGCAACGTTGACCAAAGTGTCAACTTTTATACATTTTTTTGGCACCTCTGATATATATATATCTATATATCTATATATATATATATAATATATATATAATATGTATATATACATTATATATCTATAATATATCTATAATATATATATATTATATACAGTAGACTGTATATATATATATATATATATATATATATATATACAGTCTACTCTTCCTCTGGTCACATCATTAAATTTGTGGGTGTAATTATGGTGCTGCCTTTGGCTCTCTACTCTTTTATGGTCTTTCCCTATGTGATCTTACCGAGTACCATGGCTTTAAAGATTATCATCTGTATGTTAATGACTCCCAAGGCAGAATTTCCAGCTCCAGTCTCCTCAAACCCTAAACTTATACTTAATATCTCCATGTGAATGTCTAAGAGGCATCTCAAATTCAAAACATCTTACACATAGCTCTGGGCTCTGTACCTCCAAATGCACCTCTGAAATGTTTTTCATCTCGTTAAATAGTGTGTCACCTTTAACACAGGTTAAAAGTCATCTTGCACTTCTCCCATTCACACACACACACACACACACACACACACACGCACACTCCTACACCTAATTCATCCATAAGTCCTCTTTGCTCAACACCCAAAATACGTTCCAAAGCTGACCACTTTTCTCCATTTCTACTGTCATAAACTGAGCCCAATACCCCACCATTTTTTGTTGAGCTAAAGGGTCCTATCTGATTAATTTTACTCTGTCAATACACACTGAATTCTTACTATGTGCCAGATATTTTATAGGTATTAGGGATACATAAGTGATGAAAACACAAAAGGATCTCTGCCTTAATGAAGTTTACATTCTATTGAATGGAGACAAGCAATAAAGAAAATTGTGTGTGTGTGTGTACGCGCGCGCGCATGTGCGCGCATACGGGTGCGAGCACTAGAAGGTGATAAATGATATGTAGAAAAAATAAAGGCATAAGGAAGAGACTTGAGGAAGTCATACTTTTAAATAAAATGGTCATAAAGACATTGCTTCAAAGAAGATATTTGTGTAAAAATACAGTGTAGGGGAGGGAGTAAGTAAGACATATAGAACTGGGAGACATTATGTGTGAACACCTTATTGAGTGATCTTAGTTGACATGCTGGAAGAACCACAAGAAGGCTCATGAGGGTGGGAAGAGTAGACTGAGCAGAGTAGTGAGTAGTATGTCAGAAGGTCAAGATAGTCAGGGAAAGAGGGACAAACCATGCAGGGCCTTAAAGGTCATAGTAAGGATGTGAGCATATTATAGACTGAGCCACAGGAGGTATTTTGTTTTGTTTTGGTTAGCTGTCTTAAAATTAAAATAAACTTTTTAATTTTAGAATAGTTTTAGATTTACAGAATTGTTGTAAAGATAGTACAAAGAGCTCCCATATAATTTCCCCCAGTTTCTCCTATTGTTAATGTTTTACTTTACCCTTATACATTTGTCATGACCAAGGAACCAACATTGGTATGTTATTATACACTAAACTCTACACATAATTTGAATTTCTGTAGTTTTCCCCTAATGTCCTTTTCCTATCCCAGGATTCCACCCAAGACACCACATTATATTTAGTTATCATGCATCCTTAATCTCTTCTGGATTGTCACAGTTTCTCAAACTTTGTTTCTGATGACAGCTCTGAGGTATACTGATCAGAATTTTGTATAATATTCTTCAATTTGGATCTGATGTTTTCTCATGGTGTCATTCTTCATGGTTAGACTGGGACTTGGGGGAAGAAATATTTACCACCAAATATATAAAATTAGAATATCAAAAACAATAGCAAAAACACCCTAAAGAAATCATAAGAGGTATTTTTTAAAAAAAATTAGTAAAGAGTAAATCTAAGAAAACATAAAATACTTTAAAACAAAACCAGCAGTAAATACCTCAGGCTATACTTAAAAGACAAATTTATAGTAAATGAACTAATGTTTCAAATCCAAAAGTTGGAAAAAAGAACAACAATATAAAAATCTAAATCAAGTAAAGAGAAGGAAATAAAAATAAAAGAAGAAATTAATTAAATAGCAAATAAGCCAAAAGTAAAGTTGATTGATAAGAACAAATACTATTTTAAATGAACAATAAAACAGAGAGAGACAGACATAAGGAAGAAGCATATACATAATATTAGGAACAAATAATGAAACACAAACATATGCAAAAGTATTTGTTAAATCCATAAGGTTCGATATAAACAAATTTATACTCATGAAATGGACAGTTTTATAAAAGTGTTTAAATGCCAAGATTGGTCTTAGAGGGAGACTGCCAAGAAAGCTCATGACCATCAAAAAAAAAAAAAAAAAAAAGTAATAATCAAATTGAAGTGGTGGTTCATGCTATGTCATCGCCAAAGACATCAGGCTCAAATTGTTTTAGTTAGCAGAAATTCAAGAAAACTATATTTCCCATTATATCTTAACTGTTTCTGAAAAATAATTTTTTAAAGTAAAACTGCATAAGTCACTTTATAAAGATTGAAGATTGCTCTTAAGAACACTAGAAAAGAAAAACATAAAGATGCATCCCTTTGTTTCAAAACTGTAAATACAATATCAACAAAAATTATTTTCTTGCTTGTTTCACTTCAGGGAAATACCTACTCATCTTTTTGATTAATAAAAATTCATCTTTGTGGTTAATACAGTTGAAGGGGGCTTAAATTTTAAATGCACAACAACCCAATATAATACTCCATTAACTTCTTGGCCTGCAGCTATAATTGTTTAAAAAGTGGACATTAAGGTAAGGGATTCTTTCTAAATGTTGGGGGCGGTGGTGTTTCAGGTGAAAATAAAATAACATTTACTAATATTTGGTTTGCAGAATTCCAGGTTAATCCATTAGTTTATATTTTGTTGTAAGAAGCAAAGTAATGTTCCATCTTTATTGTTTTCTTTACTCCAACTGGCTATCAAGTTGTCCCAATTTACCACTACTGATTTGATACAACTTCTTCATTATAAAAATAAATGCCATCTGTACTTGTGTCCATTTGTTAACTCAATTCCATTCCATGGATATAACTGCTGTACTTATCTCATTACTCAATCTTGTCTCACTCAATTTTGTCAGGTAAGAATGCTTTCAGCCAACTACAGTGGTACTTTTTTTTTTCCCCTCACAAAACAAGTTGTCAAGAAGTAGATGGTTGCTGGTACTCTTTCTTTAATTCATTTCTGTCAGGGCTGAATTCTCTGATGCTTTTGGTCTTTCAACAAGGCAATAATATCGCCATTATGTCCTTGTTCAATGTAAGAAGAGGGAAGAAGGAGGGCAGGGCATCATCTAAAGGCTCTGACCCCATCACAGAAGCCAAAACAGGGTCACGTGGCTATCTCTATTTCAAAGGTCACTCAGGTAACTACACTTTATGGTAGCTCTCTATATTTCATAGCATGAGAGAAAGGTGTAGGGATGGCTTTTTTCACTTCAAATTCACATATTTCTTTATTATCCTTAATAATTCCTTCACTTTTTCCTTAATTTCTTTTCCTTAATCTTTTTTTTTTCAGAGTAAAAGTGAACTTTCGTCTGAGTACAAAATTGACTTTGTCCTAGAAAATTTTAAAAATTTGTATGATTACTTTCTAGATATTTCTCTTTGAAATATTTATTTTTCTCTTTTACCCAATGTGTATAAAATTATTTTTTAGATTTCTTTAATTTTTTAAAATTCATTTCTCATTTTATTGCATCATGGAGTATGGTTTTGTTAGTTATGCTTTCAGCATTGATTGAAAGATTTTGGGTGGCCTAAATTATGGTCATTTTGTAAGTTTTTATTGATATATTAAAATCTTTATTTTCCTTTTTTTCAAGTACAGAGTTTGATAGGTTATACCTTTTGGCTCAATAGCTTATAATGAGTAAAATATTAATGAATCATAGTCCTGAATATGATGTTAAAACCATAAAGCTTCTGGGGGAAAATATTGGAGAATGAGGTATGCAGAGATTTCTTGGAACAGATGCAAATGCATTAACCATAAAATAACATAAATTGGCAAATTTGACTTAATGATGATTAAAAATTCTTGGTCACCAAAAGACACCTTTATCAAAGTGGAAGGCAAGCCACAGATTGGGAAAAGTATTCTCAACATATATATGTGACAAAGAATTATTTTCTGGAATATGAAAAGAAATATAAATCAATAAGGAAAATGCACAAGGTCCAACTTTTAAGAAAAAGGCAAAAGACTACAACAGACACATCACAAGAAAATATCCAAATGGTCAATAAGCCCACAAAAAGGTATTCAAATATCATACTCATCAGAAAGATGATTAAAACACATTGAGATAGTGTATCTACTAAAAAAGCAGACAATACCGCATATTTGCGAGGATGAAGAACAACTAGAATTCTCATAGGTTGATGTTTGAGAATTTAAAATGGAGCAAAAGCTTTAGAACATTGTTTGGCAATTTTTAACAAAGGTAAATATACACTTACCCTAAGAATCAGCCATTTACTTTTAGGTGTACACCCAAGAGCAATGAAAAAAAATGTATGTTTACAAAAAGACTTGTACAAAATAATCTGTTATATTCATACAATCAATATTATATAACAATAAAAATGAACAAACTATTTGTACAACATGGGTGGATCTTAAAATATTATGATAAACAAATGAAGCAAGACACAAAAGACTACATACTGTATAATTCTATGCCTATGAAATTGAATAGCAGTCAAAACTATTTTATGTTATGATGATAGAAGTCAGAATATAGTTATCTTGATAACTGACTGGTAAGGAACACCAGGGAACTTCTGGATGGTGGAAATGTCTATATGTTTTTTGACCTGGGTGGAGGTTACATGAGTATATGAGGTGTGATTAAAAAAAAAATATGGTGAATGTTTAAATTGAAAAATAATTATTACAGTAAAAGACCCATTGTCATTAATCCCCCTCAAAATACTCCACCTTCACTTCGAACAGACATTGTTCTTGCCACTTTCTTAAGCAGTTCCGGAAGTCCCCTTTTGTGAATGTCTTTAGTTGCACTGTCGTGGCTGTCTCCATGCACTGAATTTATTCAAAATGTTTACCTCTCATGGTCATTTTGACTTTGGGGAAGAGCCAGAAGTTGCACAGTGCCTGATCCAGTGAATAAGATAGATGAGAACACACCATAATGTTTTTATTTGACAGAAATTGCCATACCAGAAGTGACGTGTGGCAGACCCTTCTGTTGTGATCAAAAGATACGGTGAATGCTGCTGCCAAGTGCCATGAAGCGGAAAGGCAGTGATCTTCATTTTGCGAACTGGCGTGCAGAATCTTAGTATGTGACAAGTTTCAACTTGTTCAGTGCAGACAGCCAGGTAGGAGCTACAGTTGAGAGGTGTGTTTTAAAGTGTGCAGTAAATAACCCTCCATCATGACAATGCTTCATGTCACACATCTCTTCTGGTATATAACAATTTCTCGTATACATAGGTAAAAATTCATATGTATTTTACTGCATGTAAACTGTACTTCAATTTGATTTTTAAAAAAACTTAAGTCTTCTATCCTTTCTTATGTTTATTCACTTGAGCTGCCAAGAACTAAGAAAGGTGTGTTTGAGATTCTTATTATTGGTTTAAAGTTCTGGTTCTTTCCATTTCTGTAACTTTTACTTTCTATTGTGACTCTGTAGCTTTTACTTTCTATATTTTTATGTCAGGTTACTTGGTGCATAGAAATTTCTAACAGTTTTCACTGTAGAGGACGATCACTATCATGATTATAAAGCAGGCCTCTTCAATTGAAATCATTTGTTTCCGTGAATTTGTCTGATATTAATTTCTTGGCCTTTGTGTTCTAGTTACTTTCAATTTACATTGTTATATCTTTTCTTTTAAAAAAATGTAGTAAAAGACACTACAAACTTTATCATTTTAACCATTTTTCAGTGCGCAGTACAGTGGCATTAAGTACATTAACATTGTCACCCCTATCCATCTCCAGAAACCTTTCGTCTTGCAAAACTGAATTCTGTACACATTAAACAATAACTCTCTATTTCCCCCTTCTTCACAGTCCCTGGTAACCACCATTCTACTTTATGTCTCTATGAATCTGATTACTCTAGTACCTCATATAAGTGGAATCATAGTTTTTGTCCTTTTGTGACTGGCATATTTCACTTAGCATGTCCTCAAGGTTCATCCATGTTGTAGCATGTATCAGTATTTCACTACTTTTTAGGGCTGAATTATATTCCATTGTATGTATACATTTTGTTTATCCATCTATAGACACTTGGATTGCATCTGCCTTTTGGATATTTTGAATAATGCTGCTATAAACATGGATGTACAAATATCTCTTGTGAGTCCTTGCTTTCATTTATTTTGGGCTTATACCCAGAAGTGGAAATACTAGATCACTTGTAATTCTATTTGTAATTTTTTGAGGAACTGCTATAATATTTCCCACAGTAGCTGCTCCACTTTGCATTCCTACCAACAATGCACAAATGTTCTGATTTCTCCACATCCTTACAAATACTTATTTTCTGTTTATCTGATAGTAGCCATCTAAATAGGTCTGAGATACCTCATTGTGGTCTTGTTTTGCATTTCCCTAATGAAGAGTGATGTTGAGCATCTTTTCATATGCTTATTGATCATTTTTATATCTTCTTGGAAAAGTGTCTATTCAAGTTTTCCTTTGCCCACTTTTTAACTGAGTTGTTTTGTTGTTGTTGTTGTCAAGTTGTAGGAGTTCTTGATGTATTCTGGATATTCACCCCTTATCGTATATATGATTTGTATATATATTTTCCCACTTCATGGGTTGCCTTTTTACTCTGTTCATTGTGTCCTTTGATGCACAGTGTAATTTTGATGTAATCTAATTTATTTATTTTTCCTTTTGTTGCCTGTGCTTTGGCATCATATCTAAAAAAACCACTGCCAAATTAAATGTCATAAAATTTTTCTCTAATATCTCCGTCTACAAGTTTTATAGTTATAGGCCTTATTTTAGATCCTTGATTTTTTTTCCTCTTTCTTTTTGCTTACAAACTTTTCTAATCATTTAGTTTCAGGTGTACTTGGGTTTGTTTCAGAATTTCTTTCAATGGATTTATTTTTTAAATTTACTAGCATAAAAAACATGTTAAGTTTGATTTATGTTACTTCATTTTATTTTTGTCTTTTTCTGCTTCTTTGGTGATTTTGCCCTTTTCTCACCTCTTGCACAGTGGAGGCACATAATAAATCATAAAAAATGAACAGTGATGACCATCATGATTCTGCTTAACATATTTGAGGGAGGTTTCTTGCTGTCTTTATATTTGAATAATATAATGAAATATTTACTAGGCTTCTTTGGCTGATTTTTTTTCTCCTCAAAGCTTAGCATATTATTACAATATCTTTTGGCATAAGCTGTTTCCAGAGATTAATGTGCCCAGCCTCAAAGCTTTTCTTTAACAGATAATCTTCTCTATTTGTAAGACCTATATTCTTTCTATATTTCCCATCCCCAGTAACTTTTCAACCCATGTCTTGGTATTGAGCTTCCTTTATCAATGTCTCATTGATAATAATTATTTATAGAGCAGACATTGCAACAGGAAATAAGAATAAAATAAAGCAGAAAAAAAGATATTCCCTACTTTTATGGAGTTTACAGTCAAGTGGGAAAGGCAAGTATTTATTAAATTATCACACAAATAAATGCAATATGAACACTTAGTGTTTTAATAGGAGGATGGAACCAGTCTGGGACACCAAAGAGGAATGAATGGGAACCAACTCATTGGAAGTAGGATAGCAGGGGATGTAGGGCTTTGGGCTACAGCAATTCCATAGGTAAAGACCCTCAAGCAGGAGGGAGTGTGGCCTCTAGAGAATTAAAAACTTTGCTGTAACAAGAGCATATGGAGACTCAAGCAAGAGTCAGGTCACTCAGGGTCCTAATGGTCATGTTAATGATGCGGGTCCTAGTTATAAGAGCAATGAAAACTGCTGAATAGTTTGAAGCCTGTTGGCAAATGATCAGCTTTATCTTTTGAGAAGGCCATTCTCACCACACTGTGAAAAAAAGATTGGAATGGGTGGGAGTGGATGTGGGTGTAGATGGGGGTAGCATAGATAGATGGCTGTGTAAGTGGAGAAAGTGGATCAATTTGAAACATAGTTAGGAAATGAAACTGCGAGAAGTCAGTGCTGAGATGACAGGAAAACAGAGTTCTCAAAGGTGATGCCATTCAGGGAGATAGGAACACTGGAAGATGACCGGTTGGGAGGGATATGAGTTTGGTTTTAAATATATTGAGTTTCATCCATTTATTTATTGTCATTCAACCAAAATGTACTGATTGTCTGCTATGTGTCAGGCATTATTGCATGTCCTGGGGATTCAGTAATACATAGTTTGATGAGCATGTTTGCAAAATCTTCATGATATCCAAGAATGGTCAGGAAGTCATTTGGACATATGCAGTCTAGAATTCAGGATATCAGTCTGAAATTGCTGTTGGAACTATATACAGAGGGTGCCAAAAAAATGTATACACATTTTAAGAAAGGAAAAAACTGTATTAAAATTGTAATACTCATTATATACTGATAACAAAAGATGAATACAAGTCACTTGTATACATTTTTTTTGGCACCACTGGCACTTATACATCATTTACATGTACATGACAATTGAAGCAGGGACAAAGATGAGATGATCTGAGTCTTGAATTCTAAGGTGAGAGCATTGAGTAAGAAGGAAAAAATAAAGGAGTGCCTGGAACCACACCTTAAAGAACATTAACTCTTAAATGGAGGGTTAAGAGAAATATATGGAATAGGAGCCGGAGAAGTGCTGGAAGAAAAGTAGGAGCAAAACAGAAAAGAAGTGTGACCAGAGTAAAGGGAAACAGGATACAGAGGTTAGCAATATTAAATTTGGCCAAGAAATTAAGTCAAGCCAGGAGCCCAAGTTCAAATCCTGCACTATCATTTATTAGCTAGATGACCTTGGGCAGATTACCCTCTTTGAGTCCTTATCTCATAAGTAATGGGACAATATAGGAGCTGCCTCACAGAGTGTGGGTGAAGAGTGCATAAGACAATACATGGGAAGTACTTAAAACAATGCCTGGTTTACAAGGGCTTACAAAATGTGGCTGTTAATTAGTAGTCACAATATTGCCACTGGGATATGAAAGACAGTTTGGGGAATATAATTAGTAATGTTGTAAAGATTTTGTAGGGTGTCAGGGGGACACTTGCCTTATTAGGGAGACCACTTCATGGACTGTGTGTAGATGCCCGACCACTGCACTGTACACTTGAAGCTGAAGTATATATTTGTCGGAAAAGTCATGATGTATTTTTTCTGTTTTTCATTGCAAAAATGCGTCATGACTTTTCTGACAATCATATATATATATGGAATATATATATATGGAATATAATCAATGGAATTGTAACAGCTATATATGATGTCAGAGGGATAGTAGACTGGGGTGGTATCACTTTGTGAGGGGTGTAAAGTCTAACTATTACGTTGTTCTGTATGCCTGAAACTAATAAAAAAACATGTTAGCTGTTAGAGCAAGCTATATGTTAGGTCGGAGGTTTCTTTCTTTTCCTTCCTTCCCCTCTGCTCCCCTCTCCCTTTACCCTCCTCCTTCTTCCTCTTCTTTCTTCTTCATGCCCCCCGACCCCGTACTTCTTTTTTAATGAGAGACTTGCGCATTAGCTTCCATAGGTTATATTTTTAATTATTTTAGGAAATCTGACCCATCTTATATTGGGACAGATTATTTGAGAAATGTTGATGATTTTACAAACACAACACACACACACACACACACATACACTTACAAATGGACATATTTTCCAACAGAAATGCTGTAAGCCAAGTGAAAAAGGTATAAGAAAACAACCAAATAGAAATCTGATAATAAAACATATGTTTTTAAAAAATAACTTTGATGCTATAATGGTTACTTCTGAAGCAAGTCTTTTTTTTTCTGAAAAACATTGCTCTTCCATATAGAAAAAATGAAAAATGTGAGCTGATTGTCATAGTAAATTAAGAACTGTATGCTGAATCTCTTCTTGAAGCCGATTTGAAATGTTTTACATAATAGCATATAAATATACATATAAATATGTATGTATGTATTTCTACTGTTACTTTACCTTTATTCACTTAACAAATGTTTCTTTCTTTTTTGGAGGGTGAGTAGAATCTTGGTCATTTTATTTGAAGAAAATCTGCACATAACCTCATGCTTCAGCTTGCCAAGCACTCACCCAGGCTGGTTTTGGGGGTGGGACTTGGGCAGGCAGCTGGGGATGGGGACAGGTGAGGAGGGAATGTTTCTTAACTTGGCACCTTGCAGAGGGCTTGTGAGAATATGGAGAGACAACTTTCCCTGGAAGACTTTGCTGCTGGGGGAAAGAATGCGTACAAAGCCATGGGATGAGCACCTCATATAATGCTTCAGCTGTACAACAGCTGTGGAGGACACCGCCTCTTCCTGGAGAAGCTGGGGGAGGCTGGGCAGATGGAGCTTTCTGATCCAGGTCTTGGAGGGTGAGTTCTCAAGTTGGTAAGAGACAATGAACACTCTGGGCACCTGAAACAGCATGTGCACAGACTCAGATGCACAAAAGGAAATGGGAATTTGGAACCATGAGAGGATTCATACAGCCAGAAAGTACCACTTCTGAGGGGCAGGAGGATTTACTAAACCAAAATCAATCTTAAAGACCATTTCTCTCTGAGCACTCTGTGATGGTTTGTGACCATTTTATTTCTACTCCCTGACAGTTTAATTTTCTAGGGTATTTTTCACCCTAGTGCACATTTAAGTATAATGCCAATATAAGTTTATTTAATAAATATGTATTGGCTGCAGGCCAAAGCAGACCTTATGGACACTTTTATAAAATAAGGAGAACCTTCCTGGATTCTTCAAAGTATTAAACCTGTCTTGCACAAGACCAATTATAAACTCACCCCAGCTACTCTACTGCTAAAGCAGATGTCAAAACTCTTTAGCATAAGTAATTGTTGTGATAAAATTGTAGAGAGTTATTAAGATTGAAAAACAATAACTATAAGCACTTTTGAAGAAATTAGTTTTTTGTTGTTGTTGTCATTGTTTTAAAGATTGGGAAAACTGGCTTAGTAGCTGAAAGAGTCTGAAAGAGATATTGCATACTGCATTGAGATTTCCTTCTAATTACTTTCTCAGGGTGGGTCCTCCCAGTAGTTGAACTGGAAAGACCATATACTTAGTGCACTGAAAGGGCTCTGGCTTGGTTTTCATTGAGTCAAACTGCAATACTGGCTAGTTTGCAGAGTTTTCTGAAGAAAGACTGAGTTGAAATGAGTTTGCATACTTTATGTTGCCTGACAAATGTCAAGTGAGGGAGGGTGTACTGAATGAAAGTTCATAGCTATGGCATTCTCTGTAATTGAAAATGCTATGTAAAAAATAAAATATGTCAACAGTTCTCGCTGCCTGCCTAGCATCCTAGAGTGCTGTGTATATTTTAAGTTACCCCTGCAACTTAAAAGAATTATAACCACAGAGATTGTAAGGGGAGCAGCTGGTTTGCAAAGCTGCTTTGGGTAAGCCTGTCAGAGCTCATGAGTAAACAGAATCTGAATACAGATGCTGCATGTAGGGGAAATCAATTGCTTTTTCTACAAAATAAAAGGAAGAGTTTTGCTCAGGGCAATGTGACGATGACTTGCAACTGTTCTGCATTAACTGCTACTTTCTTCTTGCTTTCTCACTGCCCAATTTTCTTTTATTCTACCACGAACAGTTGAGGTTGTGTATTGTGCACTGGGAATATCTAAACTGGAAATAATTAAAATATATATTTCATTTATAGTGGGTCTTATGTGAGGAGAAGTAAAGGTTGCCACAGCTTCCTGAGTATATGAGTTAATGATGTGTTCTGCATTTTCTTAATTTTCCACATTTTAACTGCCTCTGTTCCTTATTTGGGGGCAGGGAACTTTGAGAGGCATGGAATACAGACTCACTTGAGCAGAAACTTATAGCTCTCAAGAACATGAGGGAATAACATGGAGAAGTCCAGGCTAAACATATGGCTTCTTGACATTATTTTCCTCCAGGTTCTCCCTTCAATGTCAGAGCTAGCATTTTATCAACGAAAAGTTTCAAACTAGAGATTGGTTTACAGGCATTGTGGCATTTCATTAGGATGTATTTTTAGAATATGATGAATAAGTGGATTTTCAAAACGAAGTTCCAAAAATAATTATTAAAAAAGGAAAATACAAGCTCATGACAGAAAAATAACAAAAACAAAACAACAGCAAAAAAAACCCAACTCTGTGTGTGTGTTTTAAGTACATTAGATACATATCCACAGCAGAATGAAGTCATTGGTAGAATAAAGGCAAATGCCTATTTTTCTGAATTAATTTGGACATCATTTTGATGAAAACAAAGCTAGCATAAACAAAGCCAGAAACGGGATACAAAGGTTAAATTGATTATGAATCTTGGAGCTTGTTTATATGACTGGGTTGCATGAATGAAGCTTAAAAAGGAAAAAGAGTCTTACATAGAGTTACAAGCATGTTTTTGGACATGGTTAACTATAAAGGGAAGAAATATGAAAGTCATTCCCAAAATGTTTGGAGATAGAAATTCTGTGGGGCAAATCCAAGAGGTCAGAATGCATTCTTATTTATTGTGTGATTTTTCAACTCTCAAAGAAATATTATTTCTAGAAAGGGTTGACTCAAAGTGATAACAAAAGTCAATGAATTGAAAAATAAAGCATGAAGGGCATGAAACATTTTATCCAAGATAATCCCCATAACAAGTCAGTGACAGGATGAAAAAGTATCTTCCTCGGTAGCAACCCACAGCCTCTGGCTCAGAGCCGGGACACGATGGAGGAATGCACACATGCTCTTCCAAATCACTTGGCATTCTGGCACTGGACAGTAGATTTCTTTGGAATTACATCCTAACCTCCTGTGACTAGGTGATTATGATTTTTGTCTTACTGCATGGAATCTGAATTTTCTAAGACCAGTCAGAAAAATGAAGAAAATTTCCGATAGTTTGGAAAAGATGAAGAGGAACAAATACAAAGTGAGATGACTTGAGTTCTGTCTTAAGGTTAGAATTCCCCCAGAAACAGACCCTGAGACAAGGATTTGGGGATAAGCAGTTTGTTTAGAGGTTATACCAGGAACCACTGTGAGAGAGCAAGGAAGAAAGACAGAGAAGGAGAGGAAGCCAACAGAGCATTCTAGTATGGGTACCTGGGGTGCAAACCTGCAGGGCACCTCTGGGAAAGTGTCATAGGGGGAGCAAACATCATCTCTACCAACCTTCCCAACCTGCTGCCTCCTTGGTTAACAAGTGTTTGCATAGGGCAATATGAAGTCACTTCTTTGAATGGGTGAAAGCAGCCTTACCCATCATAAACAAAATGCCCACGGCTGGCTCTTGTTGGCTAGCTTGGTTTGACCACATTGGCATGAGGCCAAGACACAATTTGCATCTTCATATGAAACTATTACAACCTTTCCATCACATAGGAGTAGACTGCTATACTCCAAACCTGGTCTCTTCATCTTTTAGTTATGTGCTATTGTGCTATTTATTGCTCTTGAGAGATGCGAGACAAGAGTATAGAACAAGTGTGTGAAAAATGTTAACCTATTTAGTAAAATTGGTTCCAAAACAATTATATCATGTATAATACATGCCAATAACAGTGAATCGGACATCAGCTTTGTTCAAAGACAGCTCATTTTTATTCTTATCACCACAAACAATTCTTTACAATGTACTTTACCCATGCTTTCTTACTAGGAAGAAAGAATGGCTAGTAAGGGGGCAGCTGGATAGCCTAGTTGGTAAAAGCACAAGCTCTAAGCAACAGGGCTGCTGGTTCAAATCCCATGTGGGTCAGTAAGCTACACCAGTAAACTGTGCCCTCTGTAGCTAAGATTGTGAACAATAGCTCGACCTGGAGCTGGGCTACTGGGAGCCACTGGGAACTGCCAACAACCAACTGCCTCAGCTGGGTAGAGCGAAATGATCATAATACCAACATGAGCCATTGAGTGGAGTCCTCCATAACTAGATGGGGTGGGCGGGGGAGAGGAAGGGAAAGGGGAGGGGGAAGGAGGAAGGGGGAAAGAATGGCTAGTAAGTACATCTACATCATGTGAACTTAGAGTGCCTCTTGCATCCCCAGATACATCCTGTGTTTCCTTCCTCTTTATCCTTAAAGATTTGTTAACGTCTTGTCATCAACAAACAACTGAGATCCAAACATATGTCAGCGTTACTCTGAGCAGAAAATAATGGTGTAATCCCCCGCAAAAAGGGGTCTGCATAGTATCATAGCTTTTTAAGTTTGGAAAATGGCCCTGGTGCCTGGAAAAATGGAGAGAATCACTACTCTTTCAGATTAACTAGCATTCCTATTACCTCCAAACACATTAGTGCTTCTAAATATATTAATGATAAGATTTTGAGACTTCTTTGGTGAAAGTTGAGTGAGGGTTCCCAATCCAAGAAGCCTCCATTTAAGAAGGATTAAAACGGGGACAAGTAGTAATCACCCCCTGGGTAGTCTATGTGAGGTTGTCAACAGATTGCTTTCACTTCTGCTTCAATATTTAATCCTTTTCTTTTCTAGACAAGACATATAAGATTGGAACCTTTCCTCTGTGTGCTGGCACCATTAATTCTACATACTTTCTAAATGGGTGATGGAGTCTTCGTGCCATCTTTCTACTAAAAGAATGAGCCATTGTGGTCCTCAGCACTGGGCAGAAAAAAGGAGGTGTACTTACTGCCTTATTAAGTGAGCCAAGGACTGATTTTGATTGATGTCCCTCTCAAGGTTTCACCATGACAATGAGGAAATAATGTGGCTCTTGAGTGGGCCTGGTTGGTTTTTGCCCAACACTGGAGCTTCTTTTTATTTTCTCATTACTACCTTGCAGACTGAAGTTCTTCCTATCCAATCCTCTTTTTATAGGTGTGACACCTATATCATGACTTGACTACCTTCCCTCCTTACTGCTGTCCTCCCTTTATCATTCACAGATATTACCCCCAATGAGTTTGTACTACTTGTAACTGTGCTTTGATATTCACTTTCTGACGGACCCAACTAACATACAGTGTATAAGGTAAACAACATATATTTAACCTCTTGCTTTTTACTTAATCTCCTATCTCAGGTCTGCCAGCTGAAGGGCCAGGAGAACCATGGAACAATCCAGAAACTTGGTTGGGGCTTTTGTTATTGCATTTAAGAAAATAGACATTTTTATTTGACTCAACTCCCTAATCTTTAAAGTGCCTAGGTTGCTCAAAATTTATTTTGTATCGGAAGTACCACCACAATTATGTTTTTGGCTCTTTGTAGTTGTGTAACCAAAGAACTATGAAATAACAATCTATGAAATAATAATCGAAATGATCCAAGCTCCAATGGGTTATCATATGGCAATATTTTAACTATAAATTTTATTATAAAGGAGATTCATCATGGAAGAATTTATTAATCATGGTATTTTTTTTAGAACTTCATCTAAAGCAAAGCATCACTGGTAAATATTTTTTGCTGTCTTTAGAAGTCAGTGACAGAATCTGATGTCTAATAAATCTAGCAGCTACCATACCTACCACTAAAGATGGGATATGCATGATTTCTAATTATGCTCTATATGCAACGTCCCTTTCTAAGGAATAAAAGCATCCATGGAGTTCAAGACAGTCTAGCTTTAAACACAATCATCAGTAACCAGTGCTTTAAAGAATGGCAACAGCCACTCCTGGGAATTCAAAGGCACCAATTCAACTTGTTATGCTGGGTGGACCATTAAATCAAATGGGAAAATTGAGGATGTGTTAGACTCTGCAGTTATCCAAGTATTTTTTTTAATTTATTAAATTTATTGGTGTGACATTGGTGAGTAAACTTACATAGGTTTCAATTGTACATTTCTATAATACATTAGCTATAAATTGCATTGTGTGTTCACCATCCAGTCAGTTCTTCTTCCATCATCATATACTTGACCCCTTTTCCCTCTTCTACCACCCTCTTACACTCTGGTAACCGCTAAACTGTTATCTGTTTCTGTGCGTTTTTTTCCTCTGTTTGTCTTGCTCGTTTGTTGCTTTCAGTTTTATATCCCACATATGAGTGATGTCATATGGTTCTCAACTTTTTCGATCTGACTTGTTTCACAAGTTTTGATTACTATGAAGAAGTTGACCTGTGCCTTGGTAATCTCTTTAGCTTCCAGATAACCATAACATCTGCTAAAACAGGTTGAAAAAGTAAAGATAAGGCCGGCTGAGTGGCGCAGTGGTTAAGCGCTGGCTTGGGAAGCCAGCGGCCCTGGTTCGGGTTCCACATATGAGGGCCAGTGACACTGCCCTCAAAAAGATAAAAGTAAAAGTAAGAAAACATAGACCTAAACTGGCAGTCGAGATACTTGTGGTCATATGAATATTCACTTGTTCAGGTGGATTGTAGGGAATGTTATTTTGAGTGGATTCATAGTCTATATTTCAGATATTAAAATGTGGCTTAATTTCTAAAATTTGCATGTAGTAACACAAGCTAATGCTAGCATGCTTTTACAAGACTAGATGGAAATAAAAGTTCTGCAATAAATATCTTGTCTCTTTCTATCAGTGTGATCGTACAAGTTAATTACTCTTTATGAACCTCTGTTTCCTCGTGTGTAAAAATGGTGATCCTCGTACCCAGCTAATGGAACTGCTGTGAGAATATTGGGATGAAACACATACTTGAAGTGAACTTTGAACAAATTATTCCAGACATAAATGGTGGTAATGATGATGGTGAAAAGAATGCAAAAATGCATATGAAATTTTGAAAACTTACTTGAAATTTTATTTACAGTACTCATTTTGTTAATTGAAATAACTTTTTAGAACTGAAAATATAAGAAACTCTAGTTCAGTTAAGTAATAATTGTTATTATAAATTCTGAATCAGTGAGACTTATCTAACAAAGTTAATGAGATACATTGAGAATCTTTAAGATGATCGTCAAGTTTATTTGAAGTATTTACTGTTGCAAATGCTATGTGATTGTGATGAAAGGTAGGTTTCTCAAATATTTCTGAAGTAAACACAGTTAGCTCCATCCCTCAAATCTCAAGTGTATTAATAAATCTATTCAGTAAGTTGGTTTTTGTTTTGTTTTGTTTTTTAAATTCTAAGAAGAAATTTTGGTGATCACATTGAGATAGAGCCAGATGGTCAGATATGACTTTTCATTTTAGGTGAATGCTCATAATTTACTTTACCCTGAAGTAACCACAAAAGCAGAAATCAGTGAATGGTCTCCAAGAACATCAAATTCAAATAATCTCAGGGGTTTTATGTGCTGTCAAACATTTCATCAAATGGCATGAGAAACATATCTTTCATGTTCTTTTCATTTTTAAAACAGCTGTATCCTTTACATTAGAGAAAAGTAGTTTTGATATGTGTTTTAAATTACTGCATATAATAACATTCCTCTCTAAAAATGTATCTTTCCCTTGGTTAAATCAATGCTAAGGTTTTTTTGAATATATATAAGCACAGTTGATACATCTAATTCTCTTTCAGATAAAACTTTTAAAATCTGAAATCACTCTCTTCCAGCTTAAATAAAACAAAGAAACAGTTATGAATTTCAGGCACATGGCATTTTTTGCCTTTTTTACTGGATGGGATTTTTAAAAATTGATGAATAGGTAACATATAGTAGTCAGGATGATAACTAATCTGATTTTTTTTTTTAAATGTGGGCTTGCATAGCAGACAAATTTGGAAATGTGTTATCTAAATATGTCATGGGTTATATTGACTTTAATCTATAACATATGTGAATTTTAATCATTAAGCAATGAATTTTTTTTGCTGAGGTCTGCATGGTGAATATCAGTGAATATAGTATTTTTTGAGTGGAATGAAATGCCCAAGACTGATGTCTCAAGATTTAATTGCCCACTTAAAAGTCCCTAGAGTTCTTGAAGGAATCCCGGAGACCTGTAGATCATACTCCTTGATGGTAGCTGTGCATTGGAAGGTGAGAAGAAGGCAAAGCCAGTACCTTAGGCTCAGTCCTATCTGGAATTTTGGAGTAAGAGAGCACAGATTAGAGACCTCATTTCCACCTCCATTTATTGGTGCCCGTTGTAGATGCCGCAAGACCAAGGTGACTTATCTCCTGATGATGATGATGATGATGATGATGATGATGATGACTGAATATAGTAATAACATTAACTTCCAATTAATGAGTGTTTTCTATACCCTAGGTACCACATGAGGTATTTTAAATGGATTATCTCTAGTTTATACATCATTCATTTATTCAATCATTCATTCTCTCTTTTGATGAGTTTTTATTGCACACCTACTACAAGCCAGGCCCTGGCTGAACTCACAGAGCTGATGCTGCGTGTAGTGGGGAAATTGACAGTAATGAATGCAGAAATAAGCAGTAATCACACTGTGAGATTTGCGCTATACAGAACTAAACAAGGTCACAGAACTGGGAGAAATGGAGGAGTGGGCCTATCTTAGATAAAAATCATCAAGAAAGGCTTTCTAAGGAGATGCCATCTAAGCTAAAGCTGGAAGGATGTGGAGGAGCCACCCTGAGGGAACAGTAAGTACCATTCCCTAAGGTAGGATAGAGCTTGGCAGGTGTCAGCAAAAGAAATGAGGCCAGTGTGCCTGGAGGGTAGAGCATGAGAGAGATTGTGTGACCAGGTAGAGTGGGAAGGTTGGAGGGTGATACTGAGCATAGAAGTCCATGCTTAGGACTTTGGATGTTCTTCAAAAAGAACTCATGGGAAGCACTGAACGATTGAAAGCTAGGTAGTGATATCAGCCAATTTATGATTGCAATCCACCTGCAATCCAAGATGGATGCTGTGGATGACAGTGTGTGAGCTTCCAATTAGAAAGCTCCTGTAACCCAGCCAATAACGACAATGGTGTGGGCAATGGGGTGGCAGGGGAGATGGAAGACAATTAATGGTTTGGAAGTTGAACATGACTGGCTGGTGGTGAAGTCAACACAAGAAATGAGAGAAAGAAAGGCTTGGGCCTCAGCAACCTGGCTGTGAAGAGACCTATGAGTAAGATGGGAAATTTGGATGAGGAAGGGGTTTTAGGGATGAGATTCAGGAGATTTGATTTGATATATTAATATTGAGATATTATTTCAACATCTAGTTTAAGATTTTAAGCAGCCAGATTAGATACAGGTCCATAATGCCTTATCCACAATTCAAGAACCCATAAATCTCCAAGAACTGAAAATTTTTTCATAACTCTTTTTACAGCAAAATCTGACCTCAACCAACATGAGGCTCTTGATAGTCCCGGTTTATCCCTCTGGGAATGTTCATACATTCAAAGCAGAGCTATCAATGTGTTTGATTACAGGGTGACGTCCCCGACCCCATTAAAGTTGCAATGTGCCATGTGCACCAGATTAAATTTCTAAAATCCCCAAGGTTGAAACACATTTGCCTCTCCTCCCCAGCCCCTGGGTTTTGCATAAGGACCTGTGGGTTTCTGTAAAAGTCTTGAAAGTCAGTGGAAAGTACAATATTGGAGATGCACATTTGGACCTTGACTCTCAAGGGATAAGGAACAAAGCATAAATTTTGGAAATTCGTGATCACTCTCTCTCTGGAATTTTAATGGAATTTTCAGCAAGAAAACACTGACTCCTTGAAAATTCTAGTGTACCCTGAAAAATTGGTGGGAGGATCTAAGCTTCGCATAGGGTATCTCTACTGTCCAGACTTCGGGACAAGTCAGATAAGCTTGGTGTCTAAATTCTGGTTTGGCTGGAGAAAGCACACCTTCACACTCAAGATTGTGATTTTAATGGTTCAACTGAACCTTTTGATCAGAATTTTCAGGTGTTGCTTTTTTTTTATGATATATGGTTATTAATTATGGCTTAGAAATAATTTTATTTTCTAAATGCTTTTTATTTATTGATAGCATTAATTTTCCATGATACTCAAGGTATAAACATGCCATGGTTCTCTCTCTCTCTAAAAAAAATCAAATTAAATATTAAATGCAGCTTGGGCTCTCACTCAGCAGGCTAGATAAGAAACCCAGGATCTGTTAGTTTTGGGGAACCCTTATTTTATCCTCTCTCACAATTCCAGACAGCCTATGGGATAATTCAGTTGAGGGAAACAGGGACGTTTTGGTGACTGGCTGTAATTGGTATTGTTCCTAGATCAGGTCCCCATGTATATTTGAGGCTGGCCAGCCCTCCCTAAGCCATGTAAGCCTGCTGAGACCTTACTGCCTACAGCCTGGCATTTGGCACTGCATCTCCATACCCCATGTGCCTCCCACCCCTCATCCCATGGGATTTGCCAATCTTGGTAGGAGTTGAAGTCATCTTTGGCCTTCCCCATCCATGGAACATCACACTTCTCTGCAGGGTGGGGGTTAATCTTTCCTGGGATGGGCCCCTCCAGTCTTTGACCATTAAAGCCCCCAGCTTCCCTCCACAGTTCCTCCCTGGACAGTCCCCCAATAGTCTTCTTCCTTGAAGGTAAGAGAAAGGTTCACATTATTCCTAGTAAGTTTATAGCAGTAACATAAACACAAGATACCAACAAGGTTTTCATTAAGCACCCTCTTACAGACTAAAAAGACCAGGCAAACAAACAACAACAAATCCTACAAATATATGCTCATTAATAAGTTCTCAAAGTATAAAACATAAAGTGTTCAATAGAATTACGATGCAAAGGGAAGGAGAGAAAAAGTTTTGAGGAAGGAAAAGTATATAGAATAAACATGATTTTGAACCTAGTTTTGCAAAATTCCAGGGGTTTCTCCAGTTGTTCAAAGGGATAGCATACAACCCTTAAAACACAATCAAATTTATATCTCTAAACTGTCATCCTGTGAGATATTTTGGGAAAAGGTTAAAATAATGTCACTAAGTTGGATAAACTGTATATGGTATATAATTTTTAACATATGTTTTTTTCTTCTGGGTAATTAAGTTGAACTGTCTAATTGTAGGACAATTCGAAAATACAGGAAAATACTATAAAGAATAAAATTAATACTGCCTATTATCACATCACAGAGATCATCTTTGTGATATTTTGATGTTTTCTTTCCAGTTTTTGTCTCTAAATGCTGGTTCTGTATCTGTGTATTTCTCTGTTTACATAGCTGAAGTATTACAGTATATTAAAGTTTGTGTTCTGTTTTTCTTTCAATATTCTCAGATTGTGACATCTCATTCTCAGGAAATATGCCTAAAAATTAAAGGAGGGTATCAATCAATTAGTTTTCACTGATAACTGGACAAGCCGCCTCTCTCTTCCCTTAACAAATGCACACATGCTCTCAAGAAGCCCCATAGGTATAAAATAAGACTGAGATTAAAACAAGAATATAAACATCATTTCTTGATGGTATCTGCAGAAACTTTGGCTTTTAATAATAGTTCTCTCTAGGATGTGTCCTATTTTTCAGTTATGTGTAATTCTTTCATTTCTGCCTATATTTCTGATTTTTTTCTTAAGATAAATACTTTGAAGTCAAGACCTAGGACAAAGAACATGAACATTCTAATTTAAATTTTTCATTACAACTTTTTCTCATAAAGTTTGTGATTTTAAAATTTGGAAAATACAAAAAAGTAAAACAAGTAAAATATAGATCATAAAATTTCTGTAACCTAGAGCAAATTACTGTCAGTACAGGGACTATTCCCATATGATTTTGTGAACATATATTTATGCTTCTTTTATTAATATTACTTACTCCTATATTGCAAATATTTTCCCTTATCATTAATTATTTGAAAACATGATTTTAATGGCCCTTTCCCTTTCACACATCATAATATATTTAGTTATTTCCATTTCATTGTCTATATTTTGGCTGTTTCCCAACTTTTTGCTTTCTCAAATATCATAGCCATAAACATCCCCATCTTGAGTCTTTGAACCTCTTCTAGCTTAATCCCACCTCATGAATGAGGGCGCTGAAACCAGGACATGTAAAGGAGCTTCTTTGGGCTATTGTTAGCACATTTGCATTTCCTGTGCAAACTACAAAGAGGTGCTTCTTTGGGTGATACATCACAAAAACCTCCTCTCAGGATCAATTAGGAAACAGTGCCCTGTCTTAGGGCTGGCAAGTCCTTGCCAGAAACATAGTTGGGTGAGCAATGTGCGGGCTAGATTTGCTTTTGTTGCAGTAGACAACCAATTTGACCTTGCATTGCAGTCTTTCCTCGTGTAATTTTTTTTACCCAAAGTCACAGAGCTAGTAAATGACTAAACTGGTTGGCAAATCCAAATCTGGTCAACTCCAAATCTGCTGCTCTTTTAGCTACCTTTAAACACCTTCCTGATCAGGTCAAAAGATCAGGAGGCTAGGATTTCTATAGTTCTTTATAAGTGATATTCATGGCGTGCCACTGATTATACATTTCAGTTTTGAAAAAAACAGTAACCACAGGATAATCTAAACATTTTATTCAAGCAATTGCACATATTGTCTGGCTTTCTAATTTACCCAAATTTTCTGACATAAAAAGTTCAAAGTTATGGACTGAGATTAAAAACAAAACAAAACAAAACAAAAAACAAACAAACCCCAAAAACCTAACTGTGGTCTTTGGGATTCTCAGAAAATGTCCCCTCAGCCAATTTAACTGGGCAAAATGTTAAAAACAACAAACATCTTCAACACAACCTTAACCTTCATAATATGTAAAGTGAACAATTATAAATTAATTGTTTTAGGGATCACTGCTGTTTTCAGTGACCCACCAGGATGTTATGTAATTTTATCCTAACCTAGTCATAGTTTTCCTTTCAAAATTTGGAAAGCAGCTTCTACCCAAAGGCAGACAGAGGATGGGAAAATGACAGTGAAGTAAAAACTGAAGAGTTAATGTGTCTATTTTACATTCTTTAAACCAGTCCGTTCTGTTGCATATTTTGGCACATGTTTCGAGACATATTTCAGACAATCTTTGCAAAGTTGAAAGTTGACTCAAAGCCAGATGTTCAAAAATAGACTGAGAAAGCAATTGTAATTTTTCATCCCTCAATTTTTGTACAGAAACATCATTATGAAATTGTTCTAGACTGATGGATGCCCCATTGAAAACCGGGTCAAAAGTATGGCTGTGATGGAAAGTCTTCTGGCTTATAAAACAGGGCCTAAACAACACCAAACAGGTAGAATCTGAAACAATCTTTCCAGTCTGACGTTGGTGTCAACTGCACTTCCTCTGCATTGTTTTTTAACTTTTTATTTTGAAATAATCTCAGGCTTAAAGAAACATTTTGAAAATAGTACAGACTCTCTCTCTCTCTCTCCATATATATGTGTGTGTATATACACATATATGTATGTATGTATTATTCCTGTCTCGTTTCCTTTTCATAATAAAATGGAACCCAGTTTCATTAATTATTGTACAAAACCACCTTTCAACAGAAGCCTTGAGTGTAGCGTAGCACGTTTGTGTTAGCTGCCATCCTGTTGAAGTCTCTCAGGCTTGTCTCCCTTCATCACAGGAAAGGTATTCTGTTAAGCCCAGTGAATCCCTGGATTTCTTTGGGTTCTAGCTCTCATATACAATTCTTTGGGAATAGCCTCCCATTCCTTTCACTTCTACTTGAACCTGCATCTGTGCCTAGGCTAACACTCACATAAGATTTTTGTTCCACCATTTCTGATTTCCCTGTAAGCTATAGATGCCTCCATCATTGATTGACTAGTGAATAGGTGATTACACAAACAATGGTTTGACTTATAGACCCTGATATATATATATATATATATATATATATATATATATATATATATATTATGTTAAATAGGGCCGGCCGAGTGGTGCAGTGGTTAAGCGCTGGCTTGGGAAGCCAGCGGCCCCAGTTCAGTCCCACATATGAGGGACATTGACACTGCCCTCAAAAAAAAAAAAAAAGTTATATAATATGTTAAATAATATATGTTATATATATTGAATATATATGTGTGTGTATATATACGTATACAATATATATTTCACCCATATTCTCTAAATGTTAGCGTTTTAACACATTTTCTTTATTGTTCTCTCTCTCTCTCTTCAGTGTGTACTTTCTAACAATAAAGATGTTCTCTTACCATGGTACAATATAAATATCAGGAAATTAATATTAATACAATACTATTCTATTATCTGGTCTATAGCCCTTATTCTAATTCCAATAATGGGACAAATGGACCAACTGAGTCTTAATGTGATGTCCTGATAAAGACACAGCATCATGTCTGTGATGTTCCTTCCAATAATATAGAAACTGCATCTAATCATGAGGAAATATCAGATAAACCTGGAGTAAGGAGTTTCCTAGAACATAACTGAACAGCAGTGCCAATGTCACAGGTACAAAATGAATCAGTAACAGCCTCAACAAAAACGAAAGGGAGAAACTGTTCCAAATGCACAGCCAGGGCTTGTCAGTCTGGACTGTTTGTGTAGACGAAGATTAACTTAATGATTTCATTAAGAACTGCATGGGGTTCCAAGGAAAGCAAATCTTCACTAATTCTTAAGAAACTTAACTGGCACTTAACACAAACACATCCACACTGGGCCCCACGTGTGACGGCGCAGACAGCTTTGATGAACATTTCAACCAGTCAAAAGTAAACTGTTACCCTGCTGGTACAGCTGAGTTCCCAATGGTGAGGCAGAAGACCTGCGCTGAGGAGGGGACCACCCTCTCTGGCCCATCACCCAGCTCAGCCTGCAGTAAACCGGACTGTGTCGGGTCTAGTTGTGCAATAAGAGCAAAAAAATCCCAGTGACAGCGCATAGCACAGGGAGCAGAGTTTCCTTTCTCAGCACACTGAGAACCATATTTCTACAGTGCAGTTTAGTAACCATGAAGACATTTAAGGTCATTTACAGACCACTCATTGAGGTTTTCATTACATGCTCTTTATATTGTATAATTATGATAAGAAAAATAAAATATGATCCTTTTAGAAAAGTATCAAACATAACATATGTATAAATCTTTCACATAAGATATTTTCCAATTTTTTCTGTTTTTCTTCACAGACACACACACACACATACGCACACACACACACACACACACACACACACACCACACCACTTTTAATGAGAAACTTGAACTTGCCCTTTTATTCTAACTTTGTCAGGTTTTATACTTGACATGGCTTTACGAAATTCCTCATCGGGGCATTCCCAGGTTTCTTGTACCTGAGGTTTATACAATTGGTGGTGGGAGTGAGGAGAATTTAAGAGAATAGAAAATTGTAATTTCTGTATGTGAAGGACTGAAAGAATGATGAAGATTTATTTTGCAGGATGCACATGCTTAATTAACAGGAAGTATCCTGGAGCTAGTTTGGACAAAAGAGCACTTCAGCCACAAAGACATCAGCTTCTGATGTTCTAGAGGACAGACCTTTGGGGCTGTGGCCTGGAGTGACCCTAGACAAAAAACTTTAGAGGCCTCCCCACTCCCAGGGCTGCACTTCCAGTCCCAAGGCTCCTGGGGTACCTGTAATACAGACTTTGTCACAGTTGCCCCCACCTTGCTCTTATGGGATTGCCCTGCAAGAGCAGATGGCAGGTGGATAAGCATAAGCTTGGCTCTGGCAATGATGCCACTCGTGTGGGGACTGCAGGACACACCAAATCCCTGTTTCCCCTGGCTACTGTCCTAAGGGTCCTAAGCAGGTTGCCTCTTGGTCAGATTCCACCAGTGACACTGAGGGAATAGAAATACAGCACATTCCCATTACACACCGGGTGGGAAGCTCTGCTATAGTGGCAGGGTGCTTTGTAATTGCAGAAGCCTAGGTCAAAAATCATAGATAATATACATGAAAGGGATTTTAAAATGATCAGGTAGTCTCAGACATTTTTGGCCTGGAAACTCTATGAAGAAATACCCTTTGATGTTAACAAAACAGCAGAGGAGTGGCAACAAAGTGAAAGAAATAAGTAACTTTACCAACAGATTGGTAAACTGCCAGTGAAAACAGAAATGATATTTTACAGTACTTTCACTTCCTCTTGCAGTATAGTATAAAGGACTGTATGTGACTTAGGATAAGTGTCTATGAGTTTGGGCAAATCACTTCGGTAAGGCTTTTACATCTTTGGTAAAACCAGCTTTATATGAATTCATATCTCACAGTTGTTCTGAAGATAAAATGTGAGAAATTCTTTGTAAATGGCTGGGGAAGTTTCATGTTTATTTTTCTTTTTGTACGACTATAGAAATGTCTGGTGTTTCAAGTTCATCTATAATACACCATCAATAAAAGCCATATATTTTTATTATTACAACTCATTTAATTCCAGAAAGAAACATCTAAACAGGTTTAATACCTTGCGGGGTTGAGGGAATAATGCTAGTGGTCATTTTCATACAGGTTTACCTGAGTATCAAGAACAAGCTAAAAGGGAAAAATATCGCAAAACACCACGTAGTTGGCAGCCTTAAGCAAAAGGTAAGGATAATAAAGTGTTTGTATAAAGGAAGGTTGAGTTCTTAACAGATTAATGGTATATATTCAGGATTATTTTGTTTTATTTCATTTGTATATACTTCAGCAGTAACTATTATGGGGCGGGGTGGGGGGGAGCTGTATCACTTTTCTCCTTTACTAACCTTCCTGTGTCTCAATCCAAATTCTACCCTACAGGCTCTCCACCCCCCTAGCCACATGCCTAAGATGGCTCCTCAATTTGCCATTCCCAAGGGGTCCTTTGAGCTAGGTTCTCATTTCTCCCCATGTCAGCCTGGATTTATACAGCTTTCCTGCAGGGTTTCCTGCTCCATGCTGCTGCAGACTGTTCTCTCTAACTTGCCACGGTTTAATAGCTAACCCTCATATTTAAAATATTATGGATACAAAAAGAGGAAAAGAAATAATTTTCAATAATGGGCTACTAAGACCTTGTGGCTGTCAATCTGTAACTGCAGACCCGTTAAAGTTGCTTCGGATATTTGCAGTGGAGCATAAAGAGCGGGGTGGTTTTGCTTTGGGAAAGCCTTTGTTCAACTCTCCTCCCTCTTTCAAGTCAGGGTAAAGAAGACTTTCAGTGAGAATTTTGGTTAGAAAACACCTTCTCAAGGTTATTTCCCTTAATGAAAGTGCAGAAACCCCATATTTTCATGAAACCTGTGTTCATATACATCACTAATCACCATCTAGAATAAAATCATAAATATAGTTTTCCTCCTTCAGTGTCAAGGTTTCAAGAATCTACCAGTGATTTAGCCAGGTTTTCAATTGTCATGTTACAAGAAATCAAACACAAATGGAGAAAATAAGCATGTAAAAATGGAAATTTTTAAAAATTTATTTTTTTAATATGAGAAAAAAATGTTTTACAAATACACACTTACATGAAGATAGAGATTAAAAAGGAAAACAGGTTTATTGTGAATTAAATATAAATTTTATATAGATACATTAATTTCCTTCAAATTCTTAAAACCTGTTGATTTATATTTGTTTCGTGTCTGTGATAAAATTTTTGGCAGGAGTGTTTGTGTGTATACATTGTTAGAACTAGAAAAAATAATATACTAAATTTAAATTAAGCAGGATGGAATTATTTTTCTCCATTTAGTAATATTTTCGCACCAGCCCTCCTGAAACAATTTCCATCTGCAACTTTATCTTTAGAAGTTTAAATTATTTCTTAATTTTACCATTTGATTTTGATGAGTGCTGCTGGCAATGAATTCAGATGGCAGGGGACAAGTTTAATCAATCGCAAGTGGCTTCTATATAACCTTTGGTTTGGGAAGTAAATAGGAGAACAGAAACTCAGTGGCACATTCTCTTCTCTTTCAAACATATGTTCTTATTTAATAAAATCTTTCTCAAATAAAATAAGCCTGTAGTTATTGGTGGTCAGTTTCACGTAATAGGAGCTACTACAGTTTCCCATTAGGAAAAATACAAGGCTGCAATAAAACAAACAGTGAGTCACTTTATTGGGTATGAAGTAATAAAGCAGTGGCTATAATGATAACTTCTATTATGTGCCTTAGAGGAAAACAACCTTGATTTGTTTCTTTTGGTTTGGGGTCGGGGACTTCTTAGCTTAGTGGTACAGAAAACCAATATGTGATCAGATTCCACCCCACTGCTCTGTGTTCTCATAGTAACTGGGAGATTTCACTCTTGGCAATTATCACTGCCATAATTAATTAATAATTGTACAATGTATTATTTAATATTTCAATCTTCTATAAAACTCTCCATACAGGCAAGAACTAGTCAGTTCAGGCACTTGAATGACTGCACACATGCGAGAATGATTGGCATCCACGTATAGGAGAAAGACAAAAATAATAGGAAGAAAGCAAAAAGAAAGAGAGAGAGAGAGAGAGAGAGAGAGAGAGAGAGAGAGAGAGAGAGAGAGAGAAAGAAAGAAAAAAGAAAACGATAAGGAGAGAAAAACAGTGGGGAAGAATGAAAGACAAAGACAAGAAGAAAAGAAATGAAAAAAGGGCCGGCCAAGTGGCGCTGTGGTTAAGCTCTGGCTTGGGAAGCCAGTGGCCCTGGTTCGGTCCCACATATGAGGGCCAGTGACACTGCCCTCAAAAAAAAAAAAAAAAAAAAATTATGCATAAAGAAATAGGATAGAACACGACAGACAAAAGGATGGAAAGAGAGAAGGCTCTCATTTATTGAGAACCCACCATCTTCAAACTCTGCCAATCTTGTTAAGTTTACTTTTCGTAATAAATATCTATATCAAATAGGTATTTCTAATTCTGCTTATCATTCTAAGACAAGTCACCCACAGCACTAGTAAAATGTTTCCAAAGCCTGTTTCCAAAATTCCCTTTGCTGCACCTTGCTGTGGGCGTGAAACACAATACTCTTCCACAGCCCCTATTCTGCAGAGGCAGTTAATAAAAGCACAGGCATTTCAGCCATAAAGTGCTGCCCAGTGCTGGATGGTGGGGACGTGCCCCATCTCTGTGGGTTCACACTGCTGGGAACACATGGGTAACACAGCCTGAGTACCAGAGTTGAAGACTGAGCATCATTACTCCTGGCAGGGACAACATTTTGCCGACAACCTGAGAAATGTTGCTAGACGCGGGTTCTAGACCCCTGGTAGTGATACTGAACACCCAGGGAATTTCTCTTAAAGACTCAATAATTCACGGCTGGATATTAACCAGATCGATGACATACAGTATTGCCACATCATCTTCTCATTTTACTGGCTCTAACCCTACAGAACGTTTCTAATACAGCAGGGGTGTTTGGTGAAATACGACTTTTCTGATTGAATGAATGCCTGCGGGCCTCCATGGTAAACACCAGTTCAAACACACTGTGGCTTATAATGAGGGGCGAGTGCCAAAACCTCCAGATGACTTTGTAGCACACACGCCTTTGTTTGCAGCCTCTGCTCTTTCACCGCCCCCACAGCCAAATTATCTCCGTTTATTTTTCACCACATCTGACTGTAACCAATAATTTTTGTATGGTGAATATCAGTGTTTCTGCCTGCCTTGCATCGTGTTGTTCTTTCAGATGCCAAGCTACATTTGCCTTTAAGGAAGTTTTAAAGAAAGGAAGTTTTAAAGAAACATTTACTGTGTGGCGGGATTGATATAAACTCATTGGCATGGAATAAAGTCCATATATACACCTTATGGCTTTGGCGTCCCCTTCCTTTCTATTATCCTTCTTTTTTTTCCAAGAGTAGAGGTAGGGGGGAGGGCTATTCCTAACATATTTCATTTTCTCCCAGTGTATTTTTCCAGTACTAAAGCATGCTTTTTTTAGGTCTACCTAGAAAATTTTCAGTTACATCATTTGCACAAATATATTGATGTTAACATTGAAAAACCTCTTTGCTTGCAGTTGTATATTTTATTTGGCTAAAAATGGCTCATGTCTAATACATTACATGTCCTTTGGTGATACTATTTAAGCGAGAAATTCCAAAACTCACAAATACCGAATAGCCAAAAGTTCCAAAGCAGTGCATGAACACTAAACATGCAATATATCTCCTCCATTTCCAAACAGAAATAGATTTCTCTCTGATTTGTTTGATAAATTTGACCCGAGATTTCCATTTGGAGTTATTGGAGTTCCTACTGTTTTTCTGCGTGTTGGTGGGCCAAGGCCTAATCACCCCGAAGCCCCACGGAGGCCATAAATTATAGCGATGAGGTGCAGCTTTGTATTCCTTCAGCTGCAGAAGAAGGCCATTTTGCCGCAGCCTATTTTGACAGGCATGAATTTAATTCATTGTTTTATGACAGACGGGAAAAGTGTACATGCTCATAGTACTGATTTATGGGCATTTGGGTCTTGAGGATTCTATAATTTGCAACTAATGTGAAAACAGATGGATAGACAGACACCAAAGGTTAGGCTGACCTGTGGGTTCTCTCCCCTGGTTACAAATGGCGTCCATATGCGTCCAATCTCTCTGGGTGAGGTCTTCGCAGGGACGGCCAGATTCTAGAACTCCCTGCACTTCTTTTTTCTTTTCTGAGTAAGTCAGCAAAAGCAAAATTTGGGGAACGTTTCTAAGCCTCGATATTTCAAGAGTCATTCTATGCCTTCTGAATGTATGGAATTCTTCTTTTCTTTCTTTTCAAATTACAAAGCACTTTTCTAAGGTGTACTTAAATCTTTATTATTATCCAAACAAGTAATACCATACATATAAAGGCATAGTTAGATGTTTTCATTTGAACTGACAAATTTATTTTAATAGAATGATTGATTGAAAATCAGCAGTTGGGGAGTTTCAAAGGAAATACCTTGAGTTGGAGACAGGCATGTATTTTTGTGAGAAATGTGTTTGTCTTAAACAAATGAATTTCTACTCTACAAATTATTTTGTTTTTAGAAAATAAGTGGATTATCAAATAAAATTACTTAGTTGATACTAAAAATATTTAATACATTTTTGACTGTTAAATGACTTCATTAAAGAGGAAATAGCAGCAATCACAGCTCTTTTTGAAGAAAGAAATATTAGACCTAGAGTAACAATATAAATACATAATTTTAGTTGAATTGGTACTTGCAATCCATTTAAAAATATAATGTTAAGAAATTATATATTTTATTATTTATTATGTTCAAGTACTATAACATTATTTTATTAACTTTTATAACATTTCAATATTAAAACTAAACAGGTCATTAATTTTAGTTTTGAAGATGGAGTAAAGTTGTGTTGAATTCCACTTCATTTTGAAAATTGGATTTGTAGATTGCTGTTTCCTAAATTAAGAGTACAAAATTCAGATATGATTAAGGGATGTTTTGGTTTTGACCAATAAAACTTTTGACAACAAAAATCACAAGACATAATGTTTTGCAATGTTAAAATATTCCTTTATTTTTATTCTGTTTTAAAATTACACTTTAATCTAATGGCTACTCCTGAGGTTTCATCAACACAAAACTGTCTATGTTGGTCTAATTAACAGGATATCTGCAACAGCATGTGGTGCTATGAAGACAGCAGTATTTAACCTCATTTTACTCTTTGACCTTTGTACATTTGCTCTTGGAAAAGAAACATTTAAGTGACTGATAACTAATTTTAATTGGCATCTAAAAAAATGAACCATGCATACCAAATGAGTGCTTTCTTGAACATGCTCTTAACCAACTGAGCCACTCAGCTGGCCCCAATGAGTGCTTTCTTATAGCTGTGGTCTACTAAACTATGAGTTCATCTTTACTGAAAGAAAATCATGTGCACATATTTACTTCCTGAAGATCTGGGGATACCATTTCTATTTTAGACAATAGCTACCATCACCACCTCATTGCTAAGTCAGATGTGGGTGGAAGAGTCATGTGAAAGCTGATGAAACGAGAAAGACCAATATCTGACCTTAAAGACTTTCTCTTGGCCCCAATTTTTATAGTTGTTTAGAGTTCAGACTGTCAGTATAAGAACAGTGTTATTCACAATGTCATTTGACTTCAAAACAGGCACCAGGGACTTTCTTTTAATATATACTTTTTGGAATGGTTGTGGTGAATTCCATTTAGCTACTCCATTCAATTGCTTAGGAAGGACCATATCTTGACCCCATGAGCACTGGGAAGAGGAAGGAAGCACCACTGGGCCACCTTGCTGATATATCATCTATCCTTGCTCCCAGCCACCCTACACCTAAAACTGTCCCTGCCTGCACCTCACTTTCTTTCCTCTTCCAGAACTCTGTCTCTTCCTCAACCTCTTTATTTACTCAACAGTGTCAGGTGCTAGAGTTGGATAGAGATCAAGAGCTCAGGACCCCTGCTTTTGTGGAGTGCACAGTCTTCTTGGCAGAATTAACCTCTCTCTTGGCATTCCCAGAGGTGTCCAAGCATTTACCCTGTTCAAATTATTGTATCTTTTAGTTATTCATACCTTTCTCTTTTACTAGTAACCTAACTTGATTATATTAACTTTAAAAATTCTATTACCTACTTCAGTGCCCGGAACATACCAGTTGTTCAATAAAAATTAATTGAAAGTTGAATATGTAAAAGAAAATGGATCCTTAAGTCAACCATATAATTGATGAAACAAGTAAAGTGTTAATGAGAGTGAGCTTGTGAGCTGGCAGGATGGGACAGGCAAAGAGTTAACAGGAGTGAGCTTGTGGGTTAAACAGGAATGAGCTTAAATATTAACTGCTTGGCTCTGACTTCCCTGGATAGCACTGCACCTACAAGCTGACAAGCACCTTACTTCCATCATAGGTGAGAACAGAACATTTCCCAATCACAACAGTAATCCCCTACAAACTGACATCCATCATAGATGGGAACAGGACAGTTCCCAGGAGAAGACAATTGTAATGGCAGCTCCCCGGCAAGCTGACAAGCACCCTACATCCTGCTTCAAAAAATATAAAACCCTACCACTTCTTTTCATCGGTGCAGCTGTCCCCCATTGGGCTCTGTCCTGGCACAACTTCTGCCAGTATCTCTTTCTTACCCTTCTGTTTCTGCAGCTCTCCCTCTCAGACAGCCCTGGCAAAATGTATGCCAGTTCCAAACAGAACTCTCTTCCTCTTTGACTTTCAATAAATCTTTTCTCTGGATGCTCTTGTAGAGTCTTGTAAATTCCTTCACATTCTGCGAACGACTAGGGGTTAATTCTGCACCAAGACAATAATGATATAAATTAGTCAGGAGGCAGATAATAAAGAAATTAAGTCTATCCTTAACAGATACATAGTTATAAAATGATTTCAGAGAAGTAATTACTATATGTGAAGAGGTCAATTCTATGAATTACATTTTAAAAAATTTAAACTATCACTTGCATTTTTAATTACTCAAATAATATATTACATACTTCCTTATTGGCAGTGTTTCTAACAATTCACACAACATAAAAGCCAACTAACTTCACTGGCGTCCTCCTCTTCCTGCTTCTTTGCTCTGAAGGTTCCAAGGTTCAGTTTATGAATAATATCCCATACTTTCTTCTTCTATTTACAAAAACATATGTGGCATATATAGGTAAATCATTTTATATTGGGTTGTGTATTTTTATTTTCAACTAAATTGATAACACTTGCAATATACAATATGAGATTTTTCTAAGCACTTAACATGGTTTACTCATTTGATGATCACAGCAACCCTGTGCGATAGGTAATATCATTACACCAATCTTACCAATAAAAAACCCAAGGTCAGTGAGGTTAAATGACCTGCCCAAGGCAGTGACTGATGCACCAAGGACAGAAAAACAGGTCATCTGGGTCTAAATCCCACACTCTAACCTCCATGTTCTACATTGAAATGATACCATACCAAATGGACACTTTGCCATATATATATATATATATATATATATATATATATATATATATATATATCATCTAATATGTCTTGAATATTTCTCCATATCCTTACATACAGACTTACTCATTTTAAAAATTACTAGCTAGTATTTCATAACATGAATGTATCCTAATTTATTTTGCCATTCCCATATCCAAGTCCATGGTTGTTTAGGTTGATTCCAGTCTTTTATTATTATACAACAAATATTTTGGTATACTTTCTGTGCATATGTGGCAATATCTCCGACTGACATACCTAAAAGTAAAATGCTGGGCCCAGAGGAACACATATATTACATTTCAAGGGATGCTGCTAAATTCTGATCCAAAAAGTCTTTGACACTATTTCCACCAGCCAACATTATTTATTATATATATTTTTGAAATGAGTATGAAAGATCCAAAAGAGATAGTTGATAGTTTTAATTTGCACTGCCTTAATTATATCAGGACTTGTTTTTACCATTTTCTTATTGATATATAGAGGTTTTCATGTATTCTGGACACTAATTCCATACATGTGACATATGTTGTTAACATATTTCTCCATTCTGTTACTTTACTTTAAGTTAAATTTTGTTGACTATTACTGTTCTATTGTTTTAAAGGTTTATGGGAACAAATATTTTCTGTGCTTTATAGACTGTTTAGGAACTATTTATTTTCTACAAGTTTTAATTCAACATTTTATTATAATACAACTATGGTGAGATTTGTTTTGTTTATTTATTTGCTTATTTACATATAGATATTATTCTGGAATTTATTAATGTGTATAGTGTAGGTAGTGATTTTTTTCCTACTCAGTTCTCCCAGTATTATGTATTGAATAATTCTTCTGCCCCTCACTAATCTGAAATACTACTTTATCATATACAATAACATTACTTTAGTCTGACAATTATAAAATTAGCAAACAAAAAATCTACAGATAAGACAAAAATTATCAGTAGTCATATGCATTAAAGTACTGTGTAGGGCCGGCCGGGTGGCGCATTAGTTAAGAGCTGATTTTGGGATGCCAGTGGCCCTGGTTTGGATCCCACATAGAAGGGCCAGTGACACTGCCCTCTACAGCTAACAACAGCTCCACCTGGAGGTGGGCTGTGCGAGCCCCGGCAATGGTGTAGGCTGCGGCCCCTGCTGCGGTGGGCTGCCATAGACTACAGTGAGTGGCTGGCAGGCAGCGTGAGTGGCTGGCAGCCAGAGTGAGCTGCCAATAGCCACGGTGAGCAACCATCTAGAGGCCAGCAACTGATCTGCCTCATCCAGGAAGAGTGCAATGACGATACCAACATGGGCCAATAAAGCAACGTCCTCCGCATCTAGACTGAAGAACAAAAAGACAGCAACTTGTCTGTTCCCGTTCCCCAATTCCTCAATGCTGTTGCCCTCCCCTAATTCCCCAATAAAATCTTTAAAAAAAAAAGTACTGTGTAGTATTTAGATGATTTCTCTTCATCCATAGTATTACTTTGTATGGTTGATATTTCACCCAGTCTCTTACCATATAATGAGCACTTTAATATATCATTGTCTTAGTAATTAAAACAACAATAGGATAATATGTCTGATATCAAATTAACATAGACTTCTAAAATGACAATATGCAGGTGGTGAGGTTTGAGTATGATTGGAATGTTTCCATTGCTACTGGTAGCAATTGTTTTGTGCATGCACTCTGGAAAAAAATGATAAAATAATTGAAGAATATTAGAATGCTTATAGGTTTTGATCCAGGAGTTTCCTTTCAAAATATGTATCCAAATGAATAGAGATGGATACATATTTTGGATTAATAAATAATATGTTGCCAGTATATTTTATAATACTAAAAAGCATGGAAACACAAAAATGTCCAACAATTGGGATGATTAGATAAATTAGGGTTTATTTCTGGGATGGAACACTACTGACTTACTGCAGTGGGGCTTAGGAGACCTTGCATGGCAGTCATTGGTGCTTTTTGCCAAGGGTTTTTGGCTCCCTACTTCCTAGGCATGTGGGAGGCTCACACTTCCTGGATACCTTGCATTTGGGCGGGGCCATGGGACTGACTGACAATAAGTCATGACAGGAAGTGACAGGCTTCATTTCCAGGCCAGAACACTTAACTGCTAAAGGGAAACACTCCTGGTCTAGCATGGAGACCAACAATATTTGAAATGACGTGATTGGGTGATGATAATAAGTAGACATCTTCTGATAACCAGAAATGGAAATATGCAATAGATTAGAAGGAAACAAACCTGTGTTCTTTTAAGCCACTAAAAACTAGCTAATAGCCACTGATTAATATAGGTGAGAAAAGGCTCACAAAATGATATCAAATGAAAAAAAAGGGTAAAAAATCCTTAAATATATGAAGCCAATTGTGTGTCTGTGTGTAAAGTAATGCAACAAGTACTGAAACAAAAGAAAACACCAAAATGTTTAGTTTTTATCTTGGGATGTTGGGATTATTCAGTTTTATTTTCTTATATCTTTTTTCTGTTTTTTCTAAAATAAGTGCCTATTATTTTGTTACTATAAAGCCAATTTTAAGTCTTTGTAAGCATACTTTATAATGGTTAAATAATATTTCAACATGTAAATATATACATAAATTTAGCCTCCATTTATTGCTGTGAATTTGAATTATGATTTTCCAATTTTACATAAGACAGTGATTATCATGTGTGTAATTCTTTTTTTTTTTTTTTTTTAAGATTTTATTGGGGAATCTGGGAAGAAGAACAGACAAGTTGCTGTCCTTTTGTTCTTCAGTCTAGTTGTGGAGGGCTCCGATACACTGGCCTATGTTGGTATTATGATCATTGTGCTCTTCCCAGCTGAGGCAGTTGGCCTGGCAATTGGACAGCCACTCACAGTGGCTCATGGCTGTTCTCGCCGGCTGCTGGACGCCCGCCGCTCACGGTAACTCACGGTAGCTCACGGTAGCTTACTGCAGCCCACTGCAGCTTATGCCATTGCTGGCAACTCACAGTAGCCCAGCTCCAGGTCAAGCTGTTGTTCACCATCTTAGCTATAGAGGGCGCAGTGACACTGGCCCATGTGGGAACTGAAACGGTAGCCCTACTGCTCAGAGGTTGCGCTCCCAAGTCACCCATAACCAACTGAGCCACTTGGCTGGTTTCTTTTTACTAGAGAAAATTCATGATCTAATTTATTTTATTATTTATTTATTTATTTTATTAGTTTCAGGTATACAAAACAATGCAATAGTTATATTTTTCACCCCTCACAAAGTAACAATCCCCCTCCCCCAATTAACCACATCCAATGTCATACATATATATTACAATTCCATTGACTCCACTCCCCACACTGTACTCACATCCTGTGACTACATATATATTAAATTATACTTGACATACAATATTATTCAATGGCAGATTCAGATGTACAGGCCACTACACCATCCATGAAGTGGTCTCCCTAACAAGACTTGAGTCCATCTGATCTCCTAAAAAATATTTACAAGATTATTGATTATACTCTCCAAACTGTCTTTCATATCGTGGCAATATTGTAGTTACCAATTTATGTTGTCTCGTCCCTCCCCCTTCTCTCATCCCACACCCCTCCCATCTAGCAACCATCAGTATTTCTCCTATGTCTCTGAGACCATTTCTGCTTACAATGCTTACTTATTCAGTTCTTTAGATCCCACATATAAGTGAGATCATATGGTATTTGTCTTTCTCCGACTGACTTATTTCACTTAGCATAATGTTCTCTAGATCCATCCATATTGTTGCATATGGTATGATTTCATCCTTCTATATAGCTGAGTAATACTCCATTGTGTAAATGTACCACATTTTCTTAATCCAGTTGTCTACTGATAGGCATTTCGGTTGTTTCCAAGTCTTGGCTATTGTAAATAGCGCTGCAATGAACTTGGTTTGCATATATTTGTTTGAATTGGTGTCTTGGGTTTCTCTGGATAAATACCTAAGAGTGGCATTCCTGGGACATAAGGTAGTTCCATTTTCAGTTTTTTGAGATGCCTCTTTACTGATTTCCTTAATGGCTGCACCAATCTGCAGTCCCACCAACAGTGCAGCAGGGTCCCCCTTTCCCCACAGCCCCACCAGCACATGTTGTTTGTTGATTTGTTGATGATAACCGTTCTGACCAGAGTGAGGTGGTATCTCATTGTGTTTTTTATTTGCATTTCTCTAATGTTAAGTGAGGTTGAACATTTTTTCATATGCCTGTTGGCCATATGTATGTCTTCTTTAGAAAAATGTCTCTTCATATCCTCTTCCCATTTTTTAATTGGGTTGATTTTTTTTTTTTTTTTGGTGTTGAGTTGCCTGAGTGTTTTATAAATATTGGATATTAACCCCTTATCAGATATATTGTTGACAAATATCTTCTCCCATTCAGTAGGCTGCCTTTTTGTTTTATTGATGGTTTCCTTTGCTGTGAAACAGATTTTTAAGTTTGATGTAATCCCGTATGTTCATTTTTTCTTTTACTTCCCTTGTCCCCAGGGATATAGCAGTAAAAATATTGCTAAGGGTAATGTCTGCAAACTTACTCCCTGTATTTTCTTCTAGGAGTTTTATGGTTTTAGGTCTTACACATAAGTCTTTAATCCATTTTGAATTTATTCTTGTTTATGACATAAGGAAGTGGTCCAGTTTCATTTTTTTTGCATGTGTCAGTTCAATTTTCCCAGCACCATTTATCAAATAGACTATCTTTACCCCAATGTAAATTCTTGCTTCTGATGTCGTAGATTAACTCTCAGTATACGAATGGATTTATTTCTGGGCTCTTTATTCTGCTCCATCAAGTTATGTGCCTGTTTTTATGCCAGTACCATATTGTTTTGAATACCGTCGCCTTGTAGTGTGATTTGATGACTGGTATCATGATTTCCCCGACTTTGTTCTTATTTCTCAGGTTTGCCATAGCTATTTGGGGTCTTTTATGGTTCCATATTAATTTTAGGTTTACATGTTCTATTTCTCTGAAAAATGCTGTTGGAAGTTTGATAGGAATTGCACTGAATCTATATATTACTTTAGGCAGTATGGACATTATAACAATATTAATTCTTCCTATCCATGAGCATAGTAGGTGTTTCCATTTATTTGTATCTTCTTTAATTTCTCTCTTCAGTGTCTTATAATTTTCTGAGTATTGGTCTTTTACTTCTTTGGTTAAATTTATTTCTAAGTATTTTATAGTTCATGAAGCAACTATAAATGGTACTGTTTTCTTAATTTCTCCTTCTGAGAATTTGTTATTGGTGTATACAAATGCAACTGATTTCTGAATATTGATTTTATATGCTGCTACTTTACTGAATTCATTTATCAGTTCCAAGAGTTTTCTTTAAATTTTTCTTTTTTAGCTGAGCCATCCTGACACCTGATGGCAGCTCAGCAGCAGCTCAGCTCAGGCTGGGCATTGAACAGCTGTTGCTCAGAGCTCAGATTGCACTCTTGAGCGAGCTCTTAACCAAGTGAGCCACTTGGCCAGCCCTCAGTTCCAATAGTTTTTGATGGAGTCTTTGGGGTTCTCTATGTCATCTACATATAATGACAATTTTACTTCCTCCTTACCAATTTGGATGCCTTTTATTTCTTTTTCGTTTCTGATTGCTGTGGCTAGTACTTCCAGAACTATATTGAATAAAAGTGGAGGAAGTGAGAGCCTTGTCTTGTTCCTGATCTTAAGGGGAGTGGTTTCAGATTTTCCCCATTGAGTATGATGTTAGCTGTTGGTTTATCAAATACGGCCTTTATTATGTTGAGATATGCTCTCTTTGTTCCCACTTCGCTAAGAGTTTTTCTCATAAATGGATGCTGGATTTGTCAAATGCTTTTTCTGCATCTATTGATCTGACCATATGATTTTTATCTTTTATTTTGTTGATGTGGTGTATCACATTAATTGATTTGTGGATACTGAGCCAACCTTGCATACTAGGGATGAACCCCACTTGATCATGATGTATGATTTTCTTAATATATTGCTGAATTCTGTTTGCTAATATTTTGCTGAGGATTTTTGCAACTATGTTCAGGAGGTATATCTGCCTGTAGTTTTATATTTTTGTACTGTCTTTGTCTGGTTTTGGAATCACAGTGATAAAGGCCTCATAGAAAGAGTTTGAGGGGGGTTCTGGTAAGATGGTGGAATAGATGGATGCTTTCCCAACTGCCTCCCAGGGTCACATCAAAATTACAAATAATTTATACAACATTTAACCTCAGAAGTCCCCTGAACACTAGATGAACAGAACCTCTAAACGAAGGACCTAAAGATGAGGCCACGTCAACTCTGGTAGGAGGGGTGCAGACAAGAGAGGGCGAGCCCCGTGAGGGATGCCCCAGCTGTGGGAAGGCTTTTCTGGTTGGGAGAGAGATACTCCGGCCCCACACTGAACTCACTAGCTCAGAGTTGCTTTGCCAGGAAGAGAAGTTCTACGACAGCAGGCAGTAGAAATTAGCGAGGACTCTCTTTGCTCAGCTGGGTGAGTCTGAGGGCGGGGAGAACCAGTGGGGCCAGTGCACGGATTCGCTCCCTGGTGAACACTTACCTGGTTCCTGTTGGAGGAAGTAGCTGTGTGAGCTGGGCCCAGGAGCCTGTGGGGAAGGACTGAACTGAGCACCTTTTGTGCAGAAGCTTGAGGTTTTGGGACCATTATTCCCTGGTGTGGAGCTTGCACACCAGCGGTGTACAGGAGAGTGCTATTTCTTTTCAGGTTGGGCCCTCCCACAGAGGGTCACATCCGGGATCCCATTGGTCTAGTGAAATTGGCGCAGGAGTGCATGCGTGCCTGCGCATGAGGCCTTGGATTCCGACCCTCTGCCTTGCTTGTGCTGCATTGCCAGGGAAACGCTATGCAGTTAACCTCCGGCACCATCAGGCTGCTCACTGAGACTTGAGACACAGAAGTGTGTGAGCCGCCTGGGGTCCCCACTATTGGCATTGTTTGTGCAGAGTTGCCAGACTGGGGATTGGCTGTTGGGCTGCTTAGCCTGATTGGCGGACAATTGATTGGCACAGGCTGAGATGGGGAGTTTTCCTGAGAGTGTTGGTCCAGAAACTGTGCACCTGTGAGATCCGATTGAGGCTTTCCTGGCGACTTTGTGTGGAGTGATTGCTGGTGCAGAGTGCATGCTGCTCTGACTTGGTGGGGGCCACTGACCACATCAAACGGTACCTTGGGGGCCTACCCCACCCACCTAGAGCTGTGTTGCCAGAGGAACCCTGAGCCTCCGGTGCCTGGCCACATCTCCGCAGGCCACAGAGGATTTTTTAGCAGTAGCGGACAACCTTCAACAACCTGTGAAGATTTTATTTTTTGGTAGTGAGCATGGTACCAGAGCACACAGCAGCTAATTGCGAAAAACTCACTGAAAGCCTGAGAGGGAGGCCAGCACATAACACGTTAAGCTTTTTCCTCCAATAGCTGGTGCTGATTAACCCAGAGACTCTCTAATGCTGAGCAAGTGGTCTACAGATTAAAGAGAATGGAGAGCTCCCTGCCTCCTGCATCATTTTTTTCCTTTCTCTCCTTTCTAGGTGATATAATACATGGAAGCATTCACAGAACAACAGCCAGAATGAAGAAACAAAGAAACATGTCCCAAGTAAAAGATCAGAAGAAAACTCTAGAAATGGAACTAAATGAAACAGAGGGATCCAAACTTTCACAGACAGAGTTTAGAACACTGATGAAAGAACGTTTAAGAAACTTAGCAAGAACATAAGGAAGGATAGGGAAACCATAAGAAAGAACCAGTTAGAACTAAAGAATACAATAACTGAAATGAAGAACACACTCCAAGGAATCACCAGTAGAAAACATGAAGCAGAGGAGCAGATCAGCGAATTAGAAGACAAAATAGCAGAAATCACCCAGCTGAAACAACAAAAAGGAAAAAGAATGAAAAAGAATGAAAATAGTTTAAGAGACCTCTGGGACAACATGAAAAGCAACAATTTTTGCATCATAGAATTACCAGAAGGAGAAGAGAAGAAGGAAGGGATTGAGAATGTATTTAAAGAAATAATGACTGAAAACTTCCCTACTCTGGTGAAGGAAATCGACATACAAACCCAGGAAGTGCAGAGAGTTCCAAACAGGCTGAATCCAAACAGGCCCACACCAAGACATATCAAAGTTAAAATGGCAAAGCTTAAAGACAAAGACAGAATCCTAAAAGCAGCAAGAGAAAGACAGCAGGTTACATACAAAGGAACTCCTATAAGACTAACAGCTGACTTTTCTACAGAAACTCTGAAAGCCAGAAGGGAGTGGCAGGAGATATTCAAAGTGACAAAAAATAAAGGTCTACAACCAAGATTGCTCTACCTAGTTCGGCTATCACTTAAAATTGAAGGAGAGAAAAAGAGCTTCTCAGTAAAGAATAAGCTTATGGAGTTCATTACCACCAAGCCATCATTGCAGAAAATGTTAAAAAGGCTTTTTAAACAGAAGAAAGAGGAAAACAAGTTAACACAGGAAGACAAGAAATACAAATAACAAAATAGCAATAAATATGCACCTATCAGTAATCACTTTAAATGTGAATGGGTGAAATGCTCCAATCAAAAGACACAGAGTGGCTGAGTGGATAAGGAAACAGGAACCATGCATATGTTGTCTACAAGAGACTCCTCTCAGATCAAAAGACACACACAGACTGAAAGTAAAGGGATGGAATAAGATATCTCATGCAAATGGAAAGGAGAAAAAAGCTGGAGTAGCAATACTTATTTCGGACAAAATAGATTTTAAAATGAAGACTACAATAAAAGACAAAGAAGAGCACGACATAATAATAAAGGGATCGATTAATAAGAGGACATAACCATAGTAACTATCTATGCACCCAATATAGGAGCTCCTAAATATATAAAACAGATTCTGACAGCCATAAAGGCAGAGATCAACAGTAACACTATCATAGTAGGGGACTTCAACACCCCGTTGTCACCAATGGACAGATCCTCCAGACAGGAAATCAACACGGACATAGTGGCCTTAAATGATACTTTAGACCAGCTGGATTTAATCGATATTTTTAGAGCATTTCACCCCAAAGCTACAGAATATACATTCTTCTCAAGTGTACATGGAAAGTTTTCCAAGATAGATCACATGTTAGTCCACAAAACAAGTCTCAACAAATTTAAGAAGATTGAAATAATATCAAGTGTCTTCTCTGACCACAATGCTGTGAAACTAGAAATCAATTATAAGATGAAATCTGGAAAGCTTACAAATACATGGAGGCTAAATATCATGCTAGTAAATAGTGAGTGGGTCAAAATGAGATCAAGGTGGAAATCAAAAGATACCTCGAGACAAACAAAAATAAAAACACTACGACCCTAAATCTCTGGGATGCAGTGAAAGCAGTCCTAAGAGGGAAGTTCATAGCAGTGCAGGCCTCCCTAAAGAAGGAAGAAAAATCTCAAATCAATAGACTGTCTTTATACCTAGGGAACTCAAAAAAGAACAGCAAAACAAGGCAAAAGGGAGTATAAGGAAGGAAATAATAAAGACCAGAGCAGAAATAAATGAAATAGAGAACAACAAAAAAAAATACAAAAGATCAATGAAACCAAGAGTTGTTTTTTTGGAAAGATAAACAAAATCGACAAACCCTTTGCCAGACTCACCCAGAAAAAGAGAGAGAGGACCCAAATTAATAAAATCAGAAATGAAAGAGGAGAAGTGACAACAGATACCACAGAAATACAGAAAATTTTAAGAAAATACTAAAGGCAACTATATGCTAACAAATTCAACAATCTGGAAGAAATGGATAAATTTCTAGAAGCGTACAACCTACCAAGCCTGAACCAAAAAGAAACAGAAACTCTGAACAGAGTGATTACTGCCAAAGAAATTGAATCAGAAATCAACAGTCTTCCAACAAACAAAAGCCCTGAACCAGATGGCTTCACAGGTGAATTTCACAAAACATTCAGAAAAGAATTAATAGCTATTCTCCTCAAGCTAATCCAAAAAAACACAGAAGGAGGGAAGGTTCCCAAACTCTTTTTATGAAGCCACTATTGTCCTGATTCCAAAGTCAGACAAAGATATTTTATTTTATTTTTATTTTATTTTATTTTTTTATTTTTTATTTATTTATTTTTTTAATTAGTTTCAGGTGTACAACACAGTGCAACAGTTATACATTTTACCCCTCAAAGTGACAATCCCCCACCCCCAATACACCACCCCACTCCCCCCCCCATATCATACAGACAAAGATATTTTAAAACAGGAAAACTAAAGGCCGATATCCCTAATGAATACGGATGCAAAAATTCTCAACAAAATAATAGCAAATCGAACTCAGCATCTCATTAAAAAGATCATATACCACAATCAAGTGGGATTCATTCCTGGTATGCAAGTTTGGTTCAATAGCCACAAATCAATTAATGTAATACATCACATTAACAAAATGAAAAATAAAAATCATATGATCATATCAATAGATGCAGGAAAAGTATTTGACAAAAAACAGCGGATATTTATGATAAAAACTCTTAGCAAAATGGAAATAGTGGGATCATATCTCAGCATAATGAAGGCCATGTATGATAAGCCCACAGCAAACATCGTACTCAATGGGGAAAGGCTGAAACGTTTCCCCTTAAGATCAGGAACAAGACAAGGCTTTCTACTTTCACCACTTCTGTTTAACATAGTTCTGGAAGTTCTAGCCACAGGAATCAGACAAGAACATGAAATAAATGACATCCAAATTTTAAAAGAGGAAGTAAAATTTTCATTATATGCAGATAACATGATATTATGTAGAGAGAATCCCAAAGATTCCACCAAAAAACTGCTAGAACTGATAAACGAATTTGATAAAGTAGCAGGATACAAAATTAATATTCAGAAATCAATTACATTTGTATACACCAATAATAAACAATCAGAAGAAGAAATCAGGAAATCAATCCCTTTTACATTTGCTTCAAAAACAATAAAATATCTAGGAATCAATTTAACTAAAGAAGTAAAAGACCTGTACTCAGAAAATTGTGAGACACTGAAGAGAGAAATCAAAGAAGATACAAATAAATGGAAATACATACCATTCTCATGGATAGGAAGAATTAATATGGTTAAGATGTCATATCTACCTAAGACAATATATAGATTCAATACAATTCCCATGAAACTACCAAGGACATTTTTCTCAGAAATAGACCATAGAATCCTAAAATTTATATGGAATGACAAAAGACCCCAAATAGCCATGGCAATCTTGAGAAATAAGAACAAGAAATAAGGTATCACACTAACTGACATCAAAACATACTACAAGGCTACAGTAATCAAAACAGTATGGCATAAAAACAGATACACAGACCGATGGAACAGAATAGAGAGCCCAGGAATAACCCCATCCATACACGGTCATTTAATCTATGACAATAGAAGCAAGAATTTACATTGAAGTAAAGATAGTCTATTTAATAAATGGTGCTGGGAAAGTTGGACTGACATGTACAAAAAAATGGAAATGGACCGCCTACTTACACCATATACGAGAACAAACTCTAAATGGATTGAAGACTTAAATGTAAGACCTGAAACCAGAAACTCCTAGAAGAAAACATAGGGAGTAAGTTTGCAGACATTACCCTGAGTAATATTATTACTGGTATATCGCCTTGGGCAAGGGAAATAAAAGAAAAAATGAACATATGGGATTACATCAAACTTAAAAGTTTTTTCACAGCAAAGGAAATCATCAAAAAAAAAAAAAAAAGGCAGCCTACTGAATGGGAGAATATATTTGCCAACGATATATCTGGTAAGGGGTTGATATCCAAAATTTATAAAACACTCATGAAACTCAACACCAAAAAAACAAACAACCCAATTAAAAAATGGGCAGAGGATATGCAGAGGCATTTCTCTAAAGAGGACATACAGATGGCCAACAGGCATATGAAAAAATGTACAACCTCACTGGTCATTAGGGAAATGCAAATAAAAACCACAATGAGATACCACCTCACTCCGGTAAGAATGGCTACCATCAATAAATCAACAAATAACAAGTGCTAGTGGGGCTGTGAGTAAAAGGGAACCCTGCTGTACTGTTGGTGGGACTGCAGATTGGTGCAGCCATTGTGGAAGTCAGTATGGAGGTATCTCAAAAAACTGGAAATGGAACTACCTTTTGACCCAGCAATTCCACTCCTAGGTATTTATCCTGAAAAACCTAAGACACTAATTCGAAAAAATATATGCACCCCTATGTTCATTGCAGCACTATTTACAATAGCCAAGACTTGGAAAGAACCGAAATGCCCATTGGTAGATGACTGGATTAAGAAACTGTGTACATTTCCACAATGGAGTATTACTCTGCTATAAAGAAGAATGAAATCGTACCATTTGCAATGATATGGATGGACCTAGAGACTATTATGGTATGTGAAATAAGTCAGTTGGAGAAAGACAAATACCATATGATCTCACTTATATGTGGAATCTGAAAAATTGAATGAATGAGCAAATTAAACAGAAACAGTCTCATAGATATAGAGGAAAAACAGGGTTACTAGTTGGGAGGGGGTTGTTAATGAGGGAGAAGGGGAAAGGATTAAACAGCATCAATAGGTAACTACAATATTGCCACAGGGATATGAAAGACAGTTCAGGGAATATAATAATGTAAATATTTCATGGGGTGTCAGATCATCACATGTTTTCTTAAGGAGACCACTTCATGGATGGAGTAGATGCTTGATCACTGCACTGTACACCTGAAGCTGATGTTGTATAATATTGTATGTCAACTGTAATTGAATGTATAGATAGTCATGGGATGTGGATTATACTGTGGAAGGGACTCAAAGAATTATAATAGATATGTATGATATGGGGGGGATGAGTTGGGTGGGGAATTGGGGGAGGGGTGTTGTCAGTTTGAGGGGTAAAAAGTATAAATTGCACTGTGTTGTACACTTGAAGCTAATTTTAAAAAATGTTTATTTTACAATAAAAGAATAAAAAAATATAAAAAATAAAAAGGGCAAAAAATTAAAAAATAAAAAAAATAAAAGAAAGAGTTTGAGAGTCTATCCTCCTTTTGGATTTTTTCGAATTGTTGGAGTACAATAGGTGACAATTCTTTTTTGAATGTTCGGTAAAATTCACATGTGAAGCCATTTGGACCAGTGCTTTTGTTTGTTGAGAGTTTGTTTATTATTGCTTCAATTTCCTTAGTAATCAGTCTATTCAGGTTTTCTGTTTCTTCTTGAGTTGTCTTTGGAAGGTTGTATGCTTCTAGAAAATTATCCATTTCTTCCAGATTGTCAAATTTGTTGGCATATAGTTGCTCATAGCCCTTTCTTAAAATTTTTTGTATTTCTCTGGTGTCTGTTGTCACTTCACCCTTTTCATTCCCGATTTTCCTAATTTGAGTCCTCCCTCCCTTTTTTTTTTTGTGATGAGTCTGGCTAGAGTTTTGTCAATTTTGTTTATCTTCTCAAAAAAAGCAGCTCTCGATTTAATTGATTTTTTTTTTTTTGGTATTGTTTTTCTGCTCTCTATTTCATTTATTTCCACTCTTGTCTTTATTATTTTTTCCCTTGTACTTCCTTGGTTTTGTTTTGCTGTTCTTTTTCCAGTTCCAGAGGTATAAGGTTAACCTGTTGATGTGAGATTTTTCTTGCTTCTTTAGGTAGGCCTGCACTGCTATGAACTTCCCTCTTAAGACTGCTTTCATTGTATCTCAAAGATTTTGGGCCATGTTTTTTTTCATTTGTGTCAAGGATCTTTTGATTTCTTCCTTGACCTCATTTTTGACCCACTCAATATTTAGTAACATGTTTTTTAGCCTCCATGTATTTCTGCGTTTTCCAGTTTTTTTCTTGTAGTTGATTTCTAATTTCATAGCACCGTGGTTAGAGAAGATACTTGATATGATTTCGATTTTCTTAAATTTATTGAAACTTGTTTTGCTGTCTAACATGTGGTCTACCTTGGAAATGATCCATGTGCATTTGAGAAGAATGTATATTCTGTAGCTTTGGGGTGAAATGCTCTGAAAATATCAATTAAATCCAGCTGGTCTAATGTGTCATTTAAGGCTGCTGTTTCCACATTGATTTTCTGTCTGGAGGATCTGTCCATTGGTGACAGTGGGGTATGGAAGTCCCCTACTATGATAGTGTTACTGTTGATCTCCATCTTTATGTCTGTCAATATCTGTTTTATATGTTTAGGAACTCTTATGTTAGATGCATAGATGTTTCGAGGGTTATGTCCTCTTGTTGGATTGATCTCTTTATTATTGTGAAGTGCCCTTCTTTGTCCTTTATTATATTCTTAAATTTAAAGTGTATTTTGTCTGATATAAGTATCATTACTCCAGTTATTTTTCTCAATTTCATTTGCATGAGATATTTCATTGCATTCCTTTACTATCAGCCTGTATGTGTCTTTTGATCTGAGGTGATTCTCTTGTAACAGCATATGTGACGGTCTTGCTTTCTGATCCATTCAGCCACCCTATGTCTTTTGATTGGTGCATTTAATCCATTTACATTTAACGTGATTATTGATAGGTGCATAGTTATGGCCATTTTGTTATTTGTGTTTCTGGTCTTCATTAGTTAGATTGTTTTTCTCTTTCTTCTGCCTAAAGAAGCCCTTTTACCATTTCCTGCAAGGCTGGCTTGGTGGCAATGAATTCCTTTAGCTTATTCTTGTCTGGGAAGTTCTTTATCTCTCCTTCAATTTTAAATGATAGCCTTACTGGATAATGCAATCTGGGTTGTAGGCCTTTGTTTTTCATCACTTTGCAAACCTCCTGCCCCTCCCTTCTGGCCTGCAGAGAGTTTCTGTAGAAAAGTTGGCTGATAATCTTATGGGGGTGCCTTTGTAAGTAACTTGCTGCCTGTCCTTTGCAGCTGTTAGGATTCTGTCTTTGTCTTTAACCCTTGCCATTTTCACTATAATGTGTGTTGGTGTGAGCCTGTTTGTGTCCACTTGGTTAGAACTCTCTGCACTTGCTGGGCTTGTATGTCGATTTCCTTTGCCAGGTTAGGGAAGTTTCCAGTCATTATTACTTTGAATATGTTCTTGATCCCTTGCTCTTTCTCTTCTCCTTCTGGTATTTCTATGATCCTTCTCTTCTTCTTCTGGTATTCCTATGATGTGTTGTTGTTGTAATTGATGTTATCACCCAGCTCTCTTAAAATATTTTCAATGTTTTTTATTCTTTTTTCTTTTTGTTGTTCTGCTTGGATGATCTCTGCTTCCTAGTGTTCTAATTTGCTATTTCAGTCCTGTGTTTCAGCCAATCTGCTGTTGATTCCTTCGAGCTTGTTATTTATTTCTGTAATTGTATTCTTAGCTCTAGCTGGTTGTTTCTCATGATTTCTTTATCCTTCTTTTTATGTTCTCATTAATTTCCTTGAACATTCCAATCATCAGTGTTCTGAACTCTGTCTCCGATAGGTTGGTTGCCTCTATTTCTTCTAGTTCCACTGATTCAGGAGGTTTCTTCTGTTCTTTTAATTGGGATGTGTTTCTTTGTCTCTCCATTCTGGCTTATTTTCTGTGCTTGCTTCACTGTATTAGGTAAATCCCCTAGGTCTCTCAGTCTTCTGTGGGTGGACTTATGTGGTATGTGTCCTTTATATTTGAATTGCTCAGTCTCCCTATTCTCCTGTGCATGTGTACCAGAGGTGTTCCTTGTGTTTGGTATCTTCTCCTGTTGAAGTTGAGCTTTGATTGATTTGGGCTTGTCATAGGTGGGATTGAGTCCTAGGCTGACTAGCTGTGAGGATTGGCTATGTCCACAGTGTATGAGCTGCTGTGTGAGGGTTGATCCCTCATATAAGTCTTGGCCCCTATGAGCTCTTGTGCCAAATTTCCCTTTGGGTGTGTCTCTTGCAGGTCAAACCCCTTAATGCTCTGGTTTGGCCTAAAGTTGGCCTCTGGGTGTGATGATTCTTGTGCCTCTTTGGCTGGGCCCTGCTGCAGAGAATATTAGAGCAAAACAGATCAACAAGCACAACCACAACAGCCACCAAAATAAACCAGAAACCCTTACATGTAAAAACACCAACAACCAACACTCAACATGCACAAGAATATCAAACATACAAAAAATAATAATAATAAACTCGAGAAACAAAATAGCAACACCTCCCAGAAAAAGTGCAGAAAAATGGAAAGTTGAAGGAAAAGTAGAGCAGGAAAAGAAAGAAGAAAAGAAGGGAGAGAGAGAGGAGAGAAAAGAAAGAAGAAAATATATATACATATATCTACATACCTATATATATGGACATATATATATATATACACATATGTATATTCATATACAAAAAAGTAAAATTGATAAATAGAAAAAAAAAACAACCAAAAGAAGCAAACAAAAAAACCCCCCAAAACACCCAAAAAACAAACAAACAAAAGAACAAAAAGCGCCAAAAAAACCCCAGTGCCAGTCTTGGCTAACGTCCACCCAGCTATCTCCATGTTGTCCTTTGCTGTACAAAAATTCCTCTGTGTCTTGTGTGAGCACAGCCTGCCCCTTGGTGCCCAGAGTGACCCTGGCAATGGAGCTGTAGATGGGTGGGACTGTGGCGTGTCGTTGGTAGTTTTTACAGTCAATGCTGTTTCTGCTCTCACCTGCCCAAAGGCACTCTGAATGCTGCACAGCCAATAGGCTCGATGTGCATCTTATGGCACTCTTTCAGCTGGAGGCTGTGGAGGGCATGAGATTTCTGAGCTGCTGAAAGCCTGCTGCTGGAGTCCTCGAGTGACTCAGCAGCTGAAGTTGCCCTGCCTTGCAAGCCACGCAGGAAAGGTGGGGGCACGTTAGGCAGACCCACACTCTGCAGCCTCTTCCCCAGCTGACTCAGTCCACCCGCTGGGAGAAGGAGCACCTCTGTAATCTGACACTACTACTCGATTCAGGGATCAGTTTAAGACTCTGGGATGGTGGAAGCTAGGGTTTCTGAGGGAGGGTGGGAGTGTGTTCTTATTTATGCAGTTGTATTTTTGCTTTCTGTCTGAGAAATAAAAACAAACTGTCCCTGTGCAGTTTTGAGCTGAAGCTTCTGCCTCAGATGCTCCAGCCTTGCTCTTTGCTGCATTCCCGCTGGAACTGTGGGGTCACAGGGAGTGAGACCCCTTGCTGCTGTAAAGCTCTCTGATGTGCTTCGTGTCTCTGCACCGTGGGTGTGGGCTGCGTCTCCATGCGGCTTGCTTCCCTCTTTTCCCACTCGCCCCTTTTGCACACCTTCAAGTAATCATTGTGTGAGTATCTTGGCTGTTCTGTGTGATGAGCAGAGGATCCTCTGATGAGTTATAGCTGTTCAATTTGCGGTAATTTTCAAGGGAGATCTCAGGGAGCCCTCCTCACTGCCATTATTTCTGTGACATCTCTCCTGTGTGTAATTCTTAACCAGAAATTCATTTATCCCTGTAGGATATATTGTAGAAGTAATTACTCAATGGTTATACATAATTTTAGGTGATGTAGCTGCTATTAAATTGCTTTCATAAATGGTTGTATCAATTACACTGTTATCAGTAGGAGTGTTCATTCATGAAATGATAGTATTGAGGGAACATGTTTTTCTTTTGTAAACTTTATGATTTGATAAGGAAAATATCCTAAGCATATTCTCTTAATTCAGTGTATCTTAAGCCATCCATGGTAAAGCATTAATAGTATATTTTATTTCCAATATGCTGGTGAGTACTATGTAAACCTACTGCATGACTGGAATTTATGTGGGGCCCCTTGTCATCAATCATGTGAGTTTGACATCACTTGAATTCAATCTTCACATTTAACAAGACACATCAACTGATGACACCTTTAGATACTAAGGCAATGATAAACTACAAACTACTACAAAATTTTAATATTAGCACTCAATTTCTGATCAAAGCCAGCTGTGATCAGATTTTAGTTAAATTTTAGTTAAATAGCTAGGTATTCTGACATTTAATTTTTATTTCATTTTTGGCAAGTTGTCCTTTCATGATCTTTGCTCCTTTATCTGTTGGATTTATAATTCTTATAATTACATGAGTTTAACATCCAACAAGGCTTTTGACCCTTGTTGATGGCTGTGTATATTGTGTGTTTTTGAATCTTTTGTTTATATCTCATCATACTATGGAAGTAATTTGAGTGCTCATCTTACCATTTTGAAAGTAAAAGAATGAAAATATAAACCATGCAAATAGTGGGCGGGCTGAGTGGTGCGTTAGTTAAGAGCTGGCTTGGGATGGCAGTGGCCCCGGTTCGGATCCCACATGTGAAGGCCAGTGACACTGCCCTCTACAGCTAAGATGGTGAACAACAGCTCCACCTGGAGCTGGGCTGCTGTGAGTCCCCGGGCTGGCGTAGCTGCAGCCCCTGCTGCAGTGGGTTGCCATAAGCTACAGTGAGTGGCTGGTAACCAGCGTGAGTGGCTGGCAGCCTGTGTGAGCTGCCAAGAGCCACTGTGAGCGGCCATCCAGAGGCTGGCGACCGATCTGCCTCACCTGAGAGGACCGCAATGATGATACCAACATGGGCCAGTGAAGCAACGTCCACTACAACTGAACTGAAGAACAAAAGGACAGCAACTTGTCTGTTCCCCTTCCCTGGTTCCCCAGCGCTGTTCCTCTCCCCCAATTCCCCAATAAAATCCTTAAAAACAAAACAAAAAACCATGCAAATAGTAACCAAAGAGACTTGGAGTGGCCATACTAATATCAGACATAATAAACTTTAAGTCAAAAATTGTTACAATTGTTACAAGAGGGGCCAACCGAGTGGCTAAGTTGGTCAAGAGCGCTAGCTCTGAGCAACAGGGTTGTCAGTTCAACTCCCACATAGGCCAGTGAGCTCTGCCCGAGCTGAGCAGCTGCTGAGCTGCTGACAGGAGACTGCATGGCAACTGGGCTTGGGAGCTGAGCTAGCTGCACCCTGCACAACTAAGACTGAAAGACAACAACTTGGCTGTTCCCCTCCCCCAATTCCCCACCACTGTTCCCCTTCCCGGATTCCCCAATAAAATCTTTATTAAAAAGAAATTGTTACAAGAGACAAAGAAGGATACTGTATATTATAAAACGGCCAAACCATCAATGAGATATAACAATTATAAATACATATGCACCTAACAACACAATCCCAAAACACCCAAGGCAAAAATTGAGAAAAGCAAAGGGGAAAAAATTTCAATAATAATAGTTGGAGATTTTAATAATAGATAGAATATTGAGAGAGAAGATTAACAAGAAACTAGAAAATTTGAATAACAACATATAAATCAATGAAATATGACAAATATCTCAAGAACATTTCAACCAACACCAGAGTACACATTCTTTGGAAGTGCACATAGAACAGTCTTGACAACAGACAATATGTTAGGCCATAAAATAAGTCAATAGATTTAAAATAACTGAAATCATACAAATTATTTTCTCAGACTACAATGGGGTGATATCAGAAGTAAATAACAGGGTAGGGGAATTGGATGAAGGTGATCAAAACGTACCAACTTCCAGTTATAAGATAAGTAAGTACTGGGGATGTAATTAATGTACAACATGGTGACTATAGCTAACAATGCTGTATGATGCATAGGAAAGTTGTTAACAAGAGTAAATCTTAAGAGTTCTCATGACAAGAAAAAAATTTCTTTTCATTTTTTATCTATATAAGACAATGTATGTTAACTAAACTTGTTATGGTAATCATTTCACAATACATATAAATAAAGTCATGACACTAACCACCTTAAACTTAGACAGTGCTGCATGTCAATAATATCTCAATAAAACCAAAAGAAAAAAGTCAGTAACAGGAGGAAATTTGGGAAATTGCAAAGATATGTGGAAATTAAACAATATACTCTTAAATAATCAATGGGTCAAGAAAGAAACCACAATGAATATAGACCCAAGAATCCTTAACAAATACACTGAAACCTTGGTTTACGAGCATAATTCATTTCGGAAACATGCTTGTAATCCAAAGCACTTGTATATCAAAGCGAATTTCCCCATAAGAAATATTGGAAACTCAGATGATTCATTCCACAACCCAAAAATATTCATATAAAAATGATTACAATACTGTAATACAAATACAAAATAATAAAGAAAATACAAAATATAAAGAAAAATAAACAAATTAACCTGCACTTACCTTTGAAACCTTTGTGGCTGGTGTGAGGGAGACAAGAGAGAGGAGGGTTATTGTGTAGGGCAAGTCTCACTATCATTAACGGAATCACTGCCATCTATTGACTCAATGGAATTTTTTTCTTTTCTTGCAACTTTAACAAGAAACCTATCCAATGACACTTGCTTTTGCCTCTGTTTGAGGATTTCGTGGAAATGTGACATTGCACTGTCATTAAACAGATTCATTGTTCGTACTGCTACAGCCTTATTCAGGTGGTGCTTTTCTACAAAATGTTGCACTGTTTTCCACATTTTCCACATCTCCCTAATCCCATTTGAAGTGAGGGATTCCTTCACCTTTTTCTCCTACTCCTCTGCAGACGAGATCTCCTCCATAACCTCTTGCTGCTGCTCATGATGCAGACCATCAGTTTGTCGGTGGTCAGCTCCTGGCCATGTTCCTCCACCAGCTCATCTCATTCATCTCCAGTCCTATGGTCTTCTCCAAGGACATAATTTCATTAACAACTGGAGTCCCCTGTTCATGAGCAAGCTCCTCTAAGTCATGTCCAAGAATGCAATCAGGCCACAGTTTTCAAGGAGAATTGAGGGTTCCCTTGGTGACCTCATCCCAGGCTTTATTGATTATCTTGAGGCAGTTCACGATGTGGAAATGATTTTTCCAAAACTCTCAAAGGATAAGGCTTTTTCCTTTGGTCACCTTGAAGCATTGCTAAAATAGTGCTTTGGTGTAAAGCTTTTTAAAGTTAGAAATGACCTGCTGATCCGTGGGTTGGAGGATAGGAGTGGTGTTAGGAGGAAGGAACTTGACCTTAATGAACTCAATTTCCTCCAGTAAATCATCCTCAAGCTTGGAGAATGAGCAGGAGCATTATCCATAATCAGCAAGGCATTGAGTGGCAGATTCTTTTCTAAAAGGTATTTCTTCACTGCTGGACAAAAGACCTTGTTGATGCATTCAATGAACAAGATACAAGTGACCCAAGCCTTGCTGTTGGACTTCCACATAATGTTTAACTGCTCTTCTGCACTTAGCATTTCTTGAAGGCTCATGGATTCTCCGAATGAAACATGAGCAGGGGCTTGACTTCGAAATCCCTGCTTGCATTTGCACAAAACAAGAGGGTGAGATGGTCTTTTATGGGCTTGTGACCAGGCATTGCATTCTCTTCTTCTGTAATGTAGGTCCTCTTTGGCATTTTTTCCCAAAAAAGCCCTGCCTCATTGCAGTTAAAAACTTGCTCTGGCAGATAACACTCAGAAACCATGAGCTTTTGGAACTCGACAGCGAAAGCCTCAGCTGCCTTAGTGTTCGAACCTGCAGCCTCTCCGTGCCTCACAACACTATGGATGCCACTTCTTCTCTTAAAGTTATCAAACCATCCCCTGCTTGCCTTGAAGCTTTCTTCGTTTTCTGTTGACTTACCTGGCATTTTACTTACGAGGTCGGTGTACAAGGCCTTTGTCTTCTCTCAGATAAAGTTCTCCGTCACAGAATCAATCACCTGCTAGTTGCTTCTTGTTCATCCAAACCAGAAGCAACTTTTCTACATCTTCCAGAACATGTGGCCATTGTTTTGATATTCTCGTGACTCCTTTTGCTGCACCTAGCCCCTTATTTCTTCTTTCTTCTTTAATATTGTGCCAATGGTCGACGTAGACTTCTTATAAAATTTTGCGAGTTCGGCCACTCACATACCTCATTTGTCCTTCTCGATGATTTCTTTCTTAACCTCCACCATAATCATCTCCTTCTTCTTACTGCCTTTCTTTCCAACCTTTTTCTGCATGGAGGCCATTGTATACACTCTCATCGATGTTGACTACAGTACAGTATTAATAAACTCTTGTTATATACAGTAAATCCCTGACTTACGAACATTCAAGTTGTGAACTTACACAGATATGAATGGACCTCGCATTACGAACATACATAGATGCAAACAAATCACCGAAGTAGCTCACATCTGCCAGACGCTGTCACAGTTGTGCTGCTCTGTGCTTAGTGTACAGTGCGATAGTGTACAGTAGTATGATGCTCAATCAGAGCCCAGAATATCTGGAAGCAAGAGGAAAAGCAGTGGTGATGTGGAGGGGACTGCTAGGAAGTATAAAATGTGTATAAGACTCACTTTGTAGGACCTACAAACCAATCCAACTTATGAACATTCTCCCGGAATGGAACTCATTCGTAAGTCGGGGACTTACTATATTGTGTTTAATGTAACTGGCAAAAAGGCAGCAGAGAAAAGGGTCTGTATCTCTAGACAGCCTGAACTAGAATGAAACAAAGCATTCCTAAGCTTACTCTTGTATGAAAAAGCAAAGGACTGTTCATAGGTGCTTTGAAGTTGCAAAAAATGCCAGTTGTGGGCTCCTTTCAATGTTCTGAAAAATCACTGATTTCTGCCAAACACTGTGGCCTAAGACTAAGCATCTGAGCATGGGAGATGATTACCCACAATCCTGCAGTAAGAGAGAGAGAAGAACCATTGGCTCAGTTGTGATCATGTGACATTCAGTTTCACGTACTACTCATATTGCAAGATATTGCCTGTTTATCAATTTAAAATTTATTAGAAATGTTTGCATGTCTTGTGGAACACTCGCAAAAGAAGTTACTCACAATCCAAGGTTTTACTGTACTAGGAAACCAAATTCAACACCACATAAAAAAGATTACACAGCATGATCAACTGGGATCCATAAATGAATGCAATGTATATTCAGCATATAAATAGCAATCAGCCATACACAATGTTAATGGTAGAATGAGAAAAAAAAAAAAGATCATTTCAAGAGATGCAGAAAGGGCATTGAAAAAAAAAATCTAACACTTTTAAAATAGAGCAACCCAATAAACAAGGAACAGAAGGTAACTTAGTCAACCTGATAAAGGACATCTACAAAAACATGGCTAACAGTGATAATAGTAACTGATAAATCAAGTATTTATACAGCTTTCACTAAATCAGAGCATTCCTTGGTGTCTCCTGCCAGGTCCAGCAGAGGTGAGGAGATGTGGGGTAGTGGTCAGCGATAAGTACAGATAACCAGAATGTGAGTCTGGGCTCTGCTTCTCACCAACCAGTGAATTTGGGCATTGCTTAACACATCGAAGACAGGGCATTTAAATATATATATGCAAATCTGCATCACCAGTCCACAGTGTGTTAAAACTGCTTGGGCTCAGGCTTCCTAACTATAAAATGGGGCATACTGAGACTTTCTCTAGAAGCTTCTGGGATGATTGCATCATTTGAAGTATGCAAAATACCTGTAAGACTTAAAACAACGATGTAATAATGTTATTTTCCTTTGAGAAGCTTTTAATTTAATTACCAAAAAAAAAATGTATAATTGGTCGAACCCTCGATGTTAACTGCTAGTTGTTCTTGAGTCCTGGGTTTTTAAACCCCATGAGGACTTATTTCAACATCCATAGGGCACCTAGTGAATGCTTCCTAATCACAAGATATACCTTTGTTTTTTGTATCATTGTGTCGAATTCCTTTTGGAGACTTATGGTCATTGTTTTTTTCTTAGGCCTTACTGGTTATTAATCTTGGCATCATTATTATTATTTGTTTTTCTTCAGCATTTTTTTCTCTGTCCTCTGAAAAGCAATGAGTGGAATCAAGAATTCAGTATGAATGTCAAATCACTATATTGTACACCTGAAACTAATATAATATTGTATACCAACTACATCTAAATAAAATTTTTTTAAGAAGAATTAATTATTCATTCATTCATTCATTCATTCATAAGCATTCATTAAACACTAACTCTGACATAGTGACATAACAGGATCTATAGCGCCAAAGATGAATTCAGTCAATTCAGCATGGCCTCTGCTGTCTAACATAGGCAGAGTGGAGAAACCATGCAGCAGTGGGATGAGTGCCTCTGGAAGAAGGTTTATCTCTTCAGCAGAACACATTGGCATAGTTGCCTTTATTTGCATGGAGAGATCAGGAAAAGCATTCCCACATACCCTGCACAGTTTCTCCATTAACATCTTATATTAGTATGGTATTTTGTTATAATTCATGAACCAATATTAATAAGATAATAATGATGATGATGATGTTACTATTACTGTAAGTCCATACTTTATTCAGATATCTTTAGTTTATCCTGGCATTGTTATTATTCATTCTATTGTTCTTTTTCTGTTCCAGGACTGCACCCAGGATACATATGACATTCTAATTAGTATTCGTGTTTCCTTAAGCTCCTCTTGGTTGTGACAGTTTCTTTTCTTTGTTTTTGATGATCTTGACAGATTTGAGGAATCTGGCATTTTGTAGAATGTCTCTGAATGGGGATTTATATGATGTTTTTCTCATGATTAGACTGAGATTCTGGGTGTTGGTTCTTTGTTTTGGTTTGGTTTTGCTTTTTTTGTTGAGAAAAATCACAGCTTAAGTGCCATTCTCACCACATACTGTAAAGGGTACATGCTATTAACATGACATCACTGTTGAGCTAGACCTTGAGCCCCTGGTTGAGGTAGCACATGCCAGGCCTCTCCACTGGACAGTTACTCTTTCCCATTTTCCTTACTACACTTTGGAAGGAAGTCACTATGCATAAGCCCCAATTAAGGAAGGAATATCTACATAAATTATTTAGAATTCCTTTGAATGTGGAGTTTGTCTTTTCTCCAATTTCTATGTGTTTACTTAATCATTTATTTATATACATATAGACTCATGGATATTAATGTTATACTTCAGATTATAATCCAATTCTACTTTATTTACTTTGTCACTCAAATTGTTCTAGCTTTGGCTATTGGGAACTCTTTTGGTTGGTTTCTGTATCACTTTGACATACCCTCATCATTATGGATTTATTTATTTATTTATTAATCTATTTTACTGTTGAGTACTTCCTTATTTTCTGGCACCAGAAGATTCTCCAGGCTCATCTTGCACACTTCCTATCCCTGTCTTACAATCAGCCATGAATCTAAGGACTTCTGCTTCTTTTTATTGAAGAATGGTATTTGATACTATGTTTTGAGCACTAGGCTTCTACTGGGGTGCTCCAAGGAGTTGCTGCTTCTAGGCCCTCTCAGCTAACAGCGCCAGGAGATATATGTGTGCCTACTAAGCCACGTATATAAATATTTCTGTATGTAGTTATCTGTATTTATATGAAGCTAACTATGATTTCAGGCTGGGATCTTTAACTCTCTCATTATCACATAAATCATTCTAAGCTCTCCCCCTTGCCTATCTGTAAATTGTATTCCAATAGTGAGAAACCTGGTTCCACCCATCTGCAATGCATTCACTAAATAGTTCAAATCTAGTATACATGTATAGCAGTATCAGAATTGTTAACCCATACCCCATAGGAAATGACTTCATAAACTACAGTACAGTTGTTATGTACAATTGTTTGCCTTTCATCTCAGACTCCATTCATTTCCAAAGTTATTCAGGTCAGCACCTTTCTCTGTTCTTTTCAGTGATGGGCTTCACCCACTTGTATTCACACAGGCATACCTTGGAGATATTGAGAGTTTGGTTCCAGACCACTGCAATAAAGTGAATATTGCAATAAAGAGTGTCACCCAAAATTTTTGGTTTTCCAGTGCATATATTTCTAGTGCAAGTTATATTTATATAATACTGTAGTTTATTAAATGTGCATTAGCATTAAAAAAACAAACAAACAATGCACATGCTTAATTAAAAATTACTTTAGTGCCAAACGATGCTAACCATCATCTGAGCTGTCAGCGAGTCATAATCTTTTTGCTGGTGGAGGATCTTATTGTGATGTTGATGGCTGTTGACTGACCAAGGTGCTGGTTGCTGAAGGTTGAGGTGACTGTGGCAATTTCTTAAAATAAGACCACAAAGAGTTTGTCTCATTGATTTACTCTTCCATTCATTAATAATTTCTCAAAGATCAGCGATCATAGATCATCATAACAAATATAATATAATAATAATGAAAAATTTTGAAATACTGTGGCATTATCAAAATGTGACACACAGAGACACAAAGTGAGCAAATGCTATTGGAAAAATGGCACTGATAGATTTGTTCAATGCAGGGTTGCCAAAAGTCTTCAATTTGTTTAAAAGCAAAAATCTGTGAAGCACAAGAAAACAAGGTACACTGGTAGTTAGATTGTTTTGTCACATCTGTGTTCCATTGTGGGATTTCTGATCACCTAAATGATATTTTTAAAATTTGCACATATTATTGCTTGTTCTATTCATTTTTTAATGAAGTAAAATCCACAGAACATAAGATTAACCATTTTTAATTAAACATTTCAGTGGCATTTAGGACATTGCTATGTTATGCAACCATCATTCCTACCTATTTCCAAAGCATGTTCATCACTCTCAAAAGAAAACCCCAAAACCATGAAACAGTTTCTGCTCATTCCTCCCTCCATTCAATCACTGAAAAACACCAATTGGAATTCTGCCTCTGTGGATTTACCTATTCTGGATATTTTATATAAATGGAATCATACAATATGGGATCTTTTGAGTTTGTTTCATTCACTCAGTACAATGTTTTCAAGATACATCCAGATTGTAGTATATATCAATACTTCATTCTTTTATTGGTGAATAATATTTCATTGTATGTATATACCACAATTTATTCATTCATCTATTGATGAGCATTTGGGCTGTTTCTACATTTTGGCTCTTATAAATAGCACAACTACAAAAATATGTGTACATGTATTAATTTGAGTACCTGCTTTCAATTCTTTTAAGTATAAACTTAGGAGTGGAATTGCTGAATCATATGGAAATTTTATGTTTAATTATTTGAAGAAACATCAATTTGTTTTCCACAGCAGCTGAACCATTTTACATTGCCACCAGCAAAGTACAAGGGCTCCAATTTCTCCACATCCTTGCCAACATGTTCCCCCACACCCTGGCTTTTAATTTTAATTTTAGTCATCCTAGTGGATATGAAGTTGTATCTCATTGTGGTTTTGATTTATATTTCCCTTATAATTAACAATGTTAAAAATCTTTTGATGTATTGTTTGCCATCTGTGTATCTTTCTAGAGATGTGTTTACATAAGTCTTTGCCCATTTTTATATCGGATTGTTTTCCTGTTTATTATTGAGTTTTGGATTATAGATTCTATAGAGTTATAGATTCTAGATAGTAAAACCCCATCAGATACATATTTTACAAATACAATAAAACCTTGGATTGCAAGTAACTTGGTTTGTGAGTGTTCCACAAGATGAGCAAACATTTCTAATACATTTTAACGTGGTAAACAAGCAATGTCTTGCAATATGAGTAGTTTGTTCCAGAATGAATTATACTCGCAAACCAAGGTATTACTGTATTTTCTTTCATTGTGTGGGTTGTCTTTTCTCTTTTAATATCTTTTGGATAACAACATTTCTTAATTTTGAAGACCTAAATTAATGGAAATGCATCATATTTGTGGGTGACATAATGTTGTTAAGAAGACAATATTACCCAAAGGAGTTTACATATTCAATGTAATCCCTATCAAAATTCCAATGGCTTTCTGGGGGGACCAGAAATGGAAAAGCTGATCCTCAAATTCATATGGAATTTCAAGGGGACTTGAATAGCCAAAGCAGTACTTAAAATGAAGAACAAACTTGGAGGTCTATACTTCCCAAATTTAAATCCTGTGTTGATTGTTGAAGACTGCAGTGTTTGTTTAGTGACTTTTCCAAACTATTTTTGCAAAGACTATATTTTTGGTTGTGTACGATCTCCGAAGTCTCTGTTTCATCATCTCAATGTCAGCCAGTGTGACCTGATATATCCTTAATTGCCAGCAGCTAAAATAAATAGAAAGAAAGAAAGAAAGAAAGAAAGAAAGAAAGAAAGAAAGAAAGAAAGAAAGAAAGAAAGAAAGAAAGAAAGAAAGAAAAGAAAGAAAGAAAGAAAGAGAAGGAAAGAAAATGCTTTTCTCCTGATCTTTGCAGCTTGGCTCTGAGCTCAGCACTCTTTTTCCTTCTAAGCCAAATCACATAGAACTCTGCCTGAGACTTTGCCACCTGATTTTGCAGAACTCACTGATCTGTACTGTGAGTAATGTGATTTCTGCTACTTTGAAGAACGTTGTTTTTCTTCTTGAACATTGTGTTGGCTAATCTCTTGCATTTGCAGAGTTCAAATATACAGTTTTAAAAGTGTATTTGGGGCTCTGGGTCTCAGCAGCCTTTTCGATACTTGCACTTCCCCTTTTCTCACAGCTAGGCAAAACAAATCTACCCTAAGAAATGCAACAGGCTGATACTTCATCTTTCTCTGAACTCTGGTATATGGAAACAACAGTGCAACTGCCTAACCTAGTAGATGAAACTAATGATCAGGCTCAGTGTCAAGTTACTAGAAAAAGAGGAGTGATTTCATGACCTAGTTAAAGACATAGCCACTACTTTGTTCCCACCAATGTGGTCATGATGTAAAAACACAGGCCTCAACATACCAGGTATGACAGATTATGCTTTTTAGAAATGATCACAGCAATATTTCCTTTCCATATGCTTCTCTCCATTAAGAAGTGGAATCTATGGCTCTTCTTCCTGAAACCTTGGGAAGGAATTCTACAACCAAGTGTGGTTGAAGTGATACTATATGATACTATATGATAATCCAATGTGAGTTAGGTCATAAAAGGAAATATGATTCTATTTGGCTCTTTTTTGGGATACTTGCCCTTTTAAGACTAAACCTGGGGCTCACATTAAGGGAGACTGAGACCCCAAATCCACAGCTCTGGTTGAGTTCCCAGTCAGCACCAGCTTGTCAGTCATGAGAGAAAGGCATCTTAGATGTGGATCTGCCAGCTTTTGCTCCAGCTAATATGATATAGGTCGAGCAGATGAGCCATCCAGACCAAGCTTTGCTCAAATTGCAGATTTGAGGTATTAAAAAAAAAGATTGTGTTTTTCTTTAAGCCATTAGATTTTATACTGGTTTGCTAGACAGAAATAGATAACCAAAATACCAGGTTTTACAAATATTTTTGAAATGCCCCAATTGAAATTTTCAAGTGAAATCCCTGATTTTTAAATGTTAGCAACTAATTCCAAATTTAAAATGCTTTCTACAGGTCACATAAAACATGTTTATGTCATTTTCAGACTTTTGGCCACAGCTTACACAGTTTCTCAATTAACTGTCACAATACTGATAATGCTTCCAGGTAGTTACTATTATATTTATTTTATAGATAACCCAAGAATTAGTGAATAAACCAGTCCAAAGTGGCACAGCTGGTAAGAAACACAGTCATGATATAAACTCAGCAAATCTGCTTTTCCTTACACCATACTATGCTTTTAAGCTTAATATAGAAGACAGTTTATTTTCTGCTTCAGTTAATCTTCATATTTCTGACTCATTTAGAAATAGTTCCCAAGAATATTTAGTTTCTTTCACTCTTTTACTGTGTTGGTGTTGTTTTCTTTTTCTTATACTTCATTTCACCCACACTACTCATTTCCTTTGTTGGGTTCCAAAAGGAAAATGATTAAACCAAAGAACACAGTGATGATCCCTTAACCCAGGGGATTTGCTCAGGGCTTCAGCGAAGTTGTATCATGAGACATAGCAGAGACATATAACCAGCACAGTTCAGGCTAGACTGGTATATGTCTCCAGCCAACACACTGGGCATAAAGTTGTTATCATGTCTTTAGGATTGCCATTTTGTGTGTTTTTTTTTTTTCCTTATTTATTACTTATAACCAGTTATAATTTATTTAGATTCTGTTTGCTATGGAAGTGTAACAAAGATGTGACCTGCAGATTCAATATTTGGAAATGTGTGCCTGTGTATCTATTTGGCTATAGGTGGAAGACACAAGAAGAGGGTGTGTTTTTTCTGTCATCTTTGGAAGAGAACAAAGAAAAGATAGTGAGAGCCACAACTCAGTTTTAGACAACAATTCTATCTTTGGGACAAACCCAACTGGATCAAAAAAATATTTTATACTTCAAATAAATGGGCTTTTAGGATAATGGTCTTAATTTTCTTGTTAACAACCATCTAGTACTTTTTTGGTTCTCCCTTAATGAGTTGTATTCCTGGTTGGTAGATATTTAATTAAAATGATAGCTATTTTAAATTAAATCCATGCAAAAGGTGATTTTGTAACTCCTAAACCTATTAAGCACATTTTTATATGATTTTAGTACAATTGCATGCACATGCCTATGGTGCAGGGTTTACTCAACTGACTGGGAGATGGGAACCCGGGACATGATTCTGCTGCTCTAACCTGGTAAATTCCCAATATCTATGGGATTCAGATTTCTACTTGAAAAAAGTAGATTGTAATAGTGGATCCACAGACTGCTTTAAGAATAGAACAAAAGATATCAATGTTTCAGTCAATTAAACCCTTTAAAGTGAAAAGTCTTTATAAATTTAAAGTGTTATTGATGTTTTAATTATTTTCTATGAAAAAAGGATCACATCAGAGGCTATTTTACATTTCTATTAATTAAAACATAGTACATTACAAAAAGGAGATTTTTTTTTACATGAATTTTCCCAAATCATTTTAAATTATGCTCAGAGAGCAATAGTATTTTTGAGATTGGAGAAAACAAAGTTAGGAAAAAGAAGAGTATTGTACTGTCAGATAAGTCTGTGAGATACCTGATGATACAGAATTGATGTGGACTGTATTAAAGCTGAATAACTATCCACTCACTTCCCTCCCTACTCTGTGGAAGGAGATAGCTCCCCATCCCATTGTTATTTGGCTTGTTCATGTGACTTGCTTTGATCAATGGAATGTGACATGATGTATGCCACATTCAAGCAGAAAATTTAAATCCAAGTTAAATCCATGGTTTGGCTTAGCCTCTTGCACTTCTGCCCACCGTCATGGGAAGAGCTTTCTCCAGGTAAACTCTGCTCCTTCAGCCTGGATCCCAGAAGGATGAACATATGCACCAGATCTATATATGATATGCAGTTTCCAAATGAACGAACACAGCTGACCTGTGTACTTGTAAGAAATACAAAAATACAAGATAGTTGTAATCCACTGAGATTTGAGGGTTTTTGTTACACAATATTTTCCTAACAAAGGCTGATTAATTAATTATATATTAAACACCTTTTAACTGCAAGACTTTTGAAGGCCTTTACTAATAGGGACTAGTGATGTAATTTACTGGTCCAGAACAGTGGCTTTGGAATAAGACAAGCCTTGAATTTAAACCCCACAGCTTAGAAAGTAAGGACACTGGGAAATTCATGTACATTCTCTGAGACTTAATGTCCTTATTGGTAAACTTGGCATCATAAAAGTAGCCACATCATAGAATTGTTGTGAGGGTCATTTGGAATATATAATAGGTTTAGCACAATAATTGACACAGAGCATGAGTTTAATAAATGGAAGCCAATAGTAATATTTCTTAAAGGTCCATTTCTATAAAACCCTGTTTAGAAAAATTGGAAGTAAGAAAGTAGTAAGGCTAAGGAATACAGAATAAGTTGATTTTAATCAAAGAACAGATTATATAGGGGAAAATACTTTCCACATCATTTTGTGAATCTTTTTTGGCTGAATTCATCTCTCTAGTTTCCCAGTAAGTTTTTCATATTACTGAAGTCAACTTTTCTTAATTTCCATCCTTGTCCACCAATAACACCCCACTCCCTCACCCCAAAGTAGTAACATGGAAAGACAGTGATAGTTGATAGTCTGTCTGCATTTATTTATTTCATAAACAGAAGAAGTCACCTTGTCCTTGCTGCCCCAGGTGGTTCCCAGGTCTTCACATTTCTACAAACCACCTGCTCAGCCCAAATTATCAATTTCTAGTCCTGTTAAATCCAAAACAGTTAAAATTTGTAATCATGTGGAAAGTTTTAACATTTCAAAATATAAAGTAGAGTTTCTCTAACTCCTGCCATGACTACTCTGCTTTAAGTGGTGGAAAGGAAATGACCTTTCAAAAGGCAGAATAAGCAAAAGGGGAACATAGTCTTTTCTGGGATTTTTTTATTTTTTTTTTGAGGGCAGTGTCACTGGCTCTCATATGTGGGACCGGAACTGCGCCGCTGGCTTCCCAAGCCAGCGCTTAACCACCGCGCCACTCGGCCGGCCCCTTTTCTGGAATTTTTAAGGCATTTCCTCAAAGAGCTTTGCTAGCTCTCTAACTCTCCAAGATTTGTTCATTATGCCAGAGAAGGAAATGTATCTGCAATTGTTCATTGGGATAATATTTAATTCAAGGCTGGATTTCAAGCTCAACTTGAGCACAACATTTTGATTTTAAGAAGAAAAATTTGCCTCTAAAAATTGTTGCTTTTCTTGTACAGCGGTCTATAAACATGCTCTGACAACATTCAAAATGGGTTAAAACTAGGGTTAAAACTAGGCTTATGTTTCTAAATGTAGATGCCTTGAGTCAAAGTAAGTAAGCTAAGTGAATCTATTTATTTTAGATATAATTAAGCTTTCCATGCACTGAAATTCTCCATAATTTTCAGTTATTCTTTCTCATATTTTGGCACTGTTTTAATCTCCCCCTGCCTCCAAAAAAAAAAAAAATACACGCTCACACTAAAGGTAAATGTGAGCAAATGGCATTGGGAATTTTATAAATTTAATACAAAGGTATCAGAAGTTTTAAAAATAGACATTTATGAAGGCAGATGTATTAATCAGCTAAATAATTTGAGGAAATGAATAGCAATATGAAGGTAGCTTCAACTCTTATGAAGAACTGATTTGTTAATACATTTTTCAATATCCACAGTTGATGTCTTCTTGATACTTTTCTCACTGGGAGTAAAATTCATAATATCAAGGTCTACATGAAGACAGTGGAACATTTGCAAGAAAGCCAACCAGGAAGGTAACAGCTGAGATGTGTCAGAGTACAGAGAATTGTCTTTGTATGTTGTAATGTATACATAACACAAAATTGACCATTTGGATCATTTCTCATTTCTTAGTTTGGCACAATTCAGTGGTATTAAATGTATTCACATTGCTGTGCTGCCATCACCACCATCCATTTCCAGAACTTTTTCATTATCCCAAAATGAAACTCTGTACTCATTAAGGAAAAATTTCTACTGAATGGGCCGGCCCAGTGGCGCGGTGGTTAAGCGCTGGCTTGGGAAGCCAGCAGCCCTGGTTCGGGGCCCACTTGTGAGGGCCAGTGACACTGCCCTCAAAAAAAAAAAAAAAAATTCCTCCTGAAAACCATCATTCCACTTTTGTTTCTATGAATTTGACAATTCTACATTTCTCAAATAAGTCATACAAATATACAACATTTCACTCAGCATAATATTTTCAAGGTTCATCCATGTTGTAGCACATATCAAAAGTTCCTTCCTTTTTAAAGCTGAGTTATATTTCATTATTATGTATATACCACATTTTGTTTATCCATTCATCCATCAGTAGACACTTGAGTTGTTTCTACCTTTTGGTATTGTGAATAATGTTGGTATGGATATTGCTGTACAAATATGTATTCAAGTCCCTTCTTTGAATATATACCCAGAAGTAGAATTGCTGGGTCATGTGGAAATTCTACATTTAATTTTTCAAGGAATCACCATACTGTTTTCTACAGAGGCTGCATCGTTTTACATTCCCACCAGCAATGCACAAGGGTTCCAATTTTTCCACATGCTCACCAACACTTGTAATTTTCTTCTTTTTTTTAAAAAAAATAGTAATTATTTTAATAGCTATAAGTGATATCTCATTAAGGTTTTGATTTGCATTTCCCTAATGATTAGTGATACTGTGCATCTTTTTATATGCTTATGGACATTTGTATACTTTCTTTGAAGAAGTGTCTTTTCAACTCCTTCAGCCATTTTTAAATTATTTTTTGTTGTTACTGAGTTAGCAAAATTTGGATTCATAGCTTAATTATGATGAATTTGATTGTCACCTCAAAAATTAAAAAAAATGGAGATAGCTATTGTAATGGGTCATATTCATTGTTGAAATGATTGTTGAATAAATACAATGCATTTTTAATCAGTGAAAGATTTATTTTTCATGTAACTTATTCCATCTGAATTATGTACTCCTATATTTAGTGGAATTCTCCCATTTTACAGGTATTTCTTTGGGACTCCCATAATTAGAAAACAAAGTCAAGAAAAGTGTTTTCCTGTGGCATTTTCCCTCTCACCTCTTTTCTGTCTTCTATTTGCTTATTTCTTCTTGCTGTGAAATAGCAGTATTACTGGCAACAGGTTCTTTTCTGTTTGTTTTAAAAACACACTTCCAAGCTTGGCTTGGGTGTTATGGAGGGCCATATAGAATTCTCTTTGCCCCACAAAACTGTGTCACTATGCCCTAGATCGACAGCTTGCTCACGTGCACCTTGGGCAAGACTCCTTACCTCTTGGTGCCTCTTTCCTCATGTGCAAAACTATATTTGACATCACATCAAAGGACTGTGTATTGATCACTTGAGGACTCACTTGGCAAATGCCTAGACCCTCAGACCCTCTTCTGGTGCCGCCCACACCACCACCTCCACAAGACTGAAAACCCAAACCTGCTCTGGCTCTTCCTACACACTTCCTTCTGGGTCCAGCAGCCTGATTGGAAGTTTCAAATAAACACCTACATAGCACTTACCCTGGGTCAGGCACTATCCTCAGCATTTTATACACATTAACTCATTTAATTCTTATAATAACTCTATACACCTTATTATTACTCCCATTTTACAAATGTGAAAATGGAGGCACAGGGAATATAAGTGAATTGCCTGGGGTCACACAGCCTATAAATAGTGGGAGGCAAATAGTCCAGCTTCCACAACTTCTTAACCACTGCCTTGGTCAGCATTTGGGGTTTGCTTGGCCCCCAGGGCTCCAAGTCCACATCCTCATCCTCCCAATCTCAACACCTGCTACTCACTTTAACCCAAGTCACCAGGAGGAATTATTGCAATTTTTGAGTCTTTTTACCTAAAAATACACTTTTAGGATCAAGGATATTATTATGTCATCTCTCAGTTTCATCCAGTTTGTTGTCTGTCATCTCTCTTACTCATATTCATGATTAATGGACTGACATACCGTTCTTATGATATGTACATTGTAGCCAATGCTGCAGGAATTGCTAAATTGAAGCAAAACAAGATCATGGTTAAATTAACCTCACAGCCGATTGCTAGATAACTCTTGTTTCTCATGAGATGAGAAGCACGAAGATAAACCATGAAGTTGGCTGCATGTGGCCAAAGATGAAAAGACTCAAATACATTCTGATGTATCTTGTTTCTAGAGAAAAAATAGTAGAAAGGGTCAAAGAGGAGAAACATTTGTGAATAATATAGTAATCACAGCATTGGTTGGGGTCTAGAATATTAATAAGTGGCTCTATCTTAACTGAAAATCCCTGTTAATTCATCACAGTTTATATGTGAGTTTCTCTAAAAATTCCTGGGTCCAAAGCCACACATTTCTTTCCAGAATTTCCTGTATGGAAGATCTTTGCAAGATGCCACAAATCTGAATTTCTCAGACACAGAGGATTTCAATTTTTCCTCCCAACCCCCAACTTCCAACTGAATCTCAGGAGGAGGCTCCCAGCTCCACAGTCTGGACAGTCAACGTCTGTCTTTTCAGGAGGGAAGGAAAAGTAAGCAGTTTTAGAGAGATAGTAAAAACTGGCTCCAGGAATGAGAGCCACTAAGGGATCAGCATTAAACCAGACAGGGAAGGGGCCGGCTGAGTGGTGCGGTGGTTAAGCGCTGGCTTAGGATGCCAGCGGTCCCAGTTTGGGTCCCACATATGAGGGCCAGTGACACTGCCCTCAAAAAAAAAAAAAAAGAGACAGGGAAGGAGTCCAGGTGGAAGGAAAATATCAGTGGGTAAAGGTGAGATGGAAGGAAAGTAGGTGAAGGCAGATGCCACAACGAATTACGAGAAGGATTAATCAGCGACTAAGCAGTTAGTTGCCTCTTAGGTAAGTCCTATTGATATTTGTCTTAAACCAATGAAGAAACTGAGGCACAGGAGATAGCACGTGCAAGATCATTCAACATGTGGCAGAGATAGAAGGCAAAAAAGGGGGGGCTACTTTTATACCCCACTATCCAAGATGACTTTTCACACTACTTTGTTCAGTGTAGCTCTGTACATTGCAGCCGATGTTGCAGGATCTGCACCATAGGACGGGCATTGACTGGGGAGAAGGAGCAGTATAGTTATTATTTATAGATGTTATAACTGAATTTTTAGAGAGTCTGAAAATTTTACAACTAATACCAAATAAGTTTATGTTGCTAAACAGAAAACAAATAGAGGCTTTCTATGCTATACAAAAGTGGAGCTTTCCTATGAAACTTGTCTTAAGCTGAAATGGTGTAAAGTGAAGAAACAGTTACCATTGATTTATGAAGAAGCTATGCATCATCGCCAGTGCCTAGTCCACCTTTCAAATAAATTTTGAAACCCTTTTTCTGGAATGGCCTTCAGAGCTATCATTGTATTACCCTCGATGTCCTGAATGTCATCCAAATGTCTTCTTTTCAATATTTCCTTTATCTTTAGGTAAAGAAAGAAGTCACTGGGGGCCAGATCAGGGGAGTAGGGAGAGTGTTCCAGTTCAGTTATTTGTTTACTGGCTAAAAGTTCCCTCACAGACAGTGCTGTGTGAAATGGTGCATTGCCATGCGACAAAAGCCATGAATTGTTGGCAAAAAGTTCAGGTCGTCTAACTTTTTCACATAGCCTTTCAGCACTTCAAATGGTAAACTTGGTTAACTGTTTGTCCATTTAGTGCAAATTCATAATGAATAATCCCTCTGATATCAAAAAAGTTTAGCAACATCATTGCAACAAGTTCGCAAATTTAATTATCTGACTTCATATATGGGGATATTTTTTGTTGAGAGTTTTCAAAGCCAAGAAATAACTTACCAAATCATACCAAATGACACATAAAACTTAAAATAACACTAACATATAGTAAAATAAGAAAAGGGAAGGAGCTTGGTGGTACCACTCTTGCTGCCTGGGGTGTGTGTTTCCTCTACAACAGCTGGCTACAAAACAAATGCTGAACACTATTTTAGCATTTCACTTTTTGCGTAAAAGTAAAAATCGTTTTTGGATTTCTTTTAGTTTGAAAACACATACCAATGTATATCGTTGGTAAAAGTGAAGTGGCAAAAGCAGGGGATACCTGTGTACTTAATTAGCTGTCTTTCCAAGTATAGACAATAATTTATTCAAAAACATAATAAGGAAATACATAAATCACACAAGCAAAAACAAAACACATAAAAAAAGGAATAACTTTAAGAATAAATGTTCAAAAGCAAAACATAATCCCTCCAAATTTACCTGAAGATCATAAAATCTTGGTATTTAGAAAGACATGTCATGTGGTGTAGAGAATAATGGATTATGGCACAATGTCAGTTCTCCCCAAATGAATGCATCTGTCTCATACCTTTAATCAAATCTTGATGGAATTTCTTTTGAAATTGTCAAAGAAATTTTTTTGGAAAAATAACCAAGCAAAAATAACCAGGATTTAAAAAATAAAGAAAGAACACTGGGAGTGGCTCCTCCTAGCAGCTACAAAATGAATTGGGAGTGGAGACAGTAACAGTAGCTATGGTTTGTAACTGTTTTTCCTGAGCTATCATATTTCCCAGTCTTATAGGGACCACAACTACTCTTAAAAGAGAAGCCAGAGAGTTTGAGTACCCCTTCACAAAGTCACTAAATTTATGGCAGCATTTTTGCAGTGCCAACCTGCTTTACCACCTATACTATGAACTACATATGGTCAAACCAGCTAGCAGCAGTGCATAATCCATGGACTAGAAGTGGACACCCTGGATTAACTGTGTTTAAGGAACCACCACCAATAAAAAAAAAATACGATATTCTTTAAAAGATTGGTGCTGAATGATTGCTTACCTCTTTTGGAAAAATAAAAGTGTTCTCACATTCTGTAATCTACTCAAGTAAATTCCATTTGATTAAGAAGCTAAATGGAAAAAGTGAAGCCTAACATTAAAAAAATTTACAATACAGAAAAATATGTTGAAGTCAAGCTGCTCTCATGTTGGAGGAGTGCTTTCTATACATAAAAAAAAAAAATCACAAATGAAAAGTAATGGGGGGCCAACTGAGTGACGCGGTGGGTAAGCGCTGGCTTGGGAAGCCAGTTGCCCCGGTTTGGGTCCCACATTATGGGACCCAATAATGGATTATAATTTTTGCTTATTTATCCATACAGAGATGTAAGTATATTAAAAATCATAGTAACTGTCTGAGTGGGAGTGTTATAGGCTATTTTCTATTTCTGTTTTACTAATTTTTATACTTTTCAAAATCTAAAATGTGTTCTATCATTCTTCTAACAAGAAAAAAAATAAAGAACGTACTAATGTAATTTGGGTCCCACATTATACTAATGTAATGAGGACCAGTAACACTGCCCTCAAAAAAAGATAAAAGAAAAGTAATAGGAATATTTAATTACCCGAAATGTCAAAAATATCTTAACCAAATTAAAACATCATAAATTGGTTAAAATTGCAATAAAATATATATGCTTAATATAGGAAGTGGTATATTTTGTAAAGGGAGCTTAGTAACATATCAAGCTGTTCAAAAGTTCTTCTCCTGTGATTCCCTAATTCTTGTTTAAAGGCTTTATTCCAAGGAAAACCATCAGCAATGAGGCCAAAGATGAAAGAACCTTTCCTGCAGCAAACTTTGTAATCACAAAAGGTGTGAGATAATCTAAGTGGAGAAACAAACTCAATAAGAGAAAGGATTCACTAATTCTAGTGTGATACATATGCAACCATCAGCAGAGCATTTTCAAATAACCCTGAAGACATGGAAAGCTCTCAGAACAAAAGTTTGTATATATATTTAAATATCTAGAAGAGAGAAAAATAATTGTTAGATTATGCTTTAAACCTTCGAAGACAGTAATGAGAGGAGGTGGGACAACAAGAAAATCTTACTTTTATGCTTTTTATTTCTCCAATACTTCACTTTCATATAATGAAAACAAGTCACATTTATAATTAGAAAAGGATAAAAAATTAAAAACTGAAAAGCAAGTTTCAAAATTACATATCAAATGATTATAATTTTTGCTTATTTATCCATACAGAGATGTAAGTATATTAAAAATCATAGTAACTGTCTGAGTGGGAGTGTTATAGGCTATTTTCTATTTCTGTTTTACTAATTTTTATACTTTTCAAAATCTAAAATGTGTTCTATCATTCTTCTAACAAGAAAAAAAATAAAGAACGTACTAATGTAAATACAAATCTCCAAATAGTTCAGCTTCCTGAAAGCAGATTTTTGGGTGTTTTTTTACCGCATGTGTGGAGAAGCCATTTTCATGTACTTACATCTCTGATTTAAATTATATGGAAGCCATCCCATTTGCTTTTGTAAGTGTCTCATTTACATGTCTAGGTGTAGGCAGGTATAGTGTGAATTAAGAGGAGAAGGTCTTTTCCCTTATCACATTCTGCAGTTGCAGTGGAAGTTTTGAGAGCCAGGTGATCAAAGCAGAGACAAGCCCTGGCCAAGCAGTGCTGCCAGGGGCCCTCCCGGCTCAGGATGTCGCCAGAAGAACGTTTAGAGCTGGGTATTGTAAATCTTAATCCGAGGATAAGATTCTAGATGGATACTAAGTAGAATTTTTTCTTCTCTTGCACTAGGGATAAGTGGGCATTGCCAGCAGCACCCAGATCTGAAGGAAAGACAGATCTGAACATCAACATGTTGAACACTGCTCAAAATGTCAGGACTACTGATGTTCATATTTGAAAACATAATTTGTTGCTTCCTACTGCTGCAAGGTCACTTCATCTTGGATGAAGACTGCCAGAGTGAAATGAGAGTCCTGTGGAATTCTATAAACAGCAATGTGCAATGAAAATAGTGGTGGGGACTGTTTGGAAAAAGACAGGAATGTCAACTTGTCCAACACTTGTCTCTCAGCACGTTAAAACCCCTTTCCTGCAGAACGTGTTTTCCCACCTCCTCACACCCTGGTCACTTTTTACTGACTTCTTTTCATGCCATGCTGATTCATGCCTTATGTGGGGTTTTTTTTCTATCCTGCTATGTGGCTGACAAACCTCTGTCAGTAGGTGGTCATGAAATTGTGCCTCAAATACTGTAAGGAAAGTAGGTGTGGTGTTGACATGACTTAGGGCAGGATCTTTCAGCACCAGATAAAGGAGCTTCCAGACTGCAGAATGTAGTCGCATCAGCTGGTGAACCCACAGGGGTGCCTTGATGGGCCCTGAGCAGGCACAATAGCCAGCCAGACAGCACCTGTTACCCAGGAGATAGGCTCCTCCTGTATCCACGATGAACTGAGACCTGTCTACAGGCTTGGCAGCCAAAACAGGGAAGAATGTTTCCAAACATAACCTTCCATTGAAGAAATCAGTTCTATTCTGTGCCAGTGGTGTCACTGGCAACCAGCCTCTCCAGACCTCAGCTGATACCCTGCTGTGGTGGGCGGCCAGGCCAGCTTCAGCCATCTCAAGTCTGGCTGAGGTTTCAGTGCCTCTTGAACACCATCAGAAAGGAGTCATTCATTTGGAATTTGCCCATTAGTTGACAAAACAAGTGTTTTGTTTTCTAGTGTGAGTTGGGTGCCAATTCCAAGTTATGGATTTATATTTTAAGACCTATTTACACTTGAATTTGACCTACTTTCAAATCCTTTAGAAAAGATTTGAAGAGTGGTCAGAAGAGCTAATTAGAAATCCAGTGCTCAGAGAACAGAGTCCAGGGGTGTTATCTGGGAAGATAAAGAATTCAACAGTACATTACTTAGGCAGAATATTACTCCCCAATACACAAAGTATTTTAAGTGCTTTTACCTTATCCTTTCAGCATACTTGCATATGTGATAGAACATATAAGCCTTTCTATTTTCCAAGAAAAATGCAGGAGGAGGTAAATAAACAATCATTGACTTTGGCACAGTTGAAAAGAGCTATCTTTTCCTAGGGTGGGCTTTCCAATTTTTCCTGTGCATTAAGGTTATAGGAGCTTTTAAATATCCCCAGGCCCAGGCCACACCCAAGGCCAATTAAGTCACAATCTCAGTAGTTTGAACCTCTGCAGGCAGCTGTAGTAGGTGGCCATGTCTGAGAACCAGTGTTCTGTTAACCTTTAGGAGACCTGAGCTCTACATACATGAGTAATTGAAGAGGATGTCTCCATAAGTTGGTATCTGACTGGGGATTGGAGGAAGAGTGGAAGCTGGCTGGTGGAGAAGGGCAGGATTCCATTCCAGCCCAGCAAAACCCAACAGCAGGGGCACAGGATCCAAGTTTCAATTAGTCACAGCACTCCTGTGCTCCAACTCTAAAATATTGGCAGACCATTCTAGGTGACTGCTTATGTCATCTCCCGTGAGAAGTCTCTAGACTGCTCTGGGTATTGATGGACATGCACTATATTTGGTCACTTCTCCCTCATCCACCCACCTCTGCTTCCTAGAAATTTCCATAGGGAACTATTTCTTTTATTTCCTTATTCTTCTATGTATCCTAGATTATATATGCTTAGGAGCCACTAAATATTTTTTAAGAGAGTGGGTGGATGAATTAATCAATCAGAATAAATACTTACCCAGCTTATTATCAATTCATTTCAATTCAGTATGTATCTATTAAGTGCCTCCTATGGACCTAGCTTCTGGTGTAGGCTCTGGAGCTATAATTATAAATGAGAGATGCTACAAATTGATGGTGCCAGAAAGTTTTCCCCAAGGAACCCTTTACAGCTGGGCTCCTCCTCTGTCCTGTAACACATGTGGTGATTTCCCATTCTTTCTTCAGTTTTTCTCATACATACTCGCTTTGCCTCTGACTTGCTTCTCCATTCAAGGCATTGGACACTGAGAAGCAAGGTGTGTTTAAGATTGAACCGGCCCCTGCAAATGAGTGCTGAAAGTTCTGCTTATATTAGCATATGTGTTTCACACCAGGGCTATCTTTAGGAGTCTCTCTCCAACTGGCTGAGAGAGTCACACTTATTCAGGGAGGAATAGAATTTAATATAAACATTCCTTGCCCCCACTCCTTCACAAAAAAAAAATAAAAAAATAAAATGTTAACTGATCCTGAAGGCAAAAGCTGGGTCTTGGACTGTCTATAAAACTAGCTGTTCCAATAGCTAAACTCACAGAATCACCCTCCAGCTAATTTGGAGATTGGCCTGAAAGCATGTTCAGTTTTGTCCTAAGTCAGCCAGCCAACAGATATTTCTGTGTCCTTCATTTAGGCCTGGTACTGTATACTTGGGTTTTATTTCTCTGAAGCCAAAAAAAAAAAAAAAAAAAAAAAAGGTGAAATCTACAAAATTTATCACTGGGCTACAACAGAATGTGCAGGTTGGTGTAGTTCCTTCCCAGTGTAGACACATTGTGCTTTCTCCTCCTGAGGGATACATGCAATGTCTTTCCTTTCACAGGACTTAATCACAGTTCCGCAGGTGCTTTCTTTGGCAATAGAGGGATTCTTATTTGAGCAATTTTCAAAAGGTCTTGACACAGAATTGTTATGCAAAGCACATATGAAAGTCAAAGAGTCACCTAATCACTGCCTTGAAGGAAATGCCTGTGTCTGAAATCTTTAAATATTGGTTATGACCTGACCTGCTAGCAGAGATTTCCAAAAAGCTAAATGCCACCAACATTTAGAGCAAGTAAGAGTCCCATTAGCAAGGGCTTGTGTTTAATCTCCTGTAATGTCTTTATCTCCCATAATGAGGAAAAAGTTACCTAATGTAAAACTCCACTATGTTATTACAAATCTTAGAGACTGTCTTTAAAACAGCCCCATGAAGAAAAGCCAAAATAGGGATTAAAACAGAAGGGGGTGTCCTGAAATGTGATGAGGTAGTATATAATAGACATTTAACTTATAAGGAAATTTACCAAGTGAAACTGTAACTAAGCCATTTAAAAAAATAATGATATAATTTGAAGATTAAATGACCAGTGTTGACATTTTGATAACATATCTATATGATATTTGTACTATTTATAATATGAGTGATTATGGTTCATAATTGTTGTGATTTCTGAAAATTTTACATGGAAAAACTCCAGAAATCTTGGCACTTAGTTTATTCACCATGAAGGGCCCTTTGAATAAGTGTGAGCCATGTAACAAGTGCCCACAAGTGCAGGCAATTTGAAGACAGATAGGGTGTCTTTAATAATTTTATCTTATAGTAATTATAATAATTTTTATTTACCTAACAATAGCATAAGTCCATCTCAAAGTGGCATAGTGTTTTTTAAATGTATAGTTTGAATTAATGTTTATGAGCTGGAATTAGAAATAGTATATAGTGGGCCGGCTGAGTGGCGCGGTGGTTAAGCGCTGGCTTGGGAAGCCAGCGGCCCCGTTTCGGTCCCACATATGAGGGCCAGTAACACTGCCCTCAAAAAATAAAAAAATAAAAAAGAAATGGTATATAGTATTGTATTTTACTTTGTTAGTACTGCTCTCTTTTATTTCCTGAATGTAAGCTGTGCCCATATGAAAAAAATGGGTCAATATTCTTGGCAAGACACAATAATGAAAGATCCACCACAACAAAAAGATCCACAGGATAGTATTTGAATAATTAGTTCAACTCTAATCTGAATGATGCTATTTCTCTGCAATCTTCTTCCACTTAAGCACCAGAGTCTTTATCCCCTACGTGGGAAAGGCAGGATTCTAACATACATCTAACATGGTTAAAATGGATTTTTCCTCTTAAAACAGCACATGTATTCCATATTTATTAGCTTTTAACTATTCAGTAAAATGAAGTTTAAAAATACTATAATACTCCCAAATTACAAAGAAAATATTTTTTTCATTTGTTTGAGAAAAGCAAACTAAGCAACCTTTTCCTTAACTCTTTAAATTTTTTTAGTAAGTTATATTTTTGAGAAACCATTTCCTTCCAGATTTTCAAAAATAATATAAACATTTATATAGCTACCAAAATATATTAAGCCTGAATATTATATTTATATTTATTTTTTTATGGTTCTGAACTCATTTTATGGACAATATAATTTTGGGAGATTCACACATACTACATGAAAAATACTTTTAAAATGAACCCTATTTTGATCCAATTAATAAATGAATTTTGAAATATAAACAAAAAAGATATGAAATACCTTCCATATGCATGTAATCTAGGGTTAATGTAATTTTTTTTTTTTTTTTTTTTTTTTTAGGACAGTGTCACTGGCCCTCATATGTGGGACCGAACCGGGGCTAGGGTTAATGTAATTTTTGTAACCAGGCAATTCTGTGGGTTTGGTTCCCAAAACCATCTTTTAGTTTCTGTCCTTTACCAAGCCCCAGAATCCTACCTTTCACTTCCAGCTGCCAGAAGCCCCAAAGAAGCAAGGTGTTGCATACATGGGGATGAAAATTTAAAATCCAAAGAGAAGTTCTTTATGACCATTTAGTAATCTTGAAAACAAACAATCAAACATGAGAAGTATCCATATTTATAGTTCTCTAGTAAGAGAATGTTAGAAAGTAAAAGTGGAACAGTGATTCTGGATAATAACTAGTTCAATTAAAGTTCAGATTTCTTAGTGTTTGAGGATTTTTTTCCTCCTAGGTCTGGAAAAGATACCAGACATAAACTATTCTTGTCAAGGTGATGCTTTATTTTGTGATATTTAAATGTGGACCGAAAGAGTAACAGCTGTAGAAAGGGGTAAATACAGAGCTCAAGTGTCACTTTCCTCTTTAAAGGGAGCAAGTATTACACCTATAATGTTAGCAATGATAGTGTTTCAAAATGGTATTTTAAAACTGAAAGAGGCCTTTTGAGTTGGGAACTGTGTGTGTAAATCTGGTCATGCATTTTCCAGTTTTTCACTTTTCATTTGTAAATAGACACAAGCAGGCTCACCCACACAGGGGCTCGGCTCTCTTCCTCATCGCCCCTTGCCAGCATTGCCCAGGGACTCATGTTTTAGGAAAACAAAAAAGTAGCCTGGGCTGGCATTAATGCTTGGGTGCTAAAGGGAGGACTGGGGGCATATGTATTCGTTTCTTCTTTTTTTCTTTATTATGTTTTTTACAGTTCCAAGTGGGTAAAGATCCAATTCAACTTCTCATTTATTTCAAAAAGGAAGTATCAGAACCACAACATACAGAAAGAAACAGCCCCTCTCCACCTTCTGGCAAAAATAAATAATTCATGGGGAATTTCTTGTGTTTCATTTCATTTCATTTTGTCTTAAGAACTATCTCCCCGCTTCCCCCACTGGAATGTACTAAGTGAACTAATTGTTGTATTTTTTTCATGCATCGATTTTAGTATTTTATTAGTTTCTCCACTTCACATCACCAGTGATTTAACTTCACTCCAATATCTGAAAAGCTACAGTTTGATAAAATAAGTAAATTAATAAAATCGAAAGTGCTTCCAAGTGGGGCAGACACCTTTCTGTATGCTGTGCTTTTATTGCTCTTCCCAGTTAATATTTATAACTCAGCCATATGTGGTTATAAAGATTTATTATGAGCCAGTGGAATAAGTTCTATTAATGTGTACAGTAAATGTCCAAGTTTTGACTCTGTAAGCCTTGGAGATTTCAAATAAGATGAAGCCATTTTGATGGTGAGCCAAGCAGTGTGCAGTTGGAGCTAGGCCTCATGTTGACAAAGGGCTTAGCTATGCACCGTACACTATACCCTCCCTGTGTGTGGGTTTGCTAAAAATGTTTGCAAAGCTTAGGTGGGTATTTTTCTTCTTCATCACTGTCCTCATCTGAGAACAGCTGAAGTTGGAATATCTGCTGACTACAAGTTGAAATGGAAATTTTTAAGATGACAAATAATACCAGACTGAAAAGGCAAGGCAGAGCCATCCTGGGAATACAATGAATGGGATATCTGTACACTTCCCAGCCTTGCCTTGCTCAGCTGCTGGGCAGCTGCCCTGTGTTCATGGGGAGAGAGAAAACTGCAGGCACAGGCTGGTATTAATCCCCATCACCAGCCCTTCCATGGCTAGTGGAAAGAGAGTAGGACCCTTGCCCTGTTCTTTTAAATATTTTTTTCATTTTGTGAAATTTCTCTTGCCCTTGAGATGCATGCATTTTTCAAGTGAATACCTGCCATTTTAGGAAGAGAAAATTCTCAAAACAGTGATGCTGAGCATCTTTTTATGTCTATTTGCAATCTGTATGTCCTCTGTTGAAATGTCTATTCAGGTCCTCGGCCCATATTTTTTATTGGATTGTTTGTTTTTTGTTGTTGAGTTGTATGAATTCCTTATATATTTTGTATATTAGCCCCTTATCCAAGGCATTGTTTGCAAATATCTTCTCCTATTTGGTTGGTTGCCTCTTTGTTTTTTTGATGGTTTCTTTTGCTGTGCAGAAACTTTTTAGTTGGATGTAGTCCCGTTCATTTATTTTAGCTTTTACTTCCCTTGCCTTTGAGGTCAAATTTATAAAATCCTGTTTGAACCCAAGGTCCATAAATTTAGTACCTATGTTTTATTCTATGCAGTTTATTATTTCAGGTCTTATGTTTAGGACTTTGATCTATTTTGAGTTAATTTTGATACATAGTGACAAATAGAAGAAATAAAACAACAGAGTGAGAGAAAGTTTAAAAGTTTGAAATACTTTTCTCAACCTTGACTGTACTAGAATCACCTGGGGGATACTTCAAAAGTACTAAAAATGTCCAGTTTGGGTTTTCTGCTGAGTACTGCTTGGGCATGGCTGTTTTCTTAGATCTCCAAATGCCTCTACTATGCAGCCCAGGTCACAAACCACTGGTTGAGGTCCCAATTCTAGTTGTGACCCAAGAATTAGAGAACAGTCAAAAAGTGACGGTTCTATCATAGAAGTCTCAAAAATAGGTAACACTTGTCTATGTCCCAGAACTTGACAAAATCTGAAAATACCTTGAAAGGCAGTATTTATTAATAAGGAAAAGGTCATGTCCTAAGAAATTCTTCTCTGACAAAAGAAAAGCAATCCTATGAAAGAAAGACTAGGGCCAGAGTTTGCCCAAAATGATGTGCTGAAGTTTCTGGAATGTCTGGTGAAGCCATTTTCCCTTTGTGTATCCCTTCTTCTAGTGCTAATAAAGTTCTAGATTTTTCCTCACTAAGGGGCAGTTCTGCCTATGATTGAATTGCTCCCTCTCCAGCCTTTTTTCTAGCATATTTCTGAAGGTACATATTAGGTGGAGTCCAATTCATCTTAAAATATCTCTACATGATGATTTAATATATGACTTTTCCTATTATCATCATTATAAAAGGATTTTGGTATTTATCCCAAATGAGCAATTAATGTAAAATTTTAGGTATTTGATAATCCTAGACTAACACTAGAAAAATCTTAACGACCCCTCTAGATAGAACTTTTTTTTTTTTTTAAGATTTTATTGGGGAATTGGGAGAGGGGAACAGCGTTGGGGAATCGGGGAAGGGGAACAGACAAGTTGTTGTCTTTTTGTTGTTGTTGTTCTTCAGTCTAGTTGTGCAGGATATTGCTTCACTGGCCCATGTTGGTATCATCATTGCGCTCTTCCCGGATGAGGCAGATCAGTCACCTGCCTCTGGGTGTTGCTCACTGCAGCTATTGGCAGCTCATGCTGGCTGCCAGCCGCTCACTCTGACTGCAGGCCACTCACTGTAGCCTATGGCAGCCCACTGCAGCAGGGGATGCAGCCTACACCATCACCGGGGCTTGCACAGCCCAGCTTCAGGTGGAGCCGTTGTTAGCTGCAGAGGGCAGTGTCACTGGCCTCACATGTGGGATCCAAACCGGGGCCGCTGGCATCCCAAAACCAGCTCTTAACAAATGCGCCACTCGGCCAGCCCTAGATATAACTTTTGACTGAACAATATTTTTCTCACATGGCTGCCTACCTTTTAAATAAACCGAAGACTCTGGATTTTAGAGGGTCCTATTCATGGTTGGACAATACGATCTTTCCTGTTTATTTCTTTCCAAAGCATGTCTGAAACCCATCCATCTTCTTTTCCACTGTTACCACCACTTATCCAGGCTATTGTCATCTCCAGAGTAACTTATCTCAAACTTCTACTAAATCACCTCCCCCAAATCCACTCTTTACATGAGTGATATCGCCAAGCTCACATCAGCCTCCTCTTCAAGCCCTTCAGTGCCTTTCCATTGCCCTAAAAGTAAAAAAATGCTTCACCATGCTATAGGTCAGATCTTCTCAACTCCCTTTGACCTGCTCTGACCTCACTCACTGTGTATATCCCTCCTCAGCTTCCTGAACAGCCCAAGCTCTTTCCCACTGGGAGCCTCTGAATGTGCTGTTATTTCACCAGGCACACTTTCTGCCTGTGTTTGTTGAGCCTCTGATTAATTGTAATCCCTCCAAAAAGCCTCTGTGACTTCTTTGTCTACTTCAGTCCGTTTCTTTATTATCCTCTGTCTCAACCTGTCATTTACACCTTCATAACACTTGAAACTTGCAATCATCCTATTTTGTCTATGTAGCTGTTCTATGCCTATCTCCTCCATTGGACTGGAAGTCTGCTGAGGGCACAGAATAAGACATTTACCATTTTATTCATGGTGTCTTGAATGTGCCTGGCATGTTTTGAGCACTCAAGAAATCTTTGTTAAATGATGGAAGAACTAAAAGAAAATATTTCTTCTTTCCTATTCTTTAACTTACCAGTCTTTGTTCTACTCCTTCATGTCACTGAGATGGAATTCAGGTGGCAACCTCCACTTACCTCCTTCTGGAAACAACTCAAGGCCATTGTTAACTCTTAACATGTGGACTTTGGAGCTAGGAAAGAAATTCCAAATGGGATAACAGCAGAGCAAACACATATTGAGCACCAAGTACCACGTATCATGCTAAACATTTAACTCTTTAGTTCTTACAACACCACGGTGAATTAAGAACCATGATTCGTCCCATTCTATAGATTCAAAAATGTGGGGACTCAGAAAGTAGAAGTACTTACCCAAGATCACCTAATTAATACATGTTGGAAACAGTGTTTCAACAGCAGATTTTCCCTGCTAACTTGCTTTTCTATATTCTTCAGGATAGAATATGATTTTTATGAATGTACTTTACAGAATTAGCTAAGATGTCAATACTAATCTTTATTGGTAGTTGTGACATATTTCAGGCTATCTTAAAAATGTTGGCTACTCTAAATCTTCCCTATCCTGGACTTATACATTTATGTATTTGTAAACCAAAATAAAGTATCTTGCATTTATTCCTTTGAATAGTGTCATATTTATTTCGTGACTCCCACTTGAAGTCTTTTAAATATCAGTGAGTGTTTAGAGTGAAAAGGACATGAGTTATAGAGCAAGATAGGTCTGGGTTCAAACCCAACCCACATGTTAAAGGTGTGTAACCTTGGTCAAGTTATTTAACTTTTTTTTTTTTTAAGATTTTATTGGGGAATTGGGGGAGGGGAACAGCATTGGGGAATGGGGGAAGGAGAACAGACAAGCTGCTGTCCTTTTGTTCTTCAATCTAGTTGTGGAGGACGTTGCTTCACTGGCCCATGTTGGTATCGTCATTGCACTCTTCCTGGATGAGGCAGCTTGGTCGCCGGCCTCTGGATGGTCACTCACTGTGGCTATTGGCAGCTCACGCTGGCTGCCAGCCACTCACGCTGGCTGCCAGCCATTCACTGTAGCCTATGGCAGCCCACTGCAGCAAGGGATGCAGCCTACACCATGGCCAGGGCTCACACAGCCCAGCTCCAGGTGGAGCTGTTGTTAGCTGTAGAGGGCAGTGTCACTGGCCCTCATATGTGGGATCCGAACGGGGGCCGCTGGCATCCCAAAACCAGCTCTTAACCAATGCGCCACTCAGCCGGCCCTCAAGTTATTTAACTTTTTTGAACTCTATATTTTCTTGAGTGAAATGAGAGTGCCATTGTACAGCTTTGTGTGAGGGCTAAAAGTATGGTACCTGTAAAGCACGTTGCCATGCACTTTGCATTCAGGGCGTATACCAGTGTCACTTTCCCAATTCCTATCCCATGCATTTACTAGCTTTTCCAGCTCAGTTGTCTGAAATACTGCGCACAATAGACTCTTGTTCTATGATTTCTGAGTCATCCGTAACAAACTGAGCCAAGTGGCAACAGACTTTTAAGGGAAGCTTTCGCTTCCCTTCATCCAAAGGATAAACTCTTACATACTTTTGATAAAAATTGCCTTGAATTGTAAAGAATATGAGCAATATCGCCTGACTGCAGCTAAGATTTTTTTCTTTTGATGGTATTAATGGCATTATACTCTATCTTAAGCCTCTTGGCTATCTGAATAAATGTTAGCATGAAGCATGGGGAAATGAACATGAAAGTGAATGTGTCTGTCAATGTGAATAGGAAATTCGGAGCTGGGAGAAGTGAAAAACTTATGTACTTGCTTTCCATGCTCAGAAGTGACTTCATGCAAAGGACAGTCAGTTGCTTATTGATCATGGCTTTGAGAAGCACAAAAATATCTCTTGCATGGGAAAGCCCCCTGTCAGACTGCCCAGTATTTCTGAACTTTAACAGGATGTGACTGTTACCCAAGAATACAACCATAAACACCTTAAGAGTTTACTCCATTTATGTTGAATAATTTGTCTGATTAATTCATAATTACCTACTGTCATCTAGCTGAAGTCAAGGTAAGCTTTGATGAGAGAGCAAAAATCATCCTAGGAGGAAAGCAATCAGTAAATCAAAGAAGCAAGGAGAAGAGCCTGGACTTACAAAATCAGAACAAGTTTGACTAAGCTAAGAAGGTACTGAAGGGGATGTAGAAGCACCTAGCAATGAGGGACCAGAGATGAGGTAGAGTCAGAACAAAGGACAAGGGTCTAGACTGAAGTGGAGGGAGTCTCAAGGCAAAGTGGTTGGAAGGACCCATGAGAACTCTCACACATTGCGGGTGAGAACGTAAATCAGTGCAACCAGTTTCAAAATCTCGTTGATAGTATCTACTTATGTTGAACATACACACACTCCAGGACATAGCATTTCCAATCCTGGGACTGTTCCTAGCAGAAATCTGTACATATGTTTACTAAAAAACATATACAAACTGCTCACAGCACCAATCTCTTCATATAAAGAGGTCAGTCGTGTTGGATTAGGGCCCACCCTAATGACTTTATTTTACCTCCATTTCTTCTTTAAAGGCCCTATTTTCTAATACAGTCACAAGCTGAGATGCTAGGTGTTAAGGCCTTAATATGTGAATTTGAGGAGACACAACTCAGCACATAACAAGTTTCAAACTGAAGCAACCCAAATATCAAAAAGTATTTTGTATGAAGGTTTACAGTTATAAGCAACACTATGGATGACTCTCACAAAAGTAAGGTTGAATGAAAGGAATCAGACCACAAAAATTATATACCATGTACTCCCATTTACATTAAGTTCTAGACAGGCAAAACTAACTCACAGTTCTTAGAAGTCAAAACAGTGGTGGCTTAAGTGTGGGGAGAGTCCTGGAAGGAGAATAGGTGACCTTTAGGGTGTGCTGATATCTCTGTTTTGAGTTGGGTGTAGCTTACACAAGTGTGTTCACTTTGGGAAGAAGTTTACAGCTACATACTTAAAATTTATGCCTTACTTAGCGTGAATGTTAATCTTCAGCAAAATAGGCAGAAATAAAAAAGAAAAAGAACTAAGCAGTTGCAAACCAGGGGAAAACAAAATAAAATGGGTCTATCAAGGTGGTCAAGTAAATTATTCAAAACATTTTTGTTGAACTCTATTCATATCCTCCAAATTAGGAACTTACGGAAGGGCAGGTGTCTATCCTAATGGAAAGACCCTTTGAGTGTCTTCCCAAATATAAGACACTTCCTCAAGACATTATAGAGCACCAAGAATAAAGGGGGGTGAAGTCGTGATTGAAATGACTTTTCATTAGTGGAACTGAATGTCAGATGACAGTGGAGCAATGTACTCAATATTGTGAAGGAATATCATTTTGGATATGGGAGTCTGTGTTCTGAAAAAACTACCAGGCAAGTAAATAGGCAAAATTAAAGCAATTCGTTATGAGAATTGCATTTATCTTGCATACAACCTTTCTTAAGAAGTTAATTAATAACATGCCCCAATGATACAAAAGATAAATGTGTGAAAAAGCAGAAAGAGTGGACTCTAGAAATCTTTCCAGGTTCGATATGAAGAACGGAATCCCTGGGAGGGAGCATCTCAGTTAAAACAAGTCTTGGGGAAAGAATGCCATATAATGGACCCTCTGAACACAAAGATGAGAAGGTAGAGCAACTTGAAAGTTTGATGGAGACACATTATTCTTTTGCCAAGAGGAACAAGAAAGGCAACTAAAAAACTCCAGGAAAAATAACAAAAACTAAATAATAAAGTCATGTTCCAAATAGAAAGCAAATTAAAATTGGTGTGATTTTAAACAACCAATGGAATGTAAGAAAAGAGAAAACATTTAGCTTTGATTTTAGGATAAATTTTACTTAATTGACATTGGACACGTGAGAAAGAAATTGTAATATGAGAACACTACTTGGTCTAGCAGTAAACAATACTTTTAGAATCACAAAAGGCAAATTATACTGTTGACTTTCAAACTATGGATCCAAACTGTGAGCAAAGCATGGAAAGTTAATTATTAGTACAGAATGAAAGGCAAATGCGAACAACTTTGATGATGTGAAATAAGAGTTACAGCTGATAGAAGTTCTGGGAGGGAGGGAGGCTCAGGAGATAACCTTTTCTTGCACTGAAGCAGTAAGTATCAAGTTCTAATGGAAAATGGTGGTTTAACTGACAGAAACTGAGGACAAAAGCATAAGAATATTTTCAAAAGCTGTAATGGTAAACAAAAGGAAAAAAAAACAAAAAAATAATGTTATAACTATCAACACTGAAGAAAATGCTAGGAAAAAGAAAACACTGAGATAACTCTCAAAGTGAAGAATCAATGGATTTTTGTCTAACTTTTTTAAATAGTCAGGAATTTAACCAGCCAGTTGTTAAACCACCAGAAGCTTCAAATCTGCCATGGTGAGAATGTTACCTTACCTGAAGTAACAAAAACTATGAGTCAGGAAGCAATCAGGATAAGAACTACAAATAGTATTTGTCAAAAGAGGGAGTTTCTGGGGTGGGGAGGGATAGCAGAAGGTGACTGCGAACTCATTTGTTGCTACAAGTATGTATTTTTACATACATACTGTATATTAAGTATTTATTGTATATTATTTATTTCTATTATCTATTATGTTACTTATCCTTATACTTATTTCTTATATTATTTTATTTACTTAAAAATATATTTAAAACAAATATTTTTTTAAATTACCAAAGTCATTAATAAATATCTTTGAGAGAAAGCCTACTACACGCATGCCATCATGTAGGCAATTTGTATGTGATGGTGACTACGCTGAGAGACCTTTTCCCACAGAGTCTGCATGGCTCGGGACGGATGCAGACAAATCCTTAGCCAACTACACTGTAGTGGGATGGGAAGATGGGAGACAAGGGAAGGTGCCTACACCAGTCATTGGGGAGAAGGGTGAAACTAAGGAGAAGGTAACCAGGGTTAGTGACAAGTGAGTATAGGGGAGCCAACACTAGTACTGGTGAGTTGGAAGTGGGAGGGAAAGAGAGAGACTATCCTAGCAGGTGACAGAATGTGCAAAGGTCCAGATGCAAGAAAAAAGTGGCTAATTGAAAGGATGGTAAATAGATCAGGAGGATTATGTTTGAGGCCTCAGGAGTGAGGTTTTAGAGGAAAGCAGGGGCTTTAGACATTTTTAGGGCACTAGATGATGCCAGATTGTTATTTAGAAGGCGCTGTCTATTTATTGACAGTCCTACCTGTTGTGTAAGTGCTCTTTTCTTCTTTTTTTTCATTTACAATGCTGAAATTGGAATGCATTTTGCAATTCTGTTTGGCCAGACAGTAATAATGATATAATTCTTATTTCTTGCACACCCTCATCAAAGTTTGTAGAATGAATGTCAGCTTGAAAGACAATATTGAAGATGACAGTAGAACATCCTTTTAAGAAATGCTATATCCTCAATGTTTTTGATGGCCTAGGGGATGATACTTTATGGAAAAATAAATAGACAAACTCCACAAGAACATCAATGTTTCTGAGTTGAAAATGATTCAACAGAGCCAAACTCAGAACATGAACAAGCTTTAGAAAAGCATTAACCCATTTATTTAACTTATATTGTCTTTTTTTCATACATAAGAGTGATATATGATAAAGTCTATATGTAACAAAAGTTTTTAAAAGCTCATTAATTTTGAAATTAAAATTCTGAGGAATAAGAAATAATTATATCAAATTTAATTGGTAATATTTTTCCTTCAGTGGCACAAAAGATTATAATGCTTCTAATAATTGATGACATTTTATAGTCAGTAAAATAAGGTGCATATATATTCTTCTTTGTAAAATTGGAATTATATTTCTTATAATCTACTTTTTTTCTTTATGCTGAATAAGTACTTTTCGAATTGAATCAAATTAATAGCAGGTGTTAAAACAACAGCAAAAATGTTACTGGCTTAAATTCACTCATCAGAATGCTTGGCTCTCCAGGACACTTCATTCACTGACCCCCAACTTTCTGTACTTTGAGTCGCTGCAAACTCTTCTCAAATGGTGAGTCAGAGGAAAACTGACAAAAAATGGATGCCAGATACAATCCCATTATCTCTTAATCACAAAGAGGGTGTATCAGAGAACCAATATTCACCCAGCTGTATGCTTTCCATTTGTGAAATGATCCTAGGTCTCTGCTTTCCTTCTACCTATTTCCCAAACTGAACAACCCCCTTCCCCCAACCCCTGTTCCTTTGGGGAAGGGATATAGACATGAGATTTGCACTCAGAGCTTGTGAGCTTGCTGGAAGAAACCCCACAGGTGGGGGCTAACCCTAGGGAGGTCATTTTCAACTCCAAGTACCTTAGTTGCCTGAGGCACCTTAGGAAAATAAAGGATCCTGAGGTGGATGGCTTTGGAATGTCAGTAAATTCAGTTGGTATGAACCGCAACCTAGGCTTCAATTTGTTTGCACTTTTCTTTTATGGGCTTTATGATTTAGAGTGCACAACATAGTTTCTCAGTACCTCAGTTTCTCCACTTGGGGCCAGGGAAATAATGCCTCTTTTTCAGGCTAAGATTAAAGATTACGAGTGAGGTCTTCCGTGTAAGGCACCCACCACAGTTCTCTTCATAGAGTGCTCCACAAGTAGTCCCTGTTGTTCTTCATTGGAGGAAGAAAACAAGGAAGCTGAGAATAATAAAAGATTATGCACTTTTAGAGCCTGAAAAGACTTGAACAGATGGATTGTCTGTACAAATCCTGGTTCGCAAACAAGAAGAGTAAAATTCTGCCCCAGGTGGTGACTTCCATAAAACCAGTGGAAGAGATTGGTGGCCAAGCTGGGTTGAACACAGTCCCCATAGTCTTTAGGCCCAAAGCTTCCTCAATATGCTTTGTAGAGATGTCCTACAAGGACTGGAGCAACCACAAACAGGCTTTGACTAGCTGAGGTTTTTTGTTTGTTTTTGTTTGTTTGTTTTCTTTTTTTAGTATCAGCCTGAAGAAGGATGGCTCAATCTTTTAATATTTCTGATGTGGGCCACTTTGGCCAAAGATAGTTAAAATAGAATACTTAAGCTGTCTTCCCTTTTTATATTACAGTTTTAAATATAAAGCTTAGGTAAAGATGGGCATTCAAATTAAAAGGCCAAAAGAAAAAATACTAAAGAATTAACAAATGAACATTTTGTCTTTCATAGGAAAAGAATTCTCCATTCTATTTTACAACTAACCATAACTGGCGAGATGAATGACGCTTTCTGTTAATGTCATGCTTTTCAAGTTGCATAAAAACCTGGTTTTGCATGAGAGGCTCTGGTGAAGCAGTTATTGTCAGCGTCTGTGCCTAATTCTGCAGCACATTGTGTCCCAAACTTTCAAGGCTTCCTCTGGAACAGAATCTGGGTACACAGAGTGCACTAAGGTTGATAAGCAGTCTGGCTCTGAATTATTAAATCCCCACCATCCCAGAGAGTGACATCTCTCCTCTCTGTACCTCACAGCAGACCACCCCCAGCACAGGCTGAATCATTTTGGCCTTAGACAATGTTGAGAGAACACTTAAAAGGGATCAGTCATTTTTCTCCCACCCCATAACTTTTAGCATATCTGAATAATGCTTGTCTTTCACATTTTTAAAATCAACTTATTTTTATTATTTATACCAACTTCATCTCATTCCTAAGTAATTACATCAGGACAAACATGATTCATTATGCTAATTAGATTTTTTCCTAAGATACAGTAAAATAAGTAAGGAGGAAAATAATAAATGTCTATCTGATATAGAAATTGTTTAAAAAGTAGTTATGCTGCATCCCAATTGTGTGCTGGGGCTAACGGTGATCGATACAAGTGTTAACACTCATAAAACTATACACAAAAAGAAAAAAAAAAACATGAAAAAAACCCACTGTTTTCTTCCAAAATTGTTGCAGGAGTTAAAGAAAGTTACTTGGCCTTATTTCATATAAAATTTAGAAGGATTACTAACATGGAAACTGCAAATCAAAAAGTAACAAGGAGGGGTTATGAGTTGCAGAGTCATTGTGACAGCCAAGCCAGCCCAGATTCTCAGTGTGGCTGCCATGGTCACAGAACCACGGGAAGCCTAGGGACTCCTAGGCCATCTGCTGCAGCAGTTCATGGAGAAGCCCTCAGTGGCCTGTGAGTGCATTCCTCTTGTCTTTTCCCTGTGCCACCCTAATGTTTTACTACAAGAACCTTGGTTTTGAGGTCCTTGTTTCAGAAACCCACAGACAAAAACTTGGTAGGATTCAGCACAAAGTAAGGCCCTTCCTCAATGTAATGTTAAACAGCGCTTTGTTTTCCTTTAGCTACAAAACCAGAGTCACATATCTGATGGGCTCCTGAATATACAGGAGTCTGGATTAAGAAGAATGAAAGATGAATGGTTTACTGATATAGGAGCGGACCAGGCACCCTCATCTGACTGTTACATTTGCAGGAGCAGAGACTGTATCTGTGTTCTGTTTTTGCATTTGCTTAGGGAGCCTCTGGTCCACACTCACTGCCCAAGGCATCCACTTGCACCTTACAGCATATGCTGTTTCCCAGGGCACTCACTCTACCTACTGAAGGTGGGGGCCTGCTGTCACCTGGAGTCTCTGCCTGAAGGCTTTTTCTGAACCATACAGTAAGTCAGAAATCACCATAGACAGGAAATGTGTGGATAAAGATTATTGTTAAAGGAACTATTTCCTATAGTTCCCCAGAGGGACCGAGCTGCATTGCCCACAGTGCTTTGCCTACAGTGCTTGATAGCAGACCTTCTGTAGCTCCTTTCCCACCTCACTCCCCCTGACCCACCAAGGTTTCCTGGGGTTACCTCCCAAATAAACTCCTTGCATTTGAATCCTGGCCTCTGAGTGTGCTTCTGGGGAAACACAGTCCAAAGTATAGCTATGCACACTTATGTGCACACATGCACACTGTCTTGCACACAATGTGCCTGCTCTCTCATGTCTGAATGCCACTCTTCTGAAACTCACCATAGAAAGGGTATCACAAGTGTTGTGATCCACCCCTCAGAGCTTGTCTGTCTGGGATGTGGCATCTTTTCTTCCTGCTTACATGGAATAGTGCAGATGACAACTGCAAAAAAACAGATCTTTGTGGTTAGAAAAAGCCTAAGTGTGGGCGTCCATAACCATGATATGTAAATGGGTCTGGTTTTTCTTCTGACACACCTGACCTTTTGCTTTAAATGTAATGTTAATCAGCTATGAATCCAGAATGTTTGCTTCTTGCAGACTCTGTCCACAGTCCCTATAGCAACTGATGGGGAATCTTCCTCACTGCAGGCCTGGTGAAAGGTGGGGGACTCAGGTAAAAGACACAAGATGGAAGGGAGACAAGGGGAATCCCCAGGTTTCCTATAACATTTTTATCTACTCTGACTGCTCCAAGGTGGCATCCCATCAAAGAAGAATGACAGGTTGTAGACCACACCCCTAGATAGGCTTTCCTTTGAACTGTGAGAGCCGAACAGCTGTTCTCAATCAGAAACATTTCCAGGAATCATTGTCTTATACTACCATGTCTACTTGCCTGATGGCATTATTAGCCACATCACGATCCAAAAGAGATGCCACATATCACATTGGATTTTCCCTATCTGAAGCTGCTGAGCATTTATTGAGGGATTACCAAGTGCCAGGCAGTGAGATAAAGTCCTCTGGAGGGGCTGATTCCAATAATCCTCCAAGAGCTCTCTGGGGCTCTGCCAGCATGATCCAATTTATGGATGAGAAAATTTAGGCTTAAAAAGATGAAGTAACTTAGCCAAAGCCAAGAGGAAGTGCCTGGTGAAGACCAAATTTGAACCCAAGTCTTTCTAAGTCTAGATTCCAATTAAAACATAATTCCAGTTGCTCCTTGAAAAGCAGCCCTATCCTCTCTTGCTATCTGACTTAATGGCCATGTGGAATGTACATTCTCTAAAAGGCATCATGCCTCTCAAAAATGGGTACATGTGTGCTATAGAGTGTGTGAAGCTGTCATTACAGACAAGACAGATTTTCTGGAAAAGTCACATTTACTTGATAGTTGAAATGTCATTTTCACATTAAAGCAAGTGCACTATGGTTGCTGATGCTGGGACTAGAGACTTCATTTACATATTTAGCTTCTTTTCAGTGCACATCTTACTAGCAGGTCATTCAAATTTTACTTTCTACTCACATGAGCCCTTCTTACCTTCACATAACCCCTTCTTACCTTCTTACCTTACCCTAACTCTAACTTTACAAAGTACCTACATGGTCCCACAGCCATGACTCTCTGTTAATTAACAGAGATTTTGGAAACACACACAATG